>OU612094.1:139302261-140574761 GCA_914767995.1 Thecocarcelia acutangulata | reverse complement strand
TTGAAGTAACTGTAAAGTCGAATAATTGCAAAAGTTCTATTTTAAACACATCTATTGCATGTTTTGTTTAGATTAATTATTTTAAAGAAAGACGTTATGCAGGGACATTTGTTTATGTAAATTTCTGTTCATAACTAAAGATTATGTTAAATATGCAAATATGAATGACTCACTGAATAGTGATCTTCTATTAATCTGCGAATGGGGTCGTAAAAACAGAGTCACTTTTAACGCTCGTAAGACCCAGTGTTATTTATTAACCCACAAACATACGACGGCAGGTGCTGTTTCACCTGTACTCATGGATAGTATAAATATTGAGGAATCGGATGCTCTTGCTGTTCTTGGAATGAAAATACAGTGTTCGTTGCATCATATGCCTGCGGTTATGGAACGGTGTAAGATATACTTCACTCCATCCGACCTCCTTAATATTTATACCACCTATATCCGACCGAAAATGGAATACAACTCTCATGTTTCCTCCGGCGCTTCCGAGTTTATTTTGAGGTTTCCTGACCCGAGTAGGGTATCCAACACTATTGAACCACTTGAGCATCTACGCAATGTAGGGTGCGTTACTCTGTTCTATCGTTACTACAATGGACTTTACTCTGACGAGATTAGCGATCTTGTTCCTGAAACTCACACATATCTACGTAACATGCGTTAATCGTACAGAGATGAGATTTGTGGTCGACTGCCCGGAAAATCGTACAACGCATTATGGAATAAATTGGACACAGTCGTGTTTCATGTCTGTTATGACGTCGCAAAGTTCAAGTCAAATGTTCACAAACACTACTCTTCCCCCTTCTCATAACCTATTTTCCTCTTTCCCCCTCCTCATAACCTATTTTCCTTGTTCTGGTACAAAGCGCTGCTTATGTGGGGTCATCCAATGAATACTGGTCCAAGATAAAAAAAAAATGGAACGAAGTGATTGCCAATTACGGTAATTTTTTTATAACTTTAATATTTTATATAATAAGTAAATTACGTTTGTTTATATAATAAATAAAAATTTTACAAGGAGTCGATAGATATTTTTAATGCAGATTACAAAATTGTACTGGAAAATAACTAGGGCTTTGTTATTTTCTTTTCTAATAGTTTTTAAACATACTTGCTTTAAATACGAGTCGTACTCAAACATCTAAATACGAGGAACAACTAGAAATGCACAAATACATCAAGATTGTTTAAGCAAAACGATTCTGCGATGTCTTAAAATGGTTATACGAGCACAGAGAAGAAATTATAGTAAAAAGATTATCAATAAATTTTTTGTAAGATAAAATTATTTTTATATACATTTATATACGAGGACGTATTGACATCAAAATACCTAGCGCTAGATGGCAGCACAAACACATTTTTTTTAAATCGTAGTCTGTCGAACGTCAGCTTTTAAAATTTCACCCAAATTTATCGATTAGTTCATTTGTTGTACTCCTTTGAAGTAAACATATTTTGTGTCCCTTGAAAAATGGAAAAAACTGAATTTGAAAGGGCAAACGGCGAAACAGACAAAAGAGCGGCTCGATAAACATAACGGTGAGTCTGCTTCGATTACATTGTAAAATATTGGAGTGCTGAATTTAAGCGCGGTCGAACAAGCACTGCAACCTTACCAACAATATCAACAGGATGGCTAAAGAAAACATATAGAAAATGTTCGATATTGTTATGAATGAATCAAGTTACGAGAAATTTTTGAAATGGTAAACATATCATATGATCGTATCCATACTTTGCATGAGTACTTGCATATGAAAAAGCGATTGGCGAGATAGCACCTATCTGCTCAGTGTCAAACAAAAACGATTAGAACAGCGGTGTTTGGACATATCCAAATGATAAAGCATCATACTGTCATGGCGTCGATTAATAACTGTTGATGAAACGTGGTTCCACCACTGCACATCTGAAACCAAAAATCAATCGAAACAATGAGAGGAAGCTGGTGGAAGTGCTCCGCAGAAGACGAAGACACTGAAATCGGCTGGCAAAGTTATGGCCACTGTATTTTGGGATGTACACGGAATATTGGTAATCGATTATCTTGAAAAGGAATTCACACTCACAGTATAATATTATTGTACATTATTGGATCAATTGATGGATGCAATAAAAAAATCTGATATTTAAAGGAAGGAAATAGTGTTCTTTCATCAAGACAACGCACCGATTCACACAACATTAGATACAATGCTAAAATTATGTGAAACACACTTCAAATTTGTGGATCATCTACTTTATAGTCCATACTTAGCTCCTAGTGAATTTTTCCTGTTTCCAAATTTAAAAAAATGGCTCGCAGCAAAAAGATTCATCTCAAACGAAGAAGTGATTACCGAAACTAACAGTATTTTGATGGTATAAAAAAGTTGGAATATCATGTTACTAAGTGTATTGAGCTGAAAGGATGTTGAGAAATAAATGGTTTTTGGAAAAAAATGTTTTTTTCCTACTTAGGTAGCCTTAATATCAATCCGCTTCGTACACTGAAAAAATGTTGATGAGAAATTCTCTGAATTTTGACATTACTTTTATGAATTTTTTCATTATTTTTCAACCATTGTAACTTTTCATAGAAATAATGAAACAAATTTCATTAAATTATTTTAATGAAAACCTTCATAAAAGTAATGAAACATTTTAATAAGAAACATGACTTATTTTCATTAAAAGTATGAAAGACATTAAACTAATGAAAAAGTAACATTTATTTAATGAAATAACTTCTTTGTACTAATGTAATATATTCATTAAAATATGAAACTCCTTCATAAGGTCAATGAAGTTATTTCATTTATCTAATTTTATTATTCATTGAGCACCTGAAAAATTTACGTTAAATCAATGAAATAGTTACATTTGTTTAATGAAATAATATCATAACACACATTAATAAAATATGTTCATAAATGTACGTAACATAAACAATGGAATTATTTCATTTATTCATTGATACTTCATTTCATTACACAAATAATAATACTTCCTTGCTTTTGTGAAATTGTACCTAATTATGATTAAAAGAAAATGTTGAACAAGTATTCACCAAATAAAAGAGATTTTATTAATTCAGATGTCTTCAATACACTGGTATTTAAATTTCTTTAAACTATTATTATGCTGATTTGAGTACATGCACATATGTACATACATACCCAAGTTCGGTAGCCAGAAATTTATTTGTCATTGATCTAATGAACTCTATTTCATTGGAATTATGAAACTCATAAAACTTATATTTTAATAAAAAAAAAATTGACATTTTTTAAACTGTAGCTTAAGATTAATAAATGCCCATTAATATATCTTACCAAAATTCAAAGAATTTAAAAAAAAATAAATTTTGTTGTAGTCATAAATCCAATGATTTTTTTTCATGAAACTATGAAGCTTAATGAACTATTTCATTATATATGAAGTTTCATGCATATTGTGAAAAGTTTTCATTGGATTAATGAAAAATATTTAATGAAACAGTTTCATTAAATATATGACGGATAATTCTTTCAGTGTACAAACATGATATCAACAAAAAGAAAGAAAGAAAAATAGCTTTGTTTATCGTATTTTGTTGGCGTCTAAGGCAATTGTAGTTTTCGTTCAATAATTATCTCAACTGAACTTTTGTTAAATCCACACATTCAAATAATTTATTAATTGATTTGGTGAATTTCGTTATTGAACATGAACAAATGTTTTGCTATGTAAAATTCTTACTATAAATAGAGAAATACATGTTGAATCAAGTGCATTCTTTTAATGAACAAATATTGATATAAACTTATCGATATGAATGAGTTACTGAGAGATAGGATTTAAATGTTGTGTGAGGAAAAATGCCATTTTTGTGTTTGAGAAATATTATTAAAATATGTTTGTTTTTAATTTTCATTGTTTTATTTAAAATAGTCATATATGTCGTTAAATGGTTAAAATTATTTTTCAAACGTTAGGGTTACGTATGAAATGTCAACATAAGAAAAGTAAGAGACATGTGCAAAATAAAAAGCTCGTTTTTGGCTGTTTGGTTTTATTCAAACCATTTTCCTTTGGATTTCTCAATAATTTATTTAGACTGTTGGAATGTAAAATTGAATGTTCGAGAATATCACTCAAACATTTTCAAAGTATACTGACGAATAACAAGCCGTTTATAATAATTTTAATTATTTATTGAATCTGCAAAATGAACTAACAGTAAACAAAACATAAAAAAATAAAAGAGGATGTGGCTTTTACTCCGGCCAATGCTAGACGAAAGGTTTTATTTTGCGGGAGCTTTATCGGTAAGATCACCCATTGAATGTTCCAACGGCGGCAAAGGCACCTCATCTTCTCAACCCAGTATCGCAGCCATATTAAGTATGTTGCGTGCGAGAGGATTTGGGTGAGAACTTGGGTGATATACGTACTTAGGAAATTCGTCTTTTACAAGCGGAACACTCAGATCCTTATAAATTCGTGAATTTTGTACGTACTATGGAGCTGCAGTAATCGCTCGAAGAATTTTGTTTTGTAACCTCTGAATTTTTTCAATGTTTGACGTTGAGGCGGTACCCCATAATTTAATTCCGTAGCACTACATACGCTTGAGAGTTGCGTTATATAATAACAGTTGTCAACCCAACTTCAAGGTAGAATTTCTGCCCACAACCCAATTTAGTTGAGTGGCTTTTGCTTCCATGCGAAACTTTCACGTTAGCCTACGGTCGTGGTGTACACCAAGGTATTGGATTTCGTTGCGCTGCGGAATAGATAAGTTGCTAATTTGGATAAGCGCACATGTTTCTTTAAACAGTGTCAATGTGACATGAGTACATTTTTGTTTAATAACTTTTGTTTTCCAAAGTTTTAGCCATTTCTCTAATATTTCTCCTGTAAACTTTGCAAAGTTAATTGATGGTTTTCATGCACGTTCAAGAACGTTTTATCAAAAGCTTGGCAAATGTCTATAAATAGAGCTGAACAATAATTTTTGTCTTCAAAAGTCTGTCTTATGACGTTGACTAGCCTGTGTGTTTGTTCTATGGTGCTGTGTTTAGCCCAAAAACTGAATTGATGATTAGAGATTCACCCTACATCATTCAATATTGGGGTGAACTTAACGATTGACAATTTTTCAAACAGTTTTGAAATTTTTGGCAGTAGGCTTATCTACTTTAGAGGAATCCTTCCCTGGTTTGGGTGTCATAGTTTTCGTAGACACCCTGCAGGATAATACTGAAGGCGTAAAATAGCTTTAAAAATAAAAAGTAGAACTCTTCTAACTACACGACGTAATTGTTCGAGCATTTTATCAGTAATTTGATCAATGCCTGGAGCTTCCCTGGCGTTTGTGTTACCAATAACGTTTTCGTTCTTATAATTATGTTGTATTTTTAATACGGCCACTCTATGAACAAGCTGGAGTCCTTAAAAGACAGTTCATATATTTTCGATTAAGTATTGCTCATATTAGCTAATAGAGTAAATAATTATACAACCATGTACCGAGAAACGCGCGTACTGAAAAACGCTTAATTGATTTTTAGATGTTCCAAAGAACGCGCGTTTTACTGCCGTTTCGGAGTTTTTTCCGAAAAAATACAACATGTGTTTTACATATGTATATGTATATGTGTGTGGTAGTTACTATATAAATTGAAAAAAAATTTCACAACAAAAAGGAAAATTTTTTAATTTAGTTTTTTAATTGAAAATGTGTAAAATTCATTCAACTTTTTATTGAAATAAAAAGAAAACACAGTAAATTTTAAATGTGAATAATTTTATTGCCTTTTGAAAGTTTTAATTTTTAAACTCAATCAGTTTACTTCAATATATATACGCGAGTTGAAGTCGCAAATTTTCAGGGATATGCATTTTCCAGAACACCCATTTGGCGATATCAACTTCTTGCGTCATACGTTTCTCAGAACATCTATAAGGCGTTTTCAAATCTAAAACGCTAAATTTAAGCGATTTGGGTTCTCAGAACATTTCTGCTCTTTGAGTATAATATATGAATATTATTTAGTCTCATATTCAGCTTACTTCAAATATGGATTGTGGGCTAAATCAACTTGAAAATTCTTGAATCAAAGATTGGTTCGATTTCAACTTTTGTCAAATCAGTCTCATGGCTTATTTAGAGTACAGATTCGTGACTACAATTGCCGTGACTATGTCTGAGGTGCTTCAATATTGGACGATTCATTTAAGTGTAGCAGCTTTAATTTCAGGAACTACGCGGTCCGTTAACATGGTGCGGTAAAGGTTTTCATAGACCGTAACATTCTGGTTTGCCACATTTTTGCAGAAATATGGACCATTGATTCCACCAGCTCACAAGTTGCAAAATTTTACTTTTATAAACATGCAAATAGCAGCATTTAATGGCAGAACTCTTAATTTATTACATCATGTAGTAAAAATTATTATTATTCTATATCCAAATATCCTCAAACCTATTTTACCATACTTTTTTATCTTTACAAAACAAAGGTCTTTTAAAAATTTTAACAAATAAAAACATTTTACAGTCTTCAACATGTAACTCTATAATTTGCGCGCACACTTGTGTACGAGTATATTTGCGGTACAGTTTTGGCTTTAAATATTTTGTGTAGGTTACTGCACTTAATATTTGGCGCCACTAAACAAACCAAAAAATATACAAAAAGAAAAAAATGCATGAAACGACATGCTTTGACATGCATATTTTTACAAACATGTCTGCATTTATCTACCAAAAAAAAATAAATATTTTTTTTATATGTATTAAAATGTTCAAAGACATAAAAAGACTATGAGTGATTATATATTTTTTGGAAAAAGGCATTTTCCCAAAAACAGTCAAACAAACGACAACCGAGATTGCAGACATAAAGGGAACTTGCAATGAAATATTACATATGAAAATGATTATATTTTTGACACTAGTTTTACAAGTAATTAAAGTTAGCTATGTTAATTAATTTAAGAACTGAACAAAGCAGAACAGTTGTTGGGTTTGAGATGAACTATGAGAAAATAGAAAGCAGGTAAAAAAAACTTTGTCTAGAAAAAATTGTAACAAGGGACTTCTGGTTTTTAATTCTGTAAATAAATGGCATAGTCTTTAAATTGGATGATGAAATTGTTCTATCAAACAACGTCTCCAGCTAAAACTGTTTCAGGTTGGGTAACCTATTTCACTGCTTGATTGGGAACTGGACTGATGGAATTATCGTTCTATAATTCCTCAAGAACGATGTTCGGTAGCTCATCACTGTCACTGGCAAGTAGCGCATTTCGATGATTCATGACTACCAACCTCTAGATAATATAAACAGCAACAATATGTAGCTTTAATGGCTAATGGATATGGCCAATCTATTTTGCTTAACGATTTTCTATGTTAAACTTCAAAATCTGTCCACAGTTTTGCAAATGGCTAACGATTTGACATTTATTTTTAGGCAGCAATAAATTCAATCTATCTGAATTATGACCGACACTCTGAATTAACATCCTCACTCAATTTCCGAATGGTGTCGCGAAAATTAAGTTGAGTTTATGACACTTAGGTCCCAATCCTGTTTCTAACATACATATGCATGATCGTGAATCCTGTTTCATCTCTATTCGTTGATGGTATAAATATTACGACACCGGAAATTTTCGTTGTGCTTGCAATGAAATAAAGGCCTTAAGTATACTACGATAATTATTGAGACAAGTGTGGGCACTTTCCGACCTGTTTTTACAAAGGCCTCAAAATGTCTAAGAAAGTGGTTCTGCATTATTTTTATTCGGAATTTTCCATTTCGGTAGTTTTCAAAAAATTTCACAGACAAGCATAACAAAAATATTTTTGGCAGCTTTTTAACTTTTTAAGGAGAAAGCTTTGGAGAAAAGTAAAGTACAATTATTGTTTCAGTTCAAAAGTATAAGATACAATTTTGTATTATAAATGCAAAGAATTGCGTTGCCAACCTTTTATTTTTTCTAGAGATCCCAGCTGATCATCAAGTGTGTTCAATCTTTCTGATTTTATATCTATTTTGGTATTTTTTTCTTTAGTTGTTTGGAGTAACACTTTTTCGAAATTTTGTTTAAATACATGTTCTTATATAAAGGGTGGTCCAAGCATTAAGCACCGTGTTAATTGTGCATGACATTAAGATGTGACTATCTTAACGTCAGACTTTTGATCCAACTTAGTTGATAACTTTTTGCTTTAGTATTTGACAAATATCATCGTAAAGAAGAAAACAATTGATCGGCGCATTAAAATTGTTGAAGTCTTTGACAAAAATGGCTTTTTATATTTCGAGTATTGACTGAGCCATACTTTCGCCTTGGTGAGTTTTGACAGCTCACGCACGTTTTGTATCTTGTGTCACTGTCAAACATCTTCAGTTTGGTCTATAATTTAATCATGAATCGTCTTACAAATGAACAACGCTTGCAAATTACTGAATTTTATTACCAAAATGCGTGCTCTGTTAAGAAAGTTCATCGCGCGCTTCTTCCATTTTATGGTCAGTTTAATCGACCTACTGAGGCTTCTATTCGGGCTATTGTAAAAAAACTTTGCACCAAATTTACATTGTTGGACTTTAAACCACCAACACGCTTACGAAGAGTGCGAACTGAAGAAAATATCGCAGCCGTAGCGGCTAGTGTTGGTGATGACCGTGAATTATCGATTCGGCGCCGTTCGTAGCAATTGGGCCTCTGTTACTCCACTACGTGGAAAATTTTGCGGAAGGATTTGGGTGTGAAGCCTTATAAGATACAGCTGGTGCAAGAATTGAAGCCAAACGACCTACCACAATGCCAAATTTTTGGTGAATGGGCTCTTGAAAAGTTAGATGAAGATCCACTTTTTTATCGAAGAATTGTGTTCAGCGACGAGGCTCATTTCTGGTTGAATGGATACGTGAACAAGAAAACTTCCGTATTTGGAGTGAAGAGCAGCCAGAAGCATTGCAAGAGCTACCAATGCATCCACAAAAAACAACCGTTTCGTGCGAATTATGGGCTGGCGGCATCATTGGGCCGTATTTCTTCAAAGATGATGCGAATCACAACGTTACTGTGAATGGTGAGCGCTACCGTGCGATGATAACAAACTTTTTTTTGCCCAAAATGGAAGAGCTAGACTTGCATGACATGTGGTTTCAACAAGACGGTGCCATATGCCACACAGCACGTGAAACAATGCACTTTCATGCAAATGTTGGCGCAGCCGCGGCCAACATTTGCATGAAAGAATCTTCAAACATTAAATTATATCGACCCAACTATCGATCCAAATAAATATTTCATGCATTTTTCTGAATTTTATGTGTTTTTTTTTTTTTAAATTTCCGATAGTTCTTATAAAATATATATATATATATATATATATATATATATATATATATATATATATATATATATATATATATATATATATATATATATATATATATATATATATATATATATATATATATATATATATATATATATATATATATATATATATATATATATATATATATATATATACATATATATATTATTGTTATCAAGCACATTTTACGTCTCAATTCATATTTAAAGACATATTAAATTCTGTAAGTTTTGCCTTTAACAAAACTCTGTAGAAAATTCATTACATTTTAATTAAGAAATTTAATTTCAATTGAAGACAGAGACTATAGAATTAACTTGCCAAAAACTATATAAAATAAAAAAAAGGAAAAAGCAAATATGTTAAACAGCAACAGAATTTATTTCAATAATCAGCAAAATGTATAGTGATTAAAAAAGTCCACTGAAAGCAAATATTAAGATAACGAGACATACACTACCGCACATTATCCTAAAAGTTCAAAACAATACGACAAAAATGTTTGTGCTTCTTCCCAATCTATGCTCTCGCTCTCTCACCAACGCTCTGCCAGTCACTACGACAACGACAGTAACAAAAAATTCTTTACAACTGTTTGCATCCAGAAGTAGGTCATTAGAAGCAGTGTTTTTTATTTTCGTTTTTTTGTTGGTTTGTTTTTGTTCTTGTCTGTAACAATTTTATTGTCAAGGTTTTCTAGGAGATGGAGCTTGGAAGGCAGTTTTTGCTACTTGTTTGCTGCAGCAGCCAGCCAACACTCCCCCACATTATCTCTTCATTTGGTTTTTTTTCTCATTTTCAGGCAAAATAAAATACTGGTAAACATATAAACCAAACGTTTTTAACTTGCAAAAAAAAAAAAAAAAAATAGGTACATATATAAAATAAAATTTGAAAATTTTCAGAAAAACATCTCTAAAAGTTTATACGTTGTTTAATTTAATAGGGTGATTTATTAAAGTATGGCAAAAAAAATTTATAACATTATAAACTTTAAGCTTTTAACATATGCTTAAATTTCTGTTTTAATAAATTTCAAAAACTTCTAGCTTGTATGACTATTGCCAGGTATTCCAGGTTCTGAGGAAGGCAGGCCAATGGATCCCCAAGGGCACCTTAGTTGCTCAGCTTACGTGGGTTCTTACCAGCTCCCTTTGTGATTTAAGGTGCATTAAAAGTATATAGAGCTGAATACTGAATCTACCATAGATACAGGTGCTGCAAGTTGGGAAGCAAATCACATAAAAATCATATAGACAAAGATTTTCTCCAATATTTTCAATTTAGGTAAACCCTTTTAAAAATACACAAAGTTATCTCTATCCCCAAAGTAGGTAAGTAAATATTAATAAATGGAAAAAATATAGCGAATTCTCCATACTCATATTTTTTAGCTTTATAGTTAACGAATTTCAATTTGGCTTTCGCCAGAGTTGCGGCCCTGAGGAGGCTCTTCTTAATTTGCAGAACTATATTGTAAGGGCTTGCTGTAGCAAGAACCTTTTTTCAACTGAGGAAAATACTTCGTATGATACATATACTATTAAAAAAGCCAACGAGTTATGACATATATGGGAATAAGATTTTGCTTGTGAAGAGTTATTTGACTGGTAAGAAACAATTTATTAAAGTGATGGAAGGAGTAATTGAATATTCAGATTCACAGTGTTTTAGGTGTTTTATTGTTTTCGATCTATATTAATGACTTGAAGAACATAGATTGAGCAGAAAAAATGTTTATGCTGATATTATTAGGTGTAAAACTTTGCAATAGATGGCTATAGTGGTAAGCGTTAATTGAAATAATTAGATCATAAATGCCATACATCGAAATATTAGTCAATTTTTGTCTGCATCATAAAGTTACTTTCGACTAAACATGTCAGTTTAGCAAGCAAATTTTCTTCTTTTGCGGGAATTTTCAATTTTCTGTTTTAATGAGGAGAAATCTATGGCTAAGGCTCATCGAAAGCTCTCAAATAGTGAGACCACTGCTAAGAAAAAAAGTGCCGAGAATGCTTTCACCACTTTATGAACGGTGGTTCCGTCGTCAAAGACGAGCATGGCGGTGGAAGAGAGGTTTTCGAAAATGCAGAATTGGAGCCATTATTTGATCAGGACTTGTCGCTCCTCTATTGCAACATAGTCATAATTAAAAAAAAAAAGCTCACTCCGAGAATAACGCATTTCAAATTTTTAGTTTCCATACAAGTCTTAGAATTTTTTTTTTTAGAAAATGTCTCCTAACGGAAACAGCTTAAATGTAATTTGAATAAATTTTTGGCACAATATAAAAGGTAGTACTGTTAACAATTCTGTATTGTTAACTCTAAAAGCTCATTTTTTGAGATATGACTATATTGCAATAAAGGAGCGTTGTGTCAAACTCAAAATGAATAGGCAGGATCATTTAGAGTCCCGAAATAAGACATTTCAAAATGCCTGAAGGTCATAGAAATTATTAAGAAACAAGAAAATTGAGTGCTGTAGGACTTGAAGAGAGATGCTCAACGGTGTTTATTTGCTCTGGACCAACTGCTTGCAAGGTAAAGATGGAAAGTATTTCTGCATCGCATTGTGACTGCCGATGAAAAATGGTTTAATTTGGATGAACTCAAACCCAGAATATCAAGGTGATATCTTGAACATGCTTCCATCTCGATGGCCAAACCGAATAGCTCAGCGTAGAGTATTATGAATTGTTAAAATCGGCTGCAACACTTACGATCAGTTGTCAGTGGACACAATTAATGCGTTTGAGCCGAGGATTGAAAGACAACTGGCCGCAATACAACGTGTTATTTTATATTACTACAATGCATTATCCCATGTTGCGAAGGTAATCAATACATACTTGGAAGTGTTGAAATGGGAAGTCCTAGCCCACGTGCCGCATTATCCAGACATTGCTCCCTTGGACAAGGATCTGTTTTTTTCTTTTTTTTTATTGGGCTAGTACTCAGAGGATGAACCCTTCATATGCAGTGCATTGTACCAGAACTAGGAAAATAGGTTGTGAGGAGGGAGAAAGAGGGAGTAGTGGTTGTGAACATTTGACTTGAACTTTCCACCGTTATAACAGACAGGAAACACGTCTGCAGGCAACATATTCCACAGGCGAAGCGTAAGGCTGAAAAACGAATTCTCTCTGTAATGCATAGTACGATTCACCGGGCAATCGACCACAAATGGATGAGCTCTGGACGATGAACGCGTGCTACGTAAAAATGTGCGCGTTTCAGGAACAAGATCCCTAATCTCGTCAG
This sequence comes from Thecocarcelia acutangulata, assembly GCA_914767995.1. Classification (NCBI taxonomy): domain Eukaryota; kingdom Metazoa; phylum Arthropoda; class Insecta; order Diptera; family Tachinidae; genus Thecocarcelia; species Thecocarcelia acutangulata. Next base: position 140,562,110 of record OU612094.1, on the reverse strand, counting down.
AACAAAATCCATTGTAGTAACGAACAGTGGCACTCAACCTGCCTGACCAGCACTTTCGGTCATTTGAAGAAGTAAAAAATGGTATGGAGTCGTGGTTTGTTTCAAAAGATGACCAGGTTTTTCAACGGTGGATTCGTACGCTGCCCGAAAGATGAGAGAAGGTAGTGGCTAGTGGTGTACAATACTTTGAGTCTTCGAATTTCGGGAAGAAAAATCGGCGGAAGCAAGGCTGTACAGATATTATTTCAGCCAAGTGGCTGCCGTATTTTTCAAAACATTCTGCAGTAGCTCTGTTGATAAGTGTTCACATACCTGTCGAATATTTTCTTAAAAGCTGCGATTATCTGCAGCTTGTTGGTATTTTCCTACACTTGTAAAAAGAATATTTTCAACAAATTCTTTTATTGTGTATATTTGTCATATCTTTTTAAAGATTAACTGAAATCGTGGCTGCCAGATTTAATGGTTTTCAACCATTCTGACGATTCTGAAAGTAGCACATTGAATGATGATTTTAAGACTGTCTTTGCTGAAAAATTTGAAACGAAAAATCCATTGAAACAAATTTCTTTCCACAATTAGTTATGTAACTAAGCAATTATTGTGGTTATGAGTTGAAAGAAATTAAAATTATTATAAATGAAGGACCATAAAATAAAAGAAGTTTGGTCAAGATTTGCTTTATTAAAAATATCTAGTTTTTAACGTAAAATTTATTATTTTTACCGATAGAAATGTTCCAATGAAATATGTGCATATATTTTCTTCAAAACACGATCGCCAAAACATAATTTTTTTTAAAACCTTCTGGCAACGCCGCCTTTAGAACGAATACGTTTACCGAATGTGAGTGAGTAAACACATTAAACTGAATACACAAACTCATCCTTGAGAGTTAAATGTGCGACTGCAATTTCTTACACACAAATATTATTTTCGTTGTTAGAAAGAAGTGCGAGTACGATTGCCGAATGTGGAAAAACAATTGAGAAGAGCCACCGCATACAAACTTGACTGAATATGTTATATACACTAGCTTATAGACGCAAGCTCTAACGAGTAGAAAACATACTCGTGCAAACAATACGCGGTAGCCAATCACGCCGTTAACTCGATTTAAGACAGGTGAACTTAGATCATTAAAAAAGGAGCCGGTTGCAGATTTCTAGTAGTGATGATAGTCCTCAAATGTATTTTGAAACTTTTAAATCTAGAAAAACCAAATGTCTGAAGTAGTTAATGGTGAAATCGTTGGTCCCTTCTTCTATAGAACTATGCTGGTGAGAAAGTTACAGTAAGTGGTGACCGGTATAGAGCCATGATTACTAACTTTTTTGCCCAGCACCACCATGATGTTCAGAAGCTGTTGTTTCAACAACCCGAAAAAAATTGTTCGAAAAAAGTTCGTACCACAATTGCTTTATTAAAGGAAACTTTTGGTAACAGTATAGTTTCCAGTTTTGGGTTCGTCAAGTTAGGCTTCTAAGATTGTGCGATTTAACCCCGCTGGGCTATTTTCTTTGGAGATATGTGAAGTCGCTAGTCCTCGTCGATTAGCCCAAAACGATGTAACCACTTCAATGGCAACATGCATCGCATTATTTCCGATAAGACCACAAATGAGGGAACAAGATATGGAAAATTAGAATTCTAGTTTGGGCCAATCGTAACTGTCATATTTATATTATCTTAAATTATAGTTCATGAATATTATCTTCGCAATAAAGTGAATTTCATCTCAATCTTAAAAATTCATCTTTACTGTATTCCCTTCCAAAGTTCCACCATAAAAAACACCGTAACTTAGTTAGGTTACCTTATAAAGGCTGATAGTTTTGTAAAACCATAAAATCTATCATAATACCGTTGTGGTGCATGAGGTAGATATGCAGCCTATGAGACCTACACTTTCCCCTAGGGTTCAGATCAAGTCAAAAACAGAATAAAAGAATCCAGCCCGGTCAACTCGCAATCTAATATATTTGCCCATGTAGGATCGGTTCGCTTAGATGCAGTGCTCACATAGAAAAAAATTACCGACACTGACAGAGGAAGAGCTCAACACGTTCGTTCTATTCCCTACAACTTCTACAGAAATCATTAAATGGAATGGACCTACTAGTATACGTTACTATATGACAAGGAACTGTCAAAACCAGCATTAGACTACACAATATTCGTCGGGAAAACTTTTCCGTACAGCAGCAGTCTTCCTATGATCACATACAGGTTGCCGTTGCTCTTGGTTCTTAGAGATTTTAAACGGGAGTCCTACCATCATATCAAAGTCATCCTTGCTTTTGTTTGTTTGTCTTCTACAATATTTTCGGCCACTGCGCAGTGCTCGGGTACACAGAAAAACTAAGATTATAATGTCTCGCTATAAAGATATATCCGCCAGTCACGAAGCAAACTGGACGTCGTATAAAAATCTGTAAGCGCATTTAATGCAGCCCTACTATTAGAGTTTCGAGTGCTCTCTCTGTATACCCTGTAAGCCAGTGGTGATGGTTGACGGGTGAGTTGGTTTAAGGGCTGATCCTCTTAGTGGGCTTCGGCCTACCAACTCATTAAGCCTTGTCCTCCATTGATTGCTGGGAAATTGCATACAGGAGGGATTAGAAGGCCCGAACTCCTCAACAAGAAGTTGCTCATATGACCGCAATCATATGGCAAGAATTGCTACCTATGTGAGCCTGGTAAGCCACACGGGGGCGCTGGTGAATCGTAAATAATTCACTCCGTGGAACTGGTCCATCATCAGATAAGGCCGCAAGGCAAGTGCTGATGTAAATCTTTTTCACAACTGTATACCCTGTAGTACTTCAACTAGTTAGCTCCCATTATAGTTGTAATTTCAGCCATCGTCGTGCTGCACCAATTAAACAAAGCTAAAAATGGCATTCTTGTGATACTGGAGGATTAAATGCTAGCATCAACTTGCATCCATCTGCAAAGATTTCGAGTACATCTTTTAGACGTTTTATTTGGGACGCTGTAAAAACTGCGCTGGGCAGGACTACGTTAAATATATTATGGGGCAGTAGAGTTGGTGAACAGTAAACAGTATTCCCTAGGTGGTCCATTATTCTTCCTATTATCGAACCATGCCTTTTGTTCTCTCTTTCAAGACCCCACTGGCCTCTAGTCAGATCACCATGAGATCAGCCGATAACCAATCAGTGTTTTAATTGGCACCATTTCAGCACATGCACAAACTATCCTCTCTATAACTCTGCAGTATATGGTTTTCTTCAAACACCTCCACCAATCCGCCAGGATTCACCATTTGTTTGTAGCAAATAAAACTATAGGAAGCCGTATGACTTATGTTGTTTTGAAATGCCGAACTCTCACCAAGGGTTAAAATTGCAGAACGAGTTTCAGCAAAGCGCCCAGTTGGTTCTATTCGCAGACTATATTAGTACTGATCATAGTAAAGGTGCCTATATCGGCTGACAGATTCCGGCTGTGGTTGATAAATACGGGGTATTGCCAGTTTTCTTGGTCTCTAACGCCCCATGGTGCTATTGTCTTGCAACAGATAACTGTATTGTGAGAGACTTTGACTGATGGTTAGACGGGTGAGTTGGTACGTGACCGATGCTTTATGATGATGGTTAGACGGAGGAGTTATTTATTTAACTATAGAATTGCAAAGTATATGATGCAAAGCATGGGCGGAGTAACGGCGACCTTACGCCCACAATGGTATTAACAGTAATCTGTAGCGGCGCTGTTGCAAACTATGATGATTTATGCACTCACGTAAGAAGTTTCCACATGGTTAACAAAGAGATATCTCAAAAAAACTGTGATGTAATACAGTTTGTTGTGGAAAACAGTTAACCAATAAGAGCGAGACGACAAACTTTTGAAGACCGAACAACAACACAACAAACCTGACTGCAATTAAAAAAGAATTACGATGATGCGAGAGCTGTTCCCCAGCCAAGTGCTGCCTTGCGACTGAGTTAGGTGAGCTGGTAAAGGGGTGATGCCTTGAATGGACTTCGGTCTACCACCTGCTTAAGCCTTGTCTTCCATTGACTGCTGGGAAATGCATACAGTAGGGTTTGAGGCCTCGATCTATGTAAAAGCCATGCAAGCCAGACGGGGGTGCTGTTGAATCGTGAATAATTTACCCCGTGGAGTTGGTTCATCAGCAGAGAAGGCCGGCAGCACAGGTGCTGATATAAATGAATGTTCGCGTCTGTCTCCACCAAAGCAAGTGTTCCATACGTTCATATAGGTTTCATTACCATGTCAAAGAGCCAGCGCCCTATTTTACATGCTTAATGTTAAAAATAAATTTCCTTTTAGCTTCGTATATTTACCCACAGTTCATGGTGACTTTTGGTTCACTCTGTTGTACTATCGCTGCAAAAATATTAACTCTACTTTTGATTTTTATAAATTTTTATTTTGTTTTTTATCGTTGCTTTTGTTTACTTAGCTGTAAACTATGTTGATGTTGTTCTCCATCATGATTATATATTATGAGGTTTAACTGTATGGTTAGTGGTTGCCAAACCGACAGAAGCAATAGCAACGATAGTAATAGCAACAATAGCGACAGCAACAATAAAAAACGAAAACAGAAACTGTATCGGCAAGTCTAGAAACACAGTATTTACTATTTAGGTTGTCTGACGTTTGCATTATCATTCATTGCTTTTGCCTTGCAGTTGTGTCTGTGTAGTTTTGTGTCGATGTAAATATGTTTGTTTGTATTGCCAGATTTTTAAGTGGATTTTTGGTGGATAAAAAATACAAATAAAAAAAATTGTTTTGATGAAAATATTCGCAATTTAAAAACATCCTTGAACACAAGATCCAATATAAACAACGGATTGAAATTGATATGAAATAGATAATTACATAACGAATAATTAATGAATTTTGTTTTAAGGTTAATGAAAATGTTTTTCAAGTTTTTGATATATATTATTTAGTTTTACAAAAGTTGCGAATAACAGATCTAAATCTGGTAACATCTGCACGAGTTTATTTGGTTTTTGAAAGCAGTAGCCAGTATACTTTTTTTTATTATGTTTTTTTTTTTAACAAATAGAGACAAAAAATTAACAGACAGCTTTTGCTGGAGTTTTTGATGGAAAGCTTCAAGTAGATTTTGCTGATGATTATGAGTTCAACTGTAATTTAGCGCTGTAATACATAAATAAATATGTAAAAACTGTTGTGAATTTACACAAAAGTAATCATAAAAACTGACAGTCCGCAACATACTTATTTCTTCCTCTTTATTTGCTTACCCTCGTCTGCGAAAAACTGTCTGTCTTGTTTTATCTGTCTCGCTTTTTTAGGTCGACTAAAGTAAAGCCAGTAACTTTTGAGCTGTAATCTCTTTAAATTGACGCTTCTTTTATTTGATTTATTTTTCTTTTTGCTGGTTTGATAATTTAATTATGAAAAGTATAAATGCTGGGCATTAAGGAATATTAAAATAAAGTGAATTTGTGTGCTTGTTTTATGGCAAATAAACTTGTCTAATGAAAGGGGTCTAGGTGTGTGTTTTTTCAGGTAAGAAGATGCAAAAGAGATTTAAGGGATTATAATTGTCAGCGTTTACCAATTATTTAATTAAGAAATTTGAGAGATAAACTATTTTAAATGTCTATCTTGCAACTAGTTTTTCGACCTTTTTAAAGTATACTCGTTACAAAAAAGAGTAATTATTTATTCGTCAATATTTCAAGACCGTCTTCAGGAAAAAATTAAAAAAGTTTCCTGAAAAAGACACACAAAGAATAAATAATCATTTTAATTATAACAATTGACCTCAAGGTCGTTAGCGCAATGACTATGAGAAACTATATTTTTAAAGCTTTAAAAAAAAATTATTTATTTATTTCATTTTGTACAATAATATAAAGCCTTCATAGTGAAATTTTTTTTTTTTTTTTTTTTTTTTTTTTTTTTTTAAATTTATTATTTTATTTATTGAATCTACATAAAAATGTAATGACAATAAGTATTCAAATCTTAATACTAAAAAAAATTTTAATTAAAGTCCTGCCAGTGCTGGACAAAAATTTATTTTTATGCGAATATTATTTCAGAATAGTCAAAATAAAATTATTATATAAAAACAAATTATAAAAATAAAAAGTTTAACAAATGGCAAAGGGTTCTACAACTGCCTAATTTCAAAGTCACTCCGTGTGTTGTAGCCAACAAAACTTTAGGAACCGCAAGACTTATGTCCCTTACCAAGGACTAAAATTGACAGAACAATGAGTCCCTGCTTTTCTGAAATATTCAGGCTGTGGTTTAAATCTAAGATAAAGAAAGGTAATAAGGTTTCTAATAATTATGGTGCAAGGCCATGTTTCGGGGGCTAATAACCCCTCAAGGAGCTACTGTCCTGAAACAGATACTTGCAACGTAACGTACCAGGGGTGGCCCATAGACGAGCAAGTAGATTAAGTGCTGATGTTTTTAATAGACTTGGGCCTACCAACTCATTAAGCCTTGTCTTCCATTGACTGCTGGAAAATTTCACACAGAAGAGATTAGAAGAACTTAACTTTTCAGCAAGGAGTTTGTCTATATGGCTACAAACTTATGGCAAGCTGCGGTTTGCGTGAGCCTTTCCAGCTGGTAAAACGTGAATAATTCAATCCGTGGATTTGGTCCGTCATCAGATAAAGCCATCAAGGCAGATGACTATTTTCACAATCTGGCTGTATGGAGGCATTTCACAGGTGAAATACTTACTACCACGATTGATAATGAAGCTACCTAGCGCTAGATGGAATCACAAACAAAAAAAACTTTCTTTCCTTGAAATTGTGATCTGTCAAACGACAGCTGTTAAAATTTCACCCTAATTTATCGATTAGTTTATATGTTGTAGTAGTTTAAAGCAAGTAACTTTTGTGCTTCTTGAAAAATGAAAAATTTCATGCAGTGATTAAACACTATTATTTGACAGGAGAAACGGCAAAAGAAAAAAAAAGCTCGGTAAACCTTGCGGTGAGTCAGATTACTTGGTAAAATATTGGACTGCTAAATTTAAACGCACCCGAACAGCACTGCAGCAATACCATCAACAGGAAGGCCTAAAGAGGTGGTTACTGAAGAAAATATCACGAAAACCGTCGATATCATTATGAATCATCGCCGAGTCAAGTTACGTGAGATTGTTGAAATAATACACATATCATGTGAATGTGTATTCAACATTTTGCATGAACATTTGCATATGAAAAACCGATCGGCAAGATGGATGCCGCGTTTGCGCAGTGTCGAACAAAAACGAGTTCGACAGACCACATCACAGCGGTGTTTGGACATGATAAAGCGTAATATTGTTGATTTTTGACATCAACTAATAACTGTTAATGTAACGTAGGTCCACTAGAAACCAGAAATAAATAGAAACAATTTGCGGAAGTTACTGGAAGTGCTCCGAAGAAGGCGAAGACAGTGAAACCGGCGGGCAAAGTTTGGGATGCGCACGAAATATTGCTGATCGATTATCCTGAAGACGGACCCACAATCACAGGAAACTCTCTTTTTTTAATTAGAGTAATTTTTATGTTCACCACCAAAAAATTTTTCGCCCTCCGAATATATTTTCCATAGTTATTGGTCATATTAGTGGCTATTTTGTTAATTTGATCTTCTTTCGTTTCCTCTTACAATTGCATGACCAAATAGTGTCCATATTATTTTCATAGGCAAAGCATGTAAAAGAGATAATTACTCGAAAATATCTTCAAATCTTACATTTTATTTAAATAGTGTATTCACCTATTAGACCCATAAATCGTTGAAGTGTAAAGTTCATTAAATTTAATATTATACATAAGAGTTTTTTTCTGCTTGAATCCTGCAGCTTGGTTTACTCAACTTTTTAAAAAAAAAAAGTCTTGCTGTAATAGAGCTGTTAAATAAACGTGTTGGTTGCTTTCTTGCTTTCATTACTTTAACTAAACAAACATGAGAGCATGAGTTCGCGAGGTGATGAGTAAAATACGATGCGGTACGTATGATTAATATTTTGAAGCAACTCAACAGAACAGAACAATTCATACGCTGCTGAGTCTTCTAAGCTTATGCGACTTAAAGTACGCATTAGTATTTGTTTTAAAGAGTTTATATTCTGCGCGTGTAGGCATATATTTATATATGTTTGTGTGTGTGTGTGTGTGTAAGTAGGTTTTCTGAGGCTACAGGTTTGTGTAATAGGTCATTGAAAATGCATACCAACTTAGATTTACCTACGGCAACTACTTTGAAATTTTGTAATTACGTTCGATAAAGAACCTACGGTATAACACTTCGTTTGCAGGACCTTCTTTTTAATGCTGTCGGCTGTGGTGGCACCAACAACATCAATAGCAGCAGTAGAAAATAATTTGCATGCCGTAAGTAAAAACAACAAAGAAAAGTTTTCTTGTAAATTGTTTAAAATTTATTTAATAAAGGAAATTTAGAATTTAACAAAAGGTAAGAAAGCAATTAAACAATTATTTTATTTAATTGAAGAATATCAATAAATCATATAAATATTTTGTGAACAATTATCTATTTTTATTACAATACTAATAGATTGGGAATGCTAATTCATTCATGGACATAAATACATACACGTATATTTTGTCCAGGATTTCGAAATATAAAAAAGATTATTTTAATTGATGAAAAATTATTTTTAAATGTTTATCATATATTTATGTATATTTTATTTTAATTTAATTTAAATTAATTTTTGTTTTCTTATTTATTTTATGTTTTTCTGGTTTCTGTGGCAAGTGTAAGATGAACTGATAATGGAAAAGTTGCAGCCTATTACTCCCAATGTCTTAATTGACCACTTAAGTAGTTGATGAATATTTAAATAGCAGGACTAAAGGACAAATAAGTATTTACCATAACAACTATTCTAAAGAATGGGCATATAATAAAAAAGTCTCTATAACAAAAGCGTTGATAGATTATGTTTCTATATTTCTTTTTCTTGCAAAAGATGAAGTCGTTGTAGCTGCTTTGAGGTTTTTATTATTACACAGAAGTATATTTGTGTAGGTGTGTGAATATGTGTTCATGAAGCGATTAGGCCAATAAACAAAAACCAGAAATGTATATGCTACAGTATAAATAGCCCAGCAAATTATTTTGCTATACGTTTATGGATGTTTATATTCTAAAAAACTAGATTCTTGAAAAAAAATATACACAGCTTGTTTTTTATGTTTCATAGAATCTACTTTAACCATCAGTAGGCTGGAAATTTCCGTAAAAATATCTCTGGGCATTTAAATGTATATCTCATCATTTTATATAAAATAATTAGACTTTAAAAGCGAAAAAAATATAATATTAAATTTTTTAGTTTTCTTGACCACCGAGTAGAGCAGTTATTAGCCAAAGTCAAACTTTGGTTGCACAGAACACAACATTAGTAGCTCTACTGCCATAAATTATACTATTCAAGACACTACCTGTCACTCGTGATGTTGATTCAACTATCATATACATTAATGCAAGTACTGAAAACGTCAATACAGCTGGTTGCAGTTCCAGTATCGAAACAGTATTCGGTTCCCTTATCACCGGCTATCCCAAACACCCTCCATTGAAAAAGCATTTGCTCTCCTATGCTATCTTAGGTTCCGCCTGTCTTTTCTGTCTTATGGCATATTCCAAACCAGAGCACTCTGTTCTTCGAGTAAAGAGGGTAAGTAGTCCCTCGTTTATTTTAGCAAATAAAACTCTAGGAAGTCACATAAATTATGTTGTGTTGGCTTCCGAAGCTCTTACCAAGGATATAAGTTGGTAGATCAGCATGACGCCGGGTGGTTCTGCTTGCAACTCAACCCGGGCTGTTCGTGGTTGAAGAGCCTACCTTGGCTGGAAAGTTCTGGCTGTGATTTAAACCTAAAGGTATAGTTAGGGGGAGTTAGTATCCCTGAAAATTTGTTGTCAGTTGAAAAAGGCAACGTATAAAGCCATACAGGCGCGCTGGTAAATCGTGATTTCACTCCGTGGAATTAGTCAAATAAGGCAGGTGCTGATGTAAATCTTTTTACTCACTGCTTATGATAGCTCCCCCTGTGGATCAGGTTTTGCGGTGGCGTTCACCCAACCAGGGTATTCTGTTTTCTGGGGTTTTGAGGTGAAGGTATCTATTGATTTTTGTAACAAACAAAACACATGACGTGTGATGTGTTGGACTTCCTAAACTCTATACTCCTACCAAGGATTAAATTGGCAGATCGAAGATTAACAGAGCCCCCGGGAATTTCTGCCCTGCAGATCTCTTGGTGCTGATCATGGTTGAGGTGCTTGCCTTGGGTGAAATGTTCCGGCAAGAATTTAAACTTAAAATCGCTGGGAAGGAAATTAGTCTCCCTGCTAATTACGAGCTGTTGTCTTGCAAAAGATACTTGTAATGAAAGGAACCGGGAGTGATGGTTATACGGGTGCGTTCGTTAAGGGCTGAACTTAGCAAGCCTCGTATTCCGTTAACGGTCAGGAACTTACAGGGATTATAAGGCCCGAACTCTTAAGCAAGGAGTTTGCCTATATGGCTACAAACTTATAGCAAAAAGTTGCAAACTCTATGACCCTAGTAAGCTACATGGGCGTGCTGGTGAATCGTGAATAATTTACTCCGCAGTTTTGCTCGATCATCAGATTAGGAGATTGCTCGATCATCAGATTAGCAGGTGTTGATGTAAATCAATTTCACATTTGTCGTATAATAGCCGTCTTGTTTCTGCTCTTCGTTTTCTAAATCGTGTACTTAAGGCATTGCAGGAACATTAAATATAATTATACGAATAATTAATAACATATGTATGAAACAACTACAGCCCCATTGTTTTTAAACATCCTCCAGGATGAGGAGGAGGAAAAAACCACTCTATTTGTTTAAGTTTGATAAGAAATAATATCCATGATAAATATAAGTAGCTAATAAAATAAATAAAATTAACTCAATTGCCTCATGTTGTAGCTCTTAACTTTTAATTTAAAAATCTGTTTTTTTTTTTTAAACTTTAACAGGTCAAACTGAGTTAACATAATGTTTGCTGCATCGTAATTATAATTTAGTATTTCTCCGTTAGGTACTTCATTACCTTGTAGTGTGGAAGATGTTGGGCTAAATTTTGTTAGTCTGAGCAATGTCGAAGGTATATAAGCTGGGCACTGATCACTTTTAACCAATTTAATTCCAACATATTAAATGATGTAATAGAGTTTGTTTTGATCTTTCGTATTGTTACTGTTCAAGTTAAACTTTAACAAACAAGCATATTCTGAGAAACGCAAATCGCTTAAATTTAGCGTTTTCGATTTGAAAACGCCAAACACGTGTTCTGAGAAAGGTATAAGGCAAGAAGAATGGTTTTGCGATTTGAAATCGCCAAATAGGTGTTCTGGAAAACGCATATCACTGAAAATTGGTACTCGCATATGTATGTTGATGTAAATTTGCTAAAACTGAACTTGCAAAAGGCAATAAATTTATACAAAATGAAAATTTAATATGTTTTCCTTTTATTTCAATAAAAAGTCGAAAGAATTGTACATATTTTCAATTAAAAAAAACTAAATAAAAAATTTTTCTGTTTCAAATTTGTTTCATTTCGTTTTATACAACTACCACATACATACATATATACGTATGTAAACCACATGTTGTTTTTTTTTTTTTTTTTTTTTTTTTTTTTTTTTTTTTTTTAAATTTCAAAACGCCAGTGAAACGCGCGTTCCTTAGAACACCTAAAAATCAATTAGGCGTTTTTCAGAACGCTTTGCGGCTGAAACACTACTCCCTCTTTCCTCTTCCTCATAACCTATTTTCCTAGTTCCAGTACAATGCAGTGCATATATAGGAGTCATCCGCTGAGTATTAATCGGAGATAAAAAAGGTCCACTATTCTTTCTATAAATAAAACTGAATAATATTTACTCCTTCCAAGTCCCGCTTGACCATAGTCTAATTGCTAAACTCATTCTCATTTCATTCCCATGATATTCTCTGGCGTGATTTTTGTCATTAAACTTTAAACTTTTTCGCTTTAGATGCCATCTAGGTCGGATACCATTTTGATTTATTACTACCCCTATCGAAGTCTTTTGCCAGCAGCGATATTATTCTTGCCAAACTCAAACTCTTGCCTTGCATTTACTTCTGAGCGACTTATCTAAAGTTTATAATAGAACTTTTCGCAAATTCGCTAATATCTCTGCTTTTTTTTTTTTTTTTTTTTTGTCTTGGACCAGTACTCAGAGGATGACCCCTACATATGCAGTGCATTGTACCGGAACTAGGAAAATAGGTTATGAGGAGGGGGAAAGAGGGAGTAGTGTTTGTGAACATTTGACTTGAACTTTCCAACGATATAAAATATAGGAAACATGTCTGCAGGCAACTTATTCCACAGACGAAGCGTGCGGCTGAAAAACGAATTCTCTCTGTAATGCGTAGTACGATTCCCCAGACAATCGACCACAAATGGATGAGCTCTGGACGATGAACGCGTGCTACGTAAATATGTGCGCGTTTCGGGAACAAGATCCCTGATCTCGTCAGAGCAAAATCCATTGTAGTAACGATAGAACAGAGTAACCCCACCCCACACTGCGTCGATGCTCCAATGAGTCAATAGAGTTGGATACCCTACTGTCACCGATAAGCTTCTTCACCCTCTCCTGCACACGGTCGAGTAACTCCAAAATAGACTTTGGGGCACCGGCCGGGTTTGGGGAGTTGTATTCCATTTTCGGTCGGATATAGGTGGTATAAATAGTAAGGAGATCGGATGGAGTGAAGTACATCTTACACCGTTTCAAAAAACCGAGGCACTTGAATGCTTCTTTAGAGACATGAAAAATGTGATCATTCCAGCGAACATCACACTGTACTTTCATTCCAAGAACATCAAGAGCACCGGATTCCTCAATATTTATACCATCCATGAGTACAGATGAAGCAGCATTAGCGGTCGTTTGTTTGTGCGTTAATAAACAGCACTGGGTCTTACGAGCGTTGAAGTCGACCCTGTTTTTGCGACCCCATTCGGAGATTAATAGAAGATCACTGTTCACCTTTACCAATTCGTGGATAACCGTATGATTCTTTATTCTATCCTGCCCTATAAAATATTATCCACAAGAGCAACTACAGCCTCTAAGCACTTGCTCAACAGTTTTGACTACCGATTTATAATCCGTAGAATCAGCTGAACTATTCATGTAAAGAGAAACTTGCTTATACCTGCCCCCTTATTATAGCAAAGCCATCAAATGTCAGATTCATGCGATTGCACTAAAATATCATAGAATGCAATATGTAATCAATATCCATCAATATTCATCATGACGTACATAGTAAGGAAACATTAAATGGTTTTAAAATTTCACCTTAAAATTTTAATATTAAATGCATTACAATTTATTTTCCATTTTAAATACCAGAAAATTTTTCACTGGGTTAAACTTATTCATATGTGCGAACGCTCGTGTATATCAAAGAGTTTATTTAATGTAATGGTAAAGCTTTGACAGAGTTCTATTAGCTACTAGACTAGAAAACATGCAAAAAAGAAAAACGATTCGACAATAGAAGCAACAACATCAAAAAACCGCTCATATGTAAATATTAATATGTGTGTATGTGCTAAATATTTATGTATATTATGATTTGCTCTAAGAGTTTGCTAGTATGTATGTGACACACTTAGAAATATACAAACAATAGTCTACATTCCTTAGAATATTTTGCGGTCATGAAGTGTTACTGAAAGCACATGTGTATTTTATTATACGAGTCTAGAACTTACAGAGATCATTTTAATAAAATTAAAATTTCTGTTTGTTTTTGCGACCACCTTGAAATAATAAAGTTCGGCATAAACAAGCTTGCGAAACAGTTTGCTTTTATGACTCCTAGCTGACTATATTTCGCCATTTTATACAAGTGACTCTAATCACTAATTTTTGGGAACTTTTGAAAGATATTTTTAAACATCTAACTATATCTCAATGCCTTAAATAAATTATTGAGAATTTATTATATATATTTCCATTCATTGACAGTAATTTAAGATCACTTAAATATATTTTTTCCCCGATCCGGATGGAGTTCTTAGCTGTATTATCAAACATTGTGCAGAGGCCTTGTAGAATCCACTTACGATAATCTATAACAAGTCTGTTGATCTATGCTACCTTCTTCATGAATGGAAAAAGTCGTTCATTATTCCTTTGTTTAAATGTGGAAGCAAGTTTGACAAACCAAACGACAGATGAATTGCTAAGCTAAATGCTATTGCAAAACTCCTGGTAAAAATGTTGACTGGTTGTCTATCTCACCAAATATCATCACTGTTATCAACGTATCAACATGGCTTTTGTAAATCACGTTCCTTTACTACTAACTTTTTGGAGTTTACTACTATCGCAAAAGATAAATTTTATCGATAAATTTTGATGTTCCTTCTGATGTCTCCCAAGGAAGCCATATAGGCCCGTTGTTATTTACCCTTCTTATTAATGATCTGCTCTCTGCTGTCTTGCACTCAAGAATTTAATGTATGCTGATGATGTTAAAATATTTTAACACCTAAATGACCCCAAAGATCAACTTCTACTTCAAGCCGATGTCAGTAAACCGCAGGGATCGGTACTTGAACCTATTCTGGTTATGATGTATTTAATTAACATATTTGCGAGAAGTGTTTTTGTAAGTGCTTTACTTATGCGGATGATATTAAATTAGCAGCGAGAGAAAATGGAAATAGTATTAGTCTGTTGGAGGCTAATATTAATAGCGATTTGGAATGTATACTGGATTCGTCTCAATTGAACTACTTAACTCTGAACCCCTCCAAAACTCGAGCTGTTTCTTTTTATAATAATGATTGTTCAAATATTTGGTTAGTCTTGGTTGCTGATTCGATTGAGTTTGTTCATTATATAAAGTCTTTGAACATGTATTTGGATCGTGACTTGCATTTTTCGGTGCATGTAAATCGTGTTATTTCTGCCATATCATTTGTGTTAAAATGTTTTTATGCACTAGGCTGCTTCTTGCCAACATATATAAAGAAGAGATTGATTTTCTCCACATGTATGCCTATTATTCTTTACAATATGGAGATATATAGTGATACTTTTCGGCAGAATATGGCGAGGTTAGAACATTGCTTCAATAAAATGGTGCGATATATTTACAGACTAGGTTATAGGGAGCGTATAACTCCTTACACAAAGTTGGTGTTTGGAGGTAGTTTTAAAGACTTTGTGAGCATGAAATTGCTGCTGTTGCTTTACAAGACTGTCAGAACTAACTGTCCGCTATATTTAAGACACAGGTTCCAATTTGGCTGCTCATCTAGGACATGTACGCTACTTCCTCCTCGATTTTCCACGTTAATAATGAAAAGATCATTTATTGTAAGATCTATTGGGCTATTGAATTCAGTAATTCTTAATGCGAATAGAAAATTCTCTTACTATAATAAGAAGTTTAAGAAATTTGTTTTTGACAACATGTAATTTAGTAAAAATATGTGTCGACTGCTATTAATCATTGTTTCACATATCTACAGCTTGCGTATTTTCAGAGTTTGAGCAATGGAGGGATGATTAACAGGAAAACGTTTTTTCTTCTTCTTTCTTTTCAGGATGAATTATTAATTTAGTTTAATGAAGTTAGGCAACGAATATGGCAATCATAATATTCAATATATTGTTATAGTTTATTGGCCTTTACGGCTTAAGATACTTGTGAAATAAATAAATAAATAAAAATAGTTTTGGGAAATAGTGCAAACTAAATTTTATGTACCTTAACATAAAATAATGAACACAAATATCATTTTATCGGAACAACTATTAAAATTCTTGTTGTAACATTAATGGAATATTGCTTTAAGAAGTTGAAACTTTTACTGATTTGGGATTCATCCTTGTTCATAAGCTAGATTTTCGGGATCACATTGCGCTAGCTCTTAATAAGGCTTGTGGAGTTCCTGGATTTATGAAACAATGGTCAAAAGAATTTTCAGACCCTTATACTACAAAGCAACTTTATATTACCTTGGCTAGCCCCATTCTGGAATTAAATTATATGAGATCCTTACTTCACCATTCGCATAAATAGTATTAAATCTATCCAAAAGCAATTTCTTATTTTCTGTTACGGAGTCTTGGATGGAACTCGTATGTGCTGCCATCATATGAAATTAAATTACCACATTTGAAAGGTCGTCGAACCATGCTCCTTCTCCTTGGAAGGATTCGCGGAGAAGTTGGTTCCAAGTTTGTGCTGAGTAAACTAAATTTTTGTGTACCAGGACCATTTATGCTAACAATGATTCCTTTCATCGCATATGTGAAATATTCCAAAGAAGAAGAAAAACTATCAGTAGATAGATATCTCTGAATCTACTGATTTTTTTAAAACGAAAAATAATTTTGTAAATAAATACATAATTGTACTCCTTTATATTTTTTCTTTAGTCTGTAAGGACTTATAGTCTATAGACTTAAATAAATAAAATAACAATGCTCGCGCCATTTTGCATCCAAGATGTCATACAATAAGTATTTTTAAATAAAGCATCATCAAAATATTAGTCGATTTGTGTCTGAATCAAAAAGTAATTCTCGTTTAAACATGTCAGCTTACTAGCCAAATACTCGACATTTGCAGAAGGTTTTAATTTTCTGCTTTAATATGAAGAAATCTGCGGCTGAGGTTAATCGAATATTCTAAAATATCTAAGGTGAAGCCACTTTAGTGAAAGAAAGTGCCGAGAGTGGTTTCAAGGACGGTGATTTTGACGTCAAAAACCAGTATGACGGTAGAAGAAGGACGAATTGTAGGCATTACTCGTGTCAAATGCTACACAAATTGGTAGAACGACTTGTAGTGATACAAAAAATCAATTAAATGCCGTACGAGTTGAAGCCGACAGAAAAGCTTCTTGCAAGGCATTATAAAAGGGGTCAAAAAAGGGGTTCATTACGATGTCCTAACCGCACAAAATCATGGCTATAATACCACGTCGACGGCAAAACCAAATATTCACGGCTCCCAGGTCATGTCCAGTAGAACCAGCTTAGGGTAGTAGATAATGTGGTGTTAAGACTGAGTGAGAAAATCACAGGCGATCATTGCCGAACACAATTAATGCGTTCGAACCAAATTTTGAAATGCAAATAGCCGCAATATAACAAGAGACATGATAAAGTGATTTAGCAGCATGACGATACTCGACCTCTTGTTGCGAAATACATCCAGGATACTGAGAAAATGTTGAAGTGTTAAGAATTCAATAACATTTAAAATGTTATTATTCGTATTTCAATTCTAAAATAATTTTGCCAACAATTTGAGTGACAATTGAAATAGCTTTTTATTTCATAGGCAGGTACTCTTCACTTTACATTTATAATTTTATTTCGCAATCAGGCATAACATTCTTAAAACCAAATATTATTTGACAATTTTTTGTTTTCAAAAAAATTATTATAACAATTTTAATTTTTCGTGAAGATGCTAACAAATTGTTGGCGAAATATGTAAAAATAAAAGTTAAAAAATTGTAAAATTTTTTATCAAAAACAAAAAACAAGACCTCAAGCTGCAAAAATTATATATTTAGAGGTATAAAACTTTAAGCTGGCAACAGTATTTTTAGCTTTCCTTAACTGTGTCAGCTATTAATAAGTGGTTTTTGTTTAGATTGGTTCAATATGAATAGACTGGCGCCTGAAAGATACTTCCAAATTGCGCAAATGGGCCCAAAAAAATACTGTTGGAACCATTCCATAAGAAGTGAACGTTTAGATTAGCCTACGCCTGTGCTAGCTGTGGCTATATCATATTTCAATTTTAATGCCAGAAGATTAGCATTCGAATCAAATGAGTTTCATGCGAGTTTTTTTTTTATCTTCGAGCAGTGCTCAGAGAATGACCCCTACATATGCAGTGCATTGTACCAGAACTTGGTAAATAGGTTATGTGGAAGGGGAAAGTAATTGTGAACATTTGACGTGAAACTTGCAACGTTATAACAGACAGGAAACACGTTTGCAGGCAATTAATTCCACAGACGAAGCGCACGGTTAACAAACGAATTTTCTTTGTAATGTATAATATGACTCCCCGGGTAATCGACCACAAAAGGATGAGCTCTGGACGATGAACGTGTGCTACTTAAAAATGAGCGAGTTTCGGGAACAACGTCCTTAATCTCGTCAGAGCAAAATACATTGTAGTAACTATAGAACAGAGTAACGCACCCCACACTGCGTCGATGCTCCAGTGAGTCAATAGAGTTGAATACCCTACTGTCCCCAATGAGGTTCTTCACCCTCTCCTGCACACGGTCGAGTAACCCAAAATAGACTTTGAGGCACCGGCCCAAACATGAGAGCTGTATACCACTTTTGATCGAATGCAGGTGGTATAAATAGTAAGGAGTTCGGATGGAGTAGAGTACATCTTACACCGCTACAAAAACTCTAGGCATTTACAGACATGAAAAATGTGCTCAGTCCAGCGAACATCACACTGTATCTTTCATTCCAAAAACATCAAGAGCATCCGATTCTTCAATACTTATACCATTCATGAGTACGGATGAAACAGCACTGGGGTTTACGAGCGTTAAAAGTGATCCTGTTTTTACGACCCTATTCGGAGATTAATAGAATATCACTATTCAGTTAATCATTCATATTTATCCTCTTGCCAGCAATGTCTGATAGGGCATATAACTAAAAGAGTACAAGTGGCAAATGCAGCTGTCATCCGAGAAAGAGTGGATAAAGTTGGAGGTTTGATATAGAAGAACGTGGAAAGGAGGCTTGCGATTAGTGTAAAAACTTCTTTTTTGTTTTTGTTTCGTTCCATTTCAAAGCTCTATACCTTTAACTTTAGAATATGTTCAAAAAAGTTTTTAAAGAAGAATATAATGTAGAAAAAATAGTTATATATTGACTAGATATAGAAACATTACATACATATATAAAATACACCTTTTATATAATGTAACTTTAAGTGTTGAAATTTAAATTTCATAACCGTCCAAATACAACAACATAAAAAGTAGAGATATAAACAAAATAGAAACACATGCATATCCACATATCGCACTCTAAATACAAAAGGGTCATAACTCAAAATACTAAAATTTTCAGGAGACAAAAAACTTGATTGTAATATTTAAAGAAAATATTGTTCCATTATGAAAAAATTCAATATCCAATAAGGTTCTGCCATATTTTTTCTCAATTTTATATTATGTTTGCAAAAACATAAAAAATTCACTTTTATGGAAAAAAGTCAGTTTTGGAAAATTTGGAGTTGTGACCCTTTTGTATTTAGGGTGAGATATGTATGTTTGTATGTTTGTAAAGACAAATAATGTCTGTGTATGAACGTACATAAAAATAAGTATAATGCAGAGTTGAATGTTTTAACATACCTAGCTACTGTCTGCTTACACTCTTGTGTCGATGTTGAAAACAAAATATCTTGGCGGATGTTTTCGCCTGTGAATGAGAATGTGTATTACCATCGTCATCGTCATTATCACCCTCATCCACGTCATAGTCGCTATCATCACAAACTTGATAAACATGTTGTATTCAATGTGTAAACTTGATTGCTTGTTTTGTGATATACACGTGTCGCATAAAGAAAAAATGCAGCAAAAACCTTTACAAAAGCACTTAAAATAGTAACTATTATGCATTGCTGCTAATAAGTATTAACTTATCGAACCTGCTCTTCTAAGAAAGGTAAATTAAAAACTTGACTTTTGAGTGAAATGCACAGTTTTGTTTACTTTGATACTTAAAGAGAAAACCTAAACATGAGTGCCATTCTTCAGGGAGTTTTTATTAAGCTGTGAAAGCAGATTTTCTGAGTTATGCCGCTTTTACAGTTAATATATTGTATTATATAAAATTTTTTGAAGAATATGTCTGTACTTGTTGCTTTTAAACAAATTCTGGCAAAAAAAAGTTTGTATAAATTAAAGAAAGGTCTACACTTGTTGCTTTGTATTTATGGCGGAAGGCCATTGGGAAGACCAGTGGCCAAATCATCGCATACAATATCAAATTAACTTTGCAATATACATAGATTATGACAAATGATGCCTATCGGATCGTAATTTAAACAAAATGTTATAGTTTTAAGAGCAAAAAAAAATTTTTTTTAATACTTTTATATTATTACGATTCAATTCATTCGATATCATGTGCCATGATATCACAATGAAAACATTTTTAATAATCTTGCTCGATATCGTATGCGATGTTTTGGCCTTAGCGGTATAAATCCTTTGACTAATAAAGACCATATTAACGTATTGGACGCTTGTATAGTGAAAGCCTTGGGAAAACCACAAACCAATTGCAGAGTTATAGAAAGGATACTACATGCAGCTAATTTGATGGTGCTGCTTGCACTTTGCCAACGAAGGTGCTGTTTACGGTTATGAATTGCCTGCAGGCAGATCTCTTGATGACGAACGTGGATATTTGCTCGTCTATCAATCTGCAGGCCTGTGGGGTATATAAAATAGCGACAGCATCTCAAGCTCTCATTGTGGGAATGAAAGTGATCCTAATGCGGAATATTGACTACTGTTTACTAACTCTATTGCTTGATAAGAGATATGTTATATGAATATGAATATGAATATGAATATGAATATGAATATGAATATGAATATGAATATGAATATGAATATGAATATGAATATGAATATGAATATGAATATGAATATGAATATGAATATGAATATGAATATGAATATGAATATGAATATGAATATGAATATGAATATGAATATGAATATGAATATGAATATGAATATGAATATGAATATGAATATGAATATGAATATGAATATGAATATGAATATGAATATGAATATGAATATGAATATGAATATGAATATGAATATGAATATGAATATGAATATGAATATGAGATATGAAATATGTTCGTGGTTTATACTAAACTACTAAATAACGGCTAAAATAAGAGTAGCCAAGTAAGTGTAAATACTATACTATTAGGTATACGGAGTAAATGCCCAAACATATTTTGAAAGTAAACCTATGTTAAATGTATTTGCAGGTTGAACGTTTTCAGTTCGATTCGTGAATCTTATTGAGGCCCTTACGGCTCCATCTTATGATGGACCAGCTCCACATGGTGAACTATAGCCTTGAGTCATTCATGAATGATTACTTCAACTAAATGATTCTTTCAACTGAAAAGACAAAACATTTCTGTATTCTTTCTTTATTTCTTCCATCATTCATTTTCCTTTCATATTTCTACATTCGTTCATTGGGATCCCCTAAACACTCAAAGTCAGTCATTTTATTTTACACATTTAAATTTGATGTATACATTTTGTTTTAATATATTTTAGTAGTGCAGTACAATACATTGCATATGTAGGAGTCATCGACTGCGTACTGGTCCAAGATAAAAGAAAAAAAAAAATTAAAAAAATTTTTATTCAGAAATTTGTTCTATGCAGTGGGTTTAAACAAAATGGAATACATAAATATATTATGGCTGAGGTTGCTGCATAATACGAGGGCGGATTGCTATTGAAGCTACTTAGTGCTAGATGGCAGCACAAACACGATCTGTCAAACTGTAGCTGTTAAAATTTCACCCAAATTCAATTGATTGCTGTTAGAAAAAAACGACCATAAGAAAAAGAGAGTGCTCTTTCTTCAAGTCAACGCTTCGGTTCACACAGCATTAGATACGATGTTTAAATTACGTGAAATTAACTTCGAATGGATTGATCATCGACATTATAGTCCAGATTTAGCTCTTGGTGATTTTTTCCTGTTTCCAAACTTGCAAAAATGGCTCGCAGAAAGAAAAACGGAAAGTGATTACCGATTAATAACGATTAATAACGCGTATTTTGAAGGGTTCAGAAAATCACATTATTCAGATGGTATAAAGAAGTTGGAATATCGTCTTACTAAGTGTATTTAGCTTTGTAGAGAAATAAATAGTTTTTGAATAAAAAAAAATTTTTCCCCCACTTAGGTAGCTTCAATATCAATCCATCCTAGCAATTCATTATGCTACCACCACATGATTGAACAATTTTCATTCGTTCTGATATATGTATGTCTGTCATATACAAATATGAAAGAAAATAATGAAATAATTCACTTAACCTTTCTGAAAGAGATTGAAGATTCACACCAATGAAAAATTTTGCCCGATACTGGTGAACTAACCACGGTTCACCAGCGGGTTCATGCGGCTTGTAAGGCGCACACAGAACGTAACTTCTGCTGTAAGTTAATAGCCACAAAAAGCAATCTCTTGCTGATGAGCGTAGACCTCCTAATCTCTCCTATATGCAATAATGCAGCCAATAAATGGAAGACAAAATTCAATGAGTTGGAGAATCAAAGTCTGTGTTTTGCCCTTAAGCCTACTCATTTCCCTTACCATTACTACCGGTTTCTTACATAACAAATATCTGTTGCAACACAACAGCACCTCGAGGACTCTTAGCTCCCGAAAAGTGGCATGCACCATAGTTATCAGTAATGACAAAGTCCCCTTCCTTCGATTAAAGGTTTTAATAACAGAGAGGAAGTTTCAGCCAAGAAATGATCCGATCCCCATTCTGCTAATTAACCCTGGTTAAGAGCTTCGAAAGTCCAACACAACCCAAGTTATGCTACCTGAAGTTTTTTTGCTACAGCAACTGAGGGACTCCATGACATAGAAAGCTGAGTGCTCTGGCTAAACGTACACCAACTTTGAACCCCATCCTTGGGGTGAGACCTTTTACGAGATAGCGAGACATTCGACTGAGATAGTGAGACTTTTGAGCACAGACAGTGGAGTGCTCAAACATATTGTAGTGAATGAACTGGCAAAGGACGCGGTCCATTTACAGAGAGGGCATTGATAGTATGGTAGGGGTCTCGTTTAAAATCCAATGTCAGTTTGTAGGATATGCACAATGCGAGGCTAACATGAGCTGTGCGGTAGGACTATAAAGACTTCTCAGATAAATGTTCTATGCTTTGGTGAAAATGTTGTTATAGGGGCAAATGCGAAATGTTCATATCTTCGATTCAATAATATCTCTAGAAGTTGTAGTGATAAAGAAGCAGAAGAAAGGGTTGAGTGCTTGCAGAGTTAGTGTTCTGCGCTTTCCTCCATTAGAGTATTATGTCTGAGCAGACCGATACTGCACGTCTTAGCAGATATGTATATCGAAATCGTGGGTGAGTGGGCTTGATTCTTTTTCCTGTTTTTTGGAGTTTGTTTGGATCTGAACTATTGGGGAAGGTATAGGTCTCATAGGATGCATATCTCCATTATTCATCAAAGAAATATAAATTTTTTACAGTGTACGCTTCGCCCAAGTTTGCATCTATTATATGTCTACGGTATTTTCTTATGACAATAAAACTGGCAAACAGAACATGACATTTGACAGCCCACCTAAAGGTGAACATCAATGCTGCTATCTGCTGCTGCATCGATGGCAGAGCGTGTCACATTAGCCGTATTCGATGTTCAACAAAATGCCCAAAACAACAAGTTCTAGGCTAATGGATACTCCCAGTAAGAAAATACACTGCCACATTGGTTGTAAAATACTTATATGTAAATTTTTATTTCTGCCGTTCACAATACTTGTCTTTGCACCGGTCACAAAAAATGTATACCGTCAACATTTTTTTATTTAATTTTCAAGAGCAGACATATCGTTAGGATTTTAAAAGATTCTAGCAATTAATTTAATATGACTATGGATTTTTGTTTTTACCAAAACCCAGAAACTTTTCTCCAACCACGTTTTATAATAAATGTCTCCTCGTTGCTGTCTGTCATAATAACGTTGTGTTATCATTGGCGGTGTAGCCTAAATATTTTGAAATAGATTAAATACATACAAATTGTAAAACATATTTCTCTACACAGTTTTGCGGAAGCTGTGCTAGATAACATACAACTCAAAACGTCTTATGGTGTACATATTGTGTGTATTACAATGCAAGTTTTCTCTTGATGGATGTTTTATTTTTGGTTAAGATAAATTTAAGAAAACAGTAACTACTTTTTAACATTAATTAAAAAGTTTAATAAAATAAAATAAAATAAAATAGAATAAAATAAAATAAAATAAAATAAAATAAAATAAAATAAAATAAAATAAAATAAAATAAAATAAAATAAAATAAAATAAAATAAAATAAAATAAAATAAAATAAAATAAAATAAAATAAAATAAAATAAAATAAAATAAAATAAAATAAAATAAAATAAAATAAAATAAAATAAAATAAAATAAAATAAAATAAAATAAAATAAAATAAAATAAAATAAAATAAAATAAAATAAAATAAAATAAAATAAATCAAAATAAAAAAAAAACAGTATATAGTAATACTCTTTTATCCATATAAATTTATTTTTAAGTATACAGTTGCATACCTTCAGTTAACTATACTATAAACTATAGTGATAGCAAAACATAATTACGATGCTTGTACAGCTAATTTTTGTTTTAAATAAAAGCCAACATAAAATATTGCTTTGCTTCACAGGTATTGTCCCCAAACGAGCTTTAATTCAACTTCTTCTTAATATATATTTTTTTAGGATTTAGGTTTAACAGGCTGCCAGCCATAGAAAAGCCATCATACTTGGGTCCAATTTGGCCTCAAATTTGGTGACTCATACTTTGATCGCCACTGCTGCGAGCCGATCTTACATGCGATTCACACCTAAACGTCAAGTTTTTTCCCACATTTCATTTGACATATCTCAATTTCAGACTAAAGGCCTCATTAGTTTTTACTTTCTGTTGCTATTCAGTGACGTTCATTTCTGTAGCAAATATTTTACAAATACTTTTTCTGTGATAATATTCAGCTATTTTGTAGAATAGAGCATAAATAAAAAAAAAAAAAAAAAAAAAAAAAAAAAAAAAAAAAAAAAAAAAAAAAAAAAAAAAAAAAAACATTGTAATGCAGAATAAAATATATACATAAATATTATCTTGTGTAAAAAAACATGAAAAGAAAAAATTAATCATTTAGAAATAGTGATCCACAACAGCCCACTTCTTTCTGATCTTTCGATCATCCATAGTTGCTTAATTGATAAAAATTTATAAATTTTTAAAAACCTTTAAATGAAACAAATTTTTATGCATTTGATAAAAAAAAAATTATATTTGAATGAAAAATTAATGTTTCCTTACCTGAAAAAAATATAAATAAACATTTGTATCTGGCCGTCACTTAACGTTGAATTCTACTTTCAACAGAACAAACAAACCATGCAAATATAGTTCATACTGAACAGAAACAAAACAGCTGATTCAGAACGGAAAAGAACGTACAAACTAATTCAGCTTTAACTCAATAGAAAAATATACAAGCGAGTAACGCATTAAAGTTATTCAGGCATCATATCGCGCACTTCGTGATTCTTTCGTTCAATTTAATTGTCCAATAGTGTGTAAAATCGGAATAATCGAGCAAATCGGATTTATAGGATATGTGAAAACACTAGTGCATGCTGGTACAGCTCATTTTGCAGATAATAATGCTGCTATTCGCGAAGAAAATCATCTTCATCATTTCGAAGAAAATCATCTTCAGTGATGAGGCACATTTTCATCTCAGATTCGTCAATAAGCAGAATTTCTGCATTTTGGCAAATGATAATCCAAGAATGATTGTCGAAAAAACAAAGGACCCACAAAGAGTGACTGTTTGCTTATATTTTCGACCTCGCAATGATCAATACAGGGCTCCATTTTTGGCATAGATTTCGACTCTCTCATTGCCATAGTGCCCCTCACACCCTGGGAATCAAATTAGGGTAATCTGATTCTGGCTTGCCTGTTCTAACATTCCAGTACCTCCTGGACGTGAAGACACGACTGTTCAGGAGTTTTGGGAGTATTTCCACCCCTTCCCTTATTGCATTTAGTTCTGCATGGAAGATTGTGGTTTCTTTGCTACGAGTAATATACCCGCATAGTCTAGGTCCCACTATTCCCGCCCCAAATCCATGGAGCCTTTTTGATCCAACCGTGTACGACTTTTGTGAACCATTCTTCGCTTGCTGGGAAAATGAACCCAAATTTCCTGGAGTAAGTCGGACCCAAGAGGTCACTTGTTTGATACATATCGATTACGTCTCTTTTTTACGTAATACTTTTAGGATTGCAAGGAAACCAATAGGGTGACCTGTCTTTAGTTTTTCCCTTTTGTAAATTGAGATCGCCTGAGCGGCTGCCTCTTTTTGAACAACCACGCTAAGCGGTGTAGGTTCAAAAGAGCTTTCATGCCTGTTGCAGGGTGTTTTTCATCGTCCCTTTGCAAGTCCTTGAGGCTTGCGGAGTCTTGACATGACTGTTACTTCTTTGGGTTTTTCCAACCATACTACATCCTACTTATAGCATAGTAGGTCTTACCATTTGGGATATGACTAGCATATAATCTTGGGGCTTAGGGCCCATGATCTACCGGCCCACCTACCTAACCTAAATTTTTTGTTTTATTTATTTGTATACAAATGCCAAAAATTAGGGCTGTTTTTCTTTACCTGAATAAAAAATGTGTATATAAAAAATGCAAACAAATAGTGCTTTTATCATACAACATTACTCGTACGCGAATAAACGTAAAAGCTGTACGATGCAAATTAGTCGTTCTATATAAACCCATTTCTTTACGTCATCGTCTGCAAATCGGATCATTACGAGTGAGCTTACTCGGGCGGTTCGGAAACTTCTTATCCTATCAACAAAAGCGCAGTATAAACAGAAAAAAGTTAAGTGTTTTGGTAACTTCCATCTCTGCTATGAACACGTGTTAAATTTTGTTTCGATCTGGTAACTCGTTCATATAGAAACAGGTGTTCACAAAAGACGCATCCGCGATTTTTTTACAATGGAAAAATTAGAAATGCGTGGTGCCATTAAATGTTTACATAAAAAAGGTTTATTCATGATGATATGGTGAATGTGTTAGGTAAAAGTTCATATGCAACAGTAAAAAATTGGGTTGCTGAATTTAAACGTGGTCGTACAAGCATTGAAGATGAACCAGGTAGTGGACGTCCAAAAACAGCAACAACAACAGAAATTGTAGCCAAAGTGCATGATATGGTATTAAATGATCGACGAATAAAAGTGCGTGAAATAACTAATATCATGGGCGTCTCAAATGATAGAGTCCATTTAATTTTGCATGAAGAGCTACAGATGAAAAAGCTTTCTGCAAGATGGGTGCCACATTTGTTAACAGTCGACCAAAAACGCATAAGAATTAACATTTCTCAAGCTTGTTTGGATCGTTTTACGCGAAATAAAATGTATTTTAAGCGTCGTTTCATAACTTTTGATGAGACATGGATTCACCACTATACTCCAGAGACAAAAGAACAGTCCAAACAATGGACTGAAGCTGGAGGAAGTGCCCCAAAGAAGGCAAAAACAATTCAATCGGCTGGTAAGGCTATGGCAACGGTTTTTTTGGCAAAAGGTATTTTATTGATTGACTATCTGCAAAAGGGTAAAACAATAAATTCAGAGTACTGTTGCAACCTTTTAGATCAATTAAATGTACAAATTCCAGAAAAACATCCTGGCTTACAACACAAAAAAATTATTTTTCATCAAGACAACGCACCAGCGCACAAGAGTGTTTTAACAATGGCTAAAATCAACGAATTAAAGTAGGAGTTGCCTTATTCTCCTGATTTAGCTCCCAGTGACTTTTACCTGTTCCCAAATCTAAAAAAGTTCCTTGCTGGCAAGGGTTTTACCTCAAATGAAGATGCAATTACAGTTGTAAACCACTATTTTCAAGACCTTGAGAAAAACTATTTTAATCAAAGGATAGAATTGCTAGAAAAGCGTTGAACTAAGTGTATTGAAGTTTCAGGCGATTATATTGAAAAATAAAAATATTTTTGAAAAACTAACTATTCTCTTTCATTGATAAGCTAAGAAGTTTCCGAACCGCCCTCGTATTTGTGTTCTATGAACTGGTTGTAAGAAAAAAATAAAAATTTTGGATAAAGAAAAATTGTTACTTTCATACAGTAATTATTAAGCGCTATCCACACCTGACATGCGAACACTAACAGAAACAGCAAAATACTGTTACTGTCAGCTGTAGACTGCAGATGTTACTGTTTTCCTGGCGTCTTGACATGGGTGTTATGACGTGTGTGTTAAAAGCTCCGTCTTAACAGAAATTAACATTTTAATATGAAAAGAGTAAAAATAGGCTCAACTTAAAAACAATTGCCAAAAAAATTCAAATTCTTCTTTTAGATTGTAAACTTTGCAATAAAAATACATTTTTTTCCACAAACTATAAAAAAGGGCATAAGCCATCGAAGGTATGTTTTAACAGTATGTCTTAATAGCTTTTCATGTCTAATGTAGACGTGCAGTTCTTACTAAATGTCTGTTTGAATCCAAGAAGTCTTTACAGACCCACATTTAAACAATTTATTAATTGATTCAGCGAATACCGTTCTTGAACATAAACAAATTTCTGTGAACATATTTCCTGTAGTTTTTGTTTTCGATTTCCACCAAAAATCTGTGCCTTTTCAGCAAATCGTTCACCACTGTCTTAAATAACTGTAAACAAATTGAAAAAAAAAAAATTGAAAAAAAACTGCATAAAAGCACCTCGTACGTTACGATGCTTATAATAGGCGAGACAATATCTATTGTTATTTTACACTACAAAGCAGAGAGATATTTTTCCTTTGTTTTTTGCAACTTTATTTGTTTTCTTTTTTTTTTTGCAACATTGCACTGCTTAGATGTTTTAGACAAAAGTACACACATTTGAAAATAAAATGTAAATTGTAATTTGCGTAAATGTGTGTGTATATGTGTGCGTGTGTGTGTGGCAATGTAAGTTGTCTATCGTTGTCGGTTTTAATGTCTTACTGTCTGTCTGCTGGCACAATTATATGCGAGTGTATAAATATTTGTACTATTGTTCTCAAAGTTAAAACCTTAAATAGTTTGGTTTTATCCTTCAAAGAAATATATACAATCAAACGCACAGACACAATCAAAAATGTCCTGAAAATAAAGACCCATTTGAAAAGAGGAGTAAATAAAAAAAAGTCTTTATGAACAAAAAAGTTTTGAAAAAATTGATTTTACAAACCCAACACACTTAGCAAATACAACCAAGTCTTCGAGTACAAAAAATAATATTAAAGAAATTCAATCGTCAATCGAATGAATATTAAAAATTATATAGTTGGTCAAAGTTTTCATGAAAATTGTACTAATATTAACTGACCTAAAGTCCTGTATTAGTGGACATTGCACTGAACGCAAAAATG
This sequence comes from Thecocarcelia acutangulata, assembly GCA_914767995.1. Lineage (NCBI taxonomy): Eukaryota > Metazoa > Arthropoda > Insecta > Diptera > Tachinidae > Thecocarcelia > Thecocarcelia acutangulata. Next base: position 140,532,694 of record OU612094.1, on the reverse strand, counting down.
GAAATTTAAGAGAAAATAGTGCTTACACTATGACCTGTTATACGAGCCAAATTCTCGTCATTTGCGGGAGATTTTAATTTTCTGCCACTATTAGTGGCACAACGCTTCGAAGATGGTAATTTTGATGTCGAAGACCAGCATAGTGGTGCAAGAGACACGGTTTTCGAAGATGCAGAATTGGAGGTATTACTAGATCAAAACTATTGTCAAATACAACAAGAACTGACAGGATCATAAGGGGTAACGCAGCAAGTCACTTCAAAATGCCTAAATGTCATAGGAACGTTTCAGAAACTGGGAAATTGGGTGCCGTACGAGTTGAAACCGAGACATGTTGGACGGACATGTTTGTTTGCCTATGAACGCCTATGCTTGCAAGGCGCAGACGGAAGAAATTTCTGCATCGCATTGTGACTGGGGATGGAAAATGGGTTCATTACGATAATACCAAGCACAGAAAATCATTGGGATACACCGATCATGTGTCCACATCGACGTCCAAATTGCATATTCACGATTTCAAGGTCATACTCTGTATGCAATACAACGAAAGATATGATTAAGTGACTTAACAATATAACATTGCTTGATCCCATGTTGCGAAATTGGTCAAGATATACTTGTAAATATTGAAATAGAAAGTTCTATCCCACTTGACGTATTCTTCAGATATTGCCACTTCGGAGTTTCATGTGTTTCGATCGACAGCACACGGCCTGGCTGACCAGTACTTCCATTCTTATGAAAAATTAAAAATTCAGATCGATTAGTGGATCGCTTCATCATTCCATCGCCAGCAATACAATCATAAATACAATCATAAATGAGTTTTTTACAATAAAGCCTTGATCTCGAGGGGGGGGGGGGGGGGGGGGGGGAGGAGGGGGAAACGGCGGATGCAAACTAGTACACCTATATACCTATATTTTTATAAAACTATATTAAAAGTTAACCAAACTGTTCAAAAGGAACAACAAAGGTTATAACACAAAACAAAATATGTGCTAATAAAAAAAAACTCCCTTAATTTAGCAGTCACTCAGGAAGTAGCCTGAATCATAAGCAATATAATTGGTCTTTTTGATCTTGGATCAGTACTTAGGGAACGACCCCTACATATGCAGTGCATTGACCTAGATCTAGGGCAATAGTTTATGAGGTAGGGAAGAGAGGGAGAAGTGTTTTTGGAAGTTAAACTCGAACCTATAGCAGCAATGTAGGAATACCAAAACAAACATTACCACATCATTTAAAATTTTAGAATTATCTTAGTTAAAACTGATCATTGCCCAGCGTTTGTAGCTTAGACATTGCTCAGACTAACAAAAATTAGCTGTCTAACACTTCTCTCACTGCAGAGCAAGCAAAAGGAATTAATAATGAACATATAAAGAAAAGGGACTAGAGTGAAAAAAACGCGTGTACACAGACTGAAAGAAAAAACACCACTGGCTTCCATTCGAGCTGAAGACAAAAGATGTGGAATACAGTTTTTGTAAGAGCGAAATGCTGCCAGCTAGGTACAAAAAAATTTTGCATCGAATCATCACTGACGATAAAAATATGATAGATTATGAAAATGATTTGGAATACAGGGCAAAACTAATCGTGCAAAATCCTCATGCTGCATAGTGCGTATTGTATATATATAAAGTCAGCTGGGTGGGTGTATTATGAGTGGTTTAACTCAAGCGATACTATCCCGGCAATTCTCTACCGAATACAATTTATTATCTTAAGATGAGCTCTTATGGAAAAACGACGACATTACTACTACAGATATTAAATAATTATTCATTTACATGGTAATGTTCGTCCGCTTGTAGTGGCACTGGCGAAAGTACTACTTGAAAGCACTTGATTGGATAGTACCAATCCACTCGCCGTATTTACTAGACATTGCACCGTCCGATTAATATATATTCCCGTCAATGACGCATGCGCTGCTGAAGCGGTAGTGTACATCATATGATGATACCAAAAATTAGCTTAATGAAAGGATAGGCCTAAAACATATGGTGTTATTTAGACGTGAAATCAGAATGCAGCCTGAAGATGGAAAAAGTATTCATTATCTGTTATATTTAAAAGAATGTTTCTTAACAGTAAGTGTTATTATTTCCAACCCCTCCCTTTTTTTTAAGCATTTGCCCTAAAACCCAAATCACAAGGCTAACAATACTCCAAAAAAAGCTCCTTTGCAACCATTTTCCAATCCCACAACTGAAAATATTATACTTCTGATTAAGTTCCATAAAAATTTGAAATTCTTGTAATTATATTCGTATATACAAATACTGATATATCACTCACTTATATTTATAATTGTACTAAAACCTTTTATCATACTACTTTCATAAAATACTTATTTTGAGCTGAATGCCTGCGATGCCAATGGCCTCTCATTAATATTAGCTTATAATTTGAATTATAAGTTCAATAGATAAAATAAATAAATAAATATTTCTTTTTTGAAGGAAGCTTATTTATATTCCTATATACATGTATTATATTTTACGGACTAATTGGCCATAAGAAATTAAATATACAGTGGTGGACACGTAGTTAAAACATAAATATAATCTTTAATTCTTTCGATATTTGACACGATCTATTGTTATTTCAATGGAACTTTTGCACTGTAAAGATAAGTTTGATATCATTGGCACTTGGCTCTTTCTTTATATAATTTTTTGTTTAATTTTCTATAAAAAATAATAAAATTATTTAGTGAAAGGGTTGAAAAGTGAACACATAATTAAAACATTTAAAGTTCTGCTATTTAAACAAAGTTATTCTAATATCTAATTTCGTTTTGTTGCGAGTATTTGTTCGTAAAATTGTACACCAATATTAGTCCCTAGGTATGGGAAAAAGACGAAGTTTCTCCGAAGAAGAAAGGAAAGTAATCATTAGATTAAATAGGCTCCGAGAAGACGGTGAATGAATTTTCTCAGTTGTTTATTTGCTCTAGAGGATAAATTTATAATGAAAAGAATCATTTAGATTAATTTGGGAACTCAAATCATGTATCCAGAGCTTCTAAATCACGTAAAACTACGATCAGAGATGATAGAATAGTCGTAAGTGCCTCTAAAGCTGTCCGTTTTAAAAGTTCTAATCAGCTAAGAGTTGCATTAGATTCTTCAAATAGTATCCATATATCATCAAGAACTATCCGACGGAAACTTAACGAAAGTACCTTACGTAGATTTATCGCAAGGAAAAAACCTTTCGCCTCCAAAAAAAAAAATTTTTAAATCCGGATTGGATTTTGGCAGAAAAAACATTAAGACATCAAATGAAAATGGAAAAATATTTTACAGAGTGACGAATCCAAGTTTTTTCAGTGGGGATCAGAAAGAAAATACTATGAATGACGTCTAGTTAACCAACAACAAAATTTCAGATCCAAACGATAAATTAATTTACTACCAAAAATTTTTTTTTTTCTTTTTTTTTTTGTACATAAACAAACAAAAACACTGCGAAGCTTTTTTGCTTGTCTGCAGTAATACCCAAGGTCTGAGGCAGGAATCGAACCTGCGACCTCGAGACTGTTGGTCGAGTACTCTACCAAATCAGCCATCGAGGCACCCTTGATTGTAAACTTTTGCTGTACAACTCGATTCTAAAGCCAATATGGTACTATGGGATTCAATTATGGGGCACAGCCTCGGCATCCAACATTGAAAAAATTCAAAGAAGTCAAAATAGAATTCTCCGTAGAATTACAGACGCTGCATGGTACGTTAAAAACTCACGAATCCACGCAGATCTAAACGTACCTTTTGTGAAATCTGAATTTGTGAAGTACGCGACAAGATATATTAACAGGCTCGAATTCAACCCAAATCCTCTTGCAGTTAATATTCTTAACTTTGGTGGTCATACCCGTCTGAGATGGAGGGATACTTTGCCTACCATTCGAGCTCTAAACAGATGACTGAATTCGGAAATAATATTCGCATAAAAATAAATTTTTGTCCAGCACGGGCAGGACTTTAATCACAATTTTTTTTAGTATTAAGACTTGAATACTTATTGTCATTACATTTCTTATGTAGATTCAATAAATAAAATAATAAAGTTAAAAAAAAAAATGTTTTAATTATGTGGCCACCACTTTGGTATATGGCAATACGAGAATAAAGTATCTAATTTCTACATAATATTTTTTTAGTCCAGCAAAAATATTTTTTCTGTGGTTTGTGTACGGAACAAAATCAGTAACTAAGTATTTTTAAGAAACTAAACCTATGGCACGCTAATATTTAATTTAAATCAGAAACCAGCCTTATTTATATAACATTTCTTTTGGACTATAAAGTTGAATTATTTTCTAAACCTTTTAATCTGACAACTTTATCAAAGATGTTCTAGGCAGGAGTGGGAGGTCTCATGAAATTCCTTTATCTTCTAACATTCTCAAAGTCTTACTAAACTTGTAAAAGCGTAGAATAAAATAATAACAATAACTTAATATTAACAATCCGTAAGTCATGAAACTATTTATATCTAAATCCCATTAATCTGGCAACTCTAGCAGACACGTTTTGTACGCCTGTGTGGGTGTTTCATATTATAAAAACAACATAAAAGACAAAAGCAGTTATAATGATTGCAAACAAAGCTTTGTAGTCCTTTTGCTGTAACAATAAATTCTTTTTTTCTAAACTGAAGAAGAAGAAGACGAGGAATGCTGCTATTTAAAATATGTTGCTGACAAAACATTGCTTGTCTGATACGAGCAACTCTTAGTGTGTGGCGAACTGTTTGTTTGCATTGATTTCTTTATTTTGCAGCTTTTTTGCAACAAAAATTTCATTTTTCTGTTGCAGTAATTTGAGCAAAGTAAAATACCCAGAACGTTTGGTCTACTAAAGAAGCAGAGACAACGCAAGAGTGTATTGTTAGAGAGAAGTTACTGCAATGCATTGTCATACTTAGTCCTGCATTCCCATGCATTTTGTATTGTTACTTTTGTAAGTTGTTTGTTACAATTTTTCTTTTTTCTTATGTCCTCAAATGTATTTTACGTCATCGTACTTTTATACAATATATGGCTATTTCCATATTTGTCATTTATTGTTTAGAAATATTTATACGTTTTGTTGGCAATGCGTTGATTTAATGAAGTCACTGTCTGTTTGTCTATATTTCATGTTAAAGTGTTATTGTTTTCTATACTGCCCACCGTCACACGAGATGAATTCTTACACGATTTCGCTACTTGCCTATATTAGGTTAACACTTATTATCGTTGTATTTATTACATTCAGAAGTTGTGTTTGGATATAAAAAAAAAATTATTTTTGTAAATATAAATTTATTGTTTTTTTTTTTTTTTAATTTTTTAGATTAGTTTTTGGTTTTTGTATATCGGGTTTTAGTTCAAGTTTTTCTTTTCCTGAGTTTCTTAAGAAGGAGTTGTTTTTACAATAAAAACTGTGGTGTGATCAATAATTTTTGATTGAAGAAGACCAGAAAAATAATTTAACTGGGTGACAAGCAACTGTTTTGTAACCGCTATACTTCTCACCATCACCCATTTTCGTATTGAAACTCGGGTCATGACGCATCGTGAACGGCCGCCTTAACAGTCACTGAGCCATTCAATTATTCTCTTTGAATCAGATATTTATTTTTTGGTAATAACCCGCATTGTTTGTACAGCGTTTACTGTCTCTGAACAATGAAAACAATGCAGGCAATTAAAAAGAAATACATATGTGATTCAAAAACAATAATTCAATGGTTCGGTGGTTTAGTAGTTAAGTTCATGATGTGTTGTGACCCGTCTTGAAATCTTAACGGGTGCTGATCAGTAGTGTAGCGGCTACGACACAGGTTGTTGTCTATCAGCTAAAAAGATTTGATTATTTTTTCTGGTATTTTTCAACCAAAAATTATTGATCACAGCAAATTTGTCTTGTAAAAAATCCTTCATAAAACTTTAAGAAAGGAAAAACTTTTAATTTAAAAATTATAAACTTCAACAAGAAATCAATAATCTAATATTTAAAAATTAAAGTTTATTTTGAGGAAACCTCTTTTTCTCTACTACATCTCTTCTTGCCGTATTTCGACCTATTTAAATTTCCGTTCTTATCCAAAAATCTATCATAAAGTACTATATTCATATTCAAATCAAATCTCAGTATATTTAAGATATCGCAAACATTTTTTATTTGATTAAATGGCCTATGATATGAAACAGAACGCAGTGTAAATGCACTACACGCTGCTGTTCGAAAATGGTAAATTTTGAATCAATTGCTCTAAGTTAAGCCGATAGCATGAGCTATGATGATTGGAGGCATTACTTGATCAAGACAACGAGAATTAGCAGGGTCATTGGGCGTGAAGCAAAGAGTCATCTCACAATGCCTGAAAGACATGGGAATGATTTAGTGAAAAGGAAATTGCAAATTTAATCCGAGAAATGTTGAACGTTAGTTTGTTTGTGAACAGCTGCTTTCAAGGAAAGGCCGGAAGGGATATCTGCATCACATTGTGACTGGGGACGAAAAATGGGTTCAGTATGGTGAGTTTTCTAAAGTATAAAGAAAATTGGATAGAGTAATGTTCAATATTAATAATTAGATCATAGTGCGATAATATACTAGGTAAAAGTAGAAGATCAAGCCAACAAAAAAAAAACAAACAAAAAAAAAACAACAACAGGGCGTTTTGTTGTTGCTTTGTGTCGAGAACGATCAAACAGATAAAAGCAAAAAACAAAACACACGAGTATTTTATTTTGTGTTTCCATTATGTAGAGCTTTTTTTATCTTATGAAACAATCATGCAGTGGTGTTTGTCTTTATAAGCAAAGTATAAACAAATTTTTACAGTTCTCATCAACAAAAAAAATCTTAGTTTTAATTTTTAAGAGAAATATCTTCATGTTTTATTTTGCTAATAAAAACATTTTAAAAATTAAAAAATCTTCATATTGACAACCATCGTTGTCAACTTTCAAATTTCAAAACGCACCAAAATCAGGGAAAAATCGCGTTAGATCAAAAAAAAAAAAAAACGCACCGAATTTTGAATTTATCTTTTCATTTTTAAAAAGCCATTTTAGATTATAAAAAGCATATTTTCCATATTGAAAACATGATAATGAAACAGCCTTTCACGCGGCTCTTATACACTCAAACAGGGTCTTATATTACCGCCTAAAGGGCTGCCATCAAATTCATTCAATAACTAGAACTCGTTTTTTCAAACTTGACCTCTACGATTCTGTTCCTCTTATTAAGATAATTATAATGATATTTCATCAAATTTATAATTCAGCAATATTACTTAATTATATATATTCTCTGTCGATTGAAATCAGCTTTTACTTTTGCTGCCTATAGTCAAGTACACAAAACGACAGCTGTTTACGGTCATTAAAATTATATTGCAGAAGCATACAATCGTTCCAGCAGGAGATGAAATATATCGAAAAAACTTACGATTATTGGATGATTAAAAGATGATTCTGTACCTGCACTACAAGCCATCAAACTCGACTAATAATATTCTATCACATACTGTATAAATTTCATTTGTGGTTTCGTAAATACCAGCGAAAATCAGTTGGCTAAAAGAATTTATCGAAATATATGAAAATTTGTCAGAATTGTAACAAATAAAGGATGAAGTTTTGGAAAAATTTTATAATTTAATGAATAGTTTAGTAATTCATCAATTACCGAAACAGTAACTAATTCACGTGCCATCATAAATACGAACTTCACTGTGTCTGCACTTATTGTAATTTTTACAAACTTGGCTTGATCGTTTAATAGTAAAGCACGTTCTAACAGGGGCAAATTTTACATGTTTCTATTTCTTTCGAGAATATGTATAATACACAACATCATTTTGTTAAACTTTGTGCTTATAATAAGAAGCACTTCCAACATTGTAACTCCGTATCCTGATTGTACCTGCAAAATAAAATGTAAAATTTTGGGCACTTGAATTTTTTTCTTATATTAAAACAAAAAGTTGAGTTGAATTTTATCTAAAAAAGCACACCACGCACCCGTTAAAGAATTTTTCGCACAAAAAATTTCAAAAAGCACCAAAACGGTGCGAAACGCATCGAGTTGTCAACACTGTTGGCAACGCTGATTATGATAAAATACAATGAGAGTGATATATAACAGAGATTTCTGTACCCAAGTTTGTACATACGAGTATGTAAAAGGCCATTATATATATATACATTTGTATATATGAATTAAAGTTTATTATCTGTGCTCGGCATGTAGATTGTTCTGCTACAAATAATACCTTTTAATACAGTGCATTCATTTTCAATAATATTGTTTAATGTAGTTGGACATAATAAAACCAATAATATAAATTTAGGGCCAGTTCTCTTTTTCAAAGTTTAGTAAGCAAATTATTCGGTGTTAAAGTTGTAACTTAAAATACTTTCCCATGCACAAAGTTCTACACAATAGTTTTCAACAGCTTTGGCAGCTATATTCAACTGATTTGGCAATTTGATTTACCAATAGTTACTAAAGGCAAGCAAAAAGTTTTTTCTTTTTTTTTTTAAGTTAACATAGATATTAAAAGGGCAGTGTAAAGGCCTCTAGCAAGAAAAAATACATATATGAGTGACAAATGATTAACAACTTAATTTAGACAATGTGTTGTCAAGGCAATATTTTTTATGTTTGTTTAAATAACCCAAGTGGCCAAAGCAACATCAGAGGCATTCTGATTAACAGATTTGTTAGCGATTTTTGCTTGAACTTAAAGGGAACTTTTTTACGGGTATCACTATCTTAAATAGCATGTAGCTTACTTTGTTATAAGGTGCTAAATACTATATTGCCCAACAGGAATCAAAAAAATTTCTAAAAATTTTATATCTTTTATCAACTTTTGCATTATAGGTTAGGTTATGTTAACAGGCTGCTAGACACTGAAAATCCAGCCCACTGTGGTCCAATTTGCTTCCGTTATATTGCTTGTGTGTGATGTACGTCTCTGCAGATCTGCATATCAATGGTTTAGGTCAGAACCAACCCTAAGATGGTATGAACGAGTTCAATCTACATACATAACTTTTGTATATTTCTGTCAAATCATGCAGCTCCGGTCTGCCTAGATACAAAGCCTTTATATAAGAAAAGGTTAGAGACAGAAGAAGGGCTGAACACTCTCTGTCTCCTTTTCATCTCTGCAACTTCTACAATAATCATTCTTAGAACTAAAATGTAATGTGGCTGTAACTGCCTTGTGTTTTTGAAATAGATTTTACGTGGTGCAGAATGACCTTCAGTTTAATTTCATGACTGCCAATCTAGATAGTGGACAAAAAAATTGCTCAATATCGCCACAATTTTTGTATATGACTGTTTTGGATTTTATCGAAAGTCCTTTTTGAAGATACCTTCTACTAGAGCAATTTCATAGGCAGGTAGTGGACCACTTTTTATGGGCATCACTTTTTAGCTAATTCACCCCAACCGTTTGCCACCTTGTTTTATTATTATGGAAAGTTAATTATGTACCCGTGTAATTAACTATAACATATTAGTAATCAGGAAATACCGTGACTTGCTGTTTACTGAGACTAATCTCAGTTGGTCCCTGTTTTATAAATTGTGTTAAGAATTTTTGTCACATCTTTGATCTGCTTATTATAAATGTACAGCACATTTTTACAAAAAAATAAAACCATAAACGTATTACACAAACAAACAAACATACATGATTTAAAGTATGTAAAATTCCAAGTAAATCAACTACAATGATGTTGTTGTCCTTGTATTCTTGGTATTCGTTTTATTATTATTGTTGTGACTTGTTTATTGTTCGCAAGCACATGTATGAATGTTTATATGCGAAAGAAATACATTTGTAAATTTGATTCTATAACTATGAACGACCAGAAAATTCATGTTGGTGGTAGAAACAGATAAATACAGCAATCAGTCAGTTTATTTTTAAGCTTTGCAAAATTTTGCATTATACTAGTTCAGGTTATGTTAACTATAACAGGCTGCAAGCGATCGAAAAGCCAGCCCACTTTTGTTCAATTTGTTTCCATTAAGCAAGTCTAGTGTTTTGGTGCACAGTGGTATCAAGTGTAAATAAAGTTGTGAATTATTTAAGTACTGTATAGCGAACAAATGTGAGTGTCAGTATTTCATTTAGAACTGAAGAATCCGAAGAAGCGCTGTAAGTTCACAGCAGCAACAGCTGTAGTGCGATTCTGTTTCTACTTTTAACAATACTTGGCATTGTTAAACAATTTAACAAGCAATTTGATAATTTTGCTATTATTTACTACATCTACCAACACTTGTTGTTATTGTTTTATTATATGACAAAATAGTAAATTCCCAAAATGGTAACTGCTGGTGGTATTATTTCGTTGTATTTTTTCTTTTCGCAGTTTTAATATATTTTGTAACCGTGATGCCACTGGAATTTTTGTCAATGTTGTTCGTGATAAGTTACAGAATAGCACAATCGTTACTGCTAGCGACAATATTAGTTGACAATTAAAGAACACGAAATGGCTGAGTTATGGCACCTCAAAGTTCTAAATTTGCTTATTTTTTAAGTTTGTTTCAAAATTTTTCATTTTTATTTCGTTTCTTTCTTTCTACGTGGTAGTAAAGATCTGTCATGGTTTAGTTTTTTACCAAATAGTTTACTTAACTACCAATATTTTAAGCGTAATTTGAAATAAAACTCATGAAAAATAAAGTTTTTATCAAGGATGTAGTGGAACGACAATATTTTTATTATCATTACTCATACACTGTATTCGGTGTAAATTCAACAAATTTTAATTAAGATGACTCAGAGTAATGGCGTTTTTTCTGGATGGAGGCAAGGATAGTTTGAAAGCAGTTTGGCTTCATAAAGGGAATACAAAACCAGCAATTCCAATCGGATATGGATAATACGTAAATGAAACATATGAAGCAGAAAGAAACTTCCCGATCTCATACAAAATGACCAACATCAATGGAAAGTCTGGATTGCAAGGAGGCAATGCGAAGTTTCCCTGTTTTCTAAGCCTATGGGACAGGCGTGACTATCATATTAACTACACCCGAAAATTACCTTTCCAACGATATGCTATCGGACTTCTTGGTTGGACTCCACAAGGTTTTGAGTGGGACCATATACCGAAACACACAAAAGTACTATTATTTAAAAAGCCGTACTAAGAAAAAAGACTACAGCGCTTTTCGTGTTCAGGAGTCCCCAATTAACTTTTCTAGGGATGTGGCGTTCTTGGTAGTTTTTGGCTGTAAACCAGTGTTATCTAAGTCTTATTGTTCTCCAAAAAATGCATTAAAAAATGATTCTCTCAACGACGTCTACATCGACATCGCTCGCACTGTCTTCAACGATTTACTTGTGTAGTTCTGCAGAACGTATGGCAGGCTTTCTATAACAAATCACTTGAATAGTAACATGTCTTAAGCTCATAGTCGTATGGGATGCATTTCAATGTAGTTTCAATGTGTGCGCATATAGATGTTTTATAAACAGAAAAGTAAGTGAGCATGTGTGAAAAATATTGTACTTTTATTTTGATTTCTAGTATCTAGTAAATATATGCACAGATACAATCAAAGCATACAAATTTGATCTACTTTTGATTGTTTGTAAGTTTTTCAATATTATTATACTTTTTTACGTAATATGAATATTTATAAAAGCAAGTGCTTATGACTCCAAGGCAATTATTTTACTTCGTGTGAGAAAGAAATATACAATAAAGTACCGAAGTATAATTTTGTCTCGACTTAAAGAAAACAAAAAAGTTCGAACAAAATGTCAGGTGTTCGTGTGTGTGTGCATGTGTCTACGCGTGCATGCCAACAAAGCATCAGATAACTTCTACAATAAATTTTTACAAAGAGTTGTTTATCCTAAAAAAAAAAATAGTACGAAACCATAAATATATATATATATATATTTTTTTTTTTTTGATAAGTTGAATGTGGTAGTAATATTTTTATTTGAATAAAAAGTAATGCGAAGTAACTTGTTTAAACTGTTTTCGGGATACTTTCTATTTCTGCGCTCTAGCTCGTGTTTAGTAGCTACATGACAGTGGCGGTTATTAACACGCTTGTATTAGCTTCACTTGCAACCTCTGTTGTAAGAGTGATTATTTATGGGGACATATAGGAACGTAATCACTCATATGCTTATCAAACTAATAAGTTAAAATAAAACTTTAGTTAAGAAAACTAAAAAACAAGCTGTTATTATTTTGTATCATTACTGAATTAGTTTTAATTGAACTAAATTATTTATTAATGAAATTGGAATGCTTCAAATAAGATTTTTGATGTGTCGTTACGGAACTTTTTTCTAAAGAGCAGACAGAAGATCGTTTACTTATATTAACTCCTCGCTTCACCGGAAACATTCTCTATGAATATGTTTTTCTTTTGATAGGTGTACATACCATGCAATATTTTACAAACACATAAATATTTATGGCCTATTTCACTATGTCAAACGTTAAATTTCGTTAGTATTTTTAAACTTTCTGTAGGTAAGGTAAAGATGATGCTTGCATTAATAAGTTCTGAGTTGGCACATTTAGATCAGCTAATTTTCTGTTAGTCAGTTTTTTGTTCTTCAAAAGATTCATGAAAGTTAACGTTTCAGACCGTGAGGCATCAGTTTACTTATCTTTTATTATTACCGTTATCATTATCAAATTAACAGAATTTTGAATTTGTCTCCATTTGTGTAGTAAAGTATTGCCAACTCTTAAATTAACATAACAACTCGTTTCCGGTTAGCAAAAATAAAGAGTAACACATTTCAGCTTTTTTGCACTTGCTGGCTTCTTTTGTATGCATCCACAAAGCGACACTATTTGATATGGATGATTTACTGGAGATATAATTGGACCAAATTTCCTATATAAAAAAATTTCTAAAAATGAAGTGCTTGCAAAACTTTGGAGGAGATTTGACTGATATATTTTTCCCTAAACATTATGTACTTTATGATTTATTAAATAAATTACAATTAAAAAACTATTGTGACATCTTTGCCATCTTCGGAAAACTTCGATTGATTTTTGGTTTAAGCCATGTCCAAACAACGCTGTGTAGTGGTCTGTCGAACTCGTTTTTTTCTACACAGAGCAAACGCGGCACACATCCTGCCGATAGCTTTTTTATACCCAAATATTCATGCAAAATGTTGAACACACGATCATATGATATGTTTACCATTTCAACAGTCTCACGTAACTAAACTCGGCGTTTATTCATAACGATATCGAAGATTTTCCTGATATTTTCTTCAGTAAACATCTCTTTTGGCCTTCTTCTTGATGGTATTGTTGCAGTGCTTATTCGGCCGCATTTAAATTTAGCAATCCAATGTACGAGTAATCTGACGGAGCAGACTCACTGTAATGTTTATCTATTTCACCGTTTTCCCTTTCACTTTATAGTGTTTAATCAGTGCACAAAATTAATTTTTTCCCATTAATCCAGAAACACAAATGTTTCTTATTTCAAAAGACTACAATAAATAAACTAATCGATGAATTTGGGTAAAATTTTAACAGCTGACGTTCGACATTTCGCAATTATCAAATAAAAAATTTGGTTTGTCCTGCCATCTGCCGCTAGGTAGCTTTTTTTCATTCATTTATTTAGTGAATATTCCCAAACTGAACTAACACTAAGTATTCAAATCTTAATACTAAATACACAAAATTAATTAAGTCCAGCCAATGCTAGACAAAAATGTTTTATTTTGCACGGTAAAATCATCTATTTAACGTTCTGATGGTGGCAAGGGTATCCCTCATTCTCAATCGAGAGTGGCCTTCAAAATTAAGTATATTGCGTGCAGAAGGGTTTGGGTGAAGTACCAGTTTACCGACTTACCTTGTCGCGTACTTCGAAAATTCATCTTTTACAAGTGTGAAAAAGATTTACACCAGCACCTGCCTTTATGGTCCAATCTGATGGTGGACCAATTCCACGAGTGAATTATTCACGAATCACCAGCGCCCCCGTCTGGCTGACTAGGCTCACACAGGTAGCACTTCTTGCCATATGTTTGCGGTCATATCACTTCTTGTTGAGTTCAGGCCTTCTTATCCCTCCTGTATGCAATTTTCCAGTAATGGAAGACAAGGCTTAATGAGTTGGTAGCCCACTAAGAGCATCAGCCGTTAAACCAACTCACCTGTCTACCATCACCACTAACTAGTTCCTTACAGTACAGGTATCTGTTGTAAAAGCAACAGACCCTCGGGAAGTTGTTAGTCCCCGAAAAAGCCACACACCAAACAATTATAAAGGATACTAACACTCCTTTAGGTTTTAGGTTTCAACCACAGCCAGAACGTTACAGCCAAGGTAGGAACTTCAACCACGATCAGCCCGGGTTGAACCGCAAGCAGAAATGCCTGGGGGCCATGCTAATACCCGTTGTGCCAATTTATACCCTTGGTAAGGGTTTCGGAAGCCAACACAACATAAGTCATGCGGCTTCCTAGAGTTTTGCTTCCCGTATCAAACGAGGGACCCCTTTCCCTTTTTACCCGAAAAACAGAGTGCCCAATTCGTCTTTTACAAGAGGAACACAGAGTTTTTTACGTACCATGGAGCTGCAGTAATCGTTCGAAGAATTTGATTTTGTCGCCTCTGAATTTTTGCAATGTTAGTTACCGCTAGGTAGCTTCAATATCAATCCACTCTTGTATTTGCCCAGTTTCAGTACGTTCCAAAACTAAGAAAAAAACAAACGCGGTAGGTAGTAAAATCTTGATCTCATAATTAACGCCTGAAGATTATCCATTCCAATCTTTATTAAAATAGAGGCATGCCCAAATATACCTTCATCACAAAGCGCATTCAGTTGTCCTAAAAATATTATTTACTCGTATATGAACATCAGTAAAATTTTTTAAATTGTACTTCCTCATTATCACATGTATCACCCAAAAGAACTTCTTTCTGGCTGCACATTTTGTATAGAAAATTATTTCTGTCACTTGCAAACTTCCTTTGCTGAAACTCTTCCTGTGCCCTTCCGCCACTTGGACGTTGAAATTTGTACCCTCTACAATGGAAAAAGTAACTTACTGCAAAAGCCTTAAATTATTAAATAGCCCACATATTATACATGAAGGCTTGCTGCCAGGACACCAAATAATTGTGTGGTTTACTGGAATATGTTGCATGACAGAAATATGAATAATTTGTCTAATAGCTGTGAAAAACATGTAGTAAAACATTGATGTTATTTTAAAATTTAAATACTGAGTTTTTTTTTCTCTTCTTTTTTGCAATTTAAGTGTACTTATTTAACACAATTATTTTACACAGAGGCGAGTACATGCCTGCACTTAAATGAATACAATTTAAATACTAAAGTTTTACAATATGTAATGCAATGTGAAATAACAACAAACATGATAGTACGGCTTTCACTTTAAATTATGTTGTCATTATTTGCACTATCTACAGGGTGTATCAAAAATCTTGATTTTTAAGGAACAAAAAGTAAGCGACTTTCGACTGAAAATAATTTATTGATATTCATGTTTAGTTCCAAATCAAGTTCTAATTTAAAATCTTAGTCTGTTGTTAAATGCTTTGAATGGTGTTGGCCGGTTAAATGGTAGAAATCATTTAACGGTCTCCTCTTCTGACACGCAAATGTGTGAGTATTAAAAATTATGTCCCTCTCATGACTACAGCCAGCGCTAAATGCATATGCGGGTGCAATTATTTTGCGTGCGTGAATGTGTCACACGCACACATTCTATTCACTATATTTATGTGTTTGCTATATTGTTAATTTGATTAAATTTAATTACTATGTCACGCGTTGCTAAAAAGGATTTAAATATGCATTTAAATAGGAAAAACCTAAAAATGCATTTAAACATGAACACTTCATGTTGTCGATGTCTGAGGGGAACGTAAAAGTTTTTGTAACTTAATTTTTCTGTGTAATGGCAGTCTGGAAAGTGTTTTGAAAAAATTTGAGATCCAGCATTACAGTTTCAGCAATATGGAGTCACTGTGAACTCTACTAACTATGATTTACTATACGAAATTTTCAGTAATCGAACAATATCGCGATTTTTTTATGTTACTTAATGGTTAAGGTATATGCCAAAAGTCTAGAGCCTTTCAGTAGCTTAGGACGAGTATGTGAGAAAGAGTAAGTGAACAGCTGTATAAAATTCTATGACAAATACTCTATTGCCACAGTAATAATATATTTATACACAGGCATATTCTGAAAAACTCAAGTCGCTTAAATTTAGCGTTTTCGATTTTAAAACGCCAAATAGGTATTCTGAGAAATGTATAACGCAAGAAGTATGGTTTTGCAATTTGAAATCGCCAAATAGGTGTTGTGGAAAAGGCATATCGCTTAAAATTGGCGACTTCAACCCGCATGTGTATATTGAAGTGAACTGATTGAATTATTCACAATTAAAATTTAATATGTTTTCTTTTTATTCCAATAAAATATTTCAAGAATTTTACACATTTAAAAATATTTTTTTTTTTTCCTTTTATATAAATACCTCATTTATATACACGTATGTAAAACACATGTAGTACTTTTTCGGCAAAAAAAAACTCCGAAACGCCAGTAAAACGCGCGTTCCTTAGAACACCTAAAAATCAATTAAGCGTTTTTCAGAACGTTTTGCGATTTCAGAGCACGCGTTTCGCGGAACATGACTGATAAAAATAACTTACCAAATGTATGTAATCGCACAGCTTGACAACGACTGGAGCGACTTGATTCATATTTTTTTGTAAGGTCTCAGAACTTTTGAGTAGATGGTTTGTAAGAAAATAGATTTATCCAAATACCACGCCCATACGAAATAAGCAAGATCCCCTGATTTAATCCAGGTAGCTTAAAAGCCGAATTAAATCCTCAGTCAAAAGGGAGGCGAAATCGTATAAGTTGGCGTGAAACCTCCCATGCTAAGTAAATTTAATTTTTATATATCTTGAGAATGCATAAAGCTAAAGTCTCCAAATCTTGTGCGACTAACTTGACGGTCGGTATACATTAACAGTCAAAAGATGGGCTGTTAAAATGCACTTGGTACCTCCCAAACAAACTCATTATTGGTTTTAGTTTATGCTAAAAACGGCTAACGCTAAAGTTTCTAAATTTGGTAAGAGGGAACAAATGGTTCAGTGTAAATTATTAAACGAAAAGTGGGGTAAGTGAGCAGGCTACGATTAAAGCCAGAGTTTTTAAATTTGGTACGAATGATATCACGGTCGATAAATTTTCAGACAAAAGTGTGTAAGCTCGGAAAAGTAGACAGGGTACCTCCAATACAAAGTAAATACTGATTTTTGTATGTCTTAAAAACGAATAATTCTAAAGATTCTAAATTTAGCACAAATAACACAAAAGGGGGTGAGGTCGGGAAAGTGGGATGGTTTCCTCCTACACAAAGTAAATATTGATTTTTGTGTATCCTGAAAACAGTAGGTTCCAAAGTTTCTAAATTTGGTACAAATGTCACGAATGTCAATATAAATTATCAGAAAAAAATTGCGTAAAGTCGGGAAAGTAAGTATTGATTTTTGTATATCTTGAGAACGGTTAAAGTTAGAGTTTATAATTTTGGCACGAATGACACCATGATTAATATAAATTATGAGATTAATATAAAAAAAAGATTAATACTGATTGTTGTATATCTTGAAAATAGTGAAAGCAGAAGTTTCTAAACTTGGTACGATTGACAAGATGGTTAATAAAAATTATAGGACGAAAAGTGGGTAAGGTTGGAGAAAATGGGCAAGACACCTGTCATATAAAGTAAGTATTGATTTTTATATATATCGTGAAAACAGTTAAAGGCTGATTGCTTTTTTTTTTTGTTTACATTTCTTTAAGAATATAGTAAAAATTTATACGCTTCTTTTTTAATATTTTATAAGATCATTTGTGAAAAAGTTTATATATATGTATATATATATATATATATATATATATATATATATATATATATATATATATATATATATATATATATATATATATATATATATATATATATATATATATATATATATACATATGTACGACTAGTCAGCCAATCAATGATTTATTTTCAGCAGAGTGCTGCTATGTTGTTAAATGAGTTAAACACGGGTTCAGCTAGTTTCAAATTTAGAGTTGAGTTCAACG
The DNA here is from genome assembly GCA_914767995.1 of Thecocarcelia acutangulata. Taxonomy (NCBI): domain Eukaryota; kingdom Metazoa; phylum Arthropoda; class Insecta; order Diptera; family Tachinidae; genus Thecocarcelia; species Thecocarcelia acutangulata. Next base: position 140,514,478 of record OU612094.1, on the reverse strand, counting down.
TCAAAACTATAATTTAAGTTGTCTATGAATGAGTTAGAGTCGACTTTTCTAAAAGTTTGACACGAACGTTCAAGGGTTATTTAAATTATTAGATAAAAAGTGAGTAAGGTCAGGAAAATGGGCATGGAGGAGCCATAAAAGGTAAATATTGGTTTTAGTATATCTTGATAACGTTTAAAGATAAAATGACTAAATTTCTTACGATTGACATGATGGCCGGTGGAAATTATCAGACGGAAAGTGGGTAAGGTCGGAAAAGTGGGCATAACACCTCTCATAGATAGTAATATTTAGAAAATTAGATAGTAATATTTATTGTTTATATATTAATCGCAATTAAAGCCAAAGTTTCTCAATTTGGCACGATTAACATCATGATCAATACAAATTATCAGACAAACAGTGCGTAAAGTGCATCTCCCATGCAAAGAAAATATTAATTTTTGTAAATCTTGAGAACGGTAAAAACCAAAGTTTCCAAATATAAATTATCAGACAAAAAAGTGGGCATTCGTAAATGGTTGCATGCTCAAGTACTAGTAAACCGTCTTATTTACATATTGTCTTGGAAACCCTAAGAGTACGTATCATCAAACTAATGAAGAGTTTAGTTATCACCGATTGTGATCCATTACATCTACTGTTAAAAATGATCATTCTTTTACAAAATAACGAGTACTGGAATTTACTTAAATCTATTGAATACGTTTGCAAGTATGTTACGAACGGAAGTTACATGTGTGTTCTTTGAAATGCAGCTATGGATAGAAATGATCCATGGAAGATATATTAGCGGGCAATGAAGCTGACAATATACCTTTCCTTATTGTTATTCATTTGTCTTTACAGAAAATAAACAATGACTTCATTTCATAGAAGCAAATGCAACGCAGAGGTCAGAATGAGCACCATATAAATATGTACAAGTGACTCCTTTGCAAGAACCCTCTAATCAGAAATGCTGGGATATTTTATATGGAAGGCTTCATCAAAAAATTTAAGCAAAAGAAACAGTGAAAACCTCTTCCTGTGTATGGGGATATTTACTCATCCGATACACTAGGTCGCGTCTACTCAGACCATGTATGCAATCATGAATTGTTTTATATGCAGTTGTTGTTGGTCAACGACTTGTTTTCCAAATCTACGGACCGTCAATGGTGTGCACCACGTATAAGGAAACCTGTCGCCTAAAGTCATCACCTATATGAAAATTTGTGAAAGCTTTCAAGTTAACAGAGAATATGCAGTAAGCTAGGCAAAGTGACAAGCTCGGGCATATATTTTCAAGCAATTGTTAGATATTGGCAATGGAAAAATACCGACTGATGCTGCCACAACGAAAGTTTTCCTCACAGCCAGTTAAAAGGTAAACTAAAAAGGTTCTTTACTACCAAGTTTTCAAATGTGATATTTTGTACTCTTCTTTTAAATCATTTATTGTTGCAAAGTTACATTAATAATCCAATTTAGAAGACTCTTTAAGCAATAAATGGAGAAAACTAAAATATTCGTTGTACTGAAATATTTGTGTTAGAAATTTAAGCAATTTTATATTATCTTTAATAAAACACTTCCGAGCGAAGCAAGGGTGAGCAGTTGATATGATAAAAATAGTTGTTTATCTTAGGAATGAAAAAAAACAAGCCTTGAACTTTTATACAGGGGGCCTGGTAGCAGGCCCCCTGCCTAAATAAAGAGTGTAATAATTGATTAAAGGTTTAATGTAGAGCGTTAGACATTAAAACGGAAATGCGAATTTTATTCTTTTAGCCATTTAGATGTTTCCGTCGCGAAGAACACACTATTCATAACTAAGTTTTGTGTTTTGCGTCACACGCTTCAGTAATATTTTTTTAATTGAGCTAATTTCTCGACCAATATTTTTCTTTAAAGCCACATGATATTGGAGACTATATTATTATAAATCCTCTCTTTGAGGTAGTCCCATAAAATAAGATCCATGGAAGTTGGATCAGACAAACTCGGTAGCCTTAAGATGTCCCCAAAAGCAACTGATCTGTTTTTGAGGGAAATTTTTCCGAAGCAAATTCATCGATGTAGTAGTGTGTGCAGTCATGCACATCCCACCTTATTGAAACCACGTGTATAAAGAGTACGATAGATGAGCAGCTTTGGTATAACGAGTTCAGTAATCATACATCGATAATTTCACTGTTGACGTTCATCGGCTGGCAGCGATCCAATTATCTCATATGCATGGATAAAGCACATAAAACAGTTGCCCTGGAGCATTGCAATTATTTTTCAATCGAGGGTTGCAGCTTCTTGGAGTTACTGGCTCTTTTGTTAGCAGTAGCATAAAACCTCTGCACCCACGAACAAATTAAATCTACACTCGTGATCACCGAATACCGAACTTTGAACAAAATTGTCGAGGACCAAGTATGTAAGAATATTACTCTTAAAAAATATCTCCAAAGCAAATGCGCGATGATTATTCGACCACTGCGACATCGTGACTGACAAATCCGCACAAACGATTCCAAAACGATATTTCGAAATAATCGTATTCAAAAATAAAAATTTTTTAAATTAGATTTTTGGGTTTTGGACGTTTGTACATCGGACTTTAGCTCAAGTTTTCGTTTCTTAAGTTTTCTTAAGAAGAATTTTTCTACAATACAAATTTGCTGTGATCAATAATATTTTATTGAAGAAGACAAGAAACTAAAACCCGATGCACAAATATACAAAACCAAAAATCCAATATAAAAATTATAAACTTCAACAAAAATTCAATAAATTAATAAATTTTTTTACTTTCTATCTTGTACTAAAACTCAAGAGATAACCCCTACATATGCAGTGTATAGTACTGGAACTAGGAAAATAGCTTATGGAGAGGAAGAAAGAAGGGGTAGTATTTGTAAACGTATGACTTAAACCTATTAATACGAATGCTGAAGGAGAAAAACTAACGTTATCACAGCATTTGTACTGGTATTAACTTAGTTAAAACTGATCAGTACCCAGTGTATGTACCTTCGACACTGCTCTAGCTAACAAAAACACCAAGTCTCACCCTGTAAGGTAATAAATTACATTGAAAAGAAATCTAGTATACGCACGCAGCTCCAAATCTAATAAAAGGTACATAGAGTAAGAGAAAATTGAAAAATGCAGTTAAGTTAGGAAAAACGCTTAGATTTTCAGATATATGCCTCCAAAGCTCTCTTTCATATATGCGATTTTGCTCTACGAGTATATTTGTGAAAAAATATGAAAAAATATAAAAAAAAATTGATGATTTTTAGAAAGTTTTTGAATATATTTTTCCGGCCATACAAGTTTTGTACAGCTCTTAAGGTGCCAATTCAGTTCAGGCTCTCTTATAATCCCTCTCTGCAAGCCTGTGATTTACTAGAAATATTGAAAACGATGCACGTATCGGGCTTACAAATATTGGCGATATATCTATCTCTGTTTTTTCTCTACAACATTGATCTAGCGACATACTTTTGAAAGCGATTAATGAGGTCTATAAAAACGCAAAAAATAATTATTTAAATATTTGTTGCTATTTCTTGCACCATTTCTTCCACTCAAAATATTACTTATGGAAATTTACATGCTTTTTTAGGCGCGCAACAAATACCAGACTTCTTCCTTTGAAACTACTTTTAGAACAATCGCTTGCACATGTCTACGAGGTGGGTTTATTTACAATAACAACAAACAAATAAAATTAAACAACAAAGCGAAAAATAGACCAGAACTTTCGAATACACCAGACATGTGTACTTGCTTTCATAATTGTTCATTGTTCCATTTGTAACGTTGTTCGCTCTGCGTTTGTGTTGCTGTAATTGTGTGTGAGTTTTCATTTTTGTTTGTGTTTGCAATTTTTAAACGTATTTGTGTTTATGTTTATGTGGGTTTCCGGTATTTGACTTTAAACTATTGTCGGCATTTTGTTTATTTTTTTAATACATTTGAAGTTTTTTTAAGCGTTTTTGTAACAGACGATTATTAGTTTTTATTTTTTTTTTTTTTTTATTTTTTTTTTTTTACTGCTGCCGCTGTATTATTTTGTTTGTTACAAGTATTTAATACAACATCAATCGAACGAACATCAATGAAAATGTTCTGATAAAGTTAATTTCTTTTCTTTTCCAGCTACTCCATGATGATCCTGTGTGTTTTTTGTATTTTTTTATTTTATTCGTTTCTTTTTAAACAATTTTCTCTAACGAATACAATAAAACTTGTAATGCAGATGTTCAATTTTACAGTACAATGGTCAACTTTGAAGATCCGTTTTGAGTTTGTTTGCAAAGGAGGCTGTAGACGTTACAGCTGTATTTCAATATGGATTTGTGCATACAAAGATTTCATTAAGCCACGTTGGAAAGGTTTCTATCAGTATTTTTTTATTGTTTGAAATTGACTGCATCAATTGCACAACAAAACCTTTGTTATAAAAATGCCCAGAAGATGTAAAAAACAACGCTGATGGTTAAAAAGAAAATGGCAGAAAAACAAAACAAAACAAAAAAGTTAAATAAATCAATGATTGTACAAGATTTAGAAATGTTTTACAAACAAATGGAAATGAATTTACTGGTTCTTATAATAAAAAAGTGGAAAAAAATGCTGCGGGATTTGTAGACACAAAGAACATTGTTTGCTACTTACATCTTTGTAAATATAAACGAACATTCTGTTTGGTGGGTGCTTTTCTTTTCACGAGTCTAATTTTAGTTTGCATTAAAGAAAGAATGGCATGTGTTTTAAGTAATTTAAAGATTGTTTGAATAAAACAATGTACACAGCTTAAGAGATCTATTTATCTTAAACAAACTAAAGTGATTTACAAGTCAAATAAATTATTTATCCTGTGTGAAATATCATAAATAACACAATGTATATAGTATTACTACTTTATAGTTCAGAAAAGCTGAAGATATTTTCATGGCAAACTTATAACATTATAACGAGTAACAGTTTGTATATTTGTAAGAGGACTGCAACCACCAGACGGGTTTTTACAAATTTTTTCCACTAAAAACATCGAATCTGCTTAGCGATATAAGTTATATATACCTAAGTATATATAAAATAGCAAATCTGTTTTCAGGAATAAAAGCGAAATAAATAAAATGCTTTTAACGTGAATATGATTTTTTTTATCATATACAAGTACTCAGCGGATAACCCCTACATATGTAGTGCACTGTACCAGAACTGGGAAAATAGGCTGTGAGGACGGCGAAGGATGGAGTAGTTTTTGTGAATATTTGACTTGCACTTTCCAACGTTATAATAGACAGGAAACACGTCTGAAGACAACTTATTCCATAGGCGAAGCGTATGGCTGAAAAACGAATTCTCTCTATAATGCGTAGTACGATTCCCTGGGCAATCGACCACAAATTCGAGTTTCGGGAACAAGATTCCTAATCTCGTCGGAGCAAAATCTATTGTAGTGACGATAGAACATAGTAAAGCACCCTACACTGCGTTAATGTTCCATTGAATCAATAGAGTTGAATACCCTACTGTCACCGATAAGATTCTGCGCTCTCTCCTGCACACGGCTCAGTAACCCCAAAATAGACTTTGTGGCACCAGCCCAAACATGAGAGTTACTTTCCATTTTTGGTCGGATATAGGTGGTATACAAAGTGAGAAGACCCGATAGAGTGAAACGATCTCGGTTAGGCTGGGCCTATAACTGAAAGAGTACAAATGGCAAATGCTGTTGTCATCCGCAAAGGAGTGGATAGGGTTGGAAGTATGAAATAGAAGATCATTGAGGAAAATAAGAAATAGGGTAAAAGAAAGAACGGCCCTGAATTAATCTTGAACTCGTTTGATGAGAACCCATCTATAACAACTCGTATAGTGCGGTCTCTATAAGCCGAGAGAAGTCATCACCGACACCAAAAGCAGTAAGTTTTTCAATAGTGCTGCATGCCACACTCTATCAAACGCTTTGCATATATCTAGAGCCACCACCTTTCTTTTACCGAAATGATGGATTGAGTGGTACAATAAGATTCGCCTTCTTCGGAGCACTTCCACCCATTGTTTCAATTGACTTTTGGTTTCAGGTGTTCCGATTCATCGGAAGTTATGAATTGACGGCAAAAATTAACAGGATTATCATCGTGTTCAAACACTGCTGCGAAGTGGTCTGTCGAACTCGTTTTTGTTAGACACTGAGCAAACGCGGCACCCATTTTGCCGATATCTTTATCATATGCAAATGCTCATGCAAAATGTTGACCACGCATTCATATTACATGTTTACTATTTCAACAATCTCACGTAACTTTAGTCGCCGATCATGCATAACTATATCAATGATTTTCTTAATATTTTCTTCAATAACCACCTGTTCTAGCTTTCCAAACAGACTGACCAAACAGACTTACTGTAATGTTTATCAGGCTTTCCTTTTGTCTCTTTCGACGTTTGCCCACTCAAATAATAGTGTTTTTCCAGTTTTCAAGAGACCCAAAAGTTGCTCATTTCAAACGACTACAAAAATGAACTAATCGATAAATTTGTGTGAAATTTAACAACTGACGTTTGACAGATCGCATTTAAAAAAAAAAAATTGTCTTTGCATTGCCAGCTAGTACTATGTGGCTTCAATGTCAATCCGCTCTCGTATTTACAAAAATTTTGGAAAAATCCCTAAACACCCGCAGACGACATGTTTTCGCTTTTGTTGTCAGACAGCATTGTTTTTGAGGTAACAGCCGATATGTAGACATTTTGCAGGGGGAAAATAACATCTACAATATGGTGTGTTATCTACTTAGATGAGCAAATATATTGCCTAAATTTCTTTCTTTTTTTTTTTTTTTGCATGTACAAAAAAACCTTTAATATTTTCTTTTTTTGAAAAAGTTATGAAAAAAATTTAAATAATGGACACAACCCCGATTTTTGGCATTAATTCGACTTGAGCGATTTCGTCCTATAAGATTTCAACTTATGCTGAAGCACATATGAAAACCAAAAAAAATATTTTTTTTGGGACGATTATTTTTATCTTGGACTAGTACTTAAGGGATGATACCTGCATATACAATGCATTGTACCAGAACTAGGAAAATAGGTTATGAGGAGGAGGAAAAACGGGGTAATCTATATGGACATTTGGATTGAAACGTTATATGTAACAGGAACCACTTCTGGAGGATTATCGTGTAACAGCCAATACAAATCTAATCTACTCCTAACTGATTTTTTTTAAATCAAAAGATTTACGAATTGTTTGGTTTGTACATATGTACAACAGGTTTTTAGTTCAAGTTTTTCCTTTCTTAATTTTTTCTTAAGAAGGATTTTTTACAATACAAATTTGCTGTGATCAATAGTTATTGATTGAAGAAGACAAGAAAAATAATAATCAAATCTTTAGCTGGGGGACAACTAGCTGTTTCGTAGTCGCTACACTACTCATCAGCACCCACTGGGATTCGAACTCGGGACATGACGTATCATGATCTACTGCTTTAACTACTAAGCCACCGAGCATTTAATTATTTTCTATCTATATTCATCTCATATTGAATCACATATGCATTTTGTTAATTGCCCACATTGTTTGTACAGCGTTTGCTGTCTCTAAACTAGCGGTATTTATTTTTTATTTATTAACATACATATTTTTGTACGGTTCTTCAAACTCTACATCGCCACTTTGAGATACATTTGATAACAAATCAAAACTTGACGAACTTCTTAACCAAGCAATGTATTTATCTTGTAAAAATATCATACATGTTTTCAAATCCACAAATCAAATTGATTTTAATTGTCCCAAAATCTTGCACAGGCGTGCAAGTAACTTCACAAAAAATCACACACACATGTTTATTGCTTTCTTTTATGTTGTCAATAAGTTTTAAATTAAAAGAAAATAAATAATAGAAAAGAGGTCCAAAACATATCCATATACATACATACAGTAGCCTTATAAGTAGACGAAGATGTAGATACAGATACAAATGTACCGCTACCAAAATGATTATTATTCGAAAAACATATGGATTGATAAGATAAAGATGTATTTCACGCAACTCAAGGGACCAAGTCGGACCCTAGTCACCTGACTTTTCTTAATAACTAATAAAACGTTACATAATATACGAGTTGCAACCGGTTGTTAGTTGAAAATAGTATTTTTATCTTCTTTACTATCTTTAGATTGTCTTGTAAGGACCCAAAACTAAGGGAATTTCGGCCAACACGATAGGCTTGAGAGTAGCAGAGAGGGGATCGATTTACATCGATCAACATCTCATTTCAGATTAGCAGAGGCCAGTTAAAGGTTAAGAGAAAAGAGGACAACAACTAACGGATGACAGATACGTGCAAAAACCAACATAGTCACGCCACAAAACCACAAATGAGCATAGCTGCAACTACTCAACCAATGAGAGGCTGGTGATGTTCTCCTTTAACACTGATAACTTATTAGTTCGAACAACATAAAGCCACAAATGAGCACAGCTGCAACTACTCAGCTGCAGAAAACCAATGAGAGGCTGTTATCCGTTATCGCTTCGAGCTGCACGAAGAAAAGGAAGGAAGACAAAGAGCTAAATTGTAGCTAAGGCAGTGTATAAAAGCAGAGCGATATCGCAACAGAAGTGAGTCGAAGTGATCTGTTGCAGTGAAAATTAGAGTTTGATGTTATAAGAGTATTGTAAGTGGTTGTGAATTAAGATAGAGTGCAAGAAACTGGACTGGAACAAACGTACGCTTGGACGACCAAGGTGGCATGTTCATGCTACCAACAAGCAATAGCTATATAATATTATCCTTTCAGATAGTGACGTCCAATTTTTATTCAAAAGAACTAGTGCAGGAAGTCGTTCAAGAACAACAGTAAACAACCCACGTAGGTCAAACAATACACGATTAATAAAGGAAAATGATTAATTCAGTGTAAAGAAATAAAGAGTGAAGTAAAAACAAAAAACCCCAACGTCTTCTTATTTAATGACGAGCGTGACAAGATACCTTTATAAAAGATATTGTATACGGACCTTGGACGCGACTGAATATACCCCAACTTCAAACCCGACTAACAGGAGGTACGTTACAGTCTTAAAGCTACAAAAGATGTAATTACACTTGATCAAATGTGTGTCGTCAAATGCTTTTATACAAGTTAAAATATTTTTTTAATTTTTCGGGAAATTCCATTAAACTTTTATCGATCAAATAAATAGAAGAGTAGTGTTTGGTCTCTCGTTGTGTGCACATGTCTTTTGTTACTGCTGTCTGTATTTTTTATATGTGTACTTTCATTAATTAAATTTATATAAAACCAAATTGCACCGGAATAGGTAGCAAGCTATACGTGTTTATTTTTCTTTCTCTCTTTTTTACCGTTGTCCCTATTTTCTGTATACCTACACATGTTCATTATTAATTTCGTATGAAATCAAAGTGCACCGGAATAGGTAGCAGTATGTGAACACCCGTTTCTTTTTGTTTCTTCTCTCGCCGTTGTCCGTCTTTTCTTTATATGCACAATATAAATTTTTTCTGAATGTACTTCATTACCTTGTGGTGTGGATGGTGTTGGACTAAATTTTGCTAAACTGAGCAGTGTCGAAGGTATATACACTGGGCACTGATCAGTTTTAAATAATTTAATTCCAACATTTTAAATGCTGCAAAAGAGTTTGTTTTAGTCTTTCGTGTTATTATTGTTAAATTTAAACTTCCACGAACACTCTTTCTCATTCCTCTTTATCTCAACTTATTTTCCTAGTTCCAGTACAATGCACTGCATATGTAGGGGTCATCCCCTGAGTACTGGTCCAAGATAAAAAAAAAAAAATCGGTATTTGTAAATGACAAATGGTCAAAAAAATTAGCTGTATCAAAAGGAATGCCCCAAGATTCTGTTTTGGATCCGCTTTTATTTTCTCTTTATGTGAATGATTTACAAGAACAACTTTCAGAATGTAAAACACATTTATACGCAGATGATGTGCAATTAACATTAAGCTACTCAATTCGGGACATAGATATTGGACTCTCAACTCTCAATGAAGAAAGAAACAAAATTGATCTTTGGGCCATCGTGAATGGACTTCACTTATGTCCTGCAAGTCAAAATGCTTAATAATAACGCAAAAAAACTTAGAAGTGTGCATATGCAGATCTAATGAAATAAAATATATAACTGTACATATGCACAGTTTTTTTTAGATTTTAAATTAACAATGGATTTTACACATTTTATATTAATTATTTTATCTCAATATTATTCGATCTTCGTTTGCTAAATAAATTTAATTTTTGCAGCTTCAGATCTTTGTTTTTTGTTTTTTATAAAAAATTAACAATTCAAAATCTTTTATTTGTCAATATTTCGATAACAATTTGTTATCATCGTCAGGAGAATAGCATTTTAGTTTCTCCTGACGATGATAACAAATTGTTATCGAAAAATTGAGAAATAAAAGATTTTGAATTCTTAACATTTTATATTATTTATTTATATTAATACATATAAATTGTAACGTATATTTTTGTATGAATTTGGTACTAGAGAAATTTTTAGTATCGTAAGATCTGAATTGTAAATTTTTATTTGTTCTGCAAAGCAGCAGAAAATGTTGCTTTTAAAGTTTCTTTAAAGTAAACATAATGAATTTTTGTCACTTGCATTCTAGTCCTTTACTCAATGATTTAATTTTTATTGTACAGCAGAGGGCAACCTCTGGACCACATACTCTTATTGAAATTAATAAACCAATAGTTTAAGTAAAATTTGTAAGTGGAGTTGTTTCTTACGAAATTGCTGAATTACGAATTGCTTCTAATCTAATTAATTATAATTACTTCCCACTGAGTGGTTGTAATTAATCCCTCTCAGCTAGATTGGCCCCTAGTTCACTCAGACTTTGCCAACACAGCAGTTTATAATAAAGTTGCCCAAATTTATTCAAAGTGTTAACTCCGTTATTTCTCAAATATTATTAATAGTGAGAAAATAGAAAGCCAAAAATTTTGGCGTAATTATTAACAATATAACGGGTGTTTTCTTAAGCTAGATAGAACTTTAAATTGTAAAAAGTAACACAAAAAATTAAATTTTGATGAAACATTTTTTTTATTTGTTTCAGTATACTCTGACAAATCATCATGAATAGACTCACGCTTGAACAACGCTACGAAATTATCCAAATTTACTTTGAAAATCAGTCGTCGATTCGCGCAACTTATAGACGAAAAATTATGTTCAGCGATGAGGCGCATTTTTGGCTTAACGGATTTGTTAATAAGCAAAATTGCCGCATATGGAGTGAGACCAATCCACAAGAGATCCTACAGACTCCATTACATCCAGAAAAATGCACTGTTTGGTGCGGTTTTCATGCTGGTGGCATCATCGGACCTTATTTCTTCAAAAATGAGGCCGGAGCTCGCGTTACGGTCAATGGAGATCGTTACCGCACCATGATCAATGATTTTTTGTTTGAAAATATGGATGACATTGATCCGGAGGAGATGTGGTTTCAACAGGATGGCGCTACGTGCCATACGGCGAACGCAACCATTGACTTACTGAAATCAAAATTTGGCGATAAGTTGATTTCGAGAAATGGACCTGTCAATTGGCCTCCAAGGTCGTGCGATTTGACACCTCTCGATTATTTCCTGTGGGGCTAAGTGAAGTCACTGGTTTATGCTGATAAACCAGCAACAATTGACGCCTTGGAGGCCAGCATTGTTCGTGTTGTTCGTGACATACGGCCAGCAGTGCTCGAAAAAGTGGCCCAAAATTGGACGTCCAGAATGCGCTTCGTCAAGAACAGCCGCGGTGCCCATATGCCCGAAATCATTTTCAAATGTTAATGTCACGTATTGATCTTTCGAATAAAAAAAAATTTTGATTACAATTTCATTTTTTGTGTTATTTTTTACAATTTCAAGTTCTATCGGGCTTAAAAAAACACCCTATATTAACATGGAAAGATCTTGTAAATGCGGTTGTAGGACAAACTTATACCAAATTACGTACTTTGAGGAACAAAGCAGAATTAAAGCAAAGAGACTGGACAGTCGTAGCAATAAAGCGGAGGAAATGCGTTGTGCCATCGCATCCAAGAATAAAGGGAGATGATTAATTTTTTTTTTTTTTTTGTTTTTAAAATAATAATCAATCTGAATAAAGAAAACTGTGTAACAAATTATTTAGATTTGAATTATTTCCATTTAGTACATTGTGGTCCAGACAATATTTTACGCTTTTGATCGTTAGAATATTACTGGGCAAAACCTACTTGGTGTCCTCTATGTTGTACTGATGTGAATTGTTTGGAAGTTGTGACCCTGACAGCAGAAGAAAATTAAATTTAATGTTCAATGATGTAATAAGATATGTTTATCGACTTGGAAGATTTGACCATAATTCTCATGTTAAGAATAATCTATATGGAATCTCCTTTGACAATTTAATAAGAATTCGTACTATTATATTGCTTCAGAAGATTGTTAATTCGAAAAGACCAATATAACTGTATGAAAGAATACAATTTTTTCAATCATCCAGGAATAGAAATATAATTATACCACGGCATTAATCCCCAGTATCTAGCTTCACGTCTCTGGAATAAATAACCTTTACACAAATCAACAATTTAACTGTAATGCTTCTAGTTTTAGAAAATTTTTATTTGAATATTTTTCTCAATTCAATCTATTAGTGTAATATTTTCTTTATTTCTTAAATTTGATCTTTATTTTTATACATTTTTTTATATATTGATTTTAGTTTATCCATGGACAACTGACATTATCGTTATTGTATGTAGTTATACCTTATACGTTCCTATACTTTAAATATGAGATGTATATTTGTTGTACGGGGACATGAAAACAATCTAAATAAGTAAATAAATGTATGCTCAAAGTGAACGAGATTAAAAAACCAATATGTAATGGTAAAATTATTTAAAGATCGCTTAGCGATCGCCTTTAAGGCTTATAATTCATTTAAATAAATAAATAAATAAATAAATAAATAATATTCATAAACGTACTTTTTATTTGCAGACATCCAAAAGTCTTGAATTGAAGATTTCGCTATAAAATAGATACAGGAGGAACTTTTAGCAATTTTTCTTATTTTCACATTTTTGCTCTTGAGCACAAATAATGTACAGATTCATATATGCCGGATATGTATGACTCGGTTTTTTCAAATGAAGTTATTGTTGTTGCCAGCATACATACATATAAAGCATAAAAATAAAAGCGACATAGTTACTCATTGACAGTGATTTTTGTTTAATTTTTTTTTTTTTTTTTTTTTTTTGCTTTAGTAAAATTTTCTAAGTGGGAAAGCTGCCAAATTTGAAATATTGAACTTGTTACTTGCAAAGGCAGTAAAAGACTTACATATAAGTAAATGCACTCAAACTTTAACAAGCACAAACCGTTGTGTGTTTGTATAAATGTGTTGGCATTTTGAGTTAAGTATATAAATAACTCAATGCCAGTTTCCATACATACATGCTCACATATGTTTTTATGTACTCGTTTAGTGACATGTGATTTTTACATTATTGTCGTTTAATTGTGTTGTGCTTTTTACAAAAATTTTTTTCTCACCATTTTTGTAGAAAAATTTCTTGAAAAATCACAAGACAAGGACGTGTTTCTTTTGATGCTTACAACAAAAAAAAAGGAGAAGAACTTGGGAAATGGCCTTAGCATATAAAAAAGTAACAACAAGTGAAGCAAAAGAGCCAATCGATATGAAATGTTTTGTATGCATGTTTTCCAGAGTGTCTGTCCGGGCAAACACGGCACTTTCAACTATTAGTTGCCAATAAATAATAAACGAAAAAAAAGAAAAAAATTGGATCCAAAACAATTTTTTGTTCGTTTTACTGATTCAATTTTAAGGAAAAAGATGGATGTGTAAATTTAGATTTAAATTAAAGGAATTTTCCACAATTTAAAACATTTTTTACAATAATTGGATTTATTTGTAATTTTAAGGGCAAAAATATTTTTATGCTTGAGGGGCCAGAGAATTTTTAATTTTAGTGAATTTCAATTTGTTTATGTATAGGTTATAAAAATTTTTTTTTACCATGCGTCTCCATTAGACCATCTCGCAAAGCAAAATATGTGAACTATGCAGGTTCCTACTATGGTAAATATATTATCAATATTTACAAGACAGCAAACAAGCGTAAGCCACGATTTAGAGTCGCAACGTTGCGTAGATTAATTGGTTGTTCGGAAAAAAAAATTCTTATTTACTTCTAATCAGCCCAGTGTTGCCAGGAGATTTTTTTTGTGAAATACCAATCATAGTGCATAAAAATCACTATTTTCGACTACAATAAAAAAATATATGTCCCTCCATTTTTCCCCACGCAATTTTTCATTTAAATATTGCTCAAGTAAATTATTTTAATAGGATGCTTACTTTTATTGTAAAATCACACAGAAACAACTTTCTAATATAAGTATATTGTTCCTAATATAAGTATACTGTTAGTGTAGAAAACATATGGCTAGATATTCATAAGAGTACTTTAATGTGTTCAGCTACATAACTAAATTCTTTTAACTGAATAGGTGTAAATTCTAATTCAAACTGATACATGTGTATATGGTTGAATGAGTTAGAATTTCACAGCGTTAAATCAATTGAAACTTTATAGGAGATGGCGTATACTGCAACAGGTACTAGTTTTATCAATATGCAACATTTAGTATCCAATTACGTGTAAGCGTGTTATTTATTTCATTAAATCTTTGCAACAAGATGTATTTTCTATGAAATTTGTTAGAAAAAAACCCAAACGCGGGATGAAATCATTTATCCCCTCCAAGCAGATTTCGGTTAAACCAAGAGTGGTTTAACCGAAATCTTTAAAGGTTTAATCAGACGTGCAAAAACGCAGTCAGATCTAGAGAGGAAGCATTCAGTATTTGGCGTTTAAACAAAAACCCAGAGACTGATTTGCTACGCAAAAAGGCGAGATCTTCGTGTGCCAAAGTACTTAGGCGTGAAAAGTTTCTTCACGAACAGCGCCTTCGTGCCAAGGTCCTTACAGCTCCCCGGGGCAGTAAGACCTTTTGGTCTTTCGTTAAAAGACCAAACAGTGCTAGTTCTTCAATTCCAACTCTCTTAAAAAATGACCAAGCATTCACCGACCCGGTTGACAAGGCTAACCTGCTGGCTGAAATTTTTGCAAGCAATTCTTACTTGCCGGAAAGCAGTCAATCACTTCCTGAGCTCGAGAGAGTATCTGCAACTATGCCAAAGATATTTTTCCGGGCTCGAGCAGTTAAAAGGGTTTTGGCCGACCTCGACATAAATAAGACTCCTGGACCGGATGGCATCCCAGCACTGGTCTTGAAGCAGTGCTCTTCTACGCTTGCGCGTCCGTTAGCAAACCTCTTCAGCAAACTTTACCATGTTGGTGAGTTTCCATCGTGCTGGAAGGTTGCTAATGTAACGCCAATCCCCAAAAAGGGTGAAACTAATAACCCCGAAAATTACCGCCCAATTACAATTTGCTCTGCGCTTTCCAAAGTGATGGAAAGTATGGTCAACTATCACCTTATGAAATATCTAGAGTCACATAAATTACTTTGTCACCGCCAATATGGATTTCGCAAGGGTTATATACAAAAAGGACCTTGAGCTGCAGAAATTTATTTCAAATATTGAATAAAGTTAAAAACATATTAGGCAAACAAACAACGTACATGATCTACAGAGGGCGCATTTGAAAATAGTTCAACCAGCATTCATTTTATTGCTATTGTTGCATTCTTATATGTGTCAATGTGTACGAGCGTTCATGTATTTCTGTAGTAATTATGTTTGTACATTTATGTCTGGAATGATCATTAGCGAATAACTTGATGTATGATGAAGAAATAGAAGGTAATAAAGGAATATAAATAGCTCGCAGATATTCGGAAGAGGCAGGATTTAATTCTAAACGTCATGCAAGACAGTCATAAGCCAGAAAACCAAGCAAGTCTAGTATGCTAATGCACAATGGTATCAGACGTGCAAAAACGCAGTCAGATTCAGAGAGGAAGCATTCAGTAACTGGCGTTTAAACAAAAACCCAGATACTGATTTGCTACGCAAAAAGGCAAGATTTTCGTGTGCCAAGGCGTGAAAAGTTTCTTCACGAAAAGCACCTTCGTGTCAAGGTCCTTGCAGCTCCACGGGGAGTAAGACATTTTGGTCTTTCGTTAGGAGAGTAAAGAACAGTGCTAGTTCATCACTTCCAACTCTGTTAAAGGATGACCGACCCGGTTGACAAAGCTAACCTTTGCAAGCAATTCCTGCTTGCTGGAAAGCAGTCAATCACTTCCCGAGCTCGAAAGAGTATCTGTAACTATGCCAAATATATTCTTCCGGACGCGAGCAGTTAAAAGGGTTTTAGCAGACCTTGACATAAACAAGACCCCTGGACCGGATGGCATTCCAGCACTGGTCTTGAAGCAGTATCCTTCTTTGCTTGCGCGTCCATTAGCACGCCTCTTCAGCATAATTTACCATGGTGGTGAGTTTCCATCGTGCTGGAAGGTCGCTAATGTAACACCCATCCCCAAAAAGTGTGAGGCAAACAATCCTGAAAATTACCGCCCAATTGCAATTTGCTCCGAGCTTTCCAAAGTGATGGAAAGTATGGTCAACTATCACCTTATGAAATATCTAGAGTCACATACATTACTTTGTGACCGCCAATATGGATTTCGCAGAGAAATGGTGCCACTCAATCCATCATTTTGGCGAAAGTAAGGTGGTGGCTCTGGATATTTCCAAAGCGTTTGACAGAGTGTGGCATGGTGCGCTACTGGCAAAACTTACTGCTTTTGGTGTCGGTGATGATTTCTCTCGATTTATATCGAGCTTTCTCAGAGACCGCACTATACGAGTTGTTATAGATGGGGTCTCATCAAACGAGTTCAAGATTAATTCAGGGGTACCGCAAGGCTCCGTTCTTTCTCCTACCCTATTACTAGTTCCAGTACAATTCACTGCATATGTAAGGGTCATCCCCTGAGTACTGGTCCAAGAAAAAACAATAAAAAAAATATTTAACGCTGTATATAAACTAGGTCAAAGAGCATCGATATCAAATTTTTCTTCATAGTTAGACAAATTATACTATTACGTTAACCATTCGTCATAATTTAAAAAATCCCTACAAAATCTGTCCTTTTTTCCCTACATGTTGAAATAAACAAATAACTAAATCTGTACAAAAAGGGAAAAATCACGACGCTTGCCAATATTGAATTAGACACAAGACATTCGTATAAAAATTGGTGGTCGCATATTCAAACAGGGCGACATATCGCTCCTTTATTGCCACATGGTCGTAACTAAAAAAAAGCTTGTTTCGAGAAAAACTCATTTAAAATTTTTTAACTTGCATACAAGTCTTAGGAGCGATATAGAGTGGCGAAAAAACAATGTCTATGGTTTGATAACTTTTTTAGTTCATATATATTTTTTATATATATTTCAGAATTTTTTGAAGAAGACTTACCGAATTTAATTAAATGTTTCATTTTATTTTGAAAATTAAAGGTCACTTTGGAAGGTCAGTTTGGAAGCAACATATTTACCACTAATTTTTTAATGTATGCGTTGGACTTTCAGCACCTACAATAAATCGCCTGGTTGCAAATTTTTCACAATATGGTACAGTAAGATACCTTCCATGTACCTAAAAACCACGTTCAGTCCACATGGATGAAAATATCCAACGTGTTGTGGATACAGAGCAGAAAAATCCAGAAACATCAACAAGAAAACGTTCAGCACAACTGGGG
This sequence comes from Thecocarcelia acutangulata, assembly GCA_914767995.1. NCBI lineage: Eukaryota > Metazoa > Arthropoda > Insecta > Diptera > Tachinidae > Thecocarcelia > Thecocarcelia acutangulata. The sequence goes on along the minus strand of OU612094.1, from coordinate 140,496,643 downwards.
CTATCGCGAAGGTGCGTTCAGAGGATTTTGGCCACATTGCACATTTTTCCGCATAAGGTTCATTTTTTTTTTCAAAAATGGCAGCCGATAAACTACAAACAGCGTCTTACTTGTGTAATTTCATATAGACAAAAAGCAGAAAAAGATGGCAATTTATTCACAATTTTAGTAAGTAAGAGAGTAATGAAAACCATTTCCAATTGAATGGTTTTCTAAACAAGCAAAATTGCCATGTTTGATCTACGGAGAATCCAATGATAGTAAATCACCCAGTTAAATGTACTGTTTGGTGTCGTGTTTCGTCGGAAAGGGTCACTGGTCCATATTTTTTGAAAATGCACATGACGCCTCAGTTACCGTTAGTGGTACTGAACAGCGAACCATAATGGAGAATTTTTTGAAGCCAGCTATAGAAAACCATCTACAGTTATGGTTTCAACAAGATGGAGCTACAGACCACATTGCAAGGTTTTTTAGTTTTTTGTTTTCTTAATTATATTATTTTTTAATTGAATTATTTTTTCTGCCTTCTCCGATCAATAGTTATAGATAGCGGCAATTATATTTATAATTTTAAGAAAAAGTTTCCGGGCTGCAGGCAAATTTGAGCTTTAACCTGAAAGACAAATAACATCATGTAATATTATATATATTTAATAAGTTCGACTATTTAGCATTAATACTTATACATATATATTAAAAATATTTATTGGCCATTTAAAACACAAATGCTCTTAGACATTCGTATAATTGGCACCACTTGCCCTTTAAGAACAAAAAATCATCTTCAAAATTTAACATTTTATATTTTAACTGTCAATATCACAATCATCACAAGATTAATATTTACGAGTATACAAACATTACTAAGAAGCAAATATTAGACAAAATATTTAATCGATAAAATTTGGCATTATTTTTCATGCATATGAACGCTTTTCCCTACTTCAAAGGACATCAACAACAGCAAAATAAAAAGTGGTATTATTTTGATTACAAAAACGGATATATTTGGACATACAGACCAGAACCAGGCAGCTAAAGAGCAAGAAAAAACTAAACGGACCTCGCTATATCAAATCAGTAAGTGATTTTTAGCTGAAGTCACAGCAAAAGTATTGTAAAAGCATCAGTTGCAGAGACTGTAATAGCAGTTACAGTGCTCGGAATGTTATGTTGAGAGATGAAAGAAAGTCTAGTTCTAAATGCCATTTATAAGCTTCAGCAATAATCATATAATTGACACATGAACATACTTGTGTTTTGGGTGCATGCATTCAGATGCAAACATACATACATACATACATAGTGTAATGTTTGCTGAAAATATTTCATTTCATGTGTACTGTGTATTGGCAAAAAGCCAAAAAAATTTTACTTCATAAATTCTTTCCTTCAATATATATTTTTTTCATTATTACTTTTGGTAGCATCCCTAAAAATCAGTTGTTCTACATATAGACGTATGTATATTAAGAATTTTAGTCAAAATGTTATTTCTAGCATTATCACTGGCATTACTAAAACTCTTGATTTCTTGTTGTTACTACACTTACTGGCAACCAGAGATGGAAAATTTTATTTGTGTTACTTTATATAACTTATGCGAAGGAAGCCATGTTAATTAAAATAGTAGCAAAGAGTTTATCAAAGCCATTTTGATTATTAGCGAAAGGAAGCACTCATTTTCATGGAAAAAATACATTTAATATAATAACAAAATAAGTTGATATATTATTCTAAGTATTGCCCACCGTTAGGCACGTTTTTTTATCTTTATATTGAAATCAAGCCAATTTATGATACGCGATTCTGTAAGCGTATTCTAGTAAGCGAGTTCTGCATTGAGCGAAACAAGTGCTAGTCAGAAGAGGCAAGGCCTGGGTTATAAGGCTGGTCAGATAAAACTATATAAACACTGTTTTCCAACTAGTTGTCTATCGGTCAACATGTTGTCGAGCTTTGCGATAATGTACGTTTGCGATAATGTAACGTTATGGTTATTATCTATGGTTGAATATAATGGGCGTTTTTAGTTTATTGCTCTCTTGAAAGCAAGTTCCCTTTTTATACCCTTCACAAAAATGTAAAGGGTAAATATAAGTTTGTGATTCCGTTTGTAATTTCTACAGTTTTTTTTGCGACCCTATAAAGTATATATATTCTGATTCAGAATTAATGGAAAAGTCGATTAAGCGATGTCCGTCTGTCCGTCTGTCGGTCGTTGAAATACCGTTTCTGAGAAAACCATTAGACATAGAAACTTTTTTCTTTCACCATTCTATTACTCCATATTGCCATGTATTTGCTATTGAAATTCAGTAATATCGGTCCACGTATAGCTGAGATATATTCAAAATTCCGAAAAAAGCCATGAATTTTTGAAATTTTGTATGGAAATTTTTGAGAAAAAAAGTTGTTTGTTTTGCTTCAAACTTCACACACTCATTAAGCAAGGTGACTAAAAGGCAAATTTTTCAGATATCGGTCCATATATACCCGAGATATAGCCCAAATCGGGTTTTTCATGAAAATGTCGCGTAAGCGAACTTAAACAACTTTTTTGTGCTCAAAACCAGTTCTGGTAATGAAATAAGGTTACATAAATATGGAAAATGAAAATTTCTGATATCGGTCTATATATACCCTAGATATAGCCTAGACCGGGGTTTTCATGAAAATGCCGCGTAAGCGAACTTAAACAACTTTTTTGTGCTCAAAAGCAGTTCTGGTAATGAAATTGGGTTACATAAATATGGAAAATGAAAATTTCCGATATCGGTCCATGTATACCCGAGACATAGCCTAGACCGGGGTTTTCATGAAAATGCCGCGTAAGCGAACTTAAACAACTTTTTTGTGCTCAAAAGCAGTTCTGGTAATGAAATTGGGTTACGTAAATATGGAAAATGAAAATTTCCGATATCGGTCCATGTATACCCGAGACATAGCCTAGACCGGGGTTTTCATGAAAATGCCGCGTAAGCGAACTTAAACAAATTTTTTGTGCTCAAAAGCAGTTCTGGTAATGAAATTGGGTAACAAAAATATGGAAAATAAAAATTTCCGATATCGGTCCATATATACCCGAGATATAGCCCAAACCGGGTTTTTCATGAAAATGTCGCGTAAGCGAACTTAAACAACTTTTTTGTGCTCAAAAGCAGTTTTGGTAATTAAATAAGGTTACATAAATATGGAAAATGAAAATTTCCGATATCGGTCCATATATACCCGAGATATAGCCTAAACCGCGGTTTTAATGAAAATGTTGCGTAAGTGAACTTAAACACCTTTTTTGCTTAAAAACAGTTCTGGTAATGAAATAGGGTTATATAAATATGAAAAATGAAAATTTTCGATGTCGGTCCATATATACCCGAGATATAGCCTAGAACGGGTTTTTCATGAAAATGCCGCGTCAGCGAAATTAAACACTTTTTTTTGCTTAAAAGCGGTTCTGGTAATAAAATAAGGTTATATAAATATGAAAAATGAAAATTTCCGATATCGGTCTATATATACCCGAGATATAGCCCAAACCGGGTTTTTCATGAAAATGTCGCGTAAGCGAACTTAAACAACTTTTTTTGATTAAAAACAGTTCTGGTAATAAGATGAGATTATATAAATATGGAAGATAAAAATTTCCGATATCGGTCCATATATACCCGAGATATAGCCTGAACCGATTTTTCCATTAATTTTTTTTTTTTTTTTTTTTTTGCTGAAAAGAATTCTCGTTCTAAAAGAAGGTTACTAAAATAGAGAAAATAGAAAATTCCGATATCGGTTCATATATAACCGAGCATATTCGTGACTATCGTGAAGAGTATTATAGATTCGGCCCAGCCGAATATACTACACTCTTACTTGTTTTTAACTTAGATCATTACTCCGGGGATAACCCCTACCAGAACTAGGAAAATAGATTACGAGGAGGGGGAAAGACTTGAATTTTCTAACGTTATAACAGACAGGAAATATGTCTGTAGGTATTTTATTCCATAGGCAAAGCGTACGGCCGAAAAACGAGTTCTCTCTGTAATGCGTTGTACGATTCCCCGGGCAATCGATCGCACCAGCTCTTATAATCCTATACAAGCTTAAACATAAACTAAACGAGGACACTAAACTCTTAATTTTTCAAACTCTTAGTCACTTGCACTATATTGCACTCGTTTATGGTTTTAAAAATCAAATCAAATCTCTACAAATCGTTCAGAATAAATCTCTGAAAGCTGTATTTAATCTCCTCCATTTATATTCTACTTTATCTCTTTACAAGCAGGTCGCTAAAAATGTTTTACCAATTTATGGAATTATAAGCAACCATTACTGACTTATGATTTTAAAGTTTTAAATAGTGTAGGGCATCATACAGTTCGATTCTACACAAACCAAACAGTATTTGATACAAGAAACAGTTCAAATTTGAGAATTTCTCGTTGCCGTACACAAACCATAATACAAATAATTGATTATATCGGCAGTTTGGAATATAATAATCTAGCACAATATTTAAAAGAAAGTATGCAAATTTCATCTTTTAAACATCTATCCAACTCTATTGACTCACTGGAGCATCGACGGAGTGTGGAGTGCGTTACTCTGTTTTATCGTTACTACAATGTATTTTGCTCTGACGAGATTAGGGATCTTCTTCCCGAGACTTCATGATTACAGATGAATCAGGTGATCGTCTGATCCGATTTCAACAGCTCCTGATTGCACCAAATACAGAGCGTTAACTTGGCTTCAGAGCAATTTAGCATCGACGTTGATTTGGCTGGTTGGCCGGGTTTGCACTTGGTGTTGTCGCAAAGTATCCACTTTTCATCACCAGTTGCAATATTATACATAATTTTTATTTTTGGTTTTTTTTAGCTTTTATATATTTATTGTATCTTCACAATGTGTATTCAATACAATAAGTATTCAAATCTAAATACTAAATACAAAAAATTAACTAAGTCCAGCCAATTGTAGACAGAAAGTTTTATTTTGCGTCAATTATATCGGTAAAATCGCCTATTTAACACTCTAATGGTGGCAAGGGTATCCATTCTTCTCAACCGAGTGAGACCGCTAAAGTTAAGTATGTTTCATGCAAGAAGCTTTAGGTGAAGTTCCAGTTTGCCGATATACCTTGTCGCATACTTTGAAAATGTGTCTTTTACTAACGGAACACACAGGTACTTGTGATTTCACGAATGACGCTGAGGCATAATTCAGGTTCTATTGCGCTAATGTCATACTTTAGCTCTTGAATTATTCCCGGCTTATTGACATACACCTTTTCTTTTAAGCATTCGCAAAGAATGAAAACCAACGGTCTCAAATCACATTATCTTGGCGCCCAATTGACATCGACACCACGTAAGACAACACGGGCATTGAATTTGTCGCGCAAAACAGCCACTGGTTCGTTAGCTGTGTGGCAAGTAACACCGGCCTGTTGAAACCGCATTTTATTCACATCCCTATCTTCCAATTCGGGCCATAAAAAGCTTGTTATCATATCACAATAGCAAACACCTGCCCATAAACTGCATCCAATAGTCACTCTTTGTGGGTTCATTGGCTTTTGGACAATCACTATTGCCTGGATTATGATTCGCCCAAGTCCGGCAACTCTGCTTATTGAAGAATCCTCTGAGGTAAAAATGTGCCTTATCACTGAAGATGATTTTCTTCGAAAATTGATTTTCTATAACTTCCATTTCGTGCCCCCATTCAAATTCAGTTATTCTGAAATTGCGAAATGCCAAATGAAAAACTTAAAATTTAGGTGTGGTTCACATTCAATATCGGCTCTTAGAATTTAACCACCCGATATATGGTCTTTGTGTCTAGGCCGGCCGATTTAAATTCACCGATATTATTTGAAACTTCTTCATTTTTAAATTACATTATTTTATTTTATATAATATTATTTTAGATTGAACTTCTCAATATCCTTGAAATTTTTGCAATTTCATTTAGAAATTTTATTTAATATAATATAGAAATTTTACCAAAAATTTATGATTGCACTCATTTTATCATTCCTGTTGCCAGCAAAATACACACAACACAATTTCAGCAGTCAATGCATTGCAATTGATTTTATGGACAGTAAAAGCTTAATTTTTTTTATTATAATGACTTGTTTGTTATAGTTTTTGAAATAAAATGAAAATGTCTGTCTATGAGGGGCCGTAGAATCAGTTGTAAAAAAATTTCTTAAAAGATATTTGCTCTTTTGTTTTCATAAAATATTGTTAAAATAACAATAACAAAGAAAAAATATTACTCACAGTAAGGAAAAATTATTTTTTATTAAATGCCTGGCTTTCTGCAAGTGTTTCAATGTTAAAGCAATTTTTTCAAGCGATTTTGAAATATTGATATTGTTTGCATATTGCGCAATTCAATGGGCAAACTGTTCATTGTATTTAAAAGGAATAGAAAATGCTAAACGTTGCTTTGTCAATTAATGGCGGCATTTCACTTGGAAAAGCACGTAGACATGTTTCGTACTTCTTGCAGTGCATTTAATATTTTCAAAAACTAAATGGATGAGAACTATTTGCTTATGCAACCCTTTTCGGAAAAATATATTTTCATATAGCTGAAACAGTTCCAGAAAAGAATATCTTAGAGTAAATTACAAACTAGGTTGTGAGTTTTATATTCGATTATGAAGAAGATATGTTCCGATTATGTATTGAATAAAATATACGTCGTGTGACCCCGCGGCTCTGATGGCAGGCCGTTACTCTTTTATTGACAATTTCGAGCTCGTTTTCATAAATGTTGGGTACATATCACCAATGAACTCAGGTACTGTTTCCGACTTATTCGCATAAGGACAAAACTTCACAAAACTCCAAGCAAACAATCGCATGGCGTGAAATCGTATGATCATGTCAGCCATTCGGCCTTAGAATTTTTGTAGACAAACTGCGCTGAAGTACAATAAATCGACTCATACGTAGACAGTTGATAAAAACATTTACGTCGGCACAAGCTTTACGGCCTTATCTGATGATGGACCAGTTCCACGGAGTGAATTATTCACGATTCACCAGTGCCCAGCGTAGCAATTTTTACCATATGTTTGTAGGAGTTCAGGCCTTCTAATTCCACCTGTATGCAATTTTCCAGCAACCAATGGAAGACAAGGCTTAATGAGTTGGTAGGCAGAAGCCCACTAGTAGCATCAGCCCTTAAACCAGCTCACCCGTCAACCATCACCGCTGGTTCCTTACAGTACAGATATCTGTTGTAAAGGCAACAGACCCTCGGGAGGTTGTTAGTCCCCGAAAAGAGCCACACACCAAACAATTATCAAGAACACTCCCTTCCTGCGTTTTAGGTTTCAACTGCAGACAGAACGTTTCAGACAAGGTAGGCACTTCAACCATGATCAGCCCGGGTTGAACTGCAAGCAGAACCACCCGGGATAAATGCTCATCCCCGTTCTGTCAATTTAAACACTTGGTAACGTTTTTGGAAGCCAATATATCATAAGGCATGCGGCTTCCTAGAATTTTAGTTACTACAATAAACGAGTGACCCCTTCCCCTCTTTACCCGTAAAATAGAGTGCCCTGGTTTGGAGTACGCCAAAGTAAACCCTGTTCCCCGGGTCGTCTCATACGTAGACAGGTGACTCATTTTGCCAAAACCACATATTTCCCACATCCATGCCAGCCGTTTTATGCCACAAGATCTTCGTATCTACAATGAACGCCAAGCGCCATCATTGCAATATGAAAACTCAAACGAAAATGAAATAAGCGTACACGTTTAGATTAGTTCAATGGATGTTTATTCTCTAGTGGTTGAAGCGGAACTAAGTTCATGCGTAAAAGAATATAATAGAACGGTTTGTAAATCAAGAGAGTATTCAGGTACAATAAAGTAAATAAAAGTAAAAGAGAATTAATATATAATAAACACATTAGGTTTACAAATATCATCTTCATCTTTGAAAAAGCTATTTCCAATCACTTCACAAAATTCATACTAGACAATTGCTCTTTGTTAGTGCACTTGTTTTTCATAGATTGCATGATTTTATCTTGTGTATTCAAGAAGCCATTCGAATGGAAATGAGCTTCATCCAAAGTAACTTTGTTCTCATCCTGACTCCCGTAAGGCGCTTTGTTTATAATAATTGTAATAAACATTTGGGATAGCTGCCAAATTTCAGAACTCCTACTTGCACAAACAAAAATATAGCACTTTATTTAATAAGTTCACTCTTGCGACACCTAATATTTCTAATTTTGGAAGGAAATTTTATTTCATGTTTACTTATTTACTAGCTGACCCACCCACGCGTTGCGGTGGCATTTTTTGTAATAATTTTATAATTAAGTTAAAATTTCGCGTTCTACAAACTCTCGTTATATATAAGAAATCGTACTGAAGTTAGCATATGCTATGCCGAATGTACTGTCGAAATTTTAGAAAGATCAGCTGGCTAGTTCTAAATAAAAAAAATAATTATTATTCAATGATTCTTTATTTGCCATTTATTGTAGCATCTTGTGATAAAGTACATTTTTTTTTACCCGGCGCGAAAACAAATAACGCGGAAGGTCTTCCGACCCGTCAACATGCCACATATAATTGGCCATGGAAAAAACATGGATGTTCGAGATTAAGACAACAAACTTTCAACGATCGGCCTTGCGACTTATTTACAGTCATGGCGATTGCAAGACGGATCGGAAATTGAAGTTGTTTAAACTCAAATGGCGGCCTTGCGACTTATTTACAGTCATGGCGAATGCAAGACGGATCGGAAATTGAAGTCGTTTAAACTCAAATGGCAGGTCGGTTGGGATCATCGGGATCCTCGGAGTGAGAATTTTTTCACCTTTGAATTTTCCTTTGAGTATTGTGGCGTAAATCTGACCACCAAACGTGTCCCATTGCACAGTTTTGGTTGGTTTGGGTTTCGAAGCATGATTACTACGGAACCAATCTTTAGTCGTAATTTGTGCGGTGGTAAGCCAGGTATATCAAGGAGTTTAAAAATTCAATTGGATAGTTGATGGCATCATCTTCATTTGTTACACAGTCAATAGATTTGAAAGAATGCAGTGTACCAATGATCGCATTATAAATAATGTAGTTTAAGTCATCTACATCTTTATTCTTAGCTGCCAAAATTGCTCGCTCACTCAACCATTCATTATTTTTGAGGTTAGTAGTGATGTTCGGGAATACTTTGTTGATGAGTTCGTCTTTTGGTAAGACAAAGTTACAGAAATTCGTAGGAAATAAAATCAATCCCTTCGATTCGTCGACAGGTACACTCGAACATTACCGATAGTCAGCAATTGCTCAGAGAAATCTTCAGCAGATTTATCGTTCAGCAATGCCGTTTCACGATCAGCTAGGCTACGGGAATGCGTAACTCAGTTACGAAATCTGCCGTTTCAAGGGCTAATTCCCGAAGTCGAGCCATACTAAGGCGTCACTCTTCACGTGAAATATCTTGCTTTTCTTCATTTCTTTCATTCGCAATGTTTCGATTTACTCTTGTATTACGGCTTTGTCGAGAAAGATTTGATCGTGTTGGTCGCGCCATGGTATTTTTATTGATAAACTGCACAGCAATACAAAAGTAAAAATTTTAAAGTTGCAGTTGAAGTTTGCTTTGTGGCTTTTTATTAGAAAGTTTAAACCATCAGAGAGTATTTATATTCCTTACTTTAAAGGAATGAAGCAACCGCTGACTTATATTTTGACTGAGTTGCTTCGTTATTCTATATCAGTAGACGTTTGTTATTCCATATCAGTTGCGTTTTGTTATACCACATTTAATGTCACGGCACACGAGTACAACGAAAATGGGATATGTCCTTTTACCAGTTCTTAGCAACCTCCCTATCAATTTTCAGCCAAATCGGTTTCGCTGTTCTTGAGTTATAAATAGAGTAACTAACACGACTTTCTTTTATATATATAGATTTGGTATTTCAGAGACCCCAACACAATTACCCAGCAAAAACTTGGTAATGTGTTGCACTTACCTATGAACATACTTTTCAATATCATAGTATTTACCGCCTGCATTACTTAGAATTATTTAAGTAATGACTGTTATATATGTATGTACGTAAGCAATTACTTTTGGCAAATATACATAAACAACATTTGCAATTGAATTTGAATATAAGAATTTTTGGATAAGAATTCTGGATATTTGGATTTGTTAAAACTTAAGATAAGGTGATAGAAACGGGTTTAAAAATGTAGTAAATCAAAAATTGATTTTTTAATTTTTGCTGTTCTGGCAATTTTACTATTCGTGTCGTTTATTTTGCTGTTATTACGTTCCTTAACCAGTATGAATACCTGGTGTAAAAAAGGTATAAATATTACATATGTGTTGCCAGGCTCGTTTAAATGTATTAACTATAAATTTTTAAAATGATAAATCGCAGTGGTAAAATCGTACTTAATTCCACGACGTTAAAAATTAATTTTTATGGAAAAGGTTTTTAAGAAAAATATTAAGAGATGTTGTTTGTAAGACTCCATTTATAAAACTGGCACTTATACCATGATTTAGAGTCATGTCTTTTTATATTAATAAAGTTATTAATTATATTTTATGCATTTATCTAAATCTAAGACTTATAAGCAATTAGCTCTTTTAATTACCTTGTTGTAATGATATTTTGAAGTAGTTATTCGTAAGCGAGAATGGTAAGTACTTGCCTCCAATGACATCGTCATGTTAAAATAATGACTTAAAATGTCAAAATAGAAGCAGTGAAGAGTATGTTTTTTAACATTTTAACACATTACTTTGCAATAGAAATTTTCGCTGGCTAGGTTATATAGGCCATTTAGATTTACAGTCGGAACTATATAGTATATAATACTATATAGTATATAAGTTGGAGATTCAAAATAACCCATAAATATTTATTTGAGTTAAAAACTTTTTAATATTTTTAAATTCGCTTTGTCTAAGTAGAATGCTAGTGCCACTGATTTTATATTTTACCCGTTCGCTATGCAAAAGTCTACAATCATTAAATATGTGCAACACAGTTAGTCTTTGCCCGCATTCACACGTCGGAGGTGGATTCTTTTCAATAATAAATTTGTGAGAGAACAGACAATTTTTAGCCTATTTAGCTATGGATATGACCATGGGACCTTTAAATGGGACCATTAAATTTATGTGGTATATTTCTTTGGATTTGAAATAATTTAGTTTCGTTATTTTCCTTCCATAGATCATTCCAGATATTGAAAATATACTTTCCAATGTGTTGTTTGTAGCATGAGAATTGAAATTTATAATAATTTGAAATATTATTTTCTAGAGAAATTTTGGCTAGCTGGCCAACTCTTTCGTCCTTGGCTTATATTAAGGTGACTCGAGACCCATAGTGATATTGTTACTAAATAATTTGGACTTTATTTTTTTAATTAACAGCCAAAAAAAAAAAAAAGGAACGCTAATTATACAAAGCCATAAATAAATAATTGAAAAGAATATATTAAATGTTAATATTAAAACTATTTAGTTTAAGAAAAATTCATAACAGACTAATTGCTTTTTGATTAGAATCAAAATATACTGCAATGCGTCTTCCAGCTACAAAAAGACTTAAGAGTTTCTTTTTTCTTTAGAACAATCAGCGCTTAACAAACTGCAAGCAAACAACAATAAAAAACAAAAATAAATTCATTGAAAAAAGAGCAGCAAGTAAAAGATGTTAAAAAAGAAAAAAAAAGTGACAGAAAATTTTTGACATTTTAATATTTTACAACCAAAAGTGCTTGAACTGTAACAAATCAGCAAACAACTACAAAGCTCCAATAACCCAGTAAACAAAACTTTGTACTTTCAACCAGTTGCAAGCATGATTGTGTTGGCAAACGGCAAGCAGCAAACACTTGTGGCAACAAAATGTTTATTATCAAAAAGGAACGGAAAAACACTGATAATTTTACAAACAAATGTTCAACCAACTCTCAAACATTCGCTTCTAAACACAATATTTTCAAAAGACTAACACAAAGGCCTAAATGCGACGACGAGTATTAGACACATTAGCAGATTTTCTTTTTGTCGGTGTTTGCGTGTGCAGCTTTGTGTGAGACTCTATGCGATATTTCTATTTCATGTAGAGGAAATGGAAAGGAAAATATAGATTATTTTTTCACTTTAATTATTATTTCTTCTTTGCACAAACAAAATATTCCTTTGTGTGTATTTAGGCGGTTATTCTTTTTATTTTTTATTTATTTGCACAGAAGCAAATAAACATATGGGTTTCGGGAGAAGAAAAAAATGCATGTCTGCCTTTCTAATTTGAAAGAAATTTATTTGGATGAATTCACTACATGTGTAAGTAGTTTCTGGTTGTGTGTGTTACGTCGAGAACAATTAGTTTTGATTTAGCAGACGTTGATTTATTTTAATGTGTCAATTTTAGAATTGTTTTCGACTCAGAATTGTTTGCCACAATAATTAAAAAAGGATTCTGATTAAATTATTTTCTTGTTTTAAAGTTTTTTATATAAATTTTTTAATGTTTTAGATAGGCTTTTGCGTCATATGTATTTATTTTAGTAATGAAATTGTTTGCTGATGTATCACTGGTAGCTTTATAATAGCTTTAATCCACTACGTTTTTGATGACATTGTGTAATGCATTATTCTACCTTCAATAAATTTTAGCCGTTATTAACCAGATTTTCATTGGAAATGAATATTTGAGACTTACAACTGCCCTCGCGCTAAGACTTTAATACAATGTCAGCAGTCATAGTTTGTTGTGTGTCATATTCTTTTAGAGAAAGGCCAATTAAAGCGGTATGCGGTGACGGGCGGCCAGCAACTGTTCTATTTGCAGATTGAATTTATTTAGGCAAATGCAGGGGGTGAAATGAAGTAGAGATTTGTTGATTGAAAATTATACAAAATAAACATTTTGATTTTTGACGGGAATATAATTATTTTTTGCTTTGACAAATTGAAGCGACAAAACCATAAGTTAAAATAAGTTCAACATTGCCACTAGGCAAATTTGAACGACATTGGCATTATTTCCAATTGCTCGTTTAATAAGATAAGATTTCGCAGCAATTGTTACTGGATTTGCCTTAATTTTCTGTAAAACTTAAAATTTATTATTGGAAAATTTTCAAAATCAGAAACTAAAGCTTAAACTTTCCGCAGAGTATTTGTAACAGTTCACTATAAATTATTTAGTTCCGGAAAAACTTTAATTTAATAAAAGTTCTTGAGTGCAGAAAAATCAATTAAACTTAAACTCATTAACATAAAATTTTACAAGCGTACAATAATGACTTTGTAGTGTTGCATGTAAACAGGAAAGAAGAAAACATGTTGCAAAGTTGTCAGTACGTTTTATGCAGCAGTTTTGCAAAATTTTTTTAATTACTGTTTAAAATAAAACTCACCTGATTTTTAGTTGACGAACTTTTACTTTCGTTGAAGTTGAGTTTTTCTCGTTCACTTTTTTTTTTTTTTATGTAGTAGTGATGCTCTTTTCTATATTTTCTGTTTCTATTTTCTTATAAGTTTCAATTATTTTGCTTTTATTTTTATATTTTACTTTAAGTTAATTTAAAATAACAAAATGCTGTTTTAAGCATTTTATAAAATTTTAGTTGGAATAAGTTTATTATTTTTAGATCATACATATATGCATATTGTTGGTTAACGAATTCAGCTGCACATAAAATTGTTTTTTCTTTTTATTAATGTTGGTAGTTGAAAATGTTTTCCTAAAAAACAAAGAAAAAAATTTTTGAGAAAATTATTATAAAACATTTAAAATATATTATTAAGTTTGAAGTGTAATTTCTCAGATCATCAGCACTTCGAAAGAATTATAATGAAAATAAAATCAATAAAATTTTTGTCTGAAATAATAACACTAGAACATGAAAAAGGTGATTAAATTTTAAGGACCGATGTTGATTCTAAACAAACCACAAATTAAAACGATTCACTATATTAGACTCTAATATTGATACCAAACAAAAAGTTATAAACAGCTTGTTGTCTATGTCGATATTTCATAGCAGCTACTCTAATCATCAGTAGACTTTGAGAATTTTTGAACGATATTTTCAAACACTCAACTTTATATCCCAACAATCTAAATAAAGTGTTAAGAATGTAACCAGAAAAATGTTTTATTAATACATGTTAAAAATCAAGCTTTTCCTTTTTCACACGTCTCTACATTTCTTTACACCTTTCAAACAAAATGAATCGTTTGTTGTTCCGTTAAACGTTGAACAAAAATTCAATAAAACATTATTGATCACAGTAAATTTGTATTGTAAAAAAACATCCTTCTTAACAAAGGAAAAACTTGAACTAAAGCCCCATGTACATATGTATGTACAAAGCAACAATCTAATTTAAAAATTATAAAAGAAATTCAATAAATTAATATTTACATCTCTGGGTATAGGAGAATTATTAAAATACAAAAATGTTAATAATTGTTAATGTTAATAACTAAAAAAGAAATACCGCTAGTTCAGAGACAGCAAACGCTGTACAAACAATCTGGGCAATTAACAAAATGCATATGTGATTCAATATGAGATGAATATAGATAGAGAATAATTAAATGGCTTGGTGGCAGCAGAGCATGATACGTCGTGACCATGGGTGCTGATGAGTAGTGTAGCGACTACGAAACAGCTAGTTGTCTATCCCTCAGCTGAAGATTTGATTGTTATTTTTCTTGTCTTCTTCAATCAACTATCAAAAAATTGTAAGCAACTTGTTTTCTATGTTTCCAAAATCTAACGACGATTAGGGTAGCTTCTATGAAATGTCGGCATATAAGCATCTAGGACACATAGACAACAAACTGCTTACAATTTTTTGATTAATAAAACACAAATTATTTAGGAATTTTAACCATTTCCTTTTATTATGATATTGGTCTAATTGAGAATTGGTCATCCATCCAATAGTCCAAATTTTCAATGACGCTGCGACATACTTAAATCATATTTTAGCTCTTGAATTATTACTGGCTTATCAATACCCAACTTTTATTTCAAAGAAGAAATCACATTGTAAGTTGATATGGTAATAACATGAAATAACACGGCTATTGAAGAAGCCCTAGTTTCGTTAGGCGCGTTGCAAGTTCCAATGGGACGGTGGCTATTGAAACCACATATCGCCCACATCCATGTCTTTCAATTCGGGCCATAAAAATTTTGTTGTCATCGCACGGTAGCGAACACCATTTATAGCAACTGCCTGTCCGGCATCATTTCGGAAAAAAAAGCAGCCCCATGATGCCGCCAGCCTACAAACCACACCAAACAGTCACTCTTTGTGGGTGCGTTAGTTTTATGACAATCACTATAGATTCTCATTCGCCCAAAATGCGGCAATTTTGCTTATTGACGAATTCACTGAGGTGAAAATGTGTCTCATCACTAAAGATTATTTTCTTCGAAAATTGATCACCCACTATTGCCATTTCTTCTGGCTTGGTCAAAAGGCTTTTGTTCTTAAGTCAGTTGCACTTTGAAAGCATGTAAATGCAATTCTTTATGCATAATATTCATCAACGACAAGCGGAGATGAGCAATTGTTGGGCACAGCGATGAGTTGAGGTGGACGACTCTTCAGCCACACTATCGCGAACAGCAACAATATTTTCTACAGGATGAGCTATACGAACACGCACTTATATTATCACATCTCCCGCAGACCCGGTTTCTTGAACTTTTTGTTAAATGTTGCTGATTGTACGCATATCTGGACGATTAAATTGAGCGTAAAAATCATGACGTGCAAGATATGTATTTTGATTTAAACGCATATTTTCCAATAACTTTAACTCGTTGTTCAATTGTGTATCTCTTCCGAAATTGAAAAATGTCAAATGAAATGCAGAAAGAAACTTGACGTTTATGTATATATGACGCCTTCCTCGGAGCACTTTCACCAGCTTTCGATTGATTTTTGGTTTCAGGTGTGTAGTGGTGGACCCACATTTCATCAACATTTGTTAATCGACGGCAAAACTCAACTGGAATATGCTTTATCATGTCCAACCGCCGCTGTGAAGTGGTCTGTCGAGCCCGTTTTTCGACACTGGGCAAACGCGGCACCCGTCTTGCCGATAGCTTTTTCTTATGCAAATGTTCATGCAAAATGTTGAACACATGTTCATATGATATGTTCACCATTTCCACAATCTCACGTAATTCGATTCGGCGATCATTCGTAACGAGTTTTGAGGGGTTTGGGAACCCTCAGTTGTATTATTCAGACTGTATACAGAAGTTGGAATATTTCTCTTACTAATTGTATTGTGCTAAAAGCCCCTGGGAACAGGGTTTGCCTTGGCGTTTGCCTAATCAGGTCACTCTGTTTTTCGAGAAAAAGAGGGGAAAGGTCCCTCGTTTGTTGCAGCAAATAAAACTCTAGGAAGCAAAGTTATGGCAAAAATTGCTACCTGTGTGAGCATAGTTAGCCTCACGAGGGCGCTGGTGAATCGTGAATAATTTACTCCGTGGAATTGGTCCATTATCAGATAAGGCCGTTAAGGCAGGTGCTAATGTAAATCTTTTTCGCTATTATATTGAGAAATCAATGGTTTAAAAAAATGTTTTTTCCATCTTAGGTTTTGTGAAGATGGTTCTTTAAATGCTTTGATTTTTATCAATAATCTATCGTTTTACTGAAGTCTTTACATTTGGAGTGATCTTTGTTTTCTTGCAGTGTGAATTTTTCTAACAAACCGAAAATTTAAATTAAATCCATAGAGTATCGACGAATTGTAACACTCATATGTGACAGACACACAGACAAAAAGTCATACAAGAAAACTTTTGTTACATAAAAACCTTTATGGCCATATTCATAAAAAATGTTGTATGTTTATTAAATAGAACAATGAGAACAATAGAACTTATTCGTCTGAAATTGAGCAGCTTCTGTCAGAAAAAAGAAGAGTCAGAAGAGAGTGGCACCTTCGCAGGTCTGCCCAACTTAAGACTAGGCTACGGGAATGCATAACTCAGCTAAGAAATCTGCTTGAAATCCACAGAATGGCTTCCCTTAAAACATATTTGGAAAGCCTGGATGGTTCTACGCAATCTGACTATTCTCTGTGGAAAGCGACAAAAGGTCTGAAAAGACCCGTAATAGGTAAGCCACCTTTGCGAACTTCAACTGGCGACTGGGCAAGAAGCGACCCAAAAAAGGGGATGGTGTATGTTAACCATTTGAGAAATGTTTTTATTACAAATGATATAACAAATGATGCATCTGAATTACCACCATATGCAGTTAGACCGCCTGTGTCTTTGCGATTCACATTTCCAGATGTAGAACAAGGTACCAAGAACATAAACCCCAGGGAAGCTCCAGGTATTGATCAAATTACTGGCAATATGCTTGAACAGTTACCTCGTGTAGCTAAAAGAATTCTACTTTTTATTTTTAACACTATTTTACGCCTTGAGTATTATCCTGATTACTATGATACCCAAGCCAGGGAAGGATCCGACCAAGGTAGAATCATATAGACCAATAAATCTACTACCAACAATTTCAAAACTATTCGAAAAATTGTTAATGGTGAAGTTGAGTCCAATAATGAGTCCAATAATGTAAATAATGTAAACATAGCATCATAGAGCAAACGCACAGACTAGTCAATGTCATAAGACAGACCTTTGAGGAGAAGAAGTATTGCTCAGCTCTATTCATTGACATTTCTCAAGCTTTCGATTAAGTGTGGCACGACGGCTTGATGCACAAAATAAAGTTGAACTTGCCTGCAAATACTCACAAGCTTCTAGAAAGCTACTTATATGGGCGGAAATTTGTTATCAGAGAAGGTGATTTTATAAGCCCAACTCAACCTATCGAGGCAGGAGTTCGCCAAGGTAGCATACTTGGGCCTACTTTTTATTTGATTTACGCCTCTGACATGCCAACGACATCTGGAATCCACACTTCAACTTTTGCAGACGACACAGTGTTTTTGAGCGTTCATGAAAACCACCAATTAGCTTCACGAAATTTACAGGAATTTATTTCAATATTGGAAAAATGGCTGAAGCTTTGGAAAATCAAGGTAAATGAACAAAAATGTACTCACGTTACATTCACACTGCGTAAGCAAACATGTGTGCATATCCAAATTAACAACTCACCTATTCCGCAGCACAATGAAGTAAAGTACCTTGGTATTCACCTGGACACTGGACCGTAGGCTAACGTGGAAGTCTCACATTGAAGCAAAAGTCACTCAGTTAAAACTAAAAGCAGCGCAGCTAAATTGGCTTATGGGCAGAAATTCTACATTGAAATTAGATTGCAAACCGTGGTGCTACGGAATTCAGTTATGGGGCACCGCCTCAGCGTCAAACATTGAAAAAATCCAAAGGCGGCAAAACAAAATTCTTCGAACGATTACTGCAGCTCCATGGTATGTAAAAAATTCACGAATTCATAAAGATCTGTGTGTTCCGCTGGTAAAAGAGGAGTTTTCTAAGTACGCGACAAGGTATGTCAGTAAACTGGAGCTTTATCCAAACCCTCTTGCGCGTAATATACTTAATTTTGGCGGCCACAGTCGGTTGAGAAGAAGGGATACCGTTGCCACCATCAGAACGTTCAATAGGTGATTATACCGATATTGCTCCCGCATAATAGAACTTTTTGTCTAGCAGTGGCTGGACGTAAGTAAAAAGCACATTTTATTTTTTTTTTTTTATTTATTCTTTTATTTTTATATTTAGTATTAAGATTTGAATACTTATTGTTAGTTGATTTTGAAGATTCAATAAATAAAAACGCTTAACAAAAAAAAAAAAAAAAAACAAAAAAATGTTTATTAAACTGTTATTTGACAAATTTCTATAGAAAATTTTAATAAAAAAACAATATTTTTTATGAACACGGCCGCTAAATTTTAATAACTATGCAATAAATATATGTATCTAAATATCAGTTTCTATGATCATTCTCTGAGTGGCGAGTGTATTAAACATATAAGAAGACTCAAATAACATATGTTAAATGCACTCAAACATCAATTACCTTGCACATATGTACGCATATATTTAGTCTCAAAACGTATTATAGCATAATGGGTGCTAATTTTACCTCTAGAATGCAAAGCATTACAAGATTTTTGTGCTAGAATTTTGCAAATCTCATCTTTCATAAAAAATATTTTGTCTACGATTAATTTGAATAGAGGTCTTTGCAGTTTGCATACATTTAATAGAACTGCTAAGTTCAAAATCATCGCTATGAATCTTTTCAACCAAATCTGTCACGATATCATATTTATCAATAACGATTGAACACAATTATGAACTAAATTTTCACTCTCTCATAAAAATATTTCAATTACAATAAAAATTTACATGTATATGATCCCGATTAACCGCTTTAAAAAACCCGGATTATTTGGAAAGCAGCTCGGTTTTAGCAAAACGAAAAAACCCGGTAAAAAATTGGACGAATAATAACCGTTCGATTGCTCTAGTTAGTGTTCATAGAATAGTTTTAGTTTTTATTGTTCGTGAAATGCCAAGAAAACTATTGCCGAAACATTCTTAATTATTTTATAGAAATCAAGATCGGAATATGCAATAAATAAAATTGTTAAATAAACCAGAATAAGATAAAAAAAATATGTAGATATATAATTAAATAAAAGTAGATATATAATTAAAGAATAAAAGATTAAAAAATATGATATTATAATATGTAATATATATACTATAACACTATCACTTATACGAGTATTTACTCAAAAGCGCAAAAAATTTTTTCTGAATTTTTCGTTCAAAGAAAAATAAGTTTTTTTGATGAATTTATGTTTATATTTTTTCAAATATTTATTAACTAATACAAGAAATTTTGTTTAAGCTGCAAAAAAACATAAAATAACTCTCCCCTTGTTTTTACTTTTGGACACAAGGCAATAAAAATTCATATATACGTCACATCATGTCAATTTTTGGATAAATTTATGGCAATTTGCATTAAATTTAAAAATATTTATTTCTAACTGGAAAAAATTGTTTCAGCCAGTAATTACTATATCGTTAGTCTCATGTAGAAAGGCCCTATTTTGTATTTTCTCTGAATTAAGTTTTTTTTTACGGATTCTACTACATATCACACAAATACACAGTGCCAAAAAGATTTAATTAAATAATTTCATACATATATATTTAACTAAGTATATGACGTGTTATAACAAAATTTAGGTTAGCTTTTGAATTGATGTTTTAACTTTTGCTTAAGTATAGAGAAATGTTACTTGCATTACAACGAAAATAATATTTTTG
Organism: Thecocarcelia acutangulata; assembly: GCA_914767995.1. NCBI lineage: Eukaryota > Metazoa > Arthropoda > Insecta > Diptera > Tachinidae > Thecocarcelia > Thecocarcelia acutangulata. The sequence continues at coordinate 140,476,286 of OU612094.1, read as the reverse complement.
TTTCTATTTTTTATTTTCCTTTTTTTCAAAAGGAAAAAAAATCCTATCTATATATCACATAATGGCACGTAACTTTTTTGATATATTGTATTTTGCTTTAAACTTTAAATTTCTCGTACCAAACGAAATCAAAAATTACTTCAGCCGTGTTTTCTATACCTACACATATGTTGATTATTAATTTGTAAAAAAACAAAATTTTACCGGAATAGGTAGAGTTTTGCATCATGTGTGTAAGTGTTTTTTTTTTTTTTACTATTTTTTTATTGTTGTTTGTTTTTTTTTTTCTATTTGTTGTTATAAATTTCTTTTTTATGTTCCTCCTATGTATTTTATTACCTTACGGTGTGCGTGGTGTTGAACTAATTTTTGTTATTCTGAGCAGTATCGAAGGTATATACACTAGGCACTGATCAGTTTTAACTAATTTAATTTCAACACTTGCAATGCTGTGATAACGTTTGTTTTGGTCGTTCCGTGTGTTAAGTTCACAAACACTACTACCCCTTTCCTCCTTCTCACAATCTATTTTCTTAGTTCCAGTACAATGCACTGCATATGTAGGGGTTATCCCCTGAGTACTGGTCCAAGATAAAAAAAAAATAATAATAATTACTAAATGTATCAAGAAAAAAATCATGCTGTGATGTGACAACAATTTGATGTTCTTCAGATGAGAAAAATACCAAAACCAGAATATATGGAAATTAAATTTTAACTAAAAACAATAAATTTATTGAATTTTTGATGAACTTTTTATAATTTTTTAAATTAAATTTTTGGTTTGTACATTTGTACAACGGGTTATAGTTCAGGTTTTTTCTTTCTTAAGTTTTTTTTTTCTTAAGAAGGATTTTTTACAATACAAATCTGCTGTGATCAATAATTTTGATTGAAGAAGACAAGAAAAATAATAATCAAATCTTTAGCTGGGGGACAACTAGCTGTTTCGTAGCCGCTACACTACTCATCAGCACCCACTGGGATTTGAACTCGGGACATGATGTAACCTGATCTACTGCTTTAACCACTAAGCCACCGAGCATTTAATTATTTTCTATCTATATTCATCTCATATTGAATCACATATGCATTTTGTTAATTGCCCACATTGTTTGTACAGCGTTTGCTGTCTCTAAACTAGCGGTATTTATTTTTATTTTTATTTATTAACATACATATTTTTGTATTTTAATATTCTCCGTACCCAGAGATGTAAATATAAATTTATTGAATTTTTGATGAACTTTTTATAATTTTTTAAATTAAATTTTTGGTTTGTACATTTGTACAACGGGTTATAAAGGGTGTTTTTTTAAGCTAGATAGAACTTTAAATTGTAAAAAGTAACACAAAAAATTAAATTTTGATGAAACATTTTTTTTATTTGTTTCAGTATACTCTGACAAATCATCATGAATAGACTCACGCTTGAACAACGCTACGAAATTGGGCTCTAGAGCAGTTGGCAACTGACCCGTTGTTTTATCGCAAAATTGTGTTCAGCGATGAGGCGCATTTTTGGCTTAACGGGTTTGTTAATAAGCAAAATTGCCGCATATGGAGTGAGACCAATCCACAAGAGACCCTACAGACTCCATTACATCCAGAAAAATGCACTGTTTGGTGCGGTTTTCATGCTGGTGGCATCATCGGACCTTATTTCTTCAAAAATGAGGCCGGAGCTCGCGTTACGGTCAATGGAGATCGTTACCGCACCATGATCAATGATTTTTTGTTTGAAAATATGGATGACATTGATCCGGAGGAAATGTGGTTTCAACAGGATGGCGCTACGTGCCATACGGCGAACGCAACCATCGACTTACTGAAATCAAAATTTGGCGATAAGTTGATTTCGAGAAATGGACCTGTCAATTGGCCTCCAAGGTCGTGCGATTTGACACCTCTCGATTATTTCCTGTGGGGCTACGTGAAGTCACTGGTTTATGCTGATAAACCAGCAACAATTGACGCCTTGGAGGCCAGCATTGTTCGTGTTGTTCGTGACATACGGCCAGCAGTGCTCGAAAAAGTGGCCCAAAATTGGACGTCCAGAATGCGCTTCGTCAAGAACAGCCGCGGTGCCCATATGCCCGAAATCATTTTCAAATGTTAATGTCACGTATTGATCTTTCGAATAAAAAAAAATTTTGATTACAATTTAATTTTTTGTGTTATTTTTTATAATTTCAAGTTCTATCGGGCTTAAAAAAACACCCTTTAGTTTAGGTTTTTTCTTTCTTAAGTTTTTTTTTTTTTTTTTCTTAAGAAGGATTTTTTACAATACAAATCTACTGTGATCAATAATTTTGATTGAAGAAGACAAGAAAAATCAAACAAAACACAATAAGCTATTCATTATAAAAAAAAAATTTGCAATTGTGTTAAAAAAATTTCATTATATTTCATTGGGGAAAAAGAACTTTAAGGTTGATAACCATAACAAATGTTTTATATTTGTTAAAGTTGTATTTGACAAAAGTTTGCTTGGAAACGTGTTAAATAAATGTCCAAATTTGGTTTGGACATAAAAACTTTTATATATTTTAATAGCGTATATAATTATATATAAAAAGTAATTCAAAGTGAATTCATACTATTGCATTTATATATAATTATTCGTTATTGTAACCTACTTATTATCTTTTAAATATCAAATTTCAATTGAACGCAATTATAAATATTCAGTTCGTATGAATAGTACTTTTAATTTTTTAAAAGTACGAAAGTTAGTTTTATTGCAAAAAGTAAACTTAAAAAATAAACTTACAAAAATAATAAAACTATCAACCTTTGCATTAAAGTTGTGTGTTTTTCAACATTTTTAGTAGATATATTTTTAATCCATTCTCAACCTCTCAACTGAAATCAGCTAGAAGAATTGGAATAAATAAACCTCGTATTACCAAGTGCTAAACCCCTAGTTTTTTTACACATATTCAACTTGGAAACCAATTGCCAATTTCTGAAATTAATAATAATAAAATAGCGATAGTGGAGCGCTCCTGACATACATTATCCTATTTTTATTCAATAAGCCTTTAACAAAAATAATAATAAATATTTAATTCAAATATTTAATTCAAATTAATTTAGAAACTTTGTTTTTTCGCCCTATTGGTAATTTATTAGGAAATTTCAAAGACTTTCCAATCGTTAAATATGAAAAGATACAAAGTGAACTTTCGATGGAAGAGCTAAGATCAGATCAAAAATATTTGTATGAAATAACTATATCCGTTATTACTGGACAATGTCCCAATTATTTAGCTAACAGATCCCCAGGAAAAATGCCCCACGAAGATGGTTAACAAACCCATCGAATAATCTAAAAGTATTAGCTGAATATTGTTTTAAAATTTATGACCCAGTCTGGTTCAAAATAAAAACCAATCGAGCAAAGATGGATCTAAAATTTTTTGGAAATTGGTTAAAAGTTCTTGATATCTGTTAGCAGAGTATAAACAAATAATACACCCCCTAATTCAACACAACACCTATTTTGCCAATTCAGAAAATTTGCTCCGGTCAACTCGCAACAAATTCTAATTCTAAAAGCTCGAAACTCTTCATGTACTGGAAAGCAATCATATGTATTTCAAGTACCAAAAATAGATTTTAATTCGAATAACTATACTGACCTAATAAATTGGCAGAAAACGTTTTTTGATCCTCCAGTTCTTCGGAATGTCACTAATGCAGAGTTAAACGCATTTATTAAAACTCTAGATGGGAAAAACATGACTTTCTTAAAACTACCATATCATACGCAAGCTTTAGAACGCACTGTAAAAATAGTGACAGAAGCATCCATGTCCTTATGTGATAGGAAATCTAGAGCAAGCTTAATACAAACAAAACTTGAATCCAGAAAAATTATGCCCAGATTCGAGATCAAAAGAGATTTTATGGTCAAAAAATAATTAAATTGCTTTTAAAGCGTAATATTTTTCTCTCTTTTTTAATTTCGTTAGCATTTATTTCTTATATAAAAATTAAATTTTTTATATTGTTTTTTATTAATAATTATTACACTGTATTATCTTTTGCGATTTGATTATATAATAAATATTTTTTAAATCAATTGCTGGTGAGAGAAAAATTTTAGAATTTTATATGAAATATTTTTAATATAATGCCACCAATATTTACTCACAAACAAAAAAACAAGTTTGCGAAAGTTTTTTTTTCAAAACGACGCTGGTTCAAGTGTTACTATTTTTAAACTTTTGTTAATTTGTATAAGAAATTTTGCTTAAACTACACAAAGGAATGATATAATTCACTGCAAATTTTTTTTTAATATTTGTGGACACAAAGAAAGAAAATACCATCTATGTAACACGTCACGTCACGCCACATTTTTTTCTTTTGTGTAATTTATTTTGGGTTAAATTTAAACATTTTTATACTAACCGAAACAAATTTACTTCATCCAATAATTAGTAAATTTAATTAAATAAAAATCAAAATAAAAGAGAATAAAGAGTGGTTACAGCAGCAGATCATGATACGTCATGACCGGAGTACAAATCCCAGTGGGTGCTGATGAAACAGCTAGTTGTCCCCCAGCTAAAGATTTGATTATTATTTTTTGTGCCTTCTTCAATCAAAAATTATTGATCACAGCAAATTTGTATTGTTAAAAGTACTTTTTAAGAAAAACTTAAGAAAGGAAAAACTTGAACTAAAACCCATTGTACAAAAACCGAAAATCTAATTTTAGAAATTAACAAGTATTTAAAAATATTTATTTTACTTGTTTCACTAAGGAACAAAAATTAAGATCTTATATTAAAGTTGTATTTGACAAAGTTTGTTTGAGAATTTGTTAAATAAGCCTTTAATAAAAATAATAATATTTAAATAAACATGACCGTAAATATTTAATTTAAATTAATTTTTAAACTTCGGCTCAAACGTTTGCATAATTGTTTTGCTATTATTTATTTTTTATATAAAAACTAAATTTTTTTTATAATTTTTTAAATTGTTTTTGTGCTTTTTATTAAAAATTATAACACCGTGCTTTGTTTGCTAAAGTGGTAGATGCTTTTATAATTTATTTATATAATAAACGTTTTTTTAAATTAATTGTTGATGAGTGAAAGCTTTGTATTTAACAAAAGAAATTCATGAATTTTATATGAAACATATGTTGTATAACAATAGCACTTACGAGTATATATACTCGAAAACGTAAAGGCTTTGCTGAACTACTGTAATCGAAATGAAACGAGTCATTTTAGGAACTGATGTCTTAATTTTCTTTTAAGTATTAGCAATTTCAATTAATCTACAAAAAAGAATAAAATATGCTTATTATTTCTTATTTCGACCGTTTTTTTCTTTGTTAATATTTGCAATTGTTCGAGCTTAAGGTCTTTTTTGGAATTTTTAGTTTTTTTTAGCTCTTTTGGTAAGACCTTAAGCTCGAACAATTACACATATTAAAAAGAATAAAATTTAATTTTCTCCTAATTTGTTTTTTTTGTACATACAAGTTTTTTTGCGTAAAAATTTAAATTTTTTGTACCAAAAGAAAATAAAAATTACTTTGGGCTTTAACTACTAAATTTATCTACCTAAAAATAGGACGTGGCGTGACAACATTTTGATTTTTCTCAGATAATAAAAATCAAAACAGTAGAGAATAGTTTCTCAACTAAAAAAAGATAAGTCATAAATTATATAGAAATTTTAAATTATTTAACAAAATATTGCTTCACTGAGGAAAAAAAAATTTTAGAGGTTGTTTTAATAAAAAAAAATATTTTATATTGTTGCTCTTAATTAATTTTTTAAAATAAGATTTTCCACTTAATTTACAAAAAATAATAAACTAAATATCTCTTATATTTTATTTTTTTATCTTTTTGTATTCTTTTTTTTAATACGGCCTAATCTATGTGTTACGTCACGTCACTTTTTTGATATATTACATTTTGCGTTAAAATTAAAATTTGTTTGTACCGAACGGAAATAAAAATTACTTCAGTCAGCAATAAGTAAATATAAATAAATTTAAAAAAATACGTGGCGTGGCAGCATTTTGATTTTTCTCAGATAATAATCAATTGTTTTTCAACTAAAAAAAGATAAGTCACATATTATATAAAAATTCAAAATTATATAACAAACAATTGCTTCACTGAGGAAAGAAATTTTTTAAGGTCGTTTTAATAAAAAATATTTTATATTGTTGCTCTTTTTTAATTTTTTAAAATAAAAAATTTTCTTAATTTACAAAAAATAATAAACTAATTCTGTATATTTTATTTATTTTTTTTTTATCCTTTTGTATTCTTTTTTTTTTAATACATGCCTAGCAAAAGAAACCCATTTCTATGTGTCACGTCACATCACTTTTTTTATGTATTACATTTTGCGTTAAAATTAAAATTTGTTTGTACCAAACGGATATAAACATAACTTCAGCCAATAATTAGTAAATATAATAAGTCAAAAAAAAAAAAAAAAATGAAATGACGTGAGACCAAAATAAGAGAGAAATATTCACTAAAACACTTATTCATAAAAAGTTATTTATGTTTCACTGAAGTCTAATTTATTTCTTTTTTTTTAATTTGGTTTTCATTAAATATATCTTATATTTATTAAAGTTGTATTTGGTAAAATTATTTTCATAGTTTGTCAAACAAGCCTTTAGTAAACAAAAAAATAAGAATTTTTATCAATATGGTAGTGAATATTTACTTTGAAAAAAGTTTTAAAACTTTGTTTTGTCTCAAATTTTTCTTGTTAGTTTCTATATTTTATACAAAAAAAAAAAAAAAAAAAATTAAAGTAACTTTTTTTTTTTAATTATAATTATGATACTGCATTCTTATTTTAAAAAAGGCAAAGGATTTAGCAAATTATTTTTATAAGTTTTAATCGCTTTAATCAATTGCTGATAAAGGGAAAAATACTATTTAACAAAAGAGTCCTAGTTAAAAATATAATTAGCTAAAAAAAAAATGACGTGATGTTACAAATTGTTGATTTTCAAAATCAAAATAAAACAGAATTATTTTTTTAACTAAAAAACCATAAGTTATAATTTGGTTAAATATCAACAATTCTTTAAAAGAAAGTTATTTATATTTCACTGAGGTATAAATTTTTTTAGATTGTTTACATATATATAAGATTTATTAAAGTTGTACTTAGTAAAACTTTTTTCATAATTTGGCAAATAAGTCTTTAGTAAATAAAAAAAAATATTTTTATCAATATGGTAGTGAATATTTACTTTGAAAAAACTTTTAAAACTTTGTTTTGTCCCAAATTTTTCTTGTTAGTATTTATATTTTATATAAAAAATTTTTTTTAAAGTAATTTTTTTTAATTGAGTTTTTTACTCAATATTTTAGCTTTTAGCATTGATACCAATAAAAAATTATAAACAGCTTGTTTTCTATGTTTCCCAGTTATCTATGTGTCGACATTTCATAGGAGCTACCCTAATCATCAATAGACTTTGGACCTGTCAAAACACAAAAAACAAGCTTTTTCACTATTTTAGCTTCTAACAAATAAAAAAAATCAATTATTTAAATTTTTGTTCTCTGCTTTTCGATACTTTCAAAAAGCAAATCGTAGCAACCAACAGTTGTTCATTTATTTGAAAGGTGTAAAGAAATGTTAGAGACGTGTATAAATGAAACAGCTTGTTTTTTGTGTTTTGACAGGTATTATTCGAGCATTTTTCTTATTAAATTCTCAGGAATTTATTTAGATTGTTGCGATATAAAGTTGAATGTTTGAGAATATTTTTCAAAAATTTCCAAAGTCTACTGATAATTAGAGTAGCTCCTATGAAATGTAGACAGCTGGAAAACATGGAAAACAAGCTATTTATAGTAATATATTTTTTATTTATAGTTATGACACTGCATTGCGTTTGCAAAACAGGCAAAGGGTTAAGCAAATTATTTACATAATAAGTTTTAGGGAAAATTTCTATATAACAAAAGAATTCTAGTTAAAAAAATAACGTGATGTGACATATTTTTGATTATTTTCAGATAAGAAAAATATCAAACATAAAAAAGAGAATTATTTTTTTACTTATAAAAAAAATTTAGCTTATTAAAAAAAACTAACAATTATTAAATAAAGTTAAAAATGTTTCACTGAAGAAAAAAATATTTTTTTTTTGTGAACATGGCCAATAAATATTTAATTTAAATCAATTTAATTTAATTTCAAAACTTTGGTTTGTCTTAACAGTTTGCATAGATATTTTGTTAGTATTTATTTTTTATATAAAAATTTTATTTTAAGGAATTTTTTACATTGTTTTAGTGTTTTATATTAATAATTATGACACTGTGTTCTGTTTGCAAAAGGAGGTGGAAGTTTTTGCAATTTAATTAATAATAAATCTTTTTGTTCTTATTTATCCAGGCTCTAGGTCTTGGTCTCGATTAATAATTAAATAAAACTCTTTTTTTAAAGAATTTTTATTTATTTATTTTTCAGGATATTATAGATAGTAGGTCGTTAACTGATACTATATTTAACAGTTTCAGAAGGTCCAAAAACCAAGAAAGTCAATTGAGAGAAAAATTACTATTTGACAAAAGAAGTTTGTGAATTTTATATTTAATATATTTAATTTAATAATATCACTTATATTACCTCAAAACGTAAGAAACTAGTTATTTTAGGAGTTGATATTTTATTATTTTTTTTAATATTTGCCAATAAAAAATGTCACAAAAACGAATCAAATAATGCTGTCTTATTTTTTTCTTGTTTTTTTTTTTTTATATACGTGCCTAGAGAAAAAAATACCATCTATGCGTTACGATACATCACTTTTTCAATATATTATATTTTGTCTTAAGATGTAAATTTCTTGTACCAAATAAAAACTACTTTAGCAAATAATTACTTAATATATCTAATTAAAAAAAATTACGTGTATGATTTTCTTCACATACGAAATAAAACAGGATTATTTTTTAAGTAAAAACGATAAACCTTAATTTATATAGAAATTAACAATTATTTAAAAAATAAATATTTGTTACACTGAGAAAAAAAAATTGTTTAAGATTGATAATCATAAAGAATATTTTGAAAATTTTTTTTCTCAAATAGTTGCATATATTTATTGTTAGTATTTATATTTTACACAAAAGAAAAGGAAATTTGTTTGTGATTTTTTTATTTATTTTTTTTTTTATTTATAATTATGACACTGTACTCCTTCTGCAAAACAGGGGTTTGCAATTTATTAACTTAATGAATATTAATCTTTTTATTCAATGGCTGATACAGAAAAAATTTGCATTTAACACAAGAATTCTATTTAAAAAAATAACGTGATGTGACACATTTTAGGTTATCTTCAGATAAGAAAAATAACAAACCTGAACTAACAAACGATAAGCCATACTTTACAAAGAATTAACACTTCTTAAAAAAAAAATTCTTTTAATATGTTTCATTCAAGAAAAAAAATTTTAAAAATATTTTATATATATTAAATTTGCATGTGACAAACTTTGTTTGGAAATTTGTTGATAAAAACGAAATAATATTTTTTGAAAATGATCGTAAATATGTTAAATTGCGTTTTGTCTCAAAAGGTTGCAAAATTTTTTTGTTAGTATTTAGTTGTTATATAAAGATGAAATTTTTTATTTTAGGATTGTGTTTTTTTTTTTTTTATTAATAATTATGATACTGTGTTTTTTCAAAAAAGTCAAAAGGTTTGGCAATTTTTTAACATAATAATATTTCTTCAAAGCAATTACTAATAAATGAAAAGTTACTATTTAACAAAAAAAATTTGTGAATTTTATATGAAACATTTTTAAAATAATAATATCACTTATATTAACTGAAAACATAAAAAAGGATTTGCTGAACTTTTGTTTATGAAATGAAAAGATTTCTTTTGGAATTGATAATTTAATTTGTTTGTTCTTTTTTTTAATATTTAATTATAAGAAATTTCGGGTTATCTACAAGAAAAGAATGCAATAAGTCTCTCCTATTTTTTGTTAGTTTTTTAGTACGAGCAAAGGGAACAAAATCCCCATCAATATGTCACAACATGACACTTTTTTGATATTTCGTATTTTTGTTAAAATTTAAACTTTTTTTACTAAACGATAACAAAAATTACTTCAGCAACTAATTTCTAAATATATCTAGTTAAAAAAATGGCGTGGTGTGACACCTTTTTGATTTTCCTTTTTTTTCCCAGACAAGAAAAATTAAATTAAAAGAAAAATAAATTGTTTTGGTTAAACAACTATAAGCCATAACTTATATACAAAAAAATAATTAAAAAATAAAAAAATAAAATTGTTTCACTTGGCAAAAAAATTTAAAATTGATATACGTAAAAAACTATTTTATATTTATTAAAGCTGTATTTGACAAAGTTTGTTAGGACATTTAACAAATAAGCCTTTAGTAAAAATGTATAAATAGTTTAGCTACTATTGAATATTCATATTCAAGAAATGAATTTCATTTACCTATAGATTTTAAAATGGCTCTAAAATATTTCACTTTTTTAATTTTAGTAATTATTAAAAATTTTCTTTTGTAGAATAAAAGCACTTTTAATTTTTTTAAAACTTTATTTATTTAATTTTTTTATTTTTATTTCATATAATTTTTTTTTTTTTACATTAATAAAACTTTTGAGAAAGCATTCGAGTTAAGCAACACGTACTCGTACTTTTAAGAAATTAAAAATTTCTTTGGCAGAGTAAAACACATTGTTGTTGAAGCAAAATCGCAACAAAAAACATGCAACTGCAACGTACTTTTTGAGGGGAAAAAGCAAATTATTTGAATTGCTTTAGCACTTAAATAATAATAATATTAATTTGAAAAGCTATTTATTATATTAAAATATTATTTAAAAATTTATATTTTTAGAAAACTACTTTTGTATTATTATGGAGAAAAATTGTTTATTTTTTAATAAAATTTTATTAAAATATTTTGTTTTTTTAGCTGAAGATAATGTATAAAAATTTTAATATTTTATTATTCTGAAACGTTATTGCAACACATTACGTATGTGTGTGGTAACTGTTACACGCACAGTATACGAATGTAACTCTTATCAGCAATTGTCAGTGCATTTATGTAAAATATTAATAACATGGTTACTGTTAAGTTTTAACAGATGAATGTAAAATAAAGGTATGTAAGTTTGTGTGTATGAGTGTGTGTGTGTGTGTGCGTGTGTTATGTCCTTTATGGCACAGCATTTCATGCACACATGAAAGTGCATTCGGAGACCAACATATTTACGCACACAATTTATTACACACGCACAAACACTTGCCAACATGTAGATATACATATTTTTAAAGGACTATATCAAAGGAATTATTTCAAAGAATAATAATAATAATAATAACAGCAACAAAACTGCTATAAAAACGGCATAAAAACATGAGCCAAAGCCATAAAGTAAACAATAAATGCTAGATGAAAAAAAGTTAAAACACACACTGTGCTTTTTCTTAAGTTTTTAAGAAGATAGTTGCTTAAGAAGAAGTTTACATACCTTCACATGCATTTGGAACAATAACATGTAATGTTTTTGTTTAAAGCACATTACTTTAAAGAATAAATAAAACCGTATATTTTTTATTAAAAATCACCTGCATATACATAAGCAAGTGGTATTATTTAATATTTCGCTTTAACTTTAATTCCTTCAGTTAATGTTTAGGAATCTTATTTATTTATTTTTTCTTTGTTTTGAATTTATTAAAAATTTTTTGTCTAATATCCCATTTCTTTTTCTAATAAAGCAATCAAAATGTTAAAAATTTTAAGCCATTCAGGCAAGTAACCCACTAGTTTAAAACGTTTTTGTTTTTTTGCTTTCGGCTTTTCACTGTAATTCACTATTTATTTTATTTTTATCAGCCTGCTGTTATTGTTGCAGCCGTTTTGGCATTTGTATTGTACATATGCCTGAACATACGTAAGTTTGTATGCATGTGTGTGTGTATTTAAGTTGTGTGTGGGCTTGTATGTGTTGCACTAAAATTATTATGTTGCTTCTACGGCTTTAACTACTTAATGTTTAAGCTTTATTTTCTAAAAGTTAGATTATTACAACAAGACGAAAAAAATTTCACTATAGTTGGTTTTTGTTTTTGCGTTGAATGGGGAAAATCCCTTAAACCAAAAAAAAAAAAAGTTTTGTTGTTTGTAAAACAGAAAAGCAGTTGAAGAAGAACTGCACTAAAAACGTCCTTTCACACGGAAGCTTCGTAAACAACTGAAATTGAAAAATTGCATTTGTTATAGCCGAAACGGGCGACCGACAAACAGCAACAACATTAAAAAGAAAAACACATTTACACTTACATATATACCATACCTACATATGTATATATATATATCTGTATGTATGTAGAGAAAATAGCAGCCAGCCAGCCAGCAAAGTACTCGTTTTCGTCTAGTTGTTATATGCACATTTTAATTTCTTTTTCTACATCCTTTTCTATACATACCTACATGTATTTTGTTTTTGTAGTTTGATAGGTTTTTATGAGGCTCTGCCTCTGTAGTAAACAGTGGAGAACACGTTTACACACACAGTCTGACAGTCAAGTCAGTCAGATTTGCACATTCACAAACATAAGTACGACTGCATGAACACAGTTTGCAGTTGTACTCTTTTGCCTTAAAAAACATGCACATAAAAATACAGGCAGACGACAGACGGATAGACGTTAGAGTTGTGGCTACTATTTTGTTGTTGCTGGTTAAATGCAGTCAGCCAGCCACTCAGCAACGGCAATGGCATCGGCCGACAGCAGTGGCAGCAGCCAGCATTTGTAGCTACTGCATATGAATTTTATGGGCTTTTTTGAATCAACAAAAGTTCGCTAACATACTCAGGCAATGTCGGTGTAACTGCACTTGTGTGTGAAAACAACATTATGTACATACTAACACTTGCCCACACACACACACACACTCTAACACACATTGCAAAATAAAATACTCTTAAACCTAAAAGCAGTTAAAATGTTATTGCACGAGTGTGTGCGAGTGTGAGTGTTGATGTTTTTGTTTTTAAAAACGAACACAGGATTTTCTGGAACAAACTTGTTTTTTAATCAGCCATCGTGAACTGTTTCGTGTCGACATACTACATGTACAAAAGTTCGTTTGTTCGTTCGTTTATTACATTCGGCTTGTTGTTTGTTGCTGTCGATGAGTGAGAGTGTAGTGTTATGGTTTTTGTTTCCATGTTCTAAAAATAAATTTCTTCCAAGCCGGAGTATGAATGAGGTTGTGTGTGGGTTTGAGCGAATGGGAGCACCCCAATTTTCCATTTCTTGGTTGTGTGCCAGAAACGTAAAAACAAAAAACTGTTACTGTTTGTCAGTAAGCATAACTGCAAAGCTTACCTTTCCCTCTCTGTCACAAGATATGCTCTTAAAAAGCTCTCTTTTTTTGTTAATCGCTTTCGAAGTGTTTTCAATGTATAAAGCTTCTTTAATAAATATTTTCACTTTATCTTGTTTTCATAAATCATAATAAATATTCAAATACATTTTCAGTCAACTTATTACTTTGCATAATTTCATAACATTTTAAATCTCTTTCACTGCTTTAAACAATGCTCTTAAATTGTGAGTATATACTGAAATTAAAGAGAGCCAGTTAATATAAAAGTAATATTAACTTTTGACATTTAATTTGTTGCTTTGTTTTACTTACTGTTTGTTTGTTATTTATATACATATATATAGATACATACTTGTATGTATGAGTGTGGAAGATAATCCCTAAAACTCATTACAGCTCCATATTCATTTATTTTTTATCTAAATTTTGGCAAACTGCCAATTTAATTTACTTTTAGGTCTATTTTTGTGATTCAATTTTGCTTTCCACTTTAGTTTTTGATTTTCTTTTGCAGCTATTTGGCAATTTTAACGTAGTAACTTTTTGATATGACCAGTTAGTCAAACGAATCAATATTTAGATTTCCCTTTTACAGCAAGTGTATAAAACTAACATCGGGGAAGTCATTACTTTGATGTGACCGACCAATTTAAAGCAAGCACTTGGCCGAATTCATATTTCAACATTTATATCATAAAACAGTAAGAGCTCGGTGGTTGAGTTGATTAAGCGGCCGTATTAAAACACATCATGTTTACATGATACCGAGTTCGAACCCTAGTACGTGCTGATGAGCAGTGTAGCGGCTGCGAAACAGCTAGTTCCCCAGCTTAGTATATTCAGTTAGTTTTTCTGTATTCTTTGATCAAGAATTATTGATCGCGGTCATTATTGTTATAATTAATTATAAAAATAATTCTTGGCGAAAGCCAGGTTTGAACTTGAGCCAGACAAATACCATCATATAATATTAGAAATAAAACATTACACCTAAAAAAATTAACAGAAAAATATAATTGGTACAATATAACAACTTGGAAAAAGCAAGGTGTATTTCCATATGTTTCTAGAGGTATAAAGGACTTAAATAGAATACAACGCAAATGAATTTTGAAATTGACATGAAATTTACTGTATTCGAAAGATAATCTTACTGCTATTATAATGTATATCTAACTACATACGACGATCACGGCAGGCTGGAGAGCTAGAGGAAGTGGTCTGAAGAAGGCAAGGACACTGAAATCGGTTGGGAAGGATATGGCCACTGTATTTTGGGATGCACACTGAAAATTGCTCATCGATTATTTAGAAAAATGATCCACAGCCACAGGAAAGTACTATCATGCATTATTGAATTAATTGATTGATGCAATAAAGAACAAACGATGCAATAAAGAACCTTGTAGTCCAGATTTAGCTCCTAGTGAGAAAAACTGCATGTACATGCAAAGCCATGGAAGGCTACTTCATAAATAGCCCCATCGTATGTATTTATGACTCAAGAAAAATATTAATCAAAAGACTAAAACCTGGGCCCGAATTGTTACATCTGTGAAAGTACAGCTCATCACGTATAAATCCATATTTGAAATTGTACGTGAGAGTATTCCCAATAATTGAGATTATAGCAACAGTTATCGTAAAACCGGGCGTATGATTTTTACGAACAGATATCCATTAATTAAATTATGTTCGAATTGTTATAATATTTAGTAGAAATGTAAGTAAATTAAAATTTTTGCGAATATATTTATTTATTTATTTTTAATATGCCTCTGGAATAAAAAAAACCGTACAGGCTAACAAAATCTTAATTAAATAGTAAATCATATAAATCATTATAATTTATTAACAATTTAAAATCATTAAATGAAAGTGAAAAATCAACATTTACTATATTATCAATATTATTTAAAGTGCTCAAATAACATACTATAGGTTCCGCCATAGCGTAATTAGTAACACGTGTTGAAATGTAGAATACATTGTTAGATCTTAAACATACACAAAATTTAATTAACTTTAACAGGTATTCACAATCAATAATCCCATTAATGAAATTATTAATTATTATAACAGAAGGAATAGTACGTCTCATATACAATGGCTTCAAGCCCAAAAGAAAACAACGAACATTATACGAACTAGCCATTAGCATTACTTGACAATTAGGAAGTGCAAATTTAAAAAAATTTTTCTGTATTATTTCAATTCTATTGGAGGAATGTTCATAATAAAAAAGGGTTCCAAACGAAAGAAAAATACACTAATTTAGAACGAACAAAAAAACCTTGTATACAAACAGTATACAAGGTTTTTAATATATGTTATATTTAACTTTAACATTATGCTTTAGGAATAACTAAAATATATTAAACCACGACAGAAATTTATGAGAAATTTATGATCAAAACTTGACCAAAAACTTGCTCCGTAATTGCGCGTAAGTTATGGGAAGAGCTGGCGAAGTGCCTTATCTCGGTTGGGCCATCAGTTAAAGATATTAATGTGTGAAAAAGGTAAATAAATACATATATACAGACCCCCGTACATTGAGTATTTATTGAAGCTTACATATGTGCTTTTGGTCTATGCTGACCAGAATTACCACGCTAAAAAGAAACTTGCCTTTAACAAATTATCATTTCATTACAGTGATAATACTCTAATTATACCAATATGGAAACCGATGAGCCCAGTTCCAGTAAAAGTGCGTTAGAAAAAACTTCTGAAAAAGTAAAAACTGCAAGAAGTTATCAGTGTCATAACCAAAATTTGTTGTTACTGGCGGCATATTTTTTCGCGAATTAATAAGTATATATGCCGCCAAAAAGTCGTGGATCATTTCTTTTTTTCTTTCTTTAGTCTTATTTTCGTTCATACATGATCTAAAAACTAAATCCGCTGTCACATTAGAGTTACCACAAAACTGCATTTATACATATTCTAGATCACCGTGTAAACTGCATCTAATATAAAAATCTAGATTGTTTACATGCAATGACGATGTACATGGCAAAAAAAAAATTTTTATATCCATATCGTCCGAAGGGTTATCACTCCGATGCATTTTTGTCCAAACGCGAACTAGCACGAATTAAAAAAAACTGAGACCCATATTCAATTAAATCGACTAAAGATTGAAATAATTTATTTTGGCATTTTTATTACAAATAACCCCGAACAAAAAATTCAAAACCTGTAATTTTTTAGAGTATATCCTTGAAAAAAGAACATGGATGATCTTCCTGAGACAAATTGTATGTAGAGTATATGTATTTTTGTATGGAAAAATTCAAATAAAGACGAGTAGTAGTTTTATTACATTACCAGCAATAACATTTCTTAACTATTTGGCATATACACAAATTAACATAAACTGCACGACTCGACTTAGCCGCATTATACAGATCAAATTTCTTTACGTAGTCGTCTACAAATTGGCTCGTTGCGAGCGAACTTAGTCCTGTTCTATGGACTGGCTGTAAGACATTGTTGGTTAAATCAAAAAATATTTTTACCTGTGAAAATTGTGATAATTTGTTTGATATATGTACTTTTTGTTAGTATATAATATATATTATAATTGTTGTGAACAGTTCTGCTTGCTGCAGTCAGTTGGTCACTTTTATCTCTCTTGTCATTTATGTTTATTATACCGGAAATTGTTACTGTTGCATTTTATTTTATTATAAAAAAAAAAATAAAGCAAAAAAAATATATACATATATTTTCAATAAAACACCAAGTTACAGAAAAAATATATAATTAAAAGCGCATGTATTACTCTTCCTTGCTCTCAATGAAATATAATTGTAACTATAAACTAAAAAATATAAAAAAAATTTTAAAGTATTCCTGAAACAATTAATTCTCAGCAGGTTTAGTTTTTTGCATACGAAATGTCTCTATTTAAGCGACTTGCTCTTTCTCTTAAGCTTTTGTAAGTGTGTTTGTTCTTGTTTATATTTTTTTCTTGTTGTTAGTTTGTGTGTTTGGTGTTTTAGTTTTCTTTTATTAACAATTATAATATCATCTTTTGTTGTGTTCAAATAAATACATGTTGCCAGCATTGTAGTTTTCACATATTAATGTTCCACTTTCTAATGGTCTGTGTGTTCCGCTGGTAAGAGAAGAATTCGCTAAGTACGCGACAAGGTATGTAAGTAAGCTATAACTTTACCGAAGTCTTGCACGCAACATAGTTAATTTTGAGGGGCACTCTCGGTTGAGAAAAAGGGATATCCTTGCCACCATCAGTACGTTAAATATGTGATTTTACGGATATCGTTTGTGCAAAATAAAACTTTTTCGTCTAGCATTGGCTCGACTTATTAAATTGTTTATGTTTAAGATTTGAAAACTTATTTTTCTAATATATCTCTATTTTTTATTTAATTAAACTTTAGCAATAATCAAAGTTATAACTAAAAGGAACAGCAACTGGGATATTCGTTTTAGTTATATCGGCTCAAATCTAATAATCTAATGAATTATAATATATCGAAAATTTTTTTTTAATTCCTTAATTGCTAGTCAAATAATGAAACTGACATTTGTTACACAGTACTAAACTACTTCAGAACTTTATTTAAACTTAATACTACGGTGTATTAATTCACTAGACTTGCTTAAGTTTTTGAGTTATCACTCTCTTGCAAAATGTTAAAGTTAAAGTCTGTCTCTTTCTTTCTTGCCTTGTTCTTTCTATGTATATTTCTTTATTACTTTGTACAATAATTACCACATTTCCAGTAATTCGTTACTGATGATTCCAGACTCAAATGTACAAATATAACTGTAAATGCACATACACAAATGCTTGAGAAACAATGAGAACGCAGCAACAACAATAAAATCATTAGTTGTTTATTTAATTGGAATTTGTCATTCATTATGCACGGTTTTTGTTTGCATACTGTATTTTTAGCTGTGTGTGTGTGTGAATGTGTATGTACATTTATAATCAGCAAAGCAACGGCTTGACACAATGGGTTACAAGAGTTATAAATTCATAACAATATATTTCTTAAGATTTTGGAATTTGTCATTTTTTTGTTTGCATATTGTAATTTTAGTTGTATGTGTGTGAATGTGTAGATTTATAATCAGCAGAGAAACAGCTTCACACAATGGCCTACAAAATATATACATTCATAACAACATATTTCTTAAGATTTTGGTTATTATATATCATCGTTGTTTATTTTTAAAAGAAACAGTTTTAACTCTAGGAAACATATAAACGTATATTAATATAATTTTGGGATGTTCATCATGGAAGCATATATTCACATCTACGATATGCTATACAGGTCAAAACAAATTTCTAGAAAAAAAGTTAACGTATTGCTACAGTTGTATGTTTTGAAAAGGATTTATAGATTATTTTAATTATAAGTTAAATAAAAATATATATTATTTTAACTGTAATCACTATCTCAAATTTATTTATATACGCTCGTTTAATTTCATGCCAGTTTTTATTTTACTTGGAGCCGGCAATTATTTGTCTTTTAATTTAATTCATTCTGCCAGTTATTTGGCAACAACTTTTTTGATACCTACGTATCTTGTAGAAAGTTTTAGATAATCGTTATCCATTTTTCTGGACAGAAAAACTGTCTATCAATTACTTCGGCAATACTTATTTATCCCCAACAATGACAATTCTTGGCAAAAGTTTATCGAATGCTATACCTGTTTTATAAAATATAGTAATGTTGTTTCAATTGCTGGTATAAATGCCACACATTCTAGTTGTTACTATTACCTGTTGGTTTAAAATTTGCAATTTTTTTTTTCTTAAAATCCTCAAACTGTTTCAGGTACTTGCGACCTCTATTAACTATTTTATATACTCTTCTGTTGCAAAACTGTTATTTCTGAAGTGCCAAGTTTCGCTGTATTTAGTAAATCCATACAAGTTGAAAGTACAAACTGTCCTTTTCTCTAAAATATCATTTTGTTTTACAAAAGTTATCTAGCAGAATTACATTGTTGTATTTCCGTAAAAACCAAAGAATTGTACATGCGTAAAGTTTTAAATTTTTAGTCAAGTGCTTTCAAATTACGTGTACTATGAAGAACGCAAATGGTTACCAGATAAGAATCTGTGAGAGATCTGCTCTGATGAAAGCTGTATGGTGGTTTTGGAGGATTGCTATCACACAAAGACACAAATCAGCAGACTTAATCTTCCATTTAAGGTATTGAATACTTCCTCTATATTTCCTCCTTCTTATACAGGGGCATTGTAGCTAGACAGACGGGTATTGCATGGTTTAGCAGAAATATCGAAATGAATTATAGGCAGAATCAGAACGTAGACCTTTTGAGGTAGATATCATCCTCAGGCAATATAAAGGTATCAAATTGGACCTCAGTATACTGGCTTTTTCAATAGCTCTCAGCTTGTACAATCTAACCTATTCCTCAATTTACTCTAAAAATGTTGTGTTATTCTTTCAGCATAAACACTCCTTTCAAATGGTAGTAGAGTAAACTTTTGTCTACCAAAGGTGTTTATCATATTGATTAATTAAGTGTAAGTTAGCGGTTTGTTTTCCGTGAAATCAAATTCACAAACTGTATTTTTTTTTTCATTGCCATATTTTTAATCACTCCATCAAATAACAATTTAAATACTTAAGATGCTCTAATATGAAAACCACAATACAATTCTGACAAAAATGCAAAACTAGTCAAAAAGCCAATCGCTAAATATTTTATAAACATATGTTCCTATCATTTTCAGTCTTACAATTTATGCAGCTAAAGAACAAAAATGGGCAACATTGGCCTGAGCATGTGCGGCTGTTTGTTTCGATTTGTGTGCAAAAGCGTATGGAGTACTTAACCTTTTTCATAACAGTTCTCTACTCATATTCAGTTGCCGGGTCATTTGTTATTGTATAAAGAAAAAAGAATCAAAAAGGATTTTTAGAATAAAGTACATACAGTAGCACAAGTAGCCGTTGTTGTAGGCTTGCTTTGCTTGCACAAGGCCAAACGTACTCGTAATAATCTTTGATTCGTCTTGTCGCTGTTGCTGTTGCTGCCGCTGTTATGTTAAGTTTGTTCTTACTTGTTTGTTTTTCTGTTATTTTGCTTTGAGACGTTTGTCTCTTAAATGGGTATTTTTGTAGATATAAGTATTGTTTCGTTTTTTTTTTTTTTTTTTTGTATATTAATTTGTTTGCTAAAAAACTAGCTTGAGAATTTCTCAAAAAAAAACAACAGTATTTTAATCATGTTGGTTTATCGAATATTTTGCTATAATAAATTTGCAACGTGCCTACTTCACTACTGCCAAATATGAACTGTCCAGACAAATGTTTACAAAATTGGCGGCAAACCAAAGTATACTTTCCCGGCGGACACATTGCTACAGCGTTGTTATTTTCACCTGGTTTCAGTTATTTCTCAGTTAGAATAGTTTCAAAGAAACCACACGCTTGAACAAAAATTTATCATTTAGTTCTCAAAACCTCATTTGTTCCTCCCGGTAAACAAGTTTTGCCTTGGCGTACTCCAAACCAGGGCATTCTAATTTTCGGGTAAAGAGGGGAAGGAGTCCCTCGTTCGATGTAGCAAATCAAACTCTAGAAAGCCGCATGACTTATGTTGTGTTGGCTCCCGAAGCCCTTACTGTTACATCTGTACAAGTATATGCTAAACCAAGTAAAACACGATGATTCAATGTAAAGAGTAATTCCACAACTGCCTTTAATAATATTCGTATATATTCGTATATATATTAAAATGCAAAATACAAATTATAATTAGAGATATTATTGTAGAAATTAGGTAACGACTACTCAATATTTGTAGTTACAACTTAACAGTTAATATAATATAGTTAATTGACGTAAATTTATTTATTAAAAATTGTTTGGTTTGTACATATGTACAACAGGTTTTTAGTTCAAGTTTTTCCTTTCTTAATTTTTTTCTTAAGAAGGATTTTTTTTACAATACAAATTTGCTGTGATCAATAATTATTGATTGAAGAAGACAAGAAAAATAATAATCAAATCTTTAGCTGGGGGACAACTAGCTGTTTCGTAGTCGCTACACTACTCATCAGCACCCACTGGGAGTTGAACTCGGGTCATGACGTATCATGATCTACTGCTTTAACCACTAAGCCACCGAGCATTTAATTATTTTCTATCTATATTCATCTCATATTGAATCACATATGCATTTTTGTTAATTGCCCGCATTGTGACTACGAAACAGCTAGTTGTCCCCCAGCTAAAGATTTGATTATTATTTTTGAACTAGAACCCGATGTACATATGTACAAACTAGTTTGATAATATTTAAGATTTTCAGGTGAAGGATAATTTAATTGTTACTTTTTCCGGTTTCATGCTAAATTGTGAGACGTCAAGTTGACATGAAAATATTTTCGGAAATTTCTTTGGAAAGTTTTGTTAACATACATATATAACCAGTGGTGCTAGAAACTTTTGTAGAAAAATCTTAAAAAAGCCTTAATTTTAGACAAATAACCTTAAAACTTTTTTGTGCACCTGCGACTTTTAAAATTTGCAGCTGCCACAAGTGTTTGCTCCGGTTATTAAAAATGGCGTGCCCTACTAAAGTACAACATATTTTAATTGTGAAAACTTACTACGAAAATTTGGAGAGTTATGTAAAATTGTAAAAAAAATCCTTCTTAAGAAAAAAATTAAGAAAGGAAAAACTTGAACTAAAAACCTGTTGTACATATGTACAAACCAAACAATTTTTAATTTAAAAAAAAAAAAAATTATAAAAGTTCAACAAAAATTTAACAAATTAATATTTACATCTCTGGGTCCGGAGAATATTAAATACAAAAATATGTATGTTAATAAATAAAATAAATACCGCTAGTTCTGAGACAGCAAACGCTGTACAAACAATGTGGGCAATTAACAAAATGCATATGTGATTCAATATGAGATGAATATAGATAGAAAATAATTAAATGCTCGGTGGCTTAGTGGTTAAAGCAGTAGATCATGATACGTCATGACCCGAGTTCAAATCCCAGTGGGTGCTGATGAGTAGTGTAGCGACTACGAAACAGCTAGTTGTCCCCCAGCTAAAGATTTGATTATTATTTTTCTTGTCTTCTTCAATCAATAATTATTGATCACAGCAAATTTGTATTGTAAAAAAAATCCTTCTTAAGAAAAAAATTAAGAAAGGAAAAACTTGAACTAAAAACCTGTTGTACATATGTACAAACCAAACAATTTTTAATTTAAAAAAAAAAATTATAAAAGTTCAACAAAAATTTAACAAATAAATTTATTTAACTTATATCTCTTACAAGGGTGTTAATTGGCTGAAAGGGGATCAGCATGTCCGGGGGTGGTTTTGCCTGGAGTTCAACCCGGGCTGATCATGGTTAAAGTGCCTACCCTGGCTGGAACGTTCTGGCTGTGGCTTGAACCTAAAACGCAGGAAGGGGTGTTAGTATCCTAGATAATTGTTTGGTGTGTGGCTTTTTTCGGGGACTAACAACCTCCCGAGAGTCTGTTGCCTTAACAATAGATACATGTACTGTAAGGATCCGTGGTGATGGTTGATGTGGGAGTTGATTTAAGTGCTGATGCTCTTAGTGGGCTTCGGACTACCAACTCATTAAGCCTTGACTTCCGTCAATTGATGGGAAATTGTATACAGGAGGGATTAGAAGGCCTGAACTCCTCAACAAAAGCAAAAATTGCTATCTGTTGGAGCCTAAACTATCACAGGGGCGTTGGTGAATCGCGAATAGTTCGTACAATGGAAATCTTTTTTAACTAACTCATACCAGGAAATTGTTTTTAATTAGTAGCAAATAAAAAAAAATTAATTTCCTTGTATGTTTTATGCATTGAGAAAAATACGTAAATACGCATATAAATACGTAATGAATTATAGTAACACTGTAATGTATACAGAAAATTTCGTTACACAAAAATGATCAAAGAACAAAATTTTTGTTTTGCTAATTTTTGAATAATTGCATCATAATTGGCCATGCTGGGTGTAACGAATATTTCTTGACGATCGTGCGTATTATCAACTCGTAATACAAATATTTGCACGTATTTATATACTGGCACGTTGCTCATACGCATTTGTTCTGTTAACATCCACAACAAAATGTTCTTTATAATTAGCAATGGCCATGTTAAATTAACAGCCGACTGTTAATGCTCTCTCGGCAAGATTGATACGTATGATTAATTTTAGTTTTGCCTGATCGTAAAATTTAACTTGTTGTTATTTCTATGATTTTTAGAAAAATTTTGTTTTGGTCGAAAGAAATATTTTTATTTTTAGAACATAACACTGGTATTATTGTCCAAAGAACGACTTTCAAGCTTAATATTCTTAGAAACTTTTTATGCAGAGCAGATTCAAAACACGTAGACCCGTTATTACATCGTTTTACTTAGAAGTAGGATTTTACCGGTCGCATCAATCGGTTTTAATTTTTTGTTTTTGTCTTTCCGAATTGTTATGATAGATTCAAGTCTTAAGATCACAAACACAATGCCCTCTTTACTTCTCCTCATAACCTTATTTCCTAGTTCCATTATAAACCTCTGCATATGTAGAAGCCATCCCCTAAATACTAGTCTAGGAAAAAAATAAAACGCGGGTATATTGGATGTGAAGCTAACACATTTACTCAAACTACCGCACTTTCTTCTTTACGTGCTACAATCAAGTCAGGGTGTAGAAGCAATCAGAGAATTTTGTTATTGGCTATACAGATTATGGTGGGTCGATTATGCAACTGATATTGTGTCATTGACTTTTTGATAGCTTTTGGCATGAGGCTAAAAAGTTCCACTAAGACATATCAGAAAATCATTTTCGGCAGTCCCATTAATATGCTAATTAAAATATAATGCATCATATTGTCGTTGACTCGCTTGAGTTTTTGGTAGAAAATAACTTAAAATAATTTTTTTTCCACACATTTATTATTTTTACTAATCAAGTAGTGTGTGATACGCAGCTTTACTTATTTAAAAACGAAATGAATATATTAAACTGCT
Organism: Thecocarcelia acutangulata; assembly: GCA_914767995.1. NCBI lineage: Eukaryota > Metazoa > Arthropoda > Insecta > Diptera > Tachinidae > Thecocarcelia > Thecocarcelia acutangulata. The sequence goes on along the minus strand of OU612094.1, from coordinate 140,451,807 downwards.
CTTCCAGCGTACTCAAATAGACGCTGATAGAAAACACTAGCTCAACCCGTTTTTATAACTCATTCAAAATGAGTTCATAAACTTTCAACAACGTCTTTACTACGATTAATAATTTTTTAAGTAATTTGGTTTGTCTCCCTCGTATATTTATTTAAGCAAAAGTTTCGTGCATGTATTACAACGATTGATGGTTGTTGGTGTTGAATTTGTGTATTTTTTGATTTTGCTGTCATTCCGTCTAACATTTATTTTCGCTATTATCAACATACATCACTATCACGTCCATTCGTCTTATTATTACCAATAACATCATCATCATCATGCTCTTAAAACCATCGTCACTGTGCGTATTTAAACACAAGTGTTGTTTGTACAATATTTTTGTTTGTTGTGTTGTAATCTTACGGTGTTAGAACATCTAAAATGATTGAAAATTACAGGAGCAGGTTGTAACACAAGGCAGAAACGGGTTTTGGCATTGTTTCGTATGCTTATCTGTATTTCGGTGCGTTTGTTTAAAAAGTTCACATTGCCACGTTACTTGAAGTCTCATCTAGATTGTAAGCAAATATTAAACTTTAAATTAAGCAAATATTTAACTTTAAATTAAAAATATTACGAATTTAATCGGAACCAAGGTGAAACAAAACTTTATTTCGTTCTCTTTTTTTACTCAAGTATTTGTTTATTCAACTGATCACTAAAGCAAATCTGTTGTAACCGAAAGTATATTTTATAATTAAAACAAATACTCAGCTTATGGCAACCTCTCATCCAATCCAGTGTGACATAAATAGATAATTTGGTTATTGACATGAGTAGTACTTGCAAACACACATTTTTTTTGGTGAAATATAATACGAGAAAGTTTGTTCGGAATAAACATGCAAATTAAAAGTTTTAACAAAATCTTGGTGCGATTAGTTAAGATACAGAAGTTGTGTTCTGCAGTGGCGGTCGTGATGGGACATTGCCATAAATGGCGCATGAGAAATAATAAAATCTTCCATTTAGAGATTTCTGTATAGCTGTACTGATGAAGGGGAAGTAGAGAGCGTAGAGCACATTCTCTGTCGGTGTCCAACTCCTTTTTATATAAAGACTTTGTATCTGGCTAGACTGATGCTGCACGATATGGCAGAAATACCGGAATGCGATGTAGATGGATTGGCCTATTTCATCCGATCCTCAGGTTGGTTCTGAACCGGACCAGTCATATGTATCTGGTGAGATACATATCACATGCAGGCAACACATCAGGACCAAATTGGACACTAGCAGGGCAGCTTTGCAATGGCTTGGAAGGGGGGTCCTGTTAAATCACAGCTAACCTAGGTAGAAGAAATAGGTATACAAGTTATTAATGTCGACTTTTTGGCTTGAAAAATAATTATATTTATTACATAAATTAAATTTTTGCAGCTTCAGATCTTTGTTTTTTGTTTTTTATTAAAAATTTACAATTTAAAATCTTTTCTTTCTCAATATTTCGATATTAATTTGTTATCATCGTCAGGAGAAATTAAATGTTATAAATTTAAATTGAAAAATTATTGTCAAAAAATTCCTATACATAAAAAATTCATACAGTAAGAAAAATTTTTAGTTCATACATAAAGAAAAATTCTTAAAAATATTAACAAATTCAAAAATCAAAATATAACATAATTTAAATTAAACTTATTCCGCAACCAACACATTCCTTGTTAAAGATTAGAACATGTTGTACCTTAGACTTAAGCAAATCAACATGGCACATGTTGCTCACAGAATACCATTAACATTAAAATTAAATTTTTTTTTTTTATATAAAAAGCAATATTAAAAATAGCCTAACTTATATATACATGCGACGTGCTAATTTTTTGCTAACTAAATGCCTATAACTTTGCCATGTCCATTTTAAAATTAATTTTTTTTTCTACAGGTGTGTTAATAATCTCTAACATTTCTAACACATAACGTTTCTTATAATTACTCCCAGTTTTTAGTATTGAGAGCAATGAGAATATAACGCTGTTTTTTGTGTATTAATATGCCTATATTTTTGGTCCGCTTTATGTCCTGCAATCCGTGTCCTTAATTTGTTTTTCGTTGTTCCTATGTATACTTTATTACAATTCTCCTGATTATTTCCCTTACATGGAATTGTATATACTATATTAGCATTATCCATTTTACTAAGTCTATTCTTAGTTTTACTAAATAATGGATCTAACGTATTATAACTCTTATGACCCATTCTATATTTTTCCCTATTAAATACATTAGATCGTGCTAACCTCTCTGTCAAACCCGGTATATACGTTAGTGGTCTATAAGTTCTTGGGTCTGTTAAATTAACTACATTTTGAGTATTTCTCCTTCCAAATTGATTTATAAATTTATTAATTAGCTCAGATGGAAAATCATTGTCTTCCAGCAAGATCCTAATTTTAATAATGTTTCCCCTATGAAATTCTTCATCACTTATTCTAAGTACCCTTTCAACAAAATTCTTAGCCGTGTTGATGATTATATTCTTACTATGTTTTGAAAAATAATTTATTATCCTTCCTGATGCAGTAGGCTTTTGATACCAAACCTTGTTATGGATCGGTATCAAAAGGTGTTGATCGTAGGCTTCTACCAACAATCTATAACTTATTTTGCAACCGTTTTCTTCAAATGAAGCAAAGTTATCAGACTTCCCTGCAAAACATCTTTTTTATATACAAAATTCTCTAATAGAGTCTGAAAAAATGTGGGCTTATACTTTGGTTTCTATAGAATACTGAGTTAGTGATGACAGATGTCTAACCACCAAAAACTATTTGTTATTATTGAAAAAAACCATATGTAATAATTATGTCATACATTATCAAATCGACATACTTAACTTGTGTAGTTAGAAAAAAAAACGCAAAAGCCACTCAATACTACCATTACTTAAATTTTCAGTATTTTTTCGTCAAACTTATGTAAAGAAAGTGATTTTGCGACTTCTTTACAAATATTATACTATTTAAAAAAAATATTAAGCGAATCAAAAATGTCAATACTGGCACACACATGAAATGAAAATTTTTTCTTTAATTTTATTATATACTAAGAAATTGTAACAACTAACTTTTTGGTGTTCTTATTATTTAAAATATTTTTTTCTGATTAAATGCCTATCAATATTCACCTCTTATTCCACAAGCAGATTTACTTTACCAAAAGCTTTAATTTTCCTGTTTGTTTGCCTGCCACTTGACAAACAAAACTAAAAATTCCACTTCAATAACGCAGTAAAGTTGAACGAATTATTTCAGTTTTTATTAATCCAAGCCATTTGAAATGCTGCCAACTAAATAATGCAGCCATGAAAACAAAATGCAGGAAGTTCATCTTGATGCCACAGTAAAATTGTGAATAAAAAATGAAATGTTGACAGCAACATGTTGCTTAAACTGCCAGCAACAAGGAAATGGTAAAAAAAAATTTCAACTTGTTACTTGGTAGTGATTACAAAAAGCAACATATGTATATATATATATATATATATATATATATATATATATATATATATATATATATATATATATATATATATATATATATATATATATATATATATATATATATATATATATATATATATATATATATATATATATGTATATATATATATATATATATATATATATATATATATATATATATATATATATATATATATATATATATATATATATATATATATATATATATATATATATTGTTTTACAACATATACAATCCATAATAAATAGTACAAGAATCGGTATCTATTACACAGTCAACAAATGCAAATATAAAAGCCTCAGCAAACGAATAGCATGATGACAAAGATGATGGAACAAATAATAAAAATTTCTGGAGGAGGCAGATCTGTAGACAGAAATTAAGTGTGAAAACAAAATGAAATAATTGCTACTCAGACTAGAATAAAGAAAAAACACAGAATCTGTAATAAGGCAGCAACAACACAACGATAACACGGACAGCAACGAAGTGATCCAATTCAAAAAGTAATGCAACCACAAACACATAGAAAGAAGAAAAATAAACTTAAAAAGCGCTACTACAATGACAACAAAAACATAAAGAAAACTAATACAAAGATAAAGCAAAGCAAAGACTTTTTAGCGTAAAGAAGAAGAGCAGAGACAGAATAGTTGTTAAATAGGCCTCAATATTTATCTATAGAAAAGCCCAACCGCCCGCTGAAAAGCCTTTACATGCATTCAGCTATAAATATTACAGACATTTTTCGTTTTTTTTTTTTTTTTTTTTTTGAGCACAAAGCGCACATACACAAATTTACAAAGAAAACACTAGAACCTTTTTTTATTATTTGTATTTGTAGCCATCATCATTGAGTCTTTTATCCTTCAGTCATTAAAGTAAGGTAAATAATGTATACAAAAAATGAAAATATGCAACATCAAAGAAATGAAACTTTATGTACTACAAACATATGTTCGAATATGTATGTACAATACATACTTATAATCATTATTTGCTTTTAAATTTTTTATACGCGAACAAGAACTAAAACGCAAAAATACATTAATAAATAAAAAAAACTTTCAGCTTTCCTCCTTTGGCTTGAGTTTTTCATTTAACAGCTTTTTTTCTGCCATTTGAATCTCGCAAGAACCTACACCAACAACAATTAATGTAAACATGCAAGTCTGTTAAAAAAAATGCACACTGTTAAAAGAATGGCACGTGTTTCTCTCACACACCAAAAATATAATGCAAAAAAATGAACGCAACACAAACTAAAGCAACAACAATTACAATTGCACACTTAGAAACAGACGGACGAAAATCAAAAAAGCAGACGGACAGACAGATAGACAGACAGACACATAGATAGAGTGTTATTGAAATAAGAAACGAACGAACGCATATTTAAGTTTTTGTTTTGATTTATAACTTCGTTGCAGTCAGGTTGGAAATATTAAAAAAATCATCAAAGTGTGAGTGGGCAGACACAGACATCTCCGTAAGCAAGCTGCACTAGAAAAAAATTGACACAAAAACAACAATAGGAAATAGTAAGTATACAAAACAAAACAAACAAAAAATCCCGCCTGTATGTATGCAGCACATAATTAAAATGCAACAATGTCACGTGGTCTGTTAGAAAATAAGAGATGAACTATTTGTGGAAACTCTTCACTAAACAAAAAAGAGCACAACTTCATTTTACAAAATGCTCAAAAATATGTCGTTTATTTTTAAGAGCTAAACGTAAACATTAAAAAGTATGCTTTACAGAAAATGAGCACAAACAGCAGAGAAAGTAAAATTTACATTTTTCACACAGAGTTCATAGTCTTACATTGATGTTGGTGTGATTTACAATTTCGGGTTTTCGGTGTCTCTAAAACATTTCAGTCAATTGAATGAAAATGTTAATTTGTTGGCAGCGAACATGTTGATTTCCAACTCGCTGTTATAAGTTGTAAATGTTAAAGTTGAATACATATGTATAAGTTTTGTTTATATCGAAAATGGGTTTTATTTTTTACCGCCAAAAGAAATAGCAACAACAGAAACAACAATATTTACACATTTGATTACCTTTTTTTCTTGTTGTTGCTCTTATTTTCATTAAAAACAAGTGGAGCACGATTTTGCTCCTCCTCTAGAAATTTTTATTTTGATTTGTATACAAAAATTTAAGGGTTGGCGTTAAAATAGTTGGTTTATGTAATTGTTTTGGTTGTTTCTTCTTTTTTGTTAAAAGACAAGTCATGTCAAAAAAAAAATAAATAAATAACTTTTACTGCACATGCTATTAAAACTCTTTTTGATGTAGTCAAGGTTTTTTATAAAAATTATTGCGTTTTGTGTATTTTTTAATTAACAACGAATATGGAGGTGTGTACAACAGTAAAAGGAAAACGTTTGATCAAAAAAGAAAAAATATAGGTATAAGCAAATTCAAAACCAAGTTGTTATTGCTATGAGAAATGTAGTTTGCCTTTCATTTTATACATATAATACAATAAATTTAATCAAAAGAAATATCATAAGGGGCTTTCTTTTATAAAAAAAAAAAAAAAACTAAAATTTTGTTCTTAGCATATTTATTAATTCATAGTATTTATGGCCTTTTAATTCCATTTTAATGCTCCTCCTTTTACAACATGTTGCTTGCCAACGTGCAATTTTTGTTTTTATGTTTCCAACTTAATAGCTGTAATTTCCCCTTCTTAGGTACTACCATTTTTTTTTTTTTTTTTAGTTTATTTTCCATCCATTTTTTATTTTTCATTTTCTTTTCTTTTTTCCTTTTACTCACTTAGCAAAATAGGTTTCTTCTTCTGCCACAACCACCAACCAACTACAATCTTTTAACATTGTTGTTGTTGCCGATTTTACACTCACTCTTACTGCTTAGGTTTTGTGTTGTTTCTTTTTTTCTTACGTTGTTGGCTTGAAACAGTAACAACAACAAGGATAATTGTAAAATTGTTGTCTACTTGTTTATTGGTTCGTTTTAACGTTCGTTCGTATTCATCGGCTTCAAAATCATGTACATTTACTTGCCCCTATTTGTAGGTATCAAATATCAGATTATGTGTGTTTTTGTGTCTGTGCGGTGGCCTGTGAATGCCTTGACATGAATGTTGTTGTTAGTAGGTGCCTCGTTAACTGTCGTGTTTACAGCACATTATTATGAGTTTAATGCTATTGCAAAGCATACACTATATTCCTGGCCGCAAAGAATTTTTACACATGAAATTTTACGTAAATTTTTTTAACGGTTTTTTTTTTTTTTTTTTTTGAGACAAGAAATGAAAAAATTTTTGATTTATAAAACTTGAAATTTATTGAATAAATTTGAAAATAACTCTTCAGTAAATAATGTATGTTATACTATTTCAAGGCGATTTAACACCAAGTAAATGCAAGAGCAATAAATACAACACTAAAACAAAATCTTATTCAAATGTCAAGGGAAAAAATACAAAAAGGAATTAAAAAAAAAAAAACTTTTTTGATAAAAAGAAAAGAAAAACCTTTTAATTAAAGTCTCGGATCATAGAGCTTGGAAAGTGAAAATGGCCAGTTGGATTGGGAAGGATTCTGGACCATACCTGTGCGCTCAATATACAATACATAATTAAAAAAATTGTTTTAAACATTTTTTCAAATTTCTTTTAATTATTCCACTGACTTCTAAAACAGATTCAAATTTAAAAAATATATTATCTGCGCTGCCAATTTTGCCTGTTATGAATTTGCCTGGATCTATTTTTTCAAATTATTAATGAGAGACAAAAAACTATCTAACTGCTTGGCTCACTATTTTGTTTCGTAAACGTTCGTCATAATTTTTAAGGTCAAAAAACCTATTCCGATGCTGTTTACAAACTTTATTTTAATAAATAAAATCATTTGCGGACCCATAGGCTTTTTTGGACTAAGCACATTTGCTCTCTGAAATTTCATTAGCGGAATTCATTCTTCGTTACACAACTGCAATCTTAGCAGACACAACCGCAATCTTAGCGAGAGCGGATTGATAGGAAAAAAATTTTTTTTTATAAAAACAATGCATTTCTCAACATATACATGTCTCATTTCTACCTAAAAGTTATTTACGATCAAAAATTATTTGCATATATCTCACTAACAGCTTATACAGCCGAAGAAGGTTCAAGGCAAAATGGTAAAACATATTTATTTGGCAACTCCACACGGTCATATAATTATGAAAATATAAGTTAAATTGTTAAAATTTGGAATTTTAACAATTTAACGTATTCTGAAATAAAAACAATTATTCCAATTATTTTTTTCACATAATATTGCCAGAAAAATAACTGCGACGTAGGATGAAATTCGGGCATCGCGACGAATTCACCGGAAAATATTCGTTGTATAAATTCGTCATGTGAAACACAATATCAACTTTTGTGTAGATAACATTGTTTACATTTCGTGCAAAGAAAAACTTAAAAAGTTGAATATAAATATTAAGGTGGGCCATATTAGAAGTAATTCAGTATAAATCCCATCCGAAAGAGGTATTTGTGAACAAATTTCCCGAACTAATTTGTATTTTGAGAACATCCACAGATATAATTTACTACATGGATTGATATAAAAATAAAAAGTGTTATTTGGTGAAAAATACTTATTTTTACATAATAAACCTGATAGTGCTTTTTTAGTCGTTCGGTGACGAAACAATTAGAAATAAATCTATTTCAACTTTTCGCTGAGTATGATGAATTTCGACCAACACCACGATTGTGTGCATTTTCATATACACTAATGTATTTTTGCTGAAGAATATTCGAGACCAAAAATTCCTCGTTCGTCAGAGTTGTGTTTCTAACATATAATAAACATTCCTTAACCATTTTTTTTTTAGCTCAATACACTTAAGGCACCTCTTACATGGTAATACAAGTATTTAGATCTGTCAAAAATATGTGTAGAATAAAGGAAATTTTACCGTGTAAAAAACTGTATTCAGTAGGAGAAAAACCCAAATCCAAAAATTGACAAGCGGTCGGTAAATAATTATTTTCTAACCATTTTAGAAAACTCTGTTTTCTAATCACAACAGAGGTGTATTTTTAAATTTGCATTGGCAGCACTTCAAGTGTCTACTGAAGGTGGTACAACAATAACAAACTCAAACAATTGCAGTTCAAGAATATTACATGTTGTTTTTGTAAAAATTGTAAATTGTAACCATCAGTAAATTTATTAGACTTTCATAATAATACTTTGTTATACTTCTCCCACAAGTGTAAAGGTAAAAAATACTTACAACACATTTGTGTTTATGTTTTTAAGTACACGTAGAAAAAAATATAAGGTTGATAAGACAATATTCTAAGGGCAGCATACTGTTGTTGAATTATATGGTTGTACCTAATAACAGTATATTGTTATATTTAAAACGTCAAAACATATCATATTATTGTAGAAAAAACATATTATAAGTAATCATACTATATTTCAGTTAAATATTTTTATAATAATAAGTAACCATGGTAACAATACAATGGTTACTAAGGTCACCAAGTAATTGTCATACTCAACCATATAATTATACAAGTCAATCATACTTTTCTCATATAAGTAACCATACGAATGTGATAAATAATTTTATTGTAAACATAGTTTTCTTATAATTTGCACAAATTCATATACATATATAATTGTAGTTAAAAAAAAAATAACATGAGCAGTATATAATATAATTTTATAATAATTATTGTATAAAGTAAATACAAATAAATAATTCAGTTAATTCACTTCAGTAGTTAATTCACTAGCAGTAGAAACAGCTCGCAAAATAGTTGTAAATATAATCAGGTTGCATCTCAAGCGTAATAAAAGCTGTAATAAAACAAAAATAGTTATTAAGTATTTCGCTGCGATTTTAATTATATAAGTCATATTTAGGCGTATTAATATGGTTGCATATATTATTGGATTCACCATATATACACATTTATGTTTACATCTTAATATTAAATATACTTACCTTTTTAATTTCGCAAATATGTAATTTTTCTACTATTTCACGTTTTTTCCTTTGTTTATAATATATATCATGGTACAATAATATAACAGGTAAAAGCGGAACTACAACAAGCCAACAATAAAAAAAACAACATGGCTTTTTATTGTTGCTTTGTGTTGATAACTGTCAAAGAAACCAAAAGAAAATAAAAAAACAAACGTATATTTTCATTCGTGTTTTTATTTTACAAATAATTTTTTAATAAGTTTTTGCATTTAAAACTCGTGCAATAAATTAAATATATAAATAAAGATCACGCAAAAGTTGTCTGTTGTGTTTGAAGCTGTTTTTGTGTTTGAAAAATATTATTAGAACATTTTTTTTTTTTTTCAAAAACTTTTTCAATTTGTAAACAATAATAAAAAATGTGTGTGTATGTGTGCACATTTGATAGTTATCATCACAGAAAAAAAAATGTCGGCCACCGTTTCGACACTACCTATATATTATTGTACCATGATATATATTTTTGCAATTTTTTTTTTTTTTTAATTGAAAACAAAAAAAAATTTTTTTTTCTTCCAAAGAAAAACCGAAACTGAAAGAAAATTTTATGTCAACGACTAGAATGAAAATATCGTTAATGACAACCATAGCAAGTTTATACTATAAACTCACTTATGTTTCGTGTGAATCAGCGTATTATACATATGATAATAACAATTATTTTAGTATTGGGTGAGATAAAAGCAACCGTTGTTTTCAAAAACAATTTCACAATTGCTATTATTGTATGTATCCATATCTTGAAATATAAAGATGTTAACAATAGAATTATAGAAATGTAAACAGTAAAATATTTATAGAGAAACAAACTATAATTATATTAATAATACAACTTAGTTAGAAAATGCTTGTATGCTTTCAAAACCAGAAAAATGTGATATAAAGTTTTGGTTGTGCCCCTGATCTGATCTATGCATCTGACTTGATCTGTTATACATGGAAAATTCAACCATACTTGCATAAATCAGTGGGTACATGCTCAAGCGAATAAAATTAGGGCTAACGTGTTGTTTTGGACTTAGTTCTTAGGAACTATTAGCAAATTTGCAAACTTTGCAAAAAACCACAATCAGAAAAAGTTTTTTACGAGAGTAACCCAGGCCTCGTAGAAAAATTTCCAAAATATATATGGCAAGTAGAACTAGAAAGCCAAGATCAAATTTAACCACGAATTTACGTGAAATGGTATCTTCATCACATGTATGAAAAAGAACAAAAAGCGTACCTCCACATTTATATACAAACATAACTTATCTGTTTTTCCCACGAGTGTTTTCAATTTTCTTTCTAAAAACTACTAAAACAATTAAAAGTGCCATATGCACAGATGAAGGTTAACTTTGTCTTTTGAAGGTTGACTTTGTTTTTTTGTATTTGTCATTTTTCAAAAAGTAAATAGAAAAGAATAGTAAGCTTAGAAATTTAAACTATAAATTTTTTTTTATTATTTTAATTAAGGCGAATTCATAACAGGTGAAATTGGCAGCGCAATTGGGCAATTAACAAAAAATGCATATGTGATTCAATATGAGATGAATATAGATAGAAAATAATTAAATGCTCGGTGGCTTAGTAGTTAAAGCAGTAGATCATGATACGTCATGTCCCGAGTTCGAATCCCAGTGGGTGCTGATGAGTAGTGTAGCGACTACGAAACAGCTAGTTGTCCCCCAGCTAAAGATTTGATTATTATTTTTCTTGTCTTCTTCAATCAATAATTATTGATCACAGCAAATTTGTATTGTAAAAAATCCTTCTTAAGAAAAAATTAAGAAAGGAAAAACTTGAACTAAAAACCTGTTGTACATATGTACAAACCAAACAATTTTTAATTTAAAAAATTATAAAAAGTTCAACAAAAATTTAACAAATTAATATTTACATCTCTGGGTCCGGAGAATATTAAATACAAAAATATGTATGTTAATAAATAAAAATAAATACCGCTAGTTTAGAGACAGCAAAACGCTGTACAAACAAGTGGGCAATTAACAAAAAATGCATATGTGATTCAATATGAGATGAATATAGATAGAAAATAATTAAATGCTCGGTGGCTTAGTAGTTAAAGCAGTAGATCATGATACGTCATGTCCCGAGTTCGAATCCCAGTGGGTGCTGATGAGTAGTGTAGCGACTACGAAACAGCTAGTTGTCCCCCAGCTAAAGATTTGATTATTATTTTTCTTGTCTTCTTCAATCAATAATTATTGATCACAGCAAATTTGTATTGTAAAAAATCCTTCTTAAGAAAAAATTAAGAAAGGAAAAACTTGAACTAAAAACCTGTTGTACATATGTACAAACCAAACAATTTTTAATTTAAAAAATTATAAAAAGTTCAACAAAAATTTAACAAATTAATATTTACATCTCTGGGTCCGGAGAATATTAAATACAAAAATATGTATGTTAATAAATAAAAATAAATACCGCTAGTTTAGAGACAGCAAAACGCTGTACAAACAAGTGGGCAATTAACAAAAAATGCATATGTGATTCAATATGAGATGAATATAGATAGAAAATAATTAAATGCTCGGTGGCTTAGTAGTTAAAGCAGTAGATCATGATACGTCATGTCCCGAGTTCGAATCCCAGTGGGTGCTGATGAGTAGTGTAGCGACTACGAAACAGCTAGTTGTCCCCCAGCTAAAGATTTGATTATTATTTTTCTTGTCTTCTTCAATCAATAATTATTGATCACAGCAAATTTGTATTGTAAAAAATCCTTCTTAAGAAAAAATTAAGAAAGGAAAAACTTGAACTAAAAACCTGTTGTACATATGTACAAACCAAACAATTTTTAATTTAAAAAATTATAAAAAGTTCAACAAAAATTTAACAAATTAATATTTACATCTCTGGGTCCGGAGAATATTAAATACAAAAATATGTATGTTAATAAATAAAAATAAATACCGCTAGTTTAGAGACAGCAAAATGCTGTACAAACAAGTGGGCAATTAACAAAAAATGCATATGTGATTCAATATGAGATGAATATAGATAGAAAATAATTAAATGCTCGGTGGCTTAGTAGTTAAAGCAGTAGATCATGATACGTCATGTCCCGAGTTCGAATCCCAGTGGGTGCTGATGAGTAGTGTAGCGACTACGAAACAGCTAGTTGTCCCCCAGCTAAAGATTTGATTATTATTTTTCTTGTCTTCTTCAATCAATAATTATTGATCACAGCAAATTTGTATTGTAAAAAATCCTTCTTAAGAAAAAATTAAGAAAGGAAAAACTTGAACTAAAAACCTGTTGTACATATGTACAAACCAAACAATTTTTAATTTAAAAAAATATCTCTTAAATAAAAAGTTATAAGCAATTCACACCACTTCGGTCTTTCCGGGCCACCCTGTATATTCGGCTGGGCCGAATCTAAAATACCCTTCACGATAGTCACGAATATGTATAGTATATTAAAAATGTGACCTAAATACGCTCGGTTATATATGAACCGATATCGGAATTTTCTATTTTCTGTATTTTAGTAACCTTCTTTTATAACGAGAATTGCTTTTCAGCAAAAAAAAAAAAATTTTTTTTAATGGAAAAATCGGTTCAGGCTATATCTCGGCTATATATGAACCGATATCGAAAATTTTAATTTTCCATATTTATATAACCTTATATCATTACCAGAACTGCTTTTGAGGACAACAAATTGTTTAAGTTCGCTTACGCGATATTTTCATGGAAAACCCGATTTAGGCTATATCTCGGGTATATATGGACCGATATCAGAAATTTTAATCTTCTCTATTTTCGTAACCTTCTTTTATAACAAGAACTGCTTTTCAGCAAACAAAAAAATGTTATTGGAAAAATCGGTTCAGGCTATATCTCGAGTATATATGGACCGATATCGGATATTTTCTTTTTCCAAATTTATATAACCTTATTTCATTACCAGAACTGCTTTTGAGCACAAAAAAGTTGTTTACTCGGCATTTTCATCAAAAAACCTGTTAGGCTATGTATCGGAAATTTTAATTTTCCATATTTATATAACCTTATTTTATTACCAGAACTGCTTTAAGGTGAAAAAAGTTGTTTAAGTTCGCTTACGCGACATTTTCATGAAAAATCCGGTTTGGGCTATATCTCGGGTATATATGGACCGATATAGGAAATTTTCATTTTCCATATATATATAACCTTATTTAATTACCAGAACTGCTTTAAGGTGAAAAAAGTTGTTTAAGTTCGCTTACGCGGCATTTTCATGAAAACCACGGTTTAGGCTATAGCTCTGGTATATATGGACCGATATCGGAAATTTTCATTTTCCATATTTATATAACCTCATCTTATTACCAGAACTGTTTTTAAGCAAAAAAGTTGTTTAAGTTCGCTTACGCGACATTTTCATGAAAAACCCGGTTTGGGCTATATCTCGGATATACATATATGGACCGATATCGGAAATTTTCATTTTTCATACCTATATAACCTTATTTTATTATTAGAACTGCTTTTAAGCAAAAAATATTGTTTGAGTTCGCTTACGCCGCGTGTTCATGAAAAACCCGGTTTAGGCTATATCTCGGGTATATATGGACCGATATCGAAAAATTCATTTTCAATATTTATATCACCTTATTTTATTACCAGAACTGCTTTAAGGCGAAAAACTTGTTAAAGTTCGCCTATGCGGCGTTTTCATGAAAACCCCGGTCTAGGCTATATCTCGGGTATATATGGAACGATATCGAAAATTTTTATTTTCCATATTTATGTAACCTAATTTTATTACCAGAACTGCTTTTGAGCAAAAAAAAGTTATTTAGCTTCGCCTATGCGACATTTTCATTAAAAATCCGATTTGGGCTATATCTCGGGACCGATATCTGAAAAAAAAATTTTTTGTCTTTTAGTCACCATGCTTAATAAGTGTGTGAAATTTGAAGCAAAACGAACAACTTTTGTTTTCAAAAATTTTCATACAAAACTGCAAAAAAAATGTTTTTTTTCGGAATTTTGAATATATCTCAGCTATACGTGGACCGATATTACTGAATTTCAATAGCAAACCCGTGAATCGATGGGGTAAAAGAATGGTAAAAGAAAAAAGTTTCTAAATCTAATGGTTTTCTCAGAAACGGTATTTCAACAGCGGACAGACGGACAGACGGACAGACGGACATCGCTTAATCGACTTTTCCATTAATTCTGATTCAGAATATATATACTTTATAAGGTCGCAAAACAAAATTACAAACGGAATCACAAACTTATAAATACCCTTTACATTTTTGTGAAGGGTATAAAAAAATTTGTAAACAGTTTTTTAAATTATCTGCCTGGCCCACTATGTCACTCAACACCGATTGCTCACATAAATACATGCATACCAAAAACAACATTTTAAAATTTGTTTTTGATGAGAGCGAGCGATGTCGAGTGACATAGTGGGCCAGGCAGTATGTGTTGTATTTTGAGCGCCAGATATCCAGAATCCTCCCCAATCTGGCTGGGCATTTTCACCTTTTCAATCCCTATGATCTGAGACTTTAAGTTTCATCAAATAATTAAAAGTTTCACGAAATAATTAATGGCGTTTTCTTTTCTAGAAAAACTGTAACATTTTCGATATTCTTTTGGCAAAAAAATACAGAAGTATACAGTTTTCTCAACTTTTTTTAGATATTAATAGTTATTGCAACATCCTCTTTTCATCTCAATAAAACTTAAATTTAAAAACTTGAATTTTAAGAAAAAAAGTGCAGCATAAAGGTAAAACTTTTTCAGAAAAGAAAACGGCATAAGTCTTCCTTTTATTGTCAATTTTTTTAATAGAAATTTGGAGAAAAAAAATTTTACACAATTTCTTAAATTATGTATTGTATCTTGAGCGCCAGCTATCACCAAGAATCCTCCCCAATCTGTCTGGCCATTTACACCTTTCCAAGCTCTATATTCTGAGACTTTAGTTTTCACGAAATCATTAAATTCAAAGTTTTTCTTCTAATTTTTTTTTTTATTATATATTTTTTTAATTCTTTTTTGTGTTTATATTTCTCCTTGATATTTGAAAAATATTTATTTTTTATAGTGTTGTATTTATTGCTCTTGCATATACCTGGTATGAAGTCACCTTGATTTTAACAATGCTAGATTGTTTTTAACTTTTGTAAATAAATGTAGTTTTTCTGCTACAATTAATTGGTGACTTTGAACGCTCTGAATTTTTTTTTTTAAATTTCTTCTCCTTCAATAATTCCTGGGAGATATGACTAATAGAGATAAATGTGCCTGAGCATGGTCCTATTTCGCATATTGCTGCTTCAAATACTCACAAACTTTTATCGTTTTGGGAGAAAATCCGAAGCAAATCGAATCAATTTTCAGTATTTCTGGTATATCTTGCGACGACACCAAGTTTCAGTAGATGATTGCAAATATTGTTCCAGTTTTTTGCCTCATGTTGCTGTTATTTAGGAAGCGCCAGTAAGTATTAATCTATTAAGGAACGCTTGCACTAAACCAAAGATATATCTAAATACTGTAAAATGGGGTGTAAACTTGAAAAAATGTAGGTTATATACAACTTACAAAATATTTTATTTAAATTTACTCGGATTTTTAACTACTGCAATATATTTAACTAAAATTAGTTGAATATAGAAAAAAAAATCAAATCTACAATGTTTTATTCAAGCTAGCATTCTTTTAGGTTGTTAATTTGAATATATAAGTGTGATTTGGCCTCACTATTAAGGCCGGGGCACATACAATCGTCGTACAAAGTCGTACTTTGTCCGTGTCCTTTATCAACTGACATCATGTGTATGAAGTTGGCACAATCAGTACTTTGATAATGGATATAAAATCAACTGCATTTTACTTTAGGTTGAAAAAAATCTGACACAATTTTTTGTCAAATTATATAATTTTTGAACGAAAAATTATATCAAAATATACAAAAAATATTATTATAGAAGTTGAAAGCTGCTCAACTTTAATACTTTGCGTTGACGGAGAAGTACCGAATGTGAGAAAGCTCATAAGCCTGCATGTATTTCAACTTAGTTGTCAGTTGAAAAAGGCAAAGTATAACGTACGACGGATTCTATGGGCCTCGGCCTTTAGTTACTATTACTTTAACTAAAGCCTTACCGATTCACAAAATTTTGCCCACATTTTTAACAAATCTTTATTGAAATGTACAAATTTATATTTTTAGCAAAACCCATTGGAGTAGAATCGAATAATATTTGTTTATTTGAATAAATTGTGTTCTGATGTGAAAAATAATCTTTTAATTTGAATATATTTTTTACAAAATTATTTAGTTAATAATACCGACGAAATTTGGTTTAGCGTGGTTGGAACATTTTCTGAATCTCAAGAACTGAAACTCCGCAAACTTATGAAAAGTCATCAACTACGAGATCAAAAGCCTTCGCACTTTATGTAAGTGACTCCTAGCTGAAAAATCCGTTTCTGGAACAGTTACCGGAAGATGCCAGTAGTGCGATTCACTGTGCTTTTTAAGCCCCAATTATTTCGGTTAAAATTATTAACCATAAAACTAACCTTTTTCCTATTCACAAGTACTGTAAACACCGTATGCTGGGGCTTAAAGTCAGCTGTTTGAGGCACCTGTTATATTTAACCACATAAATAGGTGTTAATTAACACCCCAATTTTTTGTGTTGATTTATATTGTTTGCATATTCATTTCATTTTATTTATGTAATAAACTATTTGTCTAATAAAAAAAAGAACAATAAAAGTTAGTAAACTAGGAAAATAAATCTTGAAAACAATATTTTTGTATAAAACAATGATTAAAAATTGTTTATTCAATATGTATTTCGTTTACCTTTAGAAAACTTCTTAAGGAAAGTACTTGCTGATCGATTATAAAATCAAAAATGTTTTGGTAGACAATAAAATAACATTCTTTTTATGTTAAAAGTAATTATGTATGTGTTAAAGCTCTTCATGTTATTTTATTTCTTGTCACAAAAATTTTTTCATTTTATAATTAATCAACAAATACATTATTTAAGAAGTTTTCTAAAGCAAAACCAAATATTCAATAAAAAACTTTTAATTATTGTTTTATATAGAAACGATCTCGAGCTCATATATTGTTTTTAAGATTTTTATACATATGTATGTATGTATGTATATAAAAAGGTCAAAGTTACAAAAGATGAAGAAAACATATAAACAAAAAGAGATTCAGTACAATAGCTAATAAAAATTAAATGAAAAAATGCCACGTTATTACAATCTGAACGTGAAGAAAAATAAAACCCTTTACGGTGGCTAAATATAATTAGTGAATAACGTAGGGGTTAGTGAAAACAAGAAAATGTGTGGTTAAAGTTAACACTTCTAATTGGGGTGTAAAGTAAGTGAATTGCACTACAGGTCCATTCTTGTAGTAAGCCAAGTGTGCGATGTTTCTAATATCTGATAAAAATTATGCGTCTTCGCGTTAATGAGTTCAACTACATAGCAATGCCGATGTATGCTTGTTAATAAAATCAATTTTAAAATTTTTCACACAGTCGAAGTACTGAGCGAAACAAAAACTCGGCGGTATCAAGAAATCGCAGTAATTTCTACAATAAAGAATGGTGCTGGTATCATAATGGGTTTGCTGGGTTTGCTGAGAAAGCACCAAGATGTATTAAGCCATGCGCTTTCTCAAAAAATTTAAATATCATTCAAATATAGCTACAGTTTCGGACAGTCAAGTGTCTTTATGTCACCTTTTTGTTAGTGACAAAAGTTCAAACAAACATTTTCTCATTGATACTGGTGCAGACGTTTCTGCCATTCCACCAACATTTCCTATACCTTCTCAGCAATTAGATTTATGAATAGAAATTTTTGCTGCAAATGGTATACAAATTTGCACGGTTGGTACTAAAACATTGCATCCAGATTTTGGGCTTCGTAGAAAAATTTCCTCGAACTTTATAATTGCAGACGTTTCAAAACCTATTATACGACCCGATTTTTTTAAATGTTATCCAGCCCAATTATGAATATTCTCATAGAATTTATATCTCTCGGCATTTATTCCTCACGGAATTTAGTTCTCATATAAAGTACTTTTTTCAATTCAAAATAAAGAAAAAAGCACATTTTTTGTCCGTAAGAATTGAAAAGTTTATCTCCCTTTAGTGTTTTCAACGAATGGAGAGAAGAAAAATAAAAAAAAACTTCATACTTAATTTTTGTTCATAATTGGAGGAAAGGGAAAATTGATTAAATTCCTATGGAATTTTTATTTATAATTGGGCTGATCATCTTCTACCAGACGTCAAGAAGAAAGTTTCAATTAATGGCACCACTTTGCTACACCCGGCAGACTTATGAAGATCGTGCCATTGGAAATCAATCCTTGTCTATAATGATAGCGAGTGCAGTATAATAAACTTTTACTTTAGTTATCCTGATGTCTATCAATCGAATATAGTGTATGGCATAAAAACTTGTGTTTATTACTACATTGAAAACACGGGACTCCAATTTTTGCAAAAGCATGTCGTCTTCACCCAGATCGTCTTCAAATCGGTAAGAAAGATTTTGAGTTTTTTTTTTTGCAGTTTGGCATAATTAGATTTAGTGGTCTCCGTTGATTCCACTACATATGGTTCCTAAAAACAATGGTGAGTTTGGCTGTTTGGAAGATTGCAGATTTTTGAACACCAAATACCATTTATTGCTGATACTATTTATACCCAACACCATTTATTACTGATGCCTACATTAACATTACTGGTGGCACCAGCAATGTTTCAAAATTAGATTTTGTTCACGCATTCCACCAGCTTCCTGCACATCCCGATAATATTCATAATACAGCTGTAATAACTCCCTTTGGTTTATATGAATATCTTAAAACACCATTCGGATTACGGAGTGCAGCTCAAAGTTTTCAACGGCTTAAGGAGGAGGTTCTTCAAGGATTGCAGCTTGTTTTCGTTTACATTGATGATGTAATGGTTTTTTTAAAGTCTGTGCCCGAACAGCTTCAACACCTAAGAACTATTTTTAGGGAGGTTTAGAAATTACGGAATTGTTTTTAAACAAAGAAAAAGTGTTGTTTTTGAGGTTAACTTTAGTGGTCTCCATCCAACTCAAAGTAGAGTTGGAGCTATTTATAATTTTCTAAACCCAAGTCAATTTAAGATTTTAGACGTTTTCTGGCTATGGTCAACCTTTATAGATGTGTTCTTTCTCGAGCTGCAGAAGAACCAGCATTACTTAATAATTTTTTTAAGAACTCTGCTAAAAATGTTAAGTGACCAGTTCCTTGGACGGGAGAGATGAAAGATGTAAGTTAAGTCTCTCTAAGACAACTTTACTATTTCATCCGATATGCGGTGCAGAGCTAGCTCTTTAGGCAGACGCTTCTGATTTTGGTATTTGTGTAGTGATAGAACAGTATGTAGGTAATCAATGGCAACCATTAACTTTTTTACAAAGTAGTTGCCCGGCATCGAAAGAAGGTATAATACCTATGATCGAGAATTATTAGCAATTTATTCCGCAGTTAAATATTTATGAAATTTTCTGTTTATACTGACCACAAACTGCTCAACTTCGGCAATTGAATTTTTTTTTTTGTCAGTTTACTACGAACTTCAAACACATCAATGCAGAAGCATTTTCGCGTTTTGAATCAATATCTCTTCTTGATTATTATGAATTATCGAAGTTACAGAAGAGTGACTTTAAAGTCACAGACATCTCTTATTTCCTTTCGTGAACGTAAATCAAGAATCTATTGTGATGTTTGGAATAACAGAACATCAAGGCTGTACATTTCAAAAGCGTTAAGAAGACCAATTTTTAATGGGCTACATAATTTGTCTCATCTTGGAGTGAAAGCTTCGACCAAGCTCGTTGCTTGACTGGCCATTTATGAAATATGATTGTGATAGCTGGTCAAAATGCTATCAGCCTTGCCAAAAATCCAAAACTTCCCGACATACTAGAAGTCCTGTGTGAACATTTTCATTATCTTAACGACGGTTTGCTGTTTGGTTGTTTCTTTTCCTCCATAAAATGGTCAGTTTTACTTGTTGATATATGTTGATCGATTTTCCCGTTGGATGGAGGCTTTCCCAATGAGTGGCTCTAAGACCAAGACCAATAAGAAGACCAATTTTTAATGGGCTACATAATTTGTCTCATCTTGGAGTGAAAGCTTCGACCAAGCTCGTTGCTTGACTGGCCATTTATGAAATATGATTGTGATAGCTGGTCAAAATGCTATCAGCCTTGCCAAAAATCCAAAACTTCCCGACATACTAGAAGTCCTGTGTGAACATTTTCATTATCTTAACGACGGTTTGCTGTTTGTTTGTTTCTTTTCCTCCATAAAATTGTCAGTTTTACTTGTTGATATATGTTGATCGATTTTCCCGTTGGATGGAGGCTTTCCCAATGAGTGGCTCTTCATCAGATATATATTTTGTGAAACTTTTATGTTTGGCTAGGTATCATGATTTGGAGTAGCGTTATTATTCATACTGATAGAGGACGTCAGTTTACTTCGAATAATTTCCAATTTTTATAACATCTTATCACCCTCAGTCCAACGGTTTAATTAAACAATTCCGAAGAGTTTTAAAAGGTTTAATTCGTTGTCATGAATAAACGCAGTGGACGTAAGTTTTACCACTCGTTCATGAGCCTCAACAAAGTATTCAACGAAATGGTGTATGGTAAAACCCTTCATATTCCTGGGCAATTTTTTAGTGACGAAACATCACAAGGGAGCAGTAGTGATTTTCTTACACAATTACAAACTATTATTTCAAGGATCAAACCTGTACAATGTTCAAATAACTCCAAACCGTCTGTCCTTCTCATTTTCATAGTTGGATCACAATGCATTGCATGTATAGAAGTCATCCCCTGACTACTGGTCCAAGATAAAAAAAGGCACAGACAAGTACTATGACTCCTTGCCCTCTTATAGAACACGCATTAAATGACCGTACAAGGACTCTTTCTTTATAAAAATAACCTTCTCATTCACAATACACATGCAGCTAAGAGCATATCTTCACATTTTCGTTTTAAAAATTCCTTCACATGAACTTGCATTGTAGACAAGTTAAAATTTTGCATTAAATTAACTTAATGAAATTATTTTTATTATTCAACATTTTTCTTTCACACTTTGTTCCTCTCTCGTAACTTTTCCACAATTTTCTGTTTAATTTCCGGCGACTTTATGCTGTGTGACCATTTTGTCTTCAAACAAATGAAATTAATACCCCAAGGAAAGTTTAAAATTTTTTATTTTTCATCTTGGAATCATTAATGAAACATGCAATTTTCGCGTAAATTTAATGCGGAAGAATAAATGATACAGGTTTTTTTTTTAATTTTCTTTTTTTGCATACTATCAATACATTTCTTTACACGCATCCTGTTCCTGTTTTATGTTAAAGTTAACGTATAATGTCTCTCAGATACACGTAGAAAAAAATATATGGTTGATAGGACAATATTTTAAGGGCAACATACTATTGTTGAATTATATGGTTGCACTTTATAATACTATATTGTTACATTAAAACGCCATTGACAGGACGCACCATAGTATTGTAACAAAAATATTCAAAGTAACAATATTTTGGTTAAACATTTTTTTCCTTTCTCAGTGCATACTCAATTATTCTAACCTTTCATACTATTCTCATATATAACCATATTATTCTCATTAAGTAACCATACTAATATCATAAATAACTTTATTGCAACAGAAACATATTTTTATTATAATTAGCACAAATACATAAGTACATGTGACAATTAATAAGAACAAAAAGACAGCATATAATATATTTTGGTAATACGTGTAAAATAAATACAATTAATAAAAAAAATAATACTAATCAGATTACATTTCAGCGGAATCAATGCAGAGTTTCCTCTTTGATGCTGAAATAGCCATTCATTCCATCATTAGCTGCAATAAAACACAAATATTTGTTAAGGATTTTCAATTGAAATTTCAAATGTCATATATAACCATAATAATATGGTTACACGTCTTCTTGGATACACCATATATACATATGTATGCATGTTTACATCTTAGTATTAAAAAATACTTATCTTTTTACTTTCGCGAATACAAAATATGTATTTTTTCAACAATTCCACGTTTTTTATATAGCTGAATAAATATGTATGTATATGTATTTTGAAAATTAAATACGCACAAAACATCTAATTGTTTCCAAAGAAAATATCAAACTAAAACAAAATTATATGTCAACGACTAGAATGAAAATATTGTAATATTCTGTAAACTTACTTTTGTTGCATATGAATTTGCGGACTATACATATAATAAAACAAATATTTTGATATTGGGTGTGATAAAAGCTATTGTTGTTTTCAAAAAAAGTTTGAAATTGCTATTATTGTATGCAACCATATCTTGAAATTTATAGGTGTTAACAATACAATTACACAAATGCAAATATTGACATATTTATAGAGGAACAAACTATAATTAATTTGATAAGAAATAGTATTTAACAATAATGCACAATGTTACGGAATATATACTAATGTTGTTGCAATCATATATCAAACTGTCTTTTCTTTGCGTGTACGAGTACCTGGAAGCGGGACTTTATCAAAAGAGTAAGAGGATTTTGGCGGTGATATGTTATTATGTTTATAATGCTGTCAAGTGAAATCAAAGGATAATTGTATTATTTTATAAGGAAGATATATTTTAATTGATGATGATGTCTTTGAAAGCACACACAAACACATCAATACGGTTGCTTATGTTTACTGAAAGAAATTATTTATTGTATGGAAGGTCAGCCTTTTGAGGATACGAGGCGGATTGAAATTGAAGCTACCTAGCGCTAGATGGCAGCACAGACACATTTTTTTTTTTCTTTTTTTTTAAACATGGTTCTGTCAACCGCCAGCTGTTAAAATTTCAGCCAAATTCATCAACTTATGTGTTTCTTGAAAAATGAAAAAAAAGTGGTTTTCGTGCTGTGATTAAACACAATTATTTGAAATGGAAAATGACGGCGAAAGAGACAAAAGAAAAACTCGATAAACATTACGGTGAGTCTGCTCCATCAGATTACATGGTAAAATATTGGATTGCTGAATTTAAACGCGGCCGAACAAACACGACAACAATTCCATCAACAGGAAGTCCGACAGAGGTGGTTAATATCGAAAAAATCCTCGATAACGTTATGAATGATCGCCGTGTCAACTTACATAGAATTGTTGAAATGGTAAACACATCAATATTTTTCATGAAGATATTCATATGAAAAAGCATTTTGTATGAATATTTGCTTATGAAAAAGCTATAAGCTAGATGGATTCCGCGTTTGTTCATTGTCGACTAAAAACGAGTTCGACAGACCAACTGGACACGATAAAGCGTAATTCTGTTGATTTTTGGCATCGATTAATAACTTTTGATGAAACGTGTGTCCACCTGAGGCTAAATTCCGTAACGATGAATTTGTAAATGTTCACCAATTTCAGTGTTCACTTTTAATTTTTGTGTCCGCAATGTTGAGAATGAATAATTTTGTTAGTTACATTGAACACTTAGGAATAATTTGTTCACTCAAAAGTCTGCGGTGAATTTTGAGTCTTGTTAGAGTTATTTTGAAGTTGAAGAGATAAACAAAAGTATTACGTAAACTAAAGTTTCCATTTCCAGGTTTGAGAGCAGATTTGAGCATTCAGCTCATCATTCTTCCTTTACGAACATATTCCGCAAAATGCAATTCATTGATTCTTACTGAATCGATTTTTATTGAAAAGTGAACACTATGCCTGTCGGTGAATTTTACTTTGAGTGTTCACTGGTAAAAAATAAAAAACATCGTTGCGGAATCTGGCTCCTGAAACCAAAAATCAATCGAAAGCTGGTGGACATGCTCCGAAGAAGGCAAAGACGTTGAAATCGACTGGAAAAATTATGGCTACTGTATTTTGGGCTGCACACGGAATAAAGCCCATTGATTATCTTCAAAAAGGATCCACAATCTCAGGGGGCTAATTCTGTCATTCTTGATCGAATCGAGTAGAAAATAATTTCGATATCGTGTAAATTTCTAATGACGTGACTCGTTACGTAACGAGTCGAATTATCACTTCAGTGTTGCAAAATACTGACAAAATGTGTTTTATAACACTGCCGAAAATTTTCAACAAAAATCATATGTTTTGACAAAACAAGTTAAAATTTACAAGCAACAAATTCAATAAAAACAAAAACGCAAAAGAAATGGACCCACTATTATTATAGGTGTGTTCATTTATTAAAAATGTTTACAAATTTGTAACAATTGTTACCTAAAAGCGTTCATTAACCCAAAAGATTTGCAACGAGAGAACGTCAAAAGAGCGTAAAAAATTGAGAGACAGAAAAATTCTTGCAATTTTTTACAAATAAAGTTTTTTTTTGCAATAATTATTCAAACAGCTGTTATACGTTTGTGTTTACAAAGCAATATTTCTAAATTAAGCTAAAAATAAAAATATTTTGCAAAATTTAAGAAATTGTAAGTGTATGTAAACTTTTAAAACCATAAAATTATTTTATTTTGAGACGCCCATGATATTAGCTATTTCACGCACTTTTATTCGTCGATCATTTAATACCTTATCATGCAATTTGGCTACAATTTCTGTTGTTGTTTTTGGACGTCCACTACGTGGTTCATCTTCAATGCTTGTACGACCACGTTTAAATTAAAAAATTAAACCCAATTTTTTACTGTTGCATATGAAAAAGCACTTTCACCTAACACATTTACCATATCACTATAAATTTCTTGTCCCGATAAATCTTTTTTATGTAAACATTTAATGACACCACGCATTTCTAATTTTTCCATTGTAAAAATATCGCGGATGCGCCTTTTGTGAACACGTGTTTCTATATGAAGGAATTACCAGATCGAAACAAAATTTAACATGTGTTCATAGCAGAGATGAAGGTTTCCAAAACACTTAACTTTTTTCTGTTCATACCGCGCTTTTTGTGCTAGGCTAAGAAGTTTCCGAACCGCCCTAGTACTAGATTAAATAAAATTGTAAAACTTTTCATTATTCTATTACAAACTGTACTCTAAAAACGCCAGTCAAGACAATGCTGAATATAAATGGCCATAACCGCAATATTTTTATAATAATATACATATGTATATGAAAAATATAAATAAAAAATAAAAGATATAAGGGTAGTTATAAAGTACTTATGTATGTGTACCTATATACAACAACACTATTCTAACTGTCAGATTTTTGCTAGTAAAGTGTTCATTTACTTTTTCACATTTTTGAGAGTAATTTTGGAATTGTTCTTGTTACTCTCTCTTTGCTAATTTTTACTAGTAAAGTAAATGAACACACCTTATATTATGCATCATTGTCTGACTCCGACGAAACGGTCACCCTTAATACAATCAGGAAAAAAATTAGGGGAAGTGCAAATCCTTCAAATTTGCCAAACAACGAATAATTGCAGTCAATATATTGTTCAAATACATCGATAACATATAGAATGTTTATTTTATAATACAATGACAAGGATGAATATGTACATATGTATATACATACATATATAAATGAAATAAACAAATTTACTATTAATAATATTAATTATTTTTACCTTGCGCCACATTTTCACATCTTTAATTGGTGGACCAGAAGCGTTCAACTTCAGAGCAAGCTCTTGCCACCATTGGTTGGCTTCCCTATTTCCCTTGCGCAGTATTGGGTAATACAGCTTTCGCCAAGTCGGTATGTATTGCCATAAAATTGGCCACAATTTCTTTTTGTATAAAATTAATTTTCTGTACTGTTGACCTGAAATAAAAAATTATTTATATATTTAATTTTATATTCAAAACCAATTTTGAACTTACATTTCTTTTGTGTTTTTCATTTTGGTGGGTTTTCAATAGTACTTTTGTCTACAAGCAAAATGTTGCACTGTTGCATTCGTTACCCGCTATCGAATGACATTATTAGAAATTTCGATAATCGCAAAAGTGTAAAAACTCGCACATTCGAGTAAGAACTCGCTCGTAAGCGAATGACAGAATTAGCCTCCAGGAAAGTATTATCGTGCACTATTGGGTCAACTGATTGATGCAATCAAGAAAAAACGACCACATTTAAAAAAGAAAAAGTGCTCTTTCTTCATGACAACGCATCGGTTCATACAGCATTAAATACGATGATAAAATTGGGTGAAATACACTTCGAACAGGATGCTCATCCACCGTATAATCCTAGTGTTTTTTTCCTGTTTAAGAACTTAAAAAAATTGCTCTCAGGAAAAATATTCATCTCAACCGAGGAAATGATTACCGAAAATAACGCGTATTTTTAAGGATTACCAAAATCATATTATTCAGATGGTATAAAAAAGTTGGAATATCGTCGGAATATCGGTTTTTGAAGAAAAAAAGTTTTTTTTTTCCTACTTAGGTATCCATCAATCCGTCCTCGTACATTAATGTTTGGCTATTTAAAAAAAAAAATTGTAATCTTACTGCATAGCTTTGCTCCCTCCGGGGAGCAGGTTTTGCCTTGGCGTACACCAAGCCAGGGAACGGGCACTCTACCTTTTGGAGCACAGAGGGGAAGAAGAATCATTTGTTATAGCAAATAAAATTCTAGGAATCCGCATGACTTACATTGTGTTGGATTTCCTAAGCGCGTACCAAGGGATAAAATTGACAGAAGGGGGACCAGCCATCTCTGCTGGCTGCGGTTTAAACCTAAAATCTCAGGAAAGGGAAGTAGTCTAATGCATTCCGGTTTTTGGGTGCTAATAACCTCCCGATGTGCTGTTGTCTTGGAACAGGTACCTGTATTGTAAGGAACCATAAGTGATGGTTAGATGGGTGATTTGGTTAAAGGCTAATGCTCTTAATGGAGTTGGACCAACCAACTCATTAAGCCTTGTCTTCATTGACTATGTGGGAAATGTCATGCAGGAGGCATTAGAAGTCCCTCCTGCAAATTGTGTGAATCTGAGAAACCACATGGGGGCACTGGTGAATCGTGAATAAATCATCCCGTAGAGTTGGTGTATCATCAGATTAGGCCATCAAGGCAAGCGCTGATATTAATCAATTGCACAAACTGCGTAACTAAGCTCCCGAGGAGACTTAATGTATGCCTAACCAAGGCACTCGGCTGCCAGGGATATTGAGTGATAGGTAAGGAGATTTCGAGTATGTTTTCCAGACTATCACGGTTGAGGTGTTTGTATCTTGGTGAAATGTTCTTAAACCTGAAATAACAGAATGAAAATATTATTAGTATTCTTTGATAATTACGGTGCAAGGCCGGTTTTCGGGAAACTAATTATAGTCCCTGAAGTTCTGTGTTTTGCAACAGATACCAAAAATATTAGGAACCTCTAATGATAGATAGACCGGTGAGTTGCTTAAGGGTTAATGGTCTTTATGGTTTTTGTGTAACCAGATTGTGAAGCCTTTTTTTTTTTTGTCTTAGACCAGTACTCAGGGGATGACCCCTACATATGCAGTGCATTGTACCGGAACTAGGAAAATAAGAGGGGAAAAGAGGGATTGAGTTTTTCAGTAAGGGCTTTGCTCATATGGCTGCAAATGTATGACAAGAAGTTGCCACCTGTATAAGCCTTGCACTTAGCAGCTTCAAGAAGAAGGTATCCAGTTCAGTACGTTGCTAATAAAAATTTTAATGGCTTATGAGACACATTTGATTGCTCAATGCACATGTACTTACACTCTGGTTCACTTATTTAAAAGCACTAAAAATTTCATACTCAGAAGCACATACTCGTATTATGCAAGTGGTCTTTTAATGTGCAATTAAAAAGTATGGTCAAATACTTGCATGCTGCAGGTATACTCGTAGATGTCCAACCTTTGAAACACGTTAACAAGCTCTAATGTAAAAAAGTTAATTTGTAGCTTGGAAAAATTCAAAGTCTGTAATAATTTAAAATCTGCAAATAAAGTCTTAACATAAAGGAAAATGTAGGAAAAAATTAAGGAATTTTAATCCTTTTTCTAGATTTTCTTTAACTTAATAAGCAACTGAAAAACATTTATATACATATGTATAATGCACAATGTTTTATTTTAAAAAACAGTTTTTATTTCTGTTTGAATTAGCAAACTTTATAAATTTACTTAAAAATTTAATAAAAACTGGCATTTGTCTTTATACCAAACAATATCTCCTTTTTTATTTTCTTGTTTATAAGACGTTTTTTTCGAGAAAAATTGCTGTTCTTTCTTGTTTCCTTAATCCTTGATAATTGTTAATAAAAATGTCTGTCATGCTTAAACGTATTCATCAAATTCTTTATACGAGGGTCCAAATATAACACACTTGGTGTACTCGTATGTTTAAAGCATTTCTCTATTTAAATTCTCAATAATTTATTGGGACATAAGGTTGTAGGTTCGACAATATCTTTCAAAATTTTCCAAGTCTACTGATGATTAGGGTAGCTCCTATTAAATGTTGACATAGGAAACATAGAAAACAAGCTGTTTATAATTTTTTGTTTTGTAATTCATGAAATTTTGAAAATAATTGAATTCAAATGGTTTCCACCTTCGATGACACATGTGCGGCATCTTATCAAAAAGTTATTCATTACTGCATTGAAAATTATTCGTTACTGTGTTGCAGCTGAATTGTCTCAATTACCGTTCGAATGGATTGCTTTAAATCATTTAAATTTGTTAAGTTTCTTTTGTAAATTTATTGTTTGCAATAACGCCGTAAAAAAGCAGGCGCATTGAGTTCAGGAGATCTGGGAGGGCAATGGAATGTGGAGTTTCTTGAAATCAGTTTATTGGGAAATTTTTGCCTCAATTATGTCATAACAGTCATAGCTATGTGACAGGTTGTCCTATCTTGTCGAAACCAAACAGTGTTAAAGGGATTCGCTTCGGCGCAATTCTGGAAAGAAAAACTCTTTCAACATCTTTAAGTAACGGTCTCCATTGACCGTAACAGTGCGACCATTTTCACCTTGAAGAAACTGCACACCACACTGTGATGCGAAGTGTATGTAATTGCATCTGATTGAATATCTGTGGGTTAGAATTACTCCATATTCAACATTTTGGTTTGTTTACATTGCCGTTTAAATCAAAATGTGCCTTGTCAGACATAAAAATGGAGTTCAAGACATTTTCATCCTCTGACAGCTTTTAATGGTCTTCTCACAAAATTTGAAGAGAATCGAGAAGCCCGTACGGTTCAGTTTGTTTGTGAATTGAATCTTGTATGGAAATAAATTTAAATCTTAAAATTGCCTGCTGACACCCCTTTGAGCAGATAAGCTCCTTGTCGAAATTCTAGGATTGGATTGTATGGCAGCAGCTACAGCTGCGATAGTTTCCTGCGTCCGAACTGAGGGATCTAGATGTTAAGGCCTTCTTGCGATTGTGCCACGCTCGGCAAAATTCTTCACAACAACAGCCTCTAAAGCGTGAAAGCGTTGCACTACCCAAATTCTTTTTTCATTGTCTCAATTCTCCATTTTAGTTAAACTTAAAGATCAATCTACAAAATACAATAAAAATTAAACAGGTTAGTTACACAGAATATAAGCTATTACGTTTTGTTTTTTTTTTCGGTAGCCCCCTTGTACTTCATATAATTGTTCAAAAAAAAAAAAAATCAAAGCTTTGTAATATGGACTAAAAACAAATAGTAGTAGATTATTAATATTTGCATTATCTAAAGAAAATGCAACACAACGTAACTGTTTTTGGCACAAAAAAGTTTAAATTTATGTTTTTAATATAAAAATCTAAATTTTCATTTTTTTTCAAGTTTTTCCTTTCTTACGATGGATTTTTTCAATACAAATTTACTGCGATCAATAATTTTTGATTGAAAAAGACAAGAAAAGTAATAATCTAACCTTTAGCTGGAGGACAATTAGCTGTTTCGTAGTCGCTACACTACTCATCAGCACCTATTTGCGCATTTGAACTCGGGCCATGACGCATCATGAGCGGCTGTCTTAACCAGTCCGACACCGAGCCATTAAATTATTCTCTGTCAATATTCATCTCATATTGAATCACATATGCTAAACTTATTGTATGATATCTGTGATCTATTTAGTTCGACTATCATTTACCGCTATAGTCATCTATTGCAAAACGGCGAGAGCAAATTTGTACACCTAATATAATGCAATAAAATATTTTTACAACAAATTCTTTGCGATATTTTTGTTGGGAAAATAAACTCTATGAAAATAAAATTTTGGTTGATATTTTGCAAGATTTCATTTTTATAGAATTATTCGAAACGTAAACGCTTATTATTGAGTTGAATCTAGCTGATTCAAATCTATACAGTTTATTCAAATAGGATTAAAGTTAATTCAAATGCGTTAGATTTTGATACTATTTGGAGCTAATAGGTAAAAATACGAAAAATAAATCTGAATCGGACATACTCGTAAACTCTTTATTACTTAAGTCCTTCACAATTTGTTTATTTATTTTTGTTAATTATTTATTTATTAGCTAGAAACCTGCAACACCAGCCTCGTATATTTGTTCATCTGCTGGGTTTTTCCTATTTGTCATGATGTTTGATGTATGAAGCGAATAAACAAGAAAAACAAAAATAAAGTTCCTACAAAAATTCTCAATCGTAGTTTTTTTCTTTCTTTTTTTCTACTTCTTTCAGTAATCGTGTGAGACTTTGCATCTTCCAGCTGCACAAGGAATCTTGTTGCTGTTGTAATGTACATCGGTTTCTTATTGTTTTAATTCTGCAACGTTTTTCTTGAAATTTCATAGTCTGTCAAGGAGATAGAAGTACGCATTTCATTTTCGGTTTTTTCATATAAACGCTGGTTATTCTTCCTTCTGTGCATGTTTGTAAATAAAAAATAAAAAAATTAAATAATAAAAACAAACAAATGTATTATTTTTATTGTTGTTCCTCTCATTGTTGGCATCTTTGGCAATAATCTAATGTTTTGTGCTAAAAACAAAATAAATATATGTTATCAGAAATCTTGTTAAAGATTTTATTCTTGTAGAATTCATCATGTTATTTTGCCAATTTAAATACATGACATACAGTGGGACACTTGAAGAGTATTCATATATTAACTGCTTTATTCATAAAATATTTTGTAGGTTTATTAAACTGTTATTTGATAAATTTACTTCACCGAAATCCTCTTGCACGAAACATACTTAATTTTGACGGTTACACTTGGTTGAGAAGAAGGGATACCCTTGCCACCATCAGAGCGTTAAATATTTATTTATTTAAGGCATTTGTTTATTTATTTGTTAATTAATTTATGCCTATGGAGAACAACTCCTTACAGGCAGATACTATAAATATTAATAAAAAAAAGTAGAAAAAAAAATAGCTAATTACTGGAAAAAAAATTTATAAGCAATAGAAAAAATTTGTTAATTACTAGAATTTAATACTAAAATTATACTACGCTTAACAAAATACGGAAGGGATCTGCATTCGCATAAATCTGACGGTAATAAAGCACTGATAAAGGTTGATATTGACGAAGACTACGCTGGGGAACATCAAAATTTAGTTTGTTCACCAGATACTCCGAGCAGATATTGCCGTTAATCAAGTTGAAGATAAAGATGACATTTAACATTTTTCTGCGACTTGTCAAAGAAGACAGCTTTATTTATTGCAGTCTGAACTCGTAGGATGGTAAGTTGACTAAAGTGTTCGAGTAGATATTGCGGAAGATGAAAAGAAGGAATTGTTTTTGAATAGACTCAATTCGATCTCTATGTACATTATAAAAAGGGTATCATATAATCGAGCCATATTCCAATATTGGCCTGACTAAAGATGTATACAATTGCTTTACAACATTGGAGTCAGCAAATTCTTTAGACCAGCGCTTTACAAAGCCAAGCAACCCCAAAATAAAACTTTTTGTTTAGCATTAGCTGGACTTAATTAATTTTTTGTTTTTATCTTGGAGTTAAGTTAAACTTTAATAAAAAACTGTAAGTAAAGCACGGTTTTATTAAACTATAAACAAAAGAGTTCAAAGATCTGTATGTCACAAAATGTTTCCCTCGTAAGATCTATCCTGAAATATCCGGCTATTGTTTGGGAGATCTTATGTATATAGCTCACAACAAATACATAGAATCTGTACAAAAGCAATTTTTATTATTCTGCCTTCGTGGAATCCATTAGATCTTCCGTCATATACCTACAAGACGAGCACGACTTGTAGTGATTTTTTTTTTTTGGTAGCTAGTAGTTTGTAGAACATCAAAGCTTGAAACTGAAGTGATTTAAAATTATGTTGATAAAAAAATTGGAATCATATGTATCCTAAATATCAATCATTAAGCCCACGGTTCAGCAAATTTAGACAAATTTAGTAACAAATGCATTCTGTTGCAGTTTGCGAAAAATCAACAATTTGAAAATGTCTTCATTTGCATTTTGTTTTTCTTTAATATTATATGTCTCATAGTTTACGTCTTGAATCTTCGGGCAGCTTTTCATTTATCACATTTTTTAACAAATGCGCTTTAACCAAATAGTTATTAAAAAAAAAAAATGTTAAGCTAACTCAAACATCGTCAATCTTCGTCTTTAAATACACAAATATTTTGAAATTTAAATTATTTATTTTCCACTTTCTATTGAAAAATGCGCTGTAAGAAATAAACTCCTTTGTTAACAATCCAGACAAAACGAGATTCCATCTCTTAAACAATCCAATTGTTTGTTATCAACTTTTACATTTCTCCTACACACTAACACATTTTAGTTCGTTTTGAAGTACTTGTATACCTATTTAAACCAATTTATTACTTTTGCCATCTTTGAATGTGGCCATTTAGTCTGTCGTTGCATCCATCAGTCGTTACGATGAATTGTCTACAGTTGAGTCGGCCAGTTGCAGTTGCTTAACTTCAATTTCTAACACATTCTTTGAATTATTGTGGTAAAAGTGTTTTCTCTTTTTTTTCTTTTGCTTTTGCTGCTTTCAAATTAATGTAATTTTGTATGATTATACGCTCCTTTCATGGCCAAAAGTTTTTTAATTAATTCTTTGCAAAAATAGTGTTGATGAAACTGCGCAGTGTGCAGAAAATTTAATTTAAATGATATTATACTTTTTCTTTTATAAAAAGAACTTTGCTTTAAAATTTTCTAATAAAAGATTACTGTTTATAATTTTTTCTTTTCTTTTCTTATCATGGACCATTACTGAGGGGATGTACATATGTAGGAGTACATTTGCAGTGCATTGTAGTGGAACTAGTAAAATTGAAAAAACCTTATGAGAAGCTTTAAGCTTTCACCCGTTTTTCGTGTATTGCTGGTGCCAACCTGTGGGAACAGAAGTTTGATATGTCCGGTAAACAGGCCGAAGACTGCAGAAACCTATTCCAGCAAAAACTTCTATTACAAAATAGTTTGTTAATATATTAATAAATATACACTTCACTCTGGCATTTAAAGTCACTATTTTAACATGGCGTATTATTGCAATATGTTGTTGGAGGTACCTACATTCTCGTTTGCTTAAAAAGCTAATTGCTTATAAGTCCTTGATTTACGAGTTGGTGTCGATGAAAACTATCAAAATGGCCGAGGATGTTTTCTATAAATGTATAATATATAATGGATAACTTTATATAATACAAAAAAGACATGGTATAATCGCTACTTTTATAAATGCATTCCTATGAACAATCTCTCCTGAAAAGGGCCTTACAGAAGTATTAGTGCCTTTTCCAAAAGCTCTTTTTGGTAAAACTCGTTATGCGTTGTCTATGACTACAAAGAAAACTGTGTAGAATATTTTCTGTATCATTTTATTACTTAATAATATGTTGAGAAATTCGAGTCAAAACCATGTTCTGGTTGTTTCCCGGTTAGCCATTTAGGGATATGACTCGCCATTGCGATACACTCCCGTGATACATGTGAAACCTACTGACATGTATTTTCAATGGCAAAAGTATATTAAGTTTAATAATTATGAATACTGCTATTTTATTTCAATAAGTATCTTTTGTCATAGACCCTCAGTTTACTTTTTATCGAAAGCTGTGTCATTACCAAAAATTCACTAAAACTGATCAGCGCCCAGTGTAATATATATATATATATATATATATATATATATATATATATATATATATATATATATATATATATATATATATATATATATATATATATATATATATATATATATATATATATATATATATATATATATATATATATATATATATATATATATTGATACATATTGATACATTGATTAAAAAAGTACTAAAACAATAAAATTTGTTGGGACAAAAGTGTCTGTACATCAATACTGTGTACAATTATTCGTACGTTGGAATTCTGCCTGTTTGAATTTTTGTATATACCGTTATTTTTTTGGGTTAAGCATTGGTTTCATTTTTTTAATTGCTATTTAGTGTTGAAATTTTAAGCAATAAGCAACATAAATAAGTTAAAAATGGGAAAGCGAAAGGAGTTAAGCTTGGATATAAAAAATTTTATTATTGACGAGCATAAAAAAGGAAAATCACTCCGGAATATTAGTGAACTATTAAATAGTCGACATTCCACAGTGCAATATATTGTAAATAAATATAAAAAAAGTGGATCTGTTGATAATGTGCCAAGAACGGGACGGCCAAAAAAGATTTCTAGACGTGAAGCAAGCTTAGTGTTTAAAGAAGTGGCAAAAAATCCCAGAGTAACTCGGGCTAAATTGGCTGAACAAGTCGCTATCATTTCGGGAACAATAGTTCATCCAAAAACAATAGGGAGGATTCTACATTCCGGCGGATACGCAAGCAGGATCCCTCGCAAAAAACCGCTGATCAGCGTGAAAAACCAAAAGTTGCGCTTGGAATTTGCCAAGAGGCACATAGACAAAGATGAAGAATTTTGGAACAGAGCTTTATTTACAGATGAAACTAAGGTAAATATATTCGGAAATGATGGTAGAGGAAAAGTGTGGCGCAAAAAAAAAAGTAGCATTGGATGTACAGAATTTGTTCCCAACAGTGAAACATGGTGGAGGGAGTGTAATGATATGGGGGGCAATGGCAGCCAGTGGGGTAGGTCGAATGGTGTTTATAAATGGGGTAATGGACCAGCATCAATATAAACGTATATTGGAAGGCAATTTGAAGGATTCCGTAGATGGTTTGGGTCTTGGTCAGAGTTGGATATTCCAACAAGACAATGACCCAAAGCATACAGCACGTTCAGTGAAGGAATGGTTGCTCTACTATGCACCAAGACAACTCAATTCACCTCCCCAATCACCTGATCTGAACCCCATCGAGCACTGTTGGGACATTCTAAAACGTAAAGTTGGTTCAAAAAACGCCCGAAGTAGAGATGAGCTCAAAATTGCATTGGATGAAGCCTGGAAAGAAATATCTCCAGAGGAAACAAAAAATTTGGTCCGATCAATGCCGAGAAGATTGCAGGCCGTGATTGATGCTAAGGGAGGACCCTCAAAATATTAAATTTATTCAGTATAAGATATTTAAGTAGTTCTACATTATATGTACGTACAATTTGTCCTAATGAATTTCAATATTTTATTTCAATATATATATATATATATATATATATATATATATATATATATATATATATATATATATATATATATATATATATATATATATATATATATATATATATATATATATATACTTACAATCGGTGTATTCCACTGGTAAAAGATGAATTTTCAACGTAGGCGACAAGGCATATCAGCAAACTGGAACTTCGCCCAAACCTTCTTGCACGAAAGAAACGTAATTTTAGCTGTCACACTCTGTTGAGAATAAAGGATATCCTTGCCGCCGCGTTAAATAAATGATTTTACCGATATAATTGGCACAAAATTAAAGTTTTTGTCTAGCATTGGCTGGACTTAGTTACTTTTTTTATTTTTATTTAGTATTAAGATTGAATACTTATTGTTAGTTCACATTGTGAAGATTCAATAAAAAATAAATAAAAGCTAAAAAAAACAAAATTTCGTCCCTTGACGCTCTTTTGTGTGTTGACCCTGATCGGTGTTGTTACGGTGCGGCTAATAAGTACTGTCACCAAAATATTCTGCTGTCTGATCATGTTGCCTGTAGCCGTGGGAAGCAAATTGGTTTGATAAGAAGTCGTCTAGAGCTGCTTATAAGTAATATATAAGCAGACGTAATTTTAGTATTAAAATGAATCATAATCAAAGCGATAATTGAGTTGCTCGTCAGAAATATTAATAAACAATAAATAAAAACAGTAAAAACTATAAACGCTATAGAAAACGTCGTACTTTGTCCATCTCCTTTTTCAACTGACATCAACGTATACAATGTATGAAGTTGGCACAATCGGTACTTTGTTAACAGATGTAAATGCAACTGTTTTTTATTTTAATTTGGCTTTTGATTCATTTTTCAGACACAGCGCAGAAAATATACAATTTGATTTTAATTTAATTTATTTTTAACCGAAAAATTATATAAAAATATTCAAAAAATATAAACTGATAGTTGTCAAAGTTCTTAGCGTACGTTAAAAGTTGCTCAACTTTAATACATTACGTTGACGGAGAAGTACGTAATGTGACAAAGCCTATAAGCCTACATCTATTTCAACTTAGTTGTCAGTTGAAAAACACAAAGTATAACGTACGACGGATTCTATGTGCCCTGGCCTTAAGATCTGTTTTTTATGTAATTTCCAATAAGCTAACTCGTCTATTTTATCACCTTTTTTCCTAAGAATAATAGATTAAGCTTGATATTTTTTCAAGCTAAAAACCTATTACCAATAAAATCGTTATTTGCAAAATTTTATATACAGATATTACAATCTTATCAAAATAAAATTATTTTAATTCTTTAATACTTTTTTTCTCTTCTTAATCTCAAACAGGTAGTTCAGTCCACTCATGTGAACAATTGTTGTTAAATATATCTGAACGATAACACATACTAGTTGTTATTTTCGTAAAGAAAAACGGAAAATTTCCATTATAAAGACAAGAGTACTCCTGGCAAACATGGAACATATGTGTGTTAAACATCAGCAACAGCTGCCATAAAAAACGAACGCATTCAAGGCGAAACTCCGCAAAATTCAACATCTAGCAAAAAAGTGAATCAAAAGCAACCTGCACAAAAGAACGCAAGGAAAAAAATTCAATATAATACGAAATAAAAACATTCCACTAAATGTTTTTTAAAGAAATATATACAAAAAAAAAAGTTTTTGTAAAAGAAGTCTTAGAATGAAAAACAAGGAGTTTTGAATGCAATAGTTTGTTTTCAATCGTAAAAGAGAGAAAAAGAAAACAAGTTTCTTAGAACAGCTACTTTAAGAAATTTGTGCCGCCATCCAACAAGCAACAAAAAGTCCTTCAACTTCAATTTAAATAAATAAAACAGCTTTGGAGAGGCATCAATATTTAAACAAAATTATTTGAAAGGAAATAGAAAAGTTTTATGAAGAAACAAGAAAAACACACATGTGGTGGCAACAAATTTTTTTCTTTTGCAACTTCCAGAAAAGCTGCCACAGCTTTAATAAGGAAAATATTTATTTCCTGCCAAAGAATATTGTAATTTTTTCTCTGGCTTAGATGCCATTAAAAAAGGAGTTGAAAGCCTGCAGAAAAGATATATAAGACTTCCTAAGCTCCATGGTTTTTGTAAGCAAGGATTGGTTGGCATGGCATGTAAACCATGGACGTGAGGTGAAGGTATGAAAAACTGCACCCAACGCTTTAGTCGATAGAATGAAATAATTTTCAAAACTTAATCACATGCACAATTTCCTTCAACACTCAATTTAAATTTTTTAGTCTAACTAACAGCTAAATAGCGCAAATATATGATATCTGACAGCTCGCTAAATTGCAAAAGCATAAGTCAGAAAATGAACATTTACCAAGATGATGTCTTCTAATCATCGGTAGACTTTGGAAATTTTCGAAAGATATTCTCAAACATTCATAGAAGAAGTATTGCTCAGCTCTATACATTGACATTTCTCAAGCTTCTGATAAAGTTTGTGCACAAAATAAAGTTAAACTTGCCTGCAAACACTCACAAGCTTCTGGAAAACTACTTATATGGGTGGAAGTTTGTTGTCAGAGAAGGCGATTTTATAAGCACGACTCAGCCAATCGAGGCAGGTGTTCCCCAAGGCAGCATACTGGGGCCTACTTTATATTTGATTTACGGCTCTGACATGCCAGCGACATCTAGAATGCACACTTCAACCTTTGCAGATGACACAGCGTTTTTGAACGTTCATGAAACCCATCAATTAGCGTTGCGAAGTTTACAGGATAAATATTAGAGAAATGGCTAAAACTTTGGAAAATCAAAGTTACTAAACAAAAATGTATTCATGTCACATTAACACTGTGTAAAGAAACATGTGCGCTTATCCAAATTAGCAACTTACCTATTCCGCAGCGCAATGAAATCCAGTACCTTGGTGTACACCACGTGGAAGTCTCTCATTGAAGCAAAAGTCACTCAGTTAAAACTAAAAGCAGCGCAACTAAATTGGCTTATGGGCAGAAACTCGACATTGAAGTTGGATTGCAAACTCCTATTATACAATGCAATCCTAAAGCCTATATGGTGCTACGGAATTCAATTATGGAACACCGCCTCAGTGTCAAACATTGAAAAAATTCAGAAGCGACAAAACAAAACGCGACAAGGTATGTCAGTAAACTGGAACTTCATCCAAACCCTCCTGAGCGCAATATACTTAATTTTGGCGGCCACACTCGGCTTAAAAGAAGGGATACCGTTGCCACCATCAGATTGCTCAATAGGTTATTTTACCGAAATAAATCCGGCATAATAAAACTTTTTGTCTGGCATTGGCCGGACTTAAGTAAAAAGCAAATTTTTTAATTTTAAATTTAGTATTAAGATTTGAGTACTTATTGTTAGTTCATTTTGAAGATTTAATAAATAAAAATGCTTAAAAAAAATAAAAAATAAAAAAAATGTTGGGAGATAAAGTTGAATGTTTGAGAATATCTTTCAAAAATTTCCAAAGTCTACTGATGATAAGGGTAGCTCCTATGAAATGCCGACCTATAGACAGCTGGAAAACACAGAAAACAAGCTGTTTTATAATTATTCAGGTTTGCATTATAAAACGAAAAATTTAGCTGATACAGCTTATAATAAACTCTTTTCCATTGCGGGATAATAAGCGAGCAATTTTTGCAATTGGTAGGTTAGCCGTCCCATATTACTTATAGCTCTGTAAACTGTCAAGTATTGACTTCCCACAATACGAGAAAAGCAAACAAAAAGTATTTGTTAGGTTTTGAATACAAAAGAAGCAAGTTTCATACTCTGCAGAAGAACATGACACTGGTCTGGGATCCATCGCCCATCCAAGTAGTCACCGAGAAGTCATTACACATACTTAAACAATATACAAGTAAATATACTCGTATTTAGGTATAAAAATATAACAAAGTGAATGCAACATTTAACTGAAGTTAATATTTTAAAACATTTCTTATGAAATTACAACAATCTTGTACAAAAGTAAATCATATTCCACTAAGTTCGTGAATATTTCGATAAGTAAAACAATTTTTCATTTATAAAAATTTTTTTTTATTTTATAAAATAGATAAAATCCTCCAGCTAAGTGATATTTAATTTCTCGTTAAACAATATTTTAACTTTGATATTCCACAAACTGTCGATACAACCTTAAACAATTATGTGAAAATACAATTATAAATTCAATTTAAAATTTTTCGCAGCGGATAAATGTTGATAATGATGACAGCAAAACCAGCATCAACGATGATGGAGAGAAACAAGCCAAGAAATCCAAACTGAATATTATAATTCATGTTCCATCTCATGAAATTAACATTTAGTTTTAAGACCGCCAAGAAAAGTTAAAGTGTAAAAATCGAAACATGAAACTGCAAAGAAAAACTTTATTTGCAAATTAAAATGTTGGATTAGTTAAGAAACTGAAAAGAAAAACAGCATAAAGAAAATCATCAGTGCGGAAAAATGCATCAGCATTTTCTTAGCATGGCTCTGCAGCCATGAAAGTGCAAAGAAAATATGCTTAAAAGTGTGTTGCTGTTTTAAAACATCACACAGAAAAAGCAAATTTTTCAGGACATTTGATGATGATATGCCAAGGTATTTGCGAGTGATCTGGTGTGGTGGTGATGGTGGTTTTATGATTAAAAATATCTTCTTAATGCAAGTTTTGTTTTCCTTGTTTAATTTTTGATTCTCTTATCTTTGAATTTAAAGCCAACAAAACACAACTTTGTCGACTGGTTATTGGGTTGATATTAATATTTTGGTAAAAAAAAAAAAATGTTTTTGTTAGTTTTAGATGATGGCAATGCAAACACTTCTTGTCTTAAGTTTAGTAACCAATACATTGTTTGGTTTATTTCTTTTAGTTTTTAACATAGTTTAAAATTTGACACCCAATAAATATTTTATGCATACATATTTTTTTTGTACGTTATATTCTTGTACTTGTAACATATAGCACCTAAAATTATCTGCCCACCTAAGCTGTGTTGGCCAGCGGTAATATGTGACATTGCCTTCAAACTGTGTAGGATAAGACACAGTGAATGTAGTTTTTACTTTTTCTTTTGACAATTAAACAGCTGTTCTGTGGAAACTCCCCCCGAGGAACTGGTTTTGCCTTGGCGTATTCCTAACTTATGCGCTCTGGTTTTCGGTGAAAAGAGGGGAAGGGGTCCTTCGTTTGGTGCGGCAAACAAAACTCTAGGAAGTCATATGACTTATATTGTGTTGGCTTCCGAAACCCTTACCAAGGGTATAAATTGGCAGAACGGGGATCAATATGGCCCCCGGGTAAATCTGCTTGCGGTTCGACCTTGGCTGAAACGTTCTGGCTGTGGTTGAAACCTAAAACGCAGGAAGGGAGTGTTAGTAACCTTGATAATTGTTTGGTGTGTGGTTTTTTTCGAGGGCTAACAATCTTCCGAGGATCTGTTGCCTATACAACAGATACCTGCATTGTAAGGAACCAGTGGTGATGGTTGACGGGTGAGTTGGTTTAAGGGCTGATGCTCTTAGTGGGCTTCGGCCTACCAACTTATTAAGCCTTGTCCTCCATTGTTGCTGGGAAATTTCATACAGGAGGGATTAGAAGGCCCGAACTCCTCAACAAGAAGTTGCTCATATGACCGCAATCATATGGCAAGAATTGCTACCTGTGTGAGCCTGGTAAGCCACACGGGGGTGCTGGTGAATCGTGAATAATTTACTGCGTGGAATTGATCCACCATCAGATTAGGCCGCAAGGCAGGTGCTGATGTAAATCATTTTCACAGATGTTCTTTGGAAACTGTCAAAATTGCCCTTGCCTATGAACACACAATAAACTCGCATTATACTCGTGCTTAATATTCATATACTACCTCTCATTAGTTATCACAATTTTTCGAGTGTAATCAGCAGCAAAACACTCCTCAAGTATAGACTGAGCTATGAAAAATCATACAACAAAAGTAATTTATGTTGCAGTAGGTAACAAAAACATAATGCATAAATTTTTGACTTTATCATTATAACAAGACTACAAAAAAAATAACAAGTTAATTGAAATTCATATACTAAAATATTTAAATAAAAATACACATAAGCACTTACCGGAGGAAATTCCTGCTTTCTTACAGGTTTTGAGTTTAAGTACTCAGCGATAAGTTAAGAAGAAGAAAACGCTAAATTCAAACAAATTAACTTGGTGCAGAAAATTATGAAGACAAAGAAATATATTCGTGGCGTATGAAGAATTTATTTCCACTCAATATATTTATGCAACAAAGTTTGTTGAGTAGCGTATACGTAATATTTAACTTTAAAGCTCTTCATACATAAATATTTTTAATTACTTTTTTGTAAAGCAAAACGGATAAAAATATATATTATAAACTAGAAAGTCTAGCACCGTTGTTTTTTGTAAAAAAAATTATTGAAAATTTAAAATGTACAGTGAGGACTGGATATACTGGACTATAGAGCTGCGAAAACCTTAATCCCTAAAATGTTCTCTTTCATCTATTGTTATTATATATAAAGAAAAGTAGAGACGTGTACAAAAGAAAATGCTTGTTTTGACAGATATTATTAAAAAATTTTTCTTTTTAAATCCTCAATAATTTATTTAGATTGTTGGGATATAAAGTTGAATATTTAAGAATACCGTTCAAAAATTTTTAAAGTCTACTGATGATGAAATGTCGACATATATGCAGCTGGGAAACATAAAAAATCTCTTTATAGTTTTTTGATTGGTATTCATTCAAAAATTAAAACAAATTATTTTTTCAAGACTTCAACTGTATTGCTCTGTTTTCTGTGAGCCATACTTTAAACTACGTGGTGCCCAAAAGTTCTATATGAAAGAGCGAACACCAATACGTTTAAGGAAAAACTACTTTTAATTATTATTTTTTTGTTGTAAAAAGCAAACATATTTACAAACTCAAAATTTACATTTAATTAATATTTTTTGTTGTCAAAAGCAAACATTAAATTTACACTGATAATCGCTGCTGTCAACGTTTATCAGCAAAGCATGCGAAAGAGTTGTTGCTTTGCTCTTGTGTGTGTGCAGTCAAAAACGACAAAAATATATATAAAACAAAGATTTTTTTTTCATTGCTAGTGCTGAAGGCAGTTCATATGTATGTATTAAAGAGCACAACCCTATAGCTAAGCTCTTTTACAAAAACAATTGAGCATCAAGCGTATAGGGCTTGGACACTTCTTCTTTAAACAATAACTTGTTATATTGTTCTCGTTAATAGTGCAGAGAGCAGGAAGTATTTTTGTAAACCAGGGCGGATTTATATTGAAGCTATCTAAGTAGGAAAAAAGCAATTTTTTTATTCAAAAACCATTAATTTCCCAACATAGTCTCCTGTAAGCTCAATACACTTTGTAAGATGATGTATCAACATTTTTGTAGCATCTGAATAATAAGATTTTGTGAACACCTCAAAATACTCGTTAGTTTCTGTCATAATTTCTTCGCTTGAAATGAATCTTTTTCCTGAGAGCCATTTTTTCAAGTTTGGAAAAAATAAAATGATCACTAGGAGTTAAG
Organism: Thecocarcelia acutangulata; assembly: GCA_914767995.1. NCBI lineage: Eukaryota > Metazoa > Arthropoda > Insecta > Diptera > Tachinidae > Thecocarcelia > Thecocarcelia acutangulata. Next base: position 140,408,003 of record OU612094.1, on the reverse strand, counting down.
TCTGGACTACAAGATGGATGATCAACATATTCGAAGAGTATTTCACGTAATTTTCGCATCGTATCTAATGCTATGTGAAGCGATGCATTGTCTTGAAGAAAAAACACTTTTCTGTTTTTTAAAAGCGGTCATTTTTTTCTTGATTGCATCAATCAATTAATCCAATAATGCACTATAATACTTTCCTGTGACTGTGGATCCATTTACAAGATAATGGCTGAGCAATATTACACGTGCATCCCAAAATACAGTAGCCATCACCTCGCCAGCCAATTTCACTGTCTTCGTCTTCTTCGCAGTACTTCCACCATTGTTCCGATTGATTTGTAGTTTCAGGTGTGTTGTGCTAGACCCACGTTTCATCAAAAGGATCAAGTCCAAAGTGAAGTGATTTGTTTTTGTTCGACACTGAGCAAACGCGACACCGATTTTGCCGATAGCTCTTTTTTATTCACGCAAAATGTTGAACACGCGTTCATATGATATGATTACCGTTGTAAGAACTCTGATTGTGGTTAATAATACCGCAACTAGAGTATAATATAAAAATATTTATTTAAGGAATTAAAAAATTATTATTGTATAACATTTTTAGAACGAATCAAAAATATTGAAAACAGAAAAATGCAAGGCAGCTTTATACAGGTAGTGGCAGAATTACAATAAATGCAACACCAACAAACATCAACATGTAGTTTGTTGGTAGAATTTACGAATAGTTGTCAAAATTTATAATTCTGCCACTACCTGTATAAAGCTGCCTTGAGAAAAATGTATCTATGAAATATTTTTCAAAGCCAACTTAGCAAATTCACGTTAAACAAAGGTGTTTAACACTAAGAAGTTTAACTTTAACAACCATTTCAACAATCTTACGTAACTTAACTTGGCGATCATTTATAACGATATCGAGGATTTGCTTGATATTTTCGTCATAAACCACCGATTTTGAACTTACTGTTGATAGTATGGTTGCAGTGTTTGTTTGGCCACGTTTAAATTCCGCAAGACAATACGAATATTTCAAATAATAGTGTCTAATCATTGCCCGAAATTTACTTTTTTCCATTTTTCAAGAAACACAAAAGTGGTTTACTTCAAACGACTAAAACAAATAAACTAATCGATGAACTTGGGTGAAATTTTAACAGCCGATATTTGATAGATCGTAATTTAATATTATATTCAATATTAATCCGCCGCCGTACTTTTTAACTTAAATATATTGGGTATCCAATTTTGTTTTCCCTGTTTTGTAATAGATGGCTGTAGCAGTAAGAGGTACTCGAAATAAATAGCTCATGGATGTCATGAATAAGCTTAGGTATTCCTAAACATAACATGAAGAAATCTGCGGCTGAGGCTAATCGGAATCTGGACCATCAGAGAGAATTATACCATCGTGGCGAGTATTCAGTGATCTTTTTTCAGATTTAATCTGTTATAATAAAAAAGTATTTCCTTTTATTTACAATTAACATCATGCGGTTTGGATAGACCAACCTTCATTTGGCTAACTTCAACTTAGTTTATCCCCCCAACCGTATACTTTGTTAACCTTACATTCCTTTTAAATAAAATTTCTAGATGATGTGCTGTTAATACCTCTTTCAAGAAAATTTTTATCTAACCAAATCTGTTAATATTTTTCGAAAACAAAATTCCTAATTTGACTTTTTTAGCACTAACGTGTTATAACCGATCGCCAACAGTATTTCTTTTCTTCTACGAGTACATTCAATTCTTCTTTAGGAATTTACAAAAAAAAATGCTTACGTGCTGTTATTATGAATAGAAAACCCAAAAATTATTTTTACAAATGAAAAGCCAAAAATTATTATTTTTTCTATACCTTTTAGTTTTTCTTTGTGCGGCGACACTTTTAATAGAAAATTTTCTAAAATATTTATTTTCTTATATTTAACCCGAAAGCAGTTTTGAGAGTATCACAATATATTTGTTTAGCCAATATTTTAATAATTTGACAAAAAAAAATTAGTTTACTTTTCATTTATATACAAAATTTCTATACTTTAAGTTTTGAGAAAAAAACTAAAGACAAAAATTTATAAAACTAATTGTACAGCAACCAGAAAAAAATACTTATGATTTATTTTAAAATGTAAATCCATTAAAATGTTAAAAGGAAAACTTCTTATCTTCCAACAAAATTCTTATACAAATACAAATGTCAAAAAACGTACACGCACACACACATGCATACGCGCTGCTACAAACTCATGTGTGTATGTGTGTATGACTTCAGAGTTCCTTAAGTGCAAATATTGTATAATAAAATTTATATTTATATTTTGTATTTTATTTGATAAGATTTTTTAAGAACCATAATTTACTGATATAAATTACAAAGGAATATTCATATGTAGGCATTTGCATTTAATATGCATAAAATTGCTTAAAGATTTTAAGGCTTTTTCTGCTTAAGTTGTTGCAAAGTTTAAAACAAACTCTATATTTTTTATTCAAAGTGTAACGAAAATTTTAATGGAAAACAGTGTAAATATTTCATGCCTAATAGGAGATAAATTGAAGCTGGAAAAAATATATGGGAAGTCAAATAGTTTGGAAGAAATTGAATAAATCATATTTTATTTTGTTTTCAAAGATAGTGAGTTCTTTGGTATTTGAATAGAAAAAATGTTTACGAACTTGTGAAGCTCTTTTAGATAATGAGTTTAAAAAAAATTATTTAAATTGCCAGCAATAACAGATTTAAAGAAACTCAGCAAAATATTAGGAAATGCAAGCCAATTGACTTTAGTGATTATTAAATTTATAATTGTTATTTTTAATATTAAGTTAACAAATATGTATTTTGTGACTTGAATATTGGATGCACGATATATATTTACTACAAAGAATCAATAATATATCGCTCCTTTATTGCAACATAGGCATATCTCAAAAAATGAGCTTTTCGAGTTAACAATGCAGAATTTTTATATTCTGCCAAAATTTTATTTGAATTACCTTTAAACTGTCTCCTTTAGGAGATATTTTCTAAACATTTCTTCTAAGGTTTTTATGGAAACTAAAAATTTTAAATGTGTTTTATGTTGCAATAAAGAAGCGATATGATCAAAAGTCGATGTATAAACTAAATGTATGTGCAGTCTTATTTCTCGGACGTCTGTCATTAAATTCATATCTATGCAAAGTGTGTCGTATTGTACTGCCACTAACTGCTTTATCTGAATATGTAGTGATATACTTCGCAATTTATACCGCACTAGAACGTGGCTTATTTCTAACTATGTCTTCTTTTTCAGTTAAAAGCTTTCAACGACCTCTTCGTTTAAAAATGCCTATTTTTTAAAATTTTTTAATTTTTCAACAGTCTTTTTTTAGGTCTTCCTAAAAATTTACCAACTTTTTTAAAAAGTTTACCTTTTTCTCTTAGGTCTATTATAATTTTTCTTGTTTTTATTTAAATTTCCGTGCTGACCTTGGTGTACGACTATTATAAAACTTTACGGGCACAACGGATGTTGATAATCAATTAACTACAACAATTTTTTTTCCTTTTTCAATAAAATTCGCCATAAAAATAGCTGTAAGTCTACCGGTCTTAGCGAAAAAATTAATTAATTAAAAAAATTAATGAGAAAGAAACTGTTTACTCACTTATGAAGCGAAACAAAATTTTTCATCAGTGTCTTAAGATTTGGGAAGAGGCAAAGAGCGGTGGGCTAGTCCGGTAAATACGGTGGTTGAGGTAATATATATATATATATATATATATATATATATATATATATATATATATATATATATATATATATATATATATATATATATATATATATATATATATATATATATATATATATATATATATATATATATATATATATATATATATATATATATATATATATATATATATATATATATATATATATATATATGAGATTATAGGAAGGCCAGTATTAGCGATAACTTGGTCACTAATGCGTGGTAGAGTTTAAAGTGGGGCAAGCTCCAAGAGGGTGGGCAGCGACATGAGACAAAACATCAGCGCAAATGTAAAGAAATTTTGTGCGCTATTAATCGTATAAAGTTAGGTAACATATTTTTTCTTTTTAATTCGGTTACTTGTAACGTAATTTGTCTTCTCCGGACCCATTTATATTTTCTTTTTTTAGCTTCAGTGGTCGATAATTCAATCAATCGACATGGTTTTTTATTTATGTCTGTACTGAGCTAAGCCTGGGACTTCTGGATAGGATCCAAACCGTTGAGCTTAATGCTGGAGCAGACCAAACTGGCATCTCACCGCCATCAACGGAATGTTCACCCCTTAAACTTAATCATGTTTATAAATATTTGTTTCTAATTTGGAACTAACATTTATGAAAGGTAAACAAGTACATTCAAAAACCCTTTATTCATGTTGTTCAAATAGGTATATTGCTGATATATATAAAAAAGGCCTCTTTTTTATTATTTCCATATTTCTATACTTTCAGTAAATTATAGTTTTCTTTGATAGAAATTGATCCAATTTTGAAGCATCATTTTTTTACTAGTTTCAAAAGAAAATGAAAAAAATAATAAAAAGAAATTTAACAGAAGAGAATACACAAAGTCAAACTAAATGAAAAGTTGCGCCCAAAGTCAAACTATTTAACTTTTTCTGAAGTGCCCAAAAGCAAATACACATTAACAAATACTCGTACATCATACGTTCGCATACACAGAAGGCTTTTATTTTCCATATGCATATGTAATTGTTTAGCTGCTGAATAAATGAGTTTGACAGTATTTGTTTCCTCCTCTATTTGTAGGTTTTTTATCGTTTGCACTAACCATGTAATCAAGGACATTAATATCCTTAGGGCATATTGTGAAAGTACTTGCAAAGGTCTAGGAATATGTGATAAAAGCATTAAACTAAATATGAAGAAGAATAAAACAGGTAGAGAAAAAAAAAGAAAACAAAAAGATATCAAAAACCATTAAAGAAATTTGTTAATAATCAAAAGGGTGAGTTAAATTTGAATATTTTTAACTTTTCATTCATTATGAACAATATGTAATTGATTTTATCTATACTTATATTATATAATATTATAAAGAGGAAAAGTTTGTATGTTTGTAAAAGATAGTCCCTTCAACTACTGTCCCTATTTTCAACAATATGTATAATAAAACCTACGGCCAAACTGTATTTTCTTTGTTAGGCCCGAGACTTTTCAGCCCATGTGATGCCTTTATATTTCTTCATAACTAGCACAAAGAGAGCTTACAGTTTATGCTTCTCCTGAATTTTTATTTGGTTGATAATAAAACCATATTAATTTGTAATTCTTCTTAAAAAATGTGTTCTTGTTCCTACTGCTACTCTTATAAAGAAACATAGACGAGCACCAAGCAAGCAACGCCGCTAACACAGCTAATCTTGATGAAAATATTAATTACTAAGTGATAAGCCAAAAACTCCACACAAATAGTTTCATTTCATAGCCGCTACAAAAAGGTCAAAGAAGTAAAAAAAACTCTTATTTTATCGTAAGCCTGTCAATCATATTCTTACGTGAGACTAAGACTATAATGGTAATATTGCTATTAAGGGTAATATTGCTACGAAATTTGTATAACATCTAGCTCAGTGTGCAGCCGTTGATCTGCTTGTTATAAATGTGTAGCACATTCACGTAAACAAGATAAAACTAAAAACATAATACACAAACGGACAAACATACATGATTTAAAGTACGTAAAATTTCAAGTAAATCAACTACAAATTATGTTGTTGTTATTCTTGCATTCCTTTCTTATTGTTTGTTGATGTCACTTGCTTCATGTTCGCTAGCATATATGTGAATGTGTATATGCGTAAGAATTATATATGGATGTACATTTGAGTCTAGAATTATGAACCACTAGAAAGATCGTGATGATTGTAGAATATGGTAAAGAGTTATAAATAGCAGGCAGGTCGGCTGCAATGAGTACGTTTATTTTTAAATTTTTTTTGAAGACGGTCATAGTCAGAAAGTAAGCAAATCTAGTATTTTAGTACACAGTGGTATTAAGAGTAATTAATTTAATTATTGTGTAACGATGTTTTATTTAAGTACTGCGTAATGTGCAAACGAAGTGTGAGTGACATTATTTCATTTGCAATTAAAGAATCCACAAAAGCGTTTTTAAAGACAACAATGTAACAATGCGTGAAACATCAAAATAAAAACAAAAATTTCAAAATCTTTGGTTATGAACGTTTAAAATTCAGTTTAAAATCTGTGTTATCTTATATGAGGATATACCAGAGTGATTTTTTGGTTTTACTAAGACCGGGTTTTGTAAAATGCCTGTTTTTGCATATCGAATAAATTGGGTCAACCGGGATTTTAATACATTAATGTTATATTTTTGTATCCTTTTTTATTTCAAGTATGCTTGCAACGAATATATATTTTTATGAGAGTATAAAGTGAGAATTTAGTTCACAGTTATATAATAGTTAGTATATATGTAGATAAATAATATACTGTGACGGTGAAATTTAAACATTCCACCGCTAACGTAATACATAAACTTACTTCCGACTTGAATTTGAATTCGCATAAGAATTACTGCACTGGAGCATGACTTATTGACATGGAGAAGGTCTTTGATAACGTATGGATCGCGGCATTAATTTATAAATTAATTCAAAATGAATATCAAATGTATCAGGTGTTTCTACTTAATAAGATGATAAGTCAAAATTCATTGCTTGTTATGAAAATATGGGAAGCCGCAAATCATTTAGGGTAAACAGTGGACTACAGCAAGGAACGGTGACAAAACAAACAAAATAGAACAAATTAATACAAACCTGCTGAAATCCTACACGATGCTATTAAGTGGGACATGTATTTTAATACCCAAAAATGGGATACTATTCTTTTCAGACCACCTGCAAATAAAGTATTACAAGTTACATGTTAAAGAAACACTCAACAAAGCGAGAAAAGCTTTTGCGATATACAGGCAATTATTTTATTTAGAGCCCAAGGTAAAAATAATAATGTACCTATCCCCAATAAAACATATTTTAAGACTACATTGGACCCGAGTGGGCTGGCTTTACAAAAGCTGGCAGCGTGTTAAACCTATCACCTTCGAACATGGAAAAATTAAGAGTTTTGAAAGAATATGTTTAAGAGCTTGTACTTCATTATACAGAACCCAACAAAGTGGAATTTAGAACAATTGAATATAAGATATAGCATAAGTATATCATGCAAAGATTCGTAAAACGAAATTCAACAAATATTGGTGACTATCTAAATAATTTAATTAAATTACAATTTGCCTATTTTATCTCCTGACACTACATTTGCAAACTTCTCTTTTTCCTTTTTCATATACTAGCAATGTTTTTTAATATTTTTCATTGCATTTCTACTATTGTATACACTTATTTTCATGTAAATAAATAAAAACGAAATGAAACGTTGTAAAAAACAAGAGACATTGTATATATGTAAATAGTAATATTATTAACTAGTGTTTATGTAATGAAAATGTCGTATTTTCTAGTCATTAAACAAATAAGAAACATCAAGAGCTTCTATTTAAATGTTTCGTAGAGAGAACATTTTGGAATATTAAGATTTGAAAAACTATTATGAAAGATGTAATGAATAATACACGATTAAGAGCAATTCGCGTTTTGCTACATTTATCTACGTATGGCGCAATCATAGAACCTAACTCTGAATAAATTCAACAAAAGCTTTTCGCATCTTTTCATATGTAAAAATTCAAGTAATACATTTGCCTGTGACTTGGGCATTTTGATACAAACTGGTATTACATATCGTTGGACTCACGTAGAAAGCACCTAACTCGCAATTTCCCTGAATTGAACTCTTTTATTGATTCTACTACGTTTCACACAAGAACACAGTGTCACAAAGATTTAATTATATAATTTCATACATATCGCCCTTACAAACAATTGAGCAAAAAAAAGTTACTTTTAGATGTACCTATTTATAAAGATACCATTACGAATTTTACTTCTGCTGTAAAATTGCAATTATATTTGTTAGGGCCTTTCTACATGAGACCAACGGTATATTTATCACATAATCATTAAAATAATTACGGCTTTCATGTAAGGATTTTTTCTTTAATTATTAACCGGAAAACCAGGGTTTTTAAAATTGCCACTATTCGAATTATTCTAAACCTGTTTTTAGAAAAATTTCAAATAATCGTTCACCCTAGAATACACACGCACACACACACGTGCGTAATCGACTAATTTACGAGACAAGGTTAACCAGGCTCATACAAAAATGCTTTACATAATTGTGAAATTGATTTCAATCAGCACCTGCCCTTACATCCTCATTTGATGATGGACCAAGTCCATGGAGTGAATTATTCACGATTCACCAGTTGCACCTATAGGTTTCTAGGCTTATACAAGTTATAATTTTTGCCATAATTTCGTAGCCATATGGACTAATTCTTACCTTTAGTGCTCGGGGCTACTAATCCCTGCTGCATGCAATTTTCCAACAGTCTTAAGACTTAATGCGTTGGTAACCCGAATTCCATTAAGAACATCAGTCCTTAACCAACTCACCCATTTTGTCAGCAGGACTGCTTCTTTACAATAAAGTTATCTGTTGCAAGAGTTTATTAGCCCCCAAAAACCGGGGGCGCGGAAAATAATTCTTCTGCCTGCGAGTTTAGGTTTAAACAATAGCCAGAATGTTTCAGCCAAAGTAATCAATTCAACAACAAGATGGTCTGCAAAGCCAAAGCAAGCAACTCAGCCATGATCAGCACCAAGATGGTCTGCAAAACCAAGGCAAGCAACACAACTATGACTAACACCAAGATGGTCTGGTTGCACTCAAGGATTTCTGAAGTCAAACACAACCTAAGTCATAGGGCTTGCTAGAGTTTTATTTGCTACAACAACTGAGAGAGTCCTTGGGTGCGGTATGAATTGAAGCCTACGGATGATGAATGGCGTTTGGTTACTGCGTGCAATGCAAAGACTAGAGAAGCCTCTGGAATGCATTGTGACTGGAGATGAAAAATGGGCTCAATACGAAAATCTCAACAGCAGAAATGATGGAGTTATTCCAAGGTCATGGCGAGTATTTGGTGCGATCAGCTAGGCGTAGTGCATTATGAGTTGTTAAAATCGACTGAATCAATCGCAGGCAATCATTGTTGAATGCAATTAATTCATTTGAGTCGAGCGTTGAAAGATAAACGGCCGCAATACAACGAGAGACATAATGTGATTTTACAGTATAACAATGCTCAACCCCATGTCACAAAAGTGGTCAAGACATAATTAAAAATATTTGATATTTAACTATTTGGTATTGCTTAAGTAAATATTTCTTATTTTTGCAGCTAAAGATCGTTTTTTATTTTTTATCAAAAATTCAACAGTATTTATTTTCAATATTTCGATAACAATTTGTCATGAAAATTAATATGTTATTAAAAAATTTTCAAATTGAAAAATTATTGTCAAAAATTCCTATATACAAAATATCCATACACCAAGAAAAATTATTAATTCATACACAAAGAAAAACTCTTAACAATATTAGCAAATTGAAAACTTAAAAAAATATCTATTTAATTTACTTTTTTTTCACTTTATTATTTTATTTATTGAATCTACATAAAAAAATGTGATGACAATAAGTATTCAAATCTTAATATTAAAAAAATTTTAATTAAAGTCCTGCCAGTGGTGGACAAACATTTATTTTTATGCGAATATTATTTCAGAATTCAGTCATCTGTTTAGAGCTCTAATGGTAGCCAAAGTATCCCTCCTTCTCAGACGGATATGACCACCAAAGTTAAGGATATTAACTGCAAGTGGATTTGGATGGATTTCAAGTTTGTTAATATATCTTGTCGCGTACTTCACAAATTCAGATTTCACAAAAGGTACGTTCAGATCTGCGTGGATTCGTGAGTTTTTAACGTACCATGGAGCATTTGTAATTCTACGGAGAATTCTATTTTGACTTCTTTGAATTTTTTCAATGTTAGATGCAGAGGCTGTGCCCCATAATTGAATCCCATAGCACCATATTGGCTTTAGGATCGAGTTGTACAGCAAAAGTTTACAATCAAGCTTTAAAGTCGAATTTCTGTCTATTAGCCAGTTAATTTGCACTGCTTTCAATTTCATTTGCGTTACTTTTGCCTCGATGTGCGTTTAATTTACTGACAGAAAATTTTGGTTATTAAAAAATTCAAAAAAGAAAATAACAATAATAATACACATAAAAATTAATAACATAAAAACAACATAAAAACCAAAATAACTTAATTCTGCAACAAATACATTTTTTGCAACATGTTGTTTCTCAACTAGCAAAAGAAAATGTTGTTTACAGAATAGCATGGAAAAAATTATTAAATCAATTCAAATCTAGAATTTCTTTTTTCTGTGTTGTTGGTGTGTTTATAATTTCTAACATGTAACGCTTCTGATAATTATTTTCTGTTCTTAAAATTTAAACATTTTCAAAGTTTGGAAAACGATTAAATTTTGAACACTGAGAAGATAAAGTTGTTTTTTTTTTTTTTTTTTTTGTAATGAATATCCCTATATCTTTGTTCTGACTTATGTCCTGCAATTCTAGTTTTAATTTGTTTTTTGTAGGTCCTATGTAAACTTTACTACAATTTTTTTGGTCATTACCTTGACAAGGAATTCTATAAACCGAAATGTCCCATTTATTAAGTCTATCTTTAGTCTTACTAAATAATTTACCTAACGTATTGTAGCTTCTATGAGCCATTCTATATCCCTCTTTATTATATATATTAGACCTTGCTAATCTTTCTGATAAAACTGGTATATATGTTAAAGATTTATACATTTTGGGTTCTGATGAATTAACAAAATTCTGTACATTTCTATTTTTAAACTGACTTATAAATCTATTAGCAAATTCAGCTGGAAAACTGTTATCTTCTAATATGTTTTTAATCTTTATAATGTTCTTTCTATGGAACTCCTCGTCACTTATTGTAAGAACCATTTCCACAAAACTTTTAGCTGTGTTTATTACTATATTTCTATATTTCTGCTATGCTTTGAAAATGTTGAAAGGAGTAATACCCGAACCCCGTATTTCAGACGTTGTGGGCTATCACATGTTTTGATCAATGGTACTCGGCCAGACTGGCTAGTACTTCCGGTCTTATGAAGAAGTAAAAAATGTAATCGATTCGTTGATCACTTCATGAGATGGCCAGTTTTTTTTAACGTAGGATTCATACGCTGCCTGAAAGAGGGAAACAGTAATGGCCAGCATGAACAATACTTTGAATCATAAGTGTATAACCAGCTTTGTACAATAAAGTCCCGAATTCCTGGGGAAAAAAAACGGCAGAATCAAAGCTGTACACTTGTGTAACTAAATGAAAATTTAGGTGTTCGACACCGTAAATTTCAAAAATATTTCAATTTTGAGTCAAAAAAATTTGTATATAAGTATCTTGAACTGAGATTAACTGCTAAAGTACTCATGCATATTGGCATTTTGAAGGGAAAAAATAAAAATATTATCTTTTTATATGTGTAAGATATGCAACAGCAAGGTGTCTTTATTGGCGTTGCACCATCACAAGTTTTTTACAAAACAAAAAAAAAATACTATTAATAAAGCTAATATACTATTGCATTTAAAAAACACACAAGTAGTGTTGAAGTATTTTAAACAGAATGTGGTAAGAAGTCAAAGAAATTAAGTTCAAAAGAAAACCAAAGTATCAAATATTTCTGGTATTAAGTTTTTTTTTTATACAAATGTTATTTCGAACCTTCTTTCTTGCAAATACTAAGAAAACTCAAACTTGAAATCGTTTTTGTTGCGGTCTTTCTTCTTTTGGTTTCTTTAAAAGGATTATTGCATCTCTAAAAGTTGTTCGTGCGCGAAATTATTTCAAATGTTTTGAATAAACGGTTTTACACAAACAAACAAGAAAAATATTTCACAAAAAAAGCTTACCGCCAAAGTATTTGTAAAGAATATTCAGCTTATTATAAAGTATTTAAATTAAAGCTGATAGAAATGTCACGTATATGGACTAAGCTGTCATGAAAAATTGATTTTCTAAGTTTTTGACTGTAAGAAACTGAAAACAACATACGAGTATAAATTAAAGTTAATTTTAAATGATTTTTAGTTCAAATATTCCATAAAAACATTTGTTAAAATACCCTCCAGTGTATGAATGTGCATATAAACCAAACAATTTTCTTATTGCGGTCTTAAGATGATAATGTTTCGTACCAAATCATTTTTAATCTTTCAAAGCGAAGATTGTTGGTGACACTTTTCTTAAGTATATTATAACTGGTGTGAATTTGTTGGAGAGATTTATGACCTGTTGTATTTTGAATTGCTTTTTTTATAACTTGTACAGTTTTAATGTAAATAAATATAGTTTAACAAACTAAAAAACACGCTATGATATTAAACTAAACAGTTAGAAATAATTTTGAGAATAAACTTATAAAAAGTGAATGATAAATACTAGTATTATAGTGAATTAAGCTGTGTCATATTTTTCGTATATCGAGCGTCCGACGCTAAAATCACAATAATACTAGTATTTTTTATTTACTACTATTTTACCTTATTCGTAAAGTTATTTCTTAATTTATAGCATATTCTTCAGTTTTAGTTTTTTTAAGTATAGTTTAGTAATTTTAAACTTTATTTAGTTCGAACCTTTTGGGAATTCCTACAATCAGCTTCAGGAATCACCAAACTCACCGCATTTTGCCGAAAGTAATACGGCAACCTCTAAATTTGCACTTAGGTAAGTGACCATTCATAGTTCAGATTCACGTCTCAAATATGAAAACCAGTTTCGATTAGTAAAGCGAAGTTTTTAGAGAATTCCCAAAATTGGCTTTAGAAATCGCCGAAATCTCCCCCACTTAGCTGAAAGCATTATGACAACTTTAATTTTTTCACTAAAGCAAATGGCCATCGTAGTTCAGGTACACGTTCCGCGGCAAAAACGCGCACCGAATATGAAAAAGTGTGTCGACACCGGTTAGCGAAGGGGTGCTGAATTTTTTGAAATTCCCAAAATTAAATTCGGGGACCTCCCCACCCCCTCCCTACACTTTTCCCTGGAGGGAATACGGCAACCTCAGTTTTCGCACTAAAGCGGCAGTAGCACTGTATATACCTACATTTATAATAATCATCATAATAAACATACAGGCAAGTATGCAATGATGCCAATTATATTAGCGTATTAAAAAATTCAGAAATAATAAGAAAAATGTATTTTCCATAAAAGTTAACAAAATGAGCTATAATGATAGTTTGAGACGAGTATAGAATGAATATCAAATCTCTTATCGAAGCTGTGGACTGGTAGTCGAAGAACATTGGAAACACTAGCGTAATTATGAGCAGAGTAACTTTTGTGGTTGCTTGTGGTTACGCAAGGAATAAGAACAGAAATGATAAAAGTTTGTTTACATAGTTTTGTTCAGAGCTTGCGAACTAACATGAGAGCCTCCCTTAAGAGATGTGATACTTTCAAAAGCAAACTCTCAAATACGGCGTCGATATCTATCCTTACCCGATTGAAATTATTATAAGTAAAACAGTTCCCAAAGATGAAAACATTTTTTTTTTTTTTTGCTTGTAACAGTACTCAGGAGATAGTCTCTACATATGCAGTGCATTTTACCACAAATAGGAAAATATGTTGAGAGGAGGTTGAACATTTGACTTGAACTTTCCAACGTTATAACAGACAGAAAACACATCTGTAGGCAAGTTATTCCATAGGTGAAGCGTACGGCTGAAAAACGAATTCTCTCTGTAATGCGTTGTACGATTCCCCGGGCAATCGACCACAAGTGGATGAGCTCTGTAGTGCGATTCTGTAACTTTTATAACGGTAATCGAGTCGTTAAAATAATTATAACTATATTTTATCAAATTTGCTATTCTGTAACATGTTGTTAACGATATTCGCCGTTGACCAAAATCAGCTGTCGATATCTTGATTGTCGATATCTTAAAGACAAAAATTTTCTCGCTGCTTATTCAATTGTTAAAGTTTAAAAGTGCTAATAATCTGATTTTTAATACATAAAAATATTTATTAAATAAATAAATACATAAAATATTTATTAAATATATTAAAAAAAAAACAGAATAATTTTTTAGCCGGTAAAATGTGTCTTGGGTCGATATAGCTATTGAACGTTTGGCATTCGGACTTGCCAGGGATGAAACAAGTTTGAATGCTACAAGGGAAAATCAGTGTGTTTTCCGGCAGGTGGACAATTCCTTTAAGTTGACAGTTAATGAATTTAAAAAGTTATATTGTGGCCTTAAGCATTAAACACATTGAAACCAGCAAACAACCGACTTCAATATGTCAAATATAAAATACATGCATTTAAATGCGAACATTTATTTTGACAACAGCAATACGACACGACTGCAGGTTGTTGTCCACACTGTTTTTTTTTTTTTTTTTTTGCTGCAGTCGAATTAAACTAATTTTTATTTTTCTTGCCTACAAAATAAAAACAGTGTGACCAATGTGTATAAAAAAAAATTTAGCTCTTGGATATATTTGATTTTCTAATATAACATAAAATAACAATAAAATTTAAATGCTGTTTTAAATAAATTAATAAATATATTGGTACTTTTGTTAAATATATGCATACATACTTACTGCAGTATTCATAAAATATATTATGTTTATCAAACACTTATTTGAAAATTTTTTTCTAGAAATTTGTCAAATACAGTTTTTTAATAAATAGACAATATTTTTATGAATAAGGCCATTAGACTCAAAACAAGAAAAATTAATTTTATTAAATAAGTAGAATGTGAATAGATACATATGCATATACCAGTTGAGTTTACATCAAGTACAAGTAGTTAATTTCTTTAACGCTGTTATCATTATAATTCAGAAGTTATATCCGATTATATTTTAAACTTTGAAGGCCCACCTAATCTGAGTTAATCGTAGTAAACGAAAACCTTTTTAAGTTAATTTACTCTTTTTAGACGTTACTTTTTAGAAAGAAGAACTTATTCATGAAAGTTTAGTATAAACAGATCTTGTTCTGTAAATCAACAAATTTTGTGAAGCTAAAATCTCTTAGGTGGCCACACTGAAATATAGTTTTTTGAAAATGAGTTTATGTTGCTGCCGTGTTCAAAAGAATTCAGTAGTGCCCTACACGACTACAATTGCCGGTTGCAGCATTTGCTGTTGTGAAGTCGTGTAGTCTGCTGTGGTCTATGTGTTTAATACTTTAGTTTTGGCCATTTTGAACATACAGAAATTAGTACAGACATGTATAAACGAATAAATGAAACCGTATGAACTCATATTTTATTTAACTTACCTTATTACAATTTAAGTAATATTTATTGTCACTTAAAAACTAAAATCACAACAAGGAAAAATCAATATGTATACATATTGTTATGGAAAATGGATTATTTTTTCTTTCCTTCTTTGTGGTCTTCGCTTTTTTCTGGCAGAGTTTATACGGGGCAATGTTTATATGAATGAACAGAAAAATACAGCTGTTTACCATCGTTAAAATCAAGTTACAGAATCACTCAATCGTTAGTGCAAGCGATGAAATTTGATGACAAAAGTTGTGATTATCGGATCGTTAAAAGTTAGATAATCGCACTACTGTACGATGAACGCCTGTTTCGTATACATGAGCGAGTTTCGGGAACAAGAGCCCTAATCTCATCAGAGCTAAATCTATTGTAGTAACGATAGAACAGAGTAACACACCCTATACTGCGTCGATGCTCCAGTGATTCAATAGAGTTGAACACCCTATTGTCACCGATAAGCTTTTTCGCCCTCTCCTACATACGGTCGAGTAATTTCAAAATAGATTTTTGGGCACCCGCCCAAACATGAGAGTTGCATTCTATTTTCGGTTGGATGTAGGTGGTATAAATAGTAAAGATATCATATGGGTACATGAAGTACATCTTACACCGTTTCAAAAACCCGAGGCACTTGAATGTTTCTTTAGACACATGAAAAATGTGCTCAGTTTTTGGCCAATTTAAGATATATAAGTCAATTGATACCGAGGATGCAATCCGTCATTTATAAGAAAATTTAATTTGATTAATCCTTTTGGCTTGCCATCACATAATCTTTTACTTAAAGTACTTTTAAGAAATTTAGGCCCAATTAATTAAAATATAATTTCCAATGATTTCATTAAAAACATAGTTTTTAATGACTATTAACAAGTACCCGCAAGAAATTTTCTCTTTGGTAAGAATCGATTTGAGGAAAACATATTTTTCTCACGGAAAAATATAGGTAGGTTAATTTATCACGGGTTGCCCACCGCTGCAAACAACATATACATTTTTTAACACAAAAAATGCAATGTATAATGTACGACCCGGCCTTTACACTTAACTAAACATGAACACAGAGCGGGCAACGCCGCTAACGTTTTTCAAAATTCAAAATTTTTGGTGATTCAGCTTCCTATAAGTATTTGTTACTCATTCGCACTTTGTGGCAAAAATTTTGTGATAAAAATTAGCGACAGAACGTATTGACTAAAATAAATTATATAAGATAATATATCCAAACAAATATTTTTCATTTCCATGGCAATGCATGATATTGAATTTGCCTATCTTTAGGATAGGCTCAAAAGCAGGATACATTTTTTGCACTTCCAGAAGGAGACGGATATAAACTTCTCTGGTTTTGATGCCCTCTTCAATTCTATACCGAAAATTTTGGAAAGTTATCTGAGTAGTGATAACGTTTTTCTGGTGATTTCCATGTTCACAACTCATCTAGGCTTGGTCACTTGAGCCATTTAACTCCAGAAAGCCAACATGTGGAGTTATTTGTTACGCTTTTAGCGCATATTCGTGATTTTTTTTGTTCACAAGACTTGGTAAGGTATCTAAAATAGTTTTGAAATGCTAAAAATACAATTCTGAAAAGACTTGCAGGGCTAAGTTCAATCAATTACTCGTATATGAACTTTGCCAAAAATGATCGAAAATATAATCTTGCTAGGAATGAAGAACTTCATCTCCTTGGTTTAATCAGACGTACAAAAGCTCAGCCAGATCCAGAGAGCAACCATTAGAAAATAAGGGAAAGAGGCATAAGCCCATATACAGATTTGTTACGCAAAAATTCGAGGTCTTCGTGTTTTAGGGTATTTAACCGTTAAAAGTTTCTTCATGAGCAGCGTCTTAGTGCCAACGTTCTATTCCTCGACGTAGATTGTGAAAATTGATTTACATCAGCACTTGCTTTGTCGGACTGGTGGACCAACTACACGGGTGAATTACTCATAATTTACCTGTACTCCCTTTATTAATATGTTGAAGAAAAAATCTTTCTCTTTAGAGCTGTCAAATCCAACAGTTTCTTTTATTCTGTAAACTTTTCTTAATATACGATTTAATTTTTACTTATCTCTATGTTCATAAAGTCGATCAAGTAAAGTCGATCGTAAAATTTCTTTGTGTCGACTCTGCTTGGTCATTGGTTTTTAGGTTCAACGACAATTGTACACAAAATTTTGATTTTATTATTTTTTTACTATTTCAAAATTTTTTGTTTTTGTACTTCAACTGTCGTTGCCCTTTTATAATAAGACTATTAGATTGATTTGTTTACATAGTAAACTAACATAATGAAAAAAGAAAATCAAATTTCATTAAACTATTGAGGAAGTCATTTTTAGAGTAAGCATTTTTAAATTTGTGCCCAAAGGCGCTCTTGGTTCAATTGACTTAATTTAAGGTTTGTTTAGTATATTTAGCAATAATTTGGTTAATGTCTACTGAGAGCGGTTGTGGAAGTATCTACGTAACTAATATATACGCAACTTGGCTTGTAGTTATATAGGCAAAATCCTTGCTGAAGAGTTCGGGCCTTCTAATCCTCTAATCCCTCCTATATTCAGTTTTCCAGAAATCAATAGAACACAAGTCTTATAGAACATCAAGTCTATTAAGATCATTAGGCTTTAACTAATGTTATGTGCACGTATGTTGGCAATACCTGGTATGTGATGAGAAAATCAAAAAGTGATGACACAACCACTTGAGAGCCATCTGCGTTATCAAATCCGGATGAATGGCGGAGAAGAAGAAGAATTAATCGTCAACCGTAGGAATGTTCGAGAAATATCACTGGAAACCGAATATGAAAAAAAGATGGCCAGGAGAAGAAAGATGGCGCTGGCGGGTTTTTCTGGAAGAAAAATGGAGGAAAAGCTGAAGTTGAGTTGTCAAGGAGTGTACGAGTCGTGAAGTGAAAGCCAAAAGAGCCAGAGGTAAGAATTAACAGGTTGATTGTTACTGAAGTGTGTAGCCTATAATAAAAATCATATTTGCCTTTGGATGCACGCGTCATTTTGCATGGTATAGATGAATTGGGCAACCGAGACGTAGCAGCTGTCTAGCGCCAAGAATTTTTAAGAGCCAAATAATGATTAAAGCAAGCTGACGACATAGCAGCACCTCTACTCCCATTACCAGTATAGCTCAGCCTCCACAATATCCACGCCAACAATTTTAATGGCAAAGCGAGCCAACAGCGTCTAACCACAAAAACAGGTTCCGCCATTCACACCAAGAGCAGTGGTAGCAAAAACAGCAACGCAGAGCCGTCGGCGAGCCACAACCGCCAGCATACCAGCGCCGCCAGTAGTCCAGACCAAGGAAGACAAAAGATGACAGCTAGATGTAGCATGGAACACCGCAACGATCGTACCTGCTACAACAAGTGACGGTTACGAAAATGGCGTCCAATAAAAGGCCATAAGAACACTAACTTACTCTTCTAGCCATCTCTACTGCTTGCTTACATTACAGATGCCAGAACGAAGTTAGACCCAGAGAGGAAGTATACATTGCTAGTCAAATCGGCGACTCTTCGTGTGCCAGGGTATTTTGGCGTTAAAGTTTCTTTCATAAAAAGTTCATTACTGCTCCCCGGAGCAGTAAGAGCTTTTAATTATTCGTTAAGAGAGTAAAAAATAATGATTGTCAAACACTACCACCTCTTTTAAAGAATGCCCAAGCATTCATTGCCTCGGTTAACAAGACTGAAATTTTCGCAAGCAATTCCTACTTACTGCCGATAAGCAGTCAACCACTTCCCGAGCTTGAAAGAGTATCTGCGGCTACTAGCAAGATGTTTTTCCAAGCTCGAGGCTGGATTGGATAGCTTTGCGGCGCTGGTTTGGAAGAAGAGTTCTTCTAAGCTTGCGCTTGCAAATTTATGTATTCAGACTTAAATAAAAAACGCAATATGTAATTGACACAAAGTTTTATTAAGATCGTAGAACTATAGAATGCAAGTGCAGATTTTATTTTTTAAAGAGTATGTCATTCAAATGTCCGACATCAAGTTCAACACACAGTGCAAAACGGAATCGTGTGTACTAAGCCACGCTTTGCAGAAAACTTGGTTCAATTGAGCTGATTTCTTCACGAATATTTCCCTTAAAGCCACAGGAAATTGGGGATTGTCATCATAAACCCTCTTTTTGAGTTAGCGCTATAAAAATAAATTCAACTTTTCACATAGCCATGTCTATTACGACAGAATTGAGGAAAACATTTTTCAATAAACTGATTTAAAGAAACTACACACTCTGTTGGCCTCCCAGGTCTCCTCCCAGACTTCACTGCACTTTTTTTGGGTTATTGAAAAGAAGGTGAAGAGAAACCCAACAAATTTGGATGATTTAAAGCAATCCATTCGAACTGTAATTGAGACAATTCCCGCTGCAACACTCCAGGTAGTAATGAATAACCTTTTGATAAGATGTCGCACATGTGTCACCAAAAATGGAGGCCATTTGAACTCCATTATTTTCAAAACTTTTTGAATTACTTTAATTCAAATGTATTATTTGTCAAATGAATTACTAAAAAATAATTTGCATAAAATTTATAAAAAGCTATTTGAGTTTCCTAATGTAGGAAAACTGATCAGCCACCCTGTATTTTAACGTATTACTTTACTATGTAACGCATTATTTTTTTTTATTAATTTCCTACCTGTCCATTTTTTTCAGTGCCACTTTTGTTTCTTTGTCAGTATGAACATAAATTAGCTCGTACATATGCACGCATCTGAGTTCAAGACAGTTGAATTGAGTGCATGTATGTGTGTGCGTATGTTTGACTGTATTTTAAAGTAAATATGAATGATGCGTTATCGTTGTGTACAATAAGACCATTAAATTTTCCATAACAGCTGACTTCCATTTCGTTCATATTTGTTCTTGGCATTTGGCTGGCATTTACATTGTGGTTACTGCAAACCCGCACTTATAATCATCAATTCATTGAAACCACAGTTTATGACCAAAACTACGAATCTTAAACACTGACATACAAAATTCAAAAGGCAAACACACACGCACACATACACACGGGCAAAGCGGCATACAATCACGCTTGTACTTTTACACATACAATACGCAAATATTATAAGAGATTATGCAATTTACAAACAAAAACCGTTAAATTTTATATCAATTTGTATTTGTATTTTATTGCTAAAAGTTTTGTTGCAAAGTTACGCATACAAACACACACACACACTCAAGAAGTTGCTTTCAACACAAAGAAAACCAAACTGAAACTTTTTAGTTTTGCTGCGGTTTCTTTAAAAGGACAGATGGTGGGTCATTTGTGTGAAGTTTCATATTAGATAGAATTAATAAAATTTCATCTCTAAATTCCAAGAAAGAAAAGAGACCTTGAAAAAACATCCCGATTTCCCAACTCTGAAAGCAGCATATTTGTTTCAGTGTTTTGTTTACGGAAGTAAATTAATTGTAAGAAAGTGTTGTTTGTTTTCACACTTTCTTCTTTCTTTCTTGTTTTAAATTCCTTCCTTTTGGTGTTTCCCAAAGTACTTACAACTTTTCTTAAACATTTATTTGATTTACACTTTAATTTTATCCCATATTATTTCTGTTTTTGAAGCGTGTTTATTGTTAATGAGCCAATTTAGTTGCAACTTTTATAAGTTCATCCTCACAGTTCAAACCATCTCCGGCAGGCAGACAAACAGCAGTTTGCAAAAACTTATTTCAAAGTTTAATATTTTATTTAAGCCAAATTTGTTGCAAGTGTTAAAAATTTCATTAATTTTATTGCAATAATTGTAGTAAAAAAAAAGAAAACCGAACAGGATGCACAAAAATGTTACTTGCAAACGTTAAATAAAGGAAATAATAAAATAATTTAATTAATGTTTAAAGTTCAAATGACTCTCTTGAATAGTGTTGTTAATTTGCATTATTCTGAAGACAGTACATCAGTACATTACGCAGTGCCAAGATTAAAGTTGCTTTAAAGTGTAGTTATTAAAATAACCCAATATAAAATTGCAAAAAAAAGAAAACTATATAAAGAAATGTAAAAGTGGGAGGAAGCAATTAAACATAAAATTTCAATAAAGTTAGTAAAACTTACAATGTGTTAAGTACAGTTTAGCATTGTTAAAATATGCAATATGAAACAGTGTTTTAATGAGAATGATTTTGAGATGAAAGAGATAAGTCGGAATGACTCTAAAATGTGCGTATTTACGTATTGAGCTTATGTACATACCAAAATGAAAACCCATAGACTTAGTCACTTACGGGAAATTTCAAACAATTCTTATTAAGTTAAACTTAGACTAAGAAAAACAACCTGATAATCGTGATTATGAAGAAGGAATTAATATTCAACCAAAAAGTGCAAAGAGTAGACAACGTACTACATGGGCTGAAGAGTCCCGGGCCTAACACATAGATATTTTATTGCAGTCACCTTTTTTTTCAGTAAATACTAACCTTCAAAAGACAGCTTTTAAACTTTCATAAAACTCTATTCATTAGTTTGAGAGTTATTGTGCTAAGAGTGACGCTACTTTTGTTATTTTCAAAACAATCGATCAAAAACAATTTCGTGTTTTAATTTAACAATGCTTCTTCATGGGACAAATTGCCGTTCAAGCGCAGCAATGAATTGAAATGTGTTATGGGGACTCCGCTCTATCAGAAATAACATTAAAACATTGGTTTGCTGGCTTCAAACGTGGTCGTAGACACACCGATGAAGCAGAACGCAGTGGACGCCCAAATGAGGCAGTAACACCAGAACACATAAAAAAATCCACAAAACCGTTTTGAGTGATCGAAAAGTGAAGTTGCGATATCGCAAAGATATAAAAAAACATGTGGGCTTTATATTGCATGAGCATTTGACTATGAGAAAGCTCTGTTAGTAGGTGCCGCGTCTGCTCACTTTTGACCAAAAATGAAAACGTGTTGATGATTCGGAGCATGACCATGTTTTAATGTAACAAACCGGAATTTTTGCGTCAATATGTGATAATGGATAAATCGTGGATCCATCTCTTCACTCCAAAATCAAAGCGATCGTCATCTGAATGGACAGCAACTGGTGAACCTCCTCCAAAGCTCCCGAAAGCACAACAATCGGCTGGAAAGGTTATGACCTCGGTATTTTTGGATGTGCATGGTGTAATATTCATCGACTATCTTGAGAAAGGAAATATCATTAAGAGCGAATATTATATAGCGTTGTAGGAGTGTTTGAAGGCCGAAATTGTAAAGAAACAACCGCATATGGTAAAGAAAAAATTGTGTTTCATCAAGACAACGCACCGTGTCACAAGTCAATCAAAACAATGGCAAAACTACATGAACTGAACTTTGCTGAACACCACATTCGCCAGATTTTGCTCCTAGCGACTATTGGTTGTTCGCAGATCTAAAACAATGCTAGCCGGTAAGAAATTTGGCACGAATGAAAAGGTTATCGCTGAAGCTTAGGCCTATTTTAAGGCAAAATATAAACCGTTCTACAAAAGTGGTATTAAAATGTTAGAACGACGCTGGAATGATTGCCTTGCTCTTGATGGAGATTACATTGATGAATAAAGCTAATTTTGAACCCAAAAAACTATGTTTTCTTTGCAAGGCCCGGTACTTTTCAACCCCTGTAGAAAATGCAATAAAGGCCGATATTGGGGCTCTGCAACATCGTGCACGATTAGTAAACTACAAAACTCGAAATAATTCCAAAACCGTAAAATCCCAATCTCTCTACTGCTGTTTACATGACGTAAAGTTCTCTTAAGGTTAAGGCTTGAGCTTAGAAAACATTAAAAAAAAACTGTTGTTTTCAAATAGTTCAAAATTCCAATTCAATACATTCTTCTACCTAATACAATAATAAGAACATACGAGGTCTGATCAAAGAAATAACCGTTATTTTCCAATTTTTTTTTCAAAAAGTATTTATTTATTCATCAATCTTGTCCCCTTCAAAGTAATACCCCTCAGATATATGCTAGCGTTTCTTCCAATCCTCGAAACGTTTCTATAATGCTGTTTTTGGTTTTATTTTTTTATCTTGGATCAGTACTCAGGATATGACCTCTACGTATGCAGCGCATTGTACTGGAACTAGGAAAATAGGTTATGATGATAAGGAAAGAAGGAGTAGTGTTCGTGGAGGTCTAACTTTAATAATAACAACACGAAAGACTAAAAGAAGCTCTATTACAGCATTTAAAATATCGGAATTATATTAGTTAAAACTATTATTATTTGCTCAATCGTAGCAAAATGCTTTCCTTTCATCGGTGTCTTCAGTTTTGGGAAGAGAAAAAAGTCAGTGGGGGCCAAGTCCGGTAAATACGGTGGTTGGGGACGGGTTTGTTTTTGGCCAAAAACTCACGCACAAGCATCGATGTGTGAGCTGGTGCGTTATCATGGTGCTGGCATAAGTGTATTATATCTGAGGGGGCTTACTTTAGTTAAAGCGGCCAAGATAGTTATAGATGAATAAATAAATACTTTTTGTGAAAAATGGAAAATAACGGCTATTTTTTATCAAACCTTGTATCCTTTGTATCCATTAATTTAAGCTAATATGATATTGTGTTGAAGGGCTCAGTCGTACATTGCCGTATAAAAATTTCTTCGAATTTTAATTTTTGTAAGTACTAATGTTCAAAAACCGTTCAAAAAACACGTTTTCGCTCAAATTCACACATTTAAGAAATGAAACTTCATCCTTCTTCCACTTTAAAAGGCAATCAAAATAATGTCTTTCTTAAAAGCTAAAAACGACTTCCAAATTGCATTTATTTAAGTCACTTTGGATGATTTGCATATTTTTAACAAATTTTTATTTAATTTATTTACATCATTAAATACTAACAACAGCAAAGACAGCAGCAACCATAAATAAAATTTTGCTTCCGAGCATAAAATTTCATCAATTTATAAATGATGCAATAGCAACAACAACCAACAACGTTAACCAGGCTGAAAACCCCCAACACCGACGTGTTTAGCCAGTTTCGGTTGTAAAACAAATTATTCTACTCCAATAAAGAAAATATGTACAGACAAAAGAACATAAAATGCTTGAACGATAGTAGCTGTTAAAAGAAATAAAAAATATATATACAAGTAAAAAAAACGAAAAAAAAATTTTTATCTAAAAGCCAAAGAGACCAATTTCATAGAATAAAAGCAAAAACGGACTTAAACTGCTAAAGAAATGAAATATATATTTGGTGTTTAGTTACTTCCTAAAGTGATAACTTATTTTATAGAGCAATAACAGCAAAAGAAAGAAATAAGACGGCAACAACTACAACAGCTACAGCAATGACAGAACGTTGTACGTGTTAAGCAACAACATGCAACAACAATACAACTCTGGGGAGTGCAACTCATTCATGAACAATTCTCACACAAAAAAATGTTTTTGAAAAACAAGTAAAATTTCTTTAACAACAACTGAATTTAGAAATACAGATATAAAACTGAAAATGTCAAACAAACACACAATAACACTAAAAGAAGGACTTTAACCAAATGCTCGACCAACTGGCAGAAACGTTGAGTGTCACTAATAAAATACTCTTTTTTACAATTTTATTATTTATTTTGCTTTTTTTTTTTAATGCAATTTTTGTTTAAAGAACTTTATAACGACGACTCTAGAATAGAAGCAGCCATGCAACATGCAGCAGCTTAAGCATTAAGTTTCAAAACAACAACAATAACAATATAAATTTTCATCTAATAATGAAATTATATGATGTCAACATAACGAGCAATAAATGAACATCCTTAATGGCCATTTAATGATGTCAAATTGAAAGCTTCCAATTGTATTTTGTAGGAAATTAAAGAAAATTTCATTTGGTTTCGTTAAATATTTATATTATTTTCTAATTCCATTAATAACAAAATGGAAATGAAACGACTTTATTAAAATTTTGTAATAAATTTTACAACTAAAATTGTGTTAAATTTTTGGTTTTTGTATATTTCGCTCCTTTATTGCAACATATTCATATCTCAAAAAATTTGCTTTTCGAGTTAACAATGCAGAATTGTTAACAGTACTACCTTTTAATTGTTACAAAAAATTACTCAAATTAGTTTTAAACTGTTTGCTTTAGGAGATATTTTCTAAAAAAAATTTCTAAGATTTGTATGGAAACTAAAAATTTGAAATGCGATATTCTCGAAATGAGCTTTTTTTAGTTATGACTATGTTGCAATAATGGAGCGATTTGTACTCGAGTTTTATTCAAGCTTTTCTTTTCTTAAGAGTCCTAAGAAAGATTTTTTATAGTACAAATTTGCCGTGATTAATAATTTTTGATTGAAGAAGACAAGAAAAGTAAAAATCAAATCTTTAGCTGGGACAGAACTAGCTGTTTCGTAGCCGCTACACTACTCAGCCCTATTTCAGATTTGGACTCGGGTCATGATACATAATGAATGGCCGCCTTAACCACTCAGTCACCAATCCATTGAATTATTCTTTATCTATATTCGTCTCAGTCTATATTCATCCCAATCAGTCATGCATTTGTATCCACGAAGATTAGCCTGGAACCATCGAGGATATTTGAAAAATATATTTTACATAGGTGTACAATTTTGTTTTTGCTGTTTTTTCTAAAATTCTTGGCTTTATTGTAAAAACCTCGCTATACACTTATCATTCAAAGTATTGTCCATCGCTAGCCACTACTTTCTCCTATCCTTCGGGCAGAGTGCAAGTCCTGTGTTGAAAGAACTTTTCATCATGTGAAGCGAACCACAAATCTATCCCATTTTCACTTCTTCGTAAGACCGGAAGAACTGGTCACACAGGCCGTCCGCCATTGAGCGGAACAAATAATATTCCGCGGAAGCAACATCTGGAGAACATGGCGAGTGGAGTGGGACTTCCCATTTCCATGTTTTCAAGTATGTTTTGGCCACTTTCGCAATATAGAGTCGTGCACTATCATGCTGTAAAATCACTTTATTATTTCTTTCGTTATACTGCGGTCGTGTGTCTTTTTATACGCATTAATTGTGTTCTAACAACTTTTAATACACTATGTCGAGCCGGTCCCACCAAATACTGAGCATAACCTTGGAACCCTGAATATTTGGTTTGGTTGTTGACGTGCCGGGATATCCCCATGATTTTCTGCGCTTGAAACTATCGTAATGAACTTATTTTTTGTCCTCAGTTGCAATGCTGTGCAAAAAATCCTACTGCGTTTGCCTTGCAAGCAGCTATTCACAAGCAACTTCTTAAGGAAGCAACTAACTTTTCTCTCCTTTACGGGTGTAAGATCTGGACAAACAGATAAAAGAGAGAGCAAACGCTTTGCTAGGGGTGCAGAAAACGGCTGCATTGCAAGTAACGGTCGCTGTCCAACTGACCTGAGTATATTAGAGAAAACAAAAATATAGGTTAATTTGTTAAATTTTTGTTGAAATTTTATAATTTTTAAATTACAAATTTTTTGGTTTGTACATACTTATATACATCGTCAGGAAAATTAATATGTTATTAAAAAATTTTTCAATTTGAAAATTTATTGTCCAAAAATTCCTATATACAAAAAATCTATACACCAAGAAAAATTATTAATTCATACACAAAGAAAAAATTCTTAACAATATTATCAAATTGAAAAATTTTTTAAATTGAAAACTTAAAAAATATCTATTTAATATACTGACAGAAACATTTTCGGGTTATTAAAAAATTCAAAAAAGAAAAAGTAATATTAATAATAATAATGACAAACATAAAAAATAACATAAAAACCAAAATAACCTAATTCTGGAACTAACACATGTTTTGCAACATGTTGTTTCCCAACTAGCAAAACAAATGTTTACAGAATAACATGGAAATATTATTAACATAATTTAAATAATTTTATCCTAAGAGTCATTCTTAAACAATTCAAATCTAGAATTTGTTATTAACTAAATATCTATAATTCTGTGCTAATTTTTCTGTGTCTACCTTGAAGTTATTTCTTTGTGTTGTTGGTGTGTTTATAATCTCTAACATTTCTAACATGTAACGCTTCTTATAACTATTTTCTGTTCTTAAAATTGAAACATTTTCAAAGTTTGGAGAGTGATTAAAATTTAATTAATCAACTGAGATCAATAAGGAGTAAAATTATTAATACGAAATCAAGCATAACGTTTTTGATAAGATACAGAAATGCAGGGATTATTCCGAAGTTTATTGCTAACTCACCGAAGAATGTATCAAGAATTTTCAATAACGTTTGCTTACAAGGGTTTCAAAAAACAATTTTGGATTATCGGCAACATCTTCATATCAAAATTTTAAAATTAATAATTAAGGAAAAACACGAATTGCTGAAAATTTTGAAAGGAAGAGGGTAAAATATTTACGTTTATTAGAGAGATTTTTATCTATAAGAGAAATAGAGGAGTTTTTAATTTTTGAAGAACGCTTATCGGCAATATACAATGAAAAGATAAAAAGAAAACATAAAAAGAAATTTGAAACACTTAGGAGACAGCAGATCAAAGACTTAGGTATTAGATTTAATGATAAGTGATTTGTTAATAAGACAAATCTAGATTTTCCAAAGGATATAGAATGGGTTATTTTACTTGGACAGAAATTTGCTTTGCCGGTTAGAAAGAAAGATTTTCTGATTTTCAAAATTATAAGTGAGGGTGAAGATTTTGTTCAAACATTAGATAACAAGGAAGACCAGGAAATAGCTAGAAATAGGTTTACATCAGTTATAGATAATCATTTGAATAAAATGGCTTTAACAAGTAGAGATAGATTTGTGATTGATAGAGTAAATGAAGCAGAGAAGTTTTTAAAAAGAAATAAGGATATTATTATTTTAAAAGCTGATAAAGATAATACTACATTAGCTATGTATAAGCAAGATTATATATTAAGAATTGATAATATTATAGGTGATATTTCTAAATATCAGTTAGTAAATAAAGATCCAACGAGTAAATTACAGAAGGTTAATAATAGTTTAGTTGATGAGTTATTCAGAAAAGAAATTTTTACTAATATTGAGAAGAACAAAATTAAAACGAATATAGCTATTGCTCCTAGGTTATAT
The DNA here is from genome assembly GCA_914767995.1 of Thecocarcelia acutangulata. Lineage (NCBI taxonomy): Eukaryota > Metazoa > Arthropoda > Insecta > Diptera > Tachinidae > Thecocarcelia > Thecocarcelia acutangulata. The sequence goes on along the minus strand of OU612094.1, from coordinate 140,379,464 downwards.
GGACTGCCATAGATTTTCCTTTAAGACCTATTTGTTCGTTTATTAATTCACCATCATATGAACTTTGTAAATATGTCGTAAATATTTTAAGACAAATTACTGGTAGTTCTGTATATAATATTAAAAATTCTTTGGAATTTAAGGATAGAATAAAAGGTCAAAATTTAGATAGTGATGAAAGATTAATTTCTTTTGATGTAGTTTCTTTGTTTCCTAGTACACCAGTTGATTTAGCAATGAACACAGTAGAGGATAAGTGGGATGTAATAACCCAACATACAAGAATAGAGAAAAGTCTACTTTTGCGCATTTTAAAATTTTGTATAGAAGATAACAGGTATTTTCAGTATGAAGGTAAGATATATTCACAGATAAATGGACTTACTATCCAGGATCTCCAGCTTCTCCAATTATTGCTGATATAGTAATGGAAAGACTATTGGATAGTACAATAGAGAGATTAGATATAAAACCAAGACTAATGACAAAATATGTAGATGATTTATTTTGTATTATTCCGGACTTAGCAATTGATAATATGTTTTTAACTTTGAATAGCTTTAGCTCAAGCATCAAGTTTACTATTGAAAAGAAATATGGTTCAAGGTTACCATATTCGGATACTTTGATAATTAGGAGAGATAACAAACTTGTAATTGATTGGTACCAAAAACCATCTGCATCAGGGAGATTAATTAACTATTTTTCAAAGCATTGCAGAAATATAGTAATAAACACAGCCACAAATTTTGTGAAAAGGGTACTTACAATAAGTGATGAGGAGTTCCATAGAAAGAACGTTATAAAGATTAAAAATATATTAGAAGATAACAGTTTTCCAGCTGAATTTGCTTCTAGATTTGTAAGTAAGTTTAAAAATCGAAATGTACAGGATTTAGTAAACTAAAGATAGACTTAATAAATGGGACACTTCAAATTAGGTTTATAGAATTCCTTGTCAGGGTAAAGACCAAGAAAATTGTAGTAAAGTTTACGTCGGAACTACAACAAACAAATTAAAAACTAGAATTGCAGGACATAAGTCAGATCAAAGATATAGGGATATTAATTCAAAAAAAACAGCTTTATCTTCTCATTGTTCAAAATTTAATCACTCTCCAAACTTTGAAAATGTTTCGATTTTAAGAACAGAAAATAATTATAAGAAGCGTTACATGTTAGAAATGTTAGAGATTATAAACACACCAACAACACAAAGAATTAACTTCAAGGTAGACACAGAAAAATTAGCACAGAATTATAGATATTTAGTTAATAAGAAATTCTAGATTTGAATTGTTTAAGAATGAATGTTAGTATAAAATTTTTTAAATTATGTTAATAATATTTTCATGTTATTCTGTAAACAACATTTGTTTTGCTAGTTGAGAAACAACATGTTGCAAAACATGTGTTGGTTGTAGAATTAGGTTATTTTGGTTTTTATGTTATTTTTTATATTTGTCATTATTATTATTAATATTACTTTTTCTTTTTTGAATTTTTTAATAACCCAAAAATGTTTCTGTCAGTATATAAAATAGATATTTTTTAAGTTTTCAATTTAAACAATTTTCCAATTTGATAATATTGTTAAGAATTTTTTCTTTGTGTATGAATTAATAATTTTTCTTGGTGTATAGATTTTTTGTATATAGGAATTTTTTGACAATAATTTTTCAAATTGAAAAATTTTTTAATAACATATTAATTTTCCTGACGCTGATAACAAATTGTTATTGAAAATAAATACTGTTGAATTTTTTATAAAAAATTAAAAACGATCTTTAGCTGCAAAAATAAGAAATGATTTTTTTAAGAAGGATTTTTTACAATACAAATTTGTTGTGATCAATAACTATTGATTGAAGAAGACAAGAACACTAATAGTCAAATCGTTAACTGGGGGACAACTAGCTGTTTCGTAGTCGCTACTCTACTCATCTGCACCCAGTGGGATTTTTTTTTAATTTAGATTTTTTTTTAAATGAGACAGTCGAATAGGACTGAATCGTGGGAACGGAAATTCTTAGGCGTGAGACCTATGCGTCTAATGCGGTAGGAAAGATGGAACGCTGACAGAAGTGGTCGGCAAGACTTATCCACAATATTGAGCAATAGATAAGCAGGAAACGGGGAGAGGTTAATTACTGCCTCACCTATATATTATTTGGTCACGGATATTTTCGCAAATTCCTTCATATAATAAGTAAGTGTAGCACTCCTTTTTATTTATATCAAGAATACACGTGATAGATGGTGCTGAGTACACATTCTTTGAGTGCTCATGCTGGAATATAGATTGGCAGGAGCTTGAGTATGAAACAGATATAGTAACCGTGACAAATGTCGTAGAAATCATTGTACCGGACGAAACCAAATAGAACGCAGTATCAAAATACTGCGAAAAAACGCTACAAGTAAAAAAGCTAATAATAATCAGAGCAACTGATGTAGCTGCTGGCATCAAATCGATGAAAGTGTCATGGGGTCAAAATTAATGACACTTGGCATATCATCGATTTTGAAATACACCACAGTTATGACGGATGTTCTATGAGTGGAAGTCTTCCCGTGCTGCATGTGTATTAATATTTTATACCAAATATATCACTGGTATATAAGTTTAAAAAAATATTTAATTATTTCTCAGTAATGCATTTTTTCTGACAAAAAAATTGTATATTTGAGAAGTTTCTTGTGGCAATAAAGTGAGTTTAATTTTGTCCTCTTCTTTTAATTTAAAATTCTAATCCCAATTTACACATTTCGAAGTGTTGTTCGCAGCAACATGCACATCAAAAAAGTGTCTCAACTTTTTTTTTACTGTCTGAACATAAACAAATTCAAAAAAATAAAAAATGCCAGGAAAAATAATAAAAACACAAACAGGATTGGAAATGATAATAACATCACATTTTCAACAACTATTCAAGAAAAAAAAACAGAAATTACAAAAATAATCCCCTTTTCAAATAACAACAATACCAAATTTGTATTATGGTATGCAGTACAAACATATTAGCATCACAAAACCAACAACATAAATACTCCTTTGTAAATACTTATATACATATGTATGTATACCTCTTTTAAGCACTAAAAGCAACAACTTTATCTGAGCTAATAGTGGAGCAAGGATATTTGGTAGAAAATGAATGCAGATGAACAGACAAGTGATGAAAGATGATTTGTCGGTACTCTTTGTGCCAAACATTCATTCAATAGAGAAATGATGTTAAATAAATAAACAAAAACGCCAACCCCAATAAAATAAATCGAAATAAATGCAAATATTTCTTGCAAGCAAAATTTTCATTGAACAAAATCTTTAATCTTGACGACCAGGAAACACACAAGAGTTACGTAAAAGAACTTAAAAGTTTATTAAATCTCACAAAATGATATTTTTGCCATATTAATGTATCTAGAAAACACCTTAACTGCTATATCACTACGTTGTGACGCTTTAGAATAGCAGCTTAAGTCGAGATAAGGCTAAGACAAATTTCTGAGGAAGATTTCATTGCAACACTATATATAAGATAAAAAGAAAATAAATCAAAACATTTTTCAATAACACGAAAAAAAATTCGAAAACAAAAATTTAATAGTTATCAATTAACTAAATTAGACAGATGTGCTTCTTCAAATTTTAAAATTCCACTTAAGCTGTTATTAGAGCTGCAGTTTTTGGTTATTTCTAACCATAATTTATAGTATTTATATACAAGGTGTAATAAAAAAATAACCGTTATTTTCCATTTTTCAAAAAGTATTTATTTACTCAGCAATAATTGTTCTTGTTGCCTTCAAAGTAATCCCCCACCGATATAATACGCTTATGTCAGCGTTTCTTCCAATCCTCTATACGCGCTTCTTGGTATCGCCAACAGCTTTTGTTTTGATTTTTCTTTTATCTCCTCAATCGTAACAAAATGCTTTCCTTTCATCGGTGTCTTCAGTTTTGGAAAGAGGAAAAAGTCAGCGGGAGCAAAGTCCGGTGAATACGGTTCTTGAGGCATGATAACGGTTTTGTTTTTGGCCAAAAATTCACGCACAAGCATCGATGTGTAAACTGGTGGGTTATCATGGTGCAAAATCCACGATTGATTTTCCACAATTCTGTGCGTTTATAGAAAATTGCATCGCGCAAACGGCGCATAGCTTTAAGGTGTTATTCCTTATTTACCATACGATCTTGATGCACCACGCCATTGCAATCGCAGAAAATAGTGGGAAAAATCTTCACATTTGACCGAATTTGACGTGCTTTTTTTGGTTTTTTCTCTTCTCGGCGCTTCCATTGGGATGATTAGTCTTTGGTTTCAATGTCATAGCCATCCATAACTCGACACCATTTATGACCTTTTTGGGGAAATCTAGATCTTCGCTGCCGATGTTCAACACCTCTTAAGCGATGTCTATGCGACGTTGTTTTTGCTCAAAATTTAGCAATTTTGGAACAATCTACGCTGCCGCACATTTCATGCCTGAAATATCCATAAAAATTGCTTGGCATGAGCCGAGCGATATGCCAACATCATCAGCAACCTCAGTGATTCAACGATTATCCAAAATCATTTTCTTTACTGCTTCAATGTTTTCATCGGTTGTTGACGTGCTCGGACGACCAGGACGAGCTTCTTTATTGACATTTTCTCGGCCTTCTCTAAACCGTTTATACCACAATTGAACTTATGTTCTGCTTACCAAATGCCACAGTCAACACTTGAAATGTCCTTGCACATATAATTTCATTTTTTACTCTAAACTTAATACAGTTTCTTTGATCCATTTTTTCGGATAGTAAAAATTCGAAGAGCACACCAAAACAGGACTAACCTTTTTATTTGTCAAAAACAAACTGACAATCCAAGCAAGCCTATCTCAAGAAATTTTAAAATAAAGGTTATTTTTTTATCAGACCTCGTATATAAAAATGAATTACCAAATGTTATCGCATAGCTTGAAAACGGCTGAAGCGAGATGACTAATTTTTTGTTTTGTGAGGTTTCAAATTTCCAAAAGATTGTTGATTGAGAATTTCTTATTTTATATCAAGAAGAAAGTTAAACTAAACCAACTAAATATTTAAATTTGTATTTAAATTTTCTTCATATAAAATATTTGCTCAACAATTCAAAGTTCTAACAAAAAACCAGATACATATTCTCATATAATATTTCGATCAAACAAAAACCAGCATACTTATAAATAATAGAATAATCTAAGGTATAATATGTAACAAGTATATTACAACACCCCCTCTCAATTAGGTAGGAGTTTCAACGAATTTCTAATTGCAGAAAAATATATATATATCAGCCAGTTGAAATTTCGAAGCAATATGTTTTATTTTCAAATGGCCTTTTAGAACATGATCGCGTATAAAATGGTATTTAATATCAATATGCTTTGATCTTTTGTTTTCAGAGTCTTTAGCCATAGCAATGGATCCCGCATTATCTTCATATAACAAAAAAGGTTGCTCGGATGTTGTAACTTGCATATCACTTAACACTCCATTCAACCATAAGCCTTCTGAAGTAGGCAAACTTAATGCAACGTATTCTGCTTCGCTTGATGAAGTAGCCACGGTTGTCTGTTTCTTACTATACCAAAATACTGGGCAGCCATATACATAATAAACGTACCCACTTGTTGATTTACGGTCATCCACGCTGGAAGCCCAATCTGCATCTACATAGCCAACCAAAACTTCATCAGATTCATTGCATCTCTCAAATTTAAATTTTAATAATTTCGTCCCTTTAAGGTATCTTAGGATTCGTTTAAGTGCAGACCAATGCACCTCATCAAAATTTTCTTGATATCGTCCCAAATACCCAATTGAATAACAAATATCAGGGCACATACACAACATCAAATACGTTAAGCTTCCTAAGAGTTCTCTATACGGTTTTTCAATAGCTTCCCCTCCAGAATTTGATAACTGATCGTTTTTCTCCATTGGAGTATCACTAGCACTACAATTCTCCATATTAAATTTTGACAATACATTGTCAATACTAACGGTTTGACTCAAACTCATTATACCATTTTTAATATTATAGTCAATTTTAATTCCCAGAAAATATTTCAAGCTTCCACAGTCAGACATTTCAAAAACTTCAGATAGTTTCTCCTTAATCTGCTCACTATTATCTAAATCTGTTCCACCAATTAAAACATCATCAACGTAAAGTAGCAGAAATGTAACACTTTTACCAACACATTTTGTATAAAGACAATAATCGTGTTGGGATCTTGTGAAACCTAGGTCTTTTAAAACAAAATTTATCTTTTGATTACAGCGTCTAGGACTTTGTTTTAACTCATAAAGTGATTTCAATAACTTCAATGCCATTCCGGATTTGATGTTCATGCTTTCTGGAACTTCCATGTAGATTTCATCTTTAAGTTCACCATTTAGAAAAGCTGTTTTAACATCTAATTGATAAAATGTATAGCCTCTTTTCACACCTACTACCAATACTGTACGCAATGTGCCTAACTTAACTTCGCCACAGGTGAATAGGTTTCATAATAATCTACCCCATATGTTTGAAGAAACCCTTTTGCAACCAACCTTGCTTTAAATCGAACAGGATTTCCTTAGCGTCAGATTTAATTACGAAAACCCATTTTGACTTTATAAGTTTTTTGTCATTTGGTTTCTAGACAATGCTTCAAACCTCATTTTTCTCCATGGAATATAACTCGCTTTTTATCGCTTCACGCCACTGATCTCGGTTTACAGACCCATTAATTTCCGAAAACGAAGTAGGAATATCATACTCAAGCCCAAGCGTTAGTGAAACTTCAAGTCTACACATTGTCGTTGAAAACCTAAATGTGCGTGTCATCAAAACAATGGAAGTTCTTGTTTTTATAGATTATGATTCATTACATCTAATTTTAAAAATTACGGTTTTATTACAAAATTAATGTACTCGTATTATCAAATGCATAGTTTATGATTACATAAAGGACATATGGACACACAATAATTTTTATATATTGTTACGTTTTTGCCTTTAAAATGTTTTCGGATTCTCTAATTGCAAGTGAAATAATGACACAGGTTCTTGTGTGGTGCACAGTACTTAAATGCTTTACCACTTAATTTGCACTTAACACCACTTTGATTAACAGACTAAACTTGCTTACTATTCTGACTTATGACTGTCTTGCACAACGATTAACATTTAACTCTACCAAAAGTCTGCTAATATTTATATTTCTTTCTTACCTTTTTCATTGTTCATGAGACATCTAGTTATGATAATTTCAGATTCAGAATATATAGTTGCTACAGCCATCTATTGCAAAACAGTAGTCGAAATAAGTAGATCAAAGATTTCATACACTGAGCTTAGGTAATTTTAAACATAGCGCCATCGAAATATTAGTGGATCAGTGTCTGCATCACACAGCTATTCCAGATTGAGCATGTCAGCTTACGAGCCAAACTCTCATCATTTGCGTGAGGTTTTAGTTTTCTGCTTTAGTATGAAAAAATCTGCAGCTGAGGCTCATCAAATGCTCTCAAATAGTTATGGAGAAGCCGCTATTAAAAAGAAAGTGCCGAGGGTGGTTTCAACGCTTCAATATGAAGGTCGGCATGGCAATGGAAGATTGATTATTTTTGAAGATGCAGAATTAGTTGCATTATTAGACCAAGACTTGTACTTAATGCAACAAGAATTGGCAAGATATTTGGGAGTGACGCAACAAGCTATTTCAAAATGACTTGGTTGCCGAGCGATGCTGAACGGCGTTAGTTTGTTTGTGAGCAGCTCCTTGCAAGGCAAAAATGAAAAAGATTTCTGGGTTCAGTACGATATTCCCAAGCACAAAAAATTGTGGAGGTACCCCGGCCATGCCAAACTGAATATGTATCTTTCCAATCTCAATCTCAGTATTTGGTGCGATCAACTCGGTGTAGTGAATTATGAGTTTTTAAAAAGGACTAAAACAATTGCAGCCTATAGTTATCGAAAGCAATGCATTTAAGCCGAGCATTAAAAGACAAACGGCCGCAATACAACGAGAGATATGATGAAGTAATTTTACAGCATGACATTGATCTACTCCATGTTGCGAAAGTGGTTAAGGCATACTTGGGAACGTTGAAATGGGAAGTTCCACCTCACCCGCCGTACTTTGAAGAATTTACTTTTGTTGAATATCACTTGCTTACATCAATGGTACACAGTCTGGCTGACCAGCACTTCCGGTCTTATGAAGAAGTAAAAAATTGGTTTGATTCGTGGATCACTTCAAGAAATGATCAGATTTTTCCAAGCGGGATTCGTATGTTGATCGAAAGTAGTGACTTTCTTGAATCATAAACGTATAACCAGTTTTTTTCCAATAAAGCTGCGAGTTTGAAAAAAAAGTGTGGAAGCAAAGTATGTACAAAAACGTGATTTAAATGCTTAGCAAGTTGAACATACGTATAAAGAATAGTTTTACAAAATAAAAAAGATATTCGCATCTTCATATTTAAAACTTGCTGACCACCCGGACATCGCTCGGAAAGTGTTTACTATTTATTTTACAGAATTGTTTAAAATTATACAAAATATTTATATACAATATAATTATAACATATTATAAATTATGTAAAACATTTCAGTGCAAAGAAATTTTTTCTCTCAATTTATTGCTAAAAAAAGCACACTCATGCTCACTAACTTTAGCAAAGTTAGTGTGCATAAGTCTACGAGAATTTCTAAGTTGGTACGACCAATTTTCGACAGCTGGCATCACCGTCACTCTAATGAATTTCATATATCGCCGTGACACTGCATGCTGATTTGAATTGAAACGAAAACAGCGAACACCAGCGATTACGTTTTGAGTTCTAGGTGACATAAATTTATCTTAGTTGGTGGCTTATTATCTACAATATCTTTCATATTGACTACGAAAAATCATTACAAAGCAATTTGCTACCTATCCTCGTTATTATTTGTATATTGCTGTTAAATAAAAATAACGTTAAAATAATGCGAAAAGGATAAAATCCTGGCAAATCTATGAAGGCAAGCAGGAAATGCTTAAGAAAATTGCAAAATCTCAATTGTTATTGTTACTTAGATCATCTAAACGTTTCATGTTGTTTATTTTTCTTTGCCACATTTATAACAAACGCCTCTAGTTTGCATATTGCAATAACAATTCTCTTTATATAAAGTATCATACGAAGCTCTGCCTCTACAACATTTACTTGGGAGAATATTTTGCTGCACTTGTTTATTGTTCGTACTTGTATAGAGTCTGATAGTTCTGGTCTGTTTTGGGAATAGTTTTGCTTAGCAAAACAACTTCTATCCGGGTTCTTTTTTTTGAGAAAGCGTTGCTTCATGTGTTCTTTGTTTGTTTGTGTAATAAAGCCGAGCCATCAGTGGTTGTTGTTTTTGTTCAAGAAAAAGTTGTTACCATTTTGCTTGCATATTTACATACATACGTATATATGAAAGGATAATGGTAAAAGTACTCCAAAGCAGATTTTTATTGTTTATGTACCAGAGTGTCAGTTGTATTTAGTAACAATAATATTACGGTGAGACTGCACAATGGTGCGATTTATATATTTTTATACATTTGTTTGTACTTGACAGAAATTAATTGAGAACATTTAATTCTAATCAAAGCATCATAAAAAGAAAATAGAACATCACATATTTCCTAGATTTATTAGCAGATTTTTATTTTCAGACTTAAATAAATAACGTAATAATTGACACAAAGTTTTATTAAAAACATTACTTTTTAAGAAGTATGTCATCCAGATATCTTTCGTCGACGTGAATACGCTACTCAAAATGAAGCCTTGTGTTTTGCGCCATACTTGGTTCAATAGAGTGGATTTCTCGACGTATAGTTTCCTTTAAAGCTACAAGATGTTGATAATTGGCATTATAAACTCTTACTTTGAGGCAGCCTTATAAAAAAATCCATGGGAGTTAGATTGGGAGACTTATGTGGGCATGGGATGTCCTCAAAACGACTAATCAGTTTTTTGGGAAAATGTTTCCAAAGAAAATTTATCGAGCCTCTGTCTGGAATGTATTTATTTATTTTATTTCTTAACAAATAATTACAAATTATATGTTAATATTTAAAGAGCAATGGCATCATAGGCCTTCAGCTCCTTCAATGTTTTATGAATATAAATTTGTTAGAATAGTTTCATAAGGCGTTAAAATTTTCTTAAATTTTATCATAAATGTTGGCTTTTTTTAGGAATTGGGAAATTCGTAAAATATTTTCTTTGGTTGGAATGGATAGGAAGGATTTTGGATCAATGTTCCCAAAGATTTGATTACGTGCTCCATTAAATTTTGGACATTCGTCAAGAAAATATAGCTGGTTGGCATGTTGTGTGTTGCAGTCACAGGGGGATGGACAATCAATGTTGATTAGGGTTCCGTGAGATATTTTTGTGTGCCCAAGTCTAAGACGAGTGAATTTGACAAGGTCCAACCTGCTGACGTCAGGGGACTGAAAGTTATTAAGTGATGTTTTATTACTATTAATTCTTTTATACCATGCTGAAGTTCTTTCGAAAGTTAGATTTCTATCATTGGTTAGATAATATGTGTAAATTAATTTGCTTATATCCTTGCAGTCAGCGTTTGTGTGAAAGTGGAGAGGGAATTTTGTTGCGGTTTTGGCGGCGTTGTCTGCGAATTCGTTACCAATAATGCCGCAATGACCCGGTAACCACAGTAACAAGATCTTCGGATATTTTTCTATGAGAATACTCCTGATTTGTGTTGCATAAATATTATTATTGTTGGTATTAAGGATGGATTTTACTGGAGACAGAGAATCTGTGCAAATGACGTATTTGCCTGCTTGCGATGAAATATACAGTATCGCTTGGTAAATAGCAATTAATTCAGCGGAATATATCGAACTAAATGATGGTAATAAATACCTTTTTATAATTTGATTTTCTGTGGTAACGCTAAAAGATACTGAACTGTTTGTCTTGGACCCGTCTGTGAAGATAAACTTGTGTGTATTAAGTTTGTCTTTTGTTTCGTTGAAGATGGACTTGTATTGAAATGAATTGGTAGAGTCTCGTGGTATCTCGGTCATTGATGTGTTGCTTATATTATTATTGAAATTCCAGGGGGGATGTTTTGTTTTCGATGGAAGATTAAGTTTAAGCGGTATATTCAATGAGCAGCATTCTTGTATTGCTTGGTAAATAGCTGAAGGGATCTTAGGTGCTTTTTTGATTTAATAAGTTTGTTAACTATTTGCTTAAAGAGTTTGGCCGTAAGGATATTTCGTTGGGTTTCAAGTTGGGTTATAATTTTGAGTCTCTTTGACAGGGCAGCAGTTAGGTAACATATATGACTTTTCCAGTTGTATCTTTTATTGAGATAGATTCCGAGTACCATTAACTCACTTACTTCAGTTATATTAAATCCTCCGGACTGTATTGAGCAATGACAACATTTTTTCCTACATATGTGCAAATATTTACATTTTGTTTGTGACAGAGATGCCCCGGAATACCGACACCATTGGTGTATTTTTTCAAAGACACTGTTAAGATGCAATATTGGGTTTTTATTTTTTGATTTCACAATTATATTGACATCATCAGCATACGCAGTGAACCCTATGTCACGATTTAACGCGATATGAGAATATAGTTTATTGTAAGCTATTAGGAATAGGATTACAGAAATAGGGGAACCCTGTGGTATTCCATTCTGTATAGGATAATGACTAGAGTACTAATTATCAATTCTTACAGTGATTTTTCTATTTGTCATAAAGTTAAAAATATATTTCATAATTCTGGGACCTACTTTCCACTCTACGAGTTGATCCAAAACGGAATATATACCTATCTTATCGAAAGCCTGTTGGAAATCGAGTGATATGATTGTGAGGTGTTTTCGTAAAGATAGGGCATTCGCAATCTGGTAATCTACGTACAGTAGATTATCAATTGTCGATTTTCCCCTTTTAAAGCCAAATTGATGGTTGTTGAGTAGTTTGTGAGTTGTTACAAACCACCACAACCGGTTGGCTATAATCTTGTCTAAAACCTTTGATATGCAGGAGTTGAGACATATAGGTCTATAGGATTTTGTATCGGTCTTATCAGAGCAGGGTTTGGTGATGGGGCCAACTACACTGATTTTATATTTTTGTGGAATGTGACTGGAGAGAATTCTATTAAAGTGCTGTATAATTCTTTTTTTTACTGTAATTGGAAGCATTTTGAGCATTGGGTATGAGATCCGGTCTATACCAGGAGTTTTTCCCTTTAGTTTAGTTAGCACTGATTCAAACTCTGTGAAAGATATTTCGTCTTCTAGTTTGGCTGCTTTTGGACAGACTATGGTCATAGGAGGTCCATATATATATTTGTCTTTATTGGAACGAAAGTTTGTATCAAAGTTATTGTCAGCAGAGTTGTTTGACCAAAATTTTGCAAATTCGTTCGTTATTTCCCTTTTTTCTGTAAAGTTGATATTGGGGTTGTCATTAGATGTTATACAGTGAATTTTATGACTGATTCTGTACCCAGTAAGGGATCTTATATTATTCCAAATTTTTTCTACTGGGGACGCGGGTTTAATGGATGACGTGAATATGTCTAGAGATTTTCTTTTTGCTATTTTAACTTCCCGCTTAAAAAGTGCATTAGTTTTTTTGTAGTTCAGCAGGTTGGTTTGAATCATATTTTTCTTAAAAGTTTGCCATGCTTTGTTTTTAATGCGTTTTAATTCTTATAGCTTTTTATTCCACCATGGGACTATGAAATATTTCGATTTCTTTGATTGTGGGATGGATAGGTTAGCCGACTGCAGAATAATCTTGGTTATGTTTGCACTTTCTTTATTTACATTAAAACTGAAAGGGCGGCTCTTTTTAAAAATGTCGCAGTTTTTTTGATATTTTTGCCAGTTGGCATTTTTTGTTTTGAATTTAGGGATAAAGTTATCGTTCGTGACGGTATCGGGGAAAAGTGACATAATTATAGGAAAATGGTCGCTTCCATAGAGGCTGTTTTCAGTTTTCCAAGTAACATGGGCAGCTAAGTTTGAAGAGCAAAAGCTAATGTCAATGAAAGAGTACGTATCATGAGTATTCAGGTGCGTGGGAGACTTGTCGTTTAAAAGGACAAAGTTAGAGTCAGTGATGTACTTGAAAATAATATTACCTTTTCTATTACTCGAGTGAGAGCCCCAACTTACGTGAGAGCTATTAAAGTCACCAGCTATAATACTTGGTATGCTTGTGTTATTAATTGTGTTTCTTAGATTTCTTATACTAAAATGTTTGTTGGGTGGAATATATAGATTTGTAATATTAAATTGTAATTTTGACGTTATTGAAAAGCAAAGTGCATCAAAGTCGTTGGGTATAATAATTTGGTTATGTTTTACGGATTTGTGGACGAGGGTGGCTACTCCGCCATACCTGGTTAGAGATGTATTGATTTGGTATATTGAGTAATTTATTGGGGTTGGGATGTTAGGTTGGTTATGAATATGTGTTTCTTGTAACAAAATTATTTTTGGACTGTACTTCTTTATCAATATCTGTAGCTCACTGAAGTTGTTTAAATATCCATTTATATTCCATTGTAAAACTGTTAATGTCATTTGCAATTAAAAAAATATATGTTAAAGACATTTGTTAAATTTTTAGTATAGGTGTTCATAATATAAGCTGCAGAATTAGGATTATAAAAATAATATAAAATAATTAAACTGTACATGTACGGTTTTTTTCTCCAAGAGAAGATCCTCTCTTGGAGAAGAATAATAGTACATGTAAAATAAGTTTTTATAAAGAGTTGAATTGTGTTAAATGCAAAGAGATAATTTTTGTAATTGAAGAGAGTGCTGTAATTAAAGTAATAAATTGAGATATAAATAAATTCTGTAATGAATGTGTTGATTGAAGAGGGAGAAGGAAGAGCTTTAATAATCCATTTCGAAGTCATTAATTGTGTTGTTGTTTGGTTTTGTTTTATCGTTTGTTGTTTTAGAAGTTTTTGTATTGGCTTTTAATTTTGCCTGTAGTCTTTTTGAGGTGTTCCTTGGCAGAATTTTTACTTTTTTCCCCTTAGCTGCTTCGGATGTTGTAGGTTGTAAAAATAGATCTGATTCAAGGTCCGATAATGAATCATACGTAAAAGAATTAGTGGGTGTAATTTTTGTTGTTGCAGTAGGAGTAATAAACACAGGAGTAGCAGGAGATACCTGTTTTGGTTGGGTTGGTGATTGAGAGTTTTGTCCAGTGGCTTGTGGTTTAGTACTGTTGTTGGCGACAGTGGCATATAAAGATCCGTCGTGTTGATGGCGTTCGTTGTAAATTTTATGAGCAGTTTTGTTATCAACTTTCTCAATTGTTTTAATAGCTTGTAGCTCCTTATGTTTAATGAATACTGGGCATTTCTTATCTTTGGACGAATGTTTAGTGTCCTCTTTCATATTATTCATGCAATTTATGCAGCTGACTTCATTACTGCATTCCTCGTCTCTGTCTGGATTGGTGTGAAATTCTTTAGCGCAATGGTAACAGATTTTTTGGTTTTTGCAGTATTTCGCGATATGACCGAAGAGTTGACAGTTGTTACATTTCATTGGAAGCGGGATGTAGGGCCGTATATTAACTTTTTGGTATCCTATTTTTATATCACTTGGTAAGGTAGAAGATGCAAAGGTAATGATAATGAAACCTGATTCAACTGGTTGGCTATTTGCAAACTTCATAATTTTTTTAACTTCACATACATTCTGGTGAGTAAGTTCGTCTTTAATTTCATTTTCAGATATTCCCCGTAAGTCGTTACTGTAGATTACACCTTTTGATTGGTTAAGGGTTTTATATTCTGTTATTTCTACTGAGATTGAGTCTGAGAGAGCAATCAAAGTAGTTAGTTTATTGGCTTGAGCACAGTTTTTTGTTTTTATTAAAATACTTCCATTTATCAGTTTTTTGCACTCTTCTACTTCACCGTTGCAGGTGTGATCGATTGCTTTTTTTATTAAAAAGGGGGATATATTGGTAAGTGTATCTTCGCTGTTAATTCTCTTCATTAATAAAAATATTGGGCCAGTTTGTGAAAAGTTTTGTGACTTAGTTTTGTCCCATTGAAGAGATGGAGATGCTTTTTGATTTGAGTGATTGTCTGGTGGTTTATTAATTTTTCTTTTGTTTTTTAATTTTGTTTTTTTTTTTTTTCATTAAATGATACCGTTCTAAGATCAAAAGTTTAGTAAATTTTGCAACACAGGTGTTTTTTTATTTATTCACTTAAGAAATTTTGTTTTAGATAATGAATTATTGTTTTAATTGTTTTTTTATCGTTTATTTGGTTTGGAGGTTTTTGTAGTACCTATATACTTGTTTTTATTACAAGTTAAGTGATTATTTAATATTTGTCACAAGGGTTTACTCTGAGGACGTCTACTCTGATTGATTCTCCGAGTCGAACTGGGGAATGTATTTAGTATTTTGTATTTCAAATACATAACTTAATAGTATTTTGTATTTCAAATACATGTGGCTCAAAAATACATTTTTACAAAATACATTTACTTATAATAAAAAACAAGTTGAAAACAAGTTATTTCACCGCTAGAAACTACAACCATTAAAATGTTTATCATTTTGCAATACTGCAATTTGGCTTTCATTTATACAGAGCTAATACATTTTACACTAATCGAGTGATATCAGTAAGAATTTCTATATATTTGCCACCATTTTGATATACAGGGAAATAATTTTTAGTATGGAAAACTTTAGGCTGCGAGAACCAGATTAGCTACATTGCAATATAATACTTTGAGGCATTTAAGTTGTATTTTAAAAAAATTAATGCAGAGCTTGGAACTGTGAAAATGATTTACATCAGTACCTGCCTTGACGGCCTAACCTGATGGTGGATTAATTCCACGAAGTGAATTTTTCACGATTCACCACCGCCCCCGTGTGGCTTGCTAGGCTCACACAGGTAGCGATTCTTGTCATTTGATTGCGGTCATATGAACAAATTCTTGTTGAGGAGTTCAGGCTTTCTAATCCCTCATCTATGCAATTTCCCAGCAATCAATGGAGCTTAATGAGTTGGTAGGCCGAAGCCCATTAAGAGCATTAGCCCTTAAACCAACTCACCCGTCAATCATCACCACTGGTTCCTTACAGTACACGTATCTGTTGTATAGGCAACAAATCTTCGGGAGATTGTTAGCCCTCGAAAAAAGCCATCACCAAATAATTATCAAGGATATTAACACTCCCTTCCTGCGTTTTAGGTTTCAACCACAGCCAGAACGTTTCAGCCAAGGTAGGCACCTCAACCATGATCCCCGTTCTGCCAATTGGCTTCTGAAACCCTTGGTAAGGGTTTCGGAAGCCAACACAACATAAGTCATGTGGCTTCCTAGAGTTTTGTTTGCCGCACCAAACGAGGGACCCCTTCCCCTCTTTTTCCTGAAAAACAGAGCGCCTAAGTTAGGAATACGCCAAGGCAAAACCTGTTCCCCGGGGGTGAGAGCTTGGAAATAAGATTTAATGAGTTTCTCATGCTGACACTTGGAGCAAATAGAGACATATCGGTGTCATGTTTCCATTCCAGTTTCAAAATTAGCTGATTGCCAGAAAGCATCTCAGTAAAAGAGAGGCAAAAAATTCAAAATCTTGCAATAGATACCATGGAGAAAAATTGCAAAAAACGTGAAACCATGACTGGATGCAGAAGAAGTAGTAGTTGAGGTAAAGATAATGAAGATTTTATTGTTGTTTTGAACAATGCAGTGATCAACCTCGTAAATCAAATTTGGAACTTGAGCTTATCAGTTTTCAAAATGATAAAAGCAAGGAGCTTGCTATTCTGGAAAACTATCCAAGAATCAAAAATAAATGCATTTATAGAATTTGACAGCAGCTTGTGTTCCTCAGCACCTGTAGAAAGATTATTGTTTGTCAGATAACTGATTGAAATATCTAGTTTTTATTAAAGGAAATACTTGTTTTGCCGAATGAATTTTTTATTTACTATCTATCAAATGCTAAATATTAGGTTTGTTCCTTTAATTTCTTAGCAAGTTTAGAACAATAATATGAATATACAACTTAGTTTAAGTGCATATGTAAAATAAAATATGTGTCTAAAGCCAGACGGGTACATTTTTCTGAGACCAAATTACAAAAATGTATTTGTATTTTGTAGTTGTATTTTGTATTTAAAATACACAACTTGAAAGTATTTTGTATCTTGTATTTAAAATACACTACTGTAAAGTATTTTGTATCTTGTATTTGAAATACATAATCTGTGTATTTTGCCCAGCCCAGGCTGTGCATTGTACTGGTTCTAGGAAAATAGATTATGTGGAAGAAGAAAGAGGGAGTAGTTTTTATGGACGTTTGACTTGCACCTATAAATACAATGCAGAGAGACTAAAACAAATGTTATCACAGCATTTAAAGTGTTGAAAATTAGTTAAAAGTAATTAGTAAACCAGTGTACTCGTATATACCTTCGATACTGCTCAGACTAACTAATATTACTTCAACTCTTTTCACCATGCAAGGTAATGACTTGCATTGAATGAAACTAATAATGAATACATGTATAGTAGTGAAAAAGATTTACAGGTATTAATTTTTGTCATATATTTGGAGTCATATCAGCAACTTCTTGTTGAGGAGTCGGAGCCTTCTAATCCCTATTGTATGCATTTTCCCAGGAATGAATGGAAGACATGGCTTCAAGAGTTGGTAAGCTCTTGAAGCCTTGTCAACCATCACCACTGGTTCCTTACAGTACAGGTATCTGTTGTAAAGGCAACAGCCCCTCGAGAGATTGTTAGTCCCCGTAAAAGGGCACACACCAAACAAATAATACTAACTCTCCCTTCCTGCGTGTAAGGTTTCAACCACAGCCAGAACGTTACAGCCAGGGTAGGAACCTCAAACAACCCGGGTTGAACAGCAAGCAGAACCACCCGGATGCCAATGCTGATCCCAGTTCTGCCATTTTATACCTTCTTCTTCTAACATATTAAAAACTAATATTTTGTATGGGAGCTCCTTAAACAGATCGGTCAGAGAATAGATATTTCCACAAACAATGTCGAGGGAGGGTGGTGGTGTTCGGTTTCACACTTTACCACACCAAGAGCGCCTCAGAGACAGTCATTAAGTTTTTTGTGGACTTTCTGCCGTTATGCCTTACCTTTGGCCCGGATGTGAAGCCATTTTCAACCATCTTTTTCAATAAACTCCACAAAATAAGAGATTCTAGTGAATTCAAAACCAAAAGTCGTGCATACTTCACCCCTAATGTACAATTATGGTGTTTTAAAATTCAGAAATTTTGCCTAAAATTAGTCAATTTTGAGTGTAGTTTGCATTTTACTCTCATTAGTCCAAACTTGTGCGAGATCTTGCTTGTGAAAAACATCTAATATTAGTAGTACTTATTTTAAAAAGCAGATGATCAATTTTGGTTTGGTTTACTTAAAAATAAGCCACTTTCAAAAATAATCCGTTGCCATGGTGCAACTTCACAGAACTGTTTGCGGTTGCAAGAGTTAAAAAAATTAAGAAAACAACCAACAACCACAACATCTGAAGCAAATGCAAATTATTTAAATGCTGTTTCTTATTTACGAAATATGTTTCTGTAAACATTTTTCTTCCAAGCGATAAAAACAAGCACAACTCCAAACACTCTGAACAACAGATAATCACAGAAGACAGTTGCCAACAGCAGCCCCAACACTCGCACTAAACTATAAAAACTAAATCTGCCAGTGTCTATTTGTCGAGTTGGAGATAAACATATCTGCAGCCCAGAGTATTTGGATAACTCAGCTTGTATTATTTTAAAGATTCTCAAGTGTTATTTTTGCAAAAAAAAAAAAAAAATAGAAAGAAAATCCCAATAAGTAAATGTTTGCATAACGATGGTCATACTTGGGATTTAGTTTAACGACTTCAAGCGCATGCCACAGTTTCAGAGTAGCACATCAACACATACACTTAATGCAGAGTTAAAAAAAGGAAACATGAAAATACACATGTTAATTTCTGTACAAATAAAAAAATAAATAAATATAAAAAATATTATGACCAAAGGGCTTGAATATTTGCGGAAACAAATTTAATCACTTACTCAGTCCAAACAAAATTGAAAGATGATTGGATATAACAAACTTAATCATGTAATTCATTGATGTTCTCTGAATGTAAATATAACCCAAAATATTTGTACATACTCGTACCTGGTGCAGTAGACGTTCTGTTGAAATAGAACAATAAAAATTAACGTTTTTCTTGAGCAGTGAGCTGATGTTGAGTTACACGTTTAAACAAATTGTTATGCAGTTTAATAAAAACAAATTCAATATTGTTCTCACACACTTAATGGTCTAAAAATTTATATTTTTGGCAGTTAAAAACTATTTATTGCATTTTAACTGGAATTCAATATTGATGTTAATAAATTTTTAGTGGCCTTTCTTTATTTGAAAGCACCATTCCATTTGATTATTATTTTCATGAGCTTAAACGGAACAGGAAAGAATGAGCTTAACTACAACTAATACTTTTATTAGCATTTGCAGTGTAATAGTAAGCAGAGATGTGTAAATTCAAAGGATTTATTAAGAGACTTAAACATCATGGCCACACATCCAATCACACCGATCCATCCATCCGTTACTTAAGTAGTTAAGTTAAGTTACTTAAGCAGAAAAAAAATTGTTTTCCAAAAACCATTTCTTTCTCAACATAGTCACCTTTTAGGTCAGTAGACGTAGTAAAACGATATTAAAACATGTTTATACCATCTGTATAATACGATTTTGGGAACCCCTCAAAATACCTATTAGTTTCGCTAATCACTTCTTCATTTGAGATGAATCTTTTTCCTGTGTGCCATTTTTCAACCTAGCAAACCGGAAAAAGACACTAGGAGTTAAATCAGGACTACCAATTCGAAGTGTGTTTCACGCTGTGTGGACCGGTGCGTTATCTTGAAAAATATCATTTTTTCTTCTTTAAATGTGTTCGTTTTTTCTTAATTGCTTCAACCAATTGATCCAATAATGCCCAATTGCTATGATTGTGGATTCTTTTTTAAGATAATCGATGGGGAATATTCCGTTTGCATCCCAAAATACAGTGGCCATAATCTTGCCAACCGATTTCACTGTATTTGCCTTCTTCGGAGATCTTCCGCCAACTTCCACCCCTTGTTTCGATTGATTTTTGGTTTCAAGTGTAGTGGTGGACCTAAGTTTCATCAACAGTTATGAATCGACGCCAAAAATCAGCAGGAGTACGCTTTATCACTTCTACACACCGCCGGGAAGTGGTTTGTCGAACACTGAGCAAACGCAGCACCCATCTTGCCGATAGCTTTTTCATATGGGATGATGTGGTTACTATTTCAAAAATTTCGCGTAACTTGAATCGCCGATCATTCATAATGATATCGAGGATTTTCTTAATATTTTCTTCAGTAACCACCTTTTTTAGCCTTCCTGTTGATGGTATTGTTGCAATGCTTGTTCGGCCGCGTTTATATCCAGCAATCCAATATTTAAGCATATAATCTGACGGAGGAGACTCACCGTTTATCTAGCTCTTCTCCTGTCTCTTTCGCCGTTTTCCCTTTCAAATAATATTGTTTAGTCACTGCACGAAATTCAATTTTTTCAGTTTTCAAGAAACACAAAAGTTATTTACTTCAAACGACTACAACAAATAAACTCATCGATGAATTTGGGTAAAATTTTAACAGCTGACGTTTAACAGATAGCAATTAAAAAAAAAATTGTGTTTGTGCTGCCATCTAGCGCTAGGTATGTTCAATATCAATCCACTCCTGTATCTTACTTCAGCATTTCTATATTTTAGCATTTGACCAGTTCAACCATGAAAAAGGTACATAGTAGAGCAGCGCGTTAATATATTTGAAGCCAAAATACATTTCGCCACTTTTTTGGCATAGTTGGCCAAATATATCCATAAGCGGGAGAGTTTTACGCAAATTTCAGTCGAATTGCTGTATTTGTGTAAATAAGAATGAACAACAGATGACCTAAAAGCCGATGTATCCACACAGAAAGACTGCTTGAGGCAGTTTGTAGGTTGGCGGCGTCTTCCAACAGTACTTCTTCGAAAACAAGGTTAACAAAGCAGTTACCGTGAAACAATAACGGAATTCTCGTTGAGAGAAATTGGACATAAATCACCTGGACGAGATGTGGTTCTAATAGGATGACACCACCTGCCATAAAGCTATTGAAATAATGGCTTGGACGAGAAATTTAACACCGTGTTACCTCGTAGCGATGTAGTTGGCGGTCATAATCATGTGGTTTGACATCTTATACTCGTATACCTCATAAGAAAATATATATCTCAATAAGCCAATAACAATTCAAGAGCTAAAGGATGCGTTACTGATCTGCAGCAGCACCTGCCTCTACTCCACCAGCGCTCACGTGTGGCGTGCAATGCTCACACAAGTGGCAGCTTCTGTCATATAGTCGTAGCCGTAAGAACCAACACTTTGCTGTAGATCTCGGGACTTCTAATCCGTCCTGTGTGCAATTTCCCAGGTAGCCAATGAAAGGAAAAAGTTATGAGTTGGTAGACCGAAATCCACTTAAAGTATCAGACCTTAACCAACCATCAGTACTGGTTCCTTACATTATAGTTATCTCTTGCAGTACAACAGCTCCTTGCGGGTTATTAGCTTCCAACAGTTATATACTTTACTTGGCTGGGATTTTATGATTAAACCACAGCGAGAAAGTTTCAGCTAATACGTAGGCAACCATGATCAGCGCCGGGTGGTCTACAAGCAGAACCTCCCGAGGGCTTTGCCGATTTTCATCCTGCCAATTAACCCTTCACTAGGGTTTCTGAAGGCCATCACAATATAATTCATGCGGCTCCCTACAGTTTATTTGTTACTCTAAACAAGGAACTCCTACTCCCCTCGTCAGAGTCATTGAAAATGTGAATCGTCGGTTAGTGATATGCTTACGAGGCCGTTGTGAGCATTTGGACGATATTTTTCCATAATAATCTATATATACAGGACGTTCCAGAATTCAACTTCAAGGCGAAACAGGATGCAAGATTAATTGTAACCATCATAAGAAAAATCAGCAAAAAAAAACTGTCAAAAAATTCAAGGGATTATACGAAAAAAAAAGCAATTGAACTGAGTAAAATGTTTTTTTTAGATTTTTTTTTTTATTTTTCGCACGATTGTTACAATCGATCTTATCACCCCGCTTTGGCTTGACGTTGAGTTCTGAGACACCCTGTATAAGAATTACCTTTCGTCGCATAACAAATAGCTGGAGCAAATTGGCATTTTTTTTTCTTTTTTTTTTTTTTGAGGTCTAAAGTTTTGCAAGGAAAAAACTTTATAAAAATGACACGCCCATACAAAATAAACATTGATTTGTTTATATCTTAAACGCCGTAACAGTAAGATTTACTGATTTATTACAGGTTGCTCACAAGCCATAGTAAATTATCTGTCCGAAAAAGAGACAGAATCGAATAAGTGGGCGCGAAACCTCACGTATAAAATAAATTTTGATTTTTGTATATCTGGAGAATGGTTAAAGCTAAAGATTTTTTTTTTTTAATTTGGTACCGTCATGTTGGTGGATAGAAATTATCCGTCAAAAAGTGGTTGGGGTTGAAAAGTGGTATCTGCTGTACAAATAAAGAAATTATTTTTCATACATTGAGAAGGATGAAAGCTAAAGTTTTTTAATTTGTTACGAATGAAATTATGGTCAATACAAATTATCAGGCAAGAAATGGGCATAGGTAAATGGTTGCATGCTCACGTCTTAGCAAACCGTCTTATCTACATATTGTCGTTGAAAACCCAAAAGTGCGTATCATCAAACTAATGAATATTTTTTTTTTAAATCGTGATTGGTTCGATCTACTTTTAAAAATTCATGTAGACTACTGCAACCCCTTTAAATCTTTTAAATACGATCTCAATATTCCGAACGGATTATAGATGTGAAATGGAATTGCAGCTACGAATAGAAATTATGCAGATTGGAACACATATTAGCGGGCAATGAAGCTGGCAATTTAGTTTACCTTATTATTCCCCCCGGAGAACAGGTTTTGCTTTGGCGTATTCCAAACCAGAGAATTCTGTTTTTCGGGTAAAGAAGGAAAGGAGTCCCTCGTTTGTTTTAGCAAATAAAACTCTAGGAAGCCGCATGACTTATGTTGTGTTGGCTTACCGAAACCCTTACCAAGGGTATAAATTAGCAGAACGTGTATCAACATGCCCGCGGGTGGTTCCGCTTGCAATTCAACCCGGACTGAGCATGGTTGAGGTGCCTTCATTGGCAGTAATGTTTTGGCTGTGGCTTAAACCTATAAAGCCAGCAGTTAGGGAGTTAATATCCATGATAATTGTTAGTGTATGGCTTTATCGGGGACTAACTCTTTTTTTTAAATCAATTATTGTTTTATAGTTGGACTAATAACCCGATTTAGAAAAATTTTTTGAGCAATAATTTGAGAAAAGAAGGGTTTTCATACTAAAATATTTGTGTTATAATTTTAAGTAACTCTATATAATCATTAATAAATACCTTCAGAGCAACGCCGGGGTAGTCAGCTGGCAAAAAAAAAAAAACATTAAGATAATTCTCTGGATTTGTTTTTGTTTTATTTACAATTAACATCATGCGTTTTAGTTGAACCCCTCAATAAACTCGTATATTGGATCGAAAATGATATATAATTCTAATGTTTGCGCCGTTGCTTCAAAATCTGTTTTGCCGTTACCCGACTATATGCAAGATGGGGCGAGTATGCTCATTGGTGACAGTAAACTATTCAACAATACTTTGAATCGCACAGTCATTGTGTGTATTTTGTTATATTGCTTTAGCGCTACTAGAATGAACCTAGCTCTCATTTCTATATAGTTGTATAGTTTTTAATATTTTGCTGTACGTTTTCCATCTTTGGCCAATTTTGTTACCTCGTCTTTTCTTGTATTGCTTGTATGTTGCAAGAACAATAAATACTTATGGCAAAACTAGAATGCATTTCTGTTAACTGGTTTTAATTTTATTACTTTCAAACAAAAATTATAAAACAAAGGCTGCGCGACAAATCGCTTAAAATAAGTACGCCCAAAATAATTGACTTAAAACTTTTAACATCAAAAATAGCTATAAATTTAAAAACTGAGGTTTTGTAATATATTCCCAAAAGTAAATTGAAAATTTTCCGTTATCCAATTTCGTTAAGCTATATTTATATATATATATCTGTGATCACAAACATAAATCACCTAACTTAATTTAAGAATTAAATGAGTTTTGTAGCCGTCATATATCACAAAAATTATTTATTGTCTTAACCCGCATTTCTTTAACTTAATAATTTTATAAGATATAGAAAATAGCGTCTGCATTAAAATCATACTGAATTGTATTTAGCTTAAAGTGTCCTCAACTGCACTTAATAATTTTTTTTTTTTTTTTTGTAATTTTAGTTTCTTTCTGTAAATTGCTCAAATAATATTAGGCAACACAATTTATACTAGGTCTGATCAAAAACATCGCTCTCATAGCTGTTGAACATCGTCAACGACGATCCAGATTTCCTCCAAAACGGTCATAACTGGTGACGAATCACGGATGTATGGCTATGACATTGAAACCAAAACCCAATCATCTCCATGGATGCGTCCAACTTGTATAATATAATTCCGATGTTAACCTAAATGACCTGTATAACCTAATTGGATTGGGGCCTCGCAAATACCAAGTATATAAATAAATATGTATTCAAGGAAATCTGACCAATTGCTTGAGGAATTAATTAATTTGAGAAATTTCTTGCATTTTATTTTGGGCGCTATTTAATGAAACAGTACCAAAAAAATCTTCAACTAAACAATTATATCTACCTATTTCTAAATGAAAATGAGGGAAAAGTATTTTTCTTTGAATGTTCTCAAAAAGTTCTCTATTGTTCTTTTAATGTATATATTAAATCGTATTTACGACTGCTACGAAATACATTTTCCAAATAAATTTATTAGTTTTTTAAAGTATTTAAAATATTTGAACAACATGAAATGTATTTTAAGATTTTGCATTTAAAAGTGAATTCTGTACTTTTGAGCAGCTTTTAATGGAAAAAAGAATACGTAGGAAAAGTATAAGATTAAAGTTACACTCAGATGATAGGAGCATGGAGTTTAACAATATTATATGGTTGAAACTAATAATGTAAATGTTAAAAAATATTTACTCTACTAGGGTGGATATTGAAGCTACCTAAGTAGGAAAAAAATATATTTGTTTTCAGTAACCATTTATTCCTCCACATAGTCTCCAATAAACTTAGTAAGACGATATTCCAACTTTTTATTCCATCTGAATAATACGATTTTTGGAACTGCCTAAAATACGCGTTAGTTTCGGTAATCACTTCTTCGTTTGAGATGAATATTTTTCCTGCGAATCATTTCTTAAGTTAAGAAAGTGTAAAAAGTCAATAGGAGCTAAATCTGGACTATAAGGTAGATTATCAGCTAATTTGAAGTATATTTCACGTCATTTTTGCACCGTATCTAATGCTGTGTAAACTGGTGTGTTGTCTTGAAGAAAGAGTACTTTTTTTCTTTTCTTTTCTGGTTGGTTTTTCTTGATTGAACTAATCAATTGATCTAATAATGAACGACAATACTTGCCTGTGATTGTGAATCCTTTTTCAAGATAATCGATAAGCAATATTCCGTGTGCATTTCAAAATACAGTGCCAGCCAGCCTCCTTCTTTGGAGCACTTCCACCAGCTTCTACCCATTGTTTCGATTGATTGTAGGTTTCAGCTATGTAGTGGTGGACATTGCACGTTTCATCAACACTTATTAATCGACGCCAAAAATCAACAGGATTACGCTCTGTTATATCCCAACACCGCTGTGAACTGATCTGTCGAACTCGTTTTTGTTCGACATTGAGCAAACATGGCACCCATGTTGCCGATAGCTTTTTCATATGCAAATGTTCATGCAAAATGTTGAACACATATGATATATTTACCATTTCAACAATCTGACGTAACTTGACTCGCCGATCATTCATTGCGATATCGAGGATCTTCTTGATATTTTCTTCATTAACCACTTCTTAGGCTTATTTTTGATGATATTGTTGCAGTGCTTGTTCGGTCGCGTTTAAATTCAGCAATCTAAAATTTTACCAATCCAAAATTTTAGCAATCTGACGGAGCAGACTCACCATAATATTTATCGAGCTTTTCTTTAGTATCTTTCGCTGTTTCTCTCTTTCAAATAATAAAGATTAATCTCTGCACACAATTCACTTCTTTTAATTTTTCAAGAAACACAAGAGTTGAAGTAATCAAGTGATTACAACAAATAAACTGATCGAAGTTGGGTGAAATTTTAACAGCTGACGTTTGACAGATCACAATTTGAAAAAAAAGAAAAATGTTTGTTCTTGTGCTGCCATCTAGCGCTAATTAGATCCAATATCAATCCGCCCTTGTATTATCTAAACATGTACGCTGTGATGTACTTTAGCATTAATAGAGATTGTGAAATTGGTTTACATCAACACATGCCTTATCAGCCTTATCTTATGATGGACCAACTCCACGGGATAAATTTTCCACAATACACCAGCTCTTGCATGTGGCTTGCAAGGCTCACACTGGTTGCAACTTTTTGTCATAAATTTGTAGACAAACCTCTTGCTTAGAAGTTCTAATCGCTCCTATATCAATGATCTGGTAGACCGAAGCACACTAAGAGCATCAGCGCTTAAACCAGCCCATCCGTCTAATACCCCCTCGGGGGTTTTTGCCCTCTGCAAAAAGCCAAAAACCACACAATTATCACTGATCTAACCATCACCTCTGTACAGTATATCTGTCGCAAGACAACACCACCTGGGGAGGTTATCAGCGCCCGAAAACCAGAACACACCCAAGTTATCAGGGAAACTAATTTCCTCTCTTGCGAGGAGTAAGGTTTAAACCACAGCCAGAACGTTTCAGCTTCAACCATATCTGCAAAACAGAAACTCAACGTTTTACCAATTTTAACCATTGGTACGGGTTTCGAAAGTCCAATACAACATAAGTTATGCGGCTTCCTAGAGTTTTGCTTGCTACAACAACCAAGAGACTGCTCCGGAAAACAGAGTGACTTTATTTGGTCTACGCCAAGGCAAAATCTGTTCCTCCGGGGGTATGAAAAGAAACAGTAGTAATTGAATTACATCCGTACCTGCTTTTACAGGTTTATCTGATGATGGGCCGACCCCACGGAGTGTATTATTCACGATTCTCCAACGCCGTCGCGTGGCTTACCTGACACACACCGGTTACAATTTTTACTATGTAGCCATATAGATATAGAACAATACATCAGTATGTGTTTCCATATTTTTCACCAGGTTCGTCTTTCCTATTGTTTAATTTATAATACGTATTGTAAACAATACGTATTGTAATATATTGTCAAAGAAAAATACAAAAACAACAACAAATTATGCTACAATATAAAAAATGAATTATCTTTATTTAATTATAAACCTATAAATAAAATAATTTATTTGCAGTATTGTATAGTAATAAAATTAAATTCATAAAAAAGTTATGACTGCAAAAAAAAACTATTATAATAAAATTAAATACACAATAAGGTGAAAATGGGTAAAAAAAACATTAAATAAATGTAAAAATAGTTTTTAATATATTGTATAAAAAAATACTTGCTATAAATATCTGCCTGGTCTGAAAAAATAACAAGAAAAAATATGTCATTTTTCTTTTAAGCAAAATCAGTTGAATTAAGAAATCTTTTCACTTTTTGCTGCAACTAAAATTTTTAATATGCGAATCATAATATTCCTATAAAATTTCCTCTACTGTCTGTCACATATCCAACCCAAAGTTAAGCGCAATCATGAAATAAAATGAAATTAATTAATTAATAAAAATAATATTAACATATAACAACAACACAAACAAATTGTTGCCGCACGATTCCATATGCATAAGAGTCTGAAATATTCTGCGAGTCCATTAAAATATTGTTGAATAACACAACAATTTAACACAAATAACTCATAAAATACAATTAAACTGCAATAATAATAATAATAAAAATAATAAAACTGAAACATGTAAATTAAAAAACGAACAAAAAAAGTATTAAAAATAAATTTGGATACAAACTTTCATAAACATCAGGTCACTTGAAGAGGAAAAGCAAAAAAAAGGGGGGTGGTTATTAAAAATATGTCGTTAAAATTAAATTGAAATTAAATTATGAAAAATAACATCAACGGCTCGATAAAACAAATTGATATATAGTTTCAACGAAGAGTGCTAATATGTAAAGGGAGTTTTTTTTATATAGGGATATAAAACTTTAAGTTGGCCAGGTGAAACTAGGAGTACAATGCTAAAATAACATGATGTTTCAAATTAGATTTTTGGTTTGTACATACTTATGTACATACGTTTTTTTTTTTTTGTAAGAAAGACTTTTCTTAAGAAGGATTAAATGCTCGGTGGCCAAGTGGTTAAAGCTGCAGATCATGATACGTCATGAGTTCAAATCCCAGTGGGTGCTGATAAGTAGTGTAGCGACTACGAAGTTCTCCTCCAGCTAAAGATTTTATTATTATTTTTCTTGTCTTCTTCAATCAAAAATTATTGATCACAGCAAATTTGTATTGCAAAAAAAAATCCTTCTTAAGAAAAATCTTAAGAAAGAAAAAACTTGAACTAAAACCCGACGTACATATGTACAAACCAAAAGTCGAATTTACAAATTATAAAGTTCAACAAAAATTCAACAAATTAACATGATGGTTTGTTGTTGCTTGAGCGATTCGTCTGTCAAAAAATTGTATCGAAAGTATGTGCATGTATACACACACTTACATGCAAAGAAAAATTATTTTGAAATATTGTTGTAGCAACATAACTATTTACTCTGTCATAATGTGTATTGTTGCTTCTATGGCATTGAATATAGTTAGAATATAAGCAAACTATGGCTTTGAATATAGTTGAATCCTCTATAAATACACGAGTGTTGAGATTTCCACATTTCTATTGTTATATTTCTATAATTTTAAAATATGGTTATATGCAATAATAATGTTTCAAAATATTATGTGAACGCGACAATAGCTTTTGTTATGTACAATAATACGCCACTTTTGTATGCAATGTATGTATCTTTAACACATATCCGTTAAACTAACTATTGTTGTTAAACATATACATACATATTTTTATTTTATTTTTTCAATTTTAAAACCATCAGTTTATTTGCGTGTATGCGTTTTTTTATATTAACAATATTAAAAATAATGAAGACTATATAAATATTTATTTATTGAATCAAATGATCATAAAATTAGAGAGGTTTGTATACGAATTTATATACATAGACAAATGCATGTATGTATGTGTATTTTTACAGATATATACATCAATCTTTCAGGAGCACCAAATTTGGACAAATTCACCAATTTGTAATCCATTTTTCAAAATATGAATTGGACTAAATATACTAAATAAATTACAAAAGTGTTGTTTTAATTCAAGATGTTATGTGTGTTTTTATATTTATAGCTATTTGTTATATATAGTCACGTTCAACAGTAGTACATGACAATAGAATATACAATTTTTCAAAAAAATTGGCAGGAGTGATAATATTACATGGTGAGATATGACAGCTAAATTTTTATTTCAACAATAAAAGTAATTATTAGGCATGATACAGAAATTATAACTTTTACGAAATATATGGTTATATGGTGTAATTTTGGTTTTTGGCTGTACTAAATTTTGTATATAAATTTCAGGTTGAAACCAAAATATGCTGTTGTTGTGTTCAACCATATAATTCAACAATAGTATTTTGCCCTTAAAATATTGTCCTATCAACCATATGTTTTCTTCTACGTGTATTCACTTGCAGATATGCATACATGAGAGCAAACTGGAAACAACTTTTGACAGTTGATGGTTTGCAAATAGAAAAAAGGGGAACATCTGTTTTTTCAGTTTCACCTGGTAAAGTAAATTCGCCTTGATAGAGGCCAATTTGCCAGTGAATTGTCTTTATTTTGGCTTTTCAACATGAATAGACTGGCGTCTGAGCAACGCTTACATATTTCGGCGAATGGACCCAAAACAAGATTGTTGCTGATCCCGATTTTCAGATCTAGAAAGAAGTGCTATACAGATCTTCACACGACTCCTGCGTGCAAAGAACAACCAGTGTGATATAAGGTTTCAGTAACAATATGGTTGATATGGCAATATTCTATGGTTGTATCTAATAAAACTATATTGTTAACTTACAACGCCATTGATATGGCTCTCCATAGTATTATAAAAAAAAATTTTATAAATAACTATTCTATATTTTGGCTCAATAATATTATAATAGTAAGCAACCATAGTATTAATTGAAGTTTCCATGTTAGTGTCATACTCAACCATACTATTATATTAAAAAACCATACTTTCTTGATACATAACCACATTACTATCATTAAAGAACTATACTAATGTTGCAAATAACTATATTTTAATAGAACCCTTTATTTGTCATAATTTAATATACATATGATAATAAATAAAAGCAAAAAAATTAGTTTATATTTTCATGATATAAAATAATTAGAAATAATCCGGAATATTTATCCGGGTTGTTTCTTGATGGGATAAAAGCACAAATGCACTTTTTCATTCTGAATTATCTATTGACTGCAATATCTCAAAAATAGTTATTAAGCACTTCGTTGAAATTGCGCTAATAAGAGAAATACATAATAATATGGTTGGATGTAACATAGTATGGTTGATCACAATTATAGTATGGTTGATCATAGAAATTGTAATGATTGTGACAATAATATGGTTGGATATAAATATACTATGGTTAGCCGGAAGTGTGGTTGGCTACGTCATAGTATTGTTGGTTACCAGACGCATACATATGATTACATCTTAATAAACTAACCTTTCGATTTACACTATCACCTAAAACGAGGTTTTTTGTACAATTTTCATCTCTTAAGTTTACGTCAAAAATTAAACACATTTTTTTATACCAAAAAAAATATAAAGCTGAAAGAATATTATATGTTAGCGACGAGAACGAAAATATAATTAATGATGCTAATAGTAAGTTTATTGTGTTATGCCATGTTTCCACTATAAAGGAAAACACTTATTTTGAGGAAAACATATCGAAGTGTTTCCATCATGTAATGAATTGTTTTTAATTTCAAATTTTCGAAGTCTGTTTGACATCAGGTTATTCTTAATTTATTGTTTATTAGTGCTTGTAAATTTATATTATTCGCAAATTCAAAGTGTTTACAACTGGCTTTAAGTCGTTTAATCGTAACTAGTTTTAAAAAAATATATAAAAAGGTGCGATCTGGATTAGCAGAAATTATGGAAATCCTAATCGAGCTAGTTGTCTTGAAAAGTTAAAAAGCACTGTTAAAGATGATTGAAGCAAAACAGGCAGAAAAAGTGCTTCGTAAGTTGTTTTTATTTATCAATTGTAAATAATTTATTTATTTTATTTAATACCCTATTTTCCCAGCTCCAGTACAATGCATTGCATATGAGCGGGGCCGAAATAAAACAAAGTAAATATTTGACTCAATAAAGAAACAACAAAAACTTGTGAAAATGCTTATTAATAGCATAGTGTTTTATTATTCTCTAGAAATTACTTGTTTAACAATATTACGTCAATTAAATACAAGATGCAGCAATTGACTAATTAATATACCGGCCCTCGAGTGGCAATAGGTAATTTTCTTTCGAAATATAATTCGTCCTTACATAAGCTGAAAGCTTTCTCAAACCTTAGAATTTAAATACTCATGAGGCTGAACGAACGGCACTGACCAGAGTGTTAGCGGGAACAATATTAGTTCTACATAGCCCTCGCTGAAAAAGAATAATCATATAATAAGGTTTATTACCTTAAGAACTATTAAGAAATGGAACTTACAGTGCAATAAAAAATAAACTGGATAGAATCAAAAGATCACTTTTCGAATCTTCCTAAAAATATTCTGTTCCCTAGCCGGGTACTATTGGAATCACAATATATATACGTATTTTTGCTTCACATAGCCAAGTTGTGGCATATATTCTTCAGCATAGAAAACATTTTTGGTCAAACCACCATTGTAAATAATTTTTATATGTTTAAAATAGTTTTCTGATAGGTTTGTTTTTTTTTTCTTTTTTTTTTTTTGAGGATGACAATTGAAAACCTAATTTTTCAAATTTGTCACTCACTTTTAATGAATAACACAGTGTTTTATTATTTTTTGTTATTCACTATGTTGTATGGACCATTTTCGAAGTGTTTTGATCCAAAACATGTAGCCTGAGGTGTTTTGCTGTTCTCAAAAATGTATGGGAAAACACGTTTACTTTTTCATGTTTTGCGCGAAACCCGTGTTTTCGAGCAAAATACCTATATGGAAAAACACTATAAGCTTAGTTATGTTGTATGCGAGTTAATGTATCATACATATAATAAAAATAAATTTTTTAATAGTGGATGTGATAAAAGCTATTGTTGTTTTAAACAAAATGTTTATAAATGCTATCATATCTCGAAATTTATAGACGGTAACAGTAGCATTTCAGAAATGTACACAATAAGATAGTTTTACAGCAATAAACTGTAATTAAATTTAAAATACACTGTTTTTAACAATAATACACAACGTTATAGCATATATACTAATGTTGTTGTAATCATATTTTAAATTGCCTTTTCTTTGCGTGTAAACTGTGTTGTATAGAAAAGCACATAATTTTAAATTGGCAGCCCTTTTTATACCCTTCACAGAAATGTAAAGGGTATAGTCGTATATAAGTGTGTGATTCCGTTTGTAATTTGCACAATTTGCATTTCTGGCCTTATAAAGTGTATATATATTTTGAACTTTGTTGAATATTGTTGTGTCAATACTATTAATTTTGGTTTAATAATACATTTTGTTGATGCAAACAGTTTTAAACATAGCATATTTGACAATGAATATGTTTTTATTGGTAATTCTATCATTACCGTATATAATTCCTTAATTATGGTTGAATGGAACAACACCATTTACACAAATTATATAATTACAACAAGAGTTTCTGCACGTAACTTTTACCATATTTCATGTGTTTAGTTCAAATTTGTAATATATACTATCGGCTGTTTTCATAAAAATACTTTATGTATATTAAACTGTTTTCTGACAAATTTCCTATAGAAACTTGTCAAATAAACATACAATATTTTATGAGTTAGGCCATATATATTTACGTGACTATTGTGTAGTGGATTTTAGATTCGTTGCAGCCAAATATACTACACTTTTAATTGTTTTACCTAGAGGTCATTTTATCAGCTGTTAACTGATTTATGTTCAGTTTGATTTGTCATTTCAACATGATTAGACTGACGCCTGAACAACGCTACCAAATTGTGCAAATTTTTTTTTTTTTTTTTGATACCGATTTTCATTAGCACATTTTGTTAGCGATAAAGCTCACTTTTGTTTGAATGGATACGTCAATAAAAAAAAACTTGCCGTATTTGGAGTCAATACATACGTCAAGTGTATGTTGGAACACCGATACATCCAGAAAAACTGACTGTTTGGTGTGCTTTATGGGCTGGTGTTCTCATTGGTCCGTATTTTTTTATAAACGATATTGGTCAGAACTTTACAGTTAATAGTATCTGCTATAGAGCCATGATTACGAGTACTACCTTTCTTGTTCACCACTTGAACAACAGCTCGTACAATTGATTTATTGAAGGAAACATTTGGTAATCGTATTATTTGAGGTTTCGAATCCATTATCGTGCGATTAAATACCGCTAGACCATTTTCTGTGTGGATATGTGAAATAGCTTGAAACAACTTGGAAATAAAAGGCGGCTGAATATTAAAGGCCTTTTCAGACTATTAAACAAGTATAAATACTTTCATTCGATTTTTTAAGATAAAAGTCTAAGCACATTTCTTGCGACTGCCAAAAAGTCTAACGTAAATTAGAATTTGCATTTACACCATTACACTTGAAATAAACCAACAAATTTGAGTAGAAAAGAAGACAGCTGTTCGTTTTTTTAGAAAGCAATAAATTGTGATTATTTTATCGTGTAAAATTGTAGTGATCAACATTTTTAAAGAAAAAAATTATAAAACTTAAAAATTTTTTAATTCATTTATAATCTTAGAAATATTACAATATTGATTTAAATTTAAAAATGATGTGTCAAAAATAAAGAAAAAAAGATGTTTTTTAGGAGTTGTGGCAGCATTAATTTTATTTAAAAAAACAAAAATAGTAACATACCTTAACAACCATATCTTCGCTCATTTCGGAAATTTCAAGTATTTTAAATAGATGTGCCAACATAAAACTTTATACGGCGGCAGGTGCGCTATTCGCCGTAGGCAATATACGTGCCGGCAAATCCAAATTCAAGAGCTCAAAAATAGTTTATTTTCTTCATATAGCATGAGCAAAATGCATTTATAAACGACAGCTAAATTCCAAGTTTCGAACTTTTTTATAGCGACAAAAAATACTATCAGTAACGGCACCCCATTGGCTACGTAATAGCCGGCATACCCAATTTTTAAACAGCTGGTTTGCTAAAAAACACAACGCTGATCCAATTAAAAGTATTATCATTTTGTAAAGTTTTAAAAAACAACAAAGTCGTATGGCATGTCATATTTTTATCGTACTATTTTTCGTAAGTATGACGGATTGTATTCAGACTATCAGACTTGCAAGTATTTGAATTTTTGACAAGTATTAATACACAGTATAATAGTCAGAACTGGGCTTAAAGGCCGATAATGATTTTGAATAAAACACAAACTATTAAGGGATTATTGTCATTTCTTTTTATTATGGGAATATTGCTATGGTTCAATTATGCATGGAACAAAATATCATCAAATGACAGCTCGGTGGCACACTTTTATCCAATGGTTCAAATCTTCGATGACGCTGAGGCATAGTTGAGGTTCTACGCCGTTAATATGCCAAAATATCTCATCCCTTAGCTCTTGAATATTTGCTGGCTTATCGAAGTACTTCTTTTCTTTCAAATAACCCCAAAGAAAGAACTCCAACGGTGCCAAATCACATTATCTTGGTGGCCAAATGACATCGCCACTACATGAGATAATAGGGCCATTGAATTTGTCGCGCAAAAGAACCAAGGTTTCCTTAGCTGTGTGGCAAGTGACACCGACCTGTTGGAACCACATATTGTCCACATCAATATCTTCGTTATCATCTCACGATAGCGAACAACTCAGTAACTGCCAGACCGGCCTCATTTTAGAAAAAAAATTACCGCCTAATGATGCCGCCAGCCCATAAACCATAGCAAAGAGTCGCTATTTGTAAGCCATTGGTTTTTCGACAATCACTCTTGCATCCATGATGCAATTCTGCTTATTGAAGAATGCGCTGAGGTGAAAATATGCCTCACCACTGAAGATGATATTCCTAGAAAACTGATCACACACTGTTGCCATTTTTTGCCATCATTCCGACCACTGCGACTGTTGGAATAGAGGCTTTAGCTCTTGAGTCAATTGCACCTTGTAAGCGTGTAAAAGTAGGTCTTTATACATAATGTTCATCAACGACGAGCGTGAGAGGCGTAATGGTTGGGCACGATGACAAGTTGAGGTTGAACAGCAATATTTTCTGCACACCGACACATTCATCGTCTTGTAAAATGTAACCACCTGATATTTTCAAAATTAAGACTCTGCTATCGTGACTTAATTTTTCGAATATTATTGCGCTAAAAAATATTGAGCTCATAAAAAATTACAGTCGCCTGGCAGATCCTGCTCTACGATTTTCATGGCTCATGGGCAGTTCTTGTCATCAAAGTAAAGTTCTTGAATCAATTTCAAAACTTTAATCATTTTCCCAGTTTGTAGGGAATAGCTCATATTCAACTAGATTTTATTATTTTATTTTTATCAATTTATTTATTTGTCTTTTTTTAACGAATTTAATGCTCAAAATTTATGGGAATTTTATTGTTTATGCAATTTTTCATTGATAACAAACAAAATGTTTTTTTAAATGATTTACAATTGACTTAAAAAATTTGTGTTTTATTTGCATAAACCTGCACACGTACGCACATACCGTGAGGCATTTTATTTATTTATTTAACGATTTTTATTTAATTTTAATCTTTTTGTAAAGTAATCCAATCAACAGAGATTTTTTTATCAATACAATTTTTTCTATTATTTTAAAAGCAGAAGTTTGGAGTTTTTTTATGCAGTGAATTGTTCTGGGTGCAACTATGATACTGAATTGTTAATATTTATAGTAAAAGGTGAAATGATAGGCACCCATTTTTGGAAATATATTTAAGGCCAATAAAAAAATATGTGATAGGAAGAAAAAAATTGTATGAAAGTTTGCAGTTTTTTACTCTTCATTAAAGAAAATTGTTTGAGTACAAATAGTAGGACACGGACTGAAACGTTTCACTTATAAAACCGAACTAGTGCTCTTGATAAATAGTAACATACCCTTAGAGGTCTATATACCTATTGGCGGCTTTACACTCATCCTGGGGAAGAGGTTTTGCCTTGGTGTTTGCTGTGCTCTGATATGGGGCATAGAAAGGAAGAAGTCCCTGGTTTATTATAGCAAATAAAACTCTAGGAAGCCTTTCTGTACAAATCGCTTTCTTCTTTGATCCTTTGGTCAGCTGTAGACAATTCACCTTAGGATAAAGGCTTCTGCATGATAATCCAAAAGATCTCTTATCTTCCTTTTCAACACTGGCCAATCGGTTTCTCTTTGCAAAATTTTGATATTCTACAAAATATCCATTTTCAATATATTTTCTTTTTTTTCAAACTTATTTCTCAAAATTTCCTGGACTCATAACCTTTTATTGTTCAAAGTTTATTTTCGAATAAAAACAAGGCAGCTTTAATAGGTAGTGGCAGAATTACAATAAATACAACACCAACAAAATACATGTTGATGTTTGCTGGTGTTGTATTTATTGTAATTCTGCCACTACCTTTATAAAGCTGCCATAAAACAATATGTGTTTTGAATAGTAAAACAAACTTACTACATATTTCTGATAATAGTGTTTTAAAAGAAAGTGTTAACTAAACTTAACATTTATTAACTACAATAAAAAATAAATTTAAAAAAAAATATAAAAAAAAAAAATTTACAAGAAAAGAAAAACTTTTAATTATTTCGTGAAAATTAAAATCTCAGATCATAGAGTGTGAAAACTTGAAATTGGCCAGCCAGCTCAAAATACAGTAAATATTTTATTTTAATTTATTTTAGAAAAATCTATACGAAACCAAAAACTTTTAATTATTTCATGAATTTTATTTCGTGATAAAGAAAGTCTCAGATCATAGAGCTTGGAAAGCTAAAAATTGCCAGCCAGATTGGAGAGAATTCTGGATCATACCTAGCTCTTAAGCTACAACACATATTTAAAAAAAAATTGTTTAATATTATTTTTTCCAAATTTCTTTTAATTATTCCATTGACACCTGAAACAGATTAAAATTAAAAAAACGTTATCAGCTGCGCTGTCAATTTCACCCGTTATGAATTCGCCTTGTATCCATGTATATCGACATTTAAAAAAAAAAAATTTCAATTTCAAATAAAGTTCTTATATAAAAATTTTTTATTTTTCATATATATTTATGTGCATAACATATATGAACTAACTAAGGATTTTATCCTGAATAATTATATTGAGGGCAAAAACCAATAAGAGGAATTATGACAAAAAGCATGGAAAATTTGTAAGGAAAGTTTAAGGTTAGTTTTACAATAAGTTTAAAGATTTGCTGAAGGTTGATTAAAATTTCAGTATTTGACACTGCAAATATTGGCTTTTGAATAATACTATAGGGAATTTTGCTTAATAACGATAAGTAAACGTTTAGTTCGTTTTTTGGAATAAGGCTGTAAGTTTTTAGGAGTGTACAAGATTATTAAAACTTTAACCAATGGCCGCTATGAAGCTGAAAACATTCTCTCGGAAAAATGATGCCATTCAATCCATTACTTTTTTTTATATAGTATTAAGATTTGAATATTTATTGTAAGTTCATATTTTGAAGAGAAAAAAAAAACACTTTTGTATTACTTATTTCCTTTTTACCCACTTATCACAGTTCAAACAAGCAATTGATTTTTACACATATCATTTACCAAAATTTCAATATCAATTGCACTTCCCTTTTATTGCTAAAAGATAAAAAAAAACTTCTTCTGTTCAGCACTTAGTCTGACTTCATTTAATTCAAGTTCAGTTTTTTTTTATTTTTCTCTTGTTTCGCTTTTACTTTATCATCACGAATTTGTGAAAAGACAACTTAACTTATTTTGACTTGCGACCTTTTTTTCTTCATATTGAAAATTTCTAAGCGAAAGAGAAAAGTACAACGTGCAACATGTGCAAGCGGGAGTGTATTCCAACAACATGATAAAGTGTTATTTTTTTTCAAATAGCTGGTAAACAAGTAAATATTTTTCAGCAGTATTCTGTTATACTTTATTATTTATTATTTTCAATTTAGTTTCACTTTTTATCGGGTTCTGTTTTCATGCAACAAGCAACTTAGTATTTTTCCCCGTAAATTATAGGGATGAGCTTCTAAAGGACTTGCTTTGTAGTTACAAAATTGTATATTAAATGATAATTTTTATTAAAATTTAACTAAAGAAAGTATTAATATTAGTAAAATTAGTTCTATAAGAACAAAGAGAATGCACTCTTTATAAAGCTATGCAATACAAGTGTTTATACTTATCTAAAGACTGCAAAAAAAAATCTCACTCTTTGTTTTCGTTGATTATTTATAATAAAAATAATAACAATTCTGTGTGCTACATTATTATTTTCCAGATAAATTTGCGAAAGAAAAATATTTTGTTTACTATGTGAATAGGAGGTAAATTTTAAAAATGTTGCAAACTATCATTCAGTTGTATCAAAAAAGGTTCTAGAGGATGTTACATAAAAGTAGAATATTAACATGTTACAAGGCGGCCGTGTAGAGTACATATTGACATCTGAAGAAACAAATTATAGGATTTTGCAATAAAACAAATGTATATTCTCGTTCATGCTGACAATACGATACTAATATTGTTACGTTTTTACCTTTAAAACGCTTTTGCTGTATTAACACACTAGACCTGCTTAGTTTTCTGACTTATGAGTGTCTTGCACAACGCTTTAAACTAAGCTTTGCCTCAACTGCAGATTTTCTTGCTATTTGTACTTCTTTATTACCTTCTACATTGTTCTTGAAGCTTATAGTTAATGATAATTCCATAGTCATGTGTTCAAATATAATTGTTACGTCCACACACAGGTTTGCGAAACAATAAAAACGCAACAACAACAATAAAATCATTGGTGGTCGATTTACCGCATTTTCCCAACACTGCACTGTGAGTATTTAATTGGCTACTTTTCTTCATAGCAATTATCCGCAAATATCTCCAGACCGTAATCTCTGTATCCCAACACACCACTGTAAACGATCAAGTGTTCCATTTGCCTCTTTCCCTGAACACAATACCTGCAAATGTGTGCAGACCGTATCTTCTATGTGTAAATCCGACACTGTGAGCGCCCTAGTATTTCTCATAGCTTTAGTCAATTACCCGAACCAACCCTTTAAATGGGAGTGTTAGTAACTCCAGTTCGTCCAACGTTATATATGCTTGCACCAAGTCTTTTCCACGCCCCACCGTAAGTGATCAATTGTTTTTGTAACCTCTTTTCCTTTTTTAAATATCTGCAAATATCTGCAAACCGTATTTTTTGTATCTCACCCTAAATAATCAAACTTTTCATTCACTTCTTTTTCTCATCACAATATTTGCAAATCTATGTGTTGGAAATAATCAATCTGAATACTCGAATATGATCAAGGCTATTAACTCATATGAAAGTCCTCTTAGGCCTTTCCTATTCAGCCTCAGAAGTCGTTCCACCACCTTCATCAAGGCTTAGCAACTTTTTGGAATATTTAAGACCTAGTTCCAGTATTCTCCCACCATGGACGCATATATTTCTTTATCTTCTTAATGAGATTCCTGGTCTCCTGGAGAATACTGGTTACTGTTCACCAACTCTATTGCGAGACGAGAGATAAGAGATGTAATCCTATCAAGCACGGCCTTGGTGGCCACTCAAATACGCCGCCAAGAGGAGGTAATTAATATTTTTGTAGATGAATCCAGGTCAGATCTGGGAGGTGGTAGTGGCATCTTTATGCCCCAATATTAGAGGACGCTCAGTTTTACGCTAATGATTTTAGCGTAACGCAGCCTAAAATTATAGCTATAATGAGAGCAACTAACAGGTTGAGGCACTATAAAGTATTCGTAGTGAATATCCGAATA
Source organism: Thecocarcelia acutangulata (assembly GCA_914767995.1). Taxonomy (NCBI): domain Eukaryota; kingdom Metazoa; phylum Arthropoda; class Insecta; order Diptera; family Tachinidae; genus Thecocarcelia; species Thecocarcelia acutangulata. The sequence goes on along the minus strand of OU612094.1, from coordinate 140,338,858 downwards.
TGTACTGATAGTAAGACTGCGTTACAAGCGCTTGCGGGTGTCTATACAACGTCCAGTTTAGTTCATAAATTCCGGATAGCTTTTAATGAGATAGTGAGACATTCAAACCTAGGGCTTTTCTTGTCATCGAGACATAGTAAAGCGCAATAACAAATTTTAGCAAATGAACTGGAAAACTCGGGGTACTTTTAAATCAAAAGGATATTGATAGGATGTTAGGAGTTCCGTTTAAAAGCTGTAAGTACCGAGTGCAGTGTCAATTTGTAGTGCTTGCATAGGACAGATGGTCTGGTGGAGTTACCTGCCGAATAGCGAGGCCAATAAGCCCTCTGTATGATCGTAGGAGAACTACTGTCCTCAGACTCTTACCGCGGCGAAATTTGTATATTTTGGAGGTAGTATTGACAGGGGTTTGTTAGCTGAGGGCGCATGCCAGAAATCTTCCATTTAATGATTTCAGTAGAAGTTGTAGAGAGTGTTAAGCACATCCTCCGTCGGTATTCGTTGCTTTGTATCTGGGTACTCCGATACTTCATGAGTTAGTAGATAGACATATGGGAATGAAGGCTGAATGAACCGGATTCTTTTATCTTGCTTTCGAATCGAAACTTAGTTTGGATGTGAACCGTTGGAGGGTGTGTAAGTCATAAAGACTGCATATTCTCTCAGGCAACACAACGGGGCGAAGAAAGGACCCAAATGAGCTGGTTTCTTGAAACTGGCAGCCTGGAAGCAGATTCCGCAAGAATTTCGTAAGATTTTGTAAGAATCAATACATTTTATTGCGCTGAGTGTGTTCGTCGAGGCAGAATGATGAGCTGAATGCTCAAATCTGCTTCCAAAACTGGAAATGGCAACTTTAATTTACTTGGAGGTTACACGACCAAGTTTTGCCTCTCAAGTTTTAATACACTCGCACTTTTTTACTAATACATTCATACTTTTAAAACTTGATGCGAATTTGATACGAATTTGCTTTCAAATTTGTTTTCCAACTCTGTGTTCCAATTTATTGACAAGAAAACAGCTCATAGCTATTTTAATGAACAAATTTTTAATTTTTGTCTTTAAAGACTCTGCCGCCATAGTTTTTTGAGGTATATTATTAGAAAATAAATTAAATTTGTGCTGATTTAGTAAAAATCAACACAAATTTTTTTGACATCCGGCATCTTGAAAATAAAATTGCTTTGAAATTGCGTGCAGCCTACGTCACAGCTTTCAATTGTTTTTTTTTTTTTTTTTTTGAATTTTCACAAGCAGTATGTGTAAAAAACTTGATACTGAATTGAAAATAAATTTGATGGTGTAACTGTAGGGTTACGTAATACTTTGGTTTATTTTTTCAAAATAACTCAAACAAGACTCAAAACTCACCGCAGACTTTTGAGTAAAAAACTTATTGCTAAGTGTTCACTATAACTGTCAAAATTATTCATTCTCAGCATTGCGGACACAAAAATTCAATGTGGACAACTGTGAAAATGATTTACATCAGTACCTGCCTTGACGGCCTAACCTGATGGTGGACCAATTTCCCGGAGTGAATTTTTCACGATTCACCACCGCCCCCGTGTGGCTTGCTAGGCTCACACAGGTAGCAACTCTTGTCATATGATTGCGGTCATATGAACAACTTCTTGTTGAGGAGTTCGGGCTTTCTAATCCCTCATGTATGCAATTTCCCAGCAATCAATGGAGGACAAGGCTTAATGAGTTGGTAGGCCGAAGCCCACTAAGAGCATCAGCCCTTAAACCAACTCACCCGTCAACCATCACCACTGGTTCCTTACAGTACACGTATCTGTTGTATAGGCAACAGATCCTCGGGAGATTGTTAGCCCTCGAAAAAAGCCACACACCAAACAATTATCAAGGATACCAACACTCCCTTCCTGCGTTTTAGGTTTCAACCACAGCCAGAACGTTTCAGCCAAGGTAGGCACCTCAACCATGATCAGCCCGGGTCGAACCGCAAGCAGAATTTCCCGGGGGCTATGCTGATCCCCGTTCTGCCAATTTATACCCTTGGTAAGGGTTTCGGAAGCCAACACAACATAAGTCATGTGGCTTCCTAGAGTTTTGTTTGCCGTACCAAACGAGGGACCCCTTCCCCTCTTTTCCCCGAAAAACAGAGCGCCCAAGTTAGGAATACGCCAAGGCAAAACCTGTTCCCCGGGGGGATTAAATGTGGGCACTGAAATTGGTGAACATTTAAAAATTCATCGTTATGGAATTTAGCCCCTGTACAACTAACCTAATTTAAGGAGACACCAGTTGAAGCCAAAGCTAGAACTCTGCAGCAAGGGGTTTCTCCATGTGACTACAAACTTATGGCAAAATTTGTGTGAGCCTGGCACAGCACTCCATGGGGTTTTTTCCTAACTTGAACCATTACTTAGGGGATGGTCCCTACATATACAGTGCAGTGTAGCGGAACTAGGAAAATACGTTATGAGTTGGAGGAGAAAAGACGGAGTAGTATTTGTAGGTGCTTAACTTGAAAATGTCAATAACGACACGGAAAGACCAAGTAGAGGAATTAAATGAGAGGAGTTAAAGCTGTTTTATTGTAAATACCAGACCAACAAAAACTGGTCTAGCACCTCCCATAGTGCAAGCTAATGAATTACTTAGCAAGAATATCAAGAAATTACCAGACTTTAGCTTAGGATTAAGTGTGTGATTTATACTTACGGTTCAGTAAATGCATTTGCGCGTAAAAGTAGTTGATCCGAAATTTCGCTCGGTAGGTGTGATATATACTGATTGAGGATCCAGATTATGAAGACATTAGAAATGTTGCGGAACTGGGGAGTTATCAGTTCTGTAAAACCAATTTTTATCAATATCAAAAACAAAAACAATGGACTTGCTGTTTTGCTTTTTAGAGCGTGCCAACTTTAAAAGGTTCCCATACAAATTCATTTCCTCCGGCTTATACTCGTATGGAAGTTGCCAGTCAATGCAATTTTTCTTGATTTATAATACCAATACTTACAGGATTTCAAATTACCTAATAAATATAAGAGGACATACATTTATTAGATAAAACAAACAACTTTTCCAACAAAATGTGAACGGCATGATAAAAACAAGTAAATAAACTAAAATGTCAAAAAGAAATAAATTATGTTCTTTTAACAAACTCAGATTTATTTCAATTTTAATAATAAATAAATAAATAAACTTAAACATAAACATATGATGAGAATATTTTAATGCACATTTTCCTACAAATGCAGCACTGACAGCCACTTAATAAATAAATAAGAAAAAAAAGGAAATATTCTGGGCATGAACGTATCGCATAAAATATTAAACAAAAATATAATTCAACAATAAACAATCTCAGTGCAGTCGTTAGTTACTCACTCACATTTCTGTCAGTCAATTTAGTTTGCTGCTGCCTTTGAAAACATAAAAAATATGTATAAAATTTTTAACGTACAACTGCAATCGAGTATTTGAAGTCTGGAATATTTGCGAATGTTTATTTTTATTTTTTTATTTTGCTAAAGCCGTTCACATGAAGCTGTCTTTCCATAACCAAAAAACAAAGGCAATAAAATGGTAACAGATTTTCATGTTATTTTACAAAACATTCCCATTCTCAGTCATTGTTAAGCAGACTGACATTTTCATACCAGGCAATCGGAAAAGAGAACAAACATTAAGAAAATTTGTCTATTTGCACTTTATGTTCATGCTTTTTAAACGACCAATTTGTCAAAGAAATATTTATAATATGACATAATATAATATACAAGTGGTATTGTTATATGAATACTTGTAAAAGTTTATATATTATGCGCATAAAAATAAAAAAAATATGCAGGCCATTTTGATTTCTTTTCCCAACTGTTTAAATCGGTGTTCAGTCGCTTGTGTTTAAATCTGTAACAGCGCAATCTAAATTAGAGCGACAAGCGTAATTTATCTAATGATGCAGGAAGTGCTAAAAATGCAATCCACTATTTTGCACGCAATTTTAAACAAATTGGTTGTTTAAAATATGTTTCTGGAATGCAAACGGCATTCGCCAACACAAAAATGAACTTGAGCACTTCCTTATGAAAAAGCAAATTGATATAATGCTGATTGCTGAAACTGAATTGACAACCAATAGTTATTTCAAAATTAATGGCTATATAATACATGACACTAAAGATCCCCGTGGAAGATCTTGTGGCTGATCGGCAATACAAATAAAATTAAGAATTAAGCACTATTTACTAAACAAGACAAAAACTTTTCCCTTAGAAAGGATGAGGTGGAGCCAACATTGGATTTGTCATCAGATCACTCATCTACTATAGTCTCTGTTTGCTTTCCCCAGGCGGTTGGTTCCCTGTTTAGTGACTTGACGTCGACCGTCACTAGAGTCAGTTGGCTAAAATAAAAAAGTATTTGAGTACACATTGTACGGAAAATATTGCCTTGAGAAACCCTGGGGATATTGATGTGTCAATTAACAAATTTTCTGAAAGCCTTAAACTGGCCATACAACATGCTACCCCTAACAATGTAAGATCCAGAAATGAGAACAATAGAACTTATTCGTCTGAAATTGGGCAACTTCTGTCAAAAAAAAAAAAAGAATTGTTAGAGGAGAGTGGCAACTTCGCAAGTCTCCTCAGCTTAAAAGCAGGCTACGGGAATGCGTAACTCAATTAAGAAATCTGCTTGAAATCCAGAGAATGGCTTCCCTTAAAACATATTTGGAAAGACTGAATGATATTCATCAATCTGACTCTTCGCTGTGGAAAGCGACAAAAGGTCTGAAAGGACCCGTAATTGATAAGCCATCTCTGCGAACTTGCGGACAACTCGTGACTGGGTAAGAAACGATTCTGAAAAGGCGATGGTGTATGTTAATCATGTTTTTACCACAAATCATACAGCAGATGCTGCAGCTGAATTTCCGCTATATGCTGTTAGATCGCCTGTGTTTTTGAGACTTAACTTTTAAGATGTCGAAAACGTTATCGGTAACACAAACCCTAGGAAAGCTCCAGCCATTGATCCAATTGCTGGTAAAATGAATGGTTGAACAGTTACCTCGTGTAGATATAAGAGTTCTACTTTTTATTTTTAAAGTTATTTTTTTACGCTTCCAGTATTAGCCTGCACAGTGGAAGTTGTCTATGATCACTATGAATCCCAAGCTAGGGAAGGCTCCCGCTAAGGTAGAATCATGTAAACCAATAAGTCTACTACCAACAATATTGAATGATGTAGGATGTATCGCTGATCATCAATTTGGCTTTTGGGCTAAACATAGCGCCATAGAACAAACCCACAGACTAGTCAACGTTATAAGAGAGAAGACAAAAAGTATTGTTCGGCTCTACTCATTGACTTTTCCCAAGCTTTTGATAAAGGACAGCATGATGGATTGATGCACAAAACAAAGTGGAACTTGCCTGCAAAAACTCAAAGGCTTCTGGAAAGCTTCTATGGCTACGGCCGGAAACTTGCCTCTCACAGCAAATCGGAGCAGGAGTTCCCCAAGGTAGCATTCTAGAACCCACATTATATTTGATTTACCCCTCTGAAATACCAACGATATCCGTAGTCCACACTTTCCGAAATTTGCATGAGTATTTTTCAATATTAGAGAAATTACTAAAACTATGGAAAATCAAAGTTAATGAACAAAAGTGTACTCACGTTACATTCACACTGCGTAAACAAACATGTTTGGCTATCCGAATTAACAATTCACCTATTACGCAGCAAAATGAAGTCAAATCCCTTCGTATTCATCTCGGCCGTAGGCTAACGCGGAAGCCACACATTGATGCGAAAGTCACTCAGTTGAAATTAAAATTGGTTTGTGGGCAGAAATTCGATATTGAAACTGGATTGCAAACTTTTGTTATATAACGCAAATCTAAAGCCTATATAGTGTTATGGAATTCAATTATTGGACACCGCCGCAACAAAACCAAATTTTTCGAACAATTACTGCAGCTCCATGGTATGTAAAAAAATCACCAATTCACAAGGATCTGTGTGTTCCGCTGGTAAGAGATGAGTTCTCTATCCATGAGATGAAGCAGCTTTCGCGGCCATACGCTTATGTGTTACTAAACACTCGGTCTTACGAGCATTGAAATCAACCCTGTTTTGCGACCCCATTCGGAGATTAAAAGTAGATCATTACTTAATAAGTCATTCATATTATGCCCCTTGGCAGCGATCTCGGATAGTCTGGGCCCATAGCTGATTGAATATGAATGGCAAATGCTGCTGTCATCTCCAAAAGATTAATGAACTATAAGAAATAAAGTTGCAGAAAGAAACGAGCCTTGCGGTACCCCTGAATTAATCTTGAACTCGTTTGATGGCACACCATCTATAACAATTTGTATAGAGCGACCTGTGAGTGACTCAATATGAAGTGAGAAAAATCATCTCCGATAACAAAAGCGATGAGTTTTAGTAGTAATGCACCATGCTAATGTAAATGCCTTGGAAATATCTAGAGCCATCACCTTACTCTGGCCGAAATTATGAATCGAGTGGCAGCATTTCTGAGAGAGATATGCCAAAAGATCGCCAGTAGAGCGACCCCTACGAAATCCATATTTACGGTCACAAAGCAAGCTATGTGACGCCATATATTTCACAAGGTGGTAATTGACCATATTTTCCATTACTTGAAAGCGCAGAGCAAATCGCAATTGGACGGTAATTTTCAGGATTATTTGCTCACTCTTTTTGGAGATTGGCGTTACATTAGCAACCGTCCAATAAAGCCCAATGTACGAACATGACACAATGTGTTAAAAAGGCGAGCAAATGGACACGCAAGCATAGAACACTGCTTCAAAACCAGTGCTGGAATGCCATCCGGTCCAGGAGCCTTGTTTATGTCAAGGTCCACCAAAACCCTTTTAACTGCTTGAGCTCAGAAAAATGTATTTGGTATAGGCTCAGCTACTCTGCCCAGCTCGGACAGTGGTTGGCTGCTTTGTGGCAAGTGTGATTTGCTGGCAGAAATTTCAGCCAACAGGTTAGCTTTGTTAGCCGGATCGATGAATGCTTGATCATTATATAAAAGAGTTGGAATTGTTGAACTATCATATGCGTTACTCTCTTAACAAATGACCAAAAGGTCTTACTACCCCAGGTAGCAGTAAGAACTCTGGCAAGAAGACGTTACTCCTAAAGAAACTTTTCACACCTAAGTACCTTGGCACACGAAGATCTTGCCTTTCTGTGCAGCAAATCTACTAACTTAGTTAGCTACACTTGTTTGCTATATGTAAATCGATGCTTGTACTATTCGCTAAAATTCGTATTATTTTACAATTTTCTATATGTAGTTTCTATAAGCAATTTCTGTTTGCTCCTTTTTTCACAGTCTTTTATTTGAAAGTTGCCAAATAATTAAAAAATACTGTTTGTCCTCAGATTAAAACTTAGACATACTTGTGTATGTATATTTCTCAAGTTTTGAGAAAATGTATAGTTCCCAAAATACAACACATTTTGTAATCCTTTTTTATTTACTTAAATTTGTTTCTCTACCTTGAAGACCCGTCATGTTTGTAAGGACTACAAACGTAATTTCAATTATTAAGTTAGTGCCACAAAAACAATGCAAACAAATAGAAGTTTTCATTTAATTACTTGATGAAACCAAGAACGTTTTTTGTTGCCAGAAACTAATTGAAAAAATGGTAACATATCCTGGCATATTTTTTTCACTACTGTTTTTATTTTAAACTCTTTTTCTACTGCTAAAGCTGTTGGTTTTAATTTATAAATCAGAAGCATAAACAAATAAAATAATTCACACTTGAACGCCTAACCATACCGCAGGGCACTACTTACACATTCACATTTGTTCAAAACAAAAACTGTATAACCACTAGATGGTCAAACTTAGAAATACAATTAAAGCAAAAACAAAATTAGTAACAAAAACAAACTGAATGAAAATACAGGGATAAAAACATATCATCAGAATGTAAGAGGAGGTCAATCTAAAAAGTTCTTGTGACATAACAATTAGCTGAAAATCTAAATGATTTTCCAAGTTAAAAATGTCGATTTGGACAACATATGGATGGCATAACTGTCATACATGGTTTGTGACAATAATAATATTTTTTTCATTGCAGGTGAACATCTGTCATCATATTTTTATTGTTTTCAATGGCTATAAAAATGTTGATTTTTGTGTCAGAAAAGATGTTTTGCGGATAAGTCTGATAACCTTACTTGATTTGAAGAAAATGGCTGCTGAATGTATTTGATTGTTGGTAGAAGCTTACGCTCACCAACTCAAAAAACTAGTGAACGATCATTTGCGCGATTCAAAAATGGTAATTTTGACACAGAAAGCAAGGAGAGGCCTGGTCAGCCGAAAAAAGTTTGAAGTTGACGAATTAAAAGCATTACTCGAAGATTGTTGTCAAACGCAAGGAGAACTTACAATATCATTGGAAATCTCAGAACAAGTCATATGCCAATTTTATTATCTTTTTGTATGTTACAATATATACTGGAGATAACCCTTTTATTTTCGCATTCAAATTACCAATATACTCAAGTACGCAATTTCCTGACAATTGAATATGATATAAAGTACTGGAAAGAAAAGGAAAAATGCTTTAACCATATCCGCCAAAATACAAAAAACAAGCCCTTTTTTCACCTTTCTCACCTCTCTACTTTGCGTTACACCTTTAGAATAAATCAAACATTCAACTTTATATCCCAACAATCTAAGTTATTGAGAATTTAAAAAGAAAAATGCGTTAAAATAAAAAAAACACGCCCTTTATGTTTACCTTTCTCACCTCTTCTTTACACCTATCGTACAAAATGTGTAAAGAAACGAAGAGAGGTGAGAAAGGTGAAAAATAAAGAGCTTGTTTTTATATTTTGAATTCTCAATAATTTATTTAAAATGTTGGTATATAAAGTTGAATGTTTGACAATATCTTTCAAAAGTTTCAACTCTACTGATGATTAAGGTAGCTCCTATGAAATGTCGACATTTTGACAGCTAGGAAATATAAAAAACAAGCTGTTTATAATTTTTTGATTTGTATCAATTTTAGATGCTAGTATAGTGATTAATAAACCCAGTTGTTTGAATTTCTTAATAACTTTTTTTGGAAAAACGTCAAACAATTAAGCACCATTTTTGTAAAAATTTAGCCATTTTTCACAAATTTTTCAAAGGCTTAACTTTGATCTCTTTTCACGAATACATACATTGAGATAATTAAAAAATATCTTTTGTGCATTGTTAAAGAATATCTTAAAAATTATATAATGACCTTCTCATAATTTTTGGCATGCTAATGCCGTAGATATGTTTGAAATAGGAAGAAAAGTCAAGGTCAAAAACGAAAATTAAAAGCCAAATATCCTTCAACCTTTTACCGATATCTAAATAAAAAAAATGATTCTTCTATATCTTCTTATTAGCTTTCCAAAAGGCTTAAATTTATTTAAATCAGATAATATTTATAAAAGTTATGATGCGAAAAATTTTCATACTCGAGGTAGTCAACTTTGACACCCTACAGTTCACCAAGTACAAATTCAAAGCTACAGATTTATTACCGATTTTTTTCCTTACTATGCAACGCACATGATATGAAGAACGCACAATTCGAAGATGTTGTTGCATTCTTATTAATTCGCAAGCATGGTGATATGTGTCTTTGTCCGTAGTCTGGAATGACATTAGCTAGATTTTTCATCAACAATTTAGAAGGTAAAGGAAAAGGTATAAATAGCAGTCATATCTTCGGCAGAAGCTACGTTTAATTTTAAATGTTGTGCAAGACAGTCTTATAGTCTATTTACACCAAAGCGAAATCTGCTCATTCTTTAATGTGGTGTATTCAGTCGTTAATAAAATTATTTTGTCAAACCCGTATGCATAAATTATTTTTGTAAAAATTAAATCTTGCTGTACTCGTATGTCAAAAAATGGTGGTGTAAACGATATCGATTTCGATGTAGATTTTAATTCAAGTCTACTAGATTTCAAGTTAGAAAAGTAAGCAAGTCTAGCGATTTCATAAACAATAGTGTATAAATAAAATTATGAAGTACTTAAGTACTGTGTGACAAACAAGTGTCTGTGTCACTATTTCATTTGCAATTGAAGAAACAGCAAACCCAGCGGTTTAAATGATGGACTTAGTCTCTTGCAAATAAAATGAGCTAATATTCATTTCAGTCGTTCAAACTCTTTTTAAACCATCCCTTTTACTTACGCACACATACACCAGATTGTTTATTTGTCTGTTTGAGTTTTGTGTACACACACGTAAATAAAATTAAATTAAAAAAGTTTTTTTTATTTACCTTCATCACAATTATGTGGTTGCCACCTATAAGAAGTGTTAGGCGAACTTTGTTAATACAACTTTGTTTTCACGCGGTTGTATGTCCACATTGGTGTGTATTTGTGAGTGTGTAAGTTTTTTATTTATGCTAGTGAATTGCAAAGAAAAATTATGCATTGTAATTTTAACGTACAGGTATGCAAATAATTTAACAAATATATTTTTTTACGTATTAAAATATATGATGCTTTATATTACATATAAGAAGCGGTTAAGCGTTGTACGAGGGCTGATCAAAACATAACCGTTATTTTCCATTTTTTCAAAAAGTTTTTATTTATTCATCAATATCTATCTTGTACCCTTTAAAGTAATCCCTCTCAGATAGAATACACTTATGCCATCTTATGCGCTCTTTGATATCGCCAACAGCTCCTGTTTCGATTTTGCTTTATCTCCTGAAGCAAAACGCTTTCCTTTCATCGGTGTCTTCAGTTTTAGGAAGAGGAAAAATTCAGCGGGACCAAGTCTAGTGAATACGGTGGTTGAAGCGTGATAACGATTTTGTTTTTGGTCAAAAACTCACGCACAAGCATCGATGTGTTAGCTGGTGCGTTATCCCGGTGCAAAACCCATGATTGTTTTTCCCACAATTCTGTACGTTTCTGACGAATGCGCGAATGGCGCATAACTTCAAGGTACTCATTGTTATTAACCGTACTACCTTGTGGCAAGAAAACAAGAAAACAGTGAGCAAAACCTTAACATTTGACCAAGCTTGACGTGCCTTTTTCGGTCTTGGCTCTTCTGGATGCTTCCATTGGGTTGATATGGCTTTGGTTTCAATATCACAGCCATACACCCATGGTTCGTCACCAGTTATGACCTTTTCGAGAATATCTGGATCGTCCTTGACGATGTTCAACAGCTCCTCAGCGATGTCCAAGTTTCATGCCTGACACATCAAGAGCTGAACGATATGCCAACATCATCAGGAACCTCCCTAATAGTGATTCGACGATTATCCAAAATCATTTTCTTCACTGCTTCAATGCTTTCATCACTCGTTGACGTGCTCGGCGACCAGGATGAACATCGTCATTGACATCTTCTCGGACTTCCTTAAACCGGTTGTACAATTGAACTTGTATTCTGCTCATAGTAGACTCGCCAAACACCACAGTCAACATTTGAAATGTCATTGCGCATATAATTTCATTTATTTCACAAAACTTTACACCGTTTCTTTGATCCATTTTTAGAAAGCAAAAAAAAATTTTCCCGAACATATTTAGTTCAAATTTGTAATATATAACACCTGGAATGAAAAGTCCCGGACCTAACAAAGAAAACACAGTTTTTTTTCAAAATTAGCTTTATTCATCAACGTAATCTCCATCAAGATAAAGGCAATTATTCCAGTGCCGCTCTAACATTTCAATACCACTTTTGCAGAACGATTTATCTTTTACCTCTGTTTCAGTGATAACTTCTTCATTCGTGCAAAATTTCTTACTGGCCAGCGAACAACCAGTAGTCGCTAGGAGCCAAATCTGGCGAATACGGTGGATATGGGATAAATTCGAAGTTCAATTTGTGTAGTTTTGCCATTGTTTTGACTGATTTGTGACACGGTGCGTTGTTTTGATGAAAGAAAATTTTTTATTTGCCATATGCGGTCGTTTCTTTGCAATTTCTGCCTTTAAACGATCCAACAATGCTATATAATATTCACTGTGAATTGTATTTCCTTTCTCAGAATACCGAGACCTTTCCAGCCGATTGTTGTGCTTTCGGACGCTTTGGACGAGGTTCACCAGTTGCTGTCTACTCAGATGACGATAATTTTGATTCCGGATGTATCCGTGTTTCACCCATTGTCACATATCGAGCAAAAGTTCCGGTTTGTTACGCTCAAAATGACTAAACACTGCTCAGAATCATCAGCACGTTCTCACCCACTTTGAACAGAGCTTTCTCATAGTCAAATGCGCATGCTATATGAAGCTAACACGTTCTCTTGATATCTTTACGATGTCAGCTAACTCATGCAGCTTCACTTTTCGATCATTAAAAACGATTTTGGCCGTCCACTGCGTTCAGCATCATCGGTGTCTCTACGACCACGTTTGAAGTCAGCATACCAAAGTTTTATTGTTGTTTCTGATGGAGTGAAGTCCACATACCACTTTTCAAGCCATTTCTTCGCTTGAACGGTATTTTTTCCCACCAAGAAGCAGTGTAAAATTAAAACACGATATTATTTTTGATACATTGTTTTGAAAACATCACTCCACAATAACTCATAAACTAATGAAATTTTGACAGCTGTCTTTTGAAGCCTACGCGGCACTTTTCAGCCCATGTAGTGTCATATTTTTACGTGACTACCGTGAAGGGTATTTTAGATTCGGCCCAGCCGAATACACTACACTTCGTTTAATTAATGATTTTTCTAAAGTTCTATACCTCTTTAAAAATAACACTTTTTTATATACGCAATTGTTTTTTATGGACAATACAAATATATAGATTTAGATTTAGATTTAGTTTTAAATTAATTAATTATTTCAACGTACAGCTGTCGAAACTCCAGCTAAAATTAAACTGTTTTACTAAAGTAAAATTACCATGATGCATAGTTTGTTTTTCATTGTTGTTGTTTCATTTACTTTATTACTCTATTCATACAAAGTGAAATGTATAAAGCTGTTACTGTTAGTCCATGAAGCAAACAATTGAAAACTGTAATACATTTTTGATAACTCTGAACAAAATATTTCCACTAGTGTTTGCTTAATGTCTGCACTATTTTTCAATTTCAACAATCGCATATAAACAAAAGCAGTCTATGAAATTGTAAAGATACATTCAAATTTCACTTGAATTACTTTTTAACCATTTATATACACACATATGTGTATGTGTATGTGCATTTCTGCCTCGAGTTATTCCAGTTATTTAAATTAAAGGTTCAATTGTAACCATAATCAACAACTAACTTGACAAACAATAAGTGTTATTTGACATTTATCGCAAACTCATTGACACTCACCACTTGACACACACTCTTAAATAAATGTCAACAGAAACTCATACATACAAACGTGCACGCATACAGGCTCACTTGTTATTACCGGTCACAAAAATAAATCGCAGTTATTTTCAACGAGTTGTCATTGTTATTCTCATGTTTAATTATATAATTATATTGTTGACGTGTTTTCCAACTAACAAAATACTTAAATACCGAAAGTGGTTAAAAAAAAGAATGAACACACTAAAGCACACAAAACAACAACAACAAAAATAATATTTTACCAACCAGGAAACAAAACAAATTCTAATGGCTCTAACCGATGAAGCAATAAAATAGTCACTTAGGTCTCATAAATACGCACAAATTGTCATCTAAAACAAACCAGAAAAACAACACAAAAGTGTTAGATATAAATTATTAATAGAAGTGAACTTTTAGATATTGGAAAGTAAATTGTTTAATACCCTATAGAAATTTAATTCAGCTTTGATAGCAGGGCGAATTCATACCAGGTATACGCAAGGGCAATACAATACAACACTACAAAAAATAAATCTTTTTCAAATGTCAAGGGAAAGATATAAACACAAAAAGGAATTCAAAAAAATAATAATAATAATAATAATAACAATAACAATAATAATAATAATAATAATAATAATAATAATAATAATAATAATAATAATAATAATAATAATAATAATAATAATAATAATAATAATAATAATAATAATAATAATAATAATAATAATAATAAAAACAAGAAAAGGAAAACTTTTAAAAGTTTCTTGAAACTTTTACTTATATCGTAAAAAGTAAAGTCTCAGATCATAGAGCTTGGAAAGGTGTAAATAGGCAGCCAGATTGGGAGGATTCTGGATGATGTCTGGCGCTTAAGATACAATACAAAATTTAAACGATTTAAAAAAATTTTTTTTTCAAATTTCTATGAAAAAAATTTAGCAAAAAAATAAAAACTTAATTATTTTGTGAAACTTAAAGTCTCATTCTTATAGGGCTTTAAAATATGAAAATGGCCAGCCAGATTGGGGAGGAGTCTGAATGATATCGGGCGCTCAAGATACAATACAAAATTTAAAAAATTGTTTTAAATTGTTTTCCAACTTTGTTGTTTTAATTATGCCATTGACCAATTCCAATTCATTATCGCCGTAAATCGAGGACTATAACAAAAGAAACAAGCAGATTTAATTTATACCGTTTTCAGCAAAGCGTTTGATAAAGTGAAATTATTCGCTTCTTGTAAAGAAGTTGCAAATTTTGGGTTTTACAAATCAAGCTTTGAAATGGTTATTTTCATATTTGTCGTACAGAAAGCAAAATGTAATTATCAGAAACGTAGTTTCAAAAAATATACAAGTACCACAGGGGAGCGACCCATCTTGGACCACTGCAATTTTCGCTGTATATTAATGATTTGCCGGATTTGATAAAGCTCTCATATGTTTTAATGTATGCAGACGACGTAAAAATGTTATAGTAACTTTTTTGATCATAAATTTATTCAAATGGACTTAGATTCGTTTTATAATAGGTGCAAAGTCAACCTGATGGAGCTTAATTTTAAAAAATGGAAGCAAATGCGCTTTTTTAGAAACGATTCGAACATCGTTAATTATTTTCTAAATGGTTATAAGTTAAGTATCTTATTTGATCCAAAAATGATGTGGAATTTTCAGAGTTAATTATACTGATGCTGACCCTCTCAGGGGAGTGTGTCTGCAGTTCAATCAACTGTTTGGACTAATTGATTTTTCATTAAATCTAAATGTTGTAAAGAATTCAATTATCGTCTATTTAAATTCATAACTTTTCTCTTTGTTGTTTATACCTGTTAATTATTTTGTTGTTTACATATTTTATATACACATGTACACATGTACATATTAACATATTATTAATGTCTGTAAGGAATATTTCCATAGACAAATAAATAAAAAATAAATAAATAGACACCCGAAACAGATTAAAATTAAAAAAAAAGTTATCAGCTGCACTGTCAATTTCATCTGTTATAAGTTCACCTTGTTTGTTAGCCTGTGACTATCAGTGTTGTCAACTTGGAAATATCAAAACGCTCAATAATGGGCAAAAAACCGCGTTATTTCAACAAAAACGCACCATGTTCAAAATTTGTCTGTTCTTTTTTAAAAACCCATTTTGTATTGTAAATCCTTATAATCCTTACTAGTAATATAAATGTGAAAGTAACTCTATCTATCTGTCTGTCTGTTACCTTTTCACGCCTAAGCTGCTGAACCGATTTTGATGAAATTCGGTATGCAGATACATTGAGGTTCAGCAGTCGTTATAGAATAGTTTTTATTTTGAAATTTGATCCACAAAGGGGTCAAAAGCGGGCAAAATAACCGTCCAAAAAAAATTTTTTTTAATATTTCCGCAATATATGAACCGAAATTTTCTTTCGAGAGGGTTTTTAAAGAATCTGCCAACTAAAAAATTTTTTGGACATCGGGGAGAAAAACTATCCGCTCGAAATATAATTTGTTTAGAAATTCCTCCATTTATGAACTGAATTTCCTTACTCTTTTTTCTTTTAAAAAGATGTGTCAACGGCCTAAAAATAATAAATATTTTTGGACTTCGAACTAATAGTGAAAGACCAATGTAAGCGGCATGCGACAGCAGGCGGCAACAATCTGATCCAATTACAAAAAATTTTATTTTTTATAAAAATATTCCTACATAAATTTCAACATATTGAATTTAATTTAATTTGGCAATGCCGTTAAAGGCGGCCGAGCGGCAATGTTGAATTCAGTATAACTTTTTGTTTTGCCACTTCAATTTGTCAAACCAAAAAGTAAAGGAAAAAAATTTTAAAAAATAGGAGACAGAAATTTATTTTCGGTTTTGAAATTTTAACAATTAAATTTGTTCATTTATTTTGGCTTTAAAAAAAACAAAATGTTTCTTTGTTTAATCTTCGAAGCATAAATTTTTTTTCAATTAGCCGCGCTCATTTGCCTACAACAAATAAACTCCAGCGGCAAATAGAACAGTTGGTTGCCGCTCGTTGCCGCAAGCCGCTTACATTGGTCTTTCACTATAACGAAATGTCCGTCTGAAAAATTAATTTTTGAGTACGGAGTATGAACATACTTTTAGCTTCTCACGCCTAAACAGCTAAGCTAATATAAATGAAATTCAATTAGCAGATATTTTGAAGACCGAAAATCAACAAAGAGTTTTAGTTTTGAAATTTCAGACCTAGAAAGGGAAAAAATGAGTACAAAATGACCGTTTAGAAAAATAATTCAAAAAACCCGCCATTTACGAACTGATATTTTCTTTTGAAAGAGTTTGACAATGGGCTGAAAATTTATACAAATTTGGAGACCGGACATATGAAATGTCCATCCGAAAAATTAATTCTTTATTTACTCCAGTATTTATGAACCGAGTTTTAATATTATTTCTACCTTTAAAAGATTTTGTAAACGCACTGGAAAAAAGTTTTTGGATATCGGGCAGACAAAATGACCATTTGAAAAAAATGTTAAATAACTCCGCTATATATATTGTAGATTTTCAATATACTTTTTTAGTCCTTTTGAAAGGATATGTCAATGGCCTGAAATTAAATAAAGTTATGTCCGATATCGAGTTAATGTCCGTCCGAAAAATAGTTTTTGGACATTGGACTGACGAAACTGAAAAATAAATGTTTGATATACTTCTCCATTTATAAAACAATTATCAATATTCTTTCTTATTTAAAGATTTTGTCAACGACCTGAACAAATAATATGTGTGTCCAAAAAAAAAATTTAACAAAAGACTCCGCTATAATGAACCGAATTTCAAGCATTTTTATTCTGTTGACAAAATTTTTCGGCACTCGGTGCTGTCGAATAAATGTCTGTACTTAATTTCATAGTCACTAAAGTGACATCATATCCAGTTGAACTTTTCAATTCTCAAGAGCTAACAAAGCTACCTTCCTATCAATTAAGACCGAAAGTTGATGTTCCAATTCTACCAGCGCAAATCCTTATCGCTCTAAGACTGTACCGTCACACGGTAGCAAATTATACTTTTAGGACGGAGTATTGTGCGAAAAATTATAGTCGAATAGAGGAATAATTCAATACGATTTACAATTCTAGTCAAAAATGCCTAGATTCTATAAATCTTTCATAGTTGCATACCCAGATTTAATAAATGCAAATAGTACTAATCCACATTTTAAAAAACATAAACCTTAATAAAACAAAAAGTATGCATGCGAAGTCATGACTTAATTATAAAATATTTTTCTTTAATTTTGTTTTCATTTCGAAACAGTCTACTGAAAACACCTGTTTTCCGTAGACAAAGTCGGTGGTAAATACTAGTAGTATAATATTTTTATATTATATTTAATATTTATATTAATAAGTTGTTGTTGATAACTTGAACCCTCGGAAAGGTTTTTTAAAATCCTAAACACAACATAAATCAAGCGACTTCCTAGAGTTTTGTTTGCTTCCACAAATGAGAGACTTCTTCCCCTCTATGCCGCAGAAAACATAATTCCTTGCAAACACTGAAACAGAAGTGAAAAAGATTTACATCAGCACCTGCCTTCACGGCCTTATATGGACCAATTCTACGGAGTGAATTATTCACGATTCACCAGCGCCCCCATGTGGCTGACTAGACATATGAGCAATTCCTTGTTGAGGAGTTTGGGCCTTCTAATCCCTCCTGTATACAATATCCCAGCAAGCAATGGAAGACAAGGCTTAATGAGTTGGTAGGTCGAAGCCCACTAAGAGCATCAGCCCTTAAACCAACTCAACCGTCGAACATCTCCACTGGTTATTTACAGTACAGGTATCTGTTGTAAAGGCAACAGACACTTCGAGGTTGTTAGTCGCTGAAAAAACCCGCACACCAAACAATTATCAGGAATACTAACTCCGCCTTCCTGCGTTTTAGGTTTAAACCACAGCCAGAACGTTCAAAACAACTATAATCAACCCGTCTTGAACTACAAGCTATACCCCCAGGGGCATGCTTATCCTCGCTCTGCCAATTTATATCCTTGGTAAAGGGTTCAAAAGCCACCACAACATAAGTCATGCGGCTTATTAGAGTTTTATTTGCTACAGTGAATGTACTTTGAGCGTAACAATGCAGACGTTTAGTTGATAACACAGGTTAGTCAAACTCAAAGCATGTAGTTGTGGTATTAAAAAGTTTTCAATCATATCACGATATCGCTGCCCATTGACAGTTACCGTTACCCCGTTTTTATTTTCAAAAAAGTAAGGCCCAATGATCCCTCCTGACCAAATTCCACGCCAGACTGTCACTTTTAATGGATGCAAAGGTGACTGATGAATAATTTGAGGGTTTTCTATTTTTCTATTTATTCACTTATCCATTTAAATGAGAATCTGCCTCTTCATTCATTATGATTTTTCATGAAGATCGACGATTGATTTTGATAAAATAATTTAAGGATTAAAATACGATGGTCTATCGAATATTTTCCCATGATAAATTTGCCACGTATCACTTCACTACTGCCCAACATGAACTGTCAAGACTAATGTTTACCGTAGTGGCGGCCCCGAGTTGGATTACCAACATTAAAACGGGTTATATACTTATAGTTACGCCTGACCAAGCGTTTATTGAATGATTTTCTACGAATAAATTTTTCCAGAATTTTTAATAATCAGGCTAAAAATGCCGCATGTACAGTTATTAACTTATTACCAACAAATTTAAATGTAATAACTTATGTTTGAATTAAACAACAGCAAAAAAATAACAGCTAAAACCATATTCTTTGGTGCACTAGAAAAAAGTGTATTTTTTTATTGCCTAACTAAATATTTCTATATACAATATATGCTCTGAGAACAGTTGGAAAATTTAGTGAACAGCAGTGGTATTTGCGGTTAAAACTGGCAACAAACACAACAAAATCATTATTAACAGTAGCAGCATTAGTAACAGCAACAACGACACCAACAAACAACAGCAAATGCAATACAATATAAATTTTAGATATTTTTTCCAGAGTTTTTTTTTTTTATTTCGAATTTGCAAACGACTATAGAATTTTTGTGCTAATTCTATTGCAATCATACTTAATACTCGTATTTGTTTTGGTTGATTTTAAATATTTTAAATCATAGAAAATTCACTGCATGTCGGAGAATTTGGTTTCGAATAAAATACCACAGTATTTGTGCAACATAAATTTTCGTTATAATTATCTTTTGTGTCTACAAGAGAACAAATGATACGAACAATTCCCTAAAGAAGCGTCTGAAATCTTATGCCTCGCTCGTACTGCTCATACAAAAAAAAAATTAATTCTAATTTTCATCAAAATGGCAAAATTCAAATTCATCAACAACATCATTATTAGCAACATCTTCATCGTCAGCATACAAATTGGTTTCATTACAGTCCAATGATGTCATATTTATACAGCATACGAGGATGGATTGATATTGAAACCTAGTAATAGATGGCAGCACAAACACACAAAAAAAATTTTTTTTGATATTGCGATCTGTCAAACGCCAGCTGTTAAAATTTCACCCAAATTCATCGATTAATTTATTTGTTGTAGTCGTTTGAAGTAAGCAACTTTTGAGTTTCTTGAAAATTAGAGGAAAAGTGATTTTCGTGCAATGATTAAACACTATTATTTGAAAGATTATTGAAATGGTAAATATATCATATGTGTTCAATACTTTGCATGAACATTTGCATATGAAAAAACTATCGGCAAGATGGGTGCCGTGTTTGCTCAGTGTCGAACAACAACGAGTTGGACAGACCACCTCACAGCGGTGTTTGGACATGATAAAGCGTAATCCTGTTGATTTTTGGACCAAAAGTCAATCGAAACAATGAGTGGCAGTACTCTGAAGAAGGCGAAGACAATGAAATCGTATGGCAATGCTATGTTGTTTTTTGAGAAGCACAGTGGCTGGAAGCTGATGGCGAAGAGAATGAAATCGGCTAGCCAGGTTAGTTATGGCCACTGTATTTTGAGATGCACACGGAATATTGCTCATTGATTATCTTGCAAAAGGATCCACAATCACAGGAAAATATTATCGTGCATTATTGGATCAATTGATTGAAGCAATCATGAAAATGAAACCACATTTAAGGAAGGAAAAAGTGGTCTTGCTTCAAGACAAGGCACCGGTTCATACAGCACTTCGTATTGGTTGATCATCTACCTTATAGTCCAGATTTAACTCCAAGTCACTTTTTCCTGTTTACAAACTTAAAAAACGACTCGAAGGAAAAACATTGATCTCAAACGAAGAAGTAATTATCGAAACTAAAGCTTTAAACACATAGACCCCAGCAGACTACACAACTTCACGACAGCATATGCTGCAACCAGCAATTGTAGTAGTGTAGGCGATTACTGAAATATTTTGAACACGGCAGCATAATAAATTCATTTGAATAAAAGTATACTTCAGTGTGACCACCTTAGAATTTTTAGCTTTATGAAATTCCATTGTTTTACAGAACGCGTTCTGTTTATATCAACACTTCACTTCTCTAAAAACAACACTCTAAAAAAAGGCCTTAAAATCTAAAAGAACAAATTAATTTAAAAAGCTTTTGTTTGCTACGCTTAATTCAGGTTAGGCGGGTCTTAAAAGTTGAAAATATAATCTTTTGATCTATAATGGAAACAATATTAAAGAGTTGAAAATTTATATCGAATTTTTCATAATTTGGACTAAAGTGATTCAACTCGAGAAAGAAAAATGTATGTATAAAAATGATAAAATTGTTCGTCGAAGATATGCAATTAAAATGAAGTAACTGGAAATGTATCTAAAGAGACAAATAAACTATGCAAACCCTTTGGCAAACACGCACTTTCCGTTTGCTCATAAACGATACAAATACAAACAAAAATTAATCAATTTTTATTCAAGGAGAGTACACGGCGACTATGTTGCGGAAATTTACAAAACATAAATCAATTTATAATTTGTTTTAACCTCTATTGCTTGATATTATGTTTCTATAATCTTTGTTTGGTTTTTTAATTTCTACAAAGACGGTAAACTTTAATACAATACTAAAATTCTAACAAGACATTGTTTCATAACTCATTTTGTGTGCTTCTTCTTCCATCACTTCATTGTGCAAAATTTTATTTGAAATGACAGCGTTAGACAACACAAACATTCAAGATGTTTGTACAATAATTGTGCAAACATGCTTCAACAACGCTAAATGTTTTAACAATTGTTTTTGCATGTTTGGTAAGCTGTTTGTGTAGTTTGTTTGGCGCTTAGCTAGTTCTTTTATAAAATTAGGCATTCTTATTTGGAGGATAAATATGTATGCACATATTTAACAGTAGAGCAAATAAATTTATTAATTTATTTAAAGGCCCATATACATTTTGTAATGCTTTATTAGAAAATAAAATATTTCCAAGAGCAAAATTTTTTTGTTACATATTGACATGTAGTCAACAAAAATAGAAATTATTTGAATTCGAGTGCGGCAAAAAATCAGCATGGACAACAACCTGCAGTTGTGTCGTCTTGCTGTTGTCTAAATAAATATGCTCATTTATATGCATGTATTTTATATTTGACATATTGAAGTCGGTTGTCTGCTGGCTTCAATGTGTTTAATGCTTAAGGCGTATTTTCAGGGGTTCCCGGAATCGTATTATTTAGATGGTATAAAAATTTGGAATGTTGTGTTACTGAGTGTATTGAGTTGAAAGAAGACTATGTTAGGAGATAAATAGTTTGTGCAAAAAATGTGGTTTTTACCTACTTAGGTAGCTTCAATATCAATCCTCCCTCGTATACTCAACTACACGCAATAGCATTTTAACAAAGAATTATTTATATATTTTCAGTGAATCTTCAAGACCTGCAAACTTTTATTGGAGTAAATATTTAAGAAAGAACTAAATTTCGGTTTTAATAATGCAACCGATTCCAAAGGAAAACACTTTTTGTATGCAAAACAAAAAAAAACAAAAAAAACACACTAGAAATGTTCCGAACACACTAGAAATGTTTCTTTTCTTTCCTGCAAAAAAAAAGAAAAACATTAATTTTTGGCTAAACGAAAAACTTTTTAATACACTTTAGATGAGATTTCTTCGAACATGTTTATTTTAACGACTTTTTCACTCCGACATAAGTAAATAAAGATTATTTTTCAACTTTTCATTTTCCAGTAAGAAAAAAAAACAAAAGCAGAAAAAATCAAACTGTTTATTTTTTTGCTAACGCAGAAAAGAAATGTCAACACAAGTTAAACTTATTAAACTACTTGTATGATTATAGTTGAAAGTTTCACAAAAAGAATCTGTTAACGAAAAAATGCAAGCAACTACAATGTGAAAGTAAAAGATTGTTGGACGTTTGCAACGAATCTTATGCTCCCAACACGTAGAAAAAATTATATGGTTGACATGAGGGCAACATATTATTGTTGAACTATATCTGAAATCACAAAGCGTTGTGAAAATCACATAACACACGATACGTTTTTGGTAATGTATAAGCCATTTTTCCCACTGCTACAAGTCTACATAACGTCTGTTTTCTCAAAAACATTGCTTCTGTAAAAAACATGAACCAGGGGGTGTTAGCATCCTTGATAATTGTTTGGTGTGTGGCTTTTTTCGGGGACTAACAACCTTCCGAGGATCTGTTGCCTATACAACAGATACCTGTACTGTAAGAAACCAGTGGTGATGGTTGACGGGTGAGTTGGTTTAAGGGCTGATGATGGGCTTCGGCCCACCAACTCATTAAGCTTTGTCTTCCATTGACTGCTGGGAAATTGCATACAGGAGGGATTAGAAGGCCCAAACTCCTCAACAAGTAGTTGCTCATATGGCCACAAATATATGGCAAAAATTGCTACCTGTGTGAACCTAGTCAGCCACATGGAGGCGCTGGTGAATCGTGAATAATTCACTCCGTGGAACTGGTCTATCATCAGATTAGGCCGCAAGCTAGGTGCTGATGTAAATCTTTTTCTCAACTGCACCTAAACCATACAAATACAAACACATGCTAACGCAATTTAATCACACAATCAAACACAAACTAAATAATTTTTTGTGTTCTCAATGAGAGGCCATTGTGTGCAGCAATTTGCTCGCCATATGAAGTTCACAATCAGTGTTGCCAGATATTTTTGTCGATAAATCTTCATATGTCAAATACAAAAATTTTTATTTTAGGAAAGAAATCTTAAAATGGCTTTTATGTATAAACGCATATACATATATAATGGTTGTTAACTATTACAAAAAGATGGCTATTCTAACAAAAGGTGAAAACAGCAATATTAAGTAAAAATTCAATTCAAACAAATTTCCTACCTTAATTTATAATATATGTAATAAAGGGCGAAATAAACTACATAAACTGATTGCAAAATACAAGTACTCATTAAATTGGTCACATGTTTTCAAATACAGTTAACTTTGTTGTTATTTTTGAAAACAAATATATTTTAGCGCAATTTTTAATTCAGTTTTGTTGTTGTAAGACAGTCGTATCTCTCTCCTAATGATTACTGGAAATATTCCGTTACTTTACGAATAATATTTGAAAATGCATAAAAAGTATTGTGATTAGTGATTAAGCACTATTATTTGAAACGGAAAACGGCAAAAGAAACAAAAGAAAAGCTCGATAAACATTACGGTGAGTCTGCTCCGTCAGATTACATGGTAAAATATTGGATTGCTGAATTTACACGTCGAAAGTGGCAGTTACTGAAGAAAATATCAATAAAATCCTGGATATCATAAAGTTACATGAGATTTTTTGAAATAGTAAACATATCATATGTGTTCAACATTTTGCATGAACATTTGCATATGAAAAAACTAATGGCAAGATGGGTGCCGCGTTTGCTCAGTGTCGAACAAAAACGAACATAATAAAACGTAATCCTGTTGAGTTTTGACGTCGATTAATAGCTGTTGATGAAATGTGGGGCCACCACTACATACCTGAAACCAAAAACCAATCGAAACAATGGAAGCTCGTGGAAGTGCTCCGAAGATAGCGAATACAGTGAAATTAGCTAGCAAGGTTATGACCACTATATTTTGGATTGCGCACGTAATATTGTTCATCGATTATCTTGAAAAAGGATCCTCAATCACAGCAAAGTATTATCGTGCAATATTGGATCAATTGATTGATGCAATCGAGAAAAAAAACGACCTTATGTAATGAAGAAAAAAGTATTCTTTCTTTAAGACAAGGCACGGGTTGACACAGCATTAGATACGATGCTAAAATTACGTGAAATACACTTTGATTTGGTTGATCATCTACCTTATAGTCCAGATTTAGCTTTTAGTGACTTTTTCCCTGTTCCTCTGAAAAAATGGCTCGCAGGAAAAAGATTCATCTCAAACGAAGAAGTGATTACCGAAACTAACGCGTGTTTTTAGGGGTTCCCAAACTCGTATTATTCAGATGGTATAAAAAAGTTGAGATATAACTGTTTTGCGCTAAAAGGAGACCATGTTGAGAAATAAATGGTTTTTGAAAAATATTGGAAATGGTTTTTACCTATTTATGTAGCTTCAATATTAATCCGCCATCGTATGAAAATATGGAAAAAAAACACTACTACGAATAAGGCGAATTTTTATGCGCTAGCGTGCTAGTTCAAAACTATTTTGAGTAAAATATGTATTAGAAATGAATTGCAATTACCTAGCAACCAATTTGACTGTAAACTAACAGCCTGTTCGCCGATATCGAATGAAAATGTATGTGAAAGAAAGCTAGTCACTCACATTCATATCAATTTGGGTTTGTCTACGTCACCATTATTCGTTCGGATTCACTTATGTATTATAATTGAATTTTGACACATCGTTCGCATAGAATAAAGTTAGAAAACCCCCAAATCAATTTTCTTTTGCCTAGAAAGCGAATGCATTTATCCTTTCTACATCAGTGAACTGACTGTACAATAAAATCTATATTTATTTTTAATAAAAACATGATAAAATAAATAGACCCTTTTGTATCTATTTGGTCACCAATGAGTTAGTTTTTTCTTAGCGTTTCTCTTAATGTGGCTCCAAAAAGTTTAATATTTTAATAATAAAAACTATTAATTTCGCACAGAAAAAGTAGGTTGGAAAGATAGTGAAATGGTGCTTTTTTTTTTTGTAGATTTGCATAGAAAAAACGATGTTTTTGCTTCTTGCTCTTCGTCATTATCCTCTTCTCTTTAACTACTAGCATAAGTCATAACACAAACTAACCACCGAATCTGATAAGCAGCTTCAGTGGATAGGTGGTTTCTAAACCAAACCACCAAAATTATTGCTAAAGTTACGTCTTTTTCAAATGAGCAATCTAGTCTTCAAATTTGACTGTTAACTTAAATATTAGCCAAACACGTCACAAGAGAATAAACAAATTTAAGAAGACCTTTTCTAACCTGCAACACATTTCCGGAACAACTTAAATACACAGTCAGCTTAAAACTTCTGCGCACGGTGTAGAAAAAACTTCGCATAAAAACTTTAGTTTTTAAAACGTTTTACATATCTGGCTTTTAAACTTTTTTATCCTGTCAATAACAACAACAACAGCAACAAAGCGGAATGTGACACGAAAAGCAAACATCAATGTTAAACAAAAGCAAAACAAGAACAACGAAAAAAAATTGTTTAAAGTTTTCTATGCATTTATGCACGAAAAGCAACACTCCGACATAAATGGAAAGAAAAAACTTTTTAAGCAAAATTCCACCATAGCAACACATTATCATGCAACACAACCACTTTCACCAGCACACACACACACTCGCACGCACACACAGTCTTCGTAATGACGTACTCTGACTTCCCCATACAAATGATATAATTTCATATTTTTCTCGTAACTCTGGAAATATTATGTTAATTTGACATGAGTTATGTAGAAAATTTTAAGCATTTTTCTTTCGTTATCACTTCCTGTTGTCGGTTGAGGATCAAATACTTAAAAATAAGAACAGGCAACAGAGGACATGCAGGTGTAGCAAATGCTTGTCCGTTCCATCATAAAAATATCATTATGAAATTCTATTATTACTGTTTTACATGAAAAAACAAACAAATATTTTAAAGGAATACGATTTACTTCAGATTCTATTTTCTTCTTATTTATTTATTTAATTCTGGCAATTAACAAAAATTGGACCACTATATATAATGAATGTTTATTAAAGAGGTTGTGAAATTGATTTACATTAGTACCAGCCATTACGGCCCAACTCCATAGAGTGAATTATTCATGATTCACCTTCATGTGGCTTTCTAGGCTCACGCAGGTCGAAACTTTTTGCTATAACTTTGTAGCAATGTAGGCTTAAAAAGTCGTTCCTCTAATCCCAACAGTTAATGGAAGACAAAGCTTAATGGAAGACAAAGCTTGGCAGGCCAAAGACCATTTACAACATCAGCCCTTAACCAACTCACCTGTCTAACCATCACCTTTACAGGTATCTGTAGCAAGACAACAGATCCGCGGGAGGTTGTTAGCCACCGAAAACTGGCAGGCACCAAAGTTAGCAAGAAAACTAAAACTTTTGCGATTTTAAGCATAAACCACAGCCAGAACGTTGCAGCCAAAGCAGGCACCTCAACCGTGCTCTGCATCGAGAAATCTGTAAGGCAGAATATCCCAGGGGCCTAGCTCTCCCCATTCTGCCAATTTTAACCCTTGGTACGGGTTTGGGAAATCCAACACAACATAAGTTATGCGGCTTCCTAGAGTTTTATTTGCTATAAAAAATGAGAGAAACATTCCCCTATATACCCCAGAAAGTAGAGTAGTGCTCTGGTTTGGGGGTTTTGAGTTGGCAATACTGATTTAGTGGGCAGTCTATTTAATGCCTGGTGATTGCTGTTTGTTTAATTCTTTTTGACATATTTCCGATGAAGTTCATTTCTTGTTGATGGGTACGTAAATAGACAGAATTATCGCATATCGAGTACGAGTAATCCACATGCTTTTATCGAAACACCATTACATCTGCGAACATACTGCTCAGAGTACTTTATGGTCTAGTGGAGTCATTGGCTCATATACTTCCACATACTGTTCAATAGAAAAGGAGAAATTTTTCTAATTTACCTCATTGAATGTTATCTCCCTTAGACATAATATACTTATGTCAGTACTTCTTCCAATCTTTGAAGCAGTTCTAGTATGCAATTTTTGGTATGGTCTTGAGCTCTATCAGCGATTCATTTTTATCTCTTCACTCGTTGCAAAATACTGTCCTTTCATTGGTCCCTCCGATCTTGGGAACACAAAAAAGTCGGAAGTAGTCAAATCTGGTGAATACGGTGACTGAGGCATGATTTTAGTATTCTTTTCGGCTAAAAAATTAAAAGTAAGGAATGACGAGTTTCTAAACTTTTTTTGCTCTATAAGAAATTGCCAATGAATCAAAATACGTCTATACAAGCTAGTGCAAAATTAATAATTCAATCTCCTTTTTGAATAACTTTTTTACTTAATGAAAAAAAGTATTTTGAGTGTTGGAGAATTTTTATTTGGACTTGTTTTCTATTGATTGAAAAATATTGTTACGAATTTTTATCATTCCTAACTCACTGTGCAAGCCCTTGATGTGCTTGTTATAAATGAAAACATCCACACACACAACATAAAGCTATAAACATAATACACAAGCAAACAACCTACATAATCTAAAGAACGAAAAATTTCAATTAAATCAACCACCAATGTTTATATTGTTGTTATTGGGTACTTATTGTTTCGGAAGCATGTGTGTATGTGCGTAGGAGATATATATGTACATCTATATCTGGAATAATCATTACGTAGATGTTTCATGAACAATGTAGTAGGAACGAGTAATAAAGAAGTGTATACAGTAAGCAGATATTCAGCAGAGTCAGAGTTTGCTTCTAAACGTTTTGCAAGACAGTCATAAGTCAGAAAAGTAAGCAAGTATAGTCTATTAATACACTATGGTGTTAAGTGTAAATAAAGTTGCAAGATATTTCAGAACTGAAAAACAAACAATTGTTTCGTTCATTTGCAATTAAAGCGTTGGCTATCAGCCAAGTGGCTGCTGCCACACATTTCCAGTCAAATATTCGCCTTAAGGACTGCGATTGTTTGGGGCTTGTGTGCATAAACCCATGACTTCAAGTAGTCGCAAAGAAAGCAGTCTGGATAGATTAATTCCGTGACCTTACTGGCTGTGCCCAAACGCCAAAACGGAAGATTGTGCGGCCATGAATTGTTTTCTTCACAATATTGATTGTGGATCCACATGTTCAAGTCACTTATCATTGCCCTATAGCTTTCACTAGTTACGGTAACTATATTGCTGATGACGCCTTCAAAAAAATATGGTTCAATCACTCGCGTGAACAGCAAACAACACATACTTCTTTTGAGTGGATATACCGACTTTTCATACATTACTCGGGTATTTTCAGTGCACCAAAGATGAAGGTTTCGTTTATTGACGTAACCGTTTAAATGAAAATGCGTCTCTTAGCTCATAATGATTTTCTATTAAATATCGTAGGTAAAAAATCGACACAATTATTTCAGGCCATTGCAGAGTATATCGGTACATTGTTTATCTGTTTATGCTGCAGCAGTCGAGTTCAGAAATATGAAATATGATTTATAAGCTTTTAAAAGGCATTTTCAAAAGCTATTACTTCTTCTAATAGCGCGATTAATATTGTGCCACCCTTCATCTTTCACAAACAAGTGCGTCAACAATAAAAATCGCTAATCGAATGCACGTAGACCAAAAAATTTTGAAACTAACTTATTCTATGGAACAGTCTTTGTATCTCCAAAAATGATCATGGTCAGAATGCTGCTAATACTCGTAATAGTAAACACTGAAAATCGGTGTCCGAGATTGAGCACTGTATACTTCAGCGAAATCAAATTTGAATATGAATGTCATAAAACTATCAATCCAGTAAAACCAATTTCATTGATTTTAAAAATTATATATACTTGTTTTATTATGATTTAAACTTGTGTAACCTTAAGGAACCGCCTTTTAAAACCACGTTCACAATTTATTTTATATAAAATCGCTAAATGTTTGTTAGAGTACAGCCAAAGTAGATTAAAAATCACTAAATCTGGCAACTCTCCAATAATCCCCCTTTCAATCTGCCAATATTGAAGCTTAGAAGCGTGAAGCTTAGACTGGCGGATAATGGTAAATCTATCTATTGATGCCCAATTTAGAGCAGACAAGATAGAAAGAAGTTGCTTTGTACCTATGTCGTAACAGCTTTGGGAAGACCTGGGGTATATATCCTTTGAGCTTTTACTGGCTATTTAGGATGGTAATAAAGCTTTTATTAACATATGGGACGCAGAGTTATAGAGAGGTTACTGCTTTGAAGGTGACTGGTGCTTGTTGCACTTCACCCAATAACGCGCTAATTACGTTGATGTGTTACCTGCCAGCTGATCTTATGGTGTAGGCAATCGGGCCATGTGCTTGGCATTCAGGCTAAGAACCAGTGGGGTGTGGAAAACAGCGACTGAATGTCATGCTTTGATAATGGTAAGGATAATAGACCTCCCGAGGAATATAGTGTACTGTTCACCAATTCTACTGCCTGATAAAAGAATTAACGTAGTTCTATCGAGTACGGATTTGGTAGCCGAGTACGGGTGGCAAAAGCTGCCACTCGTACTCTTCTAGTTATAGGCTTAGCCTATCAGAGATCGCTGCCAAGAGTCTAAATATAAATAATTCACTGAATAGTGATATTCTATTAACCTCCGAATGGGGTTGTAAAGTTAGGGTCGCTTCAAAGTTGCGTGGTCCTTATTAACACAAACAAACAAACTACCGCAAATACAGCTTCATCTGTATTCATGTATGGTATAAATATTGAAGAATCGGATACTCTTGAAGTTCTTGGAATAATGATACAGTGCAATGGACTGAACACATTTTTCATGTCTCTAAAGAAGCATTTAAGTGCCTCGGGTTTTTGAAATGGTGTGAGATATACTTCACTTCATCCGACCGCATTACTATTTATACCACCTACATCCGACCGAAAATGGAATACAACACTCATGTTTGGGCCGGTGCCTCAAAGTCTATTTTGGGGTTACTTGACCGTGTGCATGAGAGGGCAAAAAAGCTCATCGGTGACAGTACGTTACTCTATTCTATCGTTACTACAAAGGATTTTGCTCTGACAAGATTAGGGATCTTGCTCCCGACACTCGCACACTCTTACCTAATACGCGTACATCGTGCAGAGCTCATTCATTTGTGGTCGATTAACCGGGGAATCGTACTACGCTTCGCCTGTGATATAAACTGCCTTAGGCGAGTTCGTTGGAAAGTTGAAGTAAAATGTTCACAAACACTACTCCCTCTTTCCCCCTCCTCATAACCTATTTTCATAGCTCTGGTATAATGCACTGCATATGTAGGGGCATCCCCTGAGTATTAGTCCAAGATAAAAAAAGAGGGCATGCTCGAGGCATGTTTCCAAGTTGGAGACCTCTATCAAAGGAGGATCAGTTTTAGGATAAGTAATGAGTGTAGCATAAGGCAGGCTGAAATTACAGTTGCAATGAGAGCAGTTAACTGGTTGGTACTAATAGTAAGGCTGCGTGAAATGTGCTTGTGATACGACGTTCAGTTTGGTTCATGAATGCCGTATATCTCTAAATTAGATCGGGAGACATTCAAAGCTGCAGCTTTTCTGAGTACCGGGGGAGGGAGCATTGATGGGATGGTGGGAGTCCCACTGAAAGCTATAAGAAACAAGTGCAGCGTCCACTTGTAGGACCTGGACAGGACAGATGCTATGGTTACCTGCCGAGTAACGAAGCTAACATAATCTGTGTATGATCATAAGAGGATTGTATTCCTAAGGGGTCTTCCTCGGTGAAGATTGCGTACTTTGGTGGCGGTTTTGACTGGACATTGTTACATAGGGATGCATGCTAGAAGGTTAAATCTTCCATTTAATGATTTTTGTAGAAGTTGTAGGGATGAGAACGAGGAAGAGAGTGTAGAGCACTTCTTATGTCAGTATCCGGCTTCTGGTTCTATAAGAACGCTGTATCTGGACGGACCGATACTGTACGGGTTAGCGAGATGTTGGGTGAACGTACTGGTTTCTTTTATCCGGATTTCGGATTGGTCTGGATCTGAACTGTCGGGGGATGTGTAAGTCTTATGAGCTCCATATCTCCATCAGGCAACATAACGCAACCAAGAAAGGACCCAAGTGGGCTGGTATGCTGATACTAACTAACTAACTAGCCTAACCTAACAACTCTCCTCTCCATAGTGTATAAAATGAAAAGATATAAAAATATGAATGTTGTTATATATATTTTTAAAAACATTTCTAAATTGAAAATTTTTTAATTGATACATGCATAATAAATTTCGATCAAAATCCATTAGCAAAGTTTCAGTTATTTAAAATAAATTATTTAATATAAAATATTTATGTTTTGTCTTTTTTTTACTAAAACGAAGAACAGGACAAATTTTAAAATGAATTTAACAAAGAATTACAATTTAATTGTATTATCATGTTAAACATAATTGTTAAACAATACAAAAACATTGATTGTACACAAAAATAGGTAAATCAATTTATAAAAATATTTATGTATGTATGTGTGTCGGTGTTGGTGTTATCTTTAACAAACATCAAAAACAAGTCGAAAACATTCATGTCTTTTGATTAAATCGTGTTCTTTTCAATGTCCTTTTAAACTTTAAGATACATTTTTCATTTAAAATACAGACAAGTTACTTTGTGTACTTTGAAATAAAATTTATTGCTTTAAATTTTTTAACAGTTTTTAGGAAAAGATTTCTTATGATCTGGGTAAGACCGAATACAAGTTTTTTTTTTTTTTTTTTTTGTCCAGTTTGGTCCCGTTGTGTTTAAGACCGAATATGCTTCTAAGGAACAACTTGACTTGTGTTTTGGATACTCTGATTTCTGAGACATAGAGGGGTAGAGGTTGCTCGTTTGTTGTAGCAAATAAAACTCTAGAACTTATGTTGTGTTGGACTTCGGAAACCCTTGCCAAGGTAGAAAGGGAATTGGCAAAGCCTACGAGAGGTTCCACGTTTAGACGATCTCGACCCTAATCAAGGTCGACTAGCCTATATCTAGGCTGAAACATTCTAGCTATGGTTTAAACCTAAACTCGCAATAAGGGAAATTAGTTTTCCTGATAACTTAAGTGTATACCTGTTTTCGGCGGCTAATATTCTCCGAGGTGTTGTCGTGCAGATACAGATGCCTGCAATGTAAGGAACCTGCTTTGTAAGTGAGTGATTTAGTTAAAAGCAGGTGCTCTTAATGAGCATCGGCTTATCCACTCATTAGGCATTGTCTTCCACTGACTGTTTAGGAAGTTGAATACAGGATGGATTAGAAAACCCGCTATCTTCAGCAATTAATTTCTTCATATGGCTAAAAACTTATGGCGAAACTTGCGACATGTGTGAGATTTCCAAGCAACCAGAGGATGCCGTTGAAGTTGGTCCATCATCAGTTAACGCCATCAAGGCATCAGCTAATGTATATTAATGACTGATTCTGTAAGCGATATTTCAGATCAAGAGTGTCAGCGAAACCCCGAAAACATTGATTTGTCACCGATCTCAACAAATTCAAATTTTACTAAACACTACGCAATGAATTTTGAAAAGCTACTTATATCTTCATGCATATGAAATTCAGTTTACACGGCAGCTCAAACTAGCAGATCATGAAAAACGCCATCATTTCGTTCAATTAGTAATGTAGCGAGTTAAAGTTATTTCAAATACTAATTTATTGATCTTTTTGTTGAACTTTATAATTTTTTTAAAATTATATTTTGGTTTTTGTACAACAGGTTTTAGTTCAAGGTTTTCCTTTCTTGAGTTTCTTAAGAAAGATTTTTTACAATACAAATTTGCTGAGATCAATAATATTTCATTGAAGAAGACCAGAAAAAATAATCCAGCCTTTTTAGCTGGGGGACAACTAGCTGATGAGTAGTCGCTGCACTACTCATCAGCACCTATTTTCGGATTTGAACTCGAATCCTGACGCATCATGATCACAGCAAATTTTTATTATAAAAAAAACTTCTTAAGAAGCTTAGGAAAGGAAAAACTTGAACTAAAACATATTGTACAAATGTGCAAAAACCAAAAATATAATTTAAATAAATTTACCAATACAAAATTATAAATAGCTTGTTTTCTATGTTTCCCAGCTATCTATATGTCGACATTTCATAGGACCTACCCTAATCATCAGTAGACTTTGGACATTTTTGAAAGATATTCTCAAACATTCAACTTTATGTCCCAACAATCTAAATAAACTGTTGAGAATTTAAAAAGATTGTTGGGAAAGTTTTCAAACCGAAAACATAATTATTATGGCATTCAGCTATTTATATTTTTATTTTCACCTCTTTTTTCCATGTGAAAAACTTTATAACTTTTTGCGTAACTCCATAGCAAGTCCGAGAGGGAGAATAGCTTCTTTCAAGCCTTCCTTCTTTACACATTTCAATCTTTTAAAAGTAACTTTTAAGTCTGAGAAGATCAACATTTCAAAAACTTGTATTCACAGTAGAATATTTATGCAAAGGTTGATTGCTCTTCAAAAAATATTGTTATTACATTTGTTACTTGTACAAGGTGGCGCAAAAGTAATCCTCCTATCAGAAAATGGTATAAAGTTTGCGATTGCCCCCTAATGTCGGTTCTATTTTGACATTTGTGTAGTAAACACATGCGAAATACACGTCAATAAACAATGTTACGCTACACTGCTCCAGAACACGGAATACTGGTGACTATTTATTTGATCCCTCAGACTCTTGCAGCTCTTGAATACAATATCCGTCAAGAATTTGAGGAAGTTTTGGCCAATGTGATCGAAAATGCTATAAAAAGCGCTCAAATGACAATCAACTGTGGCGGCGGTCATTTACATGTCATTGTATTCTCGACTTGATGCAAAAAATTAAAAGAGTAAATAAAAGTAATCCACAAGAAGAATCAAAGTTTTTCATTTATATATATATATATATATATATATATATATATATATATATATATATATATATATATATATATATATATATATATATATATATATATATATATATATATATATATATATATATATATATATATATATATATATATATATATATATATATATATATACATATATATATATATATATATATATATATATATATATATATAAATATATATATATATATATATATATATATATATATATATATATATGCATACTATTTAGATTGAGCACAAATTTTCGATCAGATATATAGGATAAGCACATTTGCATACGTTGAGCACAAGCATCAAACTAATCATCGATCAGTAGCCTATTTTGGGCACAATATAGTTTCAGCACATATATTTTACTTATTGATTTTTTAATGTTCAAATATAGCAGTATATTAGACGATTGATTTCCTCTTAATTAAAAATTTATAGACTCGCCAAAAGTGTAAGAATTTTTTATTTTAATTATCAATTTTTGCGTACTGGGCTGCCATACTTATTGCTATCAGGATTGTATTTTCGTCCGCGGGATAATAATCACAACGCCGTTTAAAATAAGTAATATCTTAACTTTGGTGTGTTATTAATAAAAAGTAAACAAAGGTTTTATATACATAAATGTATCTGTTTCTTAAAAATAGTTTTTAAGTAAAACTGGAATGCAGTCTCCTTATTTTAACTAATATTATATAAAAAAAAAAAACATAATAACATCCGATAAACATATAAAATATGGGTTTAAAAGTTATAAAATATTATTCTGTTAGTGAAATACAACATGATAATAAAGAAAATGATTCAAGAAATAAATGATATCATGTTCTGAAATGCAATGTATGGATTTTATTTAGCAAATCGTAGAAAAATTGAATAAAGAATCTAGTGGGCCCTTGGTCAAGGTTTTTTGTATATGTATGCCTAACCAACATTGTACATATAACTATGGGAAAATAAAATTTGGACTGAAATATAGCAAATAAGCTTATAGAAAACATGATATACTTAAGTATATGTAAAGAACTTGTTTTGAATGCATAGTTTTTTATGTATAATTACGATGACATATTTTGTCCAAATAAAACGTAAAAACGTTTTCCTTGAGATACAACTTTACGCACCTATATCACTTAAATTTTCTTTCAGCTTTCAATGTGCATATGTGAAGCGATATGGCTTAAATTAACAATTAATTTACATATATAGAAGTTTATATGTAAATTCAGCTCAACACTTTTTGTATGATGTAAAATTACTTTTTTGTCGCCTTAGAAGGTGAATTTTGATACACGTCTAGCATTTTCATTTGATCTCGGTGACCTTAACCTTCCTAATAGATATTCCCGGAATTGTTGCCTATTTTACTACTTACATATAGCAAGATAGATATGTATATCTTTGTTTATTTTTACGATCAGTTTTGGAATGAATCCTGCATTCAAACGCTACAAACAACTTAGAAAAGTACATAGTACATGTGTTCATTTAATGTATTTTGTACAATTTTAAAATTAAATATTCTTAAGTTTTATTGACTTGATGTTATCTGAAAAGTTTGAGGCAATCACAAATCTTTTTAATTTAAGAGTTGTGTGATCTCTTGCGAAGCAATTATTCTACTTGAAGAAAAACCAGGCAGTGTTACTTTCTTCTAGCTGCACTAACCAACAAAAATAGTAAAGTTACAAATTTAATATAACTTTGCAAAACTAGCACTTAAATTTCCTCTCGTCAATGTGTGTATCAGCAAACATACATACATATGTATGTAAGTACATATATACATATACATTTTATATACATATCCACTTATATTTACATATATATTCCTTCATGTTATTAACAATTAAATATTTTCATATTATCTAAAATATGTATAAAAAAGTTTATTGAATAAACCCAGAACAAAAGCTTCATGGTTTCTATTAAGAAAAGAATGAACAAAAAGTGTGTTGCATGTGCTAGCAAAATCCAGAAATATAGCTCATATACCACTAAATGTTTGATGAGCTGCAAGTTCATATTTTTGCTTTTGTTATTCATACTCATTTATTTTTAGAAAGAATACCTAAGTAAGTATATACTCGTGCATATATACATACATATTTCATTTATTTTAACTTTTTTAATCGAACCCATAGGGTCATATTTACATTTGTTTGAGGATTTTATTGCTAGGTTTTGTTACACAATAATAATAAAGAATGAATAAAATATAAAACATAAAAAATATCGCAAAATATGTCTCATTTTACTTTGCAGATAAAATTGCAAATATTGATGTTAATATCCATTAATATAAGGTCCGTAAAAAATCGAAAATCGAACATGAGTTTAAAATTCTAACGTTTTTATTAGACACCAAAAAGGTTTTTTGTGACATTTTAAGTCAAATCTAAAAAGCAAGTACGTTATAGCAAAGATAAATCTGTTGCAAACATATACAAAAAAAATTAGAAAACACCTACGAAGGAATCATGAAATAAAACATAATTTTTTATTATATTTGTCCCATTTTGAAACATTCAGTGCTAAAATTTCAAAATTTCTTTAAGTAATTCAAGCTACTTTCTCTAAACAAATTCTAGAAATCGTTTTTTTTTTTTAATTTTTAGAAAGTTCTTTTTCAATTGAAAAAATTGGTTCTTCAGAGCCAATTTAGATTTTACTAACTTGCACTTCTAACTTAAACATATACATATATATAGAAAATTCCGTTAATGTTTCAATAATACAAGCAAGAAAAATTTTCATATATTGTAAATCACTTCAATAAATGATTGCATTTCATGTAAATTTGCATGACATGTCGCTTGCTTGTATTATAGAAACATGTTTTTTAAATTTTTTTTCTCTATAAATTTATTACCAATTTTTCAAGCAAGCATGCTTGAAATTACAAAGCCTCTTATCTGTGAAATGGATGATAGGCATTGGCATAGTTAACTTTAAGCCTTTTCCCATACCAACCGCTTCCACAGTCGCGTGAGTATCTGCCATACTACTAGTTTTCCATTGTTTCTTAAGAATTTCTAAAATATTTGAAAATATTGTATTAAGCAACTTGTTTGCTGGCGGCTTCAGTTGTTAGACAGCTAGTTTTCTGTTCAGCAATTGGTGCAGGTGTAGTGAGTAGATAATCCGGTACAATATCAACACAGGTACTCTCCCATGAATGACATTGACTAAAATATCATCTATTTCAAGCGACAGCATTAGAGGTAGCACTGTGTGTTTACAAAGAGGTAGACATATCTATGTATTTCTTTTGACAAAATTTTTTATAGACCGGGAAGCTAAAAATATTTGAATTTTGATTCATTTGCAACTTGAAGAATATTTAATGTTATTAATGAACTTACATAACTTGATGTTAAAGCAAAGTTGTCAAAAAACTGAGGCCTGTTTATGGTTTCATCTTCTGTTTGCAATTTGAGTAATTATTGCTCCAATCCAATGATTTGAAGATAAATCATTTAAGACTGCATCTAGTTTGGCATCTAATTACTTTTCCTCCCTCGACATTTTTAAAGCTTGGAACAAATTGCTATATCTATTGTCATGATACAAAAATAATGAATTCGCCTTGATCTATTGTATATTCTTTAAAGCTTAACGAGCTGCCAGCCATTAAAAAGCCAGACCATTTCTGTCTTAGAGCAGTTTTAATACGGTAGTGGTATAAGCAAGGCGAATTCATAACAGGTGAAATTGACAGCGCAGCTGATAACTTTTTTTAATTTTAATCTGTTTCAGATGTCAATGGCATAATTAAAACAAAATTGGAAAGACAAATTTAAAACAATTTTTTTAATTATTGAGCGCCAGATATCATCCAGAATCCTCCGCAATCTGGCTGGCCATTTTCACCTTTCCAAGCTCTATAATCTGAGACTTCAAGTTTAAAAGTTTCACAACATAATTAAGTTCTTCTTTCATTGTAAATTTTTTTTTATAAAAATTTGAAAAAAAAAATTTCAAAACAATTTTTTAAATTATGTATTGCATCTTGAGGACCAGCTATCATTCAGAATCCTCCCCAATCTTGCTTACCATTTTCACCTTTCCAAGCTCTATGATCTGTGACTTCAACTTTCACGAAATAACTAACATTTTCACAAAATAATTAAATGTTTGTCTTTTATTGTAAATTTTTTTTATTATACATATATTTTTTAATTCCTATTTGTGTTATATTTTTCCTCTGACATTTGAAAAAGATTTATTTCTTGCAGTGTTGTAATTATTGCTCTTGCATTTACCTGGTATGAATTCGCCTTAGGTATAAGCATAGCTGTCCTTACTTTTTCAAACAAAATTTTGACAACCGTTCGTAAATTCTACCAGCAAAATATATGTTGATGATTTTCGTGTTGTATTTATTGTAATTCTGCTACTACCTATTATAAAGCTGCCTTGTGTCTTATTTTTCAAATCAAAGTCAGCTTTCACATTTGTACAGACGACGGGCAGACAGACGAAATTTGATGGTGCGGTAACGAAAATTTTCGGTGGGGGAGAGTGTGTAGTACACGACTCTCTGTACTAGACATTTGTGCATGGTACAATAATATAACAGGTAAAAGCGGAACTACAACAAGCCAACAATAAAAAAAAACAACATGGCTTTTTATTGTTGCTTTATGATTATAACTGTCAAAGAACACAAAAGAAAATAAAAAAACAAACGTATATTTTTATTCGTGTCTTTATTTTACAAATAATTTTTCAATAAGTTTTTGCATTTAAAAGTCGTAAAATAAATTAAATATATAAATAAAGATCAAGAAAAAGCTGTATGTTGTGTTTGAAGCTGTTTTTGCGTTTGAAAATTATTATTGGAACATTTTTTTTTTTCAAAAAGTTTTTCAATTTGTAAACAATAATAAAAACTGTGTGTGTATGTGTGCACTTTTGATAGTTATCATCACAGAAAAAAAAATGTCGGCCACAGTTGCGACACTACCTATATATTATTGTACCATGCATTTGTGGACATTCTTTGTTTCTCTTTTTAACTTTTCGTATTTCTTATGTTGTTGCTTCATATCATTATTCTCATATCAACATCAACTTCATATAAACACACTAGCTGTGCTTAAAAAAACAACAACAACAAAAGAAAAACGAAAAGTTTCTGTCTGTCTATTAATTTCTTAAATGTAAAAGGTTTAGGCAAGACCAAAAGAGAATTGAAAAAATGTCTGCCCATCGTCTGTACAAATGTAAAAGCAGACAAAGTATAATCTTCATTCTGGTAACGCTGCGTGGTGGTGTGAGTTAAAAGAAAAGAACAAGCACAAATAACATAGTACAAAACAAACTAAATAAAATATTAGCGACTAAACGTTTTCAAAAGGGTTTCATTAAAATGCAGCTTAATTTACATACATTATTTGTGTGATTTTAGTAATAATGCTGTTTTAAAAGGTTAAAAAGATAAAACACATTTTATATTTTGTGTAACAAGCTCAATATTCAATCTTTGTTTACAGATTTAAATTATTCATTAAAACGTGTTTGCCGCGAAGAATGGAAATTTGAGAACTTGAAAGAGCTTTTGCCACTGTGACTGGCTTTTCAAAATCAGATGTTACTTTAGAAAATATAGAAAATTCACTAACTTTCGCAGTGGACTTATTGTTAACTTTTGCTCAATATAATTTTACTGGGCAAAGCTTGACATTTGTGGCTGATCCCTTTGTGGCATTAAAAGGAAATGATGTAGAAATATCCCCTAATGGAATTTTCAGTAAATTCTTGCTATTGGCAAGAGTTGGAGCCTTATACACAAACTTTTTTGTATCAGAAATACGGACCTTGGCAGTCAGCCAATCGGCTTTGCTATTAAACTGTATACAAGAATCTAATCACCGTCGTACCACAGATCGTAGTTGGAAAGAACAGTGTGAACAGTTTCTAAAAATATTTTTTGTGATGTGTGCTCCCAACTTTTAATTGAACTTTTTTCACGTTTTATTTTTTTGGGGGTTTTTATTTTATTTTTATTATATTTTAAACAAAGTTTATGTATGTACAAAATAAAGTGGCGTCAAATGCAACAACTGTTTCATACTTGTAAATAGATGAACTTACTACATTTACCAAATGTACTACTGGTTTCGGTATTGCAGAGGTTGTTGAATTAATAGACTAAAAATCTATGAATTTTGCTGTTGTCAAGTTTAAAATTTACTAAATCTACAATATGTTTAAGTTTTAGTACTTTAATACGAAGTGTGAGAACCGCTATTGTCTATTAGATGCTACGAATAATCCGGATTGTTATGAAGCAGCCTTGAAATTTTCCAAACATACCAGTGGCAAGGCTAAAGCTTACCGAGGCAATTACTTTTTATATATTATTTATTTGCTCATAAAAGATATGAAGAGGCGTGAGAAATCTGTGGAAATAAATTCGTTAAAAGAAAAAAATTTGGTTGCGTTTAGATTATGCCGCCATAATATTAGAGAAATGGGAACTGGCGGTTCATGCTTACAACATATATACATATTTTGAGCCACTAGGTTTCGAACCCTGATATAATTCAGCCAATGCTCTAATAAAATTGGGTGACAAATATAGAATAGGTTTTGGCAGAGTTATTAAAATGAAATTATTCCAATTGGAATAATTTCATTTTAACTCTGAAGATGCTATGAATGCCTACAATCGATTGTCTGAATTGAAAACTCACTACTTTCTACTTAGAAATTTTATGCATTACTATTACAGCCATAGTCGAGGGCAAACTTGATGCTAAAGGTCAAACACCTGAGCGTTTATTAAAAAAAAGCCATCAGTCTAATGGGCCATCAATGTGTTAAACATGGTTCAGAGCCAGAAGTATGGGAACTGGCAGCTTTATTAGCTCCTACACCTCTGAAGAAGGCGGAAAAGTTTGTAAAAGCTTTTAGATCTTATACGGCCAAAGAATTGGTACAGGCCACTAAAAAGCTTTAGTTATATAAAGAATTGAGCGAAAGATCTTTGGAAGCCGTTAACAATCACTTGGAAGATGAAAGTCAAATGATGAATGCGTCTCAGTTAAATTCGGCGCGTTTGACTGATTAGGCTTGCATAAGAAATAACCTCATGTTGGAAGAAATAACCTCATGTTAAACAAAGAAAATGAGTGTAATTACTCTATAGAACTAAAATAAAAGGACAAATAAATGAAAAAAAAGTTAATACAAAGATTTTTAAAATACATATGCACATGTAGTGGCAGGAATTCTCTCAATAAAAACAATTTTTGAATTTTATTCTGAGGCAGGTGTCTATTGCACCACGCAGTCGCATTGGGCCGTCAGTCTGCTTTTACATTAGGACAGATGAAATTTGATGGCGCTAAAACGAAAATTATTGGTGGGAGAGAGTATGTACTACACGGCTCTGTACTAGACATATGTGGACATTCTTTGTTTCTCTTTAAAACTTTTCGCATTTTTTATGTTGTTGCTTCATATTATTATTTTCATATCAACTTCGTATAAGCACACTAGCAATGCTTAAAAAAACAACAACAAAAGAGAAACGAAAAGTTTTTGTCTGTCTATTAATTTCTTAAAAGTAAGAGGTTTAGGCAGGACCAAAAAAAGAAAAAATATCTGTCTGTAAAAGCAGCCTTACATAGTGTCTACAACTGTTATTAACTCTGATATCATATGAGAGAGAACGTCAGCAGAATAATGAGAAGAAAAATATTATATATTCGTTCATATCTAGTATGGTCTCACGTATTTTTTACATATCATGATATTTCATAATTATTATACAAGCGTGCAGTGAACATAGTTGAGCGTTGTGTGAATTTTCTTATTTCTTTTACATTTTGTGCAAAATTAAAATACATTGAATAAACATTTTGTATTTCAGTAAAAAATAAACAATAAAAAACAAACGATTTTTCAGTAAACAAGTAAGAGTGTGGTAAATTCGGCTGGGCCGAATCTAAAATACCCTTCACAATAGTCACGTATAAAAACGCGGTTTAGGCTATATCTCCGGTATATATGTACCGATATCGGAAATTTCCATTTTCCATATTTGTATAACTTTATTTCGTTACCAGAACTGTTTTTAAGCAAAAAAAAGTTGTTTAAGTGCACTTACGCGACATTTTCATGAAAACCGCAGTTTAGGCTATATCTAGGTTATATACGGACCGATATCGGAAATTTTCATTTTCCATATTTATATAACCTTACTTTATTACCGGAACTGCCTTTGAGCAAAAAAGGTTGTTTAAATTTACTTACGGGACATTTTCATGAAAAACCCGATTCATGGTATATCTGGGGTATATATGGACCGCTATCAGATATTTTCATTTTCCATATTTATATAGCCTTACTTTATTACCGGAACTGCCTTTGAGCAAAAAAAGTTGTTTAAGTTTACTTACGGGACATTTTCATGAAAACACCGGTCTAGGCTATATCTCGGGTATATATGGACCGATATCGGAAATTTTCATTTTCCATATTTATGTAACCTAATTTCATTACCAGAACTTCTTTTGAGCACAAAAAAGTTTAAGTTCGCTTACGCGGCATTTTCATGAAAACCCCGTTCCAGGCTATATCTGCGGTATATATGGACCGATATTGAAAATTTTCATTTTTCATATTTATATGACACTATTTTATTACCAGGCTTGCTTTTAAGCAAAACAAAGTTGTTTGAGTTCGCTTACGCGACATTTTCATGAAAAACCCGGTTTAGGCTATGTCTCGGGTATATATGGACCGATATCGGAAATTTTCATTTTCCATATTTATATAACCTTATTTTATTACCAGAACTACTTTTAAGCAAAAAAAGTTGGTTGGCTTCGCCTATGCGACATTTTCATTAAAAATCCGATTTGGGCTATATCTCGGGTATATATGGACCGATATCTGAAAAAAATTTTTGCCTTTAAGTCAACATGCTTAATAAGTGTATGAAGTTTGAAGCAAAACAAACAACTTTTGTTTGCAAAAATTTTCATACAAAACTGCAAAAAAATGGCTTTTTTCGGAATTTTGAATATATCTCAGCTATACGTGGACCGATATTACTGAATTTCAA
This sequence comes from Thecocarcelia acutangulata, assembly GCA_914767995.1. Classification (NCBI taxonomy): domain Eukaryota; kingdom Metazoa; phylum Arthropoda; class Insecta; order Diptera; family Tachinidae; genus Thecocarcelia; species Thecocarcelia acutangulata. The sequence continues at coordinate 140,295,264 of OU612094.1, read as the reverse complement.
TAGCAAACCCATGGGGTTTGCTATTGGGGTAAAAGAATGGTGAAAGAAAAAAGTTTCTAAGTCTAATGGTTTTCTCAGAAACGGTATTTCAACAGCGGACAGACGGACAGAGGGACATCGCTTAATCGACTTTTCCATTAATTCTGATTCAGAATATATATACTTTATAGGGTCGCAAAAAAAACTGTAGAAATTACAAACGGAATCACAAATTTATATATACCCTTTACATTTTTGTGAAGGGTATAAAAATAAACAATAAAAAACAAACGATTTTTCTTGAATATTTTAATGATTCGATGACCTTTTTATTTACTTTTTTCCATATTTCTTTTAAAATTGAATATGGCGGTATTTTGTTTACGTTTTTTGACAGTTCATATCATGATATGCTTTTCTAAATATATATTATCAAAACGATGTTGTGATATCTGATATAATATTACAATAATACTAATTTTGAAGACTACACGTGATATAATTATCTCTGGTATCAAATTTGACGTTAGAAGTGAAAAACTTTTATAATCTGTGATTTTAATAACAGACAATTATAAAAGTTTATATATAGCGTTTATATAAAATTTTTTCCCAGCTGAACAATCTTAGGCGAATTTAGATGTTGACATTCACCATATGTTTTACAATAACAAAATACATAGTATGAATTCACCTTTCCGCTTGCATTCACCTGTATAAATTCGCCTTGTTATATTGCCAGTAGCAAAAAATTGCCACATGCCGTAGCGCTGCCACCTTGTAGATGTTAATGCACCTTGCAATTGACTCTTGTAATCAGTGATGCCAGAAACTTTTGCCAAAAAATAAACCTTACTGCCCGTCTACACTAGACATCAAAAGCCGTTAAAGCACCCCATACACGTTTCAACTCAGTTGGCAACTGAGTCGGTTGTTGTCAAAATCAAAGCGTGTATGGCTTTGTCAGTTGATTAGTTCGGCAGTTGTCGAGTTGGTTGAAGAAAAATTAAAATGTTTTGATTTTTTCAAGTTGACTAGCAAGTCTTTCAATTCGATTGTGTAGTGTGTGCTCGAATTTCTTGATCAGGTCTCAAAATTTATATTTGTAGTGTTGTAGACTTAGAAACTTTTTTCTTTCACCATTCTTTTACCCCATCGATTCATGGGTTTGCTATTGAAATTCAGTAATATCGGTCCACGTATAGCTGAGATATATTCAAAATTCCAAAAAAAGGCATTTTTTTTTTGCAGTTTTGTATGAAAATTTTTGAAAACAAAAGTTGTTCGTTTTGCTTCAAACTTCACACACTTATAAAGCATGGTGACTAAAAGGCAAAAAATTTTTTTTTCAGATATCGGTCCATATATACCCGAGATATAGCCCAAATCGGATTTTTAATGAAAATGTCGCATAGGCGAAGCTAAATAACTTTTTTTTGCTCAAAAGCAGTTCTGGTAATAAAATTAGGTTACATAAATATGGAAAATGAACATTTTCGATATCGGTCCATATATACCCGAGATATAGCCTAGACCGGGTTTTTCATGAAAATGTCACGTAAGCGAACTTAAACAACTATTTTGTGCTCAAAAGCAGTTCTGGTAATGAAATAGGGTCATATAAATATGAAAAATGAAAATTTTCGATATCGGTCCATATATACCCGAGATATAGCCCAAATCGGGGTTTTCATGAAAATGTCGCGTAAGCGAACTTAAACAACTTTTTTGTGCTCAAAAGCAGTTCTGGTAATGAAATTAGGTTACATATATATGAAAAATGAAAATTTCCGATATCGGTCCATATATACCCGAGATATAGCCTAGAACGGGTTTTTCATAAAAATGTCGCGTAAGCGAAGTTTAACAACTTTTTTTTTATTAAAAACAGTTCTGGTAATAAGATCAGTTTATATAAATATGGAAGATAAAAATTTCCGATATCGGTTCATATATACCCGAGATATAGCCTGGAACGGGGTTTTCATGAAAATGCCGCGTAAGCGAACTTTAACAATTTTTTCGCCTTAAAGCAGTTCTGGTAATTAAATAAGGTTATATAAATATGGAAAATGAAAATTTCCGATATCGGTCCATATATACCCGAGATATAGCCCAAACCGGGTTTTTCATAAAAATGTCGCGTAAGCGAACTTAAACAACTTTTTTTTGCTTAAAACAGTTCTGGTAATAAGATGAGGTTATATAAATATGGAAAATGAAAATTTCCGATATCGGTCCATATATACCAGAGATATAGCCTAAACCGTGGTTTTCATGAAAATGCCGCGTAAGCGTACTTAAACAACTTTTTTCACCTTAAAGCAGTTCTGGTAATAAAATAAGGTTATATAAATATGGAAAATTAAAATTTCCGATATCGGTTCATATATACCCGATATATAGCTTAACAGGTTTTTTGATGAAAATGCCGAGTAAACAACTTTTTTGTGCTCAAAAGCAGTTCTGGTAATGAAATAAGGTTATATAAATATGGAAAAAGAAAAAATCCGATATTGGTCCATATATACTCGAGATATAGCCTGAACCGATTTTTCCAATAACATTTTTTTTTTTTACTGAAAAGCAGTTCTTGTTATAAAAGAAGGTTAAGAAAATAGAGAAAATTAAAATTTCTGATATCGGTCCATATATACCCGAGATATACCCTAAATCGGGTTTTTCATGAAAATATCGCGTAAGCGAACTTAAACAATTTGTTGTGCTCAAAAGCAGTTCTGGTAATGATATAAGGTTATATCAATATGGAAAATTAAAATTTTCGATATCGGTCCATATATACCCGAGATATAGCCTGAACCGATTTTTGCATTAAAAATTTTTTTTTTTTTTGGTGGAAAGCAATTCTCGTTATAAAAGAAGGTTACTAAAATACAGAAAATAGAAAAATCCGATATCGGTTCATATATAACCGAGCATATTTAGGTCACATTTTTAATATACTATACATATTCGTGACTATCGTGAAGGGTATTTTAGATTCGGCCCAGCCGAATATACTACACTCTTACTTGTTCACTTTTAAATTCACAATAATTTCTTGAAACTTTACTAAATCGTACAAAAACACTTCAGATTAAAATGGCTCGAAATTTGTTTGTAAACAAAAGAAAAAAAATTGACAGTCTCATAGGAAAAAACGCGGCTGTCAAGTTCACCTAGTAATAAATTCGCCTTGGAACAAACCAAGCCAAGCCGAACAATCAAATGTGTACAAAAACACGAATACATACACAATGCTGTGTATACGTATACATCAAGGCGAATTTATACAGGTGAATGCAAGCAGGAAGGCGAATTCAGTACTATGTATTTTGTTATTGTAAAACTTCAAATTCGCCTAAAATTTAAATTCGCCTAAAATTGTTCAGCTGAGAAAAAATTTTATATAAACGTTAAATACAACTTTTTATAATTGTTTGTAATTAAAATCACAGATTATAATGGTTTTTCACTTTTAAAATCGCAAAAATTTCTTGAAATTGCATTAAATCATACGAAACAATCTTCACATAAAAATGGCGCGAAAATGTTTGTAAACAAAAGAAAAAAAATTGACAGTCTTATTGGAAAAACGTGGCAAAAAATAAGCACCTGGGCTGTCAAGTTCATCTAGTAATGAATTCGCCTTGCGTATACATGTTATGCCGGACTAATTAGTCTTGTCTGTTCTTAAGAGAACAAAAAATTGTTCGGACTAAAAATCGTTCTCGTCTGTTATAGCTCAATGAGAGTAGATGGCGGTTGTGTTTCGACAATTTGCTCGCAATATTTCATATGACATAAATTGTTATAACTTACATTTCTTGAGATTCTGTTGATACTCGTGTAATCTTTGTGTTTATTTTCTACAAAGAAGTCAAACTTTGCTAAAACTCTAAAAATTTTAACAACAAAACTTTTTCGTAATTCATTTTGTCTGCTTCTTCTTCACGCCTCGTCTTCACGTGCAATCGACTTGAACATGACATGAACATAACGTCGGCAGAGCGAATGTAAAAATAAGTTCATGTTCTTGATGTGGCGTATACGTATGTTCGGATATACCTTATCAAAGTGTTCAGTTCGGCGCCATTATCTGTATTTTTGTTCGTGATGGCCAACTTCATGGCGAGCATCGATGTCAGAGCATGAACGAAACATGAACATACGCGGTCCACATTAGCCATTTGCGATGTTCGCCATGATGCCCATACCGTGTTCATGGCTAATGGAGACCCCCAGTCAAAGTTAAATGTTAAAATATATGAAAATTTTCACAATATGTATGTATGGCACAAAAAAGGAATATTTAAAGTATTATTTCAGTTTTGTAGTACATTTGCACCAAAGCGAAATATAGTAAATCTGGAGTTTCGAGTCAAATCTAGTTTATTTTGACAATATGTTCCAAACAAAATGAAATCTACATATCAACTAAATTTTGACGAAATCTAGTAAATTTTTATAAGCACTCTATTGTTCATATGTATATACCGACCGACTTGTGTTATATGCCATCTATTAAAACGCATTAAAATTTGTTGTAGTGACGTTTTTAAGCAAAAATTGGTGAGCTGAGTTACTCCACAAATTCTAACTTTTTTGCATACAGAGAGCATTTCGTGCAATAAAACTTCAATTAAAAGTTTGTAAGTTTTGAATGATTTAGTAATTATTTTATTATAATAACATAATTTTATACAACAGCAAATTAGTAGAAGCTTTCCAAAGCAAATAAAAACAATATATTACTATGTAAACATTTATAAAAAGTAAACATTTATAAGACATTTGCACTTATATGTATATGATCTCGTGTCCAACGTTGGTAGCCTGCGAGGTCCCAATTTTACCGAAAACAGTTTTTGTGATTATTTAAGAAAGAGAGAGAGAGAGAGAGAGGGAGCTTTCGAATGAAAATTACATATTTTTTTTCGAAATAAATGATGAAACAGAATACGTCCGCAACTTCAAGCAAAATCGACTCTCAGAGAAAACAGGCACATAATTGAAACGACGGCTGTAACTTCACAAACTGTCATTTAATGTTCTTTTTTGTTAGGTAAAAAAAGCTTTTTCTTTTATTTTAATTTTTCCTCACAGTAAAGCTTTTGAAGCTTTGGTTTTGTTTACAAAATGTATGAAATTTACTAAAAGTGTGGTAATATTGTTGAAAGCTTTTCTGCTTCAAAGTGAGAGGATAAGAAAAATCGCTGCCAAAATAAAATAGATTCTATTTTACGACCGCATTCTCTGGCGTTATTTTATGCCATATTGTATGGAGAAAAACGTCATGCCCTAGTTCTGTTTCATCATTAAATGCAACAGAACTAGGGCTTGACGATATTTTCCATACAGATTGATATAAAATTATGTCGGAGAATGCGGTCGTCAAATAAAAGCTATTTTATTTTGCCAGCGGTTATTCTCTCTCTCATTTTGAAACACAAACGCTCTCAACAATATTACTATAATTTTATTAAATTTCATACATATGTTCTGGTAGCTTTGGCGTGAAGAAAACTAAAAACAAAAGAAAACCAAAAGAAATTAATGAAGATAACATAAAGTTTATTTTTCAGTAGTAAAAAGAATAGAAGTTCAGTTTTTTGTTAGCTAAGAATATAAAAACATCAAATGAGAGTTGAATTTGGTTTAAGTTTCGGTCGTGTTCTGTTTCATAATTAACCAAATTGTGAGTTTATCAGCTGTTTTAAAAAAAGAATGCATAGAAGTAAACAAGCTGATTATAACAACCAATACTATAATTCAATATTTTTCATATAATATTGTGTAGAAGAAAAACCTGTAGAAAAAATTAACCTTATCATTTAGTTTTTCTCCCTTTTTTTGCTAAATTTTTTGAATTCGCTATTAAAGGCCTTATGACATTTAATTTTTAAGCATTGTGTTGCTATACGATTAAAGGCATGAATATACTATAGGGAATCAAATATATACAGAAGTGCAGGTCATTTTAATTTTACTACGCAAAACTGAGATTAGTACAAGTGCATAATGCTAAAACATCACGGATTTTTTCATCAGAAAGTATGTACAAAAGCAATTTACTTGTAGATATGCGATGCAAGTAAAACATAGACAAGTTTTGACAACGGATTTTATTAAAATCCAGAAACTTTTGCTGTCAAATTTCACTTATATAGTAGAAATAAGTTCGCCTTTTACATAAGTATATACATAGTATTTTATATATATAAACTGTCAACTTAGTAGTTTGAGGCAAATTCACAATTTAACGTAATAATTTATACTAACAAAGTGTCTGCAGGTAAAAAATTAAAAAAAAGCGTTGAATAACAACATGTGTGTTAGTATTATTTATAATATACACTTAGTAATTCTTTTCGATCAGAAGTGTATTTCGACAAATCTCTATTATTGTCTAAGCACCAAAAACTTGATATTTGGAAAAAACGTTAGTTTTTTGAACTTGTGTCATCACTGTTGATTAAAGTATGCCACGTGAAGAAACTTAACACCATTACTTAATGTTGCCAGAAATTAAAAAAAAATGTGGCAACACGAAATTCTGTACATTACACATACAGATTAAGCACAGGTGCTTAAACTATTGGCGTTGTATAAGCAAGGGCTGAATATAAACAGAATATACAATACATAAACCTTTTTAATATTTTTAAGTCCAAGGATTTTTTTAAACTTATATAATATGTATTAAGTGCGATAAGAAAAATATTCAACGATGTTATTATTTACATCACTAGCAGAATTTATTCTTTGGAATATCTATCAGTATATTTACTCAAATAAACGAAATGTGTCAACAAGGCAAAATCATATTTATTTATTCAAATATTGTTGTTGACATGTGACAACACAGCAAAATTATTTCCGTTAATTTAAATATTAATTTAAGTATGCGGAGTTGCATTTTTGTTTATGAATAAATTCATTTAAATTTAACATAAAGTTGGAAAACATAAATGAGTATAAATTAGAATTTCTTATTGCTAGTGATTTAAAAGAAATTGCTTTAAAATATTCGTAAATTAGTCTTCTATCTTACCTTACATTAAACAACCAATATTTATTTGTATACTTACATGCATATGCTTGTAATTGGTTTCTCGAAAACAGCTCTAACGTTTTTGATAAAAATAGGTATCTATAGGTTTCCGGCGACGAAAAATTTATGTAGATTGGTACCCGGTTTTTACCCATTTATGATTTATAATATTTTTATGTTTTCGAAAACAGCTCAAGCGATTTTGATAGTTGTAAGCAGTAAATCGATATAGACTTTCCCCGGTGCCAAAAAACCCCATTTTGTTTCAGGTGATACTTTTTATTGGTTCTCGAGAACGGCTTTAACGATTTTGGTGTAAGATCGCAAAATATATCTAGTTTTTTCCAGGTTCTATGAAAACCCATTTTCTTTTGGTTTGTAGCCATTTATTATTTAATATTAATTTTTGGGATCATCTTTAATAATTTTGATGAAAATCAGATTTTTTAGGTCGAAAAATTAATTTAGACTCTTTCGGCTGATTTGAAACGCCACTTTCTTTCGTTTTTTATAGATTTGTTATACTACAAGTTGTTCTCGAAAACAGCTATAATAATTTTGATGCTGATCAGTATCAATAGGTTTGTAAGGTTGAAAATAGATTTATGCTGTTTTGGGAAAATCAAATTTTTTTCGGGTTTGTACCTGTTTTTGACATTTTTAATGGTTCAAGAAAACGGTTTTAACGATTTTGGTGAAAGTCAGTATATAGATGCTTTTCACGACGAAAAAAGATTTAGATTGGGCCTAGTCACGGAAAAATAGTAAATTTTGAAGAGGATTAGAATATATGATAATGGCAACGTTTAAGTACGTACAGCGGTTTTGACCAGTGCAGCCAATTTTGTGATTTTTGCTTCAAGTTCAGTTGATAAGGATTTCACGCATTGCAGACTTCTTTTATGCGTCTTCAAACTTATGTTGTGAGCAAAAAGCGCAACTTTTCTAAGCATTGATCTTTGTACTTCTATTTTCATTTTTGGCGGTTTTGCCAAGCATACTAATCAGATTGAGCAGCACATTCCTTTGAGTTTGATTCAGTAATCAAGAAGTAACATACCATCGTAACATTAATATAGATTTTACAGAAAACGATAAGTCTAAAAAAAAAATTGTGTGAAAAACTCTATTTTTTGAGGGCATTTCAGGGACAACGATGAGTTTTGATATGTTCACCAATTCCACTGTTCACTTTTGATTCTTGAGCCCGCAATGGTGAGAATGAATAATTTTGACACTTAAAGTGTACACTGAATAATAATTTTTTCATCTTCGGTGAATTTTGGTTTCTTTTAAATATTTTGAAGTTAAGAAAATAAGGAAACGGATTATGTACGAATATTAAAATTATCTACTATACAACTTGTGTGATACAGTTAATTTAACAAATCAGCATATCATTCAGCCTAAAGAAACACATCCATCGCAATAAAATTTATTGTTTCTTACGGAATCACTTTTTAATGAAAACTGTGCCTGTCGGTGAATTTTATTTGGAGTCTTCACTGGTAAAAAAAAAATAATAGTTGAGGAATTTGGCCCCAGATAACCTTTCTACAAGCTGCGCTAATTTGTGTTCTGTAATATTCACGTAAATTATTTCAAATTAACAAATTTATGCCTAAGTACATACATAAATTCGCGCATACATACATAAGTATATTTATAAATGCATATGCGCAATCATGCAGAGCTGTTCTTATATACATATGTAAATTATACACATGCTTATGTATACCAAAAAAAGTTACCTTGAATATCATAAGAAGTAAATATTTATTTTTACAAAATTTTTGTTTGAGTCCGCGAATTTTTTTACAGATCCGCCATCAAATAATTTATAAATTGATTTAGCAAATTTAGTTTTTGAACATAAAGAAAAGTTTTTTCTATCTGAATTGTAGAAGTCAACTCGCCTTCTGTATAAGTATGTACATACATATATATAAACTATCAACTTAACAGTTTGCACGCAAGGCAATAATTTATACTAAGCAAATGCTTGTAGTTAAAACAAAACGTAAAAAAGAAGCGTTAAACATAAACATGTGTGTTAGCATTATTCATAATTTATACTTAATAACTTTTTTCATCATAAGCACATTTTATCAATTAAGGGCACCAAAAACTTGATATTTGAAAAAACATTAGTTCTTTGAACAAGTGTCAACACTGCTGAATAAAGTTCGCCACGTGAAGAAACTTAACGCCGTTACTTAATATTGGGAGAAATTAAAAGAAAATGTGGCAATATGAAATTATGTATATTACACATATAGATTAAGCACAGTTGCTTAAACTATTGGCGTTGTATAAGTAAGGGCTGAATGTAAATAGTATGTCCATAAACCTAATTATTTTTAAATTCTTAGATTTTTTTTGCAAAAAGTTGCTAATTATGTATTAAGTACGATAAAAAAAATTTTATTCAATCGGAAAAAGTTAATATATTTTCTGTGCTCAACATATGCTATATGCATATATATATATATATATATATATATATATATATTTTTTTTTTTTTTTTTTTTTTTTTTTCTTGGACCAGTACTCAGGGGATGATCCCTACATATGCAGGACATTGTAGCAGAACTAGGCAAATAGGTTGCGAGGAGGGGGATAGACGGACTAGTGTTTGTGAACATTTGACTTGAACTTTCCTACGTTATAACAGACAGGAAATACGTCTGTAGGCAACTTGTTCCACAGATGAAGCGTACAGCTGACAAACAATTTCTCTCCATAATGCGTAGTAAGATTCCCCGAGTAGTCGACCACAAATGATGAGCTCTGGACGATGAACGTGTGCTACGTAAAAATGTGCGAGTTTCGGAAACAAGAACCCTAAGCTCTCAGAGTAAAATCCATTGTAGTAACGATAGAACAGAGTAACGCACCCCACACTTAGTCGATGCTCCAGTGAGTCAATAGAGTTTGATACCCTACTGTCACTGATGAGCTTCTTCGCCCTCTCCTGCACACGGTCGAGTAACCCCAAAATAGACTTTGAGGCACCGGCCCAAACATGAGAGTTGTATTCCATTTTCGATCGAATGTAGGTGGTATAAATAGTAAGGAAGTCGGGTGGAGTGAAGTGCATCTTACACCGTTTCAAAGACCCACGGCACTTGAATGCTTCTTTAGAGACATGAAAAATGTGTTCTGTCCATCGAACGTCACACTGTATCTTTATTCCAAAAACATCAAGGGCATCCAACTCCCCAATATTTATACCATCCATGAGTATAGATGAAGTAGCATTTGCGGCCGTTTGTTTGTGTGTTGTCGCGTTGAAGGCGACTCTGTGAATCGTTCATATTTAGCCTCTTGGCAGTGATCTCCGATAGACTGGGCCTATAACTAAAAGAGGACGAATGGCACATGCTGCTGTCATTCACAAAAGAGTGGATAGGGTTGGAAGTTTGATAGAGAAAGTCGTTGAGGAAAATAATAAATAAGGTAGGAGAAAGAACGGAACCTTGCGGTACCCCTAAATTAATCTTTAACTCGTTTGATGAATCGTATGTACAAATGTATTTCTGCGGCTTGCTTGCGAACAATAAGCAAGTCACAACAACAAACAATAATAAGACGAATACCAAGATTACAAGAACGAAAACAACATCAGTTGTAGTTGATTTATCTTGAATATAACGTACTTTAACTCATGTATGTTTGTTTGTTTGTGTATTATGTTTTTAGTTTTATCTTGTTTGCATGAATGTGTTGTACATTTATAGCAATCAGATCAACAGCAGCACACTGGGTTTGATGTGACAAAAATTCTTAGCAATATGTTCACAGAATATATTTTCTATTGTTAACATTTTTTATATTAGTCGTTGACATATATTTTTGTTTTAGTGTCGTTAGTTTGTTATAAAATAGACGTCTTTTTTGTTTTATATGAAAAAGCCATTTTTTACTGATCTAAAAAACAGCAAAAAGAAAAGACTGAAAATTAAAATTGTGCAAAAATGTCCATAGAACGTATGCAGAATCAAAGATCAAAAGGTATGTGTAAATGTTATTATTTATTTATATGTTGTAATCAACAATACTATGATGAAATCACCCATAATGTCGGCCAACCATATAATGGTTGTGTTCAACAATAATATTATCTTCACCAAACGAATTTTAATGACAAACCATACTATTATTAGAATTTTGTATAAGTAAATCTCTTAGTATTCACAGATTCTTTCACTTTTTAATTATAAATATAACTAAGTACCTTTGATATTTTTCAAAAGCTCCGCATCAATTCCTTCAGATATGCTCCTCAACTCGTGCGTTACTGGCAAAAAGTCTTCAGTAGCTGGCCTATATCAGGACTATATCCTGAAAAGTATATAGTCCAATTTTTGATGTTCCATTTTAATACTATTTTTGTTTTATAAAAAATCAGTGCTAACATATCTGCTTTCCCCAGCTTCCAACAACAATCTACACCATTTTGCAAAATTTCTTATTATTGTTATTTGCAAGAATATATTCTAAAAAGTAAAAATAACACCTTAAATTCAAGATTATGATCTTAAATTAAAGATTTAATTCTTAATTTCTAATATATTCTTAGAACACATTTTTAAAATTAAGAGCTAAATCTTAAATTTTAAAACGAAAATCTTACTTGATTTTATTTTGGAATTGTTTTCCCCAATCTAAATTCAAGATTTTTATTCTTGAAGTTAGATCGCTATTTTTCTACTCATACTCGTATTAGTGCAGTTTCTGCGATACGTGAAATAACGTAAACTTTAAAGATACAAAATTTATACATGTATGTAGTCATGATAATATAATAAAATCTCTTTTTAGTTTTGTTTTTGCATTGAAACAGGCTACTGTAAAAGTTCCTGTTCTCTGTAAACAAATTCGCGAGTAAAACCTAGTATATACATATGTATATATTTATGAATGTGTGTTGCTTAACATATCAATTTAATTTTATATAATTTGTTCATTATCTACCCCCAAATTAAAGGAAATAAAACCACCTTTATACATAAATCAAAATTTTTTTTTGCTTATTCCCCACAAATTCTACCAAAGCCTTGTTACTCATTCCGTACTGCCATTTAAAAACTCAATTCAAAACAACTGTCACACACAGACAACGCGCAAATAATTTTCTATTTTACAGTTCGCAAACAATAATAAATTGTATATAAAATCACAGACAACTACCAAAAGGGAATAAAAATGCAATATTTAGTTCAACTCACATACTGAGAGCTCTGCATTTATTTGTCCTTTTATTCTGGCAGAGCGTAAAATCGCACTACGGTTTCTCGTACTCGTACATGCATGCACATACACACTCGCACATACGTTCGACAAAAAACAAATTGTTATTTTTTGAAATTTAAACTCAATAATAAAAACAACAAACACAACGACAAACAAAAATCTGTTTACTAACTTTGTGGAATTTTAATTTTATCTCATACTCAGCGATGCACGCTCATTCCATACGTCGTGATTTTACTATGAAATTCAATTCCATTCCAATGTGGATTTTTTTTAATATTGTTTTTGCTTTTTTTCTATAACATTTTCATAATGAAATTTTTAATTTTAAATTTAACTGCGACTTTTGTGCACATGCAACCACTAATTATAAATTTATCATGAATGTTTGTTTTTCTAGGTTTAAGTATCAGAATTTGTTAAATTAAACTTTTAAAATTAATGACGACCCGCAGTCGTGTCTTCCAAGGAAAAGGATTGGATATCGTACAAATTTCGCTAGTTAGTTTCGGCTAAGACACTTCAAACTTTATTGAATAACAGCCTGTTTTCAATAGACGTTCAAAGTAAAGAAACCCCGGTATTGACGAATTGACGAATACATAACAATTTGGGTTTACAGGACATGATTTGGTTTTTTCGTTTTATTTACTAAAGTACAGTGAGCAACACTACATTTATAGTCGGAATGAATTATTATAATTAGGACGCTCTTCGTAGTCTATGGGCTTCAATTCTTCAACGAGCTGAACCTTATACGGGAACATGTGCAATGTGGCCAAAATCCGCTGAACAAATCTCCGCGATAACCCCAATTGTGCCAAACTTCTTCTTGTTGACGTTTCTGGACTGCGTCGCCTTTTTTAGTCCGATCAAAATATTTCTTATATTAATGTTCATGGCTCTGGAAGGGCAGAGCCATGAACATTAAATCAAATCAAATACAAGATAGATGGAATAAAATGTAGATGGGCTATTTTTAGTTCTACTTCTATTCAAAATTACTCCGCAGGTCTAATTTATCTTTGTTTTATTTATTTAAAGCCAGGGCTGAGCAAAATATTCACCTTATGTATTTTAAATACAAGATACAAAATACTTCCCAGCTGTGTATTTCAAATACAAAATATTTTCAAGTTGTGTATTTCAAATACAAAATACTTTCAAGTTCTGTATTTCAAATACAAAATACAACTAAAAAATACAAATACTTTTTTTGTTTTTCGATCTCATAAGAAGAGTAGTGTTTTGTCTTCCATCCTATACAGACGTCTTATGTTGCTGCTGTCCGTATTTTCTATATATTGGACCGGAATAGGTAGCAAACTGTGTACACGTGTTTTTTTTTTTTTGTCTCTTTTTTCACTTTTGTCCGTATTTTCTACATATGTTAACTATTGACTTCGTATGAAACAAATTGCACCGGAATAGGTAGCAAGCAATTTCTTGTTTTTTTTCTCATTTTTCACCGTGTTCCGTGTTTTTTTTTATGTGTTCATTTATATATTTTAAATGTACTTCATTACCTTGTGGTATGGAAGGTGTTGGACTAAATTTTGCTAGTCTGAGCAGTGTCAAAGGTATATACATGATCAGTTTTAACTAATTTAATTCCAACACTTTAAATGCTGTCTTTCGTGTTGTTATTGTTAATGAACACTACTTACTTCCACTTTCCTTCTCATTATAACCTAAGTTCCTAGTTCCAGTACAATGCACTGCATATGTAGCGGTTATCCCGTGAGTACTGGTCCAAGATAAAAAACAAAAAACAAAAAAATATATACCTCTCTGGTTTTAAATACATATTTTATTTTACATGTGCACTTAAACTAAGTTGTATATTGTCACATAAAGCTTAAAAGGACGTAACTGGCAAAATATTGAAAGCCTATTAAAATTTGTGGATAATTGTATTATTGATAACAAAACCTTATTTAATAAAAGTTACGGACTAGAAAATTTTTGTCAGTTACGATCTTTTGCGTTTCAGGCGACAATTATATATGCTCATACTTATAACTGCTTGTATACTTATCTATGCATTCAAATACTAGAAATAAAGCTGTGTAATATTATATAAAAATGTTTTATATTTTTATTATACACATTTTACATTATACGCGTATGACATACGTCTGCATATTCATATGATTGTTCTAAACTCGCCAGCTGATAAATTAAAGGAACAAAGCTTAATATTTAGGATTCGATAGATAGCAAATACTTAAAAGATTCATGCGGTAAAACAAATATTTCTTTTAATAAAAACAAGATATTTTAATGAGTCATCCAACAAACAACCTCTTGTTGGGGAGTGAATAAAACCTGCCGAGGAAAATAATATTTCTACAGGTCCTGAGGAACATAAGCTGCTGCCAATTTCTATAAATGCATAAAAACAGTAAAATCCTCATCATCTTTACTTCAAATACTACTTCTTCTGCTGCATGCACATTATGTTTCACGTTTTTTGTAATTTTTCTCCAAGGTATCTATTGTAAGATTTTGAATTCGTTGCCTCTCTTGTAATGAGGTGATTTCTGGTAACCAACGCATTTTGAAACTGGGGTGGAAAAATGACGCCAATATGGCTCTATTTTCTTCAGATGTCTGCATGAGAAACTCATTAAATCTCATTTTCAAGCTCTTCATTAATTTTGTTAAAATACAACTGAAATGCCTCAAATTATTATACGAGTATTTACAGTCGATCTAATCTGGTTCTCAGAGACATTGAGGTAGGCAAAAGTTTTCCATAACAAACGTTATTTCCCCGTATATAATCCAAAGCGTTGGGAAAAAGCTGGGGGCTAATATGTGGAAATTATTATTGATATCACCTGATTAGTGTTAAATGCTTTATCTCTGGACAAGACAATTAATTGAAAGCTAAATTGCAGTATTTTAAAATGATAAACATTTTAATGATCGTAGTTTCTAGCAATTTTAGCTTTTGTGTGAAACAAATTATCTTGAATTTATTATAATAAATAAATGTATTTTTGAGCTACATGTATTTTAAATATAAAATACAAAATACTTTTGAATTATGCATTTGAAATACTAAATACTTTCAGGTCGTGTATTTGAAATACAGCTACAAAATACGTATTTGTATTTCAAATACTGCCCAGCCCTGTGGCAGAGCCACGTGAAATTTTTGCCATGATTTTTAAAAATTCCGTTCAAAAATATTTTGCATTAGTTTTGTGGGAACAAACCAACATTTCAAAATCTGTTTTGTACACATTGTTGTCACATTTCTTTGCAAAAATTTAAATTAACGGAATAATATTGCATCGTTGTCATATTTAATAATTTTTGTTAAATTTTTCTCATACTACTATTTGGTACAACTATGTTTTAAATTAGTACATAAGCAGCGTAAATTGTTTGAATAAACTTACTTAGATTTCTGACTTCAAACAATTGGCACCTCTGTTCAGTATTAAGTTCCCGGACGTGGTGAAAATTTTTGAAGTTAGTAAGGAAAACAATTTAAGAATAGAACTTCGACTTTCAATTGTTCACCCAATGAACAAAATTTATACTCTTAGAAACAAGATTATTTTAATAGTAGAATTTTTTTAATAATCATAATCCCCTACTCTCGTAACTGCAACGGGAAGTACCCCATGTCCGCCGGGAAGGTATACTTCTTTATTTTGCCGTCCTTTTAGATAATAGGTTTGCCAGTTCATACTTGGCAGTCATGAAGTAGACACGTGACAAATTTATTCTGAAAAAATATTCAATAAGCTAACGTGTATTAGTTGTTATAATATTTTGTCAAATTCAATCATCGATTTTCATGAAAAAATCATAATGACTGACTAGGCACATTTTCATTTGAGTGGAAATGTGAATAAATAGAATAGCCGGTTCTGGCATCCATTAAAAGTGACAGTTTAGTAAGCAATTTGGTCAGGATGAACCTTACTTCGATGAAAATGAAAACTGTAACTGTAAATGGGGAGCGATATCGTGATATGATTGAAAACTTTTTAATCCCACAACTGCATGTTTTGGGCTTGATTATCATGTGGTATCAACAAGATGACGCCACATCGCATACAGCCAGGATAACGATTTAATTACTGTGAGTAGTATACATTCCGACGGACACCCGTTAGCAAGAACTTTGGCGCGAAGATGTTGCTCTTGAAGAAACTTTTCACGCCTATTTAGTATTTAGACACATAAAGGCCTTACCATTTTGCGTAACTAACCGAATATGGGTTTTGATTTGAACGTCAGAAACGGCATGCTTCCCCTATGGATATGACTGCATTTTTGCCCGTCTGATTAAAACAATCAAAATATTTGATCTTCTTATCCTGCAATTTTAGTTTGCATGGCAGATCTTTATGACTTATTCTTTGATTCATACAACGCTTGCTGCCCTAAATGTGCAAAACATCTTTCAATAAACTTTTATTATTTTCCTGCATTCTTCCTTTGTACTTACTTCAAAATCTTGTCTACAAAACAAAGTTAAAAGGCTCTGATTTTTAATTAGCCGCAAATATCGAGCGCGCAATGTATAAACTCGTGTAGGTTTAAGATCAAGGATTTAAACCTGTATATTATATTCTTTGTTGTTGGCAGAATTAACAAATATGTTTTCTGTTTCCTGTTTCTATGCAGTTTCAATTCATTGTCATTTCTTTGTTTTTGTTTTTTTTTTCTTCTTCTTCGTTTAAACGCCATAATAAATGAATAAAAAATAAGATCAAAAGTTTTCACAAACAGCAACGGCCATAATTTATCAAACGTCGGGTCGGGTACGTCACTTTTCTGAACAAGAGATATTTAAGTTCAAATTTTAACAAATGAAGTACATAAATTACACTTTTCACAATTAATCGTATTCATTTCACTCAACGAAAAAGGTGAGTATGTGTGTATGTGTGCTTGTGCGTGTGAGGTAATGATTATAAAAGTTTATTTATTTAACGGTATATTTATATCACTGCCTGCTATAACGGTGTCACATTATTGCATTGAATTTGCGTTTTTGTGAGTGGGTGTGTGTGTGTGTATATATCATTGTATTGTGTACCGTTATTTCTATTGGTATATTATTTTCGTATTTACAATTGTATTAAGTTCTTGTTTTTATTTCCTGGTTGGGTTTTTGTTTGTCAGAAATTTTGTTATTCTTTGTACTTGTAGTTGTTTTTTGTAGTGTGAAATATTTAATTCATTGTTGTTTTTGTTATTCCTGCTCCTGCTTTTGTTATTGTTATTATTGTTGTTCATTTGTGCTGTGAGCGTGACAATTTTGAAAATAAAACCGATTAAATATTTAATGCCATTGTTAAGTATTTTTTAATGTTCTCGCACTGTTTTGTACTCTGTTTGTTGATTTTTACCGCATAAATCCATCATAATTATAATTGTGGCATAATTTTAATTTTTTGTTATATATATTTTTTTCGCGTATAAATAACCGTATTTATTTTTTATTATAGTCGGACTTATAATTACATAATTATTAATAATAATGATATTGTTGCAAAAGGAAAAAACCTGGTTTGTATTTATTACCTTAAATTTAATTTTATTTAAAGAAAGATAATAATATATTTAAATAGGAATTAAATGTGCTTAATAATATTTTCTATTTACACTTAATTGAGTATTAAAGTGTGAAAAAAATTATATTTATGTCAATTTTGCGATAAAGATATTTTTGAAATAAAAAAAATTAGCACTTTAAAATACATATATAAGCAGTTTATTTTTATTATTTCCCAGCTGTCTATATGTCAACATTTCATAGGAGCCACCCTAACCATTAGTGAACTCGGACACTTTTAAAAAATGTTTTCAAACATTTAATCCTCAAACATTTTATCCTCAGTAATATTATAAATGTGAAAGTAACTCCGTCTGTCTGTCTGCCTATATGTCTATCTGTCTATCTGTCTGGCTGTTTGTCTGCCTGTCTGTCTGTCTATCTATCTGTCTATGCTAGCTCACTTGGGTTCAAATCGGTCTCATTCCCATGTTGCTAATATCTCTCTTAGCAGTATACATATCTATATATAATCCAATTCAGAACCAACCTGTAGAATGGATGAAAGAGTCCAGTGCAACTACTTGTATCACACTCTGATATTTCTACCAAATGGTACAGTACCGGTCTACTTAGATAATAAAAAGCTGGACAATGATGGAAGAAGTGTTCAACACTTTCTTTTGGCTACCAATCTCTACAACTTATTCAGAAATCATTGAATGAAAGATTTAATGTACTCGCATATATCCCAATGTGGAAATGTCCCAACAGAATTGCCACTGCAGTATGAAACTTATGCCTGTGCAGACCCTTCAGGATAACAGTCTTCCTATTATCATATCTGAGCTATGTTAGCCTTAATTTTTGGCAGCCAACTTCGCTAGACGATCTGTCCTACGAAGCCACTAGAAGTTGAGCCAGTATCTGGAGCTTACAGCTTTTAATCGGGATCTCTACCATCCAGTTTATCCCCTTGTCAGACCCTAGACTTTGCCAATTGCTGCGCTACAATATTTCCGGGCACTTCTCTGTGCCCCTATATGCAGAAAAGGTCTAGGTTCACATATCTTTCTATCACATTAAGGAATATCCAACATTATCGAACCAGCTAATACACTTAATACCTCGGTTTTGGTAAATAAAAGTCGTACTCGATATGCAGCAGAATCGTATATTACAGGACGTCGGTTGCAGAATAGCAACAGTCTCCAGCTGGCCTTTGTCGTCAGAGTTGTAGCCACAATCTGAATACATGTGAAATAGAGCAGTGAGCCGAAGATGCTTGAGAACAGTCAAATCTGATGACCGCTGGAGGAACAATCAGGCAGCAGAAGCTGCTGGGCGAACACCTCTGGAAAAATAGTCAGCGAAGATGCTGGATAAACAGTAAAGTGTGAAGATCGCTGGGGGAAAAGTCTGCCACAGCTGTTGGATATGCAGTCAGATGAAGCTATTGGGGGAACAATCAAGTGTGAAGGCCACTGGAGAAAGAGATAGCCGAAGCTGATGGGCGAACAGTCAAATCCGAAAATAACTGGGGGAGCAGTCAGCAGAAGTTGTTAAGTATGCAGTCAGACGAAGCTACTAGACGAACAGTCAAGTCCTAAAACCGGTTGAACAGTCAGCTGAACGCTGTTGGCTATACAGTCAGATGGCTACTGGGTGAACAGTCAAGTCTGAAGACCGCTGGGGGAACAGTCAGTCGAAGCTGTTAAGTATGCACCCAGATGAAGCTATTAGACGAACAGTCAAGTCCTAAAACCACTGGTTGAACAACCAAGCGAAAGTTGTTGGCTATACAGTCAGATGAAGCTACTGGGCGACCAGTCAAATCCGAAGATCTATGAACAGTCAGCTGAAGCTTCAGAGGGAAAACTAGTTGTATACGAATTCGCTGATTCGCGGTGCAGATATTTCTTAAAACTTAAACTTCACCGATCACCAAATTACTACCGTTTTAGTTTATTTTTTGACACTTATACTTCTCAGCGCATGAACTGAATGAGAATTATAACTAACTACGGTTAACTCCAAATAATTTCACACCTACAATTGTGTCCAGTGAGTGGTGCTGTATTTTCTCAGAATGTGTATGCCCTTATGCACATTCATCATAGTGATTAATTGATGCTCCTTATAAGTCTAAAATATTATGTGCGAAGCGACATAAAAATGTAAGCTGCTTTTTTTTAATTACATTTATTTCAACACAAAAAGGCTGTGTGGACAATTATACATCATTCCTTCTTATGAGATATTTAAAGTATAATTGTATAATTTAAGAACAGTATGTTATTGCTATAAAATTCAGACAGATCTCCAATAGAGACTCACAAAATAAACTAGTTTAGAATTTGACAGGAGTAAAACTCATAAAAGAAATGAATCCTCATAACAGTTTATCTGATTCGATTTGCATTGTCACAGATTTACTTACATACATACAGATTTACTTACATATGTAAACATTATCTCGAATCCCTGCTGTTCTATGCATTTAACTTTAATTTGTTTAAGAATTATTTTCCCCATTTTTTCTTTTTTTTCGTAACACTGAGACATCTTTTATTACAAAAATCAAGTATTTCCCGTACGACTATTTGCCAAATCTAATTTTAAAAACTTAACTATTGTACATCTACTGTCATAGCAACTTACTTTAGGTGCTAAAGTAAATAAATACCAATATTGTTATCTTTTGTTTATCTATTGAATTATTGAACGTCATAAACAATGGAAATAAAAACTCAAACAGCAAAAAAGAAAAATAATTCCAAGACTGTGAGTTAAAGAAAACAAACACACGTCATGCAAACCTTAAGCAAAACACAATACCCACAATAATTCAGTCCGATAAAACAAAAGCTTAACCTTCCCAAACTAAAAGAACACACTTTATCATGCACAATCATGCAAACACAAAACATGTTTAATAACTAAAATATCCTTATAAATTTCTGCATATAAAAAGATATTGAAATGGAGGAATTGTAAGAATACACTGAAAAACAGAATTGTTTTTTTATATACAGTGGTTATAAAAACACTTAAAAAATAAAATAATTTTATATTATGAATGTCAAAGTTTAATATTTAAAACAATAATTAGTTTATTATTTTAGTAGTAAGAGATTAGATTGTGGAACATTAGCAATTTTAACTTAACTAATTTTTCTGTAAAGACTGTAATAATTATTTAACACTTCTGCATCCCTTCAAACCAGTCAATTCAATACAATTGTCAATTTGATACAACTATTAAAATATGAGTAAAAAACACTTTTTGCAAAAAAAAAAAAAAAATATTTACGAGGGAGGATTGGTATTGAAGCTACCTAGCGCTAGATGGCAGCACAAACACATTTTTTTAAATTAAGATATGCCAAACGTTAGCTGTTAAAATTTCACCCAAATTCATCGATTAGTTTATTTGTTGTAGGCGTTTGAAGTAAGCAACTTTTGTGTTTCTTGAATTTCATACTGTGCTTAACCATGATTATTTGAAATGGAAAACGGCGGCGAAAGAGACAAAAGCGCAACTCGATAAACATAACTGTGATTCTGCTCTGTCAGATTACATGGTAAAATATTGGATTGCTGAATTTAAACGCGGCCGAATAAGCACTGCAACAATACCATCAACAGGAGAGCCAAAAGAGGTAGTTACTGACGAAAATATCAAGAAAATCCTCGATATCGTTATAAATAATCGCCGAGTCGAGTAACGTGAGATTGTTGAAATGGTAAACATATCATATAAACGTGTGTTGAACATTTTGCATGTACATTTGCATATGAAAGAGCTATCGGCAAGATGGGTGCCGCGTTTGTTCAGTGGCGAACAAAAACGAGTACGGCCGACCACTTCACAGCGATGTTTGAACATGATAAAGTGTTATCCTGTTGAGTTTTGGTGTCGATTAATAACTGTTGATGAAACGTGGTCCACCCCTAAACACCTGACCCCAAAAATCAATCGAAACAATGGGTGGAAGCTGGTTAAAGTGCTTCGAAGAAGGACAAAAGTGGTTCGAAGAAGGAAATCGGCTGGCAAGGTTATGGAAATATTTTGAGATGCACACGGAATATTGCTCATCGATTGCCTGAAAGAAACAAATAAAACGGTTTCACATCACATGATCTTGGCAGCCAATTAACTTCGCCACCACGTGAAATAACACGGCCATTGAATTTGTCGCGAAAAAGAACTATTGTTTCGTTAGCGGTGTGGCAAGTGCCACCCGCCCGTTGAAACCACATATCGTCCAAATCCATATCTTTCAATTCGGGCAATAACAAGTTCGTTATCATCCCACGATAGCGAATACCTTTCATAGTAACTGACCGGGCTCATTTTCCAAAAAAAAAATTAAGCTGATGCCGCCAACTCATAAACTGCAGTCACTCTTTGTTCGTATATTGCAGCAATTCTGTTTATTGACGAATCCACTGAGGTGAAAATGTGCCTCATCACTGACCACATATTGGCCGTCAGACTGACGAAAGTTTCCAAATGTTATAGATTTTGGAACTGCAAAAATTTTTCCTTTAGAATGGATGCAAGTGGATGGAGCCTTCATAAGACTTATCATCGGATCACTCACCCACTATAATCGCCGTTTCGTTCTCCCAGACTAGAGCTAATTGGCCAAAATATAAGAAATATTTGAGTACTCATTGCACAGAAAATATTACCTTGCGAACCCCTGAGGATTTTGATGTGTCAATCAACGAATATTATGAACACCTTAAAATGGCTGTACAATATGCTAACTCAGAATTTCGAGCGATTACCCAAACCCTCTGGTATGAAACATACTTAATTTTAGCGGTCACACTCGGTTGAGAAGTGACTTCTTTTAGAGCTTTAAATAGGTGATTTTACCTTTTTTTAAGATTTGGATAGTTATTGTTAGTACACATTATAAAGATTCCATAAGTAAATAAAAGCTAAAAAAAATCACAGAAAATGATTTTCTTCGAAAATTTATCATCCACGGTTGCCATCGCCTGAATAAATTTAACGCGTTGCTCGATTGTATATCTCTCCACGGTTCAAATTAGTCTGAAATTGAGAAATGTCAAATGAAATGCAGGAAAAAGCTTGACGTTTGTGGGTGCATTCGTTTTTCAACCATCACTTTGGATTATTATTCGCCCAAATGTGGCAATTCTGCTTGTTGCCGAAACCACTGAGATGAAAATGTGCCCCATCACTGAAGATGATGATCAAGAGGCTTTAGCTATTGAGATAATTGCTCCTTGTAAGCGTGTAATGCAAGTCCATTGGCATGGGAGGTGCAATTGTTGGGCACGACAACGAGTTGAGTCGACCGGCTCTTCAGCCACACTATCGCGAACAACAGCATTGTTTCCTGCAGTACAACCTGTACGAGCATTACACATCTCCTACAGATCCGGTTTGCTCAAATTTTTGCACGATGTTTTTGATTTTGGGCACATTTTACGATTAAATTGACCGAAAAAAGCACAAAGTGCAAGATATGCATTTCGATTTAAACGCCCATTCTCATAATAAAGCGGAATAACTTTAACGCGTTGCTCGTTATTGTATCTTTCCATGGTTCAAATTGAATTAGTCTGAAATCGAGAAATGTCAAATGAAATGCAGAAAAAAACTTGACGTTTAGGTTTGGTTCACATTCATTAAAATCTAGCCATTCGATATAATCTACATGAAATATATTAGAATGATATGAAATCATTATGAATCATAAACAATTCACTAAAACACACTCTCACATATAATATACGAGTGTAAACATATACATATATGCTGATTCTACATATCGTCTACACTTAGATTTATATATTGTTATTACGTTTATTTACTGTAGATCAAAATAAAATTGCTTCGTTTTTATCTATATTAAGCTTCATAAATCAATTGACGGAAAACAGTTTTACAGTATTAAAGTATTGCTGAAGCTTTTTATTTTGTTTTTTGATTATTGAGTTGGCATAATATATAACAAAATCGTCAGCAAAAGCTATGATAATATTTTACGCGCCGGCTACCAATAACAGCAAATGAAAAAGCAGATTGCTGCAAGCCATACTTGGATGAGCCTACAAAGAGATTTTCTCAGCTTGCTCTAGGTTCTTAACCCGGATTTACAGCGCGTAAACATATAACACAGCCTACATGTTTGGAATATACCATACACTGTGTCAAATATATACAAAATAATAATAAAGTTGAAAGTGTGCTAAAATCCTTAGACGAACCTTGATTCTGTTTAGCATCAAACGAAAACATGACGTGATGTTATATTATGCAGGGTACTCGTACTGTGAGTTTTCAACACCTTGACAGACGGATTACCCAACAGTTTTTATATCTGCCCCTTATACCGAATATAAAAATATTAAAGAGAATTGGAGACAACAAGCAGCGGCGTTGTCAACTTTGAAATGTCAAAACGCACCAAAATGGGGAAAAAATCGCGTTATTTCAACAAAAACGCGCCGAAGTTTTAATTTTTTCTTTTCATTTTTAATAACCTATTTTATATTTTAAGAAGTACGATATTTTTATATTAAAAACACGATAATGAAACAGCCTTTTAAGCGACTATTATACAATCAAACTAGGTCTGATAGCACCGCCTGATGGCATGCCAACAAATTCGTTCAATACCCAGAATTTATGTTGGCCTCTAGTACGACTCCGTTAGTTTTATTAAGATAATGTTACCTTTGCAATAATAACGATATTTTATAAAATTTATTATTAAGTAATATCATTTAAATATATTTGCTGTCGACCGAAATCATCTGTTACTTTTACTGCCTATTATCAGGGACCTGCTTACCGTCGTCAAAATTATATTTCAGGAGCATGCAACCAATACTGTCGAAAGCATTTACGATTATCGGACCATTAAAATTTACAGGATCATACTACAAGCCTTTAAATTCGATTAATAGCAATTCTATCAAGCACAGTGTAAGCGGTGTTTTTAAAGGAATTTATTGAAACATACGAAAATTAGCCAGAGTTATAACCAATAAAAGATGAAGTTTACCGTAATCAATATTTTTTGGAAACGTTTTGAAAAAACTTTATAATTTATTTAATAATTTGGTAATATCGCAATTACCAAAACTGTAACGAGCTCACGAGCCATCATCATCAGAGAGTGTATTTATTGCAATATTTGACAAATTTGGCTTGATCGTTTAATAGCAAAACAGTCTCTAAAACCAGCAAATTTTATAAAACGAAATTTTCCGTTTTCTTTCGAGAGTGTGTATAATATACAATGGCTAGATTGTCTTACATTCAGCATATAATATGGTACGTTTTCCACGCAAAATGAAATGTAAAAATTTTATACACTTGATTAAACGTTTTTCTTACATTAAAACAAAAAGTTAAGTTGAATTTGATTTTGTGCTACCGAAATTTAAAAAACGTACCGAAATGTATAAAAGCTCACCCCACACCGACTAAAGAATTTTTCGCACAAATTATTTTAAAAAGCGCCAAATACGGTGCGAAACGAGTTGACAACGCTGACAAACAGATATACCAAAAAGAGAGAAGTTTCAATCGTGATACTGTAATTTTAAAAATTTTTATTTTAATGTTGCATCAAATTTTAGTCATATGGAGTAATACTAAAATGCGCTAAATAAAATTCTGCACTTTAAGTCTCTTTTAGTAAATTTTATGTTCATTTTTATTCGAAACTCGTTTCTCGCCCACTGTGCGCTTTGATTAAAAATTTTGTTATTATATCTTTAGTTGTTATTGTGTCATTGTTGTTGGTAATATTTATTCATGCTATTCACAGTTGTATCAATAGTTATTCCTTTATCGTGTTTTTTTTCCTCTTTTTTGATTCTGTGATATTTTCAGGCATCTTCATCTTTTAGTTTATTCATTCATATTCTTTTAAACCGACAAGACAAATAGTTACAATTGTTTGTTCGAATCTCTTTTCCCATTCATTTCTTTTCTTTCCGAGAGTTTTCTCATTTTTTTGCCTTCATCCATCTGGTGGTTTTCAAATGAAATGCAACCGAAGTACAAACAAATAGAACGAAATACTCTTTATGGCAAATAATTTTTGAATTGTTCAATTGGGTGTTATATCATTATTGGAGCTGTTTCTTCACCAGCTTAGTTGGCAGAATTCCGCATCAAAGAGATTGTTTTTGAAATTATTTTTTTTTATGTATTTTCTTCTTCGAATTCATGCATTTTAAATACTCGTATATGTATTTTTTATCCTGGTGATTGAAACTTTGATTTTTCTTTTTCATGGGTGAAAATGTTATTTTTTGATTCAGAATGCATAGTTTTGTGTAAAATTTATTCGTTGTAATATAGAAAACTTGAGCAAGTTGCTTTATTAAAGTTTTATATATACGAGAGCGGATTGATATCGAAGCTACCAAAGTAGGAAAAGAGTTTTTTTCTAAAAACTATTTATTTCTCAACATAGCCTCCTTCAAGTTCAATAAACTTATATATAAACTTTTTTATACCATCTGAATAATACGATTTGTCGAACCCTTCAAATACGCATGAGTTTCGGTAATCACTTCTTCGTTTGAGATGAATCTTTTTCCTGCGAGTCTTTTTTTCAAGTCTGGAAACAGGAAAAAGTCACTAGGAGGTGAATCTGGACTATAAGGTGGATGATCAACCAATTCGAACTGTATCTCACGTAATTTTGGCAACGTATCTCAAGCTTTACAGAAATACATTTCAATATTAGAGAAATGGCTAAAACTTTGGAAAATCAAAGTTAATGAACAAAAATGTACTCATGTTACATTCACACTGTGTAAGCTAACTTGTGCACCTATCCAAATAAACAACTCACCTATTCCGCAGCGCAATGAAGTCAAGTACCTTGGTATACACCTCGACCGTAGGCTAACGTGGAAGTCTCACATTGAAGCAAAAGTCACTCAGTTGAAACTAAAAGAAACTCGACATTGAAGTTTGAAAACTTATATGGAAAGAGAAGTTGTCCTAATTTTTGAATGCGCTTGGCTTAACAAGCTGATTCTTAATGCAAACCAAACAAAAATAATCAGTTTCAGACCATGTTCATATGGGTCAAATAATAATTTCAGTATTTTTGTTGAGGAAAATCAAATTTTCGAGACTCATGAAGTGATATATTTGGGAGTTACTTTGCAAAGCATATAAATGATATCAAAAGGAAAAGGAATTTTCTTCAAGATGAGAAATAAACTTAATTTAAAAACAAAACTTTTAATTTATCAAGCATTGATTCAAAGTGGACCCAAGTGGGCTGGCTTTATAATAGCTGGCAGCCTGTCAAACCTATTGATTCAAAGTCATTTAAAGTGTATGTACTAAAATTACTACAAGTGTTGCAAAATAAATCTTTAAAATTGATTTATAATTTGCCTTTGCTTTATCCAACACTAACACTTTATGAAGATATTTGTAAGCCGATAATGCCTATATATGCGCAGTATAAATATAAACTTTTAATTTATATGTTCAAATCAATATATAGAATTGGATGTTACACAATCGGCTTTGTCCAAAGCCAAATGAGTTTCAATACTACAAGTCAGAATAATTTGTATACCCCAAGATGCAGACTGGAGACAAGGAAGCAAAGAATTGAATATGCTGGAAGTCTTGAGTATAATAGCTTGCCTATAAGGCTAAAACGAAAGAATTAAAGAAATATTTATTTGAAAGTTTTGAACGGCTTTTGCGTAGATAAATCTACATTTTATTATAATCCTATGTATCGAACTTCAGTTTTAAATTTTTGTATAAAATTACATTTATTTTAAGAATTAATCTAGTTGCCAGCTTGTCTCAACAATGCCCCCTGGGCGCTGGAATAACAATAATGAATTGTATTCTATATGAAATGTAAACAAAATCTATCTATCTAAAAAAAAAAAAATCTGACGGAGCCGACTCACCGTAATGTTTATCGAGCTTTTGTTTTGTTTCTTTTGCTGTTTTCACTTTCAAGTAATAAATAGTGTTTAATCACTGCATGCAATTCACTTTTTTCATTTTTTAAGAAACACAAAAGTTGGTTACTTCAAACGACTACAATTTTGCTGAAATTTTAACAGCAGGCATTTGACAGATCGCAATAAAAAAAAAATTTTTGTGTTTGCGCTTCCATCTAGCGCTACGTAGCTTCAATATCAATCCAACCTCGTATATTAAATGAAACCAAAATTATGTATATAACAATTCTCAAATCCTAGTCATATTTGAAAAACAATTTGAAAAAAAATACTTTCTGGTTCCTGTGTTGCAATACAACAACACCTTGAGAGAGTTATTAGGCCCGAAAATCAGCATGCAACAAAATTATCAAGTAAATCTTTCTGCGATTTTAGGTTTAAACCACAGCGAGTACGTTCCAGCTAAGGAAGGCACCTCAACCATGATCAGCACAGCGAGATCTGTAAAGTATAACCTCCCGAGAGCTTTGTAGGTCCCCGTTCTGCCAATTTTAACCCTTGGTATGGGTTTCGGAATTCCAATACAACATAAGGCATGCAGCTTTCTAGAGTTTTATTTTCTACAACAAACGGGGAACTACTACTCCTCTATGCCTCAGAAAGTAGAGTGCCCTGGTTTGGTGTAAACCTGCTCATCGAGGAGTTATTATAGTGCCAATAAAATTGATGTAAATTTGAGTCAAAGACTAGTGCCTGAGAAGGAGGGATACTTTGGCTACCATTAGAGCTCTAAACAGATGACTGAATTCTGAAATAATTTTAGTATTAAGAATTGAATACTTATTGGCATTGACATTTCTTATGTAGATTCAATAAATAAAATAATAAAGTTAAAAAAAAAATACTAGTGCTTAATTTAAATACTTGTCTTTTCAACTTCTTCTTTTATCAAGGAAATAGCTTTTTTTTTTAATTTTTTTGAGTAATTCTTTGGGTTACGAAAAAGTTCATATGAATTTACAATTTTTTATTTAAAAACAAACGCAAAATTTGAGTAATTTCTTTTTGTTTTCTGTATAAATTTCTTCATGTTAGGAAAATACTTATGGGAAGAATTATTCATTTCCATTCTTTTTTTTTTTCTTTCTTTCTTTCTTGCAAAACATTGTCTTAGTAAAGCAAAAACATGCGCTAGTACATCGTAACCAAACTTTAGCCGATTATACGCTCAATATACTACTTGTGCTGTCAATGTTAAATAATGTGGAATGCAACTTTGCAACAAAACAAAAATCAGCAAACCATCAGACAAAAAATTATTTGCCGACAAAAACTTACTTTCGATAAAAAAATAAGAAAACAGCAAAATAGAAAAGTTTCTTTTGTTGAACATCTTTATGTTTCTACTTAATCACTCCCTACATGCAACGTGCTCTGGAATAAAAGCGGGTATAAGCACACACACACACACACGCGAACGCACACTTACTCACTTTAAGTTAATTTTCACAAAAACCAAGCAACTTTTAATTAATTTCTCACACAAGCTTAACTTATGCATCTAATTACACCTGTAAGAAAGAGCGCAAACAAAACAGACAAACAAGCAAACAGTGCTTAAAAAATCGTAAAATATTAAATGCCATCTTAACTGACTGCTGCTTTCAGCTGGTGTCTTGATAGCACAGGTATAAAACAACCAAACACAGCTCTAGCGGCAAAAATTTTATGGAAGCTGAAGAATGAAAGTTATAATATATGGGTGAAATTTATATGAATATTGATGCGCTTTTCCGGCTTAAAGCAGTTTGGTGGGGGGAGTTTTTGCAGTAAAAGCATATTTTTCAGTTTAATTTATTTTTACAAACTTTTAATAGTTTTCGCTTAAAATCGGCTTTAGAGATAAAAGGATACAAATTTGTTTGGTCTCAGGCGCACTAAAGGGTGCTTCAACCAAATAGCACTGTGTTAATTGTGAGCCACACTTTAACGTGAAGCTTCTTACCAACTTAAGTTGGCATTGAGCTGGATGCCAGGTGACTTGGAAGCCAGGCATCAAGCACTAAAAACCGCGATCAAGTTGAACGCGACAGGAACATGAACCCAAAGACTATAGGAATACGCCAATATACAGCGTGGCTGAGCAATTTTACTATATTATGGAAACTTTTTGCAAAGTTTATATAATTTATTTTTTAGTAATTCATTTGAAAAATAATACTTTTTTATAAAAGTAATTCATAAAGTTTTGAAAAAAAATTTAATTCAAATGGCCTCCAATCTCGGTGACACATGTGCGTCATCTTATCAAAAAGTTATTCATTACTGCAGTGGGAACTGTCTCAATTACCGTTCGAATGGAATGCTTTAAATCATCCAAATTTGTTGGGTTTCTTTTATAAACTTCTTGTTTGCAATAACCTCACAAAAATCAGGAGTAGCGATGCCAGGAGACCTGGGAGGCCAATGGAATATGAAGTTTCTTGAAATCAGTTTATTGGGAAATTTATGAATCAATTCTGTCATAACAAGCGTGGCTATTTGACAAGTTGCCCCATTTTGTTGAACCCAAACAGAGTTGAAAGGGATTCGCTTTCGGCGTAATTTTTTCAACAACTTTGTTTAACGGTCTCTATTGAGCGTAACAGTAAGACCGTTTTCTTCGAAAAAGTAAGGGCCGACGATGAACCTTGAAGAAAGTGCACACCACATTGTGATGCGAAGTGGATGTAATTGCAGCTGATGGAGTAGCTGTGAGTTATAATTACTCCATATTCTGACAAATTTCTAAGCGAACCGGGAACTCTCTATAATACAGTTTGTTTGTTAATTGAATCTTATGTAGAAATAAGTTTAAATCTTATCCCAAAATTGTCCGCTGACCCATTTGAGCAGATAAGCTAGTTGGCGAAACTCTAGGATTAGATTTTATGGCAGGAGCTACAGCAGCAATAGTTTCCTGCGGCCGAACTAATTGATCTCGATTATAAGGCCTTCTTGCGATTGTGCCACGCTCGGCAAAACTCTTCACGAGCCTCACTACAGTCCAACTGCTAGGAGGATTCCCCCCGGGGAACAGGTTTTGCCTTGGCGTATTCATAACTTAGGCGCTATGTTTTTCGGGGAAAAGAGGGGAAGGGGTCCCTCGTTTGGTGCGGCAAACAAAACTCTAGGAAGCCACATGACTTATATTGTGTTGGCTTCCGAAACCCTTACCAAGGGTATAAATTGGCAGAACGGGGATCAGCATGGCCCCCGGGAAGTTCTGCTTCCGGTTCGACCCGGACTGATCATGGTTGAGGTGCCTACCTTGGCTGAAACGTTCTGGCTGTGGTTGAAACCTAAAACGCAGGAAGGGAGTGTTAGTATCCTTGATAATTGTTTGGTGATGGCTTTTTTCGAGGGCTAACCATCTCCCGAGAATCTGTTGCCTATACAACAGATACGTGTACTGTAACGAACCAGTAGTGATGATTGACGGATGAGTTGGTTTAAGGGCTGATGCTCTTAATGGGCTTCGGCCTACCAACCCATTAAGCCTTGTCCTCCATTGAGGGATTAGTGTTAGGTTAGGTTGTACAGGCCGCCAGTTTCATGAAACCAGCCCACTTGGGTCCTTTTGGTCCCGTTGTGTTGCCTGAAAGGGAGTGTTAGTATCATTGATAATTGTTTGGTATGGCTTCTTTCGGGGGCTAACAATCTCCCGAGGATCTGTTGCCTATAAAAAGAAATTGTTTTCAAGTTTTTAAGTATACTTTAAACTTCCCGTATTACCATTTTTTTTATTACTATTTTTATTTAATTTTTTTTTTTTTTGTTTTTTTACTTGTTTGCTATAGAAATCGAAGTCTATTTGAAATTAATTTTTTTAATACAATTTATTTGAAATAAATGTTAATTTTCCTTTTCTCTTATTTTACTTTTACATTTTTGCACTTTTTTTTGTATCTTTTATGTTGTAATACTGATATTATAAACTGTTTATTTTGTTTTAAGATCACATACAGTAATTTAAAAGATTTATTTCTTGTTGTATGTGATATCCACTTTTAATAAATAAATAAATAAATAAATAAAATACAACAGATACCTGTATTGTAAGGAACCAGTGATGATGGTTAACGGGTGAGTTGGTTTAAGGGCTGATGCTTTTAGTGGGCTTCGGCCTACCAACTCATTAAGCCTTGTCCTCCATTGATTGCTGGGAAATTGCATACATGAGGGATTAGAAGGTCCGAACTCCTCAACAAGAAGTTGCTCATATGACCGCAATCATATAGCAAGAATTGCTACCTGTGTGAGCCTGGTAAGCCACATGGGGGCGGTGGTGAATCGTGAATAATTCACTCCGTGGAATTGGTCCATCATCAGATTAGGCCGCAAGGCAGGTGCTGATGTAAATCTTTTCACAACTGCTAGGAGGATTGCCTCTAAACATACGCCTATATTCTCTTTGGACGGACTTTAAAGCGTGAAGGCGTTGCACCATCCAAATTCTTGTTTCATTGATTCCATTTTAGTTAAACTTAAAGATCAATCTATAAAATACAATAAAAGTGGAACAGGTAAGTTCTAAAAAAATAATTTATTACATTTTTTTTTTTATTTATTTGTTTTTTTTTTTTAACTTTTATTTTTTTTAGCAGCTTTTATCAGCCACCCTGTACTTGAGATTGAAAAGGACCTAATTGCCGATCTACTTGATTACTGTGTTTCAAAACCATTCCTCTCAAGCAGCTTCTGCTATTAAATCGATGAATCTCGCTAAGAATCTGGTTATTTCTATATTTACACGGATGGATCTGGAAGGGAAGAAAGAGTTGGGGGAGGCGTTTACATAAAAGAGTTAAACACTAAAACAACGGGCATCGTAATAATAACGGACAGCAAGGCCGCCAGGATTGCCGGATATCTTTAAATAAGATAGCGAGACATTCAAGCTTAACCCTAAAATGGATACATGGGCACGGGTCCAATAGCGGCAACCACATCGCTATATAGACGATCATGTCTTCTTTCCTAAGGAACAGCAGATGGCTAGTATAATGGCCATCTGATATTACTTCGTGAAAGGGTGTATCTTCGTATGGGTGGGTATTAAAATTATCGAATAATTGTTTGGCAAAAGCTTCCTTCCGCCTTAGCTGCGTCTGATCTACACTACAAGCCATTAGTAGCTCTAAATGGGGGATGCCACTTAATGGGATGTTTTAAGTATTTTGCAGCGACTCAAAGCTTGAAATGTATTTCATGAATAATTTTTTTTTTTTTAAATATTTATATAAAACATTAGTTATATTTAAATGGAATAACTTAACTTTATGTTGATGACTTATTTTCTCTAAAATATTGAACTTAATATTAAATTCAGGCTCTTTTTTATTATCAATTGCAACGTATTTAAGAAAACAATACCTCAAAAAAAAATTCTCACATTGCAAACAACAACTAGCCCGTCCGCACTTAAGAAATAACTACGATAACGCGACAGGTCTGAAGAACACCTTAACCCAGAACTGCCTTACTTCATTAAAAATTCAACTGTATTTAGAATTGATTATTTATTATTTATAAATTAAAGTATACATGGCTGTCAGCTGTCCAATGAGAAAGCGCTGTTTTTGAACATCTTTGTTGGATTTTTGCTTTTCTTGCAGATTAGTAAAAAGGAAAATTTGATTCAAAACCTCTCTTAATTCCAAAGTTTGTGTTGTCCCAAATTTATGCAATCGTACCCATGAGATCAACGCCACGCTACGGCACAGGTGTAAAAATGGGAAATTTCATCAACTTTAAAAGGAAAACAAAAACATATTTATTTTTTTTGCACAAAACCAGCAGCAGTACGAACGAGTATAATCAACATATAATATGAAACGTGAAAGGAGTACAAAATTTTATGCTTGCCATGAAGAAAAAAAGAACGAAAACATTAAATAAAATGCGTTATCACGGAAATATATTTGCTAGTAGTTGTGAATATGCATCCAGATGTGTCTGCGTGTGTGTGTGTAAGTTAATGTTTAAACGTATTTAAGATAATGAAATTGCTATTCGTGCTGGAATGTCTGCAGCAACATGTATTTATATAAAATTTAACAAAAAACAAATAATCTCTGCCAAATTAAAATATTAAAAATTTACTTTAAGAAATAATTTGGTTTCTCTCTTTCATAATACATATGTATGTAAAGGGGTTTTCAATAGGTACTTGACGACTTTGAATTTAATTTGTGAGCGTACTATTTCACTGATCATCTAACTGTTACTTTTCTTTTGTTTTTAGTAAACATTTTCATCTTCCTAAAGTATACAAATTATAAAAATGTACAACCGAAATTTGGCGTCAGTGACGGCAGCTTTAAGAGCATCAACCCAATTATCGGTCGTTGTTCTCGCCCTAGCAATAACGAGTTCAGTGCAAAATTTGAGTATACATATTCATTTTGTGAAGCTGCCGTGCCAGTAGGACAGCAGGTTGGTTGAAGTGACGAAAATATCGCTTTCGTTCAGGCATCCATAGCAAGCGATTCAAATCAGTCAGTTGCACTGCACTCTCTAGAGCTGGCCATCGCCAAGACAACTTAATGGCAAGTTTTGCATAAACATACAAGGTCAAACTAACTCAAGATTTGAAGCTGATGGACCATTTCACGCGACCTACATTCTCCGATTGGGCTCTGGGGAAGAGGCGCCAAGATGATGACTTTCATCGCAATATCATCTTCAGTGACGAAGCTCATTGTTGGATTAATGGGCTCGTTAATAAACAAAATTCACACGTCCTTCACCCATAATCAATCACCACTTCACCCACAAAAAATAACTGTTTGTTGCGATTTACATGACGATGGTGTGATTCGACCATACAACCAATTTATTGAAGAGTAAGTTTGGTGAGTAAGAAACGGAGCAGTCGTGAAATCGATTTACATCAGCACCTGCCTTTACGGCATAATCTGATGAATCCAGGGAGTGAATTATTCACGAATACCATGTGGCTTTGCAGGTTCGCACAGGTCGCAACTTTTCGTTATAAGTTTCGAGCCGTATAGACGAACCCCTTGCTTAAGAGTTCGGGCCTTTTAATTCCTTCTGTATGCAATTTCCCAACAGTACTATAAAAGTTTAATAACATTATGATGGTTACAATTCTATAACATTTACAAAAACAACATGCAATATTCTTGAACTGCAATTTTTTGGGTTTCTAAATGTTGTACTCCTTCAATAAATACTCGAAGAGCTGCCAATTCAAATTTACAAATGCACTGATGTGATGAGAACACAGAGTTTTCGGAAATGGTGCAGAAAATGGACAATTCTTGCTTTTTGATTTTTCTTCTAATGAATACATTTTTTTTACACGGTAAGATTTCCTTTGTTCTACACACTTTTTTACAGATCTAAAGGCTTGTATTACTAAAGGTGCCTTAAGCATTACTTCTAGTTCCCTAACATACAGCTATCTGTTGCAAGACAACAGCGGAGGATAATTATTCCACGGTCTGCACCATAGTTGACGGTGAAACTAATTCCCCTCTCTGCGGTTTTAGGTTTAAACTTGTCAGAACGTGATCATCACCAAGAGATCTGCAAGACAAAATTTCCTGTTCTACCAATTTTAACCCTTGGTACGGGTTTCGGAAGTCCAACACCGCATAAGTTATGTGACTTACTAGAGTTTTGTTTGCTACAACAAACGAGGGACTCCTTCCCCCAGCAAACAGGGTACCCTGATTTGGTCTACGCCAAGCCAAAATTTGTTCCCCAGGGGGGAAAAAGAGACCAGTCATTTTCTCACCTTGTTTATACGCTAGAGTTTTTTCTTTGAAGCTATGTCAAATCTTTGATCTACGCCAATAAGCCGACGACATTGGCAGAATTCAGAACCAACTATCTTTTGATTGTATTTCAAGTCAATCATAAAGTTTTGAAAATTTATCAAATAGTTTGGGTTTTATTTGAAAAAGAAACTTGTCAAGTCCTTATTGGAGAACCCGATATTTATATTTTATAGCCATAATATTTGAAAGTTTTCTTTAATCCAGTTTCATGCTCAGAATTGTTTTTAAGTCTGCAAGTTTATAAGTATTCCATTGTATGTCAATAAATTACATTTAATCCAACCACTTACAATTTCTTTGCTGCAAAACTATTTTTTCTGCTTGAGCTCTTCAGGGATAAAGTGGCAAGAGAGAGAAACAAACGTAACCAACAAAATTTATCTGTTGATTACATTTAACCAAAAACGAACAAGACTAAAAGTAATTCTATTATGTTTTTGTGCTTAAACTAATTCAATTTTCCGACAAAACTTTTCAAAGCTTCATAAGCCTGTAACAAATACTTGTTTTGCTCTTCTAAATACTACACAGATACTTATTTTTTAATCTTTGTGTGCATTAGTGTGAATCCTGTTTGCTCCTTTTTTCCACTTCTACTTCGTTTTCTACTTTATGGTGTAATTAAGAACCAATAAAATAATATGACAATTGCTAAGGTAGTTTGAATATTTTTTTTTTTTTTTGCACTTCTGCATATGTTTTATTTCATATTGCCGGAGACACAATTGTTACGTACACGTACATATACATAGCCGACAAACAAAAATTTACATACTAACAGGTGGATCCATTAATGCTTTATAAAACATTCATGAATAGTTTTAAAACAAATTGGAATGTCGGAATTGCGCTATGCTAGCCGATCTCCGATATATACTAAAAATATTGAACGAATACCTGGAGCTAGCCTCTATTTAAAACACTAACTTCAGGATCACTCTTGCAAGTGCACTCGTAGATATCACTATCAATAAGGTCATGTAACCTCACAGTGGCTTCGAAGTGCCGGAGCGTATTCAGCTGAGATATAATATGCGTCATACAGCCACAAATTACCAAACGAAGATGAATTATATCGCTTCTCTCAAAACCACACAAACGACTTATCAAACGACTACTTCTTGTATGGCATATACATGGGAGTCAAATCCTTGTTCATGACGGTCTTGGCTAACACACTAATAGCCAGTTTACCAATCTCGCCAGAGTGCTTGCCTTTATGAAAGTGAAAGAAGGCCCTGGCTGTGGTTTAAGCCTAAAATCGCAAGGAGAGGAATTAGTGCTCCCTGATAACTATGCATCCCGGTTTTCGGGGGCTAATAACCCCCGCTATTTAGGCGGGTGAGGCGGCTAAGGGTGAACTGATTGAAGGCTGACGTTTTTAATTGGCTTCGACCTTCATTCAATTCATTAAGCATTGTCTTTCATTTACTGTCTGAGAAATTGCATCCAGGAAGGTTAAGTAGGCCCGAGTTCTTTAGCAAGGTGTTTTTTCCATAAGGCTACAAACTTATGGCAAAAGTTACGACATGAGTTGTATACTGGTGAATCATGAATAATTCACCCCGGGGAGTTGGTCCATCATCAGATAAGTCCGTCAAAGCTGGTGCTGATGTAAATCAATGACACTTTCTGTTCGAGTTAATTAAATAGCGCAATCTCTTAGACAGGAACTTTATTATGTAGTTCAGGAAAAAGAGATAAGAGGAAGAAATATTGGTAGATAATTCAAGAAATTTTGCATGACCAAAAGTTTACGCATTCCTTATCTATAATTTGGGAGACCAAGGCCATTCAAGCTATCAGTGCACATTTAAAGTAAGCCAACATAAACTCTGATCGTCAACGGGATGTGAGTGCCAGAGATCTGCACCGGTGCACCGAAACCATAAGTACACCAGCTGTTTACCCAATCATTTTCACATCCAAGTATTCTAGCACTCTTAAAAATTAATGCGGTGGTATTTATACCTGTCGTTTATTTGTGAAAACTTTATCCAGTCACTTTAGCATCTTGTGTATTTTTTAAGAGTAAAAAAAAACGACCACAAAAAAGAGTGCTGTTGTTACTAGCACTTAGTAAGAGAAACATTTGGAGTATTTTCAATTTTCGTTTCTAATCGTTTTATTGATACTACATACATCACGTCGTCACAGAATCAACTTGCAACAACAATACTGTCGGCAAATCTTTTTGTTGTGTATATGCGCTACCTTTTATTTAACATTAACTGGAATCGCGGCTTTCAGATTTAATAATTTACAACCATATAGACAATTTTTAAAGTATCATACTGAATGATGATTTTAAAATTGTTATCGATGGAAAATTTTGAGCGAATATTCAATTTAAACAAACTTTTTTCCACAATTGGTTATATATATGTGGAACTGTGCATTTATGTGGTTATGGATTAAAACCATGAAATAAAAATTATTATGTGTTTCATAAAAAAAAATAAAATTTTTTTAAGTAAAAGTTATTATTTTTACCGGTTTTGTACTAAATATATTTAAATTTAATAGAAAATATATACATATGTGTATATATTTTCTTCAAAAGACGATAGCCAAAACATAATGTTTCAAAAACCTTCCGGCAACGCCGCGCTTAGTACGAATACGTTTACCGAGTGTGAGAGTAAATACATAAAACTGAACACACACACTCTCCTGCAAATATTATGTTCGTTAGTAAAAAGAAGTACGAGTTCGATTGCCGAATGTGGAAAATATTATTCAGAAACCAAGTCAAGCAGCCACCTCGTACAAACTTGATTATGTATGCTATGTACTCTAGTTAACAGATGCAAGCTCTAACGAGTAGAAAACATTATTGCGCAAACAATATGCGGTGGCCAGTCACATCGCAACTCGATTTAAGACGGGTGTACTCAGATCATTTAAAAAAAGGCGCCGGTTGCAGATCTCTGGTGAGCGCATGTCCGAAATGGGAAAAAACTTATCTTCAAAACTATCAGAAATGCCTAGTGAAACAAAATTTTACTCTTAATTTACATTTTCAGTGGTAGCGTTTACTACTCAAAAATGTGCGGGCGCATACATAGCCCGCAATAAAAAAAAAAATACTGGATGTCTAACTGATTTCATCTATTCGCTCGAATTTGCCATTTGTGTACGTCTGACACGCGTGGGTAGGACTGACCAGTTAACTAGTTCTATCATGGTTTTCACCATCATACAAGGCATATAGGCGATACAAATAAAAATCTCAGCTGGTCGCTTGTCAGCCAATATGAGATTGTTCTCAACAATAATGATAATTTTCTATGAGATTAGCCAAGCAAGATTAATACGGTATTCAAAGGGTAGTCATAAAGTCCTAAGTCTTAAAATAATACAGTGAAAGCAATATGACTGCTGTGAGCATATTGTGAAAACATACATATAATTTTGTGAGGAAAAGCAAACGAAGATAAATTCTAAATGGTTCACCTTATACATTTTCAGTAGTTAATATTGTAGCTACAAGAAATATGTACATATGTAAATGTGAAACTCTTTCTCTGGGCTTTTGTATATAATTTATACAGTTTTCATGCAACAAACAACAATTTTGTGGCCTAAAGATTGCT
Source organism: Thecocarcelia acutangulata (assembly GCA_914767995.1). NCBI lineage: Eukaryota > Metazoa > Arthropoda > Insecta > Diptera > Tachinidae > Thecocarcelia > Thecocarcelia acutangulata. Next base: position 140,256,057 of record OU612094.1, on the reverse strand, counting down.
TAAAAATAACTGGAAATGACTCATCCTTATTTAAAAAATTCATAGAACGAACAAGACAAATGAATAACTAGAGATAATAAATGTATTTATTGTAGAAAGGCAATCAACACATTTAAGGAGTGTGACCAGCAAAATGTTGTGCATAGTAAGGACATTTGGAAAATTTTAAGGTTCTTGTTATTTAAGTTTTTGTGGTTGTTAAATGTTTTAGTCAGCACTGAATAAAACACATTGATATTCACATGAATTTGCGAACAGAAAGATATGTTGGAATATCGATACTTGAGAAAGCAAAGCAAAAAGGGATTCTATATATAAAAATATGACCTAAGGCTATGTTGAAACAGTTTAATGAAAAACAATATACCAGTAAAAATATATAAAATTTTCTGTAGGTCTGTGTTTCATATTAGCTACCCTCATCATCAGTATGTTCCAATAATACCTTCAAAATCAAAAAATAGGCGTTTTCTTTTGCACATATTCCTACTTTTCTTAACAACTTTCTCAACAACCATTATTTACAGTTAAATGTTTGATAATATTCTTCAAACATATCCAAGTTTACTGATAATTAGGGTAGCACCTACACCGTCAGAAAAATTTTCGTATATAACAAATTGTTGTATTAATGCTACGATTTTATTTCTATTTTTGGGCCAACTTAAATCTTAATTTGGGGCGTGAATATTGTTGCATTAAAGAAATAACAATCGTAAATACAATAAAATTCTTTCGTTTATAAAAAAAACTTTTCACTAAAACGAAAACATTCATATTTTGAATGCAAAAGGGGGTGTTGTTGCATTTCAACCTTTAAAAACGCTTTTATAGATTCTGCATTTGTAATAATGACACTAACAATTGTTTGTTGCACAGTGCTTAAATATTTAATAACTTTATCTACACTTAATACTAATATGTATTAACATACTAGACTTGCTTGCTTTTCTGTTTTATGATAATTTTGCACAACGTTTAAAATTAAACTCTTTCTTTGACGAACATCTACCCGCTACTTATACTCCTTTATTTTTGTTTTTTTATCTTGGACTCAGGGGATGACCCCTACATATGCAGCGCATTGTACTGGAACTAGGAAAATAGTTTATGAACGAGGGAGTAGTGTTCGTGGAGGTTTAACAACACGAAAGTCTAAAACAAACTCTATTGCAGCATTTAAAATGATGGAATTAAATTAGTTAAAACTGATCAGTGCCCTTTGACTCTGCTCACATTAGCAAAATTTAGTCCAACAACTTCCACACTACAAAGTAATGAAATGCATTGAATAGAAATTAATATTGGACGTATAAATAAAACACGGACAATGGATAACAAGACAAAAAAAAAAAAATGAAACACGTGTACACGTACTGCTACCTATTCCGGTGCACTTTGATTTCATACGAAATTAATAATAAACATACATATGGGGCAATCCAAGTCAAATCGGACAGTTCGAAGAAAAAATTTTTTTGATTTGCTTTATTTTTTTATTGTACAGATATCCCTATTGAACAGCACATTTCAACAAATTTTCAGATTTTTTTGTCTTATGATTTCAGAGATATCGCGTTTTGGAAAAGCCGAGTTATGAAAAACCGTGCCCGAACGTGCAAATCAAAAAAATTTTTTCTTCGAACTGTCCGATTTGAGTTGTATTGCGCCATATGTATATAGAAAATACGGACAACGGTAAAAAGAAAGAGAGAAAATAAACACGTGTAAACAAACTGAAACTGAGGCCTATTTTCAGGCAAAACATAAATCGTTCTACAAAAGTGCTATTGAAATGTTATAGATGTGCTGGAATTATTACGTTGCTCTTAATGGAAATTACGTTGATAAATAAAGCTAATTTTGAACCAAAAAAACTGTAAGGCCTGGAAAGTCAGCCCATGTGATATAATAAAATGAATTAAAAAAAAATGTCACAAATTTGCAAAGTTGTTTTGCTTGTCTACAGAATCACTCAGAGTGTGTAGGAGGAATCGAACCTGCAAACTTAATACTGTTAGTTGTACAGTCTACGAGCCACCTCGTACTTCGTAGCTGTTAAATTACATTGTTCAGTAACTATAAGGAAATTCTTACATTTTTATGCAAAATTTCGCAATTTTCGTAATATTAATAGAGTTGTAAAAAAATAATAAATTGGTGCTACGGAAAATTTTCTTTCCATTAAAGAAGCTTTTATAATCGAAATGACGCTTCTTTGATATTACCGGAAGAATGGTGAACGATATGCTTTCATTCTCAGAACGAAGCATTTTTCTTCCAGTGTATGAAATATAGACATAGATATAAATAGCTAGAAAGCATAATTACAAGCTGTTTATATGTTTTGATTGGTAGCTTAAAAAGTACATATGTAAACTCAATTGTTTGAAACACAATTAGATATTTCCCTTGGTCACTCCTTTATGGCCAAAATAAAAAACAAGTTTGTTCACAAGGGAAATTTGAGACGATATTAATTTACATCAACCGCATTAGCACACAACAAATTCTGATAATGTGTATATGGACTAATGTTTGGTGCGTTTTATGAGCTGGCTGAGTAACGATGTCTTCAAAATAGATAATAGCCAGAATGTTACTCTCAAGGATGAACGCTATAAGGACATAATTAGAAATGTTTTTGTATATCAATTAGCTCCCATTAATCTTGCTGACTTGTGACTCCAATAGGACAGAACTATATGTCACACAACGCGCGCCACAATTTACTTAAAGAAACTTTTGACAAAACAACAATTTCACGTTATGGTATAATTAATTGACCACCAATATCGTGGCTGGGCTTAAACCCAGTCCAGTCGGTGGCCTATATGCTGTACACAATACAAACATAAATTCCTGTTGTTATTTATTTATTTTCCATAATTAAGAAGGATTTTAATGGTAACAATAATTGCTGTGATCAATTTTATCTTGTGCATAAACAATTCCTCAAGATGCTTATCTGCTACATTATTTGCGGGAAAAGTTCCAAGTCGTCCATTCTATAAAAGTATTCCGTTCAAAGCTGTTTCCCGCTTCTCTCTAGACACTAAATCACTATGATGTTTTCACACTTAATTCTTTACTGTAACAAACGTTGCAAAAGAAAGCATGAAAAAACTTATTCAAAAGAAAAACAAAACTACAAAATCAGCTAATAATTATCTGATTTATTGCCTCACATACGAGTACAGCTAAAAAAAAGTTCATCAAATGCCACGTGAAGCACTCCCTTGTTAAACCCTGAAAATTAAATTTCAAAAGAAAAAACTACTCGTATGTTGTTAACGTGTTCGAACTGTTAATGCTCGGAATAGCTAACTTAAGGTGTTAAATGAAAAACAAACATATTTTACACCTTGATATCGAACAATGCCAACACCTTAAACAATAGCACTGTTGTTCGTGTCATGGTGAGGAGTAGTAAAAGAAGTTTAAAAATAAAGTTAATACGACAATGTGATACACTACTTAGAAGAAAGTGGGAGAGTTAATCATGTTGGAGAGCAACATACTCGTACAGATGGGGATTATTTTTGGAAATAATTTAATAATGGTGTTTATTTGAAAGGCATTTAGAAAGCTTTGATGTCACTTTTAGCTATGATAAGGAAATTACAAAGAATCCGTTTTTGTCACGTAACAGTTTAATAGATTCAAAACCGCTATCGTTTCTGCTGTAAAAATTGAAGTAGTATCCGGTACGTAGGGCTTGCACCCACTAAAACCTTTACCTTGTCTCCACCACGGTACCGCTTTCGCATTTCTTCAGGAAGGGGCTCCACTTTTGTTCCTACCGGATTGCACGTGCCATGCCCACGTCTATATCCTGCTTCTTGTCTCGTAGGATCTTCTTAATAAATGGCGCTATTTGACTCTATTTCCTCTCACTTTCCATCATAACTTCTGACGTTATTTCACCGACATTCTCATCTAAGTCATGTCTTTCCTGCCTTCACCTGTTACATCTGAAGAATGTATGTTCTGCATCGTCCACGCAGAAATCTCCATAAAGCCAGATCGATATATCTGTCTTCCCCATTCTATGAAGGTATTCCAGAAAATACCCGTGTCCAGAAAGCATCTATGTTATATAGTAATCTATCTCACCATGCTTTCTGTTTATCCACTTGCCTATATCGATGATCAATCTCGCTGTCCATCTGCCACGTGATTCGTTGTTCCATCTTTCTTGCCACTTCCGCATAGTGGCCGCCCGTGCTGATCTTGTCGTTGCTGCCTCTCCAGTTTGTCTTCGCTCTCCCCACAGATTTTTACGCTCTTCGACCAAGAGGTGAAGTATAAATTGGAACTAATGCCATTTTAATAATGGTATTGTTCGTTGTAATCGCGTTACCTACTACGTTGTTCGTTTTGGTGCCATCGGTATCACCAAAGAATAATTTTTTTTTTTTATCTAGAATTTATTGAAATATAAGCAATTAGCTTTTTAATTAGTTTTTTGGAATGACATTTTGAAATAGTTATTCGTAAGCGAGAGTGGTAAGTGCTTTTCTCCAATGGCATCGCCATGTTAAAACAATGACTTAAAATGCCACAAAACAGTAAAAGGCTTTAACAGTGATCAAATGTTTGTGAAGGCTTGAAATAAATGAGCAGTGTTTTGTCTGCTGTCCTCTGCGCACGTTGTTTTGTTTGCTGTCGTTCATGTGTTCTATATATACACATATAACATGAGGATGACTGCGCGTCATCATCATATTTTGCACTTATTCTGCTTTATCAAAATAGCGCCCCCAAATAGTATTTAAATTATCTAATTTGTCTTTGCAATTGCTGTCATCAATTTTTTTGTGCAGCTTAAAATATTCAATATCTTCAAGCAATTGCAAAATATGGGAAGAGGAACAGTTTTATCTTTGGAGGAAAAATCTAAAATTGAAGTCTATTGTGACGCAGGACTATCCCTCCATAAAATTGCTGAAAAAGCCGGAAAACACAAGAAAACTATAGCCAATTATCATAAAAATAAAGAAAACTATGGAAAAGAGACTTTAAAGGCGGTAAAAATTGAGTGATTTCTGAAGCAAATAGGAGAGCTATACTTAGGGAAGCATCTAATTCCCACGACTGGTTAAAGGACGCCTATCAACGGTGCAAAGAGAAAACATATGGGGATGGTAGGCTAGGAAAGTATACAATTCCGGAAAGCAATACAGCACAAATACAGAACTAATCGAAGCTATCAAACACGCTTGGTCCACCATTTCGTTGGAGTAAATTGAAAGTCTGTATAATTCCATTCCCAATTGAATTTTCGAGGTGGTTTCAAATAAAGGTGTAACCACTACTTTACTAATTTTATTTAAAATGTTTCAAAATATCACAAACTAGTAATAAAAAACTAAATATATTGAAATTATCGCAAATGGCGCTATCCTGATGACAAGTTCTTGGTTACATTTTTTAATATACTTTTTCAAAAATTAAAAATAAAATATTAACTTTAACGTTGTACTAGCCATTATTCTTTTATTTTAAGAAGAATTTATAGAATTGTAAAATTTTAAGTCCATAACACAAATAGATTAGGTACCATTTAACATTAAAAGAAAGTGTAAAGAGGGGCGCTAGCCTGATGACGCGCAGAGTATATTCTATAATATAGTTAAAAATCTTTTTTGTAAATTTCAAAAAATATTAAAAATTACACGGAATAGGTAGAAAGTAGAAATATATAGTGTTTTGTCTTCATTCCATGCATACACGTGATTTTTTTACTTTTGATGGTGTTTTCTTCACATGTTTATTATTAATTTCTTTTGAATGTTCTTGCTATTCGATTCACTAAGTCGCAGTGTAGAAGGCGTATATAACTAATTTTGGTTAGTCTGAGCAGTGTCCAAGGTATATATACTGGGCACTAGTCAGTTTTAACTAATTTAATTCCAATAATTTAAGTGTTGTGACAATCCTTATTTCGATCGTCTTGTTATTGATAGGTTTAAGTCCAACGTCCACAAACACTACTCCCTCTTTCTTCTCTTAATAATCTGTTTTCGTTCCAGTTTAATGCACTGCATATGTAGAGCTAGCCTTTGAGTACTGGTCCTAGATAAAAAAAAATTGCAGAGAAACCGAAGGTTCAAGAAACGGCCTAACATAACCTTCCGTGCAATTTCTATAGCAGTCGCTAGTGTAAGCTAAGATAATGTCAATATTTTAACCGTGAAAGTGTCTTTTTTGGTTCAAGGATATGATTCGCGAGTTATGTATAATGCTATTTCAGGTATTATTTGATAAAACATTTACAATAAAAGCTGAAAAATGCACTGGGGGAAAAATTACAAATTATTACTTACTCCTTTTTGTAGTTTCCTCACAAGCGGACCAATTTCAAAAGCGGATTAAATTCTTCGGCTCCTTAGGTGGCCGCTTAAGAGATGGTATATTGTATTTGTAAAAACTTGAACTGCATTTAAGTTAACTTTAAGTGTTAACTCATACTTAAAACGAATTTTTTGTTATCTGCATCAAGCTTTTTGGTATCACTCAAAAAAAGTCCCCCACTTCGAATCTCAAGGATTTAGGACGTTGCTAATCGTGCTAGCTAGCTCTAACTCGGGGATACAGAGAACACAAAATATATAATGCATTATATAAACGTCAAATAAATAACTTTAAATGCCTTTTCGTTCGTGTAAACCAATTAGACTGGATAAGAAATAATCTACACAATAGAAAAATTCGTTTAGCATTCTTCTTTCTTGAACATTGACTAACAAAACACTCAAAGGTATAATGAAGCTTACGAGGCACAAATGTGCACATGCATGGAATTGCATTAAACTAGTGTTTTGTTTCATCTTTACAGTTTGGCAATAGATACATGCAGCAGCAACAGCAACACCAACATTAACAACAACAGCAATCGAAATAGAAAGAATAACAAATACCAACAAGCAAACAAATGAGGCAACTAACTTTTAACTTTGCAAAATAACACTCCGACTACATATTTGGCAACCCAAGAGATCAAAATTTTCCACAGACTCAATCGTTGCCGCATAACAACACTAACAACTACGAGAACAAAGAAAAACATCTCAAATATTTTGAGGGTTGCCCATTGACAGATAAACAGAAAACACAAAAACAAAACAAAACTTAATGAATACCAACCAACCATCAAACATTCCGCTAGACAGTTTGTCAGTCACTGAAATAAACAGCCAGCAAACAAAACACAATTTGCAAGGATTAAGCAGTTGCTATTGCTGTAGATAAACTGGATATGAGCGCGCGTAACCAGTGCTCTCGTATTCAAACTTATTGTTTGCAAGTCCCTGAACAAAAATTCTAATAATCCCACCAAGATGTAACATGTTCGGGTTAATAAGGGAAAGCAAACAAAACTCTCCTTCTAGCCGTTGCTGTTGCAAAGGCCATCAACACGTTATAGACTGAATAGAAATGAAGACATCAAATGACTGTTGACAGTTGAAGTGTTTAGAATCCGCGATACACTTACAAACTAATATAACAGTGTAAATTGTATTTAAACAAAAATTGGCTTTCGAAGTTTATTTGAATTGTGAGTATTTCAGGGTGTGTATGCTGGGTATGCGAATGTGTGTGTATATATGTGTATGTGTGTGTGTTTATTGGCATTTCCCAACATTAGCTGGGTCAAATAGTAGAAGATGGTCGCAAGTTAATATTTGATTAATATCTAACTAGCTGTAAGTGCGGCGTTGCCCGCCCGGCATTAATTTTTGTTTAACTATCGGGTGATTAAATTTTAACCTAGTGTCTACAACTGTTATTAACTCTGGCATCATATCTGAGAAAACGTCGGTACCAAAATTCTTTATGTTAATCTCATAAAAATTCATAAATTATTGAAAGCCGTAAAGAAAACACTTCTTTACGATCAATGTGCACACTTTATTCCAGCACTGGTCTTGTAGCAGTGTCGCGTGCATTAGCACGCCTCTTCAGCATACTTTACCGTGCTGGTGAGTTCCCATCATGATGGAAATTTGCTAATGTAATGCCAATTCCCAAAAAGGGTGAAGCAAATAACCCTGAAAATTACCGCCCAATTGCAATTTGCTCTGCGATTTCCAACGTAATGGAAAGTATGATCAATTACCACCTTGTGAAGTATCTAGAGTCGCACAAATTACTTTGTGATCGTCAATATGGATTTCGTAAGATTCGCTCTACTGGAGATCTTTTGGCATATCTCTCTGAGAAATGGTGCCAATCAATCCATCATTTTGGTGAAAGCAAAGTAGTAGCTCTGGATATCTCCAAAGCGTTTGACAGAGTGTGGCATTCTGCACTACTGGCAAAACTTACTGCTTTTGGTGTCGGTGTTGACTTTTATCGGTTTATATCGAGCTTTCTCAGAGACCGCACTATACGAGTTGTTATTGATGGGGCCTCACCAAACGTGTTCAAGATTAATTCAGGGGTACCGCAAGGCTCCGTTCTCTCTCCTAATCTATTTCTTATTTTCCTCAATGACCTTCTCTATCAAACTTCCAACCCTATCGACTCTTTCACGGATGACAGCAGCATTTGTCACTCGTACTCTTTTAGTTATAGGCCCAGCCTATCAGAGATCGCTGCCAAGAGGTTAAGTATGAATGATTCACTGAATAGCGATCTTCTATTAATCTCCGAATGGGGTCGTAAAAACAGGGTCGCCTTTAACGCTCGTAAGACCCAATGTTGCTTATTAACGCACAAACAAACGGCCGCAGATGGTGCTTTATCTGTACTAATGAATGGTATAAATATTGAGGAATCGGATGCTCTTGATGTTCTTGGAATGAAGATACAGTGTGATGTTTGCTAGACTGAACACATTTTTCATGTCTCTAAAGAAGCATTCAAGTGCCTTGGTTTTTTGAAACGGTGTAAGATGTACGTCACTCCATCCGACCTCCTTACTATTTATACCACCTACATTCGATCGAAAATGGAATGCAACTCTCATGTTTGGGCCAGTGGCTCAAAGTCTACTTTGAGGTTACTCAAATAGATTAACTTAAATAAAAAAGGAAGTATGTTTGTAGCTGCTTGAAAGATGAGACAATAAGATGTGATCAACAAAAATCGTCAAATACAGACCTTAAATCATCAAATCGTCAAAGTGCTGTTTTTAGAACCCAAAATCGTCAAAATGACGATAAATTGTCGAATATGGCAACCATGCTTACAGCACATATTTAAAGCATTAATTGCAATTTCGTGTTTATGCAAACAAACAAATACACAGTCGCTTTTTTAACAGCTCTTATTATAAGATCGTTGCCATGAGATTTATCATAAGAACGTTCTCATAAAAATTATTATAAGACTATGATAACACGGATTTTAAGTCTGCACGTAACAGAACTCTATCAGCGATTGTATTTGACGTTTCATCTTAGATATTATCGCAGGAGTGGATACTAAGTAAGGGCGGTTGCTGAATGTTAACCACACCAGAACGTCAAGTTTTTCTGTATTTCATTTGACGTTTCTCAATTTCAGACTAACTCAACTTAAACCATGGAAATATATGCAATCGCGCAACGCGTTACAGTTATACAGGCTTATTATGAAAATGGGCGTTCAAAACAAAATGCATATCGTGCACTTCGAGATTCTTTCGGTCAATTTAATCGTCCAAATGTGCGCACAATCGTGCAAAAAATTAAACAAATCGGGTCTGCTCGTATAGCCGCTCTGTGGAAAATATTACTGCTGTTCGCGATAGTGTACCTGAAGAGCCGTCCACCTCCACTGGTCGTCGTGCCCAACAGTTGCACCTCTCACGCTCGTCGTTGATGAACATTATGCATTAAAACTTGTACTTATACGTTTAAAAGGTGCAATTAACTCAAAAACTAAACCCTCTTGACCATTCCAAGCATCGTCAATGGTCGGAACGGTGGCAATAAATGGCAGCAGTGGATGATCAATATTCGAAGAAAATCATCTGCAGCGGTGTGACATATTTTCGCCTCAGTGTTTTCGATAATAAGCAGAGATGCCGCATTTGGGCGAGTGATAATCCAAGAGCGATTGTCGAAAAACCAATGCACTTACAAAGAGTGGCTTTTTCGTGCAGTTTATGGGATGGCGGCACCGTCGGGCCGTATTTTTTGTCCAAAATGGGGCCGGCCAGGCAGTTACTGTGAATGGTGTTCAGTATCGTGAGAAGATAACGAACTTTTTATGGCCCGAATTGGAAGGTTTGGTTGTGGACAATATGGGGTTTCAACAGGATGGTGTCACATGCCACTCAACTAACGAAACAACTAATTCAACGGCCGTGATATCGCACGTGGTGGCATTGTCAATTAAATAAAATTTTAAGGTCAAACAACCTTTGCCATATCAACTAGTTATTTATAATTTCAAACTAAACTTTTAAAATAAATTGTGAATAAAAAAATATTGAAGAAAAAAAAAATGGAAAATCTTTGCATTTTAAAAATGCCAAACTTCTTCCCCATCAACGTTCATGCATTGAATTGTATTGTATTGTTTTTTTGTTCTTACTAAGCTACTTTCAGTGAAGATCCGCCATGAACGTTGCTTTAATTCAAATGTAAACTTATATATTTATGTTTTCCAAAATATGTGTAAGCAAACAAAGTTACCGGCTTTCATTTTTTACTGAAACGCATCCCAATTGAACATCACCAGTATTTATTATTCTTACTATTAATAATAATATTTCTCGAAAATGAATATTTATTAGAGCAATATTTTGAACTTGCTTTTATTTATATTATATATTATATTTTATTTATATTTTATCCTGAGTGGAATGTTAATTCATTTTACTGAGAACGCTAATGTGGGTCTGGTTTTTCTGCTGTTTTAAATTTTCTTTTACCTCAATACTCCTTTTTTTTAACAATTATAACATATAATGTTTTTAAATTTTTACGCATGTTTTACATTTATATAATTAAATTTATAAATAAAAAATGGCTTAAACTAAAAATAAATAATTAAATATTATGCATAAGTAATTCAATCGCAATGCAAACCATAAATATTATTTTTGTGTGATACGCAGTTGTGATTATTACAACTGTATCGTATAATACTATTATGTAGATTATTTTCATTAAACAACATAGAAACAAAAACAAAAATGGAATCAACTAAATAAATTTTCTGTTGTACCAAATCATAATTAAGTGAAAGGACGCAGGCATACTCGTACAAATACATGGCAATGGAATTAAAGCAAAAAAAAAACACAATCCTTAAATAAACATTAATATTATTTGTCATATAAACTAATTTTCAAGTGTGCTAATTAAATTTTCAAAACACGATTATCGGTATACATACGTGTACGTATACACACGTACCTGTATATAAAGACAAATTAGCGGTAATAAAAATCTAAAAGAGAAGAAAATCGGATGAAAATAAGAACAATAACAAAAAAATTATCAACGTTGAGCAATATTAATTGTACATGTGCGACGTTATTTATTTGTAAAAATTTATTGGTGGACTTGGAATTTTAAAATTATTGTTTAAGATTTACAAATCGCAACATTTCATTTTTGTTATATACATAGTTAAATTTAGCATTAAAAGAATTGAACTAAAACAATTTAATATATGCAATTTAACATACTGTTACAAATTTGTATAACTTCTAACCCATTGTGCAGCCATTGTTCTGTTTGTACATGCATACAACATAAAATTAAAAACATTATACACAACCAAGCGAAGATACATGATCTAAAGAGCGCAAAATTCCAACTAAATTAACCACCAATGATTTTATTGTTGTGGGTGCGATCGTATTGTTTTGCAAGCATGTGCGTGTGTATGTTCGTGCGTTACAATTATAGTTGTACAACTGCGAAAAAGATTTGGATCAGCCTGACATTACGGCCTAATCTGATGGCGGATCAATTCCACGAGTGAATTATTCAAGATTCACTAGGACCCCGCGTGGCTGACGAGGCTCACGCAGGTAACAATTCTTGCCATATGTTTGCGGTCATATGAGCAACTTCTTGTTGAGGAGTTCGGGCCTTCCAATCCCTCCTGTATGCAATTTTCCAGCAATCAATGGAAGACAAGGCTTAGTGAGCTAGTAGGCCGAAGTCCATGAAGAGCATCAGCCCTTAAACCAACTCACCCGTCAACCATCACCACTGGTTCCTTACAGTATAGGTATCTGTATAGGCAAGAGATATAAATAAGGGTTTCTGTTTTCCCAGCCAAAAGATTTTTCGAAAAAAAACTAAAATTTAAATATTATTTAATTTCACTATTTCATTATTCCACCAGACCTTTTTCCTGCAATTATAAAATACAAAATATGCTTGGCTAATATACATAGCAAGCTAAATACGTGCACACATCCACCGCCTACACATTGAATTTCTAAGACATGTATGGTGGACAGGAAACGGATAACATGGTCTCTTGCCAACGTTTACTTATGTCAAATATTTATATTTATACATGAAATTTTGTTTGTTTTTTAACTAATATTACATTCACACCTTCACATACGCATTCGCACGTAACAAATACTACACAGTTTGCATATTATTGTTGCATTATTAAACCATATCAACATTTCAACATGTTTGACTACAATACATATTTATTCAATTTTCATTTCAAAATCATATTGATATTGGCGTAAACTTCAACACTGGTCTGGTTGATGGTTGTGCAACTGGGCTGGTGGCTGCGCTGGTCATGTCATATTAATTGAAATTGTAGAAGCCACAAAAATGGCTAATTTTCAATTTTGTTTAGCTTTAATTGTACAAACAATATAAAAGAATGTATAGGCGGATGTTTTTTTTTTAATAATATGTTGTGCATTTAATATTTTCACACGAGCGAACGATTTCAAGAAAGTAAATTAAAGCAATTTGAAATAATATTGTAAACACCAATTTTATGCAATTGGTGCTGAAGATTGCGAGCATATTGTCTTTGTGCTTACACTACTCAGCAAAAGACTCTTATGTTAATCGTATACTGAACCGTCTGAGACTCGTGTAGATATTATCTTACAACCGTTCAAGAAATCGATCGTGTACTACTTGTATGATTCATACAGGGAACAACACAAGGCTCATTCTATATTTCCATGCTATATGCATATAATTACTAAACAATTGAGTTTTATTCGTTATATTAGCTTCTAATATTGATATCATCATAAAATTACAAATAGCTGTTTTTTTATTTCCCAGCTGTCGAAATTTTATAGAAGCTGCAACAGTAGACTTTGGAAATTTTTGAAAGATTTTCTCAAACCGAACATCCGAACAAAGAATTTTTATTGTAGTCATATTGCTGGAATTATACGTGCTTGCTAAGTACGTTGCCAAATTGCCAGTTATACTGGCATGATAACGATCACTCCGGCTGTGGCTCGCCGAGTGGACGTAGTTCTTGCCAGCCAATCTTGCTGCTACAACACGAAAATTATATTTACCAACCTTTTTTTACCAGTGAGCCAAATCAAACTAATTGTGAGGGTCGAAAGTGAATGCGGAAAAAAACACAACTCTCTACCGAAAAGGAACCGTTTCACCTTGTAAAATTCCCGCCGCGTCACCTAAACATGCTCCCGATAGATTTTGTTGTCTACCACGCCAGCCCGCTCTCTGAAATCCGCGTAGTTTCACCATTATGGTTTGCTGCCTTTTTTTTAAATTTGGAAGCTATTCCTAGCTTGGTTCAACTACACCCTGCAACTACTCATCACGGTCCCTTATTTAAACTAATTATTCCATTATAACGTTATAAAATTACTTATTGAAATAAATATATTGGCACATGTTTCGATGTTTAATTACAACTAATAAAATATTATTAAATTTCTTTCTTCTAGAAAAATTAAGGCAATACCCTACTACGAATATTATGGACCAAAAAGTTACCCAAATAAGCGCGTAAGTCAGCTTACTTCCTCCCTTGCTCACTCTATTCGAAGTGTCAAAGCCCCCCTTTTGCCTAAGAGGCAGTTACGCGATACTTTACGAGGTGTTTGCCCCAAACACCAATTCAATCTCTAAATGAAATTTAATAATTTGTTTGTGAAATAAAAAAATTAAACCAAATTTGAAAAATTTACATCAAAATTTTACTAGAAATTAAATTAAATTTCAATAAAAAGTTAAAATTAATGAAAGAAAAAAATAATAAGCAAAAATGAAAACATAAAAAATTTATATTAAACTTTAATTTCCTCTTCGGTCAGTCCGTGGGCTGTCCAAGATGACAGCGGTTGTCTGATGTATATTGGCTGCAACTCGTTGACTTCACTATACAGGGGACTTTTTTGGATTTTAGGACTGTTTTGATGCCTGCTCTTACTCTCATATAGCGGTTTAGCTTGGACCACTGCCTCCGTTGGTTGCCTTTTTTTTACCACAATAGATGGAGGAATTTCTTCATTTCTCATTCGTTCTTCGTTGCAAAGTCACTTTTTAATCATATGTGTTAAAAATTCCATAATGTCACGTTTTCATCTTGTTAAAGGAAAGCGTGATTATCCCTGTATTTATTAGTTTTTAACACTTACATTTTATCATTGGCCACTTCAGGCCTTTTAATCAAATTGTCTCCGAAAAGAGTTTCTTGTTTTTCAAAATTTTAAAAGTTTTCAACAATATGACCAATGCATTGGTATGATCAATGTTATCAATAAAGAAAAAGGTAGAGAGAAGGCGGAAGGCTTCAGCTTTAGTCTTGGGTGTAGCTGCTCCTCGTTTATTTGTTTCTCCACACGATCTGCACAAAAATTATTATCGCCCGTTTCCGACGTTGTAAGCAATTTCTTCAGGGGGCTAACGTTGCGCCTGTATAGCTTATCATCTCTACGGATGATAAGTTCACACGCTCTTTTACCAAACGTCGGTGAGTAGTGCTTTGTCCCTCACCATGTGCACACGTCTTTTGTTACTGCTGTCCGTATTTTCTATAAGTGTATGTTCATTAAATAAATTCGTATGAAACTAAATTTCACCGTAATAGGTAGCAAGTTGTGTAAACGTGTTTATTTTTGTTTTTTTTTTCCTTTTTTACCTTTGTCCGTTTTTTCTATATATGTATGTTCATTTCGTATGAAATCAAAGTGCACCGGAATAGGTAGCAGTATATGTACACGTGTTTTTTTTTTTTGTATTTTTTCACCGTTGTCCGTGTTTTCTTTATATATTCAATACTAATATTATTTTCAATGCATGTCATTACCTTGTAGTGAGGAAGGTGTTGGACCAAATTTTGCTAATCTGAGCAGTGTCGAAGGTATATACACTGGGCACTGATCAGTTTTAACTAATTCAATTCCAATATTTTAAATGCTCCAATAGAGTTTGTTTTAGTCTTTCGTGTTGTTATTGTTAATACTCCGCGAACACAACTCCCTCTTTCTTCCTCTTTATAGCCTATTTTCTTAGTTCCAGTACAATGCGCTGCATATGTAGGGGTCATCCGCTGAGTACTGGTCCCAGATAAAAAAATAAAAAAATAAAATATTATTAATAAATAACTTATTTCTTTCATACCTAACTTATTTGTCCTATTTTTTCTATTAAGTTTTAATAAAAAGTTTTATTAGATTTTCTATTTATATTGTAAAGTAAATTTGCAGAGTATAGGATGCACAGCATGAGCGGGATGACGTAGACCATATGCCCAAAATGGTATTAACAGTACGTTTACCTATGCCTTCACATAGGAAGTTGTTGCGTGGTTAACAATGATGTACCTCTAAAAAAAACTGTAAACAAATACAGTTAGTTGAGGCAAACCATTTTTTTTTTTTTATAGGATCAGTACTTAGGGGATGACCCCTACATATGCAGTGCATTGTACCAGAACTAGGAAAATAAGTTGTGAGGAGGGCGAAAGAGGCAGTAGTGTTTGTGCACATTTGTCTTGAACTCTCCAACGTTATAACAGACAGGAAACACGTCTGCAGGCAACTTGTTCGAATTCTCTCTGTAATGCGTAGTACGATTCTCCGGGCAATCAACCACAAATGGATGAGCTCTAGACGATGAACGCGTGCGACGTAAAAATGTACGAGTTTCGGGAACAAGATCCCTTACCTCGTCAGAGCAAAGCCCATTGTAGTAACGATAGAACAGAGCAACGCACCTCACACTGCGTCGACGCTCCAGTGAATCAATAGAGTTTGATACCCTATTGTCACTGATGAGCTTCTTCGCCCTCTCCTGCACACGGTCGAGTAACCCCAAAATAGTCTTTGAGGCACCGGCCCAAACATGAGAGTTGTATTCCACCGTTTCAAAAAACCGAGGCACTTGAATGCTTCTTTAGAGATATGAAAAATGTGTTCAGTCCAGCGAACATCACACAGTATCTTCATTCCAAGAACATCAAAAGCATCCGATTCCTCAATATTTATACCATGCATTAGTATAGATGAAGCAGCATTTGGGGTCGTGTGTTTGTGCGTTAATAAGCAACATTGGGTCTTACGAGCGTTAAAGGCAACCCTGTTTTTACGACCCCATTCGGAGATTAATAGAAGATCGCTATTCAGTGAATCATTCATACTTAACCTCTTGGCAGCGATCTCTGATAGGCTGGGCCTATAACTGAAAGAGTACGAGTGACAAATGCTGCTGTCATCCGTTTGATAGAGAAGGTCATTGAGGAAAATAAGAAACAGAGCAGGAGAGAGAACGGAGCCTTGCGGTACCCCTGAATTAATCTTGAACACGTTTGATGAGGCCCCATCTATAACAACTCGTATAGTGCGGTCTCTGAGAAAGCTCGATATAAACCGAGAGAAGTCATCACCGACACCAAAAGCAGTAAGTTTTGCCAGTAGTGCAGCATCCCACACTCTGTCAAACGCTTTTGAAATATCAAGAGCCACCACCCTACTTTCACCAAAATGATGGATTGAGAGGCACCATTTCTCTGAGAGATATGCCATAAGATCGCTCGTGCGAGTGAGACGCAAAACTCTCGAAGACCGAACAACAAAAATAACAAGCCGGAGCGCACTTAAGAAATAATTACGATGACGCGAGAGCTGTTCTTCAGCCCAGAGCTGCTTTACGACTGGTCCCAGTGATTTAGTTTTTAATAACTTCTCAATTTTTAAAAACTTCTCAAAAAAAACCCCACCAAAAAAACGCACGACCTCTTTCTCAATCATCGCCACCTTTTCTCGGGGTTCAAAGCGTTTCGTAAAAATAGCCTTTTGGTTTTATCGTTAGTACTTTGAGCATTTTGCTTACAATACCCTTTATGATCTAGAGAGCAGGAAAATTCCTTTCTTAACTTAGAAAGAAGTAGTACTTGATATCTGTCACTTTCACGTCGAGCACAACAGCTATCGTAATCTTCATTGGCATAATTTCTATATTCTATGGGAGAGTCTTCACAAAAATTGCGTCTGTCTAATCGTTTTTCTGATATAGCATATAGTATATTTACAAATTAAAGAAATCTACGACTTGTGGACTTAAAGTGTTAGCATTTTCCGGATGAAATTCAATTTGATTTTTGGAGCTCTTGGTATATCTTATTTTGTAGTAAATTATTTTATTCCACTTCTAGTTCCTTTGGAGTTAGTGGAAAGATACTATTTATACGTAGCGTATTCACAAATAAAAGCTATTTGCAAATAACTAATTCACTGTTTATACGCCAATTTGTATATGGAAAAGCTTTATTTTTTTAGTATGGCATATGTTCAAAATATATATAATTGGTAGCATTGTTAGTTTAAAAAGCATTTTGATTACTGAAATTACAACAGAAAAATAAAAAAATTAAATGCTTTTTATAATTCAATTAAAGCAACGACTATTAGAAGTTAAAAATTTTCTTATTTCATATGTGCCACATCGAAGAAATCTTTGAAATTGTAAAAAAAAAGTGGCAACTTTTTATGCCTTATTTGCAAATAAGTTTTTAATCAGTAATTGTAATTGTTTCTTGTCCTCTTCAATCAAAAATTATTGATCACAGCAAATTTGTATTTTAAAAAATCTTTCTTAAGAAAAAACTTAAGAACTATAACCCG
Source organism: Thecocarcelia acutangulata (assembly GCA_914767995.1). Lineage (NCBI taxonomy): Eukaryota > Metazoa > Arthropoda > Insecta > Diptera > Tachinidae > Thecocarcelia > Thecocarcelia acutangulata. Next base: position 140,238,011 of record OU612094.1, on the reverse strand, counting down.
TTGTACAAATGTACAAACCAAAAATTTTATTTAAAAATTATAAAGTTCAATAAAATTAAAGGATAAAATAATTCGGCACATTAACGGCATAAAACCTCAATTGACTCAGATGCATCAGCGTCATGCAAAATTTGAACCATCGGATGGAGATGTGCCGCCAAGCTCGCGGCTCCATTTTATTCCATGAATATTTGAATCATACCAATATTATTATAATAAAATGAAATGACAATAATTCCTAAATAATTTGCGTTTTATTTGAAATCAACATCGTTGATCGTGCCGATTGTAGAAAGTAATAAATAAGTATAAATAGCAGGCACATCTGCAGAAATATGGACAGCTTAATTTTAAACAGTCATAAGTCAGAATAGTAAGCAAGTTTAGTGTTTTAATACATATTAGCATTGGATGTACCTAAAGTGGTGAAGTAGTTTAGCACTGTAGAACGAACAAGTGTCAGTGCCACGAAAACGTAACAATATTTTGGCAAAACTAGATTTGTTGTCCAATTCTGACTTAATAATTAGAACAGGTACTTCAAACGATTTTGCTATTTTTATGTTATTTTTTTATATTAAATACTACTGTCGCTGAAATATTGGTTTTGAAAAAATTGAATGGCAATTTGTAATATGTATATACGAGCACTATGTAATCGACATTACGAATGATACAATACTTTTAAATTTAAACTTGAAAGATACTGAGCAATTGCCTATTGAAAGCAACAAAAGTAGATCTCTTAAAACATCAGGATTCCTTTTCGTGTACCTCTGGCCGCGTCTATAAATGTGAATTTTTTTGTTGCCGGCAAACAGGCGCAGATTTATACATGCGTATGTGTGGAGGATTTATTATTTAATCCTGAGGATGTGAAAAAAATGTATTCGTTATTTTGTAGAAAAAACTCTACGCTTGAATAAAAGCGATGTTTTTCATATTTTGTTGACGAAGTAGTTGCTGGAATTGTACTGTTTGTAGTAGTAATCTTCTATGGGATTAAAGTTGATATTAAAATTGTCCATATGTGGACGTTGGTACTTTATGTAATAACTTTCTTATTCATTCATTTAGCCATTATTGTTTCAGCTAGTGTTCTTTTTTTATTGATATCAGTTTATTAATACGATTATATTGCTGTTTGTAAAGGTTTTTTTTCACATTCATGTGACACTTGCAAAATTTCACATGGAAAAAAGTTCTGTTCTGTTTTTTAAATGCAAATTTGTAGCAAACATCTAAAATCTATAATTAATTGAAAAAATATTTAAGATCAGATTTAAAATACATGTTGAGTTGTTGATTTTAGAAAAATGTAAAATGTATAAACGTATAAGCTATTAGTATAAACTCTTTTCTATAAAACAGTAACACCAGCCAAAAAACTCTATGGCAATTATGGTTATTCTCTTAACTAAAATCATAAATTCTACGGTGCACAGTGGTCCCAATTACAAATTTAGCACACTATTTGTTTTAAATGAGTTCAGAACGTGCATAACGGTATCGTTTTTTCAATAAATTTGCCTTATTTTCTTGTTACTAAAATATTAGTCGATGTAGATAGATAGATCTGTTAAAAAATTCAGGTGTCTTGGGCTTTTGAGATGGTGCAAACGTACTTCACTTCACTACCGAAAATAAAGTACAACTGTTATGTTTAGGTCGATGCCTCAAAGTATATTTTGAGTGTACTCGAACAAGCCCAAGAGAAGATGAAGAGGCTCATTATGGATAATAGAAATGGCTACCTTGAAAATCGGCGTAATGGGAGATGCGTTCCACCATTCTATAGATACTACTGATTTTACTCTGACAAAATTAAGGGCTTATATTCGAAACCGACGCAATTTTATGCGCAATTCGTTCTTTATCGAGAAGTCATCTATAAGTGGCTGCTTGAGCAGTGTATCATCATACAACGTGCTACAGGCAAAATTCGTTCTTTAGCGGAACTATTCGCAAGTGATGCAAACTTGTAACTGGTTGTTTTTTTTTCCAATTACAATTAAATGAGTTTTAAAATCGAATCTACCTAAGCACTATACTCATTTATTCTCTTCCTTATGGCTACAATCAAAAAACAGTGAGTTTATATACTGGCGTATAAATCTAAATGTTTTGAAACCCGTGCATTTTGTTTTAGAGTTGACATATTTTAAGTGCTAAAATTATACTCGTATGTTTTATGAAAACAACCAGTACTAAAATTAAATACAAAATGCCAACAGCATTAATGTTAAGCAGTTTAGCTCTAAAAATATGCGCAATAAAGAAATAAATGCATAAAAGTTCAGTTCCGAAAACAATACGCTTGGATAGCAGACTAAGATTTTTTATTTTGTATTTCATATTGCTATGAATTTGTATCTCTCCCAACACACTGTTCTCATCGTTGACCTACTTGCTATCAATGTGGGCTCATATACAACGTAAAACTAAAAATAAACAAGTAAACAAACATGTATGATTTAAAGCAAGAGTTTCCAAGCCCTCTGCGCTCAATTGTGTTTGTAAAAGCGCTTAGCAATAGAGCTGTGCTCTTTAATACACACATACTGCACTTAGCACTGGTAATAAAATATACACAAACAACTTTGTGTTAAATATTCCTTCACTGTACAAACACAAGAGCAAAGCAACAACACTTCCGCATGCTTTTCTGGTAAACATTGACAACAGTGATATCAGTGCAGATTTTGTTTTTGTAAATATGTGTTGCTTTTTACAACAAAAAATAAATAAAAGCAGTTTTTACTTAAATGTATTGGTGTTTGCTCTTCCATACAGAACTTTTGGGCACCCCTGATTTAAAGTAAACAAAAATCCAAATAAATCAACCACCAACGATTTTTTGGTGTTGTTACGTTCTTACTGTATCGCAAGCATGTGTGTGTAGCAATGCGCAGCAATTGTACAGGGTGTCTACCAGGAAGGTATAATACCTTTTTTGCCGCCCTTTTGGTAAACATTAGTCTTGACAGTTCATTTTTCGGCAGTTGTGAAGTCGACACATGGCAAATTTGTTATGGAAAAATATTGGATAAATCAATGTGTTTTAATCGTTAAAACATTTTATCAAAATGAATCATTAATTTCCTGTGCGTGAAATTTTTGGCAAAAACAACACGCCAACAAAACGCACTATTTATCGTGTAGTGAATGATTTCGAAGAAAAATATCCTGCAAGATCAGTTGCAAATATTACTGCTCTTCAAGAAAGTGTTCAAAACAATCCTCCACCCTCAATTCGACGACGTGCTCGATTTTTGGTTTTCAAAGAACAACTTTGGCCACAATTTTGCGCAAGCATTTGCTCACACAATGATGCTTGTGCGTCAGTTTTTGACCAAAAACCAAGTCGTTATCATGCCTAAACCACCGTATTCACCGGACTTGGCCCCCGCCAAGGGGACTACTTTAAAGGGGACAAGATAGTTATTGATGAATAAATAAATTACTTTTTGAAAAAATAACAGTTGTTTTTTGATCAGCCCTCGTATAAGTACAGTGTAACACACAAATTGAGAAGTGATATTTTTGCCATTTTGGTTAATTATTTCTTCCATAAATACAGTGAAACCTTTCATAACCAATCACTTACCAAGGCGGATTTTTTTGCCGGATTATGAGAGGTGTTCGTTCATAAGGAGTACAAATTTATTATTTCAAATATATTATTATCTATTGCGACATTGTATGCAACTTTGACTTTGACCGGTTCAAATTATTTCACTTTATTATTTCAATGCAAAAACAACATGGTGTTTTGTTGTTGCTTGAGCGACTCGTGTGTCAAAAAATTGTATAGAAAGTATGTACATGCATACAGACACTTACACACTTTACTTGCAGATATGAATGTATGTGAGCAAACCGGAAACAGCTTTTGACACTTGGTGTTTTACAATTAGAGAAAAAAGTAGAGCATCTATTTTTTCAGTTTCACCTGGTAAAATGAATTCACCTTGAATATCTTCTTCAATGTACAGGTTTCCAACGACTTTTAAAAGTCAAAGTAATTTGATTGACTGAACACTTTTATTAAGTTAAGTACTACTTATTCTTTTTGACGCATTTCATTAAATAAAATTCTAGTTGGTAAGTTTCAAGCAAAATGAGTTAATATTTGAAAGATATTTTGAGCACATTTTTATACCCTTCACAAAAATGTAAAGGGTATATATAAGTTTGTGATTCCGTTTGTAATTTCTACAGTTTTTTTTTGCGACCCTATAAAGTATATATATTCTGAATCAGAATTAATGGAAAAGTCGATTAAGCGATGTCCGTCTGTCCGTCTGTCCGTCTGTCCGCTGTTGAAATACCGTTTCTGAGAAAACCATTAGACTTAGAAACCTTTTTCTTTCACCATTCTTTTACCTCATCGATTCATGGGTTTGCTATTGAAATTCAGTAATATCGGTCCACGTATAGCTGAGATATATTCAAAATTCCGAAAAAAGCCATTTTTTTTTGCAGTTTTGTATGAAAATTTTTGAAAACAAAAGTTGTTCGTTTTGCTTCAAACTTCACACACTTATTTTTTTTCAGATATCGGTCCATATATACCCGAGATATAGCCCAAATCGGATTTTAATGAAAATGTCGCATAGGCGAAGCTAAATAACTTTTTTTTGCTCAAAAGTAGTTCTGGTAATAAAATAAGGTTATATAAATATGAAAAATGATAATTTCCGATATCGGTCCATATATACCCGAGATATAGCCCAAACCGGGTTTTTCATGAAAATGTCGCGTAAGCGAACTTAAACAACTTTTTTGTGCTCAAAAGCAGTTCTGGTAATGAAGTAGGGTCATATAAATATGAAAAATGAAAATTTTCGATATCGGTCCATATATACCCGAGATATAGCCCAAATCGGATTTTAATGAAAATGTCGCATAGGAGAAGCTAAATAACTTTTTTTTGCTCAAAAGTAGTTCTGGTAATAAAATAAGGTTATATAAATATGAAAAATGAAAATTTCCGATATCGGTCCATATATACCCGAGATATAGCCCAAACCGGGTTTTTCATGAAAATGTCGCGTAAGCGAACTTAAACAACTTTTTTGTGCTCAAAAGCAGTTCTGGTAATGAAATTAGGTTACATAAATATAAAAAATGAAAATTTCCGATATCGGTCCATATATACCCGAGATATTACCCAAATCGAGTTTTCATGAAAATGCCGCGTAAGCGAACTTAAACAACTTTTTTGTGCTCAAAAGCAGTTCTGGTAATGAAATTAGGTTACATAAATATGAAAAATGAAAATTTCCGATATCGGTCCATATATACCCGAGATATAGCCCAAATCGGGTTTTTCATGAAAATGTCGCGTAAGCGAACTTAAACAACGTTTTTGTGCTCAAAAGCAGTTCTGGTAATGAAATTAGGTTACATAAATATGAAAAATGAAAATTTTCGATGTCGGTCCATATATACCCCAGATATAGCCCAAATCGGGTTTTTCATGAAAATGTCGCGTAAGCGAACTTAAACAACTTTTTTGTGCTCAAAAGCAATTCTGGTAATGAAATAGGGTCCTATAAATATGAAAAATGAAAATTTTCGATATCGGTCCATATATACCCGAGATATAGCCTAGACCGGGGTTTTCATGAAAATGCCGCGTAAGCGAACTTAAACAACTTTTTTGTGCTCAAAAGCAGTTCTGGTAATGAAATTAGGTTACATAAATATGGAAAATGGAAATTTTCGATATCGGTCCATATATACCCGAGATATAGCCTAGACCAGGGTTTTCATGAAAATGCCGCGTAATCGAACTTAACAGCTTTTTTGTGCTCAAAAGCAGTTCTGGTAATGAAATTAGGTTACCTAAATATGGAAAATGAAAATTTCCGATATCGGTCCATATATACCCGAGATATTGCCCAAATCGGGTTTTTCATGAAAATGTCGCGTAAGCGATCTTAAACAACTTTTTTTTGCTCAAAAGCAGTTCTGATAATGAAATAAGATTACATAAATATGAAAAATGAAAATTTCCGATATCGGTCCATATATACCCGAGATATAGCCTAAACTGCGGTTTTAATGAAAATGTCGCGTAAGTGAACTTAAACATAATTTTTTGCTTAAAAACAGTTCTGGTAATGAAATAGGGTCATATAAATATGAAAAATGAAAATTTTCGATGTCGGTCCATATATACCCGAGATATAGCCTAGACCGGGTTTTACATAAAACTGTCGCGTAAGCGAACTAAAACAACATTTTTGTGCTCAAAAGCAGTTCTAGTAATGAAATGAAGTTATATAAATATGAAAAATGAAAACTTCAAATATCGGTCCATATATACCCGAGATATAGCCTAGAACGGGTTTTTCATGAAAATGCCGCGTCAGCGAAACTAAACAACTTTTTTTGCTTAAAAGCAATTCTGGTAATAAAATAAGGTTATATAAATATGAAAAATGAAAATTTCTGATATCGGTCCATATATACCCGAGATATAGCCTAAACCGGGTTTTTCATGAAAATGTCGCGTAAGCGAACTTAAACAATTTGTTGTGCTCAAAAGCAGTTCTGGTAATGATATAAGCTTATATAAATATGGAAAATTAAAATTTTCGATATCGGTCCATATATAGCCGAGATATAGCCTAAACCGATTTTTCCATTAAAAAAAATTTTATTTTTGCTGAAAAGCAATTCTCGTTATAAAAGAAGGTTACTAAAATACAGAAAATAGAAAACTCCGATATCGGTTCATATATAACCGAGCATATTTAGGTCACATTTTTAATATACTATACATATTCGTGACTATCGTGAAGGGTATTTTAGATTCGGCCCAGCCGAATATACTACACTCTTACTTGTTTTTTTTAATTTAGTGTCCGCGTCCGGTTATTAAATGAGACTAGATTATAACATTCAGACTGTTGTCAAAAGACCACACAAAATATTTGACATTTCTTTAATTTGATTGCTTGACTGGGCCTTCTTTGCAGTAAAATTTTTTACTAACATGTTTTGAAATAAACGATATTAAATCTTGTGAATTGAGGAAACTTTTGGGTGGATCAAATTTAAAAGTATACTATTTTACTATTTCTTTCTTAAAATAAAAAATAATAATATTAATAAAATAAGGAATTTCACTCCTCAAAAGTGCGTCTTTCTATTTTTTACAGCCAATTTGAAACAAATATTACATTAATTTTTGTTTTTTTTTTTTCATTATTATAATACTAAGGTGGAAAATGTATTATAATGCAAATTAGATTAAATTTATATGTTTGTCAAATAAAATTTTTTTTAAATTTGGTAATTTTTTCACATTTGGCAACTTATTGAAAAATTTTGGTTGTAATAATTTCTTGGTCATGGCAGCACTGTTTAGTACCCAACTCTGAGAGAAAGAGAGTAAAGTTTATTCTCTTACGCGCTTTCAAATTTGGATTTTCCAATTGCAAAGCCAAGGTGGCAGCACTAGAGCAAAATTACAACAAAAACAAGCATCTGCTAAGCTATGTTTATCAAAAGTATTTGTAACTTTTTTCACAATTTTAAACTATAAATGTACCTTTTCATAATTATAAATTATTTGAATTATTATTATGTTCACAAAATAATTTTTATGTGTTTAATTCAGAACAAAACACTAAACTCACTTTTAAAAATGTAAACAATACTTTTGACGTAAATAGCTTACCATATTGCCAGTAGCAAAAAATTTCCACATGCCGTAGCGCTGCCACCTTGTAGATATTAATGCAACTTGTGCAAAGCGTTGACACCGCAGTATTTGGTTTGGTCTCATACAAGGTGCATTAACGTATACACGGTGGCAGCGCTACGGCATGTGACAATTTTTTGCTACTGGCAATATGGTAAGCTATTTACGTCAAATGTATTGTTTACATTTTTGAAAGTGAATTTAGTGGTTTATTCTGAATTAAACATCTACAAATTATTTTGTGAGCATATAAATAATTCAAATAAATATAATTTATAATTATGAAAAGGTACATTCATAGTTTATAATTGTGAAAATAATTACAAATATATTTGATAAATATAACAGGCATGTAGCCTGTTTTGTTGTATTGTTGTAATTTTTCTCTAGTGCTGCCACCGTGTATACGTTAATGCACCTTGGTCTCATACATTTTGTATGTGCATGAGGGTTTTTGACAGATTAGTGTCGCTTGTGCTCTGCTACAGACATCAAAAAATAATTTCGAACTAAATTGATTTTTTTCGTTTTTGAAAAACATCAATATTTTTAAATTTTGTTCTATTTTGAATAACGCTCCGTCCCGCGAAGTTGACCATTAACGTTCACAAAAATTTGGTGCTTTACACTGATTGAGAGCAAACAAACTAATCTAGTCGAAGTATTTTGAGCTTCATCAATACGAGTTATGGAAGAACATGGCAAAAAATTGCATAAATAGCCTCCCAAGCCAATTTTTATCTCCCATGATCTAGCCGGCTTCATTAAACACCGGCTCATACCGTGAAACAGTCAATAAAATATACATATATTTTAATATAAAATAAAAAATAGTTTATCCTTAAAAAGAGAAAACAGCTAAGTGAACTTCTAAAATTCTTTTATATAAAATTTCTCATATTGCAAACCTTAATGAAATACTGAAAATGTATGTAAACATGTACATATGTGTATACGTTTGTAAACTGCGAGCTTATAAATATATATTACTATACGCAACAATTTATATACACTTTATGGGAATTTAAGTGTTTGAATTTTTCCATTGACTTGGTGTGTATCATTGACGCATAAGTACATGTTATCCTATTCTGAACACAAACTAACCAACTGTAAGACCACCAACACGCCAATACAAAAATATCGCAACAAAACCGAACACAAATTACAATTGTGAGTTCAATACAAGTAAAATCAAATGGCAGCAAAGGCTTTAAAGCAACAACTTTTTCATATATATGTACATGCAAATATATATATGCAAGTACACTTGCTCACATTTAAAGCCGGTCAGACTCATGATAAAAATTATAGTCACAATATCTATGTGTTGATGAAAAAAAATCAATTTTTCTAGAATTGAATTGATTTACATTGCCTGTCCTGCATGCAGTGACCTAATTCTTCCCATAAATGTTCAATGAAATTAACGTCGGGACTAGGGTTATTATCCGACCGAATATTTTAGTTTTACTAAAACCGGGTGTTTTGAAATGTTTGTGTTTCGAATATCGAATAAACCGGGATTTTTAATATTTATGTTTAACCGGGAAGTTAAAATATAAATGTTATACGAGGGCAGATTGATATTGAAGCTACCTAAGTAGGGAAAAACATTTTTTTTAACCATTTCTCAAGATACAGCCATGGTACAGAACTCCATTCCGTTCGAAAGCGGAATTGAATCCGTTTTCTGATTCTTAAAAAAAAATAAAATCTAAACATATTTTCGGAATAAAATCAGTTCTAAGAGACAAAAATATTACCCTTGTTGAAAGCAGAAATGTATTTTGAAGAATCAAAATAGGAATTCTATTTCGTTTCCCAACAGAATTGAGCTCTGTAACATAGCTGAGAGTTTCTTGTTAGCTCAATGCACTTAACATAGAAAGAACGAGTAAGAATAATACGAATCTGGGAACTCCTCAAAATACGCATTATTTTCGGTTATCACTTCTTCGTTTGAGATGAATCTTATTCCTGCAAGCCATATTTTCAAGTATGGAAAAAGTCAATAGGAGCTAAATCTAGACTATTAGGTGGATGGTCAATCAATTCGAAATGTAATTCACCTAATTTTAGCATCGTTACTGAGCCTGTACGAACCGGTGCGTTGTCGTGAAAAATATTACTTTTTTGTTTATTAAATGTGGTCGTTTTTCTTGATTAATTAATTAACTGATTCAATAATGCACAATAATACTTTCCCGTGCTTGTGGATCCTTTTTCAAGATAATCGATGAGCAATATTCTATGTGCATTCCAAAATAAAGTGATCATAACCTTCAGAGCACTTCCACCAGCTTCCACCTATTGTTTCGATTGATTTTTGGTTTCAGGTGTGTAGTGGTGAAGTGGTCCCTCTCGTTTTTGTTCGACAGTGAGCAAACGCGAAACCCATCTTGCCGATAGCTTTTTCATATGCAAATATTTTTTTTTTTTTTTTTGAGCATTTTTATTTATTGAATCTTCAAAATGAACTAACAATAAGTATTCAAATCTTAATACTAAATTTAAAAAAAATATGATTCTTATGTCCGGCCAATGCTAGACAAAAAGCTTTATTATGCGGGAGCTATTTCGGTAAAATCACCTATTGAGCAATCTGATGGTGGCAGCGGTATCCCTTCTTTTAAGCCGAGTGTGGCCACCAAAGTTAAGTATATTGCGCGCAAGAGGGTTTGGATGAAGTTCCAGTTTACTGACATACCTTGTCGCGTACTTAGAAAATTCCTCTTTTACCAGCGGAACACTAAGATCTTTATGAATTCGTGAATTTTTTACGTACCATGGAGTTGCAGTAATCATTCGAAGAATTTTGTTTTGTCGCCTTTGGATTTTTTCAATGTTTGACGCTGAGGCGGTGCCCCATAATTGAATTCCGTAGCACCATATGGGCTTCAGAATTGCGTTGTATAACAGAAGTTTGCAATCCAACTTAAATGTCGAGTTTCTGCCCATAAGCCAATTTAGTTGCGCAGCTTTTAGTTTCAACTGAGTGACTTTTGCTTCAATGTGAGACTTCCACGTTAGCCTACGGTCGAGGTGTATACCAAGGTATTTGACTTCACTGTGCTGCGGAATAGGTGTGTTGTTTATTTGGATAGGCGCACATGTTTGCTTACACAGAGTGAATGTGACATGAGTACATTTCTGTTCATTAACTTTGATTTTCCAAAGTTTTAGCCATTTCTCTAATATTGAAATATATTCCTGTAAATTTCGTGAAGCTAATTGGTGGTTTTCATGAACACTCAAAAACGCTGTGTCATCTGCAAAGGTAGAAGTGTGGACTCCGGATGTCGTTGGCATGTCAGAAGCGTAAATCAAATATAAAGTAGGCCCCAGTATGCTGCCTTGGGGAACTCCTGCCTTGATTGGCTGAGTTGGGCTTATAAAGTCGCCTTCTCTGATAACAAACTTTCGCCCATATAAGTAGCTTTCTAGAAGCTTGTGTGTATTTGCAGGCAAGCTTAGCTTTATTTTGTGCATCAAGCCGTCGTGCCACACTTTATCAAAAGCTTGAGAAATATCAATGAATAGAGCTGAGCAATACTTCTTCTCCTCAAAGGTCTGTCTTATGACGTTGACTAGTCTGTGCGTTTGTTCTATGGTGCTATGTTTAGCCCGAAAACCAAATTGATGATCAGGGATACATCCCACGCTGTTCAATATTGGACTCAACTTCGCCATTAACACTTTTTCGAATAGGTTTGAAATTGTTGGTAAAAGACTTATTGGTCTATATGATTCTACCTTTGTCAGGTCCTTCCCTGGCTTGGAAATCATGGTAATCATTGAGACCTTCCACTCTGTAGGATAATACTCAAGGCGTAAAATAGCGTTAAAAATAAAAAGTAGAACCCTTCTAGCTACACGAGGTAACTGTTCAAGCATTTTACCAGTAATTTGATCAATGCCTGGAGCTTTCCTGGGGTTTGTATTACCGATAACCTTTTCGACATCTTGAAAATTAAATCTCAAAGACACAGGTGGTCTAACAACATATGGTGGTATTTCCGCTGTATTATTCTCTGAATCATTTGTGATAAAAACGTTTCGCAAATGATTGACATACAACATTCCCTTTTCAGAATCGCTTCTTGCCCAGTCGCCAGTTGAATTTCGCAAAGGTGGCTTACCTATTACGGGTCTTTTTAAACCTTTTGTCGCTTTCCACAAGGAATAATCAGATTGAGGAGTACCATCAAGGCTTTCCAGATATGTTTTAAGGGAAGCCATTCTGTGGATTTCGAGCAGATTTCTTAGCTGAGTTATACATTCCCGTAGCCTAGTCTTAAGCTGGGGAGATCTGTGAAGTTGCCACTCTCTTCTGACTCTTCTTTTTTCTGACAGTAGTTGCTCAATTTCAGACGAATAAGTTCTATTGTTCTCATTTCTGGATCTTATATGACTAGTGGTAGCATGCTGTACGGCCAGTTTGAGGTTTTCAGAAAAATCGTTAATTGACACATCAATATCCTCAGGCGTTCTCAAGGCGATATTTTCAGTACAATGTGTACTCAAAAATTTTTTGTACTTTAGCCAATTAACTCTATTGATGGTCAACGGGGAGTCAATATCTTGGGGAAATGAGACAGAGATTATAGTGGGTGAGTGATCTGATGACAAATCTAATGAAGGCTCCACTTGCATCCACTCTAAGGGAAAATTTTTCACAACTCCAAAATCTATAACGTCTGGGATCTTCCGTCGGTCTGACGGCCAATAAGTGGGGTGTCCGCTTGAAACCACATCTAAACCCATTTTGGAAATGGTGTCAAAAAGCACACGGCCTTTCGAGGTAGTTAAACGTGATCCCCAAAAAGTGTGTTTAGCGTTATAGTCGCCAGCCGCTAGAAATCGAGGACCAAGTGATTTGAAAAAATGTGAATACTGATTTTCTGTTACTGAAAATCGTGGTGGTGAGTAAATCGAGGATATAACGATTTTATCATGAAAATAATCAAGGCATATATTTGTAGCTTGGAGATATTCCTCACGTGTCCCGTTCATTAGATAGTGCTTAATTCTGGTCTTTATCAAAATTGCCGAACCGCCGCAAGATCTTCCACGGGGATCTTTTGTGTCATATAATGTGTAGCCATTAATTTTGAAATAACTGTTGGTTGTCAAATGGGTTTCAGCAATCATCATTATATCGATCTGCTTTTCCATAAGGAAGTGCTCAAGTTCATTTTTATGTTGGCGAATGCCGTTTGCGTTCCAGAAACATATTTTTAACCAATTCATTTTGTTAAAATTGCCTGCAAAATGGTGGATTGCATTTTCAGCATTTCCTGCGTCATGTTCGTCATGGAAACCGTAAATGTATTTATAGATTGAACAAGAGTCTGCAGAGTTGCCTCAAGATTGCTAAAGTTTTGGTCGGAATTTTGAGGCTTGGGCTCCTGATTCAACTTTGGTTTATCGGATTTTACCACATTCGCATAAGAAATTTGTTGGGGGTTTTGCACATTTATATGGCTGGTTGGCTGGCGTACCTGGGGAAAATTGGTTGTAGAAATAGTGTTTGAATGCTGGGGTGGCATATTTAAAATCAATGGCCTATTTGTCATTGACCTCTTGAAGTGAGTGTAGACAGGGCAACCCCTGTAGTTTGCAGTATGGTTACCTCCACAGTTACATTTTTTAACGCTCGCGTCAGTCTTAGATTTTTTGCACTGTGATGTACCGTGAAGTTCACCACATACAACGCAAACTGCGGGCAACTTACAATAGGCCTTAGTATGGCCAAATTCTTGGCAGTTTAGGCATTGAACGGGCCCTAAACGCTTATGAGACTCCTCAACGGTAACCTTACGATGCAAAAGATATTTAAGATTGTAAATCGGATGCACTTCATTCTTTTTTAACACAACATCTCTTGGTTCCAATTCAACCCTAAACATGGGTTGAGGAATTTTTTCACGGTTTCTAATGTTTACTACATTTTTAATTTTAAAACCATAGTCTTCTAATCCGGTTTTGATATCATTCGTATCTACAAAAGGGTCAATCCCTTTTATAACGACCTGAATACCTTTGGTGCTTTTAAGCTGATATGTGTAAAACGATCGTTTCTCGTTCTCCAGAGCGTCAGACAATTTTCGGTATTCATTCTCGTGGTTGACCTGGATTTTGGTTTCATTGATGCTGCCGTGCTTAACCGATGTTACATTAAAACTGTCTTTGCCAATTGCCGTAATAAGTTGTTTTACCAACTCACTAGAGGTAGGCTCTCGCAAATATATTGGTGGCGGCTTAAAGGTCTTTTTAGGTATTGCTGGTTCATCAGTCTGAAGGATAGCAAACCTATTACTATCCATTGTCGTGGTGGTCTTATCATCTTTGGGTATGCAAATATTCATACAAAATGTTGAACACACGTACATATGATATGTTTACCATTTCAACAATCTAACGTAACTTGAATTGGCGACCATTTATAGCAATATCGAAAATATTTTTGACATTTTCTTCATCAACCACCTCCTTAGGCCTTCCTTTTGATGGTATTGTTGCAGTGCTTGTTCGGGTGCGTTTAAATTTAATAAACCAATAACCACGTAATCTGAAGGATCAGACTCGCCTTAATCTTTACCGAGCTTTTCTTTCGTCTCTTTTGCCGTTTCACTTTCAAATAATGTGTTTAATCACTGCACGAAATTCACCCTTTCCATTTTTCAACAAATAAACTAATCAATGATTTTCGGCGAAATTTTAACAGCTGTCGCTTGACAGATCTCAATTTCAACACAAAATAAAAATTTGTGTTTGGAGAGGAAATAAATGTTTCCCCGAATAATATTTGTGCTACGTTTAAACAAATCGAAAACTGCATTGCTTTTTAGACGCATACAAGAGATGATAAAAAAAAATAACCGTTATTATAAATTTTTCAAAAATATTTATTTATTCAGAGTTCCCTTCAAAGTAATCCCCCACCGATATAATACACTTATGCCAGCGTTTCTTCCAATCCTCGAAACACGCTTTTTGGTATCGCCAACAGCTCCTGTTTCGATTTTTCTTTTATCTCCTCAATCGTCGCAAAACGCTTTCCTTTCATCGGTGTCTTCAGTTTTGGGAAGAGGAAAAAGTCAGCGAGGGTCAAGTCCGGTGAATACGGTGGTTGAGGTATGATAACGGTTTGGTTTTTGGCCAAAAACTCACGCACAAGCATCGATGTGTGAGCAGGTTCGTTGTCATAGTACGGACATGTGTACCAACATAACATACGTAGCTCACGAAATTTGAAAATAATAGTTATTTTTTGATCAGACCTCGTATATGAGGTCTTGGGGTGACAAGTCGCAGAAAAATGTTAAATGCCATTTTTGTCTTCAAATTGATTAACGGCAATAATATCTGCTCTGATTATTTTTGATGTTCCCCAGCGTACTCTTCGTCAATATCAACCTTTGTCAGTGCTTTATTCCCGTCAGAACTATGCGAATGCAGATCCCTTCCGTAGATTATGTTGTTGTTTTGAGGAACTGTACACGTTATTGACTTTTCGATGAACTTAAATTTTGATAAGCGTAGTATAATTTTAGTATTAAATTCCAGTAATTAACAATTTTTTCTATTGCTTTTAAATTTTTTTTACGTTAAAAACTCACGAATCCACACAGATCTGAACTTACCTTTGAAATCTGAATTTGTGAAGTACGCGACAAGATATATTAACAAACTTGAATTCCACCCAAATCCTCTTGCAGTTAATATTCTTAACTTTGGTGGTCATACCCGTCTGAGAAGGAGGGATACTTTGGCTACCATTAGAGCTCTAAATAGATGACTGAATTCTGAAATAATATTCGCATAAAAATAAATTTTTGTCCAACACTGGCAGGACTTTAATCACAATTTTTTTTAGTATTAAGATTTGAATACTTATTGTCATTACATTTTTATGTAGATTCAACAAATAAAATAATAAAAAAAAAAAATATGTGTGTACATATCGCTCCTTTATTGCAACACAGTCATATCTCAAAAAATGAGCTTTTCGAGTTAATAATGCAGGATTGTTAACAGTATTACCTTTTATATTGTGCCAAAAATGTATTAAAATTACCTTTAAGCTGTTTCCGTTAGGAGACATTTTCTAAAAAAAAATTCTAAGACTTGTATGGAAACAAAAATTTTGAAATGCGTTTTTCTAGAAACGAGCTTTTTTAGTTATGACTATGTTGCAATAAAGGAGCGTTATATAGTATCTGCCTGTAAGGAGTTATTCTCCATAGGCATTAATAAATTTTAAAAATAAAAAATAAATATGAACCGATATCCGACATTTTCATTTTCTGTATTTTATTAATCTCCTTTTATACCCAGAACAGCTTTAAAAAAAATGTTTTCATGGAAAAATCGGTTTTGACTATATCTCGGGTATATATGGACCGATATCGGCAAATTTAATTTTCTGTATTTTAGTAACCTCCTTTTATTACCAGAACTGTTTTTAAGCAAAACCCCCTGTTTAAATTCGCTTATGCGACATTTTTAATGCAAAATTGCAAAATTGCTTTTTTCGGAACTTTGGATATATCTCAGCTGTATGTGAACCGATTTTACTGAATGTCAATAGCAATTCCATGAATCGTTGGAGTAATAGAATGGTGAAAGAAAACAGTTCCTAAGTCTAATAGTTTTCTCAGAAACGGTATTTCAAAGGCCGGCAGACGGACATCGCTTAATCGACTTTTCTATCAATACTAATTCGGACTATGTTTACTTTATGGGGTCGGAAATGAAAATTTTAGAAATACAAACGGAATACCAAACTTATATATACCCTTTACATTTTTGTAAACGGTATAAAAATTATACACATAGTCACAATGACAATAAGTTTTATCATGCGTCTGTCCGACTTTAACTGTGAGCAACTGTATATGTATATATGTAAATCTCTTGAACAAAAAATCGATCATAATATTTTATATTCCATGTCCTCATCTTTATTTATTGTGGTTGTTCTACTTGTTTAACTTTAAATTTACAACTAACTGTCAATCTAATGTATGTTCGAGTGTGTGTTTTGCTGTTTTTGTTTGTCTGTTTGTTTATTTGATTCAGTTTCCTTTTTACTTTTATACTTTTTGTCAACTACTGCAACGAAACGTGATGTTGCATTTTACACCGTACAATAGATTATTAGATTTTATTCCATACCTTTTGTTAGTTTTCTATTCCATACCGGTTGCAATTGTTGTTGGAGGGGCATAAACATAACCTCAAACAGCCAATAACCGCAAACAGAAACGTATTCAATATCCGTTGTTCGATTTGATTGTGACAAAGAAAAGAGAGTGAAAGTATTTATTCTTTTGAAGAAAAATAAGTTAATTAAATACGGAACGCATTATTATAAAGTTGCTATTGGGCTAAAATTGTGGGGCAAACAAACAAGCATTTGCTAGCATTTAGTTTATAATTATTATTTAACTTTTCATATTATCAATAGAAGTTATGATGTCATCTTGCCAGCAAAAATTGAGATTGAAGAAGCTGGATGCAGAATATTGTTACTATTTTGTTACCATATTGTGGGCGCAAAATTAATCATCAAATTTGGATTTGAAATAACTTTATTGCTTAATAGAAAAAAATTGTTATGAGTTTTGGAAATCTTTACTTGGATCTATACAATTGTTTATGTTACTTGGAAAGTATTATTCTAGCCAAGTAGCTGCCGTCAATTTTGTTTCCGTTTTACCACATTTTTCACAACTTTCCGCAGTATTTCTGGTGATAACCGTTCGGATCCCTGTAGAATATACTCTTAAAATACTACGATTGTCTGGAGAAGTCTGTCCATGCCAAATCGTCAAAACGGGAGATAAAGCGACCATGAAATGCTTTTTCCCATTATCCATAGTGGGTTCTGCTGTGCGTGCGATTACACGGTCTTAATGAAACAACGTTCCCCAAACCCTGCTCTTTCAATGCCGAGAGCAGTGAAAAAGATTTACATCAGCACCTGCATTTACGGCCTTATCTGATGATGGACCAATTACACGGAGTAAATTATTCACGATTCACCCACGTCCCCGTTTGGCTGCCTAGGCACACACAGGTAGCAGTTTTTTTCATATTTTTGCAACTTCTTTTTGAGGAGCTCGAGGCTTCTAATTCCTCCTGTATGCAATTTTCCGGTAATCAATGGAAAACAAGGCTTAATGAGTTGATAGGCCGAAGCCCACATGAGCATCAGCCCTTAAACCAACTTACTCGTCAACCATCACCACCAGTTTCATACAGTATAGGTATCTATTGCAAAGGCAACAGACCATCGAGAGGTTGCTAGTCCCCGAAATAAAAACCACGCATCAAGCAATTATCGGGGATACTAACTCCCCCTTCCTGTGTTTTAGGTTTAACCCACAGCCAGAAGGCTGATCCCCGTTCTGACAATTTATACACTTAGTAAGGGTTTCGGAAGCCTACACAACATAAGACCTGCGAGTTCCTAGAGTTTTATTTGCTACATCAAACGAGGGACTCCTTCCATCTTTACCCGAAAAACAGAATGTCTTGGTTTGACACACACCCAGGCAAAACCTAGTGGAAGTTTTTTTTTTCAATGCTGATAGTAAGACCAGTAACAGCTACTGTGTTGCCGATAGCGTCCTAGAAAAATATTGTCCAATCATGCCTCCCATACCACACAGGATGGATGTAGCGGCCTTTCATTCATCACACATGGATTATCAGTGCCCCAGAAATGAAGATTTTGTTCATTGAAGTAACCGTTTAAATTAAAATGCGCCTTGTCGCTCATGATGATTTTCTACTCAAAATCGCTATATTGATTGCTGAGATTGAGAATGGCTATACACGCGGCGTATGGTAGCGCCATTGATTGTCTGTTGGTATTGTACAGCTGCCTAATTCACAAATGTCAAATATGATTGACGTAAAGCGTCATTTGCAAAAAATATTACATCTTACGATATGGTGATTAATTTTACGCCACCCTGTACAATGTTTATGTAAGAGATGATTGAACTATGTTTTTCTTGCCTTTTAATAGCGCAATTACTCCCAGCAGAACTATAGCGAGATCTTGAGAAAATCTAGTATGCCATAAACCTAATCTGACAGTAGACCAATTCCATGGGTTGAACTATCTTACAGTTCACAATAGTCCCCATTTTGCTTTTAAGGCTTATACAAGTGGCAACTTCTTGTCAATAGTTTATGACCGTATGAACAAACCCCCGCAAATGATATCATTCCTTTGATTTTCTGTTCAGTTTTCTTCCTTTGTTTTCTATTTATTTATTTATTTATGTAACGTTTCGTGTTTAAGCTTGATTGACTTGGCATTGTTTTGCTTAATTTTTTCTGCTGTCAACTTTTATTTAGGTGTAAATTGAATCATCACTTTTGGTGTTCAAAATCTGTCCTTAAAACTAATCTAACGAATTGTTTATGTCAGCAGAAGCCGGAGGTAACAACTGCTAAGACCACACAGTTTTCATTGTAAAAGTCGTGACAAAAAAAGGTTTAAAATGCATTTCTTTTACACTGTCAATATTTATATTGTATAATTTGATAAGTTTATCTGCAGCAACATAAATACAATTAATTGCTGTTTGCAAGTTTGTCTGAAGAAAGAAACAAAGACACTCTACTCTAGTCCTTGACAAAATGCAGTAAACAAGCGAAGAGACAATTCAAATTATACAACACAATTGGCGACCATTTGTCATAAACTGGCATAGTAAGGCTTTATGTATTTTTGATACAAAACTAAATATATAAATACTGGTAGATGCTAATTTCTAACTTAAAGAAATCAAATTTCTTACTCAAACTTTGCATTCAAAAATAAATTTAAAATAATATATTATATTTAAGGAAAACTGTCATCTAAAATAAAAATTTTCATAATAAATATTTAATATTATATGTTATGTTTCTGGTTAGAGTTCATTCCATCTTCAGCCAAGATGGATTCCGAATTTTCAAGTATAACAATAAATGCCGTGATCAATAACTCTTGATCAAATACGACATGAAAAAATAATTTAATACTAAATTGGGGAGCAGCTGTTTCCTATAGGATTCGAACTCGGAATCATCTAAACATGATGTATTTTAATACGGCCGCTCAATAAATTTCCCCCAATACGGCGAAGCGTTGACATAAATTTGTTCCATAATTCGTTTAATGAAGCACAATAACGACGAACAAGTAGCAACGGTTATAAAATTATTTACTAACAGTGAGACCACATTAAAAGAATAATAACTATTAATATAAAAGATATTTGCAATAACACAACTTGAACCTATTTTCATAGTTAACTACTTACTTATTATTTTTATTTTATATCATTATTACATGTTTTAACTGCTATAAATCAAAACTAAGACTGGCATAACTAGGCCTAATATCTCATAGAACAAGAGGTTTGTAGCGTGGCCAAATCTAACATATTGCAAGAAATTTTCACCTGTGTATCGGGAAAATTCTTGACAAATTAAGTCATAGCACTAAATCAAATCAAATCCACTTCGATATTTAAATCGAAAAGTTTTAAAATTTATACCACTTCATAAAAATACTGTCATAAAATTTATTACAAGTGTTAACACCCCAAAAACATATGACTGTCGCGATATTACTATATACATCATAAGCATGATTCTGCATCTTCTCCAGAGCTCTAGTGCGTATTTGCATACAAATTTTAAAATTATACAATAACAGTGCTTACTTAAGATCAAACACCAAATATATAGAAGCTCATAAGAACATACATACGAATATACGAATAAGAGTTTAATGTAAAAAAAATTTACATGGTCCAAAATTCTAAATGATTTTTTTAAATTACTTTAACCGGGCTACTTACTGGTCTCGTTATTTGTTGATTATTCGTTGGATTATCATTCAATGTAATAAGTATAAACAAACTGAATTTTGAAACATTAATGAACAGCTGTCTCTCTAAAATCCTTACAATTTTACTGTCAAAACTTCCTTTGACGAGACAAGTTTCCTGTGGTCAGTCCAAGTTACAGGATTGACATAACACAGCAAAAAGTGGAATGTTAAAGAACGGAAGATAATAAAAGCAGAAGGGCGGACATTATGGAAACATATCACTTCCTTGGAACACACGATGCTTGTAACAGAACATTGTAACTGTGGCCTTACACATACTGGCAATACATAGAAATGTATTTGCGTATATATACATTACTCGTACATGATTGTTATTAAAATTAATACTACGCTCTCATTTACTTGATTATCAATTGCAAATACAAAAGTAGTCGTATTGATAGATACATCAAATTTGTACGAAATGTACATATGTTTGCTTCTAAACATACACACATTAAGGGGGCTCCATCCACAGTTCACCTAGTTTTTTTATAATAATAGAAGGGCTTAGAAATGTTATACGCAAATCAAAATGTCGACCAAATAATCACCACGGCTTCGGTAATATATCTCTATCCGATGGTCCATATTTTCGATGACTCTGAGACATAATTGAAGTTCAATGGCATTAATGTATCAAATTATCTCATCCTTTAGCTTTTTAATATTTTTTGATTTTTAAATATCCCCAGAGAAAGAAGGCTCAAGATGTCAAATCACATGATGGGGGCGGCCAATTAACATCGCCATGTCATAAGTTAACCCAGCCATTAAATCGCGCATTAAAGTCATTGCTTCATTGACAGTGTGGCAATTGGCACCATCTTGTTAGAACCACAAGTCATCTAGATCTACATGCTCAATTTCTGGCCACAAGAAGACTATTATCATCTCGCGATATGGAACACTATTCACGCTAATTGCCTGCCTACCCTGATTTTCGAAGAAGTGAGAACCGATGAAGCCACCAGCCCATAAACCGCACCCAACAGTCACTCTTTGTGGATGCATCGGCTTTCCAACAATCACTCATAGATTCTCATTTACGGTAATTCTGAAGTGAAAGTATACTTTATCGCTGAAGGCGAAATGCACGACATGCATTTTGATTTGAATGCCCACTTTCGTAAAAGTCTTCAACAATCTTAACGCGATTCTCAATTGTGTATCTGTTTATGACTGCATTTGTCTAACACTGAAGCAGTTATGTTAGGTTCAACATACTGCCAGCCATTGAAAAGCCCAACTGACTGTTGCCTGGGTGTGATATGTATATCAGCAGATCTACATGTCATTTGTGCAGAACCAACCCGAGGATTAGATAAAAAAGTTCAATCTACTTGTATTACATTCCGACACCTCCGCCAATTCATACAGCATCGGTCTGCCCTCAAATAAGAAACAGCTGGACACCGACAGAGGAAATGCTAAACACGCTCTGCCCCCTCCTCATTTCTGCAACTTCTACATAAGTCATTAAATAACCTCCTCGACCGCGTCCCCATGTGGCACTGACCCGTCAGGACCACCACTGCAGAAAGCAACCTCCGCTGGAGCAGGCCCCTAAGGATGATAGTCCTCCTGCATCTTGACCATATCATCCTTAATATTCGACAGGTAACCTCACTAGACTATCTGTCTTTGGCGGTCTGAAAAAGTTGATGCTGTACTTGTTTCTTACAGCTCCTAAGCGGGATTCCAACGATCCCATCTATATCCCTTTGTTGCAGCTGGACATCTGCCTTTGCCAGTTCGTCCGCTACAACATTTCCAGGCACTTTCCTGTGCCCTCCTACCCAGAAAAGCTCCAGGTTCGAATGTCTTGCTATCTCGTTTAGGGATATCTGGGATTCACAAACCAGCCTCGGCATTGTATAGACCCCAGGTAGTGTAAACAGCACAATCTTACTATTAGTAGTACACTCTGAGTATGGCCTCGATTTTTAACTGCGCTACGCTGCACTCATTTTGCAGCCTGAAACTAATCCTCCTCTCGTACAGGGGGATAAAGATACCACCACCAACTCCCGAGTCCGTCTTGGATCCATCTGTAAAGTTTTCAAGCACATCCTCTTGCCGATCTCTGCTGATCACCTCTTAGACCGTGCCTAACAAAATTTCATCAAATCTCTTGTTGCGCAGTAAAGCCGGTGAGTAATTTTATCCGGAAGGTTCAATATTCTTATTACACTGCAGCAAAGAAATGTGAAATTATGTTGGGTAAAAAACTGGACATTAAGGTGTGAGACCATATGTTTCTATGTTGATATCATCTGATATGATGGAAAAATATAATCTTATATGTAGAACAAGAAGAAAAGAAATAAAACTGAGTTTTTACTTCAAAACTAGAGGATTGAATTTTATTTATTTTTTTAATTCAAGTCTCATGTGTCAAAACAGTCAAAAGTTTTATTTCTATAAATAACACAAATATACATACGTCTGAATACCGGAATACCGTACGGCTGAAAAATTAATTATCTTTGTAATGTGTTGCACTTTGCGCTGGGCAATTGATCACAAATGAATGTGACCTGGACGATGAATGCGTGTTGCGTAAAAATATTTGGGCTTGGGGAACAGGATCCTTAATCTCGTCAGATTAAAGTCCATTGTAGTGCGGTGATGCCTCAGTGAGCCAATAGAGTTTGATACCACACTATCACCGATGAGCTTCTTCACTTTTTCTTACGCTCGGTAGAGTAACCCCAAAATATATTTTGAGGCATCGGCCCAAATATGAGAGTTGTATTCTGTTCTCGCTCGGTTATAGGTGGTATACATATTAAGAAGTTCGGATGGAGCGAAGTATGGCTTGCACTATTTTAGGAAATTGAGGTACTCGAATACTTCATTTGAAAAATGAAAAATGTTTTTGTGTCAATAAACTACACTGAGTCTTACGGCCCTGTTTTTACGACAGCATTCGGAAATAAAAGATGATCAATATTTAGAAAAGAGAAAGGGATGTAAAGAAGTCAAGAGAATAAGAAACCGAGCCCTACGGTACACCTGAATGGATCTTGAACGTGATGTCTTCGAGAAAATCTGTCATTTATATTTTGTCTCTTGGTACCGATCTCAGATAGGCTGAACCTACGAGTATACCTGAATGAGTACGAATAGCAAAGGCCACTCTCATCTGCAAACTGGTCGATAGGGTTAGAATTTGACATAGTAGTCATTAAGAAAAAGAACAAAAAGAGTAGATGAAAACCCCCAGCTCTGAGGTACCCCTGAATTGATCTTGAACTCGTTTGATGTCTTAACGAGGAACTGGTTAGCAGCGAGCTAGTCAAAGACTAATGTCTAGTAAATGTGACTAAACTTCAGCCTATCAACATCATATATATTTTGGCGTCTGATTTGATTTTCGTTATTCAGTGTGTCATTCATATTTTACCGCTTGAAAACAATCTCAGATGGACTGGGCTGAATGAGTGTGAATGGGAAATGTTCCTGTCATTTGCAAAAGAGTGTATAGGGTTAGAAATTTGACATAGCAGGTTATTAAGGCACATAAAAAACAAAGTAGGTAAAAGAAAAGAGCTTTGCGGTACACCGGAATTGAACTTCAAGATCTTCGTTTGACGTCGTTCATGAGAAAATTGGTGAGCACTCCGGTACATAGCGAGTTGGTCAAGGACTAATATCTAGTAAAATGACTGATCTTGAGCTCATCAACATCATACGTCCTTGGCGTTTGATTTCATTATCATTATTCAGTAAATTATTCATATTTTGCTTCTTGGCACCGGTCTCGAACAGGCTGGGCATCGATAGCTGGATAAGTGCGAATGGCCAGTGCTGCTGTCAAAAAGAGTGAATAGCGTAAGAAATTTGACTTACGAGTAGAAAGCCATTACGAAAAATAAAATGGAGTAAGTAAAAGAAATGAGCATTGCGTACCGCCTGAATTGATCTTGAACGTGGTTCGTTAGAAACTGGTTGGTCCAGTACTAATATCTAGTAATATCCCTGAACTTCAGCCCAACAACTATATATGCCTTTGGTGTCCTAGTTGTTTATAAAATTGCTCCGAGGAATAAGTACTGGTCTTCCTAGCTCTTTAATTGTCCAGGTTCCATATCGTGTATAGATTGAGTAAACATTGCAAGCCAAATACATGAAATTAGGCAGACCATTGTTTCACTAAATACCTTTACATTTTGCTAAACTTTAATATTTATATGTACATACTTCTAAGTCCTTTTAATACTACCCTCTTAGTTTTAATCATAACAATCATCTGCAGACCGGAGTATAAACCATAGGAATACAGATAGTTTTTTCTTATTATTATTTTACCAATTGTCTGTGAAAAACACAGGCCAAATAATTGAACTTCTATTTGATTGTTACTTTGAAGGAGAAAAGAACAAACAAAAGGCAATTTACAACAAACACGACCTTATTGATGTTGTGCCATAGAGAAGGAAAAGTATTTTTAAGCCAAGTAAATATTATTCTCATCTTTTTTTACATTTTCTTTGAATCAAGTTTGACTCCTTTTTTATTTGCATGGAAATGAAAATGACTACACCAACAAAAACAAGAAAATTGAAGAAAATGAACAGGAAAACTGATAAAAATGCAAATTATATCAATAGTTGTCTAAATGACAATAAATTTACTCAAGAATCAATGGATAAGGGATATGCAATGGGTAATAAGACAATAATGGAACACTAGCCATGACTTTTCACAAAAAAGGAAGAAAAACAAAAGAAAAAAGGAGCACATTCTTATGAACAGACGACTTGACAGGGATTTGACCACAGCGGATTCTTTAATATGCAATGACAAGCCTTTGAGGAAATGAGTGTATGTGACCAAGTAAAGAAACAAATTTACATATATTTAACATTAGAAAGAAATATGGTTTATGTGGTAAATTTACTCCAAAGAACAAGCACTCAACTAAAAATTAAAAAAAAAGGTGACTACAAATACTTTTGTAATGCCCTTGTATTTGCTAAATACACATATTCATACAGCCTTCGTCTCTAATGGTTCAAGGCGTTTTAAGTTTTCTTTTTAAGAATGTAACTTTTGAAATATTCGTTATAGGCACAACTATATATTGTACAGTAGAATCTAGAAACAGCTAACCAGCTTAAAATTTAAACAGCCAGATTGATTGACTTATGTGCCAGATCTCTGCGTGCAAACAGACAAGTAGCATCGAAAGTTATAAAAGGTCGAGTAAGTTAACCATATTTCCCTATTTATGTGCCCGTTCAAAGCACTTAATTGCTCAATTAACTTTTCAGAGCATATGCAATTTTTTTAACTCAAT
Source organism: Thecocarcelia acutangulata (assembly GCA_914767995.1). Taxonomy (NCBI): domain Eukaryota; kingdom Metazoa; phylum Arthropoda; class Insecta; order Diptera; family Tachinidae; genus Thecocarcelia; species Thecocarcelia acutangulata. Next base: position 140,212,082 of record OU612094.1, on the reverse strand, counting down.
TTCGCATAAGAAAATGGTCAGATTAAAAATATGTTTAAAGTCTGTACAATTCGTGATGCTATTTTGCTATTTATATCAGTGTAAGACGCACTGCCGTAAATTATCAATATATAAATAGGCACACACATAACTTTACATCCATTTCCCTTTTTTATCAGGTGGTTAAATTTTATGGGCCGATATTGAATGGGTACCATATTTATACGTATATTTTTTTATTTATTTTTTTTCATTTCATTTGACATTTTTCAATTCCACACTAATTCAATTTAGACCATAGAAAAATACACAATCGAGCAACGCGTTAAAGCTATTCAGGCTTAAATCAAAGTCGTGCACTTCGTGATTTTTTCGGTCAATTTAATCGTACAAATGTGCGCATAATCGTGCAAAAAATTAAGCAAATCGGATCTGCTCGTATAGTCGTTCTGTGGAAAATATTACTGCTGTTCGCAATAGTGTGGCTGAAGAGTTGTCCACCTCAACTCGTCGTAGTGCCCAACAATTGCACTTCTCACGCTCGTCGTTGGTGAACATTATGCATAAAGACTGGAATTTACACGCTTACAAGGAGCAATTGACTAAAGAACTAAAGCCTCTTGACCATTCAAAGCGTCCTCAATGGTCAGAATGGTGGCAAGATATAGCAACAGTGGATGTTAAATTTTAAAAGAAAATCATCTTCACATTTTCACTTCAGTGGATTCGTCAAACTTAGCAGAATTACCACATTTAGGCGAATGATAATCCAATCTAATGTTTGTCGACAAATCCATTCACCCACAAAGACTGACTATTTGGTGCGGTTAGGGCCATATTGCTCGCTATAGTGAGACTTCTTTCTTTCGACCGACGGATGGAGGTGTGCCGCCAAGGTCGCGGCGGCCATTTGGCCGACAATTTATTCCGCGTATATTTAAATCATACCAATATTAACATAATAAAACAAAATTACAATAATTCCTAAATAATTTGTGTTTTATTCAAAATCAACATCGGCCTTTAGTTATACTAATAATCCAATTAGAAGTATTTTTTAAGCAATAAATTGCGAAAAAAAAACATTTTCTGCGCACTGAAATATTTGTGTTATAATTTTAAGCAATTCTATATAATCATTCTCAAACACCTTCCGAGCGAAGCATGGGTGGTCAGCTAGTAATAATAATAAATCCGATTATCGTTATGAATGTGTTTTGTATGTGTAAAAGAAATTTAAAACTTACTTTTTGCATTAAATATTTAACAGATAATAATAATGTTGTTCTTTTATATCTCCGCTAGATTAATTTATTTTGTCGTTCTTGTGAAAATATTCGTATTGTCTCTCTCTTCCTTCATTTTCCTCGCCGTCAATACCCCAAGCTGTTTAAAAAGTAATTTTTAATAAATAAATGTCTACTTTTCAATGACTAATTGACTAACTAAATAACAAGCAAATTAAATAGAGAAAGAACAATTAGAGTTCTGCAGTAGTAACAAACAAAGAGTACCAAGTTAATTGTCTTTTAATTTAGTCCCGTAAATACAACACTTTTAGGTCCCATAACTATTCAAGAATTGTTAAGTGTTTTATAAGGAGTTTTTGAATTATTTGTGTGTATTACTGCATAATTGACCTCTTGACTTAACAACAGAACAAGTTCAACAAATGTCAAAAGTGTCGGGAAAACGAAAAAAGAGCTGATCAAAAATTCAGCAAAATTTTCATTCCCAAATACTTTAAACGAGAAAAACCTACACATAAAAAAACTTTAAATGCCATTCATGTCTGACGCAATGTCTAGTCACAATCTCCTGCCATGGGGTTATTTAAGCAGACATATTTATTTTGTAATTATTACCCTGCTACTCCTCTGCCAGTCGTCCCTGTTGCAAACTGTCCTCACGAATTCCGACATAATATGAGTGTTGAATGGAAATAATATTTGGCTCTCTAACTTTTTCCCACTCTCACTAAATGTTGGCAACACAACATGATTATTACATTGTTGTAATAACTACAAGAAAAAACAAAAATGACGAGAATTTCAACGTTTTACTTTATCTTGAACTTTATTTGTAACAAATCTCTGCAACTATTTACATGTTTATTATCTCACTCACTCTCCCCAAAATTCCCATTACTCTTCCCTACTTAACAACGCACAGTTGACTCGTTTTGTTTCGGTTACAATTTGTGTTTTCCAGAATTGATTGTTTTGTTTGCTGTTTGTAAAGATAAGCGCCTAAAACAATTCTACCCACCGCCATCTTTTGCTCCACTTTGATGCAGTCAGTGCTTTTTATGCAAACTCGGCTGTTTTTCCTTTTTGAATGGAATTCTTTTTTAGTTGTTTTTCTTTTGATTTCATAAAAATAGTCGTAAACACTTGAGAGTGTGTGTACTCGGTTAAAGAGAGTGTAAAGTCGAAAAGATGTGGGGGAAGGAGTTCTTGAAAAGGGATTTATGGGAATGAAATGGGTGGTTGGCTGCTACTGGTTGCCACTAATGGCTTTATTTGCATGTGTGTATATATGTTTGATTGTTATTATTGTTGCTGTACGTTTGAGTGTAGTTTTTGTTTTCTTTTCTTTTGTTGTTTTTTTAGCTTTGATGTCGATTTTCCTTTTTGTTGTTTTAAATAACACTTCCTTATTCGTCTGTTTGTATTAACCCACACCAAATGTGGACTACTGCTACCAATACCTGCCTGCCTACCTACCACTTCTTCAAGCCACTGTTCAAGCAAACGCAACTACAACTACAACGTTAAACAACAACTATAGCATTATCAACTACTAAAAACAATCCTTTGATGTTGACTGTTTAAAGTGCCGTTTGAAGGTTTTAAAGTATACATGTACCTAGTATGTGTATGTATGAATAGAGATGTGTGTGAGAGAGCGAATGAAAGTATGTACTTTGTATACGTGTGCATGTGTGTAGGCATGCACTTGTTGTTTTTTGTGAAAAAATTCAAACACATTTCCAAACAAACTTTGTAAAAAAGGCGTGTGCGACCTTGACCTTATTCTTTTATGTTTTTGTTATTGGTCTCCTTTTTCTCTTTTAATATAAAATGTATAACATCACATGTAAGTATGTGTGTATGTTACATATTTGTCTGTTAATGTTTTGCTATACAACATTGTTCTGCTTAATGCTGTTTAAGATTTACATTTACTGTTATAAAGTGTTGTACATATGTAAATATAACTTAGATTATTTTACAGTTGTTGGTTCTGCTCATGCATTTAGATTATCTATCAATGACTACGCAAATGGGAATGTGCATGTGTATGTTAAGTGCGCTTGAAAGATGTAGTTTTACAGTTAACTGTGTTATGAATCAATATTACAATATTTAAAAAGATGTATACTTGACTTAACAAGCATACGCACTGGGTATTTGCAAACAAAGAAAATATTTTAGCTCACGCTCATACATACACACACCCAACTACACAGCCATGGGTATGCATTTCTTATGTAAAAACATACACATGCAAGCACAATAATCTCTTTGATGTTAAGCAATATCTACTTACTTTGTAACGTAGCCGCACAAAAAGATGTGCAGCGTTGGCATATGATGAATAAAAATGTGTAATTGTTGTGTGTATTTTTGTTAAATACGAGAACCAACTTTGAAGTTATTTAAGAAAATATCTCCACACGCACACGCAGTTCTTAAAGAAGAGATTACGCAGTTTTTTGTGTCAAGATTATTTAAAACCTAACTAATGTATATAGGATACTTTTTGTAGAGCTACGAAAGTTTAATTAATTATAAAAAAAGGATATGTTTTTAAAGTTACACCGCCCGGTATTTACGTTTGATTAACTATAAGAATAAAATCGAATCCTAGTGGGTGCTGATGAGCAGTGTAGCGACTGCGAAAAAGCTAGTTGTCCCCCAGCTTTAGTGTATTCAATTATTTTTTCCTATCTTCTTTGATCAAGAGTTATTGACCGCGGCAATTATTGTTATAATTAAATATTTCTTCGCTTTAGCTAGAATTGAGCTTGAGCCAGACGAATGATACCATAATATAATATTAGAAATATAACAATAAAAGTAAAAACCGTTACACGTATTTTTTGGATTACAAATTAATCTGTTTTAATCATAAACCAAAGAAGAAGGTCTAGTGAAAACCTCTCTCAGGAACATTTACGGTTCCCATGGCAACAATGATGCAGAAAGTGCTGAAAATACAATGCATTATTTTGCAGACAATTTGAAGTAAATGATTTGTTTTAAAATATGTTTAAAGAATGGCACCCGCCAACACAAAAATGAACTTCAACACTTCCTTATGGGAAAGCAGATCGATATAGTGACGATTGCTAACACTCACTTGACGCTCACAGGTGATTTGAAAATTAATGGCTACACACTATATGGCACTAAAGATCTCCGTGGAAGATCTTATGGAGGCTCGGCAGTTCTAATAAAAACCAGAGTTAAACACTATTTATGAGACACGTAAGCAGCATCTCCAAGCAACAAATATATGATTACCTTGTGGTATGGAAGGTGCTGGACTAAATTTTGCTAATCTGAGCAGTGTCGAAAGTATATACACTGGTCACTGGTCAGTTTTAACTTATTTAATTCCAACATTTTAAATGCTGCAATCAGAGTTTGTTTTAGTCTTCTGTGTTGTTATTGTTAACGAACACTACTCTCTTTTTCCTTCTCATTATAACCTAAGTTCCTCGTTCCAGTACAATGCACTGCATATGTAGGGGTTATCCCCTGAGTATGGTCCAAGATAAAAAGAAAAAAAATATATGCGCTGAATATTTTCAAGAAAAAATTTGTATTTCCTCAATTTAGCCCGCCCCGATTTTCAGCAACAGAAAATCAATATTCACATTTTTCCAAATTACTTTAGCCTTGATTTTTAGCGACTGGCGACTATAATGCTAAACATACTATTGGGGGATCACGTTTAATATCCCCGAAAGGACGTGTGCTTTTTGACACTATTTCCAAAACGGGCTTAGATGTGATTTCAACCGGATACCCCACTTATTGGCCGTCAGACCGACGAAGATGTTATCGATTATGGAGTTGCAAAAAATTTTTCTTTAGAGTAGATGCAAGGGGGGCTTGTCATCGGATCACTCACCCACTATAATCTCTGTTCCCCCAGCAGGTTAGTTCTCCATTCAGTGACTTAGCATTGACCGTCAGTAGAGTTAATTGAGTAAAATATAAAAAATAATTGAGTACTCATTGTACGGAAAATGTTACCTTGAGAACGCCTGAAGATATTGATGTGTCAATTAACGATTTTTCCGAAAACCTTAAACTCGCTGTACAGCATGCTACCACTAACCGCATAAGATCCAGAAATGAGAACAATAGAACTTATTCGTATGAAATTGAGAAACTTCTGCCAGAAAAAAGAAGAGTCTAAAGCGAGTAGCAACTCTGCAGGTCTCCTCAGCTTAAAGTTAGGCTACGGGAATGTATAGATCAATTTATTTCTCTTATATATCTATTATCGCTTTTAATTTCGTCAAAGAAGGTGCAGAACTTAGGAGAAGAAGACACTCCCTTCCCAAGCCCTCTTTCTCTTAACTTTGTTAATGTATAGAGCCTGAGTGTATTTTTAGGCCAACTTGTACCAATGCGTTCATAAAAATTGGTTTAAATAGTTTTGCAGCAAAATATTACCCTTAACCCACGTGACCATAGTTTTGCAACAATATAAGCTTGCTGATATTGAAACAGGTTTAATTTATAAAGCATAACAGATACATGAATGAGCTTTTGTGTTTCACCGGGGGCCATCCTAAAGACACTTGGATTGGAGTACAAATGGCGTCCACACGTTAATTGGGTTTTATTTGTCCTTTTTGGTTCCTACAACTATTGTTTCGGAAACAAAAAAAAAATTTCCTAAGTTTTGACGGTATACCGTCTCTTGACCTTACCCTATGTACTTTAATGAATTTTTATATAGCCTATAATTGTCAGAAGGTTTTACTCTAAACTTTGTTGCACACACTTTTCAAATCGCACTAGTAGATCCAAAGGTTACCTCTTACATACTTACAAACATTCAAACTTTTCCTTTTTATATATTAGGATAGCTGAAATGTACTTTATCGAATATACAATTTTATGACATTAACGTTTAAATATGATTTCGAACATATGGACGCATACACTCACATTTGTTTGTGAATTATTCTCATTCCAAATGTGATAATTCTGCTTATTTACTTGATCCTTCGACCACAAGTGACTTTTATTACAGAACAACACTTTGAATAGAAACTAAACATTAAATCAATTGACGAACAGAACCATCATTCGGATGCAAAAAAACTGTTCTCAATTTAAAAGCGTTGCTCTATTGTAAGCGAAGCAAACTAAAAAAAGTAATTATCAACCGTTAATGTCTACAAGGTGGCAACACTAGAGCAAAATTACAACGATACAACAACAACAGGCATGTGGTAAGCTATGCTTGTCAAAAATATTTGTAACTTTTTCACAATTAAAAACTATGAAAGCATGTTTTCATAAATATAAACTGTTTTTATTTGAACTATTTTTTTATTTACAAAATAATTTTTCAATGCTTAATTCAGAATAAACCTTAGTGGTTTATTCCAAAATGTAAACAATACATTTGACGTAAATGGCTTACTATATTAATAATAGCAAAAAACTGTTACATGCCGTAGCGTTGCCACCCTGTAGACATTAATGCACCTTGATGGGATGTCAAATAAAGCAATGTTGCCAACTCAAAGTTGTAAACCTCTAGGAAAACGCCCAATACAAACATATAATGAAAATATTTTTCAATTAATAATAAGTCAGTTTACCACACGAGTGCAATAGTTTAATAGCCACTAATAAAAATTAAGATGAATTGTTTAAATTAACATGATACTAACTTTATTCGAGAGATAATATTCCGGCATTATAATTTAAGTATGACTTCTGGCATATGACCGCCATGGCTGGCTTGGATGTAATCTGAAAATCCAATTTTCGATTACCTTTTCCAAAATATGTGGCCGTATATCGGCAATAACGCTGCGAATGTTGTACTCAAAGTAGCTATCCCACAAAAATTAGTCTAGCGGTATTAAATTGCATAATATAGGAGGCCATGGGAAACTATACGACTACCAAATGTTTCCTTCAATAAACATTTGCCAAAACAAAATTCTTGGAACGTAAAAAACTCACGAATTCACAACGATAAAATGGTAAAAGATGAATTTTCTAAGTATACGACCAAGTATATCAATAAGCTGGAACTTCATTGAAATCCTCTTGTATGCAACATACTTAATTTTGGCGGCCGCACTGGGTTGCGAAGAAGGGATCTTCTTACCACCCTTAGAGTGTTAAATAGGCGATGGTACTGACATAGTTCATGCAAAATAGATTTTTTGCCTAGCATTGGCCGGACTAATTTTTTGTGTTTAGTATTATGATTCAAATCTACTTATTGCTCGTTTACATTGTGAAGATAAGAGCTAAAAAGAACATGTTGCGCCGTCTTGTTGAAACCACAGCTCCTGCAAATCAAGGTTGTTTAATTGATGAACGAAAACTTATAATAATGTAATAATGGCTCTATAGCGGCTAATGGCTCTAAGCATAAATCTCTTAACAGCTGACAAAATGGGCGTCAGTTAAAAAAGTGCTGCCAACCTAAAAAAAATAAAACATCCTTAATTATATGTATGTATTAATGTTAAATAGTCGAACTTTATTTTAATATTTCTAATATTATATGATGATGGGTTGGTATCATTCGTCTAGCTCAAGTTCAATCCTGGCTAAAGCCAAGAAATATTTTTATTTATAATGATAACAATAATTGCCACGATCAATAACTCTTGTCTTCTTTGATCAAGAGTTATTGATCGCGGCAATTATTATTATAATTATAAGTAAAAATATTTCTTGGCTTCAGCCAGAATTGAACTTGACCTAGACGAATGATACCAACCCATCATCATATAATATTAGAAACATCCTTAATTATGATTATTAGTAGATATTTATACGTGAACTATTATCTGTTTTACAATTTTTAAATAATTTCAGAAGATGCCTCGTTATTGTATAGAACTGCAAATAATATGACACAACTATTTTATGAATATGTGTATGTTGAATACACATACATACATATTTATTTATAAACATGGGGCATAAAATAATCTTCTAAGAGTTTTTGTTCTTCTTGCACGCACTGCCTCTGGGCAATTCTAGCTGCTACTTTTAACTGATGTAATTAGAATATTGTTACAGGGGAAACAAACAAGCTTAGACGAAAACACACACAAGCTTTTTATACCCTTCACAAAAATGTAAACGGTATATATAAGTTTGTGATTCCGTTTGTAATTTCTACAGTTTTTTTTGCGACCCTATAAAGTATATATATTCTGAATCAGAATTAATGGAAAAGTCGATTAAGCGATGTCCGTCTGTCCGTCTGTCCGTCTGTCCGTCTGTCCGCTGTTGAAATACCGTTTCTGAGAAAACCATAAGACTTAGAAACTTTTTTCTTTCACCATTCTTTTACCCCATCGATTCATGGGTTTGCTATTGAAATTCAGTAATATCGGTCCACGTATAGCTGAGATATATTCAAAATTCCGAAAAAAGCCATTTTTTTTTGCATTTTTGTATGAAAATTTTTGAAAACAAAAGTTGTTCGTTTTGCTTCAAACTTCACACACTTATTAAGCATGGTGACTAAAAGACAAAAAATTTTTTTTTCAGATATCGGTCCATATATACCCGAGATATAGCCCAAATCGGATTTTAATGAAAATGTCGCACAGGCGAAGCTAAATAACTTTTTTTTGCTCAAAAGCAGTTCTGGTAATAAAATTAAGTTACATAAATATGGAAAATGAAAATTTCCGATATCGGTCCATATATACCCGAGATATAGCTCAAACCGGGGTTTCCATGAAAATGCCGCGTAAGCGAACTTAAACAACTTTTTTGTGCTCAAAAGCGCTTCTGGTAATAAAATTAGGTTACATAAATATGGAAAATGAAAATTTCCGATATCGGTCCATATGTACCCGAGATATAGCCCAAATCGGGTTTTTCATGAAAATGTCGCATAAGCGATCTCAAACAACTTTTTTTTGCTCAAAAGCAGTTCTAGTAATGAAATAAAGTTATATAAGTATGGAAAATGAAAATTGTCGATATCGGTCTATATATACCAGAGATATAGCCTATACCGCGGTTTTCATGAAAATGCCGCGTAAGCGAACTTAAACAACTTTTTTGTGCTCAAAAGCAGTTCTGGTAATGAAATTAGGTTACATAAATATGAAAAATGAAAATTTCCAATATCGGTCCATATGTACCCGAGATATAGCCCAAATCGGGTTTTTCATGAAAATGTCGCGTAATCGATCTTAAACAACTTTTTTTTGCTCAAAAGCAGTTCTGATAATGAAATAAGATTACATAAATACGGAAAATGAAAATTTCCGATATCGGTCCATATATACCCGAGATATAGCCCAAATCGGGTTTTTCATGAAAATGTCGCGTAAGCGAACTTAAACAACTTTTTTGTGCTCAAAAGTAGTTCTGGTAATGGAATAGGGTCATATAAATATGAAAAATGAAAATTTTCGATATCGGTCCATATATACCCGAGATATAGCCTATACCGGGGTTTTCATGAAAATGCCGCGTAAGCGAACTTAAACAACTTTTTTGTGCTCAAAAGCAGTTCTGGTAATGAAATTAGGTTACATAAATATGCAAAATGAAAATTTTCGATGTCGGTCCATATATACCCGAGATATAGCCCAAATCGGGTTTTTCATGAAAATGTCGCGTAAGCGAACTTAAACAACTTTTTTGTGCTCAAAAGCAGTTCTGGTAATGGAATAGGGTCATATAAATATGAAAAATGAAAATTTTCGATATCGGTCCATATATACCCGAGATATAGCCTAGACCGGGGTTTTCATGAAAATGCCGCGTAAGCGAACTTAAACAACTTTTTTGTGCTCAAAAGCAGTTCTGGTAATGAAATTAGGTTACATAAATATGAAAAATGAAAGTTTTCGATATCGGTCCATATATACCCGAGATATAGCCTAAACCGGGTTTTTCATGAATACGCGGCGTAAGCGAACTAAAACAACTTTTTTGCTTAAAAGCAGTTCTAATAGCAAAATAAGGTTATATAGGTATGGAAAATGAAAATTTCCGATATCGGTCCATATATACCCGAGATATAGCCTAAACTGCGGTTTTAATGAAAATGTCGCGTAAGTGAACTTAGACATCTTTTTTTGCTTAAAAACAGTTCTGGTAATGAAATAGGGTCATATAAATATGGAAATAGAAAATTCCGATATCGGTTCATATATAACCGAGCATATTTAGGTCACATTTTTAATATACTATACATATTCGTGACTATCGTGAAGGGTATTTTAGATTCGGCCCAGCCGAATATACTACACTCTTACTTGTTTATAAATCTTTTTTTTTTTTTTTTTTTTTTTTTTTTACTGAGAAAACTTTTTAGAGAGAATATTTTTTTAAAATTATTGTTTCAAAGAAGCCAATTAGGTTTTTAGTAGTTTGCAAAAGGATTTTGACTTAATCATTGTTTTAAAAATGAAACTGCTAAAGAATTTTTTATTTTCTTCTAGTTCACACACATATGGAGTGAAGCTTGGATATAACGAACTTTGTTATAATGAAAAACTTATACAATGTATGAGTCCATTAAAGCACTGATTCAGTTCCTACACAATTGTACGGTTCATTTATAGAAAAATGTTACAAAAGTCTCATTGGCTTTACAAACTCGCTTCAAAAACACGTTGTAGTGCCACACTCTTGTACTCGTCCAAGAATGAATTTCCCAGTTTATGTATCGGATTGTTACATTATAAGAGCCGATATTGAATGTAAACCACATCTAAGCGTCAAGCTTTTTCTGCATTTCATATGATATTTCTCAATTTTATACTAACGCAATTGAAAGATGCACAACCGAGCAATGCGTTAAAGTTATTCAGGCATATTTTGAAAAGGTTTTTCAAATCAAAATGCATATCGTGCACTTCGTGATTTTTTTCGGTCAATTTAATCGTCTAAATATACGTGCAATCGGAAAAACCGTGCAAAAAAATCCGGGTCTGTAGGAGACGACAAAATAGCAGTACATGCTCGTACAGCTCAGTCTGCAGAAAATATTGCTGCTGTGTAGCTTAAGAGTCATCCAGCTCAACTTGTCGTCATGCCCAACCATTGCACTTCCCACGCTCGGCGTTGCTAAACATTCTGCATAAGACTTGCATTTACACGTTTACCAGGTGCAATTGACTCAAGAACTAAAGTCTCCTGACCATTCCAAGAGTTGTCAATGGTCAGAATGGTGATAATAAATGGCAGCAGGGGTTGATCAATTTTCGAAGAAAATCATCTTCAGTGATAAGGCACATTTTCACCACAGTGGGCGAATAATACTCTAAGAGTGATTGTCGAAAAACCAATGCACCCACAAAGAGTCACTGTTTGGTGCGGTTTATGGGCTGGAGGCATAATCGGGCCGTAGTTTTTCCAAAATTAGGCCGATCAGATAGTTATTGTGAATGGTGTTCGCTATTATGAGATGATAACGAACTTCTTATGGACGGAATTGAAAGATATGGAAGTGGATGATGTGGATGTGGTTTCAACAGGCACCGTCCTGTTGGACATCGTGCGATGTTACCATATAGACATGTTTTACCATTTTCCTTTGAACTTTTTTCGTCTTTATAAACTGTGAGTTAGCTATTTGCAAATATTTTTTATTAGCAAATAACTTCTACGTTTTTTTTTTTTTTTCTTATCTTGGACCAGGGGATGACCCCTACATATACAGTGCATTGTACCAGAACTAGGAAAATAGGTTGTGAGGAGGGGGATAGAGAGCGTAGTGTTTGTGAACATTTGACTTGAACTTTCCAACGCTATAACAGACAGGAAACACCTCTGCAGACGAAGCGTACGGCTGAAAAACGAATTCTCTCTGTAATGCGTAGTACGATTCCCTGGGTAATCGACCACAAATGGATGAGCTGTGGACGATGAACGCGTGCTACGTAAAAATGTGTGAGTTTCGGGAACAAGATCTATAGTCTCGTCAGAGCAAAATCCATTGTAGTAACGATAGAACAGAGTAACGCACCCTACACTGCGTCGATGCTCCAGTGAGTCAATAGAGTTGGATACCCTACTGTCACCGATGAGCTTCTTCGCCCTCTCCTGCACACGGCCGAGTAGCCCCAAAATAGACTTTGAGGCACCGGCCCAAACATGAGAGTTGTATTCCATTTTCGGTCGGATGTAGGTGGTATAAATAGTAAGGAGGTCGGATGGAGTGAAGCACATCTTACACCGTTTCAAAAACGCGAGGTACTTGAATGCTTCTTTAGAGACGTGAAAAATGTGATCATTCCAGCGAATTTCATTCCAAGAACATCAAGAGCATCCGATTCCTCAATATTTATACCATCCATTAGTACAGATGAAGCAGCATTTGCGGTCGTGTGTTTGTGTGTTAATAAACAACATTGGGTCTTACGAGCGTTAAAGGCTACTCTGTTTTTACAACCCCAATCAGAGATTAATAGAAGATCACTGTTCAGTGAATCATACATATTTAGCCTCTTGGCAGCGATCTCTGACAGGCTAGGCCTATAACTAAAAGAGTACGAGTGGCAAATGCTGCTGTCATCCGCGAAAGAGTGGATAGGGTTGGAAGTTTGATAGAGAAGGTCGTTGAGGAAAAAAAAATTGGGTAGGAGAAAGAACGGAGCCTTGCGGTACCCCTGAATTAATCTTGAACTCGTTTGATGAGACCCCATCTATAACAACTCGTATAGTGCAATCTCTGAGAAAGCTCGATATAAACCGAGAGAAGTCATCACCGACACCAAAAGCAGTAAGTTTTGCTAGTAGTGCACCATGCCACACTCTGTCAATATCCAGAGCCACCACCCTACTTTCACCAAAATGATGGATTGAGAGGCACCATTTCTCTGAGAGATATGCCATAAGATCGCTCGTATACTAAAGAGGCGTGCTAATGGGCGCGCAAGCATAGAAACGAGATAACAATGAATAAAACTCAATTGTTTGGATTTCTGTTCTCTGCTGTTTGATACTTTCATAAAACACAGTGAAGTGCCCGGAAATGTTGTAGCAGGCGAACTGGTGTCCAGCTGAAACAAAGGGATATAGATAGGATCGGTGGAATCTCGCTTAAGAGCTGTAAGAAGCAAGTACTGCGTCAACTTTTTGAGACCGCTCAAGACAGATGGTCCAGTGTGGTTACCTGTCAAATATTAAGGCTGGCATGGCCCAGATATGATAACACAAGGATTATCATCCTTAAAGGCCTGCTCTGACGGTCGTTGCCTCCTGCTGTGGCGGGCCTGACGGGACATTGTCACATAGAAAAGCAATCGAGGAGATTAAATTTTTCATTTAATGACTTCTGTAGAAGTCGCAGAGACGAGAAGGAGGTAGAGAGTGCTGTCCAGCTTTTTCTTATATAAGGGCTTTGTATTTACACAGACCGATGCTGCATAGTTTGGCGGAGATATTGGAATGTGATGTAATTGTATTTTACTCCTTTGTGCAATCCTCGGATTGGTTCTGCACCAGTGATATGTAGATGTCCTGAGATACTCGTACATATCACACACAGGTAACACAAGGGACCGAATCCCAGTTTAAGAAAACAACAACTTGTTCAACTTGTTTTTCTGTTGACTACTTTTTAGAAAAGAGCACAAAAATGGGCAAAAATAAAAATATATGTAACAATTTTTTTATAAAATAAAATGCAATTATTTTACATGGAAAACATAGTCTCGTTTATAGAGCATACACGTCTAAGCAAAATCAAGTACTTAAAGGATTTCGAGTAGTGTTTTGTCTCGCATCATATTTTCTATATACATATGTATGCATGTATGTTCATTAATTAAATTGGTATGAAACCAAACTGCACCGCAATATTTCGTTTGTTTCTTTTTTTTCTCTCTTTTTCATCGTTGTCCGTATTTTCTATATACATATGTTCATTATTAATTTCGTATGAAACCAAAGTGCATCGGAATAGGTAGCAAGATGTGTATGTTCATGTTTTGTGTTTTCTTTTTCACGGTTGTCCGTGTTTTCCCTATATATGTATGTTCATTATTAATTTATTTTCAATGCATTTCATTAATTTGTAGTGTGGAAGGTGTTGCACTAAATTTTGCTAATCTGAGCAGTGTCGAAGGTATATAAACTGGGCACTGATCTGTTTTAACTAATTTAATTCCAACATTTTAAATGCTGCAATAGACTTTCTTTTAGTCTTCCGTGTTGTTACTGTTAAAGTTAAACCTCCACAAACACTACTACCTCTTTCCTCCTCATGATAACCTATTTTCCTAGTTCCAGTACAATGCACTGCATATGTAGGGGCCATCCCCTGAATACTGGTCTAAGATAAAACAAAAAAATCTAGTAGATTTTGACGAAATGAAATCTACATTGTGACTAGATTTTGAAGAAATCCAATAGTCCACTTACACCAAAGCAAAATCTGCTTATTCGAGATTTCAAGCCAAATCTAGTAGATTTTGAAAAGATTCCACATACAAAATGAAATCTACTTTATGAGTGATACGTCTAGAAAATTTGTGTGTTTTGTCAAATCCCCATGCATAAAATATTTTTGTGAAAATGAAATCTTGCTAAATGCCAAAAAACGGTGGTGTAAACGATATATATTTCATTGTAGAGTTTAATACGAATCTACTAGATTTTGAGTTGGTTTAAATGCAGTATAATAGATTTTTATAAGTACTCTATTACAACACTGTGATTCTGTTCACAGCAGTACTTAAAAATTTGTAGTTGTTGTAGATGCTTTTACCATTAACATTTTCTTGCTTTTGTAGTTGTTGTTGACAACTTGTGTTTTGTTATATCATGACACTTATTTGGAAAGATTTAACGTACGTTACTTACTTCGTTGAATGTACACAACATTTTGGCTCATTGGAATTGTCATTTGAGAAATGTTTCGGAATGTTAAATTGGTGTTGATTCTTATGATGATGTACTTAATTGAAAATAAAGAAAAAATAACAAACAAAAGAGAACAATAGACACAAAACAAAACTTAAGTTTAAACCTAGAATAAAAAAAAAATTAAAGGGCATTTAAATTAAGAACATTTATTTATTTATTTATTTCAACTAAATGCTTAATAACAGCTGAGAAATCAGTATAACAAGGAAATAGATAGAATTAATATAACAAAAATTTCATTAGAAAACTACAAACAGTTATAAATATAATCACTAGACTTTAAATACAAAAGAAATCTTCTCTTAGTAACATGAATATTGTCAGATAAGTCGACGAGATTATAAAATCTGTTTACTTCGCCACAAACTCTACGGAAAGGATCAAAATTTAAGAAGTTTGATCGATGAAATTGAAGATACAGTGCTTATTCTATCGCGAAGACGAATTGAACCAGTATCCCCTTGCAATAACTTTAAAAAGAATAATATATTTGATGTAATTCTTCGGCTTTTCGATGTAGGGAGGTTAATAAGAGCTAGTCGGCTGCGGTATGATGGTAAATTCACTGCTGGGTTCCAGTGGAGATGATTAAGACAGAACAGCAGGAATTGTTTTTGGACTAATTCCACCTTTTTTATATAAAAGCTATACTGCGGATCCCAAATTACTGAGCAGTATTCAAGAATAGGCCGCACCAGTGTAGTAAATAGATTTTTGGTGACGTAAGGATCTTTAAATTCCTTCGCCCAGCGTTTAATAAAATATAAAATATTATTTGCTTTGTTGACAGCAAAAGTGACGTGAGAGTTAAAATTAAGTTTTTTGTCAAAGTAGACTCCAAGATCTAAAGTAGTGGCAACAGTTGTAAGTTCTGTACCATTAATGCAGTACTTAGTTGAAAGAGGTGAATATCGTGTGAAAGTCATCGATTTGCATTTACTTAGATTTATTTCCATGAGGTTAACTTTGCACCATTTAAATAATCTATTTAAATCAGCTTGTAGAAAAGTGGCATCGCTTACATTTGTTATGTTGGAGAAAAGTTTTACATCATCAGCAAACATTAGAATGCTACCAAATTCAATAGCGTTTGGAAGATGTAAATAAGGAATAAAATATTTATTAACAAGGCAATATAATTTAAAATAGGAATGATAATAAACAATTTATGAGACAAAAATATATTCATCAAAAACATTAAGTGTACAATAACAGCCGGGATCATACCAAAGCAAATGAAAAGCTCAAAAGATGTTTCATATATTGTAAATTAAAAAAAAAAAAATACAGTATTTTTTAAATAATATATATAGTTTGCAAAACTAGAAAAGCACGGCTTCATGAATCTCAGAAATTCCCCAAATGCAACTTTCGCACTAAAACGAATGACAGTTAATAGTTTACCTACACGTTCTACGGCCAAAACGCGCACCGAATATGAAAAATTGGTTCCGATTCGGTTAGCGAAGCGGTTCCAAGTTTCACGGGAATTTCCAAAGTTGGCTTCGGGGAACGTCAAAATCTACTTCCTCAAAAGCAACACGGCTTCAATTTACGCACTAAAATGAATGATTGTTTATAGTCCAGATGCATGTTCCACGGCAAAAATGCGCACTGAATATAAAAAACCGGTTAGAGAAGTGCTTATGATTTTTTTTTTTGAAAGTTCTCAAAACCGGCTTCGTGAATCCCCAAAATCATAACACTTCCCCGAAAGCAATACGGCAACTCCCATTTTCGCACTAAAGCAGCAACACTGTATATGCAGTTTTATATACCTACATATGTAATAACACTACATATGTATGTAATAATCAAATATGCAAACAAATGTACAAGTGCAACTAATATAAGCATGTTAAAAATAACTTTATTGAAAAACTAAAAAAAAAATCCGTTAAAATATTTGCTAATTAGACAAAAAAAAACAGAGTTATTTTTCAGCAATAATATTTGTTGATTCAATGAAATTCTTTTGGAAAATTTTTCTATTTCAGCAAATTATTTGATTAGAAACATATGAAACAAAATTTATTAAGCAAACAAGTTTCCTTTTAAGCAAAGAATTATTCTCACAATATTTTTACTTTTTAATATATATTGAGTGTAAGTTTTTTCCACGTTCAATCACGAAATACACTGATTCCGTTAATAAATTGTTTGAATGTTTAAATAATTGTTTGACCTGTAAAGAATCGTGGACCCAAACAAAAATTTAGTAAAAAAAACTAATTGAACGAAAGTAACGGAATTTTTCAATAACAACGGTATATGATATCTAGACTTATATAGGGTGTCCTAGAAGTCAACGTTAAGCCGAACCAGGGTGACAAGATTGATTGTAACCCTCTTGAGAAAAGAAATTATTAGATTATTTATTCACGGTAAACCATATTTGTGTGGATAATCGTATGTTCATTACACAATTTAAAAATACTGTAATATAAAGTGTTTTCAACAAAATTGTCACAAATAAACATATTATTGCTAAAACTGGGCATCTTATTACTATCGTAAGCAGCTATTTTATTGCCATGCCATGATCAGCCACGTTTTTATCATAATAAGCCCTATTATTGTATATTTCTTTTGAAAGTTGAATTTTTCTTGCTACCATGCTACTACCATACACAACCATATTATTGCTATACCACACTATTGACGTGATCAGCCACGTTTCTGTTTTGATGAGTCCTATTATTGTTGTGAGTAGCCATTTTGTTTTTAAAAATGTAACTTTCCATACAACCAGGTTACTACTATAAGCACCCGTATTATTGCTATACGACATTTTTGTTATGATCAGGCATGTTTTTTTCAGTATAAGCCCTATTATTGTTGCGATCAGCTATTTTGCTTTTAAAAATGGATTTTGTTGTGCAACCATTTTACTACCATAAGCAGCTATATTATTGCTATACCACACTGTTACCATGGCCAGCCACGTTT
Source organism: Thecocarcelia acutangulata (assembly GCA_914767995.1). Lineage (NCBI taxonomy): Eukaryota > Metazoa > Arthropoda > Insecta > Diptera > Tachinidae > Thecocarcelia > Thecocarcelia acutangulata. Next base: position 140,194,026 of record OU612094.1, on the reverse strand, counting down.
TTGTCATGATAAGCCCTATTGTGATTAGCTATATTGGTTTTAAAAATGGAATTAACCGTGCAACAATATTATTCCATTTAAGAACATAAAACATATTTCGTATTAAGATTTGAATATCTATTGTTAGTTCATTTTGAAGATTCAATAAATGAAAAATGCTTACAAAAAAAAAAGAACATGAAAATATTTTAATTAAAGAAAAACAGGAAAATTGAGCTATTTGATTAATTCGCTTATGCTGAATACAATTAAAGAAGCGCTCATTTACGAGATTATTTTTCTTTTTGGGAATCTTATAATAATATATATTTTTTTTCTTTTTTTCACCGTTGTCCGTGTTTTCTTTATATGTTCAATATTAATATTATTTTCAATGAATTTCATTACCTTGTAGTGAGGAAGGTGTTGGACTAAATTTTGCTAATCTGAGCAGTGTCGAAGGTATATACACTGGACACTGATCAGTTTTAACTAATTTAATTCCAACATTTTAAATGCTGCAATAGAGTTTGTTTCAGTCTTTCGTGTTGTTATCGTTAACATTTCGCGAACACTACTCTCTCTTTCCTCCTCATGATACCCTATTTTCCTATACTACATATGCAGGGTCATCCCCTAAGTACTGGTCCCAGATAAAAAAAAAAATACTACGCTGCAATAAAAAAAGAACACTGTACTTTTAGATGATGAATTCATTGTCCAAAAATGAAAATATTTGCACTTAATATTTTGTTTTATATATTTTATTATATATTTTTCATTCAAATCTAGTAGATTTTGGGTAGATGTTAATGCCCCATTACATTGTGCAACTTTTGGCGTCAAAATTTTTGTCGTTCCTTCGTTAAAATTGCATTCGCATTTATATTGTGTGATTGTTATCTCAGCAATTTTTTATTGTTGCATACATATGTATATGTATTACATGTATAAAAAACAAATGTTAAAATAAAAAAAATCACCTCTCTACACATGAAAAAAACCAATTGCACTAACATAGTAAGAATTGCAGCGAGAAAACTTGCACTGTGTAAACTTACACTTACTTTTTTCACCTTTTCTTAATCTAAGATTGAGAGAATGAAATAGTCAATAATAGAAAGAGACGGTTATATAAGTTAAACAAAATAACTTATGTACACATAAATAGGACATTTGTAAACAAAACGATAATAACATGTAATTTTGTTCAAAAATATATTTTTCATGTATTTTGTTGAAATAAACTAGTGAAAAATTATTAATAAATGCGAAAAGTGTTAGGGCAAAAACCTCTTTTTTTGTTGTTTTGTTTTTGCATTTGCAAACATCTTTTGGATTTTTCTTTTTTTTTATACTTCCGACATTTTATCGATAACATTTTGAAAAATTTTTACGTGTTTAGATCTTTTCAATATAGCTGAATTGTTTGCTCTTAATAATAATTTTAAGTGAAATATATTTATACTCTTCTCCAAAATCTTAAAAGGACAGAAAAAAAATAAGTATCACTACGGCTTTACAGAGATAATTTATAATTAACCGATTCCGTAACAGCAGCTCAATCGTGTGATTTTTATATAAAAGTGGTGTTTACAGGACACGAAAGAGTGATACGTCTAGAAAACTTGTATGAAATATTATCAATATTTTTATTGTTTTTCATACAAATTTGACAGACGTATCACTCATTCGTGTCCCATAAACACCACATAAATCTTTAAAAAAAAAATCATTTCATGTATTTACGATTCTGCTGTTAATTAAATTCTTTTTTGAAAAAAAGCAACAGAAGAAGGCTATGAAAATGAAAATGTTCCAACACACATACACACACACACACTTAAATATAATTTAAAATATTTTTAAATTTGGAAAAACTGAAAAAAGTGCAGTAGGCAACGCTTAATAAAAGAAACTGTTGTTTTAAAAATTTATTCAAAAAAACTTGTAAAACCAAAAGGGTGTAAAAAAAATCTTAAAATAATAACAATGGTGCGCAGTATATTTTCCCAACGTTATAATTATGCGAAAATACGTACTAATGAAGCGCTGGATGGTGAGCAAAAATGTTAATGAGGTTTTCTAAAATAATAATATCAACGTTTTTCATATTGTTTTCCTCACTCAGATGTTTTTCGTCGTTTGGCAATTTTTCCTAAAATAACCAAACTGCCACGTCTGAAGCGCACCTACTACATTGCTACACCCAAACATGTGGCGGAGAAAAAGAAAAGCAAAGCTAGAAATAATAAAAATAAAGAAAGGAAACTTTTAAAATCGTCGGACTGGTAAGTAAGAAGAAATATTATGCACTTATGTATGTATGTATGTGCTATTTATAAAACGAAATGTGATTTGTTCAGGTATGACAGCGATTTAATACCCATGATGACCAGATTGGAATTGGAAATGATTTTGGATGAAACGCTAATGGAACGTCATACGGAAGACGTGTCAAAAGGTACTTTTAGTCATGTCTATTGGAAAACCGAAGACGAAGAAAAAATGGTTGTAAATGAAGCAGAAAAAAACACAGATATAGCAGATGCAAAACCCGAAAATATTTCTGAATATAAAAGTGAACTCATCAATAACGAAATAATTCATGAAATTACTGTTCCTAAAGCTGCCAATGTTAACTCAATGCAAAATGTAGGGATTTATTTAAAACCACAACCCGTTATTTTAACAGCGACCTCTTCAGCAGTTATGCCGCTGCCGTCTTCAAGCACCAGTTCCACTAAAGAGTTGCCAGATTTTGAATTTGTTGTGCCGGAGCTGAAAAAACGTAAACGAGGCAAACATTTAGAAAAAAGCTACGAATGTGAGCAGTGCCACAAAAAATTCGATCGACCCTGGGTATTGCTTGGCCATATGCGTCTACATACTGGCGAAAAACCTTTTGTTTGTCCAGCACAAAGTTGTCAAAAAAAGTTTGCCGATAGGTAAAGACTTAAAAATTTTAAAATATGTTAAATTTAGGTATATAAGTATATGTTTAATCGCTCTAGATCAAACTTGCGTGCCCATCAGCGCACCAAAGGTCATCACAATTGGAAGTATCGGTGCCCGCAGTGTACAAAAGCCTTTAGCCAGGAAAATTATTTGAGTCGTCATAGCCTGGAAGCTTGTCGTAAATTTTTAGCAACTCATAAAAATTTTTAAATATAAATACTATTAATAAAGTTTTTTATTCGCTATTTTTAGCTTCTACCATTTATATCAATAAAAATTATAAATAGCTTGTTTTCTATGTTTCCCAGCTATCTATATGTCGACATTTCATAGGAGCTACCCTAATCATCAGTAGACTTTGGAAACTTTTTAAAAAATAAATAAATAATAATATAAAGTTGAATGTTTGAGAATATCTTTAAAAAAAAAAATTTTTTCAAAGTCTACTGATGATTAGGGTAGCTCCTATGAAATGTCGACATATAGATAGCTTGGAAACATAGAAAACAAGCTATTTATAATTTTTTATAAATACTATTCAGATTTGTGTTGCTGCTATTGAAATTAGTTTAAATATAGAAATACAAAAAAAAATCAAACCTCGTAGTTTTATCTTTCTCCTAACCCATTTCTTACTTTTTCCAACGACCTTCAAAGAGCGTCCCAGAACTCAACTTGAAGCCGAAACAGGGTGACAGGATTGATTGTAATCATCATGAGAAAAAGCAGAAAAAAATTGCCTATTGCGAAAGTCGTTGTTAATTTTTAGACGCAGTCAAACTTGGTCGACGCACACTTGACGTCTCAGTTGGTATTAATTTGCACGCATGTATTGACATCGACATATTATCGATAATATTGAAGAAATACTCATATACGAGTATTTTAACACATGATATAAAAAATACAAGGCAGCTTGAATAGGTAGTGGCAGAAGTACAATAAATACAACACCAAAACATGTATTTTGTTGGTAGAATTTACGAACAGTTGTCAAAATTTTGTTTGTGTTGTGTTTTTATGACAAATTTACGCAAAGGAAACGAAAGACAGCTGCGCTTATACCACTACCGTATTAAAGCTACCTTGGTTGCATTCTCTCAATTTTCCTGGACATTTACCATCTGATAAGTATAACATTGAGTTTACACGTGCAAGTAACTTGCTACAAGTTGCGTGTACATATTAACAACCAATCCATCGAAAAAAATAATAAAAACACAATTTGTACGATTGTTTACACACACAAGTGCAAGTTTATTTTTAAAATGTCGTGCAAGGCGAATTCATAAATTTGCCTTGTACATGTGCTTTTAATGTCTGTGCTGCCAAAGTTTTAGCATAGCAATATTACAGGGGAAATTTATTATGTACAGAAATTTTTCACAATATAAATAATAAATTTGTATTCCAAATAAAAAAAGAGTTATAGATGTTTTGTGTTTTTATATAATGTTTTCGGCATATAACTAAAAATATTAATATTTTAAAAAATTTTCCTTGAAAAATACCCATTAAAGTTAAAATGAAATATCTATGGGCAACACTTTTTGTTTCTGCTTGCATGCAAGTGAAAAAATCACTGCCAACCAAAATCAGTTGCAAGTGAGGCTACTACTTTCAGGTATGTGAATGTATTAGTAAAAATGGGAATGTATTGGGTTTTTTTGCACTTGCGTGTGTAAACATTGAGTAAGGAGCACTATTGAATCCCGAGCAGAAGAACGCGTACGATTCGCTGATGAAGGTTGTTGACGATGGAACGTGTGATATTTGCTTTCTCGATGCTCCCGGTGGGACAGGCAAGGCAATCGTAATTTCGTCCAACAACAATCCGGTCAAGGTGACAAATTGCGTTGGCTGTTGCATCTTCTGGAATTGCTGCCACATTGTTGGAAGGCGCTCGAACGGCACATTCTGCTTTGAAACTGCCAATGAATCTTCTCACAGTTCACAAGCCAACTTGCCCAATAACTAAGAATTCGGCGACAGGCAAATTGCTGCGCGAATGCAAAATCATCATTTGGGATGAATGCACGATGGCGCATAAGCGAGGTTCGGAGTCAGTTGACCGAACAATGAAGGATTTATGAGGTGATTTAAGACGATTTGGTGGGGCTTTGATATTGAATTCCGGAGATTTTCGTGAAACACATCCCGTCATCCCCAAATCTTCTGCTGCGGATGAACTTAACACGTGCCAAAAACATGAGAGACGCGTTACAGAACAACTCATTGCCAGCTGCAGCTGTATGATAGTTTGAAACGCCCTTTAATGCTAAGTAATTTAAGTAAGATAAAATTGTACGAATGAAAAGAGACAGCAAGAGTGGACAGAAGCTTTCGCAAATGAAATTTAAAAATAACATTAAAATTTAGATGTATATTTCATCACCAAAAAGTTTATTTCAATATTAATAGTATATTTGTTTAGTATATTAATATAGCTTAAATACGACCACAGATACTTACTTAAATAAGCTTATTGTTACTAATTTCTTCTAATATGAGCAACGTAATTACACGTTTCAAAAAAGTCAATTCTAGTAGTAGATTCCCTTATATCACTGTGTGGCAACTCCATTTTATATTTCTCTCTAAAAACAAACTTCCAAATCCTTATTATTTTTTATATCATGTTTTAACAGCTATTAAATTTGATTTCTAAATTTTTGTGAAAAAGTTTTGCTTATGTTTGAACCAAGTGGAAGAAAATAAAGAAATGATTCAGAGAAAAGTAATAGTAAGGCATTGACACCTAAGCCAAATCTAGTACGCACGGGATTTCGAGTTATTTCTAGGTGATTTTGAGGAGATTTCCTATGCAAAATTTATTGTTAGAGCATTTTTCTTTTTAAATTCTCAACAATTTATTTAGATTGTTGGAATATAAAGTTGAATGTTTGAGAATATTTTTCAAAAATTTCCTAAGTCTACTGATGATTAGGGTAGCTCCTATGAAATGTCGACATATAGATAGCTGGGAAACATAGAAAACAAGCTATTTATAATTTTTTATTCACAAATAAAATTTAATATGTTTTCTTGTTATGTCAATTTTACATATTTTCAATGAAAAATACCAAATTAAAAAGTTTCTCTGTTTGTAGTCAATTTGTGACTGCCATATACATGTGAAACGCCAGTACAACGCGCGTTCCTTAGAACACTTAAACGTGAATCAAATGTTTTTCAGAACGCTTTGCGGTTTCAGATAGCGCGTTTCACAGAACATGGCTAACAGCCAACAATATCGTTAAATACGTATGTTTATGGGCTAAGAAGGTTTGACCTTGTTTCTGATTTTAATGGCCTCTCACTTTATAATTTTAAAAAATTCGTATCATAGCTAGTACTCTTTCTTTTGTAACTTTTAATAATTAATTATTACTAAGTTGTTCACTAAATAAATAAATAAATAATTTTTACACAGTATTGAAAAAGATTTACATCAGCACCTGCCCTTACGACCTTATCTAACGATGGACCAATTCCGTGTATTAAATTATACCGTCTGATCCCTTTTGTATGTAATTTCCCAGCAATCAATGGAAGACAGGGCTTAATGAGTTGGTAGACCGAAGCCCATTAAGACCATCAGCCCTTAAACCAACGCACCAGTCAACCATCACCACTGGTTCTTTGCAGTACAGGTATCTGTTGTAAAGGCAATAGACTCTCGGGAGGATGTTAGTTCTCCAAAAAAAACCACGCACTAACAATCAGCAGGGATACTAACTACCTTTTTCTGCGTTTTTAAGTTTAAACCATAGCCAGAACGTTCCAGCCAAAGTAGGCACCTCAACCATGATCAACCCATCTTGAACTGCAAACAGAACCATCCGGGGGCATGCTGATCCCCATTCTTCCAATTTATACCCTTGGTAAGGGTTTCTGCAGCCAACACAGCATAAGCTATGCGGCTTCCTAGAGTTTTATTTGCTGCAACAAACGATGTACTCCTTCTCCCCTTTTTCCGAAAAACAGAATGCCCTGATTTGAAATACGCCAAGGAAAAACCTGTTACCCGGGGAGAATATTTTTACACAAAATTATTAATTTGAGAAAGCCAAAATATCTCTTTGACAGAATTTTGCCAATATTTAAGAAATACAATAATTATAATTCCTCGGCGCCAAAGCCTAGTGTCGGAATGGCAGTTTTATGCACATGTCTCACGTATGTGGAGTAACCTTTCCTCAAATCAACAATATAAGCACAATGCTCACAGTTTCAGAAAATTTTTATTTAATTATCTTACTTGGTTCCAATAATATCTTTTATTCTTGTTTATTGTATTATTTTTGTGTAGCAATATAAGTATACAAGTATTCGTAATATTTGTAACTTTTTACGCTCCTGTACTATAAATGTAAGATATAAAAAAGTGGAAAAATTAAGATATAAACAAATAATTTTAATAAACAAACATACAATTTAGCAAACAAATACGAAGTCAACAACTGGGCCGATATCGCACCCTATATACAAAAGGGTCACAACTCTAAATTTTCCAAAACTAACTTATTCCCATAAAAGTCAGTTCTTTATGTTGTAATATAAAATTTAAAAAAATTTTGAATTTTTTCATAATGGAACAATATATTTTATAAATATTGTAATCATTTTTACATAAACAGTTTTTTGTCTTTCCCGAAAATGTTTAGTACATTGAGTGAGCCTTTTGTATTTATTTTGCTTGTAAAATCTTCAAAACTAAGGAAAAATATTTATTCTGGCAACGCTAAATCCAATCTAAATATTATTAATTATAAAAGCATAGTCTTAGGAGCATTTATTATAATAGTTTTTATTGAGACTTCATATTTTTTTCAAATAAGAATTACCAGCGTTGTCAGCTCGCTGCGTTTCGCACCGTTTTTGGTGCTTTTTGGAATTTTTGTGCGAAAAATTCTTTAGTGAGTACGTGATGCGCCCTTTTTAGATTTTCGGTGCGCTGTTTAATTTCCGGTGGCATCAAAACGAATTCAATTCAACTTTTTGTTTTAATGTAAGAAAAAAGTTTATTCAAGTGCCTAAAATATTATCTGATTTTTTTCAAAATCAAATATCTTCAAAATTTGATTACACAATTCAATGTAAAAGTATACACAAGTTACATTATTAAGTTTTTTTTCCACTTTTAAACAGCTCTTGATGCATATTTTATTTTTGTCGCCAATTACTTTCGTCATAAGCAAATTTTACTTTTTTATATTGTTGTCGAGTTGCATTTACTATACTCGTATAGGTATACTTTGTGCCTCACCTACAAACAATTTAATGTTGCTTGACTTTTCGTATAGCAGAAATCGTAATAGCTAGGTCAAAAATAGTCAAATCGTCATTTTGTTGAACTTGAGCATGACACAAAAAAAACAAGGTAGCCGCTTCGTTACAACAATACAACAACAACAAAAATCTACAGGTATTTTGTTTGTGTAAAAGGTGAATTCACACTTCACCTGTCAAAAGTAGTAAAAGATAAAGAACATGTGCAAAAATTTAAATGGTGCTGTAAAAGGTAAACAAAACTTAACAGAGGAAGTGCCGGTGGATTGACTGAATTCGCCGATGCATTCACTTAATAATGAATTCGCCTTGAACTTAATCATGGAAAACGTCAAAATGACGATTTATCGTCAAATCTGGCAGCTATGCATACGTGTTTATGAAAATATGATACGCTTTTGTTATTGTAGATTTTATGCTGATGATAGCTTTTATTTGAGACATGAAAGTAATTTCATATCTAAACTCACACCTTTTCACTAACACGCTCATATTTTGTTTACTTTCCATTCAAGTTTTAACAAAAATTTCATGACACAAACTTTTTGACGTTTTCTGAAAGTAAAATGACAAACTGTTAAGAACTGTTGCCAAATACAAAGAAAGAAAGTTGCAGTATTGTAGTAAAATAATAATTATAAAGAACTATAATATTTTTCCTTTTAATACACATAAAGAAATCGATTAATGTCTTCTTATAAAAATAGTCTCATATAATGATAAGTTTTTTCAACAATTGCCCCATAAATTTGTATATGTATGTAATAAGTTTGGCAACTCTAATTAGTAAGCAAACAAAATAAGAATGGAGGGAAGTGGTGGCAAATTTTGAAACTATTTGCTTCAGTGATATTTTTTAAAAATAATTTTCACTTTCCTATGTAGAAATTTTCAAGAATTTTTCTACTTTATTGAAATTTTTATTTATAATACGTAAACAGAAATTTCATAAAAGTACTTTCTAGTGTTTAGGTACGTCAAAACGTTGGTTTGTCAAAAGTACTCATGATACTTATATTTGAAACGCTCAGTGTACATTATTATTAAACGTCATTTTGTTAGCAATTTTTGTTCTTTTGCGTTAATAAAAAATGCACAACTTTTTAATAGCCTATTTACATCTTTCATCATTTTGGCAAGATGTTAACATCTTCCAATATAAAATCTATATGACAAAAAAAATCAACATCTTTACAAGATGTTATAGCATGTTCACACGAAGGCTTATTTTCGAGGTTCGCTCTCTCATTCGTGGTTCGCGGCCCAATCTTGATTGATTCGCCATACAAAATTTTGAGAGCGAACCTACTTGGTTCATTTTGAATCTTGTTGCGAACCAAGCAAAAACTACTATCATCTCCGAATTTGATAATAAATTATCGCTAGTTTATCTGAACTAGCCGCAAAATAATCTAAACAAAGAAAAAAAAAGATAATAATGTGTGTAAAATCAAAATAAACACATTGAAAATGTAAAAATTTGATACTTACATAAAGATTTAAATAAAAATTGAAAAAAGAATTAGTGAAACATTTGCACAAAATATGTAAACAAGAGTGTGATGCAAAAACCAACCGTCTGAACACCTAGTTTTGCAATAGTGGTTCGGAGAGCGAACCACGTGTTTCATATTACCGTCTGAACATGGTATTATAGCCTATTTACACTTACTCACATCTTCCATCTTTCATCATTTTGGCAAGAGGTTAACATCTTCCTATATAAAGTCTATATGAAAACAACTCAACATCTCTCAACATTTTTACAAGATGTTGGTTTCTCATTTTGCTAGACTCCACATCTTTCGATTATTTTAGTGTCATCACTAAAAAGTTTAAAGAAATTGTCAAAAATTCATACCATCACTACAAAATTTTTACAATGATCGGGAGCGAACAATGTAACTAAATTTTAATTTCATTAAAAATAATACATAATTGCAAATAATACATACAATACATTTATTTATATTAAAAAAAATACTTCATGTTGTATGGTCTGCTGCTGACGAGATTGTGCTAACCTTCGAAATGAAAAAATAGCAGAATTGCAGATATTTTCCAGGAAATGACAGTGAAGCTGCAGGATCCTCTTTGTTTAAAAAACTCTGGACTGGTAGTCTTGGAATATCATTTTCGCAAAAATTGCCATATTGATTCTAAGGTGTTATTATTTATATTTATTAGTTCAAATCTCAATAAATTATTTAAAATTCTAACAAATATCGCCGACGTCTTGCATAATTTCTAACAATTCTGCAAATTTAAACAGTAATTATTTTTGCTTTCTAAGAGCAATAATTAACCCAATACTTGCAGAATCTTTTAATCATTAAAAGCATTTTATTTAATGTTTTTTGTTTGCTCAAACACGTGAAGTAACCTAGTGTCTACAACTGCTATTAACTCTGACATAATATCTGAGAAAACGTCGGCAGAATAAGATAGCGAATTTCTCTATGTCCATCTTCATATCTAACAAGGAGTAAACGTATCTTATAAGAATTCATAAACCAATGAAAGCCGAGAAGAAAACACATCCTTGCGATGAATAAAATCTTATACGAATTTCGTATATGCGCACATTTTGTACAAAATTAATCACTTATAGTATATATTTAATGCATAAAAACAAACTGTTTTCCATTTAAAATGGTTTTTTTTTTTTAAGATATTTTGCAAAATTAATAATCAGCGTCTTTTTGTAAACAAACACACACACAATCGATTTTTTGACAGCTCTTATTATAAGATCGTTGCCATAAGATTTCTCATAAGAACGCTCTCATAAAAATTATTATAAGACTGCGATAACACTGATTTTAAGTCTACACGTAACAGAATTCTCTCTGCGATTGAATTTGACCTTCTCATCTCAGATATTATCGCAGGTGTGGACACTAAGTAATACTTGACAGATGAAAGATGTTGAAAATGTAATGCAAACAGCTTTTTTAAATTTTCAACATCTTGCACACACATCTCTAAGATGTGAGTAAGTGTAAATACGCTAAATGCCTCACGCTGCCATTACACAAGAAAGCACTTTCATGAAATTTCTGTATACGTATTCCAAATAAAAATTTCAATGAAATAGACGACTTTCATGAAAATTTCTTATTCGTCTACACAGGAGAGTGAAAGTCCATTTTAAAAATGTCGCCGAGGCAAAGAGTTGCAAAATTTGCCTCTGCTTCTCTCCACTCTTATTTTGTTTGCTTACTAATCAGAGTTGCCGAGCTTATTACATATACAAATTTATGGGGCAATAGTTAAAAAAACTTATCATTATAAACTTTTCTATTATGTTATTTTTATAAAAAGACTTTAATTGTTTTCTTTATGTATTAAATAAACAATACAATGACAAATGATCATAATTATTTTCATAGACTTGCAAAAGAAGTTAATTTTATAATTATTATTTTACTACAATACTGCAACTTTGTATAATTCTTTGTATGTGGCAACAATGTTTAGCAATTTGTCACTTTACTTTCAGAAAACGTCAAAAAATTTGTTTCATGAAATTTTTGATGAAAGCTGAGTGGAAAGTAAACAAAATGTGAATGTGTTAGTAAAAAAGTGTGAGTGTATTGCAACTTTCATGAAATTACTTTCCTGTCTAAACGATAGGTCAAAGTTAGCTGAATATCGAATATTATTGTTTAATTAGGAACAGTAAAAAGTTTTGCATGGTAGCGGCTTTAAACCTAGAACAGCACGCAAAAAGCCTGTTATTTCAAGAATCGCCTGAGCTTTGCTAAAGCAATATTTACAGAAAGGAATGGATTTTAGGAAGAAAGTTTTATTTAATTATATATTATATGTTCGCTAATGACGGCCGAAACAAGATTTGGCTAAAACCGAACACTGCTAATGAACCCAAAAATATGCATATCTACCATGAAACATGGTGGAGGCAGTATTATGTTATGGAGAGCTGTGACGGTATCTGAAGTTGGCAGGTTGGTTTTTGTTGAACGCGTTATGGGCAGATATCAGTACAAGACGATATTGGAAAAAAATCTGTAGCCATCTGTGAAAATCTTGGGCCTGGGAAACTAATGTACTTTCCAACTAGACAACGATGCGCATATTTTTCGAGACTGGCTGCTCTATCATGCACCAAGACAGATCAATTCACCTTGAGCATATTGGGGATTGGAAAAATCGTAAGTCAAAAATCGTGAAACCCTGAAAACTGGATGGAAACTGTGCCCAGTATTACCAATAATTTGGTGATATCTATACCACGTCGTGTTCATACCGTTATTGATACCCAAAGACCACCTTAAGGCCCTGATACACTATCCTACGCGACCGTACAATTCATTCACAGGAAGTCTGGCTGATTTTACAAAATCGCTTCAAGATAGTGTTGTGCGTAGACTTTTTTCTCGTGCATTTTTATTGTTTTTATTATTTCGGTTATTGTTATGCTTTTCAATTATCTTTTTGTTTTGTCTATAAACTTTATTTTTGGTACTTCAAATATAAATGCAAACAAGCGCTTTATTCACCATATTTATATTCTGCTTGTTGGCGGCAATACCGTCGATAATATTATGGCAAACTGTATTGATGTTGCCGGTTTATCGATAATGTTAATAAAACCCAACACACATCTCTAATGTATGTGTCAGTTGCTTCGATTTGTTTACCTTTTGATTTAGAACAAAATTTTGTGCAAAATAAGAAAGTTTGTGGAAAAAGAAAATTGAGGAAGTTTTTAACACATTAACACTACCAAACATTTGCTGAAAAAAGTATATGCAAAAATAGTACGTTAACTTTTATATGTGGTAAGGAATTTACTATAATATTATTTTTGTTACATAAAATAACACACCTTTTACCTTCACATATCTTTTAAATAAATTATGAATATGAAATATGTAGCATATTAATTAAATTTTTAATAGGATTATTTACACTTGAAAAAATTTTATTATTCGAATACTGTATTTCGTTGGATTCGTTTGATAGAAAGTGCATCACTAATATATTTCTTATTTTTATTATTGTTTCAAAATTAATATTTCCAATTTGTATACAATGCAATGTGTTAATTTCTTTATTTAGCAAGCATAAAACATTGGTTCTATAAATATTTTTCAAATAATTGTTTTAAAAAAAAATAAAACTCAAGAAGTTAAACGTCATTTTAACGTACAGTTAAAGTCCACCCGTTTCAACTTTAAACGAATGGTAAGTTAACAGTTGTTTTTGCATACAACGTTAAGAAATTTCTCCAGCCCTATTCAGACTCCAGTGACGAAGTAAACAAAATAAACTGAAGTCGTGCATTTTTAATTCTGGCCAGTGATGGGCCCTTTTTCAGCTCCTCAGCTAATTTTTGAAAGTGAACGAGATTCGTAGTTTTAATTTTTTTCCATTTTATTCCAATTTTTTTAATATTAATTTTTTTGATGTTTTTGTTCGAAATAACTGGCAATTAAAGAAAATATTGCCGCCATTACTTGTAAAATATCAAATATGTGTCGACAGTTATCGATACATGGCAATATTGACAACAGGAATGCCGATTTGCCGCAAAATTTAAAAATCGGCATCGTCTTGTAGTATGAAACACTTGATTTGCTCTCTGAACCACTATTGCGAAACAAGGTGTTCAGACGGTTTTTTGGTTCACACTGATGTTTACATATTTTGTGCAAAGGTTTCACTAATTCGTTTTTCAAATTTTATTTAAATCTTTATGTAAGTATCCAATTTTTATATGTTCCATGTGCTGCTTTTGATTTTACACACATTAATTATCTGGTTTTTCTTTGTTTACATGTTAGTTTATAGCATGTTCACACGAAGGCTTATTTTCGAGGGGCGCGCTCTCATTCGTGGTTCGCGGCCCAATCTTGATTGAACCAACATGATTCGCCATACAAAATTTTATGAGCGAACCAACTTTTTTTTTTTTTAATATTGGACCAGTACTCAGGGAATGACCCCTACATATGCAGTGCGTTGTACCAGAACAAGGAAAATATGTTGTGAGGAGGGGGAACATTTGACTTGAACCTTCGAACATTATAACAGACATATATATATATATATATATATATATATATATATATATATATATATATATATATATATATATATATATATATATATATATATATATATATATATATATATATATATATATATATATATATATATATATATAACATCTGTGCATCTTGAACGTGGCTGCGCTACGGCATGTGACAGTTTTTTGCTACAGGCAGTATAGTAAACCATTTACGTCAAATGTATTGCTTACATTTTTTAAAGTTAAGGACGTGTCAGATAAAACTTTGTCGCTTTGCGTGGCGTTTAAAACTTTAACAGAAAAGCGCAAAGCAAAAGGTGCATGTCACAATAAAAACTTTAGCAATGCTCACGATTTGTTTATTTATCTAAAAAAGTTGTTGTTAATTTTTACATGTAGTCATTTCTTATGATAATAGAAGTTAGAAATATTATTAGACGAACTACTGAAATTGGTTCTAATTGTTTTCTTAGTGCATAAAGCTATTAGAAAAAACTTCAACGCGTAAAAAGATGAGAGTTGCCGAACTTTTCGCTTCGCCTTGCGTTAAAAGAGCTCTATGTGACATATATATATTTCATGTGACATACTTATATATGTATATTTTATCTTAGATGTCAAAGCAAATTTGCAACGCAAAGCGAAGCAAAAGTTTTATCTGACACGGCCTTGTGTTTAGTGGTTTATTCTTAATTAAACATTTGTGAACATAAAAACAATTCAAATCAAAATAATTTATAATTGTGAAAAGATTTGTAATTGCGAAAAAAGTTACAAATAATTTTGGTAAGCATAGTTTACCACATGCCTGTTTTTATTGTATTGTTGTAATTTTGATCTAGTGCTGCCACCGTGTAGATGTTAATGCACATTGATATATCGTTGGGCTCATATAGAAAGGCCCTAACACACATGAATGCAATTTTACAAGAGGCTGAAAAATCGTAATGGAAACTATATACCTACATACATCTTTTTTTTTTTACTTTATTATTTTATTTATTGAATCTACATAAGAAATGTAATGACAATAGGTATTCAAATCTTAATACTAAATAAAAATTCTGATTAAAGTCCTGCCAGTGCTGGACAAAAATTTATTTTTATGCGAATATTATTTCAGAATTCAGTCATCTTTTTAGAGCTCTAATGGTAGCCAAAGTATCCCTCCTTCTCAGACGGGTATGACCACCAAAGTTAAGAATATTAACTGCAAGAGGATTTGGATGGAATTCAAGTTTGTTAATATATCTTGTCGCGTACTTCACAATACAATGCGAGTTAGGGCCTTTCTACTTGAGACCAACGATATACCCTGCAGGAAAACTCAATATTAAAAAAATTATAATGATTACCTATTGACAATGTCACAAATACTACTGATAAATTGTACCCTTACTAATGCTAACTACTATTGACATTTAGCCTGTCCTACGAAATACTCGTATACCAGTAAACTGCGTCAATATTAAATAGGTAGTTCTTGTAGGACCGTACGGAGAAAATGTCAATAGCAAGATTATACTGAGTTACTATTGACGATATTACTGCACTGTGGGAAATGTTGAAAATTTAAAAATAGAAAAAATATGTTAAGTGCAAAAGTTGGCGGAAACTCATAGTTTCCGAGTTGTGGATCTCTGAAGTTTTGATATACGTGTGTATGAAATTGCGATTTTGCACTAAGTATCCAAAGTTATATAGGCGAAATTGGTATCATTTGGAAGCCTTCCAATAGGATACGCAATTTCTTGGAAACTTTGGTCAGCGAAGCCGGTGTTTGTTATACCATAGAGGAGAAAATCCTTCCAACCGGCCGAAGGCCGGCTACGCTAAAACTCTTTATTTAATTAATCCAGTGTTATTTACTAAAATGTCGATCACACTTTCGTTTTTCTAACAAATTATAATAGCACTTTAATTTAAAATTTGTTAAAAACTATTTTTACACTTAAGAAATTAAAAGATTCTTGCATAATATAATGTATCTATTCAAAAGCTTTCGAATGATACCAACTTTGCAGAAATACCTTGAGAAATGTGATGATATATTGCAATTTCATATACACGTATATCAAAACTTCAGAGGTTCTTAACTCGGAAACTAAGCATTTCCTCCAATTTCTTTATATAACATTTTTTTATTTTTCAATTTTCTACCCCCTACCTATATATTATTTTTTTTCAATTTGAAGCTCTGTGCGTAAACTGGACTTGTTCCTAAAACTGTATTGATTCCCTATAGATGCTGTCACCACCTGCAGAAAATGTCAATAGTAAAACTATGGTAATTGCCACAGATTTTAAAAACAAATTATTAACAAAAAATTTTCTCTATCTATCAAACACAAAAGACAGCGAAAACAAATATATTGATGTTAGCAGAAAAACAACGCTTGGTTTTCTAATTGTACAAAAGATTGAATCGAAAAATTTTATTTTCAGTATAAAACATATTACGAATATTTCAAAGCTACTAGGTATATCTATATTTAATATTAACAGGTATTAAAACAACAAGTAGATAATGTTTAATTATGAAACAAACTATTATTTCTAACAATTGATAGTTTAACACAAAAACTCCATAGTTGTTGACTTGAATACACATAAACTCCATACTCCCTTCAGGGTAACTTCAATTAGAGTGTTGGTCAAGCTTGAGGTTTTTTCTTATAAAAATATTAATAATTTAGTTCAATATTTCGGTTTCTTTTGGAAAACTCCATCATTTTTTTTTTTTTTTCAATTATTTGTTAATTTTAAAACAAAATAATTGTTCAAGCAATTGCTTTGTCCGAGAGCTTCAAAGAAAGAAAAAAAAAACAAATAAAGCTTAACAATTTGCTAGAGGCTTCCGTGCAGCTTTAACGGAATTTTAGTTTCCAAAACCAATCAAGTTGGTAAATTCCTAAGTAAATTTGATGGCAAGAAACATTTTTATATATATAATATGATGTATGACAGGAATAATAAAACTGTAATTAGATTTATTTAACCAAAAGCAGTATGCCGAATATATTAAAAATTGCTTTAAATTTAAGATAAAAATGTTTAAGTCCCACATATGTGTGTTCATATGCATAAGTATGTAAGTGCGCACGTTTATTTTTTATGGCATACGTTTTGTTACAATTTCATCTGTAATATTTCTTGCTGGCAATGCCGTAAAGAGCTTTCAATTTATTCGCTGGATTTTGACAAGAGGAAAAAAACATCTGTCATCGTTGAACGAATGAGAAAGAAACTGTCATAAAATAAAAAAATAGAACTGAAAACAAGTTGCACTTGTAGTTGTTTCGTGCGGCGTTTGGTAAATCGTAAGAAAAAATCTATTTCTCTCTTTAATCGAAAGAAAGTTCCAATAAATTTGTGAAAAAGCAATCAGTTGAAGTTATTTTAGTGATACGCTCTGAAGAAATTTTGTAAAATTAAAAAACTAAATTGTAAAAGAAGCCGAGTGCAGCAGGAACTGAAAAAAGTAAGTGGAATAAAAAAAGTGTTAATGCAAGCATGTGTGTGCGTGCATGCTTGATGAAAGTTTCTGGGAAGAAATGGTTATGTTCATCGGATTATATGGAATTTGTATGTGTATCTTTATAATTTGTTGACTTGTGAACAAGTTTTCGGCCTGCCAAATTAAATTTATATTTGTGGTAATATTTCCTGTTGCAGCTACAGCGAACTGCCAATAATGAAGCACTACCTAAAAGAAAAAAAACAAAGTTCATTGTGTGTGCGTAATGTGTGTGCTTTGCCCTAAAAATTTTGCATTTCTATGTGCACGATTTCTAAAATTGATTTTTTCCACTTTTTGCAGCTCTTTCTCCTGTATTGTACATTGCTGTTGTAGTAATGCAATTCTATATTTATCTGCATAAATTTTAATTGCAAACTTAATGCAGTTGTCATGGATTTGTTACGTTTATTCCCAAAACAGGTTGGAAACACCCATTCATTGGTCGTCGTTTTTAACTTTTCATTAGCAGAAATTTAATTTGGTGGCGTAAACTTTATGCTTTTATTAATTAACATTTGTTGCAAAAGAAAAAAATTGAAGAAACTAATAGTAAAGAGTGAAATGATAGCTTAAATATTAAAAGAAAATACCGGCATGTGTTTGTCATCTGTTTGCAGTTTTGTTGTTTTTAGATCATTTGTGTTTTCTGAAAATTGTTGGGTGGGGGTATGGTACAATTTGCGGAACATGATGGAAATAAAACACTTTGTAGCAGTGACGTATCAAAAAGTAATTGCGAATTTGGAGAAGTTTGTGGCTATTATAAGAATCAGGCTTTAAATTTTGATAAACTCAGCTTTGTCAATTATTTGCAACACAAGAGCGACTTGTCTTTATCCAAAAACCGCTGAAAACCACAATGCTCGTATATAAAGGGTGTTCTAGAACTCAACATCAAACTGAAACGGGGTGATAGGATTGATTGCATTCCTCATGAGAAAAATCACACAAAAGCTATCCTATGGGCTTGAAAATCATGGGCATTTAAAAAAAACCTAGAAATTTAATCAAACTGTAACCATTTTTCGGTTATGGTTAATTTTTGTTCATTTAAACTTTGGAACCGTAACCCTAAATGACATTTCTTAGAGTCAGAGTCTGAAATAATAACGCAATTGCCCCAAGTTTTCTAGAATTAAACAAGGAATTTAAAATTTTCAGTTTGCCGACTTTGAAAAGCCCTCCTTTAAAAAAATGGAAACAGAATGACATTATGAATTGTAACCCTCATGAAAAAAATCACATGCGGTTTGTAAATTATGAGCATTTAAGAAAAACCTAGAAATTTGGTCAAACTGTAATCATCAAAAGTTCGATTTTTGATAACCAATTTTACTCAGCTCAAATGATTTTTAATCGCGCAAGGTCTTGGCAGGTTCTCTGTTTTACGCAAAATGGAAATGTTTGCCAGAATTCAATGTAAAGACGAAGCGCACATGTTTGTCAGAAAGTAAAGCCGAAATGGGGTGACAGGATTTATTTATTTATTGAATTTGGTATACAGTTGAAGATAAATTTGCAAAGGATAGGACGCACAGCATGGACGGAGTAAGGAAGACCTTGTGCCACGATGGTATGAATGAATGTTTGGTTTGACTGTAGCAGACATAAAAAATAAATTTATTTATGAAAAAATTCAATTTTATTATTTTGTATAATTTAAATTGATCATATGTCAAAAAATTAACAGAAAACATTACGAAAAATGTAAAAAACAAATAATAATGCAATGTTGCCGGGAACATGATCGATTGTGTGAATACGAAAGAAAAATCAAAAGAGAATTCCAAATGTTCGCTCGTTTAAATTCAGACTATGAGCACAAGATTCTCCAAACAAGTAAGGAATTTATATATATGAAAAAAGATGGCTAAAGCAACGTTTAATCGAACCGTTAACGGTTTAACTTGTTAGATTCTTAACGAAAAAGCTCCGAAAAAACAAAGTTGCCCACAAACGGAGTATAATTAAGAAACCGACGACGTAACGGAATCAATTTTAAAATAAGTATAAGAATTAACGGCCTTATGTATAATAAAAAACATGCTAACTAACTTGTTGCTATCTTTCTCTTATGAGAATTTACACACAAAAAACTTAGCAGCTAGCTAGTTAGCATTAGGCTTTTGATTGTATATAAGGCTGTAAATATATTTCGGTTTTGTCTTAAAAATTATTTATTTTCTTCACTCTGTTTGTTAGTTGTTCAACAAAATGAGCACAACTGGAAACAGTATTCAAAAGCAACTGGGATACAAATTAAACATATGCACGTATACACTCAAATCATACGCATTTCTGAAATTTCATCTACTTGTAATTGTGTGTGAGTTTTTCAATGTGCCTTTAGCGGATTGTTATTGCACTGTTTTACATAAAATGAATGTCTGCAAATACAAGTGCTTATGACTCTTATATAATTATTTTACTTCGTATGAGAAAGAAATATACAATAGAGTACCAAAGTATGCTTCGTGTCACGACGTAAACAAAAAAAAAGTACGCACAAAATAGGTGTGTTTCTTTACTTTCCGGGCAAGTTTCGGGCAAAAGAGAGCATGCATGAGTTACTCTCAAATACAGATAAAATTTACCTAAAGTACGGGAACGCAAAAAGCCAAATTTCTAGCCCAAAAAGAAACATATGCTGTGTTTTGATATGGCAAAAAAAATTGTCACTTAGTTTTACGAAAAAATACTGTGATATTTTTCACTTTTTAGCTTTTAAGGTCTTTTGTACATTCCTGTGTATTTAATTTTTATATAAAAACACTGAAATGATTTGTATACGAGTTGATTCAAATGAACTTTGTTTCTTTGCTATTGTTTATTTTTCGAACAGCTGATTGCTTAATTACTTGCCCAAACTAGCCCGAAGAAAAAGTACGGGCTGTTTAGTGCAAGAAGAGGAAGCATACTATTCTCTCAAAAGCGCTCTCATTTGCCCAATTTTAAAGTACGGGAACGCTTTTCGTGCAAATTGGGATCCCGCGGGATCCCAAAGTAGAGTAAAGAAACACACCTAATGTCACGAGCAAGAAAGTATCAGATAACTTGTACAATAAATTTTTACAAAGGTTGAATACAGCACCACTGCAGCATACAATATTATATTAATACATAAAGAGTAATGCATAGTAACTTACGAAGGCGGATTGATATTGAAGCTACCTAAGTAGGAAACAAAAAATTTTTCAAAAACCACATATTTCTCAACATAGTCTTCTTTTAGCTTAATGTACTTAGTAAGACGATATTCCAACTTTTTTACACCATCTGAATAATACGATTTTGGGAACCCCTCATAATAGTTTCGGTAATCATTTCTTCGTTTGTGATGAATCTTTTTCCAGCGAGACATTTTATTAAGATTGGAAACAGGAAAAAATTATTAGGAGCTGAATTTGGACTATAAGGTGGATGATCAACCATTTCGAGGCGTATTTCATGTAATTTCGCCTCGCACCTAATGCTGTGTGAGCCGGTGCGTTATCTTGAAGAAAGAGCACTTTTTTTCTTCTTTAACTTTGGTCGCTTTTTCTTCATTTCATCAATCAATTGATACAATAATACACGATAATACTTTCCTGTGATTGTGGATCCGTTTTAAAGATAATTGATTAGCAATATTGGGTGTGCATCCCAAAATACAGTGACCATAACCTTGCCAGCCGATTTCACAGTCTTCGCCTTCTTCGGAGTACATCCACCAGCTTCCACCCATTCTTTCCATCGATGTTTAGTTTCAGGTGTTTAGTGGTGGGCTGTTGGTCGACCACCGCAAAAATACCAGGATTACACTCTATCGTGTCCAAAAACCGCTGTGAAAGTGGTCTGTCGAACTCGTTTTTATTCGATACTGAGCAAACACCACACCCATATTGACGATAGCTTTTGCATATGGAAATATTCATGCAAAATGTTGAACACACGTTCATATCATATGTTTACCATTTCACCAATCTCTTGTAACTTGACGGCGATCATTCATAACGATATCGAGGATTGATGATAATAAATAAATAATAAGTAATAATAATTTCTTCAGTAACCACCTCTTTTGGCCATCCCGTTGATGGCATTATTGCAGTGCTTGTTCGGCCACGTTTAAATTCAGAAATCCAACATTTTACCATTGATTTTGACGGAACAGACTCACCATAATGTTTATCCAGACCGCTCAAGACAGATGGTCTAATGAGGGAACCTGTCGAATATCAAGGCTGACATGGCCCAGATATGATAACAGGAAGACTATTATCCTAAGGGGCTTACCCCGACGGAGGTTGTGTTCTGCTGTGGCGGTTCTGACGGGACATTGTCACATAGGGACGCAGGCAAGGAGGTTAAATCTTCCATTTAATGACTTCTGTAGAAGTTGCAGAGACGAGGAGGAAGAAGAGAGCGTTGAGCACTTCCTCTGTCAGTGTCCAGCTCTTTCTTATATAAGGGCATTGTACCTAGGCAGACCGATGCTGCATGATTTGACGGAGGTATCGGAATGCGATGTAAGTGGATTGTACTCCTTTATCCGATCCTCGAGTTGGTTCTAAGCCAGTGATATGTAGATCTACTGAGATACATATCATATCCAGGCAACACAACGAGACGTGACTGGATCCAAGTGCGCTGGCTTTATAATTGCTGGCAGCCTGTTAAACCTAACCTAACCTTATCCAGCTTTTCTTTTGTCTCTTTCGTTGTTTTCCCTTTCAAATAATAGTGTTCAATCACTGCACGAAATACACTTTTTTCCATTTTTTAAAAACAAAAGTGGCTTACGTCAAACTACTACAACAAATAAACTAAAGGATGGAACAGAATAAAGAAGTTGTAGTAGTAGCTGAAGCTCATGACGTAACTAGAGGCGCTGCAAAGAAAAAAAGCGAATACAATGTAGAAATACAACATATAATTTTTCTAAATAATTCAATAAAAATTTCTGCCTGTTTGACAAATAACGCTCTGTCGTGCTACAAAGTTCAAAATTTTATAACTTGTGCTTCAACTACTACTGCAGTGACTCGTACAACTAAACATTCTGTGCACTCTCATTTAAAAAGCCCAATTTTAACTTTTGAGAGCTTGCAGCGCTACCCGTTACGTTGTACTACAATTCTGTTCCCCACTTAATTGATGAACTTGGGTGACGTTTGACAGATCGCAATTTCAAAAAAAAAAAAATTTTTTTTGCTTGTGCTGCCATCTAGCGCCAGATATCTTCAATATCGAACCGCACTCGTAGTTATACTAATAATCTAATTTAGAAGAACCTTTTAAGCACTGAATTAAGAAAAATATATTTCTTTGAAATATTTGTGTTATTATATAAGTTTAAGCAGTTCTATATAATCATGAACAAATACCTTCCGAGAGAGGCCAGGACGGTCATCTATTGTTATGTTAATTAAATCCCATTTTATTTTTGAGGAAATTGGATTATTTATAAACGAAATCTGGGCGCCCCAAATTTTATTTATATATAGTTTTTGGATATGTTGTAGTGAAACTTTTTCTCATGCCAAAAGCTATTGAAAATTCAATATGGTGGTACTT
This sequence comes from Thecocarcelia acutangulata, assembly GCA_914767995.1. Lineage (NCBI taxonomy): Eukaryota > Metazoa > Arthropoda > Insecta > Diptera > Tachinidae > Thecocarcelia > Thecocarcelia acutangulata. The sequence continues at coordinate 140,170,663 of OU612094.1, read as the reverse complement.
ATCGTTATAATATTTTATATGTGGGAGTAACTCTGTCTGCCTTGGCGTAGACCATACCAGGACACTGTTTTCTGGGGCATAGAGGGGAATGATTCCCTCTTTTATTGAAACAAACAAAACTCTAGAAAGTCGCCTGACTTGATTTCCGAAACCGTTACAAAGTGTTAAAATTGGTAGAACGAGTATCAAAAAAGCCTCCGGGAGGTTCTGCCTTACATATCTCTCAGTGCCTGACTTTGTAACGGTTTGGCTGAAACGTTCTGGCTGTGGTATAAACCTAAAATCGCAGGAAGGGAAATTAGCTTCCGTGATAACTATGGTGCATGCCGGTTTTCGGGGGCTAACAATCTCCCGAGGTGCTATTTTTTTGCACAGATACCTGTACTGTAATGAGCCAGGAGTAATGATTAGACGGGAGAGATGGGAAACGGCTCATGCTCTTAATGGGCTTCAGCCTACTAACTCATTGAGCCTTGTCTTCCATTGATTGTTGGAAAATTACTTACTGGAGGGATTAGAAGGCCCGAACTCCTCAACAAGAAGTATCTCATATGACCGCAATCATTTGGCAAGAATTGCTACCTATGTGAGCCTGGGAAGCCACACGGGGGCGCTGGTGATTCGTGAATAATTCACTCGTGGAATTGGTCCACCATTAGATTGGGCCGTCAAGGCAGGTGCTGGTGTAAATCTTTTTCACAACTGTATACCCTGTAGTATTTCAACTAGTTAGCTCTCATTATAGTTGCAATTTCAGCCTGCGTCACGTGCTGATGATGTAAATCAATTTCACAACAGTCTGTTATCTTTTCACACCTAAGACGCTGAACAGATTTAGATGATATTCGGTATGCAGATATTTTAAAGTCCAGAAAAAAGCATAGAATAGTTTTTCTTCCGAAAGTTATCCCATAAAGGGGAGAAAAGTTTACAAAATGTATATAAAAAAAAAACCAAAAATGTTCAAATGACGCAGCCATTTATGAACCGATGTTCAATAGTCTTTCTTTATTTCAAAGCGCTTAATAGCGGGGCTGAAAATAAATAAAAAAAAACAAAAATTGGATAGCACACAGATAAAATGTCCACCTCAAAGGCAATGCTTTTGCAGAACTTTTAGTTTTGTTGCCGCAGAAATGTTGCTGATGAATGGTTTTAAGGAATTAACAAGATGATATTTGAATGTGTGTAAACTCTGTTTACATCAATTAACTAAAAATATCTCGTTTAAATGAACCCAAAAATTATCCGTTCACTACTTTATTATTTTTTGCTCATTATTTAATAACATTTTATTATTATCCGTTATTGCTACAATAATTATTTTTAGCTTGTGTTCTTTTTTCAACCTTCATTGTGTAAAATTCTCGATGTTTATAAACAAAAAAATTAACAGCAGAAATCATGACTTGTTTATCATCAAGAACAAAAAGGAAAACACAACGACAGAAATGAAATCGTTTATTTATTAAGTTACTACCGGTCATTGCAGCTTTTGTTGATAATTTTTTATGCCAACAGTCCTCTATAAGAGCATTTTTGAGTTCTCTTACATACATAATTATTTTTATTGCTATTTTTTTAATACTATTATTGTTGTTTGTGCGGATTACATGAGTATTTATTATATCGTTTCTTGCTAAATATAACATTCATTGTTAAGAGAAAAAATAAAATTTGCATGGTTGCTTTAAATGCTGATTACGATCTGAATATATTCCGAAAACAGAATTTCTTACAAAAACCGGTTAAAAACCGTTAGTAAACTAATTTCGTGAGCAACATCTTCGAATACAAAGTTTCGTCATGTTGAAACTATAATAAGCAACTAAATGTGAATTTTATTGCCAGATATAAATGCTTTTGCAAACGTTAATTTATTACAAAACTAGGAATTTTTTTATTCCTGATTTTGAATTTTCCACTCCGGTTCACTTATTTAGAGGCACTAAAAATTCCACATTCAGAAGCCTATATATTTTGCAATTTTTAACCGATTGCAGAAATTTAAAATGGAAGTGCCAACTAAATAACTTTTTCTGAGCAATTTATATAAAAAAAAAACCATGGTAAGCGGCCTTGATTCAAGTGTACCAAAAAAATAACACATTTTTTGACTTTTTTTATGAATTGCTGAGAAAAGGTTCTGTAGTTAAGAGACATTGGCATGTTTTTTTGTATCTCCAGATGTCTAGCTTCCACTTCTATTTTAAAATTGAAAAGAATAGAAAGGCTTCTAAATATGGAATTATTAGTGCCTTTAAATAAGTGAACCGGAGTGTACTTAATTTGATTAGAAAAGGAGAGTTTAGAGCAGGAGTGCCCAAGCCCTGTGCGCTTGATGCTCAATTGGTTTTTGTAAAAGCGCTTAGCTATAGGACTATGTTCTTTATTTATTTATTTGTTTATTCAATAATATTATTCATTCAGGAGTGAAATCTGGACTATACGGTGGATGAGTAACCAATTCATAGTGTATTTCATGTAATTTTAGCATCGCACCTAATGCTGTGTGAACTGGTGCGTTGTCTTGAAGAAAGATTACTTTTTCTTTCTTACCTGTGGTCGTTTTTTCTTCGCTGCATCATTCAATTGGTCCAATAATGCACGATAATACTTTCCTGTGACTGCGGATCCTTTTTCAAGGTATTCGAAGCAATATTCCGTGTGCATCCCAAAATACAGTGACCATTACCTTGCCAGCCGATTTCACTAACTTCGCCTTCTTCGGAGCACTTCCACCAGCTTCCACCCATTGTCTCGATAGATTTTTGGTTTCAGGTATGTAGTGGACCCTCGTTTAGTCAACAGTTATTAATCGAGCCAAAAATCAACAGGATTACGCTTTATCATGTCCAAACACCGCTATGAAGTGGTCCTCCGAACTCATTTTTGTTCGACACTGAGCAAATGCGGCACCCATCTTGCCTTTAGTTTTTTGAACACACGTTCATATAATATATTTACCATTTCTACAATCTAACGTAACTTGACTCGGCGATCATTCATAACGATGTCGAGGATTCTCTTGATATTTTGTTTAGTAATCACCTTTGTTGGCCTTCCTGTTGATGGTATTGTTGCAGTGCTGGTTCGACCGCGTTTAATTGCAGCAATACACTATCCTACATGATCGTACGATTTATTTACAGGAAACTGTTTTAAAAGTCTACCGACTTTATAAAATCGCTTCCAAATGCCGTTGGTGACCACACTATTATACAAGTATGACTGCAATAATTTATAAACAAGGCAATATAATTAAAAACTATTATTACAATAACAATTTTACATTAATTTTATTTATTTATCGAAGCGCTAACAATATTCTCATATTTTACAATATACATCACGCTGATCGCACAGAAACCATAATGTTATAAAAATTTTCATAAAATGCTTCAAGTCTCACGATTTGTCAAAAACTGTCACACAATTGCATACTTTTTCAGCACCCATATTCATTTGGTAGATCGCACGATCGTGTAGGATAGTGAACCACGGCCTTAATCTGATGGAGGAGACTCACCGTAATGTTTGTCGAACTTTTCTTTTGTATTTTTCGCCTTTTTCCCTTTAAAATAATAGTGTTTAATCACTACACGAAATTCCATTTAGCGCTAGATAGCTTCAATCTCAATCCGCCCTAATATTTACTTATGTTCCCATTCACCCAAACATGGGCTTTATTGGGGAAAAATATTTTAAATGGAAATTCAATACCAAGTTTGATGAACTTGGTAAAAAACTTCAACAATTTGCAAGCGTTTCTAACTAAATATGACCTTTTTCGGAGAACAAAACAATGAATGGAAATTAATTATCAATTTGTGATTCAGCTCATTCGCTGAATTGCCAAATTAAACTAAACAATAAGCAACTATGTACCTGCTGTTAAATGTGTTGTTGATTAAAGCAGTGTTGCCAATTAAATATTATGAACCTTTAAAAAATCTATTACATATGTATATATATATACCAAGAATGACTGTTATAGTCTAAGAGCCCGTGAGAGCCAGACCTTCGTAATTTAATAAAAGCTGAAAGTTATTCTATGTGTGCCCCTAGTGCAAGTAAGTATGATCCCCGCCCATGCAACGTGGGTAGTGGTGGCTTTGGCAGGTAACAGGTAACGAAGGTGTATAAAATTTCATCACAAATTTATCATAGAATAAAACTCAATTTTTTTATATTTGGTTTGTAACAATATCAAAACTCTCGTTGCTCATTGCCAGACACATAGTATGGTTACAAATCCCTGCCAGACACCCCTAAACTATTATAATTTGTAATTATACTTACGTTATATTATAATAGCTGAATTTTATATATATTTTTTGGGGCACTATTAAACAATGTTTCCTTAATAGCCAGACAGTTTCGACGGTTCTATCATCTTGCCAGACGCATACAAAGTGCACAATTACTGAAAAAGTAAGAGGCTTATGCAGTAACTGGTGCGAGTGAAGCATTGTTTGGCCCATTGCGAATCTTTCTTGCGCATACAATGTTGCTCATTCCAAATTGTCTAGCTATATTTTTTACAAGCAATTTTATTAAACAAAATAGTTACCTTTGGAATAATATATAAATAATATTTCAAGTTTATTAAGCTCTTATTGCACAAATTTCTCTATAAAATTAGCCTGATAAGAGATAAATAGACATGATAAACACATCTCCAACTAGTACATCAACCGTATTAGAAACGATGAAACAAAGTAAAAAAATAGCTGAAGATTTACAGCAACCCTACATACAGGTAACATACGATCTGGCAAAAGTAGCGTTACAAACTACGGAAAAACCAACATTTGATCATTTGTTCATTCATTTAGGACCTTTTCATATAATGATGGCCTATTACAAAGCTGTCGGTAAAGTCATTTGTGATTGTGGGCTGACTAATGTAATGGTTGAGAGTAGTTTGCTGGCAAAAGGTTCAGTTAATGGTAAATAATAGTTGGGTTCTGCAGGATGACCAATACTATTTTAAATGGTTTGAAGGAGATCAACTCTCTAATTCTGTCAGTGAATCTTTGAAAACAGAAACAGATGAGGTCGACAATGTTAATGACGATCAATCCGTGGACTGGAGTAGCAGCGACGAGGAAAGTGAAAAAATCGACTAAAACGATAACAATAATGAAAATAGTTTCAATATTTGATTAAACTAGCTTAATTTTTCTGAATTTTTTTATTTATTTTTTAATTGTTCGTTCAGACAATAAATAATATGATTTAATTGAATTGAATGTCTTTTTGAAATTTTAATCGAATTGAATAAACTAATTTTATAAAAATTAGAAACAACAGGATTGACATATCATTAAAAAAATTCTAGTAAGTATTGATTTAAATATTTACGGTTTTATTTATAAAGAAATATTTCATGTCTATTTATCTCTTATCAGGGTAATTTTATAAAGAAACTAGCTGACCAGGCAAACGTTGATTTGCCTTCTAATTTTATTTACATGATAGGAATGACTTTAAATTTTCAAATTGTCATTGCCAGTGCAAGCCGTATATTGACAACTGCAAATGTTTAAAATGGAGTGTTATGCCTTTCGCAACCGTTAGGACTCATGGTATCAAAACGTCCTCATCTCTTAAACTATCCTTTAAGTACTCTTTTTTTTAAAACGTTAATTATCAAATATTTCACCGGAAGCCAAATAACATTACAAATGCATAGTTGGTCTATACTTCATAATATTATGTTTACCGATCTGACTTTATCTAATTCTAGCGAGTTGAAAAACTGGGTTGTAGAGTTGACGACCTTATCTTGGGAAGTAAAGAGAGCCATCAACTTCTACATCATTTATTCGCAAGCACTTTAACTTTGAATCCGAATATTTAAATAGACAACACGTTCGGTCAACTAAACATGATTTTTGTAAAATGTTTGAGAGTATATTGCTGATGAGCTCAGATTTTGATTCGGTAAAATAACAAAAAGGGACGGGTAATTGAATATTGCCAGCGTATTGATGGAATAGACGGCGATATTTCAAGATGTGATTGTCCTTGTTTTCAGAAACTGTCAGTCCGATATGAATAATAATAACCTAAACTTACTTTTTTGTTAACTTCAGTATTTAGAACGCCGCGTATATGAAATGAATGCATCCATTGTTTGTATTGTACATTATGCATTCGCGTTCACAGAAAATTAATTTTACGTCATACTTTAATTTTTCTTTTCTAAGAAAAATTCTCAAGTATCCGCCAGACAAACAGGAAACAGGAAAATGATATATGGCCTATGAAAGTTACATAAAAATATTCGTCGGCTTATATTTATCTCTCATCTTTGTTATCACCTCGAAGTAAGTCATTTTAAATGTCAAATTGTATGAATATGAACCAAAAATATTTGGAACTTGGTGACGTTCCAAAACCCAATGAATGGAGTCGATCGGATGGAGATTAAAATTGTAACAATTTCACTTTACGTTAGCACAACAGAGGCCAATGGTTCCATCTGGAAATGTGAACATCTCAACGTCATTCTACCGATACATTCATGTACACTGCAACCAATTTCACACTCATAATTAAAAGCAGCATATTCCATGTATTGTACAACACGACATGGAAGTCGTGTTAATTAGCCCGATGTCCGATTCTATCCGCAGATGTAGTTTGAAATCGTGCATCGCATTGCAATTGGTTTTGATGTAATCGTTCAGCTTGCCATCTCATGGCGTTACCTTTGATACAATAATCGTATGTAGCAAGTGAAAAATCGAATGGTCAGCGTAGAAATAAAATGGCGAAAAGTATCAGCTCAGGAGTCCAAATGTCGTTGTCTAGATAAGATATTACGATACACGGTTTGGTATTTTTTCAAGTGACAATAAAATATCATAATATGAAAAATCAAAGCCATTTTGTTGATATATGTATGGGAATATATAGGAAAATCTTAATGCCATATCTTTGGAACCACTATACCGATTTTGTAGAAACTTGACATAAACCATCTACAGTTCATGGCCAACGTACCTTTAAATTTTGGTCGAAATCGGTCGGCCCGTTTGGCCAGTTAGTGGAGACATAAAAGTGTACACTTCTTTTGTATAGATTTGTGCAATAAGAGCTTAATAAACTTGAAATATTCTTTATATATTATTTCAAAGGTAACTACTTTGTTTAATAAAATTGCTTGTAAAAAATATAGCTAGACAATTTGGAATGAGCAACATTGTATGCGCAAGAAAGATTCGCAATGGGCCAAACAATGCTTCACTCGCACCAGTTACTGCATAAGCCTCTTACTTTTTCAGTAATTGTGCACTTTGTATGCGTCTGGCAAGATGATAGAACCGTCGAAACTGTCTGGCTATTAAGGAAACATTGTTTAATAGTGCCCCAAAAAATATATATAAAATTCAGCTATTATAATATAGCGTAAGTATAATTACAAATTATAATAGTTTAGGGGTGTCTGGCAGGGATTTGTAACCATACTATGTGTCTGGCAATGAGCAACGAGAGTTTTGATATTGTTACAAACCAAATATAAAAAAATTGAGTTTTATTCTATGATAAATTTGTGATGAAATTTTATACACCTTCGTTACATGTTACCTGCCAAAGCCACCACTACCCACGTTGCATGGGCGGGGATCATACTTACTTGCACTAGGGGCACACATAGAATAACTTTCAGCTTTTATTAAATTACGAAGGTCTGGCTCTCACGGGCTCTTGCTCTATTATGTTTCTACAACTTTAAAATGTGAAACTATTTTGTAACGTCATTTGACGAACCTGCGCAGAACTTTTAATTTTTGTGTTTGAGTTGGCGTAATCTTGTATTCTATCATTCTTGTAGGTATGCAACTTATTCAAACATACAATGAGACATTGAAAATTCTCTTACATGCTCGTAAATTGTTCTAAAGCTTGTTTGTTTTATTAAATTAATTTTTTTTATATAGGTTATATGTACATATGTAAAAGCTCTGTCCTTAAATTTCTAAAATTTACATATTTTTCTATATGAAAAACAATTCTTTAAAATCTGGTATAAATTTAACAAGCAAAAATCACTTTGACCTTTAAAAACATAGCTAAGCAGAATTTGTTTTAAAAAGCGTGAGAAATAAGAAATGAGTCACCTGATAAGGCAGAACAAGTAAAAGATAAGTGACAAGTTTAATAAGCAACACTAAAAAAGAAAAAATAAATCAATGAATATGTAATTGAACAGAACTTACATATTTGCTCTGCTGCCTGACTGACTGGCTGCTGCCACAGTATATAAAACATTTTACATTATTTCTATTATATTACTTACTTAGTCTGCAAACAACTGACACTTAAAGATAAATATCTGGAAAAAGATAAGGTGCATCAATTGGACTAAAGACAAAATGAATATGCCCAACTTTTAAGGATTGCAGTAATAAGGACTTGCCTGGTAATCTCCTTTAATGATGGTTAAATGACGAAACAGCCGAAAGACCTTTTACACACCAGGTACAGACCAGGTTTGCTGAAATTTGCGCACAATTCTGCCGACTGAGAACTAATTTGGTCGATTATACTGACCAAAATAATCACGAAGTGTACAAAACGCATTTAGATTTGAACACCCATTGTCGTAAAAGACATCAAAAATCCTATTGCGGTACTAATTTGTGTATTTCTCCATAGTTGAATTTGTCAAACGCTGAAACAAAGAATTTGACGTTAAAGTGTGACTCACAATAAACATCATGAATTATGGTTGGACTCCTTACAAATTCTTTTAAACCCGTTAGTTATGAAACTATTCTATTAAATCTTTGTAATAAGGCAATCACTAAAAAATTAAAATTCGTACAATATAGTAAGTTAAGCCTTTCTACTTGGAACCCACGATGTATGTATACTAGACGCGAAAATTACATAGATGTACAACGTTTTTATTCCGAAATTAGAGGGGATTTTTTCAAAAAAATGTTTATACATTTACGATTCAAAGTATTGTCAATCGCCGGCTACTACTTTCTCCCTTTTGAGCAGCGTACAAATCCCGCGTTGGAAAAGCTGGTCAGTTTTTGAAGCGATCCTCGGATCGATCCAATTGTTTATTTCTTCATACGAATAGAAGTGCTGGTCATCCAGGCTGTGTGCCATTGACCGAGACAAGTGATAGTCCGACTGAGCAACGTCTAGAGAAAATGTTGGATGGGATAGCACTTTCCCTTTCAACGTTTCCAAGTATGTCTTGATCACTTTCCTGTAACATCACTTTATCATGTGTCTCGTTGTATTACATCCGTTTGTCTTTCAATGCTGGGCTCAAAATCATTAATTGCGTTTGATATCATTAGCCTGTGACTTTTTCAGTTGGTTTTTACAACTCATAATGCACTACGGCGATCTGGTCCCACCATATGCTGAGCATGGAACCTTGGAACTCTTCTGCAGCCACAATGCGATGCAGAAATCCATCCCTCTTTGCCTTGCAAGCAGCTGTACAGAAGCCAACAAATGCCGTTCAATACCTCTCGGTTTCAACATTACTCGCATTGTGTTACGGCACCCAATTTCCTTGTTTCTGAATCATTCCCATAGCTTTCAAGCGTTTTGAAATAGCTTGCTGCGTCACTCCCAATGATTCTGGCAATTCTTGTTGCGTTTGACACGAGACTTGATCAAGTAATATCTCCAATTTTGCATTTTCGAAAACCTTCTATCTTCCGCCGCCATGTTCGTCTTCGTCGTCAAAATCACCGTTCTCGAAGCCTTGAAACCACTTTCGGCTCGTTCTTTCACTATTACCATAGGGTGAGGCCGGTAATAGTGAGGCATTTTAGAGCTTGGTGAGGCGTTTTATACTGCAAATTTCTACATATTAAAGCAAAAATGAAAACCTTCTGCAAACGACGAGAATTTGGCTCGTAAGCTGACATTTAATCGAGAGTAACTTTATGATGCACACAAATCTACTATTAATTCGATGGCTCATTGTATGAGATCTGCGATCTAGTTATTTCGACTACCACTTACCGCTACAGCTATCTATTGCAAAACGGCCGTTGATTGCTTTAGAAAAAGCTAAACAAAATATATAGGTTACATCATTGAAATACAAAAAGCAGCTGTATGTGCATTTTTAAAGTTTTCATTTAAATTTTGATTGTGATATGTAAATATTTAATTTTTATATAATCTAGTTATTTATGTATGTGTTCAGCAACAGCTATCATAATTAGAATTTACTAAATTTGTCTCAGCCATTTTTAAGCACAAAAAACTTTTTTAATACTTGCAAGAAACGAAAACAATATCAGGGGGGTTGCTCTCTATGGCGATGCGAAAGAAAAATGGCTCGTAATTGGTACCCTGTATTGCGTTTTCGTATTTTCCTTTCGCATTAAATTTTTCCCTTTCGCAAATTCTATTTTATCATTCTTCGCTATTGTTTATTTTGTGGCACCACTGTTGCTTCATTTTCAAACTATTTAGCGAAAAAGTTGGCGCAAACGGCACAGAGTACCAAATTATACTATTATCGCATTTACTTTTCGCATCGCAATAGAGAGTAAACCCTCAGCTGTTTATTATGTAGCTGCCACTTTCAATATAATTAAGTAGCTGGCTACATTTGCAGCTAGTGACATTTACAGAAGCAAAGTTGTACTCCTAATAAATTTTGTATGAAGCTTTCTTTAGGCTTTTTTTTTGTGCCAACTAATATAAATTTTTCTTCGTTGACAACAGTTTTGTTTTTTATTATGTGCATACACTTAAAAAAACTTATTTTCCATTAAAAATTTACTGAAGGTCATTGAGCAAAACAAATTTCATGTTGTACTCGTATTTTATAAATCTGTAACAAAACAAATGTGTCATTATCATTTTGTCACAGACAACGACGACATCTCGGTAGACATTGATAGAGACAGTGCAGAAAGTAATTCTCGTAAAAAATTGTAAACACATTTAATTATGAGTCATCCGACTGACATCCAAAGAAATAGGTTAAGAAGCACTTTATAACATTTCTGAAAGTGAAAAGAGGAATTTTCGGCAAAACACACACATTTTTTTGTTAACTGCTTCTTACTATTCAAAAAGTTAGATTTTGACATGCTAGAATGAGCAAATGAAATGTAAATTGTCAGTAATTGGTTTAAGACGTTAAATATGTCAACATCTTTATTAATAGCCTTCGTTTTCATAAGAGATAATGACAAATATTTGCATGGCATTTAAATTTGTTTATGCAATTATATTTCTATATGTATTTAGCATTAAATTAAGTCATTTTAATAAACAATAAAATTACAAGTTCCGCAAATATGGAGAATATCATTAATTATTATTATCTTCCATGAAAAAATGTCAATGTTCACATATTTAAATTTGCCCAAGCAGAAGTTTAATGAAGGCTTTAAATGACTTCTTTGTATGTGGGTTCATCTCTGATGGCTTGGATGTTTTGATCTTTGATGTCCTCTTGGCCCAAACAAAGTATTTTTCTTTTCGTTTTGTCTCCGAACCTGGGATGAGGAAGGTTTTTGATAAGATTACAAATTACAGATTTATTAACGAATTACATATTAACTACGAGGGCGGATTGATGTTGAAGCTACCTAGCGCTGGATGGCATCACAAACACAATTTTTTCACCCAAATTCATCGGTTAGTTTATTTTTTATAGGCGTTTGAAGTAAGCAACTTTTGTGTTTCTTGAAAAATTGAAAAAAGTGAATTTCGTGCAGTGATTAAACACTATTATTTGAAAGGGAAAACGGCGAAAGAGTCAAAAGAAAAGCTCGACAAACATTATGGTGATTTTGTTCCGTTAGATTGCATGATACGCGAACAAGCACTACAACAATACCATCAACAGGAAGGCCAAAAGAGGTGGTTACTGAAGAAAATATCAGGAAAATCCTCGATATCGTTATGAATGATCGCCGATGTAAGTTACGTAAGATTGTTGAAATGGTAAACATATCATATGAACGTGTGTTCAACAATTTACATGAACCATTGCATGTGAAAAAACTAACTAAAATATATTAGCTCGATTCACAATCTTCTGCATTTGAGCTTGCATATTTCTGCAATTGCAAAAGTGACAATTTTGGGTGTATTTTGTTAGTGTAAAGTAAAAATTTACTCCAATATTTTGCAAATGCAATGATGCAAGGCCATTTGCACAAGATTGTGAATAGGGCTATTATGTTTGCAATTGCACAAATATGCAATATCAAATGCACAATATTGTGAATAGGGCTATTGTGTTTTTCATTATATCGAAGTACATCATACATCGATTTAAATACATATTTTTAGACTTATGTATAATAACGCTTGTTCAAACTTTAATATTTTCTTGTGTATAATTGGACTATATTTTTATGTAGTTTGCACTTCTGATTTATTTAAACAATAGAACTACTTACAATATTGTGAATTGGCGATTGCATATTTCTGCTATTGCAAATATAACATATTTAAGTGTGTTTTATTATTGTGAAGTAAAACTAAGGTATATGAGGGCGGATTGATATTGAAGCTACCTACCTAAGTAGGAAAAAACATGTTTTTTTTTTCAAAACCCATTTATTTCTCAACTTAGTCTCTTTTTAGCTCAACTTACTTAGTAAGACGATATTTATTTAGTAACACAACATTTTCGTACCATCTGAATAATACGATTCTGGGAACCCCTCAAAATATGTGTTAGTTTCGGTAATCACGTCTTCGTTTAAGATGAATCTTCTTTTTGCGAGCCATTTTTTCAAGTTATAAAACAGGAAAAAGTCACTGGGAGCTAAATCTAGACTATAAGGTGGATGATCAACCAAGTGTATTTCACGTAATTTTAGGATCGTTTCTAATGCCGTGTGAACCGGTGCGTCGTCTTGAAGAAAGAGCAGTTTTTTTTTTTTCCTTTTTTAAATGTGGTCGTTTTTTCTTGATTTCATCAATCAATTGATCCAATAAAGCAGGCTAGTACTTTCCTGTCATTGTAGATGCTTTTTCAAGATAATCGATGAGCAATACTCCGTGTGCATCGCAAAATGCAGTGGCCATAACCCTGCAAGCTGATTTCACTGTCTTCGCCTTCTTCGAAGCACTTCCACCATTTGTATCGATTGATTTTTGGTTTCAGGTGTGTGGTGGTGGACGCACGTTTCATCAACAGTTATTAATCGATGCCAAAAATCAACAGGATTACGCTTTATCATGTCCAAACATCACTGTGAAGTGGTCTTTCGAACTCGTTTTTGTTCGTCACTAAGCAAATGCGGCATTGATTTTGCCGATAGTTTATTCATATGCAAATGTTCAACACACGTTCATATGATATGTTTACCATTTCAACAATCTTACGTAACTTGACTTGCCGATATCGAGGATTTTATTGATATTTTACCACGTAATCTGACGGAGCAGACTCACAATGTTTATCGAGCTTTTCTATTGTCTCTTTCGCCGGTTTTCTTTTCAAATAATAGTGTTTAATTACTGCACGAAATTAATTTTTTTCCATTTTTCAAGAAATACTAATCGATAAATTTGGGGGACATTTTGACAGCTAATATTTGACAGATCGCAACTTCAAAAAAAAAAAAAAAAAAATGTTTTGTGTTTGAGCTGCCGTCTAGGGCTGGATAGCTTCAATATCGATCCGCCCTCGTATTTTGCTCAATATTGTAAATAGGGCTAATATTTACACACTATTTGTAAATGAATCGACTGCAATTTATTTGGTTTATACGAGTATTTGTTTACACTATTTTGCTAAAGTTGTTCCTTGAAATTATTGCTTTCTTTTTTTTAGACACTATACGAATATAATGTTTCCATTCATTATAATAATATATTTTTTATCGATTTTTTCACTTCGACTATAATTTTGTTTTGTATTTTCTTTTTTATTTATTTAATGTTGTTCATTGGTGTATTGAAAGTGTTTTTTATTTTTTTTGCTTTAATTTGCTTAAATGTCTGTCCGGCTGTTATTCTCTTCTCAAATTGTGTAGAAATAAGTCACGGCTATGTGTTTTGTGTGAACTTGAATGTACGAGGTTGGGCTAAGTGTAAATAAAACAAGTAAGAGTGTAATATATTCGGCTGGGCCGAATCTAAAATACCCTTCACGATAGTCACGTATATGTATAGTCTATTAAAAATGTGAACAAAATATGCACGGTTATATATGAACCGATATCGGAATTTTTTATTTTCTGTATTTTAGTAACCTCTTTTATAACAAGAATTACTTTTCAGCAAAAAAAAAAAAAAAAAAAAAAATGTTAATGGAAAAATCGGTTCAGGCTATTTCTCGGGTATATATGGACCGATATCGAAAATTTTCCATATTTATATAACCTTATTTCATTGCCAGAACTGCTTTTGAGCACAAAAAAGTTGTTTAAGTTCGCTTAAGCGGTATTTTCATGAAAAACCCGTTTTATATCATATATTTTTTTTCATATATCTCGGGTATATATGGACCGATATCGGGCATTTTCATTTTCCATATTTATATAACCTCATCTTATTACCAGAACTGTTTTTAAGCAAAAAAAGTTGCTTAAGTTCGCTTACGCGACATTTTCATGAAAAAACCCGGTTTGGGCTATATCTCGGGTATATATGAACCGATATCGGAAATTTTGTTTTTCCATATTTATATAACCTTCTTTTATTACCAGAATTGCTTTTAACCAAAAAAAATTTTTTTCATTAAAAACCCGGTTTAAGCTATATCTCGGGTGGACCGATATCGGAAATTTTCATTTTCCATATATATATAACTTTATTTCATTAACAGAACTGCTTTTGAGCAAAAAATGTTTGTTTAAGTTCGCTTACGCGGCATTTTCACGAAAACCCCGTTCCAGGCTATATCTGCGGTATATATGGACCGATATCGGAAATTTTCATTTTCCATATTTATATAACCTCATCTTATTACCAGAACTGTTTTTAAGCAAAAAAAAAAAAAAAATGCTTAAGTTCGCTTACGCGACATTTTCATGAAAAACCCCGGTTTGGGCTATATCTCGGGTATATATGGACCAATATCGGAAATTTTGTTTTTCCATATTTATAGAACCTTCTTTTATTACCAGAACTGCTTTTAAGCCAAAAAAAATTTTTCATTAAAAACCCGGCTTAAGCTATATCTCGGGTATATATGGACCGACATCGAAAATTTTCATTTTTCATATTTATATAACCTTATTTTATTACCAGAACTGCTTTTAAGCAAAAAAAGTTGTTTAAGTTCGCTTACGCCGCGTGTTCATGAAAAACCCGGTTTAAGCTATATCTCGGGTATATATGGACCGATATCGGGAATTTTCATTTTCCATATTTATATGTATAACCTTATTTCATTACCAAAACTGCTTTTGAGCAAAAAAAGTTCTTTTAGTTCGCTTACGCGACATTTTCATGAAAACCCAGGTTTAGGCTATATCTCGGGTATATATGGACCGATATCGGAAATTTTCATTTTCCATATTTATATAACCTTATTTCATTACCAAAACTGCTTTTGAGCAAAAAAAGTTCTTTTAGTTCGCTTACGCGACATTTTTATGAAAAACCTGATTTGGGCTATATCTCGGGTATATATGGACCGATATCTGGAAAAAATTTTTTTGCCTTTTAGTCACCATGGTTAAACAAACAACTTTTTTGTAAAAAATTTCCATACAAAATTTCAAAAATTCATGGCTTTTTTCGGAATTTTGAATATATCTCAGCTATACGTGGACCGATATTACTGAATTTCAATAGCAAACACATGGCAATATGAAGTAATAGAATGGTGAAAGAAAAAAGTTTCTATGTCTAATGGTTTTCTCAGAAACGGTATTTCAACGACCGACAGACGGACAGACGGACATCGCTTAATCGACTTTTCCATTAATTCTGAATCAGAATATATATACTTTATAGGGTCGCAAAAAAAACTGTAGAAATTACAAACGGGATCACAAACTTATATATACCCTTAACATTTTTGTGAAGGGTATAAAAATTCATAAACTACATACGTATGTATATGAGTTATATGATAATATAAAAAAAACTGCATTAACTAAACCGGCTTGCTGACTGAAAAACAGCAAGCAAATTTGGCTTCATTTTATTTTCAATATAATAGTTACATATGTGAATAAATATCGAGAAATGTTTGTGTGTTAATCTTCTAAGAAATAACTATATGGTAACATGCCCTAACTAACGAAAATAAAATCAAATTCGAATTTGTATGATTACGATCTCATCAAAGTGAATCTCCAAACAAACCAGACGTCCAGACTACACTATTAACTATGAAAGTTAATAATGTAGATTTTTTGTTTGAAAAATGCATTTATTATATTATACATTATTCAAAGTATTGTCCTTCATTAGCCGCTACTTTCTGGTATTATATGAATTCCGCTACAAAAGAATTGCTCCGTTTTGAGATAATTAATGAATCTTGCCAATTTCTGATACCCTGTTCTGAAGTGAATCGTATTCCAATAAGGACGTTTGGCATGTTCTGGGGGTCTGAGCAATAATGCGGCCGAGCTAAAACCTCCCATCTACTGTTTTCCAAATAGTTATTGACCGGTCTTGCAACATGTCGCCGAGCGTTATCATGATGGAAGATTATGTCCTCGTGTATGGTCTAATATTCTGGTTGTTTGTTGATTGCTCTCTTGAAACGAAAAAATTGTCTTTGGTACTGGTCAGCTGTGATTGTCTGACCTAATTTCAATAGCTCATAATATAACACTTCATCTGTGGCGTCCTGGATATTTCATTTCACACACGTAAAATCGCCCCTAAACATCTCCCGGCTTCAATTCATATGTGGGACCCGATTTCATTGCTTTTGTATGAATCCCAATGCTTTTAAACGTAGGCTTGTTGTATGACTTTCAATGATAATTCAAGTTCTACTTGCGTTCGACAACAATCTTCGTCGAGTAATGCTTTCAATTCTTCATCTTCAAACTTTTTAGGCAGACCAGGCCTCGCCTTGCTTTCCGTGTCGAAATTATCACTTTTGAATCTCTCAAACCATCGTTTACATGTTTTTTGAGTTGGTTGGTGCATATTAACAGTAAGCGTCGATAGCTTTCCACAGCCGTTTTCTTCAGGTAGCAGGCTTCCTCGCAAAACTTATTTTTTAAGCACAAAATTCGACATTACTATGGCGATTGAAAAAAATATATATCGCTCCTTTATTGCAACATAGTCATATCTCAAATAATTAGCTTTTCGAGTTAACAATGAATTGTTAACAGTACTACCTTTTATACTGTTCTAAAAATTTATTCAAATTACTTTTAAACTGTTTCGTTTAGTCAAAATTGTCAAAGACTTTTATGGAAACTAAATTTTGAAATGCGTTTTTCTCGAAACAAGCTTTGTTTAGTTATAACTATGTTGCAATAAAGGAGCGATATGTGTTCACACTTTAGCATCTATCGAATACGGAATTATAATGATAGATGTTTACCATCCAAAAAAATATTTCTAATTGTTGACACAAACCATATGTGATAGTTATGTCATATTTTGTGCCTCCCGGGGAGCAGTTTTTGCCTTGATATACTCTGCTTTCCTCGTTTGTTGTAGCAAATAAACTCTAGAAAGCGGCATGACTTTTGTTGTGTTGGACTTCTGAAACCCTTACCATGGGCTCTTTGGCAGAACAGAGATGGGCAGGTACGGGAATTAGTTTCTGTATACGAGGTCTGATCAAAAAATAACCGTTGTTTTCACTTTTTTCAAAAAGTATTTATTTATTCATCAATAACTATCTTGTGTCCCCTTCAAAGTAACCCCCTCAGATATAATACACTTATGCCAGCGTTTATTCCAATCCTCGAAACACTTCTGAAACGCGCTTTTTGGTATCCCCAACAACTCCAGTTTCGTCTTTTTATCTCCTCAATCGTAGAAAAACGCTTTGCTTTCATCGGTTTCTTCAGTGTTGGGAAGAGCAAAAAGTCAACGGGGCCCAAGTCCGCTGAATACAGTGCTTGAGGCATGATAAGGGTTTTGATTCTGACCAAATACTCACGCACAAGAATCAATGTGTGAGCGGGTGCGTTATCATGGTGAAAAATCTATGATTGTTTTTTCCACAACTCTGTGCGTTTCTGACGAATTGCTTCAAGGTAGTATTATTTGTTGACCGTACGACCTTGTGGCAAGAAGTCATGATGCACCACGTCATTGCAGTCGACGAAAACAATGAGCAAAACCTTCACATTTGATCGAACTTGACGTGCTTCTTTCGGTCTTGGCTCTTCTGCACGCTTCCATCTGGATGATTGGGCTTTTGTTTTAATGTCATAGCCATACGCTCATGAGTCGTCACCACTTCTGACCTTTTTGAGGAAATCTGGGTCGTCGTTGACGATGTTACACAACTCCTGAGCAATGTCCATGCGACGTTGTTTTTGCTCAAAATTTAGTAAATTTAGTAAAAAAAAATCGAAGAACACACCAAACCACGACTAACCTTTTTATCTGTCAAAAACAAACTGACAGTCCGAAATGGCTGATATTGCCAACATATATAACAGACATGTGTACCAACATAACAGAAAAAAATGCAAAAATCGAACATATGTAACTACGAAATTTGAAAATAACGATTATTTGTTTATCAGACCTCGTATAGTTTAACGCTTTTTAGCACCTTTTGGGTAAGTTCACAGCGCGTTTTAACTATAAATAGTCGACAACGCTGGTACGAGTACATGTGGGCTCACTTGAAGCCAGAGTCTATCAATATTCCATAGTTGGAACAACCCTCGTAGCATTTTGTGACCATATTATCTATCATTCCGTCATGGAAAAACAGTTTTGTTTGATCCATTTTCCAACAAAACAAATGAACAAAAAAAAAAAAAAAAGAAGGAAATATTATTCAAATACAAATAAAAGAAATTCATATTCATGTAGTTTGATGTCAACTATTTTGCAAGAAAATAAAACAAAAGAATTAACACAAATATAGTATATGCAAATGTATATTTTCACATGTAATTCGTAGATACATATGTATTTATTATACCATTTATCTTCTTTAACGACCGAGTAAACGAAATATAAGAAAATCATAGTAACGGTTTTACGAAATCAGTTGTAAACGCGATTTGCTAGTTGCAACATGTACAAGAGAAATCAATGTTGTTTTTCTGCTTGTTGTCGTCGTCGTCTGGTCTTTTCTATTTCACAAAGTCGCGATATGTCGTATAAATTAAAAAAAATTAAAATTTAATAATAATTAAAATCAATTAAAAACCTTAAAGAAAACAATAAAAATAATTATAAAATAAGAATTTAATTTAGAAATTATTTTGGTTGACATTTTTTGTGTTGTTTTCGTTTTGCACCAGACACTGAATGTTTTACATTCTTATAACTTATTTATGTTTTTACCCGTAAGAAAGGGAAAGAAATGCATTAAAGTGTATACAGTGAGTAAAAGAGATAGAATGAGTGTGTTATTAATTTATATATGACAACGGGAATATCACACAGGTTAAATGAAAAAGGTGACCATTACCAAATAATATCAATTACAAACAGGTTTATTATTCAAATCTGCATAAAATTCATATAAATTTTACTTTGCGTTTTATTTTTTAAGATGCAATCGACAGAATGAAATTTTTATTATTGGGTTGGTGGAAAAGTAATTTAATCCTACATATATGTATTTATTTATTCGAAAGTTTTGGCAACTGGACAACATAATCAAGATTTTTGCTAAATAACCAGACTCCTTTAAGAACTATTTTGTTTTTAATGCTTATTGAAGTTTTTTACTTTTAGAATACTCGTTTGGCAACACAACGCGGCATAGAAAGACAAAAAATCGGTAAATTTGGGTTTGTTATAGTCAAGATGTTTACTTCAAAGAGTAGCAGGATCATTTTCGTACTCTGCTTCAAATTCTATTAAATACAAAAAAGTGTTTTGAAGAAAATAGAAAATATAAAAAATCAACTTTAAAATTCTTGAATCCATTGTATTTAAAGATTTTTTTTCCCTATATATGCAATACATTGTACCGGCGCTAGTAAAACAGGTTATGAAAAGGGTGTGGTGATTGTGGCTGTTTGACTCGAAATTCCAACGTTATAATTGACAAGAAACACGTCTGTAGACAACTTGTTCCACAGAGGAACCATACGGCTGAACAACGAATTCTCTCTGTAATCTGTTGTGTAGTAACACAACATTGAATCCATTGTATTTAAAGAATTTTTTTATGCTGGACCAGTACTCAGGGGAAGGAACCCTATATATGCAGTACATTGTACCGGTGATAGTAAAATAGGTTATGAGAAGGAGGAAAAAGGGTGTGGTGCTTGAGGATGTATGACTTGAACTTCCCAACGGTATAATTGACAAGAAACACGTCAGTAGACAATTTGTTCCAGATTGTAATGTATTGTGCGATTCACTGGACAATCGACCATAAATGGATATGCCCTGATCGATGAACACGTGCTGCGTAAAAATGTGTGAGTTTCTTAAACAAGATCTCTAATCTCGTCAGAGCAGAATCTATTGCAGTAACTATAAAACAGAGAAACACACTGCGGCAGTTCCCCAGTGGTTCAATCGAGATGACAACCCTACCGTCACTGATAAACTTCTCCTGCACACGGTGGAGTTACCCCAAAATAGACTTCGAGACACCGACCCAAACATGCGAGTTGTATGTTATTTTCGATGCTATAAATCGTAAGGAGCTCGGATGGAATACATTACATCTTACACCATTTCAAAAATGCTTCTTTGAAAACATCCAAAATGTGTTCAGTCTAGCGAACATCACACTGAATTTTCTTTCCAAGAACATTAAGAGTATGCGATCATTCAATATCTATACTATTCATGCGTGCAGATAAAGCAGCATTCGGGGCCAGGTGTTTCTATGCTAATAAACAGCACTGGGTCGACGAGCGTTGAAGTCTACCATATTCGGAGGTTATAATAAGATAATTTTTCAGTGAGTCATTCTCACTCTTAACTGAAAGGGTGCAGCCAGCTGCAAAACAGTTTTATTTATTTATTTTTTTTATCTTGGACCAATACTCAGGGGATATGAGAAGGAGGAAAGGGGGAGTAATGTTTGTGAACTTAACACACGGAACGACCAAAACAAACGTTATCACAGCATTTAAAGTGTTGAAATTAAATTAGTTAAAACTGATCAGTGCCCAGTGTATATACCTTCGACACTGCTCAGAATAACAAAAATTAGTTCAACACCGCGCACACCGTAAGGTAATAAATACATAGGAGGAACATAAAAAGAAATTAATATTAACAAATAGAGAAAAAACAAATGGCAGTAAAAAAAAATTAAATAATAAAAAAAAAACAGGTGCACACATGATGCAAAGCAAAACTCTACCTATTCCGGTATAATTTTGTTTTTTTACAATTGATCATAAACATAAGTATAAGTACAGAAAACACGGACGACAATGAAAAACACGTGTGTACAGAACGAAAGACAAAACATTACTCAGTTAATGGTGTTAGACGTTTTTTATAGGAGGTCATTAAGAAAAATAATAAATAGAGTAAGTGAGGGGGCCTTAAGGTACCCCTGAATTAATCTTGAACTCGCACTTTAAGATTGCTCTCAAACCAATCTCATTTTCGGCTTATTTCACGTACGGATTTGTAATGAAGTCTATCTAAAATTAAGTATTTAGTGTTTGAAAAATCTGTACATGAATCAAGGGCAACGTACTCTTGCTTTAAGAAAATTCGTGACCTTTTCACACCGTCAGGGACTGACAACTACGGATGGATTGAATTTTCTTTGCAATGTATGTTGGAAAAGGGTGACATTATGAAAACGTTCAATAATCACGTTTTTCTTCTTTGCTCCCTATCTCGAAATACTTTTTTCACTAACCTCTTGTTATTGATACATAAATTACGAAATACTTATTTTGAATTGAATCAAACTAAAATATAACGACTTATTTAAATCAAATTGAGAAAAAAATGTCACAACCACCCGCAATTCCAACGTGACAACAATTTGCTTTTCTCACTCTGTTTTTATATTCTCTCTTTTCGCTTTTCATAAATCATCAATTTAATTTCTCTCACGCTACTAATACGATAATGGCATGTGCAATACAAATTTGTATGTACATATCGCTCTTTTATTGCAACATAGTCATAACTCAGAAAACTTGTTTCGAGAAAAACACATTTCAAATTTTTTAGTTTCCATACTAGTCTTATAAATTTTTTTTAGAAAATATCTCCTAAAGGAAACAGTTTAAAAGTAATTTGAATAAATTTTTGGCACAATATAAAAGGCAGTACTGTTAACAACAATTCTGCATTGTTAACTCGGAAAACAAATTTTTTGAGATATGACTATGTTGCAATAAAGTAGTGATATGTATGTGCGTATGTAGATGTTGCTTGTGGAAAGAATCTGTCCGTTCATGCCACTGTAGTAAATGCCTTTCTTTTTATCAGATCTTTGTTTTTCATGCCCACCTTTTGTCGGTTTACTACAAAATTTCAATTAAAATACTTTTAAAATGAAAATAAGAAATTGTTTTTTTAAATGTTTGTGGTTGGGACTTCCGTCAGCAAGAGGGAACTGTTTTTTTTTTCAATATTTAGGAGAGGCGCCTTTAAATATCATTTGTATTATCGCTTTTATTTATTTATTTATTTTTCATTTTATTGCTGTCTACATGTATGTTTGTACATATATATTATTTATTTTAAATTGTTTTTAAATGCATGAATGAATTACATGCATGTGGAACGTTTTTAATTAATTTATAAAAAATTTTTTTAACAATTTCGGTAACTGATCTGTTTTCGATTGTACATACACGTATGCATACTCGCATATTCATTATGATACTGGAAATAGTAAAGTAAACTTGGCGTTTTTTTTTTTTTTGTAATATTTAAAATTTTTCTGAAACTATTTTTAGTACTCGAGATCAATGAAATAAGTATTTGTTCTGTTTATTTGCGAGGGTGGATTGATATTTTTTTTTTCATTCTGATCTGTCAAACGTCAGCTGTTAAAATTTCACCCAAATTCATCGATGAGTTTATTTTTTGTATTCGTTTGAAGTAAGCAACTTTTGTGTTTCTTGTAAAATATAAAAAAGTGAATTTCGTGCAGTGATTAAACACTATTATTTTTGAAGGCAAAACGGTGAAAGAGACAAAAGAAAAGCTCGATAAACATTACGGTGGGTCTACTGAATTTAAACGATCCGAACAAGCACTACAACAGTACCATCAACAGGAAGGCCAAAAGAGGTGGTTACTGAAGAAAATATCAAGAAAATCCTCGATAATGAATGATCGCCGAATCAAGTTACGTGAGATTGTTGAAATGGTAAACACATCATCTGAACGTGTGTTCAACATTTGCATATGAAAAAGCTATCGACAAGATTGGTGGAACAAAAACGAGTTCGACGGACTACTTCACAGCGGTGTTTGGACATGATAAAGCGTAATCCTGTTGATTTTTGGCATCGATTATTAACGTGAGTTGGTGAAACGTGGGTCCGCCACTATATAATTGAAACAATGGGAAGCTGGAGCAAGTGCTCCGAAGAAAGCGAAGACAGTAAAATCGGCTGGCAAGTTTATGGCCACTGTATTTTGGGATGTACGCGGAATATTACTCATCGATTATCTTGAAAAAGGATCCACAATCACAGGAAAGTATTATCGAGCATTATTGGATCAATTGATTGATAGAATCAGGAAAAAACGACCACATTTAAAGAAGTAGGAAAAAAAACTTTTTTTCAAAAACCATATCTCAACTGTCTCCTATTAGCTCAAAACAATTAGTAAGACGATATTCTAACATTTTTATATCATCTGAATGATGCGGTTTTGGGAACCCCTCAAAATACGCGTTAGTTTCGGTAATCACTTCTTCTTAATTTATGCCCGGAAAAACACCAAATTAGTTTTACTGGGAAAATTTTGTCTCAATTCTGTCATAACAGGCGTGACTATGTGACAAGTTGGTCCATCTTGTTGAAACCAAACAAGAGTTGAAAGGGATGCTCTTTGGGCATAATTCTGGAAGAAAAACTCTTTCAACATCTTTAAGTAACGGTCTTCATTGACCGTAACAATAAGACCGTTTTCTTCGAAAAAGTAAGGCCCGACAATGAAACTTGAAGAAACTGAAACACACCACACTGTGATAAGAAGTGGAAGTAATTGCATCTGATTGAGTATCTGTGGATTAGAATTTCTCCATATTCGACAATTTTGTTTGTTAACATTGGCATTTAAATCAAAATGTGCCTCGTCATACATAAAAATGCAGTTCAAGACGTTTTCATACTCTCACACCATTTGAATGATCTCACAAAATTCCAAGCGAATCGGGAAATCTCTAGGGTTCAGTTTGTTTGTAAATTGAATCTTATATGGAAATAAGTTTAAATCTTGGTGCAAAAATTGTCTGCAGTGACTGTCTGCCGACACCTATTTGAGCAGATAAACTCCTTGTCGAAACTCTAGGTTTGGATTGTGTGGCAGCACCTACAGCGATAGTTTTCTGCGTCCGAATTGAAGGATCTCGATGGTAAGGCCTTCTTGCGATTGTGCCACGCTCGGCAAAATTCTTTACGAGCCTCATTACACTCTATCTGCTAGGAGAAATGCCGCCAAACGTGCGCCTTTATTCTCTTTGGACGGAAACAACGGACTCTAAGGCTTGAAAGCACTATCCAAATTCTTGTTTCATTGTCCCAATTCTCCATTTTAGTTAAGTTTAAAAATCAATCTATAAAAGACGACAAGAATGGTTACACAGAAAATAAGTTATTACTTTTTTTTTTGGTAGCAGCTTTCATCAGCTAGCCTGTATAAAAAAACAGTTCAAAAGATGTTGAGGTTGATCCTCAATGAAACTTTTTATTGAATTCGCAAAATCCATCACAGGCCTGCATTCCGCATGAATGTTTGAATGTGTTTGTGTTGGAATTTAGATTTTTTTATTAAAATAAAATGTATGTTTAAGTCCTCTCGGGGAACAGGTTTTGCCTTCGCGTAGACTTAACCAGGGTACGCTGTTTTCTGAGGCATAGAGGGGAAGTAGTCCCTCGTTTGTTGAAGCAAACAAAACTCCAGGAAGCCGCACGACTTAAGTTGTGTTGGATTTCCGAAACCTGTATCAAGTGTTAAAATTGGCAGAACGGGGATCAGCATGGTCCCCGGGGGGAAGGGGTTCCACGAGGGACCCCTCTTTTCCTCGAAAAACAGTGCGCCCAAGTTAGGAATACGCCAAGGCAAAACCTGTTCCCCGGGGAGGTTTTCCATACACGAGGAATTAGAAGGTCCGAACTTTTAAGCAAGGGCTACAAACTTATGGCGAAAAGTTGTGTTCTATGTGAGACTAGCAAGCCACACTGAGATGCTGATGAATCGTGAATAATTCACCCCGTAGAGTTGGCCCATCATCAGATTTGGATGTAAATCAATTTCACAGTTGTATATATAAGTATTAATGATAATTTTACTTATAAAATTCGTTGTTTGTTTTTTGTAAATTTTACTAATCTAAATTATTGTACACCTCCCTAATATGACAAGTTGACCCAAAATTGGCTAAATAACAGCAGAAAAAGAGAAATCAACTTATTATTTTTATTAAAATAGAAAACACATTTTTCATTGAAATGAATTGAACATGGTGGCGATGAAAATAATTAATTGGTGGCGATATGCACTACTTAATACAAAACAAAAAATAAACAAATCCAAATAATTAAAAATAGAATAAAAAAAATTAACTAATAAAATAAAAATAAACAACATGACAATAACTAAGTTTGCAAAACAGACAGCAACAATGTTATTTTAATTTTGAATAAAATAAATGGAGAAAAAAAATTAACAATACAATGAATTTTTCATTAAAAAAAAAAAATAAAATAAAACAATCGTCGACATTCTGTCGAAAGCAAAATGCTTAAAACTTACAATAATGAACCGAAATAGCAAAATTATTATTCTGGAAATTGAAATAGTTTAACATTTTGCGGCTTCATTTCCAAGAACTTGTTCATTTTGTTTAAACTAAAGGCAATAAAAATGAAATAGAAGGAAGGAATTAAAATTAAGCAACGCACCCCTTACAGTGGCGATGCTCCAGTTAGTTAATAAAGTAGGAACCCTAATGTCAGCGGTAAACTTCTTCGCTCTTTCTTGCACACGATCGAGTAAACCCAAAATAGAGCTTGAGTTGTATTCCATTTTCGGCCGAAAATAGTTGGTATAAATAGTAAGAAGATCGGATGAAGTGAAGTATATATTGAATGCTTATTTGGGGATATAAGCAATGCGTTCAGTCCAGTGAATTTTCTTTCCAATAACAGCAAGTGCATCTGATTTCTCAATATCTGTACCATCTATGAGTCAGATAAAGCAGCATTTACTGCCATGATTTAGAGTGTAAATAAACAACACTCGACCTTACGAGCTTTGAAGTCGACCAAGTCTTTTTTCGACTCCTTTCGGAGATTAAAAGAAGATTATCACTTAATGAATCATTTATATTTTGCCTTTTGGTTTCGATGTCGGATAGGCTGTACCTACAACTGAATGAGTATGAATGGCAAAGTGTGCTGTCATCTGCAAAAGAGTGAATAGGGTTGGAAGTTCGATATAGAAAAACATTAATAAAACAAGGAATAGAGTAGGAGAATGAACATGTATAGTGCGGTATCTGAGAAAGCTCGATATAAACAGAGAAAAATCAGCACAGACACCGAAAACAGGTTTTTTTTAGTAATTCTCCTTTCCACGCTCTATCAAATGCCTTGGAGATATCTGAAGCCACCACTTTACATTCACCAAAATAAGGGATCAACTGGCACCATTCCTCTGAAAAATATGCCAAAAGATCGCCATTAGAGCGACCACTAGAGATCCATATTGACAGTCACAAAGTAATTTATGCGACTCTAGATACCTCACAAGACCATTAGGTTGGGATCGATTTGGAAAGACCAAAAGTTGTCGATATTGTGCGATCGATTTTTCGTTAGCGTTTGATATAAGGACACATAAGGAGGATACGATATATAAAAAAGTAATTTTTGATGAGCTCACATTTAATGTTTTTACGTTTTCTCAACTTCTTTTCCGCCTAAAGCTATAAAAAAATCTATAACACAATATCGAAAGGTAAATCGTCCCTTCCTAATTACCTTACTTTCCATTAAAAACACTGATTATAAGGACTAAAATTTACGCAAGCTCTAATTTGTCAGTGTGTACTATATTAAATTTTAATTATAAGAAATTAATTTCGCCCCGTTGCAGTTGGCTCATCATCAGATTAGACCGAAAAGGCAGGTGCTGATGTAAATCAATTTTACAATCTTTCCTAATAACTATGATTCATGCTGGTTTTCGGGGAGATAATTATAGTGCCCGAGCTGTTGTCTTGCCGCAGACACCTGTAATGTAAGGAACTAGAAGTGATAGGTAGATGGTTAAGTTGGTTAAGGGCTGATGCTCTCAATATTCTTCGGGCTAGCAACTCGTGAAACCTTTTATTATTCCTTTTGCAGTCTGGAAAAATAGTATACAGGAGGGATTAAAAGGACTGATCTCTTCAGCATGGGATTTGTTCATATGATTACAGTCATACTAAAGGAACCCGCCACCTATGTGAACCTTGAGCCTTGAGCTAGTTACAGTGTACATACCTATTTGTTGTCTTTCATAACTAGCGATTTTGTATCTTGATTCACACAGTTTTATTAATCAGACAGGTTAGCGACAAAGTTTTCGACAACGCGTTGCCGCTTTTATTTGGGTATGCTAGTTTAGAGTTAACGCAAAGCGCCAGCCAATCAATCAACACTCCAATTTAAGTATGGCTGTAAGTTAAAAAAAAAATAGTTTTCTTTATAGAAAACAAATTCTTTTCAACACTGAATCAACAAACTTTTGAAAATATTTCATACATTTTATTCAAAATCGAAACTGATTTAGTTGACCGCTTTAATACCATATGTTTTCAAAAGTATATATGTACTTAACACATTTTACGTGATTTCAAATCACTGTGATAAAATGCTATTTTCAAAACATACATGACTCATATAAATTAATTATGAATTGAATCTTTCTTAATATTTATGGCTGCAGTTTTAGTTTACTGCCATCAATGCATCTTAATTAAAAATTAAAATACTAAATACGAGCGTGAATAAAATAAAAGCAAATTAATTCTATAAAAGGTTTTTGTTTTCACAAAAACACGCTTTAATCATAATTTACGTTTTAAATAAACGCTTTGTGGTATCTATGTTATTAAAAAGTTTTTATTTTGAAATAATAGTACACATCTACACAAGTAAATGTTCGTATATATTATTTTTTTGTTTGTTTGCTTTTCAAACTAAAACAAACTGTTATTGAAAATTGTCTGAAAACACGTGTCCCCCATTTTCATGTTTTTGGCGATTTACAGTGTAGGAATTTGAAAAAGTCAGTCAATTAGTGGTTCGATTGCAATGAAATTTCACGCGACCATTGCTGAGGTGTAGTTAGATTTAAGTGTCGCATTTGGGCCTTAATAAACGATGTTGTACGTTTCATAGGTATGTCGAGTATGTGAACAATTTAAAACGAAATAAGCTTGTTATTTTCTATAGGAGTTTAACGATTTTTTTTCTGCCAGCGAGACATAACAAAACTATCCCAAAAGCTACAACGCCATTTTTGGAGTTGGGTAATTTAATTAAAAACTGGGATTATTCCAAATGAAATTAGAAATTTTAGTATAAAAATGAGAAAACTGCAAATGAATTGAGATTAATTATATCTATAACTCATATTTGAACTTGAGAAAACTCTTCTGCCGTTTAGTAGTACGGTGGATGTGTGAGCAATTCGAAGTTCAGTTCATGTAGTTTTGCCATTGTTTTGATTGACTTGCGACACGGTGCGTTGTCTTGATCGTTTCTTTACACTTTTGTCCTTCAAACGTTCCAAGAACGGTATATAATATTCACTGTTAATGGTATTTCCTTTCTCAAGATAGTCGATGAGTATTACACCACACACATCCCAAAATACCTTTCCAGCCGATTGTTGTGCTTTCAGGAGCTTTAGACGCGGTTGACCAGTTGCTGTCCACTCAGATGACGATCCTTTTGATTCCGGTGTGAAGTGATGGGGATCCATGTTTCATGCATTATCCCATATCGCCGCAAAAATTTCGGTTTGTTACGTTTAAACATGGCCAAACACTGCACAGAACCATCAACACGTTGTCATTTTTGGTCAACAGTGAGCAAACGCAGCACCCACTTTGAACAGAGCTTTCTCATAGTCAAATGCTCATGCAATATAAAGCCAACACTTTCTTTTGATATTTTTACGATGTCAGTTAACTCACGTAACTTCACTTTTCGACCATTCGAAACGATTTTTTTATGTTTTCTGGTGTTACCGCCTCATTTGGACGTCTACTGCGTTCAGCATCATCGGTATCTCTTCGACCACGTTTGAAGTCAGCAAAACAACGTTTTATTATGTTTCTGATGGAGCGGAGTCCCCATGACACTTTCATTGCTTCGTTTGAAATTTTTCCCCATCAAGAAGCAGTGTAAAGTTAAAACACGAAATTGTTTTTGATCTATTGTTTTGAAAATAACAAAAGTAGCGTCACTCTTAGCACAATATCTCACAAGCTAATGAATATCATGAAATTTTAACAGCTGTGTTTTGAAGATTTGTATTAATTGAAAAAAAGTCGACTGTAAAAAAAATAGCGCCATCTATGTATTAGGCCCGGGGCTTTTCAGTTCATGTGGTATATGCGCACATCTTTGATTGCCACTCAATTGGATCACATGGAAAATGAAGCCAAGAATGCGTTCGAATTGTGATATAAGTGGCAGTTCTCAATTGTGTTTGGAAATTAAAAAAAGTTTTTTTTTTGAATTTGATCCTAGTAAAAAATTTAAAATTCCTTGATTGCCACTCAACCTCACAGTTGGCTCAATTGGTTAGTTGCGATGTCAAACATATACTTATATCTTTACACTTAAATAACATAATTTCATTACGTTCGCATATTTAACTCTTCATATCTATCTGCGCACGCATAAAATAATAAAAGATATTTATATATCAAACTTTGTAAAGATTTTGAAATATAAAAATTTGGTTTTGCGTTGATTCCAGAGCATTCCGAAATATACCCAGTCTTTATAATATGTAATATACTGGCCTTTTCACTCACGTGATTTTAAAGCACATACCGTTTCAAAAGCACAAATGTGATTTGTGTCTGTTCTGCAAATCACAATTTTTTGTGATTTTCGATGTGATATATACTCTTTGGAAGCACAAAAAACATCTGTTTTTTGCTTCAATTTACTAATATTTTTATTTTCAAGTTGAATTATTTTATCCGCGGTATTATTTGCAAAATAAAGCTAATTTCTTCTAATAAATATAAAAGGTAAAGTAAAATAATCTATAAACCAAATCACAAAACAACAAATCTTGCAACAAAATAAACGTATCTAGTTTTTTCTTAATATAGTGAATTATTTCGTATAAAATAAATAATTTTACTTAAATAATCAATACAAAAACACATTAAGTTATTTATTAATGTAATAAATTATGAAATTCATAATAAAGTGCGAGCAAAAATTAGGATGTGATATCAATATGATTGCAAGTTAGCCTACCGGTTTAGAATCACAAAAATTAAAAATATCTTGTGTGCAGAACACATTTTTTGTGGTTTCAAATCACTTTCACAAGAAGTGATTTGCAGAATAGCCCTGATAAACTAGGACAATTTTCCTAAAACCTGTTTGAAAAGTTTGACATAAAACCTGGTTTTCGCATGCACTTGGCAATTGTGGGACTCTTATAAACGGATAGCAAACAAATAAAAAAAATTTGTATCGCCTAAGATTTTTTGTATAACCGATATGTTCCAAGTGTAAGCAACAGGTACTGGGTAAGGTTCTATAATTAAATTCATCTACACTTCTACTCTGTGTGGTTACGTAAAGTTTCAGTACAATCGAACTAATCGAACGGCAGATATATTTTTAATTAATTTTTTCTAATTACCTATCCCACTGTGGGGATTCATTCTAATATACTATAATCTACAATAATCATGCAAAAGTAGCGATAACAACTTTGAATAAAATTTGTAATCAATTTGTATGGCTTTAATAATAATACGTATTCTACAAATTAGTATACATAGTAAAAAAAATTTTTTTTTTAAATAAAAAAATAGCAAACTGCATAAATAAAACTTAATCTTTATCTCAATTTTTGTCTTAACATATTCAGTTTGTAATTACAACAATCTGTTGTTTATGCAATGCCAAAGTCAAGTTTAAACGACAGCAGCAAAACAAGGCAAAATAAATTTTCATCAATCTTTAGGCTGTAAAATACTCGTATCATCCATTCATCAGTCAATAAAAGCAATTTAGTTATAAGCAGTTTGCAATGTTTATTAAAATCTATTGGTTTCTTTTGGCACATTGAACTTGTTTACGAAACGATTCATTTAAATAATTAGATATGCACATATAAATATATGTGCGTATCTATTATTAGGTGTAAATCTTTGCTTCCGCCGTTTTGCAATAGATGGCTGTAGCGGTAAGTGGTAGTTGAAATAATTAGATCGCAGATATCATATGCTTAGGTATTTTTAAACATAGGTTATATTACACCATTCTCGATTACACCTGTCAGCTTATCAGTTTAATTCGCGGGACGTTTTAATTTTTATATCAGCATCGAAAAAATTCAAAGACGACAAAACCAAATTCTTCGAAAGATTACTGCAGCTCCATGGTATGTAAAAAAACTCACGAATTTAAAAGGATCTCTGTGCGGGTGAAAAAACGAATTTTCGAAGTACGC
Organism: Thecocarcelia acutangulata; assembly: GCA_914767995.1. Taxonomy (NCBI): domain Eukaryota; kingdom Metazoa; phylum Arthropoda; class Insecta; order Diptera; family Tachinidae; genus Thecocarcelia; species Thecocarcelia acutangulata. The sequence goes on along the minus strand of OU612094.1, from coordinate 140,138,689 downwards.
AGCAAGGTATTATCACCAAAGCTCAAACTTCACCAAAATCCTCTTGCACGCAATTTTGGCGGCCACACTCGGTTGAGAAGAAGGGATACCCTAGCCACTATCAGAACATTAAATAGGTGATTTTACCAATAAAGTTCCCGCAAAATAAAACCTTTCGTCTAGCATTGAAAAATCACACATTTTTTTTTCTTAGTATTAAGATTTTAATACTTATTATTATTAGTTCAGTTTGAAGATTCAATAAATAAATCAATGCTTGAAAAAAAAATTGTGAAATCTGCAGCTGAGGATCGTCGAATACTCTAATACCTATGGTGAGGCCGCTATTAGTGAAAGAACGTGCCGGGAGTGGTTTGGAAGCTTCAAGAACGGTGATTTTGACCTCGAAGAATGTCGCTGGAGAGAAAATTTTCGAAAATGCACAATAAGAGGCACTACTTGTTTAAGACTCGTGTCAAACTTAACAAGAATTGGCAGGAGCATTTAAAGTGACGCAGCCAGCCATTTCAAAACGTCTGAAAGTCATGGGAATAATTCAGAAACAAGCAAACGAGTTGAAACCGAGATGTTGAACGACGTTTGGTTGCTTGTGAACAGCCCAAGCTCAAAAAATTATCATGGACCATGCTTGTACGTCGACGGCCAAAGTTAATATTCACAGTTTCAATGGCATGCTCTGTATTTGGTGGGACCAGCTCGTTGTACTGTATTATGTGTTGTTAAGACCGAATAAAACATTCATAGGCAATCATTATCAAATGCAATTAATGCGTTTCAGCCGTGCATTGAGAGACAAATGCCCGCAGCGGCATGTTACGTAAGAGGTCAAGACCGACTTAGAGAAGTTGAAATGGGAAATAGTATCCCACCCGCCGTATTCTCTAGACGGTGCTCTCTAGGATTATCACTTGTTTCTATCAATGGCAGACGGTCTGGCTGACGAGCACTTCCGGTCTTATAAAGAAGCAAAAAATTGGATCGATTAGTGGCTCGCTTCAAAAGATTACCTGTTTTTTCAATGCGATATTCGTAAACAACTAGGTAGAAATGTTCAATAAATCTCATTATTTCAAAACGCATGGGATTCTGAAAACGCGCAACGAAAAAGAAATGACTAGGTAAGAAGGTTTTTTCTGAAAAGCGCACAAATTTAAATCTCATGTGATTTTAAAATCGTATATATGAAATCACATGTGTATTTCTGCATTGCAGCAATTTTTTATTTTGATTTTTAAAAACAAAACCACTTATAAATTAAAAAGCTAAACTCTTTCAACAAAAATATAACATACGAGTAGTGGACTATATTTAACATAATTTAACAAATATGTGCTGAAAGAATGGAAACAACTAGAAAGGTTTGTTGTAAAAAACACACGACTTCAAATCGCATGTGATTATGAAACCACACGTGTGTGTTTTTTGTTTTGTTTTTTTTTTTTTTCGTTTTGTAAGTCCTGCGACTTTGTTGTTTTATTTTGGTTTTTGTTAAATATTCTATAAAAATCCGCAAATATATACATATATGTATGTAATACTGGAAGAATAAGAAGAAATTCTATATAGTGCAAATTAAAACGCTTCGAGCTACTCTATGCTATCTTCTTTTAATATAAATTGATTATTTTCAATATAATTTAACAAATATTAAAGTTTTTCCTACGATGCGTAGTAAATTTATTCCGCTAGCATGTACTATCGAAAACCGTAACAGCTGGCTATTAAAAGCGAGCTAGAAATCGCATAAGATCACAAAAATAATTATGCAATAAAATGCCTGTAAAAAAATAAAACATTTTACACAATTTACTGGAATATATTTGTCTGAAATTCAGAATAAAAAAGTGGCAAAAATAGGCAAGTGTTTGAAAACCGGTAGATAGTTTGTTGACTGGTTTTTTATTGCATTCAAAAAATTAAGTGCATATAAATTAACGGCTTCTTGGCCTATAAGAGGAGAGCATCTGGGAAGAGCACCACTGCACGCATTTGGAGGATATATCGAAATGCGGATTAAGTGGCCTGATTTTTTTTTTTGTCTCGTTCATTAGGTTAGTTTGGATCTGGACCGGAGGAGAATGTGAAGGTCTCACAAGCTGCTCTTACTTTAAATTCAAATGTTAAAATCAAACCATTGAAAAAGGTTTCAAAATTATAATTGATATCAAATGATAAAGACATTTTATATCAAATGTTTGATTTTGTGTTTGTTGGGAATATACAAATAAACTACATACATACATATATACTTACACTTTTGCAAAACGGTTTGTTTGAGTTTGAAAAGCGTTTACGTTATACGAATTTAGTGTTACATTTGAACCAAGATAATGCGATAAATTTTTTTATTATGAAACGGCTACTTAAACGGAAACATGAACAAAAAGTTAATTGAATTTATGAAATATTTTAAAAAGAACCCCACTTACCAAATAGCATAAATGAAGCAATGAAGAAAAGCTACAGTTTTTTAAATTACGCTTTTTTACTTTTATTGAGATTTCTTTAGTATTTCGCTGTCAAACAAACGAGAAAAGAATCTTAATCAATTAGACATCAAATTGTTAATTAGCCGCCCCAATTCAAATGGCTTAACATTTTTTTAGGCGTCAAGGAAACTGGCTGCACGCCACCTGGTTCTGTCACTCAGCAACCCACTAACGCATAAAAAATTTGCGGCGTAAAAGCAGCAAAATCTGCGTCACTATTTGTTTACTTTTTTCTTTTTTTTTTTTTTTTTTTTGTTATATACATATTTTATTTGATAAAAATACATCCAGATATTTGAAATTTTTAATATTTATCAAATTTAGAACATAAATGTTTTAAAATAAATCCATTAATGTGAATAAATAGAATATTACAAAAATATATTTATCAAATATTTAATTGAAATATTTACAATACATTTCATTCAATTTGTTGCCTGTCAATTTCGATTTTCATTTCGCATAAACTTCTAGCATTTTGTTTTGCCGATTTTGCTTAATTTGCAACAGGTGCTCTGCTCCCGTGCTGTAGTTGAATCCATTAACAATAACAAAAACGAACATCCAACATTATTTATTTTTAATTTAAATGACAGCTGAAATGAATAAAGAAAGATGTTGGTGATAATTTTCGTTTGAGAGACAAAAATTTTAATAAATTTATGATAAATACACACACATACGAGTACATATATACGAGTATATAAATACATACATACATACATACATACATACATACATACATACATACATACATACATACATACATACATACATACATACATACATACATACATACATACATACATACACAGGTGGCGTGGGTGCGAGCGTTCAAGGTAAAGCGCTGGCTTCCCATCGGGTGTAGCCAGTTAGCGATCCTTGTCCCTGCTCAAACCAAGTTGTCACACGGCCTTCTCGTGGCGCTACTGAATAGTTCTCAACAAAAGTTGAGAATGAACTAACTGTGTGACAGCGATAATGGATTGGATGACGACCTGACGCAGACGATTATGGGCTGGGAGCTGACGTATTCCGTGACCTGATTAAGCACGAGTGACATCGTGCTGAAATGGCTCACGGGCTAATGCGGAAGCTACCTCCGTCCCGGTAAAACCCTGGCAGGGGCTTAAAGTATGATCAAAGTTTGTAGCCAATAGTTTTTGGCTGTGCAGGGTTAGTTGAGATGACTCCTAATCAGCTCCCGACCTGGCTCTGTACACAAGTCTCATAAGGCCTTGTGTCAACCTTCGCGAGGAACTCACTGCTTGCATAGCCACCCTCGGGGTCACTACAAGGGTAACTGCACATTCACTCAACAAAAAGTGAACTAAATTTTAATAAAATTAACTTAACCCGGAAAATGCGGGAATGTTTTGGACAAAGAAAAAACTTTTTATTGAGTGTGCGGCAAACGGAGACTACAGCTTTAAGCGGGGACCCAACTGAAAAAATGAATAAAAATAATAATAATAATAATGAGAGTATAAATGAGTTGAGCATGGGTGAAATTGTAAACCCTTTTGCTAAGAAATCGGTGATAACCAGATCACCTCCTACAGCGGTGAGTAGGACCGTTCCGGTGCCAGGCACCGTTGAAAATAGTGAAAATGGACAAAATAACGTCCAGAGGCTAGGAGAGAAGATCTCAAAGCTCGTAGCTTTCCTAAAGGCACGTTCAAACGTGCATAAGGAAATAGTGACAATGTCACGTGAGATACAGGCATTGTACATGCAGGTCTCAGATGAATTGAGTAGTGGAAGTGCTAGTAGTACAAAGAAAGCACATACTAGTACGCATACTCAAACAGACGAACCACCAAGGCTCAATCCTGTGATGGGCGGAACTCCAAAGCGTAGAAGGGAGGACTTAAGCCCAAAAGGTAACAGAGCTAAAAAGAATAGGGGAACAACCCCTAATAAAGTAGTCAGGGTAGGTGGACACACTATACCCAAGGCTATAAACTCAAACTTGGCTGGCAAACCGGATCTAAGTGCTAAAGATTCTGGCTGGGTTAAGGTTGGCCCAAGGGCTAAAACAAAGAAAGCGTCCGTTAAACCAGATGCTATAGTGATTAAAACCTGTGGAGATACTTCCTATGCGGATATTCTCAGACAGGTGAAGAGGGACCCTAAGCTAAACAACCTGGGTCAAAATGTGAAGAGCATTAGGAAGACAGGGAAGGGTGAACTGTTGTTTGAGCTGAATAGACCCGCGCACCAGAATACGGGCGAATTTAGGTCGGCTATAGAAGAGGTGCTAGGTGATGCTGCTAAGGTTAGATCACTTTCTCATGAGGTCAGGCTTGAGATTAGGGATATAGACGAAGTAACCTCTAAGGAGGATATTTATGAAGCTCTCGTCAAAATATCTGACGAATTTAAAGCTTTGCACCCTACGGCAGTTAAGTCGCTAAGGAGAGCATACGGTGGGACACAGACCGCCACAATTGGCGTGAGTGCACTGATAGCTCGCCGCCTTATAGAGATGGCAAAGATACGTATTGGCTGGGTGGTTTGCCGAATACGCGAAAAGGTAGCACCAAAAAGATGCTTTAAATGTCTGGATTATGGACACGTAGCAGGGAACTGTAAGGGGCAAGACCTTTCAGGGAATTGCCTACGGTGTGGCAAAACGGGCCACAAAATTGGAACTTGTTCCAATAAACCATCCTGCTTGCTCTGCAAGAAGGGAGCAGACACCGTTAGTGACCATGTCACCGGAGGTGCAGTTTGCCCGTTTTATAAAAGAGCTCTACAGAAACTTAGGGAGTAGAGTAGAACCTAAGTCACCAAAATGCGTATATTACAGTTAAATCTCAACCATTGCCAGGCAGCCCAGGAGCTTCTTAAGCAAAGCGTTCGAGATATAAGTGTAGATGTCGCTATTCTAAGTGAGCCATATCGGACCATGGCATCTGTAAACTGGGTTTCCGATAACACGGGTATATCGGCAATATGGAACACCAGCACGCTAACCATACGCGATAGAATAACAACGCAATGCGGATATGCTCGAGCGGTTATATCTGGCATCACTATTTACAGCTGTTATATACCCCCTAGGTATTCTATAGAAGACTTTCGGGTAATAGTTGACAGTATTGTAACGGATGCAGTTGGAAGAACCCCCGTAATAATAGCAGGTGATTTCAATGCGTGGGCTGTTGAATGGGGCTGTCCCTCAGCAAACGCAAGAGGAAGAATACTCTTGGAAGCCTTTTCTGTACTGGGTGTTGTACTCATCAATAATGGAGTTGAACACACCTTCAGAAGGGGTGATGCTGGCTCAGTAATTGACATTACATTCGTCAGTGCCAGTATCGCAACCCAAGTGAACTGGAGAATATCTGACATCTATACACATAGCGATCATAGCGCTATAATAATAGATGTGCAAGACGCACAGCCCCGTGCTATTGTACAAGCACGTGTCTTGACAGGATGGAAGGTAAATACCTTTGATAAGGATAGCTTCGCAGCCTGCATGGAGAACATGGAAATGGCTGGTTCAGCAGAAGACATGGCAGTGCAATTAGTGCGCAATATCACTAGTGCCTGCAATGTAGCTATGATAAGGCGAAAAAGATCGCCAAATAAGCCTCCAGTGTATTGGTGGAATGATGAAATTGCTAGCTTGCGTTCAGAGTGTATTAGCGCCCGAAGGCGGTATACACGAACGAGGGGTCGGTTAGAGAATAACGTGCAGCACCAGTTGTATAGGGATAAAAGAAAGGCATTGAAGATTGCAATTCGTAGGAGCAAGCGTAGGTGTTTCCTGGATGCTTGTGATGAAATAGATAGTAATCCTTGGGGCTTAGCATATAAGCTAGTAACCAGGAAACTTAAATGTCTTGGCCCATCACCGCCAAGAGAAGAGAATATCCTCAACGGAATTGTAGACCATCTTTTTCCTCAACAGGAAGCTCCGACATGGCAACACAGCTATCCAGCTGAATTATTCGACATTCCTCCGGTTACGGTCGTCGAGATAGAAGGTGCTGTCTCAAAATTCAAAGACAAGAAGGCACCAGGCTTAGATTGCATCCCAAATATGGTACTGAAGGAGGCTGTTAAGCTCCATCCTGATTATTTCCTGAAAGTAATAAGCGCATGCTTGATTCAGGGAACTTTTCCAACAATCTGGAAGAGGCAGAAATTGGTGTTGTTACCTAAGGATAACAAGCCGCTAGACGACCCTTCCTCCTATCGTCCGCTCTGTATGATAGATACAAGTGGAAAACTTCTGGAGAGTATAATCTGCAGAAGATTGGAAGATTGCGTACAAGCTAACCTAGGTTTATCAGATAACCAATTTGGCTTCAGGAAAGCAAAGTCAGCGGTGGACGCTATCAAAGTTGTAGTAGAAACCGCTGCTCAAGCTATCCAAGGGAAGAGGTGGAGGAATGGAACAAAAGGGTATTGTGTGGTTATAACCCTAGATGTAAAAAACGCCTTCAATACGGCAAACTGGGAGCATATAGTTAATGCTTTGGTCCGTATAGACATCCCAGGGTATTTACTAGCAATTGTACGGGACTATTTCCGGGATAGAGAGCTAGTTTATGATACCGATAAAGGTACTAAGAGGCGCAAGATCATTGGTGGGGTGCCTCAAGGTTCAGTTCTTGGCCCACTATTGTGGAACGTCATGTACGACGGAGTATTAAGATTGGATCTACCGGAAAAGGTGAAGATAGTTGGATTCGCAGACGACATAGCGTTAGTGTGTGAAGGGAAAGAGTTACTAGAGGTGGAAACCATTGCAAACGCCAGTATTCAGATCGTAAGATCTTGGCTAAGATCAATGGGCCTAACTCTAGCTGACCATAAAACGGAAGCGGTTCTGATTAGTAGTAGGAAAATTAGGGAAACTGTCAGGCTAAATATTGGCACGTGTAGCATAGAATCTAAGGAATGTTTAAAATACCTTGGGGTCATGATTGACACTCGTCTGTCTTTTCAAGAGCACTTGAAGTACGTAGGCAGTAAAGCATCAAAAACATGCACAGCGCTATGCCGGATCATGCCGAATACAAGAGGTCCAAAATATCTGCAGAGAAAATTACTCTCTAGTGTAGTAAGAAGCATTATCTTATATGCATCGCCTATATGGTCAGGCTCACTTAGATATCCTACTTATGTGAACCTGATATCTCCTGTGTATAGGCTGATCGCCTTGCGTGTATGTAGCGCATTCCGAACTGTATCGGACCTGGCCGCTTTTGTCATTGCCGGCATGATACCGATCGAGCTAGAGGCCGCTTCGGACATCACGGTTGGGTTGAGAGAATCGTGTCTGCGAAAATGGCAAGAAAGATGGGCGACAGCTGACAAGGGAAGATGGACCTACTTACTGATACCAGACATCAGAGCATGGCTATCAAGAAAGCATGGCGATTTTTTTTTTTTTTTTTTTTTGTCATTCATTTATTTATTGAATCTTCAAAATATGAACTAACAATAAGTATTCAAATCTTAATACTAAATACAAAAGTTATTTAAGTCCAGCCACTGCTAGACAAAAGAATTTTATTTCGCGCGAATAATATCGGTAGAATCACCTATTTAACGTTCTGATGGTGGCCAGGGTATCCCTTCTTCTCAACCGAGAGTGGCCGCCAAAATTAAGTATGTTGCGTGCAAGAGGATTTGGGTGAAGTTCCAGTTTACTGATATACCTTGTGGCATACTTAGAGAACTCGTCAGTTACCAGCGGAACACACAGATCGTTGTGAATTCGTGAGTTTCTTACGTACCATGGAGCTGCAGTAATCGTACGAAGAATTTGGTTTTGTCGTCTTTGAATTTTTTCAATGTTAGATGTTGAGGCGGTTCCCCATAATTGAACTCCATAGCACCATATAGGCTTTAAAATTGCGTTATATAACAAAAGTTTGCAGTCCAACTTCAATGTCGAATTTCTGCCCATAAGCCAATTTAGTTGCGCTGCTTTTAATTTCAACTGAGTGATTTTTGCATCAATGTGAGGCTTCCACGTTAGCCTACGGTCGAGGTAAATACCAAGGTATTTAACTTCATTATGCTGCGGAATAGGTGTATTGTTAATTTGGAGAGCCGAACATGTTTGCTTACGCAGTGTGAATGTAACGTGGGTACATTTTCGTTCATTAACTTTTATTTTCCAAAGTTTCAACCATTTCTCTAATATTGAAATATACTGCTGCAAATTTCGTGAAGCTTCTTGATGGTTTACATGAACGCTTAAGAAAGCTGTGTCATCTGCAAAAGTTGAAGTATGGATTTCGGATCTCGTTGGCATGTCAGATGCGTAAATCAAATATAGAGTGGGTCCTAGGATGCTACCTTGGGGAACTCCTGCTCCGATTGACTGTGAGAGACTTGTAAAGTCACCTTCTTTGATAACAAATTTCCGCTCGTATAAGTAGCTTTCCAGGAGCTTGTGAGTATTTGCCGGCAAGTTCAACTTTATTTTGTGCATCAGTCCGTCGTGCCACACTTTATCAAACGCTTGGGAAATGTCGATGAATAGAGCTGAACAGTACTTTTTGTCTTCAAAAGTCTGTCTTATGACATTGACTAGCCTATGTGTTTGTTCTATGGTGTTATGTTTAGCCCGAAAGCCAAATTGATGATCAGGGATACATCCCACATCATTAAGTATTGGAGACAACTTCGCCATTAACAATTTTTCGAACAGTTTTGAAATTGTTGGTAGTAGACTTATTGGTCTATATGACTCTACTTTAGTCGGATCCTTCCCTGGCTTGGGTATCATAGTAATCATAGAGACCTTCCACTCTGCAGGATAATACTCAAGGCGTAAAATAGCGTTAAAAATAAAAAAGTAGAACTCTTCTAGCTACACGAGGTAACTGTTCAAGCATTTTACCAGTAATTTGATCTATACCTGGAGCTTTCCTGGGGTTTATGTTATTGATAACGTTTTCGACATCTTGAAAGTTAAGTCTTAAAGACACAGGCTGTCTAACAGCATACGGCGGAAATTCTGCTGCAGCATCCGCTGAATCATTTGTCGTAAAAACATTTCTCAAATGATCAACGTACACCATCCCCTTTTCGGAATCGCTTCGTGCCCAGTCGCCAGTTGAAGTTCGCAAAGGTGGCTTACCTATTACGGGTCTTTTCAGACCTTTTGTCGCTTTCCACAGAGAATAGTCAGATTGCGGGGTACCATCCAAGCTTTCCAAATATGTTTTAAAGGAAGATATTCTCTGGATTTCAAGCAGATTTCTTAGTCGAGTTACGCATTCCCGTAGCCTAGTTTTAAGCTGGGGAGACCTGCGAGTTTGCCACTCTCTTCTAACTCTTCTTTTTTCTGACAGAAGTTGTTCAATTTCAGCCGAATAAGTTCTATTGTTCTCATTTCTGTGTCTTATATGACGATTTGAACTACTATATTACACAGTTTCTAACTGGGCATGGTTGTTTTAGGTCGTACTTGTACCGTTTTGGACATGACAGTACTCCGTTCTGTCCGAGTTGTGATGGTAATGTCTTGGAAGATGCTGAGCATGTGTTCTTCATCTGTCCACGGTTTAATAGTGATAGGGAATATTTAGAAACAGTCCTAGGACGTAGCATCAGTCCGAGCAGTATCGTTCCAATCATGTTGGAATCTTTGTGCAACTGGACGTACGTCTGTAGTTTTGTAAAATTGGTTTTGTTAGAACTTCGTAGGTTAGAACAGATTCGCAGCAGAATCAATGTAGTTTAGTTTAGATGTAGGGTGTATCACCTTTCCTACCCCGAGACGTAAAGCCTTGCGGCAGTCCCTCGGGGAGCATCTGGGTCAGGGCGAAGGGGTGTTTTTTAGCGAGTTAAAGTCTCGCACTACTGGCAACCACCATCACTGCCAGTGCCTTTCGATGGTTTTTCACCCCGCGAATAAAAAAAAAAAAAAAAAAAAAAACATACATACATACATATGTACATACATACGTACATACATACGTACGTACATAATCATACATACATATCTCATTGTCAAGGAAATACAATTTCCAATTAAAATGTTCGTAAAATTTGTTGAGCTCAACCCAACGCGGCTTTTAGAAGGCCCGAACTCCTCAACAAGAAGTTGCTCATATGGCTACAAACATACGGCATAAATTCCGACCTGTGTGCACCTAGTCAGCCACGCGGGGGCGCTGATGAATCGTGAATAATTTACTCCGTGGACTAGTCCATCATCAGATAAGGTCGCAAGGCAGGTGCTGATGTAAATCTTTTTCAATACTGTAAAAATATTACGATACGAATTTTTACTAAATTATCAAGTGAGAAACAATATCTAACGATATTGTTGGTTGTTAGCCATGTTCTGTAAAACGCGCGATTTGAAACCGCAAATCGTTCTGAAAAACGTTTGATTCCCTTTTAGGTGTTGTAAGGAATGCGAATTTTACTATCGTTTCGCAGTTACAAATTGACAACAAACAAAGAAACTTTTTAATTCGGTATTTTTCATTGAAAATATGTAAAATGGACAGAAAAAGAAAACATATTAAATTTTAATTGTGAATAATTTTATTTTCTTTACAAGTTTACTTAAAAAAAATGCAATCAGTTCAGTTGAAGTCGTTATTAAGGGATATGCGTTGTGAAAAACTGCGCGGAAAATTTAAAAAATCACTTAATTATCAAACAACCTTCGTGTGATGATATACATTCCACTGTATCATCTATTCGCTATTGGAAATTCTCTAGAAACATAATATGCACTTACATATGTATGTGCTCTTACTTTTGCGATGAATAGCAAATGACCTTTCATCATCATGAAAGATGATGATGGTTTAATAAACTATTAAGAAAATACATTTTAATACAAATTTGCTTTTATGGTTTAACTTATTTTAGATTATATTAGAGAAGTAATTTAATTGTAGTTTTAATTCAACATTTCTGTTATTACACAAGTTAAATTTATTACAAATATATTTCTGCAATTAAACACATACTCGTACATTTTGTAACATTAAATTCGTTACAAAAAAATTTTTTTTTTTTGCAATTAAACACATACTCGCAATGTGCTTTTAAATGACTTTTGATTTAAATCATTTCTAACAATTTCAATCCTAATTTACATTTTTGTAACAAAATAAAAATTTTATATTTTGCTTTTGAAATTTATTTGCGACACGTTTAAGCATTTTTTTTTGTTGTTGTGTAAATGGATGGTTATTAAATTGTTTGTTTTAAGATTTATAAAAATATTTTAAAATGGAAAGTTGTTTCTGATTCTTAGTAGAGATGAGCAAGTGTCATGGAAATAATGCAAAAAATATGATAATAATATTCTCCAATTTAAGAAAATGACTCCTTTGTGGTTGGGTCCATCTCTGATGGCTTGGATGGTTTCATCTTTGACAAATTTGTGGACGGTAAAAGTGATTTTTCTTCCCGTTGCTTTACTGAACCAATGGTATGGGAGGCGTTGCATAAAATTAGATCTCAGCCAGGGGGGGTTGATAATATCTCAATACGTTTTGTTAAATTTATATATCTTTATATATCCAGGTTTACTCTAGGACTGATGAAAAACATATTAACTACGCCAATTTTACCTGCCCTGTGGAAGACTGCTTGTGTTGTACCCATTCCTAAAATTACAGTGTTACGGGGAGCGTAAAGTGTAGTGTAAATAAGCGCTTTGATTTTACCCTGTAGTAAGTAACTTTAGGGTGTTTTTTTAAGCTAGATAGAACTTTAAATTGTAAAAAGTAACACAAAAAATTAAATTTTGATGAAACATTTTTTTTATTTGTTTCAGTATACTCTGACAAATCATCATGAATAGACTCACGCTTGAACAACGCTACGAAATTATCCAAATTTAGTAGTTGGCAACTGACCCGTTGTTTTATCGCAAAATTGTGTTCAGCGATGAGGCGCATTTTTGGCTTAACGGGTTTGTTAATAAGCAAAATTGCCGCATATGGAGTGAGACCAATCCACAAGAGACCCTACAGACTCCATTACATCCAGAAAAATGCACTGTTTGGTGCGGTTTTCATGCTGGTGGCATCATCGGACCTTATTTCTTCAAAAATGAGGCCGGAGCTCGCGTTACGGTCAATGGAGATCGTTACCGCACCATGATCAATGATTTTTTGTTTGAAAATATGGATGACATTGATCCGGAGGAGATGTGGTTTCAACAGGATGGCGCTACGTGCCATACGGCGAACGCAACCATCGACTTACTGAAATCAAAATTTGGCGATAAGTTGATTTCGAGAAATGGACCTGTCAATTGGCCTCCAAGGTCGTGCGATTTGACACCTCTCGATTATTTCCTGTGGGGCTACGTGAAGTCACTGGTTTATGCTGATAAACCAGCAACAATTGACGCCTTGGAGGCCAGCATTGTTCGTGACATACGGCCAGCAGTGCTCGAAAAAGTGGCCCAAAATTGGACGTCCAGAATGCGCTTCGTCAAGAACAGCCGCGGTGCCCATATGCCCGAAATCATTTTCAAATGTTAATGTCACGTATTGATCTTTCGAATAAAAAAAAATTTTGATTACAATTTAATTTTTTGTGTTATTTTTTACAATTTCAAGTTCTATCGGGCTTAAAAAACACCCTCTAAAAGCGTTTAAGTTGTGCCATGAACAGTATTGTTTGTTTAATAAAAATGATTGAATAGAAATAATAAAAAGTGATAAAGTCGCTAAATTAGTCTAAAAGCACCTAAAATGTGATTAATAATGGACGCAAAAATTTAGTAACATTTGTTTTGAAGTGAACTTTACTGAGAGACAGTAAAGCTTTCTCTCTTACGCTTTGTCAAAATTGGATTTTCCAATTCCAAAGCGTTGACGCCTCGCTATTTGGGTTGGTCTCATACATTTTTTATGTACATGAGGATTTTTGAATGATAAATTACGCTTGACGCGCTAATTCTGCATAGCGCAAGGTTGCATAGTTACACCCACATCAATTCTTCAGGTGCTGTCTAAAATGTGTGAACATATTAAAAGCTCAGATACTCACTTCGATTTCCGATAAATTTATGAAAGACAATATGCTTATCTGAGGGTTTATAATACACCCGATGGTGAAATATAATGGGTGATTCAAGTAGAGATACTTTTTTTAGTAGCCTTTTTTGACAGATCACCTGTGAGTCGTGTCATGCTGTCATGTTTTTTTTGTTTAGTATTGTTTGCCAATCCAATGGAAACACTTACTCCTGAACAACGTTTACAAATCGTTCAACTTTATTACGAAAATTCACGTTCTTTGAGGAATGTGTTTCGTGCACTTCGCTCAACGTATGATCAACATAATCGGCCTACTGAGTGTATTATTAGCTACACCATCATCCATTTTGAGACACAGCATTCATTATTGGATAATATTCGACCGAATATACCCAGTCCAGCACGTTGTGACGAACATATAGCGGCCGTAGCTGAGAGTGTACACGAAAACTGTGGAGAGTCGATTCGGCGCCGTTCGTACAACCTGGCCTGACGTATGGAACGACTTGGCGCATTTTACGTCGAGATCTTAAATTGAAGCCGTACAAAATACAACTTTTGCAACACCTGAAGGTGCTCGACATGGGCTCTTGAAAAGTTTCAAGAAGATCTGGCTCAATAGGTATGTAAACAAACAAAATTGCCACATTTGGGACGAAGAGAAACCTGAAAAGATTCAAGAGCTGCCACTTCATCCAGAAAGAAGAACGGCGACTGTCATCGTGCCATGATAACCGACTATTTGATGCCTGAAATTGAAGCTCGTGATATCGGTTTCAGCAAGACGGCGCCACTTCCCACAAACCCGCTTCGATGCAGGCCTTGGAGGAAAACATCACGTGTGTCATTCGCCAGTTACCAGTCGAAATGCTCGCACGAGTCATTGAAAAGTGGACTCAGCGGATGAACCATCTGCGACGTAGCAACGGCCAACATTTGATACCTTCAACAAAAAAAAGCCAAAGAATGTTCTTTCGAATGATAATAAACATTCTCCATTAAATTAGATTTTTTTTTTTTTCTTTAAAAAAGTAGGGAACCTCGAAATGGATCACGCGTTACTTCCTGTTTTGCTGCGCCTTTTTTCATACTCGGGTTAAACTCTTACAATATTTTTCTTCAGAGATTAGGGTGGCCACGATGTACAAAATGATATAAAATAATGGGGTTTACATTTAATTAATAAAAATTTCATTTCAAAAATTTCTTTCAAAAAGTATGAGGAATGCGAAAACTGAACGCAGGGAAAGGAAAGGGATTTTATTTTCTTATCATTATTGTCATTACTGATTGGAAGTTAAAATTCAGAAAAATTTTAATTTTAAAGTAAAATGCAAACTCATTACTTTTGACGAAAGTCATGTTAATGATAATCAATTTGCTACAACACTTAGTTCTATACTTTAAATAAAAAAAAACACTTTATTTGTTTTAGATTTATTTTGAAAGATTTTTAGGGGATTTATTTCTAAACGTGTTGTATTAAGTAAATAAAACTTAAAGTCAAGGTTTTTTTTCAAATCAATAATTTAAATTTTGTTTGCTTTTAAAATGGCTTGCAAATAAACGATGACTAAAACAATTGAATTTGAAGGTCAAGTACTTAAACTTTCATTAATTGATAATTTTAAATAACATTTTTGGTATTAAAGTTATTAAAACTTATGCGTTTAAGTACATACATATCAGTGATCGAAATGTTGTTGGTACCATCGGAACACATGGGCTAAAAAGTCCCAGGCCTAACAAGGAAAACAGTTTTTTGGGTTAAAAATTAGCTTTATTCATCAACGTAATCTCTATCAAGAGCAACGCAATCATTCCAGCGCCGCTCTAACATTTTAATATCACTTTTGTAGAAAGATTTATCTTTTGCCTCAAAATAGGCTTCAGTTTCAACGATAACCTCTTCATTCGTGCGAAACTCCATCCAGTAGTCCCTGTGAGCCAAATATGGCGTTCAGTTCATGTAGTTTTGCCATTGTTTTGATTGACTTGTGACACGGTGCATTGTATTGATGAAACAGAATTTGTGTCTTTGCTATATGCGGTCGTTTCTTTACACTTTCGGCCTTCAAACGCTCCAGCAACGCTATATAATATTCACTGTTAATGGTATTTCCTTTCTCAAGATGAGCGATGAATATTACACAACGCACATCCCAAAATTCCAAGCGCATAAGCTTTCCACTCGATTGTTGTGCTTTCGGGCGCTTTGGACGAAGTTCACAACTTGCTGTCCACTCAGATGACGATAGTTTTGATTCCAGAATGAAGTGATGGATCCGTGGTTCATCTATTATCACATATAGACGAAAAAATCCCGGTTTGCTACGTTTTAACACGGTCAAACACTGCTCAAAAGCATCAACACGTTCTCATTTTTGGTCAACAGTGACCAAACGTGGCAACCACTTTAAACAGCTTTCTCATAGTCAAATGCTCATGCAATATAAAGACAACACGTTCATTTGATATCTTTACAATGTCAGCTAACTCGCGCAACTTCATTTTTCGATCATTCAAAATGATTTTGTGGATTTTTTTTTTTACGTTTTCAGGTATTACCGCTTCATTTGGACGTCCACTGCGTTCTGCATCATCGGTGTCTCTACGACCATGTTTGAAGTCAGCAAACCAACGTTTTTTTGTTGTTTCTGATAGAACGGAGTCCCAATAACGGTATTTTTTCCCATCAACAAGCAGCGTAAAATTAAAACACGAAATTGTCTCTGATCCATTGTTTTGAAAATAACAAAAGTAGCGTCACTCTTAGCACAATAACTCACAAACTAATGAATAAAATATCATAAAATGTTACCTGCTATCTTTTGAAGGTTAGTATTAACTGGAAAAGGTGATTGCAATAAAACTGGCGCCATCTATGTGTTAGGCCCGGAACTTTTCAGCCCATGTAGTATATGCTTTGATGATTAAAAGTAGTTTGAAATTCTTTTGGCTTAATCTCTACTCCCGTGCTAGCTTCTCCATTTTTAAATAATGTGTTGTTAACGCGGATATTTTGAAAGAATATTAAAAGATTTCTCCTTTAATATTCCTCAGTTTTATGCCCATCGAAGGTGGCCATTACAGTGAAGTCTCAGCTTCTATCAAACACAAACATACTGTTGATTAAACGTGGGTCCACCACTACACACTTTAAACTAAAAATCAATCTTTCTAATATTATGTGATGATGGGTTGGTATCATTCGTCTAGCTCGAGTTCAATCCTGGCTAAAGCCAAGAAATATTTTTATTTATAAAAATAATTCCCGCGATCAATAACTCTTGATCAAAGGAGACAGGAAAAAATAATTGAATACACTAAAGCTGGGGGACAACTAGCTGTTTCACAGTCGCTACACTGCTCATCAGCACCCACTCGGATTCGATCTCAGTACCATGTAAACATGATGTATTTTTAATACGGCTGCTTAAACCAACTCAGCCACTGAGCTCTTATTTATTTTTTCGTCTATATTTGTCTCATATTGATCACATATGCATTTTGTTATAATTAATCGAAACAATGAGTGCAAGCTGGAGTGCTTCGAAATAAAGTGAAATATAGTGAAATCAGCTAGCAAGGTTATGGCCACTGTATTTTGGGATGCACACGGAATATTACTCATGGATTATATTGAAAAATTATCCAAAATCGCAGAAAAGTATTATCGTGCATTATTGGATCAATTGATTAATGCAATCAAGAAAAAACGACCACATTTAAAGAACAAAAAATTGTTCTTTCTTCAAGACAACGCACTGGTTCACACAGCATTAGATACGATACTAAAATTACGTGAAATACCCTTCGAATTGGTTGGCCATCCACCTTATAATCCAGATCTAGCTCCTACTGAATTTTTCCTGTTTCCAAACTTGAAAAAATGGTTCGCATAAAATCTCAACGAAGAAGTGATTGTCAAAACTAAAAAATGTTGGAATATCTTCTTACTCAGTGCATTGACCTAAAAGGAAACTATGTTGAGAAATAAATGGTTTTTGAACAAAACATTTTATTCCTACATAGGTAGCTTCAATAGCAATCCGACCTCGTATATCTCTTACACTTTTTCTCTCCGCGCTTTATGCTCTCATTTGTAAGCAAATAACTTTGTAAGTTCAAAGTATACGTAAGAATAGCACAAGATCTGCTATTTATGTTCTGAGATCTCTTCTCATTGTTCAGAGATCTCCCCGAACATTAAAAAAAAACCCCTGATTTTTCTTTAATGAAGTGTAATTTTTTCACCTCTGAGTACTTCTTGCCCCAAGGGTATCAAATCACATGATCGTAGCCGCCAATTAACATCGCTTTTACATGAGATAACACGGCCATTGAACTTCTGGCGCAAAAGATCCCTTGTTTCGTTGGCTGGGGCACCATTCTGTTGGAACCTGTATCCTGGTTCATATCCTCAATTTTTGGCCACAAGAAGTATGTTATCATCTCGCCATAGCGAATATCATTCACGGCAACTATTTAGCCGACTTCATTTTCGAAGAAGTTCTACCGCCCGGTGACGCCGTCAGCCCCTAATTTGGGCACGATTTTTGCGATTGTGGTCGATTATGCTGACCAAAAAAATCTGGAAGTGCACGAAATGCATTTTGGTTTGAATGTCCATTTTCATAAAAGACTTCAACAATCTAAACACGCTGCTCCATCGTGCAGCTCTCCATGGTTGAATTTGTCAAACTCTGAAACAAAGAAATGCCAAATTATGTAACGTTGACGTTAAGATGTGACTGACTCACCATTAATGTCGTGCATTATTGTTGAACCACACTTTATTATTTTTAAATTCTTTGCTCAAAAGTTGTTATTTGAACATTTTATTCCGTAGTCTTGGTTTTTAACACATTTGAATAGAATAATAGTGCAAAAATATGAATCCTTGTTTTAATTAAAACTTGTTTTTTTTTTTTTTTTTTTTTGCTTTCAGACTTTAACGCTTCAACCCCCAACAACATACATATAATTTAAATTTTAAGCAGTTTTTTATTCTGTTTCAAAGGTAAGTTTGTCTAAGTATATGAAAATAATACTTAAATACAAAAAATTTAACAAAGATCAAATGTAAAAATATTTGATTATATATCTGCTCACGTTCATTAAAATTCAATTCCGTTTTTCGCGAATTTTTTAAAACAACATTAAATGTATTTTTTGGCACGTATTTTGTTTACAAAGAAAGCGTAGAATATTTTTCCGTTGATGTTTTTAATCATAAAAGCATTGTATGTATTAAAAAACACAAATTTTTGTGTGTGCTTGTATAAACTGAACTAGTAATTTTTTTTTTTATTTAAATTTTTTGAAAGATTTAAAAATGTAGTCCTGCCACAAAGTGTAATTCCGCTGTCCATAGGGTTCGTCATGCGTTATCTCTCACCTTTTGCAACTGACAACTAAGTTGAAATACGTGGTGTGACCAAAAAATAACCGTTATTTAAAACAACTATCTTGCGCCCTTCAAAGTAATTCCCCTCAGATATAATACAGTTATGCCAGTGTTTTTTTCCAATCCTCGAAACACTTCCGTTTTTTGGTATCGCCAACAGCTCCTGTTTCGATTTTTCTTTTATCTCCTTTCATCGATGTCTTCGGTTTTGGGAAGAGGATAAAGTTGATAACGGTTTTGTTTTTGTCGACGTGTGAGCTGGTGCGTTATAATGGTGCAATGATTGTATTTTCCACAATTCTGTGCGTTTCTGACGAACTGCTTCGCACAAACGGCACATAAACTTTAGGTAGTATTTCTTATTGACCTTACGACCTTGTGGCAAGAATTCATAAATGCCATTGCTGTCGAAAAAAATAGTGAGCACACATATCACATATGACCGAACTTGACGTGTTTTTCTCAGTCTTGGCTCTTCTGGACGCTTCTGTTAGGATGATTGTGCTTTGGTTTCAATGTCATAGCCATACACCCATGATTCGTCACCAGTTATGACCTTTTTGGAGAAAATCTGGATCGTCGTTGACGATGTTCAACAGCTCCTGAGCGATGTCCAAGCGAAAAATTTTGCACGTTACATGCCTAAAACATCCGTAAAAATTGCTTGGCATTAGGCGAACGATTATCCAAAATCATTTTCTTCACTGCTTCATAGTTTTCACCAGTTGTTGACGTGCTCGGGTGACCAGGACGAGCTTTGTCATTGACGTCTTCTCGGCCTTAAACCGGTTATACCACAATTGAACTTGTACTATTTTATATGTATTATTTTGCTCATAGTAGACTCGCCAAAATATTTTTTACACAAAACTGAATACAGTTTCTTTGATCCATTTTTTCGAATAGTAAAAAAATCGAAGAGCACACCAAAACATATGTAACAGACATATGTACCAACATGATAGAAAAAAATGCGAAAATCGAACATACGCAACTCTCGAAATTTTAAAATTACGGTGATTTTTTGATCAGGCCTCGCACTGTGAAAAATACTAGAATATATGTGGCCCCTCGAAAAATAAATTAATGTAAAATTATTATTGTAATAATAGTTTTTAATGTTTATAAATTATTGCAACGTTGTACGCCATTTTGAAGCGTTTTTGTTAATTTGGCCAGACTTTTAAAACATTTTCCTGTGAACGAATCTTACGATCGTGTAGGATAGTGTAACAGGACCTTCAGTAAATAACTATAACACACATATTGATCAAAAAATATTTTATGTTTATTAAAGATTTATTTGACAAATTTCTGTATAAGGTTTGACAAATAAACCTTTAATAAAACTAACATATTTTTATTCAATTTGACCGTTAGTGTATCCAGTATTTCGAGTTTACACATGTAAATGCCGTAATCGTCTGCTGCCACAATTGTGATCCACACTTAGTGATTGCTCAGTTTTGTTGTAACAAACATTACAAAACTAACATCTGGGGAGCACTTTTATTAAAACGTTTTCTTGTAACCTTATGTTTGCGTGTATTTGTCTGTCTGCTGGTGTTATTGTGCTGTTTTATTTTTAAATCGTTTATTCAATTAAAAAAAATGTCTGTAATAAAAAAAAATACACATGATGCTAAAAATAGCACTTGTTATTATGCAAAATTGCTACTTTATGCTAAATTTAAATTTTATTATTTTTTTTCTTTTTTTTTTAATATGCCATTCACTTAAATAACTACTTGTGTGAGTACACAAAACATTCATTGATGCATACAAAGCAACACAAAAACAAAATATTATTCAAGACATTTAAGTAAGAGAATAATAGGCAAATTGAGCAGGGGTCACTTATGACGTTGCCATACAATCTTTTCAAACCCCTAAAAAGATTTTCTTTTACTCTATTAAAGGGTGTTCCTTTCCAAATTGAAATATACAACACATACAAACAAAAATATGAATATATACACTCCGGTGTACTTATTTAAAGGCACTAAGGGTTCCATATTGAGAAGATATTTTTTGCAATTTTTAACCGATTGCAAAATTTTAAAATAGAAATGAAAGCTAGACATCTTGAGATGTAAAAAAATCATGCCAACTAAACAACTATTTCTG
The DNA here is from genome assembly GCA_914767995.1 of Thecocarcelia acutangulata. Classification (NCBI taxonomy): domain Eukaryota; kingdom Metazoa; phylum Arthropoda; class Insecta; order Diptera; family Tachinidae; genus Thecocarcelia; species Thecocarcelia acutangulata. The sequence goes on along the minus strand of OU612094.1, from coordinate 140,117,666 downwards.
AACACTTTAAAAAGAAAAGTCTTTAAATGTGCTATTTTTTGGTTCACTTGAATAAAGGCACCTAAACTAATTTGAATGGAAAACAGTTTTTCTTATTTTTTAAATTAACGAACGATTAGTAATGGTTAAAACCCTCTTTGTTTTTAATAACTTCAAACCTTGTGTTCTTCCCAGATCGAAATCAATGCTATATGAGTGATTATTACTTATTCAGGTTGCCGTATTATTTTCTGAGGAATGGGATTTTTGGGGATTGAAGTCAATTTTGGGAATTCCAAAAAAAAAAAAATCGGAACCAATTTGCTGACCGGTTTTTCACATTCGGTACGCAATTTTCCCGTGGAAAAAAACAAAAACAGCTAGTTTTCTTAGATAACCTTTTATTCTTATCTCTCAGCAATTCGTTCATACGAGTAGGTATATGCTTATGTCTTTGATTTTTTTACTCGGTTCAAGATTCTGCTTTTGATTCAAGAATTCTATACTTATTTTATAGACATTATAGGATTGGTTTTCTTAACAATCCCGTTTTCAGTTTATTTTAAGTACACTTGTGTGTCATTCGTACTTAAATTTTTGAGTACAACTCGTACTAAAAGCAAGTAAAAAACACTAAAATTTAGTACCAGCTTTTTCTTTCTGTGTAGGCGCTGCATACATTATAAACTTATGTTCTGCCAAACAATTTTCTTTACTATAGATTTGTTGGAGTAGTGTAACTTAAACATATAAATGTTTGATATAACCATACAGCTATTGAGTATTATTAAGACTATTGCTAAATTTATAAATGCTATTGTTGCTCTCAATCATATTACAATTTTATTAGTCTATTAAAATTTAGTATATACAGATACATTTGTTATTAAGGCTAATACTGTGTTGATATACTGTTTGCAACAATAAAACGTATCGTTGGACAAAACATAATATTATTGCCGTAATATTATTTCAGTATGTTTTTTTTTCCTCTGCATGTACTCATTCAATTAACAAACTATGAATTTGCGTTCTTGCAAATAAATTTTAGATTGAATGAATGAATAAACAAATTGATGGTGGTTGTATTTTTATAATTGATCGGTCATTCAGTGCAGAATTTCTTGCTGCTGTTTAAATTTTCCACCTCACGTGAATCGCTTGTTTAAAAATAAACATTCATATAAAAGTGTTTGAATCTTATTTAAATTTCTTTTGTAGAAAAAAGTTTTTTTTTTTTTTTTTGTCTATAGTTTGTTTCATTTGAATTTATCAAATGATTTTTTCTAATTGCTATTATTGACTGTGAGAAAATTAAAACTAACGCCTTACTGCGGGTAATTGTTGCAAAGAAATAAAGTTTTTTCTACTGTTGTTAATTATAGTTTAATCAGGCTTGAAAAAAGAAATTATTTATACGCTTTCTCCTAGCAGCTACGGTAGCTCACAGCTTATTTCGATCATATGCGAAACAAAACTTTTTAACTTTATAAAATTAAAACTATCGTTGACATGGGAAAAACTTACACAACAAAAAAGTTTTTGCAAAACATTACGTTTTGCAAAAACTTAGCATTCAGACGACAAACACTTAAATCCAACGTAGGCTGTAATGGTTTGGGCTTATATGATTGTCTCTGGAGTCGGTAATATTATTTTCTTTGACGGCATAATAAACAAAAATATGTACTTACGAGGATGGATTGACCTAAGTAGAAAAAAAAACTTTTTTTTTTTTTCAAAAAACACTTATTTCTCAACATAGTCTTCTTTGGCGGTTCGAAAACTTCTTAGCCTAGCACAAAAAGCGCAGTATAAACAGAAAAAAGTTAAGTGTTTGGAAACTTCCATCTATGCTATGAATACATGTTAAATTTTGCTTCGATCTGGCAACTCCTTCATATAGAAACAGGTGTTCACAAAAGACGCATCCGCGATTTTTTTTTTTACAATGGAATAATTAGAAATGCGTGGTGTCATTAAATATTTACATAAAAAATGTTTATCGGGACAAGAAATTCATAATGATATGGTGAATGTGTTAAGTGAAAGTGCTCCTTCATATGCAACAGTAAAAAATTGGGTTGCTGAATTTAAATGTGGTCGTATATGCATTGAAGATGAACCATTTAGTGGACGTCCAAAAACAGCAACAACAACAGAAATTGTAGCCAAAGTGCATGATATGATATTAAATGATAGACGAATAAAAGTGCGTAAAATAGCTAATATCATGGACATCTCAAATGATCGAGTCCATTTAATTTTGCATGAAGACCTACAGTTGAAAAAGCTTTCTGCAAGATGCGTGCCGGATTTGTTAACAGTCGACCAAAAACGCATAAGAATAAATATTTCTCAAGCTTGTTTGGATGGTTTTAAGCGAAAAAAAATGGATTTTAAGCGTCGTTTCATAACTGTTGATGAGACATGTATCCACCACTATACTCCAGAGACAAAAGAACAATCCAAACAATGGACTGAAGCTGGAAGAAGTGCCCCCAAGAAGGCAAAAACAATTCAATCGGGTGGTAAGGTTATGGCAACGGCTTTTTGGGACTTCAAAGATATTTTATTGATTGATTATCTGCAAAAGAGTAAAACAATAAATTTAGAGTACTATTGCAACCTTTTGGATCAATTAAATGTACAAATTCGAGAAAAACGTCCTGGATTACAACACAAAAAAATAATTTTTCATCAAGACAACGCACAAGAGTGTATTAACAATGGCTAAAATCAACGAATTAATATATGAGTCGCTTGACCACCCACCTTATTCTCCTGATTTAGCTCCCAGTGATCCCAAATCTAAAAAAATTCCTTGCTGGCAAGCGTTTTACCTCAAATGAAGATGATTACAGTTGTAAACCACTATTTTGAAGACCTTAAGGAAAACTATTGTTAGAAAAGCGTTGAACTAAGTGTATTGAAGTTTCAGGAGATTATATTGAAAAATAAAAATATTTTTGAAAAACTAACTATTCTCTTTCATTGATAGGCTAAGAAGTTTCCTAACCGCCCTCGTAGCTCAATACACTTACTAAGACGATATTCCAAATTTTTTATGCTATCGAAATAACACAGTTTTGGGCATCCCTCAAAATACGCGTTAGTTTCAATAATCATGCCCTCGTTTGAGGTTAATCTTTTTCCTGCGAGCCATTTTTTTTCAAGTTTGGAAATAGGAAAAAGTCACTAGGAGCTAAATCTCGACTGTAAGGTGGACAATCAACCAATTCGAAGTGTATTTCACGTAATTTTAGCATCGATCTAATGTTGTGTGAACTGAAGCGTTCGTTGTCTTGAAGAAAGAACACTTTGCCTTCTTTAAATGTGGTAGCTTTTTCTTGATTACATCAATCAATTGATCAAATAACGCACGATAATACTTTCCTCAGATTGTGGATCCTTTTCCAAGCTAATCGATGAGCAATATTCCGTGTGCATCCTAAAATACAGTGGCCATACCCTTGTCAGCCGAGTTCACTGTCTTCGCCTTCTTCACAGCACTTCCACCTTTTGTTTCAATTGATTTTTGTTTTCAAGTGTGTAGTGGTGGAACCACGTTTCATCAACAGTTATTAATTGACGCCAAACATCAACAGGATTACGCTTTATCATGACCAAACACCGCTGTGAAGTGGTGTGTCGAACTCGTTTTTGTTCGACACTGAGCAGACGTGGCACCCACTTTGCCGATAACTTTTTCATATGCAAATGTTCATGCAAAATGTTGAACATACGTTCATATAATATGTTTACCATTTCAACAATCTCACGTAACTTAGTCGGCGATCATTCATAACGATATCGAAGATTTCCTTGATATTTTCTTCAGTAACCACCTCTTTTGGCCTTCCTGTTGATGGTATTGTTGCAGTGCTTGTTCCACCGCGTTCAATCCAACATTTTACCATGAAATCTAACGGAACAAAATCACCATAATGTTTATCGAGCTTTTCTTTTGTCTCTTTCGCTGTTTTCCCTTTCAAATAATAGTGTTTAATCACTGCGTGAAATTCACATTTTTCCATTTTTCAAGAAACACAAAAGTTGCTTACTTCAAACAACTACAACAAACACTAGGCAGCTTCAATATCAGTCCGCGCTCGTAAATATAGTTTATTACGGCTGGTAAATTTTTTCAAATCACATAATCGTTTTCGATAATACCAGGCCAATGACCTGGAACACAAATCTAGAATTATGCAATTATGCTTGGTATATAACTGCCCACACTTCATGAATCTGCCCTTATCATCGACTTACACAAATGCCATTTAAAAATTGTTGGCAATTTTGAATCTGGCGATATGAAAAAGACAGATCAGAAATGTTAATGACTTGAAAATTGTTCTGGTCGACGAGTGAAACACTACCCCAAATGAGATAATCAACGGCGTTAATTCGCGCGATCTTGAAGGTAAATGCGTGTGCCCAACAATCGAAACTATGCAGTTACCAAACGTTTCTTCTAGTAAATCAATTGTGACACTAACTGTGTGTTATGTTGTGCCGTCTTGTTGAAACTACAGCCTCTGCACATGACGGTTGTTAAATTACTGAATGAATAATCAATCTTCGTTAAGTGGCGGTCACCATTGACTCTAACGTTCAGACCGGCATCGGTTTTAGTAAAGTACAGACCAATGATTTGACCAGCCCATGAAGCACACCAACGAACAAAATACCCGCCAGTTTAAAAAGTGCTACTAACTTAAAATTTTATACCTCTTTAAAGAACACCCTATATTTTTTTACAAGTGATGTATATATAAGTTCCAGTGTTCTTGCTTTAGCCTTGAAACTTGAATTTCAAAGCTGTACGAAAAAAGCTGTGAGCCTCTGTACATATCGTATATATCTAGTTACAAAATAAAAGTATTACTAACCTGTCGAAAGCACTAACAAAAACCGTTTTTGTGTTGATTTGTCGTCAATGTGCATTGAGTTGTACATTTGGCATGATTTCGTTGGCGCCTTATTGTTTTGTTTTTAAATTAAGACTTTTTATTTAGATTTGTTTTAATTAAAATAAATAATTAAAAAATCAAAAATAAGACGGTCAATTATATTTGTTTTGTTTACTAGTCGTTGTAAATGCTTATTTACATTTAAAATTTTTCCGCAAAAGAAGGGTCCCCGTATTTTTAGATAAGAATTGTGGTCTGCAGAAAATAGGGGATTTTATAATTTGCAGTTGCTAAAAGAATACATCTACATACAGAACAGCCCAAAATAATTTTCCGGGTATATTTTTGCAGATTATAAAATATACATATACCAGTAAAAAGAAAATCGTTTAACAGATTTTATGAAAACACTTAAATGCCTGTTTCCAGCTTCGTAATGAGTTTCTTGTTTGAATGTCGATTTGTGTCTGCATCATAAAGTTATTTTCGATTAAACATGTCAGCTTAGGAGTAAAATTCCCATCATTTGCGGGTGGCTTTAATTTTATGCTTTATTTAATATGAAGACATCTGCGGCTATTAGCACGGTAGCCAATTTACCGCCTTTCACGCTAGATTTAACGCTTTCAAATACCTAAAATCCGCATTTTTTTGCCTTAGCATTTTTTTAAATACGCTAAACTAGCGTTTCTTAAACACTTACTTTTTTGCTATCTTAAAAAGTTTATAGTAACCCAGCAAAAACTTCTATTGCAAAGTAATGTGTTAAAATGTTAATAAACATACTCTTCACTACTTCTACTTTGGCATTTTAAGCCAATATTTTAACATGGCAATGTCATTGGAAGCAAGTACTTATCATTCTCGCTTACGAACAACTATTCCAAAACGTCATTACAAAAAGTGATTAAAAAACTAATTGCTTATATGTCCTTGATTTACAAGTTGGTGACTACAAAAACTATCAAAACGACTGAAGATGTTTTCTATAAATGTATAAAATGTAATGGATATCTTTGTATAATAGAAAAAATACATGACTTTAAATCAATGTATAAATAAATACCACCCTTATAAATGCATTCTTACAAACAATATCTCTAGAAAAAAACCTTTTTCTGTGCTTATGCCTTTCAAAAAGCTCTTTTCGACAATTACCACTTATATTCAATAATTTTCTAAAAACCTTTTCTATAAAGAATTCAGTACGGACGTGGTTTTTATTAGCACTGTGATTTATCATTTTAGGATTTTATAAATTTATAATTAATACATTTGCACCAAGCTGGCAGCGCATATGTAATGTTAACATCACGTTTACGCTGGGTATTCATAATCCTGTAAGTCGTAATGATAGCAAAGCAATCGACACTAATAGTAAAATTGCCAGAATACCAAAATTTATAAAAGCACATATTTAGCGACATTTTTTATTTTGTAAAAATTTTTAATCCCGTTTCTTCACCTTATCTTTACAAAACCAAGTATTACTCAAATTCTTCCATTCAATTTTCATGGCAAATATTATACATGTATGGAAAATTGCCCGTACATATGCAAGAGGTATTAAACAAATAATTACTTAACTAATTATAAGTAATGCAGGCGGTAAATACTATGATATTGAAAAATATGTTCTTAGGTAAGTGCAACACATTACGAAGTTTTCGCTGGGAAGCTCTGGTGATTTAGAAAGTGATATTGGTTCTGTATTAAATTATTATTATTTTCTGAGATACATATGTGTATAAAAGTCTGTTATGAAAAACATGTTTAAAGTTCTGAAAAAGAATTAATTAAAGCATATTTAGCAATATTCTATGAAACAATGTTAAAATTACTAATTGTGAAAAAAGTGTTTGATTTTGAAAAAGAAGTTGACGAAATTTCTGGGAAAATAGATATAAAACTCGTTTGAGGTAATGTGCAAAGTTTTAAACATGTATTCATTATTCATTCATTTGTCATTAACTTATTATTAACTTTTACCTATTCGAATATGGAAGTGATTAGATTATTCATTGCGATATTATTGGACCTCTTTAAACCCCCCAAAAAGAACAAAAAATTGAGTTCATTATTATATACATTATTGGCTTTTTGATTGGTATCAATATTAGAAGCTAATATAGCGAAAAGAACTCAGTTGTATACATTATTAGCTTATAATATTTATACCAATAAAAAAATAAACGCATTTTGTACAGTTAAAGCATTTTGTTTTTCTGCTTCCTAGATGTCTATTTGTCGGCATTTCATAGGTGCTGTCCTAATCGTCAGTAGAAAAATATTTTCAAACATTCTGTTATAACCGAAGCTTCTAACTGTGATTGTTTGTTACTTGGTTATAAGGAAACCTGGTTACACCAGCATAAAAGTTAGTTAAATTAAAATATTTAAACTTGTCGGTGTAACCTATCGCGAATATAATAAGATCAGCAGCAACCCGCGTACCATCATCTAGCTAGAAATAAATTTGTTGTATTCTCTGAAATGCTGATGAATTAAAATTTTAAAATAACATAATTTTATTTATCAACAGGATATAAATCTTTTGAATTACAGTATGTGAATTTATAATAGCACAATATATATTTTAAAGTTATTTTACGCAGAAGTTATAATAGATAAAATATAAATTTTAATACATTTTTAATAAAGTAAAATTAGGCTTTATACATTTAAACACACATATGCATGTATATACATATATTTTCTTTTTTGTGAATATACATAAATAGTATGGCGGTTTTTAGCGCTTTTAGGATAGGGCCACGGCGCTTTTGGATTACAAATAGTTGACAGCCCTGGCTATTAGCGGAAGAACGTGCTCAGAGAAAGTTCAACGCTTCAAGAACGGTAATTTTGACCAGCATGGCGGTGGAAGAGAGAAGGTTTCCGAAGATACAGAATTGGTGGCATTACTTGATCAATATTAATGTATGATCATTGGGAGCGACGTAACAAGCCATTTCAAAACGCCTGAAAGTTATGGGAATGATTCAAAAGCAGGGAAATCGGGTGCCGCGTACGAGTTTAAGCCGAGAGATCTTGAACGGTCTTTGTTTGCTTGTGAACAGCTGCTTGCAGGCAAAGACGGAAGAGATTTCTGCAACGCATTGTTACTGTTGGCGAAAAATATGTTCCTTACCAAGCGAAAAAAGTTATGGGGATATCCCAGCCATGCTTCCACATCGACGGCCAAACCGAAAACAATTCCAAGGTAGTGCTCAGTATTTTGTGGGACCAGCTTGCTATAGTGTATTATGTATGAGTTGTTAAAACCGTCACATGCGATCGTTATCGAAAAATGCGATAAAGTGATTTTACAGTCAACGCATATTTTGAAGTGGGAAGTCCTGCCTTATCCGCCGCATTATCCAGACGTTGTTCCCTCGAACTAACAATTGTTTCGATCAATGGATCACTGGCTGATGTTATGAAGAAGTAAAAATTGGATCGGTTCGTGTATCGCTTCAAAAGATAACCAGTTTTTTCAACGCGTGAATCGTACGCGCTCGAAAGATGGGATATAGTATTGGCCATCGATGGACAATACTTTGAAGCATAAATGTATAATAAAAAAATTTTTTTTTTTCAATAAAGTCTGGAAAGAAAACGGTGGAAGCGAAGTTGTACACTTATGTAGAATAATCATATTTTTATAATATTTAACCAACATTACATTTGTTAATTATTGACATAAAAAATATCAAAAGAAAAATATTTTTAGATTAAGGTTTTTTTTAGACTATGAAGATTTTTCGACAAAAATTTCTGCCACCACTGATCGTAATAATATAAAGGCGTTAAACAGTTATTTTTTGTATTTGTACTTTTAGCAAACATATGCTCTTGAATCTATCACATTTTTTTTAAATTACGATTTGATACGCACCGTTCGCCATAATCTACACGTATCGTAATGTTATTCAATACGATAGTAAATTCGATATCGTTTGCTGTGATTAGACCCTTTCTTCGAAGAAGCATTTTTTGATGGGTATTGAAATTAAACTCTTCTTCTATTTTGATGCCAAACCTTAAGTTATAGTGAAATTTTAGAAAAATACTTTTTTTTTTTTTTTTTGTATAATTCTAGATTTATGAATTCCTTTTATAGAAGTGAAATCAAGAAGAACATTTATCATTTAATGATTTATATTTGAGTTGAAAAAATGATTTATTTTTCAAACGAACTCAAATAAAACTCATGCTCTTAAAAAAAGCGAAATTCATTTATTTATTTTTTATCTTATTATTTGTGAAAATCTTGTGACTTTGTATCGGTTAATGGCATGCATTTAATGAAATAACACAAATTCAAAATATTTTTCTGTTCGTTCGTTCGTTTTGTAAACTATTTTAAGAAACTACAAGTTTATTGAACCTTTTTGATGTTGAATTTATTTACGTATGTTTTCGTTCAAATTTTTAATTTACTTAAAAGCAAAAAATTAAAAACACAAAAATTTTATTAAATGTCCTTGCGTTAGACACATTTAAAAGTTTAAATTAAAAACACACACACACGCACACAAGATTTTATTTAATGGATTTGCTATCTACTCGTATGTATTTACGTGCACTTTAGTTTGTTTTGCTTAAAGATTTGGTTTTACTCCAAATTGAGTGAGCGATTTTTTTTTACACTCGAAAGAATATTTCAGCTGTGCATACAAATCCAATTTAAAAAATATTTACAAACAGATTTTTTTTCAGTTTAGTTCTAATTATGATCAACTAGAATTTATTTCTGATTATTCATTATTCACAAACGGTGATGCCAGACTTATGATTGTGTTAACGTTTTTAATATATAATGCGGAGTTGAATTGTTAAATTATTTACTTTTCAAACAAAATCTTAGAAAACAAAAACTTTTAAAATTATGTTAAAGCAGCCAGCAAATGATAAAATCAATTTAAATATGATTTAACCCTTCCAGGCCCGAATTTTTTGGACGGTGGAAAAAATTTTTTTTACAAGTTATTTAAGTTTTTACATGCCTTAATATGAACCAAAAAAATTTTGGGTTCTTTTTCTATCCTGGATAGGGATATAACACGTAGCAAATTTATTTTATATTCGAAAAACCAACGTGTTTTAATCGTTAAAACTATATATAAAAATCAATCCTCGATTTTCATGAAAATCGTCATAAAAAAGAGTGACGAGGCACATTTTCATTTAAATGGATATGCGAATAATCAGAATAGCCGGTTCTGGGCAGTGGTAAACTCTCATATTATTCATTCAATTGCATTGCATCATTAAAAGTGGCAGTCTTACTTCTTGAAAATGAAAACGGCGGACACCCTGTATTTTCAAACCTAAATAAAAAAACGTAATAATTGACACTAAGTTTTATTGATAATACTGAACGATAGAATGGAAATGCGAATTTTATTTTTTAAATAGTATGTCCAGATGTCTTCCGTCGAGTTGAGCACATTGTTCAATTTAGCTAATTTCTCAACGAATATTTTCCTTTATAGCCATAAGTGGGTACCCGTACCCAGGGTACGGGTACCCACTTATGCAATAGGGTACCCGTACCCTGGGTACGGGTACCCACAATGCAATAGGTTTGGTTTTCTAATCGAGGGTTGCGGGTGCTTGTTGACTAGTAACGGCAGTTTTGCTTGCTGACGTAGTCCTTTAAGTGAAAATGAGTTTCGTCGCTCCAAAAAATGTGATTTACAGTGCGAAAGCGCCCCGGTATCGTTTCACAAAAATTTCTGTGTAAATCAAAGTTACTTTTTTTAAGTTCTTGAACGATTTGGATTTTCAAAGAATGGCACTCCAGATCATTTTATAAAATTTCATGAATAATTGCTCTTGGAAGCGAGGCTGCTCTTCCGTATTGAAAGTCACGGACTTTCACGTAAACTGCTTTCAACCAGTTCAATGTTTTCAAGAGTGCTTGAAGATTGACTGGACTCTGGCAGTGGGACATTCATAGTCGAAACAGTTTGTTTGTTTGCTTTATCAAACCTTCTGTTTTTGCAATTTTAGCTACATAAGATCTTTTGCGGGGAAGCGTGCAATCAGACAGCGCTGAAAGTAGTGAAGCTGGTGTTGACGGAGATGGGGAGAATATCCTTGACGATGATGGTTCTGCATCCAGGCCATCCCGGTGGTGATCATGTTTGAGGTGCATCCATCTTGGCTGCAACATTCTGACTGTGGTTTAAACCTAAAATCACAGGGAGGTTGAAATGTTGTTTAAGCTTGAGGTCAGTTTTGTTTTTTATATAAAAATGTTTTAATTCAATTCGATATTTTGTCTTCCTTTGGAAGGCTTCTTCAGGAAAAACTTTTTTAGTTTAGTTTACAAAATCAAAAATGTTTGAAAACATATTAGCTTTTTGTATCAAATTATGCGTATACATCGCTAAGATGTTCCAGAAAAGCCCTGTTTCGAAATATGTAAAATTAGTGGCAGTTATGTGCACAAGTCACAATGTTGGCTGTAGACAACACTGGGTCTGAGAGGGTTAAAAAAATTACTTAAAAATAAACACGGCAATTAATTTCACGCGCTTTTTAATTAACACCTTTTGTTAAACAAGAAAAAAAATAGGAAAAAACGAGAACGAATTTTGAATATGTTTTGTTTTTTTAATTCAAGTATTATGCCAATATATTGCAAATTAAAATTATAAACATACGTACACGAGCTTGCTAACATAATGCACAAAAAAAGTATTAAAAGAAATAACTATTTATTTAAAACATTTTAAATGGAAGTTTTTTTAAAGGAAAATAAATAAGTAAGTCGTTTGTTGATTTCTTTGAAATAGTTTTATTTATTCCTTTGTCATTTGTTAAATCGTTAATCTGAGATAGAAAGACTAATGATACTATTACACTCAAATTCATCTCACTACAAGTATATAATGGGCACGTGTTTACAAGCAATGGTATAAAAACAGTTACACTTTGTTTATCACAGTTTCTATTATGTTTTTCCCCTCTCCCGTAAATTTACAATTTTGTTAGTTAGGGTTTTTCTACATGAGATCCACCAATTGCTGCAGAGGTCAAGGAAGAATTATCAAAGCGCGTGTTTTTAAAAGTGCGCATGTTTTTAAAACTCTTGTTGTTCTCATTATTTTATTTAAAATAATAGAATTTATAGTTAAATGTGTGGAATATTAAAGGAAACACAAAAAGCAAGCTGTATTTATTTGTTGCTTAGTTTTCTTCATGGTCCCTACAAAAAGAATACTCAGTTGGTAAATATATAAGCCCGATTACCGTAGAGCGCATTGACAGATGGGTGATTTCACATACATTTAGTATTGCTTACAACGGTAGGTATACTTCAAAAAGTTCGGTTGTTGTTAATGTTGACATAACAACAAAACTTGCCACCCATTTTTCTGGTAGCATACACTCATAGAAAACCCGAATGTCCTCATTTTTGACCCCATAACACTTTTCATCGCTGTGATACCAACCATTACATCAGCTGCTCTAATTATCATTATGAAATGTCATATTGACATCATGGGAATACGTTATCGGAATACATTTGATGTGAGCATATGATCACTGCAATGACTCTCGAATGTCGAAAAAATTACTAAATGAAGTCAATGTAATGACAAAATATTATCCATAGAATAGCTTACTAACATCAGACTATTACAATTTGATATAAAAATCTCATTGATGACATGCTATCTATCATCAACTAAACTTAAGGTCCGATTTAATTTAATGCTTTCAAAAATATGATCAAACATGTAACTTTATATTTTGCCATATTCAGGAAATCAATGAGAATTAATAATAATCTAAATATCTTTTAATGACTTACTGTCATCAATATCTCTGTGTGTCGCAATATCATACTTTAATTGTGTGTATGCTGTGTACGAAAACTACTCTCTTTTTTGCGTCACAGTCAGCGTTGGCATTTTGACACTAAAGTGCCAATTTGATCATTTTTTGATGTCTATGAGACTTTTTATAACATTTTTTTTAAAGATCCTTTTTGACCTTTTTTCAAACCTGGAGATTTTTGTTGAGAACGATGGACCAGCTCTTGTATGTATGCATAAATCCCAGTTTTCATTCATATTTAGGCATTAACATATATTTGATAGTGAAATCTATATTTCTATAAAGTATGTATGTTTGTACATATGCATACTATCTGAAAACAAAATAGTCGAATAATTTATAGCAAGATTGCAAATATAAATGTAATATGTTTCATTAGCAAGTCTGAATAAGTAGAACCTGTTTCAAAAAAGTTTTAAAGCCCCGTTTTTGAGCTCGTATAAAAATGTAATTTAGCTCTAACCTCCATTTAAATACAAAAATTAATTTTTCACTATAAATTTGAAACAAACTTAAATGTCCAATCGTCTTCATTTAAGTTTGTCATATGATTTTGTGTGCTGTCTTGTGTTCAGTGTGCACATTTCAGCACTTTCGGTACTAGATTTAACACTTCTTTTGTTGATTTAGCAGCAAAATTTTCGATTTAGCACTTAACATTTTCCAATTGTTTTTTGTTTATTTTTTTCTCTTTAAAGGATACCACATTGATCCTTTAAATTCATGCTCAGCAGATTTCTTTGTATCAATGCCTTATTTTAATTCTAATTTTGAACATTTTCTTAAATTTAAGAAAGAAACTAAAAATCCTGAATTGGAGAAAAAAATACGAACGGTATGTCGCAGTTTTATTGCACAATTGATTTATCAGTTACGACAATGTTTACCAAAAAATGTTCTAAGCTTAGAATATACATTTTTTTCTATAAAAAAATAGTTTAAAAGTTGATAAGAGTAAGTTACACGAACATTATAAGGAAGAAATGCTAGACTATATGGTAGAGAATAAAACAACTTTGGAACATCAATGGCAACGTCTGTATGCGTATGTGATATTTACAGCCGATATCGCATAAAAATGCATATGAAAGAAAGCTGACATCCGAATCAATTTGGGTTTGTCTATGTCACTATTATTCGTTCGCATGTACTTATAAATATATTTTAAATCAGTTGTGACACATCGTTCGCATGGAATAAAGTTAGACAAACCCAAATGAAGTTTCTTTCGCCTAGAATGCGGATGAACTTATCCTTTCGATATCGGCGAACTGCATTATATTTTAGCACTATTTTGGTGTCAATTTATCTCCAACATTTTTTTTTTGATCTGGTAACACTGTTTGTGTTAGTGCAAAAAAGGCAAACAAAACACGCATATGTGCTATTGCCTGCACTTTTTACAGGATCCGAGTAAAGTGCATGATCTGATAGTGTGTGTGGCTATGGGTTAAGCAAGTTGAGCAATATTTGTTTAATTTGACAATGCGGGTTCGTTTTCGAATATTCATTTTCAAAAATGTGCGGCATATCTTAAACGGATGACACATTTTGTAAAGTAAACATTGTTTACGACTATGGTCCCATTTAGGTTGACTTCGTTTAGTCTGAACACTATTAAAGCGGCTGCTTCGGCTTTGTCTCATGGGACAATTACTGATAAAGGAAACAGTATATAAAGGAATTAATACAGTTCACGTTGATTTTGACAGCAGTTATACAATGTTAAATGTTAAAAAAATAGAAGTTAGTTTATTTGTTTTCATTAGTATCGGATACAATTTTATACCTTCCTAGAATGATAATTATCATTGAGTAATGGTAAATAGCACAACTTAACAATCGGACCAGCTACAATAATTCCGTATTTCCTGAATTGTATTCCTGCATTTATACCTCTTGTGACTTTATGTAATCCTCTTTCTCCTTATGATGGAGAGCTTTTAAGTTTTTTTCCATCTATTAATTATCGACATATCCTGCAGGTGCAGTAGTGAGTGTGGTAAGCTTGGCAGGGTCGTCTGACACCGCTGAAACGGATCATGGTATTAAAACTTGTTCAATTCCGGCGAGGATGGTCGGTATTTCTGCGAAGTTATATCTTTGAGCACCAGATACTCACATAAGTGCAACTTAAAGCTTTTAACAACTTCCTCCCAGAGTCCATACTTATATACTACGTATAGGCTAAATCAGAAGTTGCTGTTTTAATGAAAAAGTAAACTAGTAATAAAGTTCTGCTAGCCCTAATAAATATTCTACCATCATCAGATATCACCTTTTGGGGGAGTCCCTGCCTCCCAACGCATCGAGAGAACGCCGCTTGAAATGCTGCTGACGATAAGTTCGAGCACGGCTTTAAATGTATAGCCTTTGATAGGGAATTTGCGAATAGTTGATGTTTTTATGCCAATTGGACCAGCAAAGTCTGTACCAGTGACAGGAAATGGAGATAATTGGAATCTTTCTGATAGAAGAGGAGCTATGATTTGAGCACATAGCTGTTGTTTATAAATCGTGCATGTTCTGCAGTGCCGAATTAAGTTCTTGACTTGCCAGATTAAGTTCAATATGTTAAAATTTTTGTCTGAATATTTTTATAAGAAATTTAATTTTTTGTAAATGGGTAACATTGTTGCCGCATGCCACTTACATTCGCCTTTCACTATTTGTTAGAGATACCAACGTTGTTTTTTATTATCTCGTCTCTCCTTTTACTTCTTCTCTACTTTTAGTTCTAAAAATAAAACCACAAAAGATAAACAAACAAACAAAATTAATTTTTTTCTTGTTGTGCCGTTTGAAATTAGTAAATACAAGTATATAACCGCTGCGTGTTAATTTCTTTTGTTAGGAATTAGCAACAAAAACTGGTTTTAATATAAACTATTATAAAAGCTTCTTAATATACAAATACAATTTTATTTGTTATTTTTACTTTTGTTTACATTCAGATATTCGTACATAACCTGTAAAGTAGCAGTCTACTATAATACATCTCTCTGTATCAGCTGATTTGATCCTATTTCAAAATTCTCTTTTTCGTATCTGTCCAGAAAGACAGATACGAAAGATTAAGATTAAAAGTATAACGATACTAACAGCCGTATTCATAAAAAACACTAATCACCATTTTACCAAATTTTTAATTAAAACAAAGTTTTCAGTAAAAAAACCGATTTTATAAAAACGTATTCATAAACAGCATTTTAGCTAAAAAAAAAAAACATTTTAATTTCCTATTTGTGACTGGCAACGCCATCATATACAATTCCCATCTGAATGATAGTGTTGCATTAAAGACGGTAATTGATCACATAGTAGTCATATAAAGAAATGTTTTGTATTGTTTTTTATGAAAATGAATGCTAGAACAAATAAATAAATGTTAACTCTATCTTATCTTTCAATTCAATAACAAAAAATAATGTGTCGGAAAAGTTTTGCTTTGATTGCTCTTGCTTATGCGTAGCAAAAAATATGAATAATTTTATTTAGTTTTTTACACATCTCTAATAAACATTTCATTTTACTAACTTATAACAATATTGTAAACAAAAAAATCTTATGAATAAATCAAATAAATAATTAAAAAGACAAAATATGTAAAGCACAATTGCTTATCAGGAATCTAAAGTAGATTATGCTCTTCTTTTCTTGCAAAATTTCTGTTGCCGGCTGTTCAAAACTTGGGCCATCTTTTTTTTTTTTTTTTATTAAAAAAACACACAAAACTAAAATTATCCAACGTTTTAATTAGCCATGCCTCTTTTATTATTATATTAATAAACAAATTATATACAATAGGTATTAATAAAAAAATTTAGATGGAAATAAAATTTTTCACAATACGAGGGCGGATTGATGTTGAAGCTACCTAGTGCTAAATAAGTAAGTCGTTTGTTGATTTCTTTGAAATAGTTTTATTTATTCCTTTGTCATTTGTTAAATCGTTAATCTGAGATAGAAAGACTAATGATACTATTACACTCAAATTCATCTCACTACAAGTATATAATGGGCACGTGTTTACAAGCAATGGTATAAAAACAGTTACACTTTGTTTATCACAGTTTCTATTATGTTTTTCCCCTCTCACACAAAAAGCAAGCTGTATTTATTTGTTGCTTAGTTTTCTTCATGGTCCCTACAAAAAGAATACTCAGTTGGTAAATATATAAGCCCGATTACCGTAGAGCGCATTGACAGATGGGTGATTTCACATACATTTAGTATTGCTTACAACGGTAGGTATACTTCAAAAAGTTCGGTTGTTGTTAATGTTGACATAACAACAAAACTTGCCACCCATTTTTCTGGTAGCATACACTCATAGAAAACCCGAATGTCCTCATTTTTGACCCCATAACACTTTTCATCGCTGTGATACCAACCATTACATCAGCTGCTCTAATTATCATTATGAAATGTCATATTGACATCATGGGAATACGTTATCGGAATACATTTGATGTGAGCATATGATCACTGCAATGACTCTCGAATGTCGAAAAAATTACTAAATGAAGTCAATGTAATGACAAAATATTATCCATAGAATAGCTTACTAACATCAGACTATTACAATTTGATATAAAAATCTCATTGATGACATGCTATCTATCATCAACTAAACTTAAGGTCCGATTTAATTTAATGCTTTCAAAAATATGATCAAACATGTAACTTTATATTTTGCCATATTCAGGAAATCAATGAGAATTAATAATAATCTAAATATCTTTTAATGACTTACTGTCATCAATATCTCTGTGTGTCGCAATATCATACTTTAATTGTGTGTATGCTGTGTACGAAAACTACTCTCTTTTTTGCGTCACAGTCAGCGTTGGCATTTTGACACTAAAGTGCCAATTTGATCATTTTTTGATGTCTATGAGACTTTTTATAACATTTTTTTTAAAGATCCTTTTTGACCTTTTTTCAAACCTGGAGATTTTTGTTGAGAACGATGGACCAGCTCTTGTATGTATGCATAAATCCCAGTTTTCATTCATATTTAGGCATTAACATATATTTGATAGTGAAATCTATATTTCTATAAAGTATGTATGTTTGTACATATGCATACTATCTGAAAACAAAATAGTCGAATAATTTATAGCAAGATTGCAAATATAAATGTAATATGTTTCATTAGCAAGTCTGAATAAGTAGAACCTGTTTCAAAAAAGTTTTAAAGCCCCGTTTTTGAGCTCGTATAAAAATGTAATTTAGCTCTAACCTCCATTTAAATACAAAAATTAATTTTTCACTATAAATTTGAAACAAACTTAAATGTCCAATCGTCTTCATTTAAGTTTGTCATATGATTTTGTGTGCTGTCTTGTGTTCAGTGTGCACATTTCAGCACTTTCGGTACTAGATTTAACACTTCTTTTGTTGATTTAGCAGCAAAATTTTCGATTTAGCACTTAACATTTTCCAATTGTTTTTTGTTTATTTTTTTCTCTTTAAAGGATACCACATTGATCCTTTAAATTCATGCTCAGCAGATTTCTTTGTATCAATGCCTTATTTTAATTCTAATTTTGAACATTTTCTTAAATTTAAGAAAGAAACTAAAAATCCTGAATTGGAGAAAAAAATACGAACGGTATGTCGCAGTTTTATTGCACAATTGATTTATCAGTTACGACAATGTTTACCAAAAAATGTTCTAAGCTTAGAATATACATTTTTTTCTATAAAAAAATAGTTTAAAAGTTGATAAGAGTAAGTTACACGAACATTATAAGGAAGAAATGCTAGACTATATGGTAGAGAATAAAACAACTTTGGAACATCAATGGCAACGTCTGTATGCGTATGTGATATTTACAGCCGATATCGCATAAAAATGCATATGAAAGAAAGCTGACATCCGAATCAATTTGGGTTTGTCTATGTCACTATTATTCGTTCGCATGTACTTATAAATATATTTTAAATCAGTTGTGACACATCGTTCGCATGGAATAAAGTTAGACAAACCCAAATGAAGTTTCTTTCGCCTAGAATGCGGATGAACTTATCCTTTCGATATCGGCGAACTGCATTATATTTTAGCACTATTTTGGTGTCAATTTATCTCCAACATTTTTTTTTTGATCTGGTAACACTGTTTGTGTTAGTGCAAAAAAGGCAAACAAAACACGCATATGTGCTATTGCCTGCACTTTTTACAGGATCCGAGTAAAGTGCATGATCTGATAGTGTGTGTGGCTATGGGTTAAGCAAGTTGAGCAATATTTGTTTAATTTGACAATGCGGGTTCGTTTTCGAATATTCATTTTCAAAAATGTGCGGCATATCTTAAACGGATGACACATTTTGTAAAGTAAACATTGTTTACGACTATGGTCCCATTTAGGTTGACTTCGTTTAGTCTGAACACTATTAAAGCGGCTGCTTCGGCTTTGTCTCATGGGACAATTACTGATAAAGGAAACAGTATATAAAGGAATTAATACAGTTCACGTTGATTTTGACAGCAGTTATACAATGTTAAATGTTAAAAAAATAGAAGTTAGTTTATTTGTTTTCATTAGTATCGGATACAATTTTATACCTTCCTAGAATGATAATTATCATTGAGTAATGGTAAATAGCACAACTTAACAATCGGACCAGCTACAATAATTCCGTATTTCCTGAATTGTATTCCTGCATTTATACCTCTTGTGACTTTATGTAATCCTCTTTCTCCTTATGATGGAGAGCTTTTAAGTTTTTTTCCATCTATTAATTATCGACATATCCTGCAGGTGCAGTAGTGAGTGTGGTAAGCTTGGCAGGGTCGTCTGACACCGCTGAAACGGATCATGGTATTAAAACTTGTTCAATTCCGGCGAGGATGGTCGGTATTTCTGCGAAGTTATATCTTTGAGCACCAGATACTCACATAAGTGCAACTTAAAGCTTTTAACAACTTCCTCCCAGAGTCCATACTTATATACTACGTATAGGCTAAATCAGAAGTTGCTGTTTTAATGAAAAAGTAAACTAGTAATAAAGTTCTGCTAGCCCTAATAAATATTCTACCATCATCAGATATCACCTTTTGGGGGAGTCCCTGCCTCCCAACGCATCGAGAGAACGCCGCTTGAAATGCTGCTGACGATAAGTTCGAGCACGGCTTTAAATGTATAGCCTTTGATAGGGAATTTGCGAATAGTTGATGTTTTTATGCCAATTGGACCAGCAAAGTCTGTACCAGTGACAGGAAATGGAGATAATTGGAATCTTTCTGATAGAAGAGGAGCTATGATTTGAGCACATAGCTGTTGTTTATAAATCGTGCATGTTCTGCAGTGCCGAATTAAGTTCTTGACTTGCCAGATTAAGTTCAATATGTTAAAATTTTTGTCTGAATATTTTTATAAGAAATTTAATTTTTTGTAAATGGGTAACATTGTTGCCGCATGCCACTTACATTCGCCTTTCACTATTTGTTAGAGATACCAACGTTGTTTTTTATTATCTCGTCTCTCCTTTTACTTCTTCTCTACTTTTAGTTCTAAAAATAAAACCACAAAAGATAAACAAACAAACAAAATTAATTTTTTTCTTGTTGTGCCGTTTGAAATTAGTAAATACAAGTATATAACCGCTGCGTGTTAATTTCTTTTGTTAGGAATTAGCAACAAAAACTGGTTTTAATATAAACTATTATAAAAGCTTCTTAATATACAAATACAATTTTATTTGTTATTTTTACTTTTGTTTACATTCAGATATTCGTACATAACCTGTAAAGTAGCAGTCTACTATAATACATCTCTCTGTATCAGCTGATTTGATCCTATTTCAAAATTCTCTTTTTCGTATCTGTCCAGAAAGACAGATACGAAAGATTAAGATTAAAAGTATAACGATACTAACAGCCGTATTCATAAAAAACACTAATCACCATTTTACCAAATTTTTAATTAAAACAAAGTTTTCAGTAAAAAAACCGATTTTATAAAAACGTATTCATAAACAGCATTTTAGCTAAAAAAAAAAAACATTTTAATTTCCTATTTGTGACTGGCAACGCCATCATATACAATTCCCATCTGAATGATAGTGTTGCATTAAAGACGGTAATTGATCACATAGTAGTCATATAAAGAAATGTTTTGTATTGTTTTTTATGAAAATGAATGCTAGAACAAATAAATAAATGTTAACTCTATCTTATCTTTCAATTCAATAACAAAAAATAATGTGTCGGAAAAGTTTTGCTTTGATTGCTCTTGCTTATGCGTAGCAAAAAATATGAATAATTTTATTTAGTTTTTTACACATCTCTAATAAACATTTCATTTTACTAACTTATAACAATATTGTAAACAAAAAAATCTTATGAATAAATCAAATAAATAATTAAAAAGACAAAATATGTAAAGCACAATTGCTTATCAGGAATCTAAAGTAGATTATGCTCTTCTTTTCTTGCAAAATTTCTGTTGCCGGCTGTTCAAAACTTGGGCCATCTTTTTTTTTTTTTTTTATTAAAAAAACACACAAAACTAAAATTATCCAACGTTTTAATTAGCCATGCCTCTTTTATTATTATATTAATAAACAAATTATATACAATAGGTATTAATAAAAAAATTTAGATGGAAATAAAATTTTTCACAATACGAGGGCGGATTGATGTTGAAGCTACCTAGTGCTAGATGGCAGCACAAACACAATTTTTATTTTTTAAACTGCGATCTGTCAAAGCTCAGGTGAAAAATTTTCACCCAAATTCATCGATTAGTTTATTTGTTGTAGTCGTTGGAAGTAAGTAACTATTGTGTTTTTTCAAAAAAAAAAAGTGAAAACGGCGAAAGGAAAAGGGAAAACGGCGAAAGCGACAAACGAAAACCTGGATAAACATTACGGTGAGTCTGCTCCGTCAGATTAAATATTAAAATATTGAATTGCTGAATTTAAACGCGACCGAACAAGCACTGGGACAATGCCATCAACAGGAGGGCCAAAAGAGATGACATTCTGAAGAATATATCAAGAAAATCCTCGATATCATTATGAATGAGATTGTTGAAATGGTAAATGTATCATATGAAAAGTGTTCAACAATGAACAACCATCAACAGGAAGGCCAAAAGAGATGACATTCTGAAGAAAATATCAAGAAAATCCTCGGTATCATTATGAATGAGATTGTTGAAATGGTAAATATATCATATGAAAAGTGTTCAAGATTTTGCATGAACATTTGCATATGAAAGAGCTATCGACAAGATGGGTACCGCGTTTGCTCACTGTCGAACAAAAACGAGTTCAACAGACCACTTCACAGCGGTGTTTGGACATGATAAAGCGTAATCCTGTTAATTTTTGGCGTCGATTAAAAACTGTTGATGAAACGTGGGTCCACCACTATAAACCTGAAATCAAAATTCAATCGAAACAATGGGTGAAAGTGCTCCGAAGAGGACAAGGGCAGAGAATTTGGCTGGCAAAGTTAGGGCCACTGTATTTTAGGATGCACACGGAATATTGATCAACTATTATCTTCAAAAAGGATACATAATCGCAAGAAATTATTATCGTGCATTATTGGATCGATTGGTTGATGCAATCAAGAAAAAACGACCACATTTAAAGAAGAAAAAGTGTTATTTCTTCAAGACAACACAGCGGTTCACACAGCATTAGATACAATGCTAAAATTATGTGAAACACACTTCGAATTAGTTGAACATCCACCTTATAGTCCAGATTTAGCTTCTAGGGACTTTTTCCTGTTTCCGAACTTGAATAAATGGCCCGCAGGTAAAAGATTCATCTCAAACGAAGAAAATATTACCGAAACTAACGCGAGAACGGATCCCAAAATCGTATTATTCAGGCGGTAGAAAAAAGTTGTAATATCGTCAGTGTATGTGTGTGTAAGTGTATTGAGCTAAAAGGAGTCTTTGTTTAGAAATAAATAATTTAAAAAAAAGTTTTTTTTCTACACACAAATATCACTTTAAAATTGCCTTAAAAATGGGTGCAATCAGTTTTAAAAACGGTTGATTTAAAAAAGTGCTAATAATAAGAACATTTTATTATGGATAGATTTTTCGACTTTTACAATTGTGAAATAATAATGCCAGGAATTTTTTGAGCTTGAGGTCAAATTTTTACTTTTAAATTTCCAATATTTCTCTACACCACTGGGTTTTTTAAGTTTTTTTTTCTAAAGAACTCAAGTTATTACTGTACTGTACATGCAAGTTAAAATGATCCATATTTTGTGTTTACAGAGTTCTTTCGGAAAAAACAATACCTAAGTCCCTGATGGTGCTACCCAGTGGTGTAGAGAAATATGGGAAATTTTAAAATAAAAATTGAAAATTAGACCTCAATATCGAAAAATTCCGATATATATATATATATATATATATATATATATATATATATATATATATATATATATATATATATATATATATATATATATATATATATATATATATATATATATATATATATATATATATATATATATATATATATATAATGGGTGATTTTATAAGAACTATCGGAAATTTAAAAAAAAAACACATAAAATTCAGAAAAATGCATGAAATATTTATTTGGATCGATAGTTGGGTCGATATAATTTAATGTTTGAAGATTATTTCATGCAAATGTTGGCCGCGGCTGCGCCTCAAGTGGTCCATCCGCTTAGTCCAATTTTTTCATACTCTTTCCAACATTTCGGCCGGAATCTCACGAATACTGTTGGCAATGTTGGCTTCCAGTGCGTCAATCGAAGCGGGCTTGTCGCTATAGACACTAGCCTTAACATAGCCCCACAAAAAATAGTCTAGAGGCGTTAAATCGCACGATCTGGGCGGCCAATTGACTGGTCCCAAGCGTGAAATAAACTGTTCACCGAACTCGCCTCTCAATTGGTCCATTGTTTCGCGTGCTGTGTGGCATGTGGCACCGTCTTGTTGAAACCACATATCATGCAAGTCAAGCTCTTCCATTTTGGGCAAAAAAAAGTTTGTTATCATCGCACGGTAGCGCTCACCATTCACAGTAACGATGTGATTCGCATCATCTTTGAAGAAATACGGCCCAATGATGCCGCCAGCCCATAATCCGCACCAAACGGTTGTTTTTTGTGGATGCATTGGTAGCTCTTGCCATGCTTCTGGCTGCTCTTCACTCCAAATACGGCAGTTTTGCTTCTTCACGTATTCATTCAACCAGAAATTAGCCTCGTCGCTGAGCACAATTCTTCGATAAAAAAGTGGATCTTCATCTAACTTTTCAAGAGCCCATTCACCAAAAATTTGGCGTTGTGGTAGGTCGTTTGGCTTCAATTCTTGCACCAGCTGTATCTTATAAGGCTTCACACGCAAATCCTTCCGCAAAATTTTCCACGTAGTGGAGTAACAGAGGCCCAATTGCTGCGAACGGCGCCGAATCGATAATTCACGGTCATCACCAACACTGGCCGATACGGCTGCGATATTTTCTTCAGTTCGCACTCTACGTAAGCGCGTTGGTGGTTTAATGTCCAACAATGTAAATTTGGTGCGAAATTTTTTTACAATAGCCCGAATAGAAGCCTCAGTAGGTCGATTAAACTGACCATAAAATGGAAGAAGCGCGCGATGAACTTTCTTAACAGAGCACGCATTTTGGTAATAAAATTCAATAATTTCCAAGCGTTGTTCGTTTGTAAGACGATTCATGATTAAATTATAGACCAAACTGAAGATGTTTGACAGTGACACAAGATACAAAACGTGCGTGAGCTGTCAAAACTAGTGTTGCCAAAAAGATAATAGCAAAAAAATCACTCGTTATATATATAAAAACAGTCTACACCTAACTTTAAACGCAGTTA
The DNA here is from genome assembly GCA_914767995.1 of Thecocarcelia acutangulata. Lineage (NCBI taxonomy): Eukaryota > Metazoa > Arthropoda > Insecta > Diptera > Tachinidae > Thecocarcelia > Thecocarcelia acutangulata. Next base: position 140,093,063 of record OU612094.1, on the reverse strand, counting down.
AAAGATGACATTAAAACTTGCTGTTTAAGTCGGCGTACACGTAGTGATGTTAGAGTTATAACTTTTCATAGTAAAAAAATAAAAATGGCGAAAAACAACTACAAATAGCAGGCTGTTGTCAATTTAAGTTATAACAGAGTTTCCAAATGAAATGTTTTAACAACCAAGTTATAACATTAACCAAACTTCAACATGAGCGGTCCACATTTAACTTTAACTTGAAGTTAGCGTTAGTGTTTTTATGTCAGGTAGCGACCATACTTAAAAAACAGTAATTAAAAGCTTTTTATTCAATATTTCGTTTTTCTTGAAAAATTTTTTCAGAAGCTTTTTTAAGGAATGTAGTTGTTGATTAATTATCAAATCGAAAAAATATTTGTGATAGAAAATAAAACAACATCAAAAACTTTAACATACATACATACACACATAATTACATATAACATAAAAATAATGTTATTTTATTTCCAATCAAAACATGTTTAATTTTCTAATCAATCAACAAGTACAAGAAGTTTTCTAAAGAAAAACGAAATACATATTGAATAAAAAACTTTTTTATTATTGTTTTATATAAAAATATTATTTTCAAGATTTATTTTTGTTGTTTACTAACTGTTTTTTTTTTTTTATGAAGTTGTTTTTTTTTTTTATTAGATAAAAGTTTTATTATATGAATTTAATGAAATAAATATATAAACATCATAAATCAACACTTTTTTGTTTTAGTTAAACCTACAAATGGGGGTGTTAATTAACAACTATTTATGAGGTTTAATTAACAGCTGATTTTAAACACCAGCATACGGTGTTCAAAGTATTTGTGAATAGCAAAAAGGTTATTTTTATGGTTAATAATTTTAACCGAAATAATTGGGGCTTAAAAAGCATAATGAATCGCACTACAGAAGTAGTTTTCAATGAATTGCTGTTGTAAAAATTTGCTTACACAAAGAAAGTATGTATGTTTGTCTCTGCTGCAGATTTACTGCCTGGCTCACGATGTCGTTTTGTAAACGTTTGTCATTTTTCATTTCATTTTTAAGGTCAAAAAATCTATTATAAGGTTTATTTTTCTTCGATTTTGTATCATTTGCCTTGTCTACCTTCGATATATCCGTTAGTTGAATAATAGCTTACTATAAGTCACCAGGCAGTTATGAGTAATTACGCTTTTGATTTAATGATATCTCTAAAAGAATTTCATAAAATCAGCAGCTATTTTCTTATATCATAATATTTAAATTGAAAAAAATACGGAAATAACGACACAATCGCAAATATTTTGTTTGTAATATACTTTTATACACAAAACTAAGTGAACCTTTTCATGATTTTTCCATGTTGAAGAAAGCAGTTTTGCGTAATGAAAGAGATAAGTTAGCATTCCAGTTTATTCCCCTAAGTGTGACGTGTAATTCGAAATGAACCTATATTAATATTATATTGTAATTGTTCTTACTTAAAACTGAATTCCAGTTTTTATTGAACTTTTACAATCGGCCAACAATAAAGCAAGGTGCCAAGTGCCAAAATCTTCGCAAGCAAAAGTTTAATTATCACCTCTTATAGCTAACAAATAACAACATTGTATAGAAATATCACTAAGAGAAGATATGTGTGAAATATTTTAAGAAAAAAATAATTGCAAAAATAGTTATTTTTGGAAAAGTAAAGTCTTTTAATCTCTACTCGTATGCTCAAAAATTAGCATCTTATAGGTGATAAACACTTTATTTTATTAAGTTTGCAAAAAAAAAAAAAAATTTAAATAGCGACGTAGACGTACAAACTTTATAGATTTAACAAAACCAAGGTGTCTTAATGGAATATGGGGCAGTACATGCTAGTTCCGCATATTATTTTCTTAAAGCATTTTTTGGGCATTATATAATTATAGATGCCAAGATGAGATAAACCTCGCTTTTATAAATTTATCGTCCTGCAATTGAAATCTATCATCACTATTTACAAAAAATAATATATATAGAGTTCAAAAATCACCTAATATTGGGATAATAGGCGAAACTATGTAATTGATTTGCGTCAGCATCTGCTTTAACGGTCTCTTCAGATGGTGGACTAATTCCACGGGGTGACCTATTTCACGGTTCACCAGGGGCAGAATTCCGCAGCGATGAATACTTTACAAGTGAACATTCAAAGTAAAATCCACCGACAGCCATAACGTTCACTTGTAATCAAAAAGCGAATCCTTAAGAATAAATTTATTATTAAATTACTTTTTTTAATTTCAAAATCTTTGACAAAAAACTAAAACTCACCTCAGATTTTTGGATGAAAAAATTATTCCTCAAGTGTTCACTATAGTGAAAAGTTATTCATTCTCACCATTGTGGACAATATAATCAATTATGAACACTGAAATTGGTGAACATTTCAAAATTCATCGTTGCGAAAATTGGCCCCTGGGCCCTCATGAGGCTTGCAGGACTAACACAAGTCGCAACTTCTTGTCATACGTTTGTAACCATATACATAAAACCCTTCGAAGAAAAGTTGGGGCATTTTACACTGATAGAAAAACTTTCGTGGACGTAACGATTTTATACATTAATGTTACGATTTTGTCATTGTTTTTGGGCCAACGTAAAGCTTCATTTGGGTCAGTAAAGAAATAACAATCGTAAATAGAATGAAATTTGTTGACGTTATTTATGAGTTCGATATCAGTTTCATCCAAAAAATATTTTTTGTTTTTTATTATAACAATAATTGCCGTAATCAATAACTCTTGTTCAGCTGCACAACTCAGCAGCACCCACTAGAATTTGAATTCGATATCATGTGAACTTGCGATTTTAGACCTTAACCACAGCCAGAACGTTTCTGCCAATATGCAGGCACCTCAACCAGAATGGTTTATAAAACTGAACCTTCTGAGGCTTTTGCTGTCCCCCGTTCTGACAATTAACTCTTGATGAGGGTTTCAGAATTCCTAACATAACCTGAGTCAGCGGTTTCCTAGGGTTTTATTTGCTACAACAAACGATGGAGTTCTACCCTTCTATATCCCAGAAAGCAGTCGCAAATGCTAAGGCAAAGGCTATTCGCCAGGAGAGGATAGCAGGCGCAGAATGTGTCATTGATTTACATCAGCACCTGCCTCGACGGCCTAATCTGAGAATGGACCAACCCCATGGTGTGAATTATTCACGATTCACCAACGCCTCCTTATGGCTTGCAACGCATAGGTTGCACTATCATAAGTTTGTAGCCATATAGACAATTACCTTGCTTAAGACTTCGGGCCTTCTGATCGCTTCTGTATCCAATTTCCCAGCAGTCAATGATAGGCCGAAGTCTTTGAGAGCATCAGCCCTTAAACAACTCTCCCGTCTAACCATCACTACCGGTTCCTTAGGTATCTGTTACAAGACAACAGCACCTCGGGGGATTATCTGCCCCCGAAAACCGTGAAAACCGTCATGCACTACAGTTATCAGGAAAACTAATTCTCCTTTTTGCGATTTTAGGGTTAATCCACAGCCATATCTCAGTCTCAGCAACGGAGTGGTCTGCAAGCAGAACCAGCCGTGGGGTTTGATGACCTCTCTTCTGCCAGTTAACTCTTGGTGAGAGTTTTGGAAGTCCAGCACGGAATTAGTCATTCGCACTGCTAGACTTTTATTTGCTACAACAAACGAGAAATTCCTAGTCGTCTGTCGTAAATTAGTAGTTTATTTCCGTTATTTCAAATTTATTGTAATGGGCATCACCCATTGTGAATTGTTTGGTTTGTCTATTTGACATGTTTGATCTTTACTTACTTTGACATTATATTGTAAATTTGCCGCCTTTGTAGTTTAACGACATTGTACTCTTTGTTGGCAAAGTGTTGAGCTGCAACCGCGGTAAATATATTTTTTTGAATTGTTTAATTTATATTAACATTAATTATTTTATTAGAAATAAAACTCACTGAATTACTGTTTTATTGTATTTGGACGAACCAAGGAGTTATTATTTTCAAGCTCAACAACAGCTTTGCGACATCGTCTATGCCGCAAAGTGGCCTGTTTACTAGTCCTTCAGAGTTACAGCATACTATATTACAATTACACCTTGTTTTCATTAATCCTGATATTAAAACCATCGCTGCCTGTAACGCAGCGAGGGCTAATGCTTGTTGGAGAACAAGTATGTATGAACAAGCAAAGATTTTGAACTTGCTGCCACCGATGTGATATCAGTCAGCAGACTACATTAATCCTAGTTATGATTTTGAGAAATGCTCTTAAGTCATAGTTCTCTTCGGGGGAAAGTAGCGTAGGGGTAACGGTATGAATGGCGTACGCCACCAGGGCGTGCAAGCATGTCTCGAGAACGAGCTACCGTGTTGGCTCCGGCGGGTTCTGTGATGAGCTTAGGATACATGACGCTTATCGACTACTAAATGAAATAAAAGCGAACATATTAGCGGTGATGGCAACCTGTAAGCTACTGTACGATTTGGAAAATCATGGAAATATTGGAATTTTTCTTGATTTTTGCGCTTCTCTTACTAAAATTGTACTTACATTAGTAGAGATCTAGATAATGTAAGTACGAGCTGTCAAGGCTGAGCCGCCTATCTAACATCTCTTTAGTTTGGGTCCCTATGCACAGGGAGTTGTATTGTAACGAACTTATAACACATTGCACAACCGCTGTACTGAGCTGGCTGGCAGTAATAACTCGGCACTGGGTTGGATTTCCCTGCAATTAATTTTGTCGCAGTTGGAAGCATAGGGAGAAAAAGTAAGCGGTTTCCACCTAATCTATAAATGTCGAACTTTGGCTGTGTAGAGTCATAACCTACAGCTACAGATTGGATCTACTACTTTTATGATTGCGATATGTCAGAGTGTCCAACAAAAGAAGTGGTGTTGTGAAATCGGGCTTTTTGAGCATATTTGATTGTTTGCGCACATGCGAGTAAATCAACCAACCAATTTCCAAAAAGTTATTCGGTATATTTAAGCAAATTTTTACTCGTATTTTCCATACTTTTTTTTTAATATAAAAATTTTAAATACGTCAGTTATATGAAAAACGTAGTTGGAAATATGTTTTACGTAAAACATTGCAATAAACACATTTTCAAATATTTTTTGATGTAAGTGGCTTACGTCATTTCATATGTATTAGCATATTTATCTTCTCCAGCGTTTTTTGTTTTTGTTATCATTTAGATTGTTGAATGTAGCGTCCTTTTGGTAATCAAACCTTCGTAATTTAAGCGGAAGTTTACAAAACGTCGTATCGTTTTTCTATAAAAAAAATCGTTTAATGAATAGTTAAAAATAATTACATTGCTGTAAAACGTATGTTTTTGACGACAGAGACCTAAAAGTATTGCACTTTTCTGTAGAAACCGACCCAAGAATATAAAATTCAATCGTATGCAACTTTTAAAAATTATTGTATGTGTACTAAAATATATCGCAACTATTTTTTAAATTACCTAATCTTCCGTTCTTTGCTGTAGGTCTAACATTTTTAAATGTATTTCAAAAAAAGTATTGATAGAAATCTGTTAAGGACGTGGAAAAACACCAACCAAATGCATGCACATGTGATTTTTGTTAAATACTTGTTGCATCAGTAAATTTCAGAATGAAATAAAGTCATGGAATGTTTTTGTCCAAAAACAAAGCTTTTAATAAAAAACACTTTTGTTGGTTAATTTATCGTTATTCAAATTAATTTATTTGCATGCAAAAAAGAAAGAAGCTAATATCAATTGCAATGACTAATGGTGAATTCCTTTCAAAAAAAAGTGTGTCTCTTTACTAAAAACATTGAATAAATTCATATTCACTTTTTCGAAAAGAACATAGTTTATTCCCCATCTGCACATACTCCACAAAATTCTCCATTTCTAATACTTTACGCCCTATTTACGAACTTGCAAACAGGTTACTTGTTACAACAAGTTTATAAGCTCGGCTAGCAGGCAAACTTGAAACAAATTGCATTGAATCCGGACCTTAAAAATACTTAATTTGTTTATGTTTCTAAAAAAAAAAACATTGTTTTTCATTTTCTAAGACACCAAAATATCGATTGCATTCCATTTTCGAAAGAAATTAAGCCCTGTTACATGTCAGAATGAGGAAACGTTAAAAAATGAACAATTATATAGCAGAAAAAGTCTCAGTTTGCACACATAAGGTTTTCTTGATTAATTCTGCTTCAATTTGCTTTTGAACTTGCATTTATGTTCACACACAAAAGCTATATGTCGTCAAGTTTAAGTTCTTTTGCCTTCAAGTTTTCATATTTTTTGGCGTTTCATTTTAAACTTGATGGTACCGTCAAGTCTGCAACCTTTTCCATTCTCTTTTCCCCGTTCTCCCACAAAGTTAATACTTGATGAGTCAAACTTGATGTGTGTAAACTGTCACAAAAGTATCTTCGAATTCCACTTGTAATTTTTTAATCGATCTTTTGATTTTAATATTACATTATTTAATTTCTAAAACACTTGATTTGGAAATCATAACTGTTATTTTGGTGTTCTAAGACACCAAAATAACCATTGCATTCCATTTTCGAACGCAATTAAACTCTGTTACAAAAATGAGCAATTATATATCAGAAAAAAAATCGTATTCCACTTGTAATTTCCAAATCGATCTTTTGATTTTAAAATAACACAATTAATTTTTAAATCACTTGATTTTGAAACCACAATTTTTATTTTTAAACAACACGTGTGACTTTTACGTCATATCTGTGGTTTTTATATTACATATGTAATTTTTAAATCACGCATGTGATTTCAAATCACACATATAGTTTTAAAATTCACACATGCAATTTTTTATTTTGCAATTGTCATATCTTGCGCTTTTGTAAATCATATGCTTCCGTCGAAAATACATGAAAGAAGTTGATTTCTTTATATCGGATGTTGTATTGAATTTGTTATAAATTTAAATGCGTAAATCTTCTTTTCGCTTTTTTTTATTAAAAACTTATGAAAAAATGTGTTGTTGCCCAATATTAATGTAATTTAACAAATATTAAAAACCGTTTGCAGAAAAGCCCTATTCACAATCCTGTGCATTTGAGAATGAAATTATCTACATCTGTAAATATATTATGTTTGTATCCATGTTGTTAGTGGAAAGTAAAAATATATTCCACCATTGTACAAATGAAATGATGCAAAGCCATTTGCACACGATTGTGAATAGGACATTTGGAAAATATTTTACGCAACTAAAAAGTGTATTTCTTTACAAGCATCGCTATAAAAAGAATAGAGGTTGTGTGTTTATCTGACAGCCATTTTGTCAGCTGTGATTTATGTTTATTTTAGTTTGGCATTTCAACATGAAATGACTGACGCCTAAACAATGCATCCAGATTGTGCAAATTTATTTTTAACAATATTGCCGTTGATCCCGATTTTCATAATCGAATTTTGTTTGGCGATGAAGTTTACTTTTGTTTGAATGGATACGTTAATAAACAAAACATTTGTAGTCAAATGTACATTGAGACAACTTTAAATCTTTATGTGCTAGTGGAATCATTGACCCGTACTTTTTTTAAATAACTGTCAGAACATTACAGTCAATAGTGACTGGTGTAGAACCTCTACGTTTATTCACAATCTTGAATCTAGAATACTCTATCCCTATTTACAATCTTGTGCAAATGGCATTGCATTGTATTTACAAATTAGTTGAGTATCTTTTTACTTTACGCAAAAGTTTTGTTGCTTTGCTCTTGTGTGTGTACAGCGAAGAATCACAAAAATATATATATAAGACAACGTTGTGTAAGTATTTTTCATTGCTAATACTGAGTGCAGTACGTGTGTATTAAAGAGCTAAGCGCTTTTACAAAAACAATTGAGCATCAAGCGCATAGGGCTTGGGCGGTTCTGATTTAAACACTTGTGAATCGGCTTTATTCACCGATGTTATCTCTATAACTTTTAAAATATAACTCCACCTGGTGTTTGACAGTTGCTTGCTTTTATACATATTTTTTTAACCATTAAATTCTCAACATTACCTCAATACACTTAGTAAGACGATATTCCAACTTTTTTATACCATCAGAATAATACGATTTTGGGAACCCTATTCAAAATACGCGTTAGTATCGATTATCACTTCCTCGTTTGAAATAAATTTTTTTTCCTGCGAGCCATTTTTCCAAGTTTGGAAACAGGAAAAAGTCACTAGGAGCTAAATCTGAACTATAAGTTGAACGATCAACCAATTTGAAGTGTATTTCACGTAATTTTAGCATTGTAACTAACGCTGTGTGAACCGATGCGTTGTTTTAAGGAACGAGCACTTTTTTCTTTTTTAAATGTCGTCTTTTTATGACTGCATTATGACTGCAATAATGCACTATATGCAATATAATACTGTCCTGTGATTGGGGATCCTTTTTCAAGATAATCGATTAACAATATTCTGTGTGTATCACAAAATACAGTTGCCATAACCTTGCCAGCCGATTTCACTGCCCTCGCCCTCTTCGCAGCACTTCCACCAGCTTCCACCCATTGTTTCGATTGATTTTTGGTTTCAGGTATATTGTGGTGGACCCACGTTTCTTCAACAGTTATTAATCGACGCGAAAAATCACCAGGATTACGCTTTATCATGCCCAAACACCGCTGTGAAGTGATCTGACGAACTCATTTTTGTTCGACACTGAGCAAACGCGGCACCCGTGCCGATAGCTTTTACATATGCAAATGTTCATGCAAAATGTTGAGCAGATATGTTTACCATTTCAACAATCTCACGTAATTTGACTCGGCGATCATTCATAACGATATCGAGGAATTTCTTCAGTAACCAACTCTTTTGGCCTTCTTGTTGATGGTATTGTTGCAGTGCTTGTTCGGCCGTGTTTAAATTCATCATTCTCATATTTTACCATGTAATCTGACGGAGCAGACTCAACGTAATGTTTATCGAGCTTTTTGTTTCTTTCGACGATTTCGCTTTCAAATAATAGTATTAAATCACTGCACGAAAATCACTTTTTTCCATTGTTCAAGAAACACAAAAGTTGCTTACTTCAAACGACTACAACAAATAAAATAATCAATGAATTTGGGTGAAATTTTAACAGCTGACGTTTAACAGATCGCAATTAAAAAAAGGAAATTAAGTTTGTGCTGCCATCTAACGTTAGATACCTTCAATATCAATCCGCCCTCGTATCTCGAAAACTACAAGAGATAGAGACCTGCGGACTGCGCAGATCGATAGATTTATAAAATTTGACCCAGAAAGTGGTATTATCTCATTTTTTTTTTTGTGATATATTCAGCTTTATATACGATGGAAGATATTGCTGAATAGTTTCTGCTAAAAAAGATTTGATTTCGAAAAATTTTGTAATATTTCGGTTTCCGAAGAACTAAAAAATAAATTAATTCCATTTTCGAATGTAATCGAACTCTTCTGTAATATGGCTGGCTATTGAAAATTTGTAAAAGTTTTATTATTCAGTTTTAACATATGTAAAAAAGATTTTGAATGCCCTTACTGCTATTTAAGCGCTAAATTTTATGTAAATTGTAGTCACATTTCCAACTTAACTTATTGTGAGGAATTTGGCTTTCTATTGTTTTGTCAATAAGTTTAGCAGTGTCTTTCTGTACGGCCGAGTACTGCGCAGAGAATGTTTTTTGTGCAACCATAATCATATTGATTGTTGCTGATGACAATGGTCGAAAGTAACGTTCCTCTTAATTAGCGTAAATATGCATAAATACTTACGACGAGTTAAAGAAGAAGAAAAAATAAAAATAATAACCGGCAACAAAACAAATCAATCAACAACAGCAATCAAACAAATTTGCTAAAAATTAACACTTCTTGCCATTTTGCTGCTCTTACGAATATACTCGTACTTGTAGTAACGACTCAGTAAACTGTATTTAATTTATTGTTCTGTCGATCGGTCAGACCATTAGTCGTCTGCCTCACATACATACATATGTATATATGTATGTACATATACATATGTGTATTTATTCTGAAAACCGTTGAATATGTGTCTTCTGTTTGCCAGTTTAAATGTTTTAATTTTTTAATTTGTTTTTTCGCTTTTTTCTCGTTTTTTTTACAAACTCGTGTTGAGAAATTTAACAAATTCAATTTAAAGTTGTATTTTTTTTTATTTTGCTTTTTTTACAATCTGTTAAATATTGTATCTAAAGGAATCCTCATGTTTAGTTCATTTCGTGATTTGATCGTCGACGTTCAGTTAGCACTGAAAGTTTCTAAGCTTTTACGAGTAAATCGTCCAAGTGATTGTTGTTTAAAATTTATTTGTACATATTTTTTATTTTTGTTTAATTTTCATTATAATTTAAACTGTTTTACTGTTGAAAGAGGAAAAAGGTGGTGTGTACGTTTGTTTTTCTTATTGCCTAGATAGAAAGGCTTGCTTAAAGAAAATCTTGGACTTTCTGTAGTCGTTTTAAATGGTGTTCGATCTACAAATCATCAGTTATTTTGTAAATTTATGGAATTTTAGCATAAAATCAGCTGCTCCAGTGAAATTCTTCGTCTCCTAACAAAAGTTTTTCATAATCACAACAGCAAACGCATCCAACCGTCTGTAAGCAGATTGCTTTTGCGGAATAGTTGAAATCGACGGATTATTGTAATAAAAACCAAATCCAGGGAAATGAAGTTTTTCTTTATGGATTGCTTAAAGCAAAGTATGTATAAAAAAACAATTTTTTTTTAAATTAAACCATTTGTTTACAGCAACAATGTCATAACTCAAAAAACTATGTTTCGTGAAAAACGCATTTAAAACAATTAATTTTCATACACCTTTCTACTGAAGACAGTTTGAGAGCTATTCGAATGAATTTTCGGCACAATATGAAGCATAGTACTTTTAACAATTATGCATTGTTAATTTAAAAACCATATATTTTTAGTTGCGACGTTGTTGCAATAAAGGAGTGAAATTGTTTGCATTGAAAATGAAGGAACTGAAGAGTACTAATTAACTTATTATTTCGCTGGTTACAGCTACTTCGCTTGGATAAGAAGATTGATTATGCAGAATGTTGTTGAAGCGAAACTAAAGCGGCATGGCCACACAGTAAACTGTTTCTTCGAACTAGACTTTATTTTATTGTGTTAGTGAGAATAAACTCACAAGTATGCAGGGCTGCCAGAAAAAAATATGGAAGAAATCATCAATTTCCGGATAATTTTTGAAAATATTGTTTAGTCAAAAAAAAAAAAAAAAAAAAACTTGGGCTTATAAAACGATCAAATTTTTAGTATATTTTATATGTTCATTTAAAAATTATAACAGATTTTTAATGCAAGCTTATGGTCTCAAATTTGAACATTCGCAAAAACAAGACAAATTTATTAAGGAATTTAGTTTTTAAATAATTACACTAACGTACATATGTATGTACGAAAAGAACGATATGAAAAATCTAATTCACTTTGCATTGAATTTTTCGAAAATTTTAGAATTAACTATCTGAATGGAATAATTCTAATAAATTGGTTTTAACTGCAATATCAAAGAAGTTTGAACGATTTAGTTTTAGTTAGTTTTTATAATAGAGAATGCCTATAATTGTTTAATTTTCTAAAGATTTTTGTATTTTTATCTTATTTTAAATAAATTGGCTAAATATTACAGTCGAGGGGTGATGAAAAAAATAAACGTTATCTTCCATTTTTTCAAAAAGTATTTATTTATTCATCAATAACTATCTTGATCCCTTCAAGGTAATCCCCCTCAGATATAATACACTTATGCCAGCATTTTTTCCAAAACACTTCTGAAACGCACTTTTTGGTATCGCCAACCGTTACTATTTAGATTTTTCTTTTATCTCCTCAATCGTAGCAAATCGCTTTCCTTTCATCGGTGTCTTCAGTTTTGGGAAGAGCAAAAAGTCAGCGGGGGCTCAGTCCGGTGAATACGGTATTTGAGGCATGATAACGGGTTTGTTTTTGGCTAAAAACCCACGAGCAAACATCGATTTGTAAGGTGGTGCGTTATCATGGTGCAAACCCCATTATTGTTTTTTCCCGTTTCAGGAAAACTGCAAGGTAGTACCCCTTATTGACCGTACGACCTTGTGCCATGAGTTCATGATGCACCACACCATTGCAGCCGAAGAAAACAGTGAGCAAAACCTTCAAATTTGACCGAACTAGACGTGCTTTTTCGGGTCTTGGTTCTTCTGGACGTTTCCATTGGGATGATTGGGTTTTGGTTTCAATGTCATAGCCATACAACCATGACTCGTCACCGGTTATGACTTTTTTGAGAAAATCTTGATCGTCGTTGCCGATGTTCAGCAGCTCCTGAGCGATGTCCATGCAATTTTGAAACAATCTTCACTGCTGCACGTTTCATGCTTGAAACGTCCGTAAAAATTGCTTGGCATAAGCCGAATGATATTTAAACATCATCAGCAACCTCTCTGATAGTGAATCAATGTTTTCATCGGTTCTTGACGTGCTCGGGCGACCAGGACGATCGTCGTCATAGACATTTTTTCGGCCTTCCTTAAACCGGTTATACCACAATTGAACTTGTGTTCTGCTCATAGAAGACTCGCCAAACACCGCAGTCAACATTTCAAATGTCCTTGCGCATTTAATTTCGGTTTTTACACAAAACTTAATTCAGTTTCGTTGATCCATTTTTTCGAATAGTAAAAAATCGAAGAGCACACCAAAGCACGACTAACCTTTTTATCTGTCAAAAGCAAACTGACAATCCTAAATCGCTGATATAGCCAACATATATAACAGACATAACAGGAAAAAAATGCGAAAATCGAACATACGTAACTCACGAAATTTACCCACGTTGCAGAAGAACAGGGAAATATCACTATATTTTGGGATAATTTTGAATATATTGGAAAGGCACGCCTTTCAAATAATAAAAACTACATAAATTTGTTTCTTAGTTTTTAAAACAATTAACTCTTGCCGTTGAGTTGCCGTTTTTATTGATAGTATTATCAGGAGTATCTTTGAAATTTGATTACACAATTCAATGTAAAAATATACACAAGTTACGTTATTAAGTTTCTTACATTTTTTACACAGCTCTTGGTATCAATTTATGCATACTTTCTTATTTTTTTGCCAATTACTTATGTCATAAGCAAATATTTTTACGCAAAAAAATGACTTTTTCTTATACTCTTGTCGAGTTGCATTTACTTATATACAGGGTTTTCACGATGGCTAATGTAAACTGTGCAAACAATGCAAATGTGAGCAAAAATACTTCGTTATTTTCCCACGCAACAACAAAATATATGTTTGCAGTTTGCTTCATTTGCTCCAAAAGCCCTTAATCACTATAAAAACTTGCAAAAATACTCGGTTACAAACGAATGTAAACAATAATGTTTGGAAAAAAATAGCGTCATATTGTTTAAAATAAACTAGAAATGTAACAAACATTAAAATCAAGTGCCTTAAATGAACAACCTTCAAGAGGCAAAGGCAGGAAGAAAAGATCCAAATACAAATTAAACTCAACATCATAAAGATGCGAAAAAGTTTATAATCTTTTCTCTTTTAATATGCTTATGTATAATTAATTGTAAACAAATGCAAATTTTTGGCAACTCCTACTAGTGAAACTAGAAGTTTTTTGTGTTTCTAAAAATAGGGCGTATTTACATAAAAATAAACGGGTATTCACACAATCAACCATAATATGCACTGCAAATTTACAAGTTTTAAATTTGCACAATGATCATCGTGAAAATCCTTATACACGAGTATGTTCTTTGTGGCTCATCTACAAATAATGCCAAAAATTTAATGATGCCATGCTTTTTATATAGCAAAAATCGTCAATTTTAGGACAAAAATCTTAAAATCGTCATATTTGAGCATTAAGATCGTCAAAATGACGATTTATCGTCAAATCTGGCACGTGTGGTTTGATGTGAGTTTAAGGAAAATCAAAATAATATAGATTTTTACTAAGTCGCAGCAGAAGTTTGAAGCTAGTTTGATGTATGTGCACGTAATTTCATTCTTAAATTATCAGTATAGGCTCCTTGTCCTTGTTGGCATCTTCTTTGTGGAGGTCACCTTAACTTGTTTGGTTAGCTTACAAAATATTTTGGTCTATGACTCTGCAGTCGCTCTATATCAAAACAAAAAGTCTCTTTCTTTTTGACTTTTGTTTTATTTCATAGAAAAACAACAGTTCGATGTTTATAAATAAAGGAATTTTTAAGCTTTCTCACAAATCTGTATGGCTTTCTAAAACTATAAACGTTTTCTTAGCAAAACTAACATTGAAAGGAAAAAATTGCTAATAGGAACACGTCATGCAATTATTGCACAAATTGTTCCCCACTTTTTTATGTTTTATTCACACCAATGAACTATAACTCTGAACAAAGCGCTTTTTTAAACAAGTAAAATTCAACGAACTCATAAAATGTTAATTGTCATTGAAAAATAATACGACCTGCACGTGAGCTTTTTTTGTGTTATTTAAGTTATTGTAATAAAATCACAAGTATGTATTACACAATTAAAAAAAATAATTAACTTAAATGTATTGAGCCAGTAGTTCTTTGCTATTTTTCTCTCTTTGTTCTACATTTCTTACGTTTTTTTTTCTTTCGGCTTTAGTAAGGCCAGAACATAAATGACAAATTGATTGACATACTTAAATTAACCTTTAGTAACTCAGTTAAGGTTCAACTGACACTAAAAGAAATGAAAATAATACAATAAAAAAAGAATTAAAAGCCGACAAATGTTGCAACATATTGAAAATGTAGATTTTCTTATTTTATTTACACAAAACTAAAACCAACTAAGATAAAACTTTTTAACAATAGTAGTCTTCATCATAACCAGTTCAAGTTAATTCAATATTATATGCCAATATATGAAGTTTCCCTATCACAAGATGCTTTCAAGGCGCCTGCTAATGCTGTAGAATTATGTATTACACTAAGCGATATACAATTTATTCTTTAAAAGACTTACAGCGCAATCTAAACTAGCGCGTAAAGCGCTATACGAGTGCGGATTGATATTGAAGCTACCCAGCGATAGAAGGCAGCACAAACACAATTTTTTTTTTTTTTTTGTTTTTTTTTAAGTTGCGATCTGCCAAACGTCAGCTGTTAAAACTTCACCCAAATTCACTGACTAGTTTATTCGTTTGAAGTAAGCAACTTTTGTGTTTCTTGAAAAATGAAAAACAGTGAATTTCGTGCAGTGATTAAACACTATTATTTGAAAGGGAAAACGGCAAAAGAGAAAAAAGAAAAGTTCGATAAACATTACTGTGATTTTGTTCCGTTAGATTTCATGGTAAAATGTTGGATTGAAGAATTTAAACGCGGTGGAGCAAGCACTGCAACAATACCATCAAAAGGAAGGCCAAAAGAGGTGTTTGCTGAAGAAAATATCAAGACAATCCTCGATATTGTTATAAATGATCGCCGAATCAAGTTACGTGAGATTGTTGAAATGGTAAACATATCATATGAACGTGTGTTCAACATTTTGCATGAACATTTGCACATGAAAAAGCTATGGGCACGATGGCGGCACCCAGTGATCAGTGTCGAACAAAGACAAGTTCGACAGAACACTACTTCACAGCGGTTTTTGGCCACAGCGTCACCTTTAACGCTCGTAAGACCCAATGTTGCCTATTAACACACAAACAAACGACCGCAAATGCTGCTTCATCTGTACTCATGGATGGTATAAATATTGAGGAATCGGATGCTCTTGATGTTCTTGGAATGAAGATACAGTGTGATGTTCGCTTGACTGAACACATTTTTCATGTCTCCAAGGAAGCATTCAAGTGCCTTGATTTTTTGAAACGGTGTAAGATGTACTTCACTTCATCCGACCTCCTTACTACTTATACCACCTACATCCGACCGAAAATGGAATACAACTCTCATGTTTGGGCCGGTGCCTCAAAGTCTATTTTGGGGTTACTCGACCGTGTGCAGGAGAGGGCGAAGAAGCCCATCGGTGACAGTAGGGTGTCCAACTCTATTGACTCACTGGAGCATCGACGCAGTGTGGGGTGCGTTACTCTGTTCTATCGTTACTACAATGGATTTAGCTCTGACGAGTTTAGGGATCTTGTTTCCGAAACTCGCACATTTTTACGTAGCAGGCGCTCGTCGTCTAGAGCTCATCCATTTGTGGTCGATTGCCCGGGGAATCGCACTACGCTTTACAGAGAGAATTCGTTTTTCAGGCGTACGCTTCGTCTGTGGAATAAGTTGCCTGCATACGTGTTTCCTGTCTGTTATAACGTTGGAAAGTTCAAGTCAAATGTTCACAAAAACTACTCCCTCTTTCCCCTTCCTCACAACCTATTTTCCTAGTTCTGGTACAATGCACTGCATATGTAGGGGTCATCCCCTGAGTACTGGTCCAACTCAAAAAAAAAAATGATAAAGCGTAATCCTGGACATGATAAAGTGTAATCCTACTACATACCTGAAATCAAAACTCAATCGAAATAATGGGTGGAAGCTAATAGAAGTGCTCCGAAGAAGGCGAAGACAGTGAAATCGACTGGCAAGGTTATAGCCACTGTATGTTGAGATGCACACGGAATGTTGCTCATCGATTATGTTGAAAAAGAATCCAAAATCACAGCAAAGTATTATCATGCATTATTGCGTCCATTAATTAATGCCACATTTAAAGAAGAAAAACGTGCTCACATAGCATTACGAGTGGATACGATGCTAAAATTATGTGAAATACACTTTGAATTGGTTAATCATCCACCTTGTAGTTCAGATTTAGCACCTAGTGACTTTTACCTGTTTCCAAAGTTGAAAAAATGGCACGCAGGAGAAAGACTAATTTCAAACGAGGAATTTGATTATCGATACTAAAGCGTATTTTGGGGGGTTTCCAAAATAGTATTATTCAAATGGTATAGAAAAGTTGGAATATCGTCTTACTAAGTGATTTGAGCTAAAAGGAGATTCTGTTGAGAAATAAATGGTTTTTGAAAAAAAAATATGTTTGTCCTACTTAAGAAGCTTCAATATCAATCCGGCCTCGTATATTTAAAATAAAAAGCTTTTAAATGTGTACATAAACCAGTACCTATCAAAAACTATAGTTTTTAAATACTATATATTTTAAATACTAATATTCCATTCAACCATATTTGAAAATAATAGAGCCATAATAATAGATACGGTAACATTTTTCACTAATATATTTATAAAGACTTAGAGCCATATCCAAAAAAAAGAGTTTTAACGCATACGTTAGTTACCAAACACATTAGCACTACCATACATTTGTTAAAATTTTTTATGCAAAAACAGTACGTTAACTTGTACATGTAGTAAGGAATTTAATTGTTTTGTTATGGCAACGCCGTTATGTTCAGTTGTAATTTTTTGAATAGTGATGCATGAAAACTAATATTCGAAAACTGAAAAACTAATTTAGAAAATAAAAAATTATTATTATTACACAAAATAATCAATTTTCTATAAACATTTCGTGAATTTATCATTTATATAAATGAAGAATACATAATATGTAGTATATTAATTAATATGAGAAAAATTAATAGGATTACTTATACTAGAAAATTTTTTATTATTCGAATACCGTTTTTCGTTGTATTCGTTTGATTGAATGTGCGGCACTAATATATTTCTTGTTTTTATTATTATTTCAAAATTAATATTTTCAGTTTATATGCAATGAAATGTGTCCATTTCTTTATTTAATGATCATTAATTGCATTAAAAATTTTCGCTAAGTTGTGCTTTTTACAAGAAATTAAAATAAAGAAGTCAAATGTCATTTTAACGTAGAGTTAAAGTGTATCCAATTCAACTTTAAACGAAAGGTAAGCTAACAATTGTTTTTGCATGCAACGTTAAGAAATTTTTCTTAACAATTGCTTACCAAGCTTTGCTAAGTTTTTTTGGATACGGCCGTTAAACTTACATTTGTCCGTTATACAGTATTTAACATAAGACTTTTTTGCACAAAGCCTAAAAATAAATTGACTCGTTGCCGCTGACCTGCCTGCTATTTACACATCTTCATCAGTTTCTACAATTGACATGAATTTTCTATTCGTTCATAATGAACAAATGTATTTCTTTCGCATATACACATCCATACACATGCTTGCGAACAAAAAGTCACAACAACAAACAATAATAAAACTAATACCAAGAAACCCAAGTAAAACGACAACATCATTTGTTGCTGATTTACTTGGAATTTTATGTACTTTAAATCATGTATGTTTGTTTGTGTAATATGTTTTTAGTTTTATCTTGTTTGTATGAATGTGTTGTTCATTTATTATAAGCAGATCAACAGCTGCACACTGGGTGAGATGTGAATTGCGGTAGCAATTCGAAAAGTTTTAAACTGCATACTAAAGTTGGCATAACAAGCATATTCTCTGCGTATGTGGAAAGTAAGTTTGTACGAAAAGCTAATGATCCCTTTGCTTTGGCAACACTCAAAATATTAGCAGAAATTGAAGAGCTTCATTATTATATTTTTACTGTTATTATTTCTGATTTCTCCTAAATAAATAATAAGCATTTTGACGTTTTCATAGGCAGCATAAACTTGTATCTAAAATTTAGGTGTACGTGTTATTTTGAGCAGACCCTATTTTCCTCTAGACGTTTCACTATACCCTCATTTCACTTTGATTATAAAATTTACTTACCCAAATCACTTCCTCAAAACACACCTCATAATTTTTATAATGCCTATTATTCAAAACATTACCTAAATTTTTTCATCATTTTATTTGCGTGTATTTATTTGCCTCCACAATTGCACCCTCAATAAAGTTAATTATATTTATTTTTCCATTCATTCAACACCTTTCTTGCCCCTCTTGCCTATTTGTACGTTTTTAATTTTATTAATGACATTTATGAGGCAAAACACATAACAAATTATTGACAAATATGAAAAATGTCATATTTTTATATGAAAAAAAAAACATTAATTAAATTGAACCACAAACCAAAAGAGGCGATAATTTATTACGATAAAGATATTAAATATAAAGCAAATATATTTAAGTCAAAAATGCTGACGTACATATGTATGTGTTGAATAAATTTTGGCAATGATGTTAATAATGTTTTTTTATTGCATAAAATGCACAGAAAAATTTATTTGAAATTAAAAAAAAGTATAGAAAACGTTTTGTTGCAAGAAAAAAACAATTGTGTTTTCACAATTCTATACATTTTAATTTTACTTAAAATGAAAATGGAAGAATTATAAAAAGAAAATCCATATCTGATATAAAAGTCAAACTCTTTGCGGCTCTCAATGCTTTAGTCTTCATGTCGAAATTAAGTAACTTAAGCTCTATACAACACGAACAAAATAATTCAGCGGCCAAAAATTTCCATTACAAAAGTAATGATTCAACCCATGCATGTAAAACAGTAATACTGAAGGTCCATACCACGCGTTATATGCATTAACGCGTTCTAAGCGTCTGTCAAAAAAGTAGAATCAGTGCAATTGTATGAGACAACTTATACATCACAAAGCATAGGACGCACAGGCACGTACGACGCAAAAAGTAGGTTTGCTTTCTACTTTTGTACGCGTTACAAAAAGTGTAGGTCCTTTTTGATAGTCGCAGATCACAAATCATTTTATTTCTTCAATGTTATCGCCGAGACTATTAGTGCCCTGGATTGTTGTTTTATATTTTTGTGTTAAAAAAAAATTTTTTTTTTAAATACTTCAAACGCCACAAAAACTTATCGCATGAAAAGCGTTGAATATAACTTGAGTTTAAACAAGTAAGAGTATAGTATAGTCAGCTGGGCCGAATTAAAATACGCTTCACAATAGTCACGTAAATATACGAGGTCTGATCAATAAATAATCGTTATTTTCTGTTTTTTTCAAAAAGTATTTGTGCATCATTGTTCCCTTCAAAGTAATCCCCCTCAGATATAATACACTTGTGCCAGCGTTTTTTCCAATCCGCAAAACACTTCTGAAACGCGCTTTTTGGTATCGCCAACAGCTCCTGTTTCTCCTCAATCGTAGCTTTTCTTTCATCGTTATCTTCAGTTTTGGTAAGAGAGTCAGCGGGGGCCAAGTCCGGTGAATACGGTGGTGGTTGAGGCATGATAACGGTTTTGTTTTTGGCCAAAAACTCACGCACAAGCATGGATGTGTAAGCTGGTGCAAAATCCATGCTTGGTTTTCCACAATTCTGTGCGTTTCTGACGAATTGCCGATATAGTGGGAGTGGAGGAGGAGGATGAAAAGCTATTAGCCATTCGCTTGTGTATTAGCCATTCGCTGTTTCTTATGAAAGAGGCTAGTGCGGTCGGATTGACCGAGGCCAGACATGATAGTCTGTTGAAGCTCCGCCCGCTTAAATATCTTAGACGGTGATGCTCCAATGCTGGACAAGTTCCGAGGAGATGGAGGATCGTTTCTTGCTCTTCGTGGTCTTGGCAACTTCAGCAGAAGTTTATAGGGTAAGGTTAGTCTCCTGGCATGGTTCCCAAATGGGAAACGTCCAGTGATGAATGCTACAATGATTCTCAACTGAGATTTGGCAGTTTTAATAGTCCCCACGTTATCTAACAGTCAATATGAGACCAGAGGTTCCTTGATGTAAGGCATATGGGTTCGTGAGCCATTTTTCTTGGGAACGTTCCAGCTTGTGAAGCTTTTTACCCTTTTCCAACACGATGATAAGCGTTGTCCGCAAAAGGGATCTATATCCCTATCCTCTAGGGTTGTCCCTTTTTTGACTAAGTCGTCAGCGATGTTGTTGTCGTTGTTGGACCTATGTTCACGTACCCATTTTAGGGTTAAGTTAGCATATCTCGCCAAAGATGTCCGGCATTCCTGAACTAGACTAGAACTAGTGTATATTCCAATCAGGGAGTTGATGGCGGCCTTGCTGCCGGTTAATATCATGATATCCTTACCGAATGTCTTGTGAAACTTCAGCCATCTGGCCGCTTTATCTGTACCAGATATTTCAGCTTGAAGAACACTACATTTGTCTGGTAATCTGAAGGATATTTTAGTGTTCAATTCTTCTATGTAAACGCCTTCCCCAAACCTTTCTAGCCTTCTGCACCCATCCATGTAAACATAGAAGGATTCAAATTCTAAAAGAGATTCCTCGATTTGATAGCCGAAGTTCCTTGAGCGGAAATGTTTTGGGATACAGTAGTCAATTAGATCAGGAACTAGGTCCTTACCATTCTGCAGTATGTTGACGTGTCCCCTTGGTCATTGGGTTCATGCTCCTATCACGTTCAGCCTGATCGCGATTTATAGTGCTATCTACCTGACATCCAAGTCATATCGCTCCTTTATTGCAATATAGTCATAACGCAAAAAAGCTTGTTTCGCGAAAAACACATTTCAAATTTTTAGTTTCCATACAGGTCTTAGGAAAAAATTTTAGAAAATATCTCCTAAAGGAAACTGTTTAAAAGTAATTTGAATAGATTTTTTATGTTAACAATTCTGCATTGTTAACTCGAAAAGCTAATGTTTTGAGATATGACTATGTTGCAATAAAGTATCGATATGTCATCCAGCACATAACTGCAAGAAATTCTTTAGTTGGTGTTGTCCTCATAGCCATACATACATATATATGTATATGGTACGAATACCAAATGTGTCTAGAATAGAATTTCTGTTTTTTTTTTTAGGTTCAAAAAGCTATTTGCTTTGAAAAATTTAAACAAATACTACTTTTTTTTTTTTTTTGTCGTACATATTTGACATATGCACGAATTTACGTGATTGTACGTCACGATCAAGTCGCGTTATACAAACCCTAAATCTTGTCCTTGCAATTTTTTACAATTTTAGAAGGCCCGTACTCCTAAACAAGGGGTTGCCCATATAGCCACAAACATATGGCAACAATTGCTACCTGTTGTGCCTGGTAAGCCACACGGGAGCGCTGGTGAATCGTGAATAGTTCACTCCGTAGAATTGGTCCATCATCAGATAAAGGCCGTGAAGGCAGGTGCTGATGTAAATCTTTTTCACTCAATGTCTACCTCATTTAAAAATGTTAATAATTTTGTCAACAATTTTAAGCGAATTAAAAGCTTTTGTTATTACAATAATATATAAAAATTACTTTCTACGTCAAGTTCTACAGCTCACTGATGTAAACAGCATAACATACCTTGCATGGCATAATCCATTAGTTTTGATTCATGGATAGGAATATTGTTGTGTACAAGTACGAGTTTGATTTGCTTTTTTATTTGTACAAATCTATTAAATAAGTACCTATGTACATACTTGAAATTATACATTTTCAGTCTGGTGTGTAGAGCAAAGACCAAACAAACTTCATCTCTTGTTTAGAAGATTTTAAATGAAATACTTTCCCAAGAGTCCCAAAAATATGTTTTCTTAAATTATTTTGAAATATTTGCATACATACATACATACCTATATCGAGGTCATTATATTATTCAATTCGAAAGCTATACTATTTGAATTTTTATGTTTTTAATGCATAAAAAGATATAGCGAAACTATAAAGGTAGCTAGTGGCAGTTTTAACCGCACGTGTAAAACCGTATAGCCGTCTTAGCTTCAAATCCAACAACAATGAATTCTTTCAAATTTGTTGTTTAAAAACAAAAACAAAAAAACATTTTTGACGTTGTCAAACTCGCATACAATCAACCTACTTACACAGTGTATGTGTGTACTTTCTGAAACACAAGCGAACAACACACCTCTTTTGTTATCAATGCAAATATTCCGTACTCAGTTTGGGAAAAGTACGTGTATTTAGACTTCTTATTCTGCACACAAGTAATTGTACCTCCTTTCCCCTACTAAGAACACAAATTTTGTTTTTTTTTTTTTTTTTTTTTTTTTTTGTTAATTCACCCACTTGTCTGCTGTCTGTTTGACGTCTAACGTAACAGCATGGAAACAAACAAAACAATATGATAAGTTAAAATATAACAACAATTTTAATACACAACAGTGTTGACAATTTGTTGATTTTTTATTGTTTGTATTCGAAGACAAAAACGCCAAAGATCGATAACTTTATACCCGAAGTGAATTTTTATTTAATAGTTTAGATTTTTACTGTGCTCGTCATAACTGGAAAGAAAATGAGAAACAAAAACGCCAAAAGATCGGTAACTTTATACCCAAAGTGAATTTTTATTTGTTAGTTTAGATTTTTACTGTGCTCGTCATAACTGGAAAGAAAATGAGAAAATATTAGATGCAATAAATAGAATGCAAGATAAAATTATTGGCATAAATGCTCATCATATAATAAAGAAATTGTTGTGCGAAAGCTAAAGTTTATTAAACAATTACGGCCGTACGCAAAAAAAAAAAAAAAACTTAACAAAGCTTGGTACGCAATAGTTAAGAAAAATGTTCTAACGTTGTATTCAAAAACAATTATTTGCTTACCATTACCATTCGTTTAAAGTTAAAATAGACCACTTAAACTGTACGTTACATGCAGTCTACACCTAACTTGAAACGCAGTTAAAACTTGCTGTTTATTTATATATTTGTCTGTTTAAGGTGGTGGACACGTAGTAATGTTAGAGTTATAACTTCTCATTGTACAGAAAAAAAAAATGGCGAAAAACAACTACAATTAGCAGGCTGTCGTCAATTTAAGTTATAACAGAGTTTTCAAATGAAATGTTTTAACAACCAAGTTATAACTTTAACCAAACTTAATATGACATTTGATTTGTTATTGATTTTTCTTAAAATTAAAAATGTTTGGAAAAATGCTAACAAAAGCAACATATTATGATTGCTAGATAAATAAATTAAAACATTACATTTTATAAGAACTGAAAAGATTAGTCTTGAAATGGAAATGTAAATAAGAAATATGTTAGTGATGCACCTTCAATCAAACGAATACAGCGAAAACGTTATTCGAATAATAAAAATGTTTCTAGTATAAGTAATCCTGGTAATTTTGTTCAATTTCATTAGTATTTATCCATTATATATAAAAAAAGCAAATCTAGAAAATGTTTGTCAAAAATGTATTATTTTATGTGACAAAAATAATTTGTTTTTTATATTTGGTTTTTGGGTTAAAATAATATTCGTTTTATTGCATCACTATTCAAAAAATTACAACTGAACATAATGGCATTGCCAAAATAAAACGATTAAATTCCCTACTACATTTAAGAGGTAACGTACTGTTTTTGCATAAACTTTTTAGCAAATGTATGGTAGAGTTAATTGTGCATATTCATAAAAATTTAAAATGTATTTGAAATGAATTTTAGTAAAATTTTGTATAGAATTTTTGAGTTAAAACACATTTCAAATTCATTTAAATTTTATGCCCAAATGTGTTTGGTAGCTAACGTATGCGTTAAAGCTCAAATAATTTTTTTTTTTGCATATGGTCCTTATAGTTAAGATTAACTACTGCCAGCTAACACCTGTTTTCTTAAATATGCGCAATAGCGTATGTGCTTTATACGAGGATGAACTGATATTGCTAAGCTACCCAAAGTAGGAAAAAAAAAGTGTATTTTATCAAAAACCATTTATTTCTCAATAGAGTCCCCTTTTATCTCAATACACTTAGCAAGCCGATATCCAAGTTTTTTATACCATCTGAATAATACGAATTTGGGAACCACTCAAAATACGCGTTAGTTCCGGAAATCACTTCTTCGTTTGTGATGAATCTTTTTCTTGTGAGCCAATTTTTTCAAGTTGGGAAACAGAAAAAAGTCACTAGGAGCTAAATCTGGACTATAATGTGGATGATCAACCAATTCGAAGTGTATTTCACGTAATTTTAGCATCGTATCTAATACTGTGTTCTGTACTGTTCAGGTTTCTTGATTGCATCAATTAAATAATCCAATAATGCACGATAATACTTTTCTGTGATTGTGGATCGTTTTTCAAGATAATCGATGAGTAATGTTCCGTGTGCAGTGCCCATAACCTTGTCAGCCGATTTCACTGTCCTCTCTTTCTTCGGAACACTTCCAGCTTGGTTTCAGCTGTGTAGTGGTTACGTTTCATCAACAGTTATTAATCGACGCCAAAAATCAACAGGATTACGCTTTATCATTTCCAAACACCGCTGTGAAGTGTGCAAATGTTCATGCAAATTGTTGAACAGACTTTCCTATGCCATGTTTACCATTTCAACAATCTCACGTAACTTGACTCGGCGATTGTTCATTATGATATCGAGAATTTTCTTGATATTTTGTTCAGTAGCCACCACTTTTGGCCTTCGTGTCGATGATATTGTTGCAGTGCTTGTTCGGCAGCGTTAAACTTCAGCAATCCAGTATTTTACCATGTAATCTGACGAAGCAGACTCACCGTAATGTTTATCAAGCATTCTTTTGTCTCTTTTGCCGTTTTCCCTTTCAAATAATAGTGTTTATTTTTGACATAATAGTAAATTTAACAACTTAGTTTATTATTCACTATACTAGCATCTAAAATTTATGCAACTCAAAAAATTTAAATACATAGCTTGTTTTTTGTTTCCTAGCTGTTTATGTGTAACGAAAAGTAAAGAGGTGAGAAAGGTGAAAAATAAAAGGCTTGTTTTTCGTATTTTGACGGGTATGGTTAAGGCCTTTTCTTTTTAAATTCTCAATAATTTATTTAGATTATTGGAATATAAAGTTGAATGTTTGACGATATCTTTCAAAAGTTTCCAAGTCTACTGATGATTAGAGTAGCTCCTATGACAAGTCGACATATAGACAGCTAGGAAGCAAAAAACAAGCTATTTAAAATTTGTGGTTTGTAAAAAATGTTAACTTTAATTAAGTATATGTATATCCTGTGTAGTACTTTTTCATTTGTCACTTGAATAAGGAATTCTTTTAATATTAATCAGGAAGATTGTGATTTGAGTGTTTACTAAAAATGGGGCTTGGTGACGCTCTTAATAGCTCTGAAAAAGACAAAATTCTGTAATTTGAAATCTAAAGGTCAGAATCCGGGTCCAAATAGCAGGAACATACTGTTGTGTCCAGTCATTTAGATAACGTGGAGAACTTTGGAAAAACATGAAAAGGCGGAAGAAAATGGCAAAAAAAAAACAAAAGAAAGACTACAAATTCTGCTATGTCGGTATCAAAAATACGTAAAATAAGCGGGATCAGTGCTAGTCTAAGAACATTGCCCCATATTTTAAAGTCGTGCCCATACATAGCCCGCCGAAAACTGAAAAACTACCACTTAATGCATTTTGCAAATCACAACGTCTACAGTTTGCCAAAAATACAATGACATGTTGGACCATGTCATGGTTTAAAGTTGTAGTATTTTCCGATGAAAAAAAGGTTAATATATATAAAACAGTGATTCCCTATTCAAGTGGCAGACAATGTGCATGCAAATATGTTCTTTACTCATATTTGGCCACATTTGTTTTTGTTTTACTTGTAGGTGAGTCAAAAACATATACGAGTACACTGCGCGTCTTTAAGTTAGCGCCCCGCAAATATTAGTTTTCGTTTTGTTTTTCCAATAATCACATGCGATCACTCTCACATAAAAACTAAGGTCAATAAAAGAACCGTTATATACTACTTTATATTTTGTTTTATTTTTCACGAAGTACTTTGCACTTATTCTGCTTCATCAGATTAGCGCCCCCACATAGAATTTAAATTATCTAGTTTGCCTTTGCAATTATTGTTAAAAAAAATTTTTTTTTTTGCGGCTTGAAATATTCAATATCTTCAAACAATTGCAAAATATGGGAAGAGGAACAGATTTATCTTTGGAGGAAAAATCTAAAATTGAAGCCTATTGTGGCGCAGCACTATCCCTCCATAAAACTGCCGAAAAAACTGGAAGACACAGGAAAACCATAGCTAAAAAAACTATGGAAAAAACTTTAAAGGCGGTAACAATCGTGTGATTTCTGAAGCATATAGGAAAGCTATACGGAGGGAAGCATCTAATTCCCACGACTCGTCTGCCAAAATTAAGAAAAAAAATTGTGTTAAAGCGAGCCTATCTACGGTGTAAAGGGTAATAAGAAAAGCAGCATATATACGGAGACAGAAATTGAAAAAGAAACCACCACTTAATACGCTAAGAAAAGAAATACGCTTAGATTTTAGCCGAACACACATGACATGGTCTGCTCAGTGGAAATATGTGGTATTTTTAGATGAAAATAACTTCAATTTAGGAGGGTCTGATGGTTTCAATTATTATTTCCATGGCCTACGTAAAACGGATCACCACTCGAACCGGTTACACAGCGGAGAGGGAGGTGTGATGGTGTGGGGAGCTATGGCAGCTGCTAATTGCTGTTTTTAACGTCACGCATGAACCCGGAATGCTATAGAAACGTTTTAGAAATGGCCTCAATTCCAAAACTTGTTCGGGAGTCTAGAGTGGCATTTCCAACACGAAAATGCCCCAATTCATACAGCCAGATCTGTAAAATCCTGGATTCAAAGCCAAAAAGTTTATGTCCTTGAGTGGCCACCGTACTCGCCCGACCTAAATATAATCGAATGGGGCTGGTTGGCTAGAAAAGTATACGAGTCCGCAAGGCAATACAGCACAAAAACAAAACTAATCGAAGCCATCAAACACGCTTGGTCCACCATTTCGTTGGGTTACATTGCTAGTCTGTACAATTCCATTCCAAATTGAATTTTCGAAATGATTTGAAATAAAAGCGTAACCACACATTACTAATTTTATTTAAAAATTTTAAAAATATCACAAACTAGTAATAAAACACTAAATATATTGAAATTATCGCAAATGTCGCTATCCTGATGACCAGCTCTTGGTTACATTTTTTAATATACTTTTTAAAAAAATTAAAGTAAAATATTAAAAATTTAATATTTAAAAAAAAATTTAATATTAAAAAAATTTAAAGTAAAATATTAACAATTAAGTTTTTAATCGCTATTTTTAGCTTCTACCATTTATACCAATAAAAATTATAAATAGCTTGTTTTTTATGTTTCCCAGCTATCTATATGTCGACATTTCATAGGAACTACCCTAATCATCAGTAGACTTTGGAAATTTTTGGTAGAAGCTAAAAATAGCGATTAAAAACTTAATTGTTTGAATTTTTGTTCTCTGCTTTTCGATACTTTCAAAAAGCAAATCGTAGCAACCAACGGTTGTTCATTTGTTTGAAAGGTGTAAAGAAATGTTAGAGAGGTGAATAAATGAAAAGGCTTGTTTTTTGTGTTTTGACAGATATTATTAGAGCATTTTTCTTTTAAATTCTCAGCAATTTATTTATATTGCTGGGATATAAAGTTGAATGTTTGAGAATATCTTTCAAAAATTTCCAAAGTCTACTGATGATTAGGGTAGTTCCTATGAAATGTCGACATATAGATAGCTGGGAAACATAAAAAACAAGCTATTTATAATTTTTATTGGTATAAATGGTAGAAGCTAAAAATAGCGATTAAAAACTTAATTGTTTGAATTTTTGTTCTCTGCTTTTCGATACTTTCAAAAAGCAAATCGTAGCAACCAACGGTTGTTCATTTGTTTGAAAGGTGTAAAGAAATGTTAGAGAGGTGAATAAATGAAAAGGCTTGTTTTTTGTGTTTTGACAGATATTATTAGAGCATTTTTCTTTTAAATTCTCAGCAATTTATTTATATTGCTGGGATATAAAGTTGAATGTTTGAGAATATCTTTCAAAAATTTCCAAAGTCTACTGATGATTAGGGTAGTTCCTATGAAATGTCGACATATAGATAGCTGGGAAACATAAAAAACAAGCTATTTATAATTTTTATTGGTATAAATGGTAGAAGCTAAAAATAGCGATTAAAAACTTAATTGTTTGAATTTTTGTTCTCTGCTTTTCGATACTTTCAAAAAGCAAATCGTAGCAACCAACGGTTGTTCATTTGTTTGAAAGGTGTAAAGAAATGTTAGAGAGGTGAATAAATGAAAAGGCTTGTTTTTTGTGTTTTGACAGATATTATTAGAGCATTTTTCTTTTAAATTCTCAGCAATTTATTTATATTGCTGGGATATAAAGTTGAATGTTTGAGAATATCTTTCAAAAATTTCCAAAGTCTACTGATGATTAGGGTAGTTCCTATGAAATGTCGACATATAGATAGCTGGGAAACATAAAAAACAAGCTATTTATAATTTTTATTGGTATAAATGGTAGAAGCTAAAAATAGCGATTAAAAACTTAATTGTTTGAATTTTTGTTCTCTGCTTTTCGATACTTTCAAAAAGCAAATCGTAGCAACCAACGGTTGTTCATTTGTTTGAAAGGTGTAAAGAAATGTTAGAGAGGTGAATAAATGAAAAGGCTTGTTTTTTGTGTTTTGACAGATATTATTAGAGCATTTTTCTTTTAAATTCTCAGCAATTTATTTATATTGCTGGGATATAAAGTTGAATGTTTGAGAATATCTTTCAAAAATTTCCAAAGTCTACTGATGATTAGGGTAGTTCCTATGAAATGTCGACATATAGATAGCTGGGAAACATAAAAAACAAGCTATTTATAATTTTTATTGGTATAAATGGTAGAAGCTAAAAATAGCGATTAAAAACTTAATTGTTTGAATTTTTGTTCTCTGCTTTTCGATACTTTCAAAAAGCAAATCGTAGCAACCAACGGTTGTTCATTTGTTTGAAAGGTGTAAAGAAATGTTAGAGAGGTGAATAAATGAAAAGGCTTGTTTTTTGTGTTTTGACAGATATTATTAGAGCATTTTTCTTTTAAATTCTCAGCAATTTATTTATATTGCTGGGATATAAAGTTGAATGTTTGAGAATATCTTTCAAAAATTTCCAAAGTCTACTGATGATTAGGGTAGTTCCTATGAAATGTCGACATATAGATAGCTGGGAAACATAAAAAACAAGCTATTTATAATTTTTATTGGTATAAATGGTAGAAGCTAAAAATAGCGATTAAAAACTTAATTGTTTGAATTTTTGTTCTCTGCTTTTCGATACTTTCAAAAAGCAAATCGTAGCAACCAACGGTTGTTCATTTGTTTGAAAGGTGTAAAGAAATGTTAGAGAGGTGAATAAATGAAAAGGCTTGTTTTTTGTGTTTTGACAGATATTATTAGAGCATTTTTCTTTTAAATTCTCAGCAATTTATTTATATTGCTGGGATATAAAGTTGAATGTTTGAGAATATCTTTCAAAAATTTCCAAAGTCTACTGATGATTAGGGTAGTTCCTATGAAATGTCGACATATAGATAGCTGGGAAACATAAAAAACAAGCTATTTATAATTTTTATTGGTATAAATGGTAGAAGCTAAAAATAGCGATTAAAAACTTAATTGTTTGAATTTTTGTTCTCTGCTTTTCGATACTTTCAAAAAGCAAATCGTAGCAACCAACGGTTGTTCATTTGTTTGAAAGGTGTAAAGAAATGTTAGAGAGGTGAATAAATGAAAAGGCTTGTTTTTTGTGTTTTGACAGATATTATTAGAGCATTTTTCTTTTAAATTCTCAGCAATTTATTTATATTGCTGGGATATAAAGTTGAATGTTTGAGAATATCTTTCAAAAATTTCCAAAGTCTACTGATGATTAGGGTAGTTCCTATGAAATGTCGACATATAGATAGCTGGGAAACATAAAAAACAAGCTATTTATAATTTTTATTGGTATAAATGGTAGAAGCTAAAAATAGCGATTAAAAACTTAATTGTTTGAATTTTTGTTCTCTGCTTTTCGATACTTTCAAAAAGCAAATCGTAGCAACCAACGGTTGTTCATTTGTTTGAAAGGTGTAAAGAAATGTTAGAGAGGTGAATAAATGAAAAGGCTTGTTTTTTGTGTTTTGACAGATATTATTAGAGCATTTTTCTTTTAAATTCTCAGCAATTTATTTATATTGCTGGGATATAAAGTTGAATGTTTGAGAATATCTTTCAAAAATTTCCAAAGTCTACTGATGATTAGGGTAGTTCCTATGAAATGTCGACATATAGATAGCTGGGAAACATAAAAAACAAGCTATTTATAATTTTTATTGGTATAAATGGCAGAAGCTAAAAATAGCGATTAAAAACTTAATTGTTTGAATTTTTGTTCTCTGCTTTTCGATACTTTCAAAAAGCAAATCGTAGCAACCAACGGTTGTTCATTTGTTTGAAAGGTGTAAAGAAATGTTAGAGAGGTGAATAAATGAAAAGGCTTGTTTTTTGTGTTTTGACAGATATTATTAGAGCATTTTTCTTTTAAATTCTCAGCAATTTATTTATATTGCTGGGATATAAAGTTGAATGTTTGAGAATATCTTTCAAAAATTTCCAAAGTCTACTGATGATTAAGGTAGTTCCTATGAAATGTCGACATATAGATAGCTGGGAAACATAAAAAACAAGCTATTTATAATTTTTATTGGTATAAATGGTAGAAGCTAAAAATAGCGATTAAAAACTTAATTGTTTGAATTTTTGTTCTCTGCTTTTCGATACTTTCAAAAAGCAAATCGTAGCAACCAACGGTTGTTCATTTGTTTGAAAGGTGTAAAGAAATGTTAGAGAGGTGAATAAATGAAAAGGCTTGTTTTTTGTGTTTTGACAGATATTATTAGAGCATTTTTCTTTTAAATTCTCAGCAATTTATTTATATTGCTGGGATATAAAGTTGAATGTTTGAGAATATCTTTCAAAAATTTCCAAAGTCTACTGATGATTAGGGTAGTTCCTATGAAATGTCGACATATAGATAGCTGGGAAACATAAAAAACAAGCTATTTATAATTTTTATTGGTATAAATGGTAGAAGCTAAAAATAGCGATTAAAAACTTAATTGTTTGAATTTTTGTTCTCTGCTTTTCGATACTTTCAAAAAGCAAATCGTAGCAACCAACGGTTGTTCATTTGTTTGAAAGGTGTAAAGAAATGTTAGAGAGGTGAATAAATGAAAAGGCTTGTTTTTTGTGTTTTGACAGATATTATTAGAGCATTTTTCTTTTAAATTCTCAGCAATTTATTTATATTGCTGGGATATAAAGTTGAATGTTTGAGAATATCTTTCAAAAATTTCCAAAGTCTACTGATGATTAGGGTAGTTCCTATGAAATGTCGACATATAGATAGCTGGGAAACATAAAAAACAAGCTATTTATAATTTTTATTGGTATAAATGGTAGAAGCTAAAAATAGCGATTAAAAACTTAATTGTTTGAATTTTTGTTCTCTGCTTTTCGATACTTTCAAAAAGCAAATCGTAGCAACCAACGGTTGTTCATTTGTTTGAAAGGTGTAAAGAAATGTTAGAGAGGTGAATAAATGAAAAGGCTTGTTTTTTGTGTTTTGACAGATATTATTAGAGCATTTTTCTTTTAAATTCTCAGCAATTTATTTATATTGCTGGGATATAAAGTTGAATGTTTGAGAATATCTTTCAAAAATTTCCAAAGTCTACTGATGATTAGGGTAGTTCCTATGAAATGTCGACATATAGATAGCTGGGAAACATAAAAAACAAGCTATTTATAATTTTTATTGGTATAAATGGTAGAAGCTAAAAATAGCGATTAAAAACTTAATTGTTTGAATTTTTGTTCTCTGCTTTTCGATACTTTCAAAAAGCAAATCGTAGCAACCAACGGTTGTTCATTTGTTTGAAAGGTGTAAAGAAATGTTAGAGAGGTGAATAAATGAAAAGGCTTGTTTTTTGTGTTTTGACAGATATTATTAGAGCATTTTTCTTTTAAATTCTCAGCAA
The DNA here is from genome assembly GCA_914767995.1 of Thecocarcelia acutangulata. Classification (NCBI taxonomy): domain Eukaryota; kingdom Metazoa; phylum Arthropoda; class Insecta; order Diptera; family Tachinidae; genus Thecocarcelia; species Thecocarcelia acutangulata. The sequence goes on along the minus strand of OU612094.1, from coordinate 140,060,282 downwards.
TTTATTTATATTGCTGGGATATAAAGTTGAATGTTTGAGAATATCTTTCAAAAATTTCCAAAGTCTACTGATGATTAGGGTAGTTCCTATGAAATGTCGACATATAGATAGCTGGGAAACATAAAAAACAAGCTATTTATAATTTTTATTGGTATAAATGGTAGAAGCTAAAAATAGCGATTAAAAACTTAATTGTTTGAATTTTTGTTCTCTGCTTTTCGATACTTTCAAAAAGCAAATCGTAGCAACCAACGGTTGTTCATTTGTTTGAAAGGTGTAAAGAAATGTTAGAGAGGTGAATAAATGAAAAGGCTTGTTTTTTGTGTTTTGACAGATATTATTAGAGCATTTTTCTTTTAAATTCTCAGCAATTTATTTATATTGCTGGGATATAAAGTTGAATGTTTGAGAATATCTTTCAAAAATTTCCAAAGTCTACTGATGATTAGGGTAGTTCCTATGAAATGTCGACATATAGATAGCTGGGAAACATAAAAAACAAGCTATTTATAATTTTTATTGGTAAAATATTAACTTTATACTAGCCAATATTGTTTTATTTTAAGAAGAATTTAAAGAAGTCAAATAGATAAACATTGTAATTCCATAACACAAATAGATTAGGTACCATTTAATATTTAAAAAAAGTGTAAATGATGACGCGCGGTGTACATATTTTGTTTGTTAAGGTTAGTACTCGTAATATTATGATAGCCGTATTACAACTAAAGTACTAAACTGAGCTGATTGAATTTGAGATTGTGCTTATCTGTTCAGAAAAAGCTTTATAACTATGTATGTATATCTTTCCAAAAAAAAAACCGGATATTAAAAAACGTGTATAAAGATTACCGCAATGAACGTTAAAGTGGGGAACAGAATTGTCGCTGTAGTACAACGTAACGAGTAGCGTTGCAAGCTGTCAAAAGTTAAAATTGGGCTTTTTAAATGAGAGTGCACAGAATGTGTAGTTGTATCAGTCGCTGCAGTAGTAGTTGAAGCGCAAGTTTTAAAATTTTGAACTTTGTAGCACGACAGAGCGTTGTTTGTCAAACAGGCTGAAATTTTTATTGAATTATTTAAAAAAATGATATGTTGTATTTTTACATTGTGCTTGCATTGTTTTTCCTTGCAGCGCTTCTAATTACGTCATGAGCTTCCGCTACTACTACAACTTCTTTATTCTGTTCCATTCTTTAGGCTCAGTATACCGTACAAAAATTCAATTAAGTTATTAAGCAATTAGAAGAAAATTTTTATTAAACTAAGTAAAGTTTGAAAATCACTTTAAAATGTTTTAATGTTGACAACACTGATGCCAACGTAATATCACTAACTTATTGTACTCTTCGTTTCTTGTTTGTGGCCGTTCTCTTTGGCTCTTAGATAGTGTATGAACATTTTGTATAAATAAAATATTCATATACATACTTACATACGAGTATATGTATATATGTATATATATATATATTTTTTTTCGTTTGAGTCTACTAAGTATCTTCGCAACGAAAAATATAAATAAGCTTTAGTAAAGAAAAAAAAAAAACGAAGAATAATGTATATTTTTGTATTTAGTTGTTAAATGACGGTTCAAGCGACTAAACGCGTCAGTACGTGAGAGATTGTGGAAACAATTTTACATAAGAAATTAATTCAGATTGTTGATTTATGCTAAAAACTTGTATATTCGCGCGTGTATATCAAAATATATTGAAAAATATTGAAATTAAATTTGTTAGAAGGTTGAAACCTCAGAAGCCATAATTAAGAGCAACGACACGACAACTGTGATATTTTTATATTATATTTTTATTTTTTTGTAATTACAAAACTTATAACGAAAAAAACAACAAAATGTAATTCCATTTTTTTAATGTATTTACTTTATATATTTATGCTATATTTCTTAAATAATTAATGTTTTGAACTTGTTTTGTGTTATTGTTTTTTCACATATTTGTATTTGTTGTTTTCTTAATTCGCTGTATAAGTGTGTAGTGAAATGTGTGTTTGTGTGTGAGTTTGTGATTTTCCAGAGTTTAATACTGATCAATTTGTGCTCCAGAACTCTTTAATCAGTATTTCCATTTATTGGCGTCTCGTGATTTTATTAATTGTATCTTGTTGTTTGTGTCGTGATGAGCATTTTCTTTTTGTTTGTTTTGATTATTTTTAATAAAAGAATTATTTGTTTTTAATTCTTTAAAGTTGTTTTAAAATTTCTTCTTTTTTTCAACAATTGCTCTCAACTACCGATTGGCATCGTTTTTTACTTTATCTCAGATTTTTTTTATAAAGTAAAAATGTTTCAAGCAATTGTTATCTCTTTTAAATACATACATAGGTACATATGTATGTACATACATACGTACATATGTGTGCATGTAAGTGTTGCCTTCAACTTCTATTTTACTGCGATGACTTTAATGGAAATAAATCTACAGATTTTTAATAAAAAAAACTGAACAGAGTCAAAGACCTAATGAAAGGAGCTCTTTTAATTTTATATAAAACTCTATGCACATATAAGCACAAGTTACACATAAGCAAATCAAAATTATTTACAATAACTTAGATCACTATCAATACGGTAATTAGAATACAGAAATAAACCAACAGTCAACAAATTAAATGGCACCAACTCTTTTGACGGTTCGGCTCATGTGATTTACAGTTTCTTTATTATACGTTAAACGTACCGACATGATTCATTCTTTTTTTTATCATGTGAGCGGAATAAGTAGGCCGCATGAGAGCATGCGTGATAACAATTTTGGCGCCAGATTTCACGATTCTTGGCTTTTTCGTAATATTAGGTATACAACTTTGCTTCCGCCATTTTGCAATACACGGAATAAGAAAGCCGCATGATAGCATGTGTGATAACAATTTTTACCACAGATTTCACGATTCTTGAATTTTTCGTAATGTTAGGTGTACAATTTTGTTTCCGCCGTTTTGGAATAGGTAGCTGTAGCGATAAAGGCATCTTTACACGGTAATACAAATATTTAGATCTGTCAAAAATGTGTGTATTCTACACAGGAATTTGTACCATGTGTAAAAGCAAAATGTACTCAGTAGAGAAATTCAAATGCAAAAATTGACAAGCGGTCGGTAAATCTGCATTTTTTTAACCATTTCAGAAAACGCCTTTTTTCAATTGAAAAAAAAAATTCAAAGGCGAGAAAATCAAATTCTTCGAACGATTACTGCAGCTCCATGGTACGTAAAAAACTCTTGAATTCATAAGGATCTCTATGTTACTCTTGTAAAAGACGAATTTTCAAAAGTACGCGGCATAGTATACCAATAAACTGGGACTTCACCCAAATCCTGTTGCACGCAATATACTTAATTCTGAAGGCCACTCTCGGTTGAGAAGGAGGGATACCCTTCCCACCATCAGAACGTTAAATAGGTGATTTTACCGATATTGACCGTGCAAAATTAAACATTTTTGTCTAGCATTACCTGGACATAGTTAATTTTGTGTATTTAGTATTAAGATTTGAATACTTATTGTTAGTTCAATTAGTGAAGATTGAATGGGAAAAAAATTTAGAAAACCTTCACGCAAACCCTCTTGCACGAAACGTACTTAATTTTAGCGGTCACACTCGGTTGAAAAGAAGGGATACCGTTGCTACCATCAGAGCCTTAAATAGGTGATTTCACCGATATAATTGGCCAAAATAAGACTTCTTGAATAATTATTGTTAGTTCACATTGTGAAGATTCAATAAATAAATAAAAGAAAAGAAATAAAAAAAGAAAGTTGAGGAAACTCTGTATTATCATCACATCAGAGTTGTAAGTACACATTGGCGGCACTTTGAATATTTGTTGAAGGTGGCACAATATTTACAAATGCAAACATTTGCAGTTCAAGAAATTTGTGATGTAACCATCAGTAATTTCATTCGACTTTTATAATTATACTTTGATTTTACTTATCCCACAAATATAAAAATTAAAAATACTTAGAACACATTTTTGTTCCCAAAAAATTTATATATTTTGTATTACCATGTAAACGTGCCTTAAGTGTAATAGTCGAAATAAATGTTACGCAATAAGCTGAGGTATTTGCAAATACAACGGCATCGAAATATTTGTTGATTTGTGTCTGCATCGTTAAGTTATTCTCGATTAAACATGTCAGCTTACGAGCCAAACTCATGTCATTTGCGGGAAGTTTTATTTTTCTGCTTTAATATGAAAAAATCTGAAGCTGAGGCCCATCGAAAGCATTAAAATGCCTTTGGTGAGGCCGGTATTAGTGTAAGAACGTGCCGAGAGTGTTTTCAACGCTTTAAGAACGGTGGTTTTGACGCCGAAAATCAGCATGGTAGTGGAAAAGAGAAGGTTTTTGAAGATGCAGAATTGGAGGCATTGCTTGTTCAAGACACGTGCCAAACGCAACAAGAATTGGCAGGATCATTGGGAGTGACACAACAAACCATTTCAAATTGCTTGAAAGTCATGGAAATGATTCAGAAACAAGGAAATTGGGTGGGTGCCGTACGAGTTGAAACCGAGATATGTTTGACGGCGTTTGTTTGCTTATGCACAGCTGCTTGTATCGAATTACGACTGGGGACGAAAAATGGGTTCATTACGATAATTCCAAGCACAGAAAATCATAGGGAAAAGCGACTGAAACAATCACAGGTGATCGTTATCGAACGCAATTATTGCGTTTGAGTTGCGCATTGAAAGACAAACGACCGAAATACAATGAGAGACATAATAATGTCGATCATGGCAATGTTCAACCCCAATTACGTGGAAACGTTGAAATGGGAAGTGATAACACCCACCGTATTCTACCTCGTGCTATCGCTTGTTTCGATCAATGGCACGCGTCCTGGCAGACCAGCACTTTCATCTTATGAAGAAGTAAAAAAAATAGTTTCGATTCGTGGATCGTTTCAAACTATGACCAGTTTTTTAACGAATGATTTGTACGCTGCCCGAAAGATGGGGGAAAGTAGGTGCCAGCGATGGACACTACTTTGAATCAAACGTATAACCAGTTTTTTACATAAAGCCTCGAATTTCGGAGAAAAAAACGGCAGAAGCAAACTTATACACTTAAGTATATAAAATTATTAGCATTCCAATATTTAGGCATGCCCTGTTAATCACTCTCCATATGAAATCACTGAAGTGGTGTTATGTGTGCAAAACGATTATTAATTATATGATTTGAAACCGGTCAGCTGATTCCAAATCACTAGCTTATATTTTATAATTATATTGTTATCAACCCAACAGCGAGTTCAGACTACAGTTGGGTTCATGAACTCTTTTAAATTAATGCTATTTTTAGTTCAGCTCTTTTCATATATAAAAACAATATCAGTGAATGACTCTAAACCTCTTATAAACAGATGAAAACTTTATTTATAAGCACAAGGAAGAATATAAAGGTTTAAATTTTCTATTTTCTGCCACTTTTAAATACTAATACTTAATCGAAAACCAAGTTCACATTTTTCTTTCAGCTATATTTTCCCTACATCAAATTGTATTATAAATAAAAATTAACGAGAAAGAAAGCATGGGGAAAGACGAAAGCAACATGAACGGAACTAAAAGAGCTTGCAGAATTGATAGGCTCACTTAGCTCTCTCATGTGAGTAGTTCAATTGTATTAGTTCATTAGCGAACTATCCATGCACTTTTTACTAAAAATTATTCGGTTTACAATATTGTTTTGCTACATAAAAAACTGAGCGAAATTGACATATAGCAGTTGTTACAATGCAATTATTGTGATAGAGTCTTCAATCCAAAGAAGCTTTACGTAAAAAAGGAAAATATGAGAATTTTAAAACTTACCTTTTTACTGTCTTATGTCCAGTATGCAATTTCAAATGGAAGACAAGGATCAATGAGTTGGTAAACCGAAGTCCATTAAGAGCATCAGCCCTTCAACAACTCGTCTGCCTAATCATCACTCCTGATTCGTTACAGGACAGGTATGTGTTGCAACAACAGCTCCTCGGAGGGTTGTTAGCCCTCGAAAACCGACATGGCACCATAGTTATCAGGGAAACTACTTCCCCTTCCTGTGATTTTAGATTTCAACCACAGCCAGAACGTTTCAGTGAAGATATACAGACACCTCAACCACGATCAGCGCCGAGAGATATGCAAGGCAGAGCCTCCCGGGGGCTTTTCCTATCCCCATTCAGCCAACTTTGAACCTTAGTAAGGGTTTCGGAAGTCCAACGTATTTGCTACAACAAACGAGGGACTCCTTCCCTTCTATGCCCCAGAAAACAGAGTGTCCTGGTTTGATAATATCTGTTCCGCGGGGGACTAGGGTGACAAAAAATACACTTTTGATTTTGAAAGATTCGTAAGCAGATTATTGTGTTGCTCACATGCTAAAAATTTGAGCCAAATCGGATAACGTGCACCTTTAAGGTCAAAGTTCAAATTTTGTGAAATTCTTATAATGGAGCCAAAATATTTTTATTATTAATTTTTTTTTTTTTTTTGTGTATTCAAATGAAATTTAAGCGAATTATTATTCCACATAATGTAAAGTACGCATGCCAAAATGAGCCAAATCTGATAGCTCTAAGCCCTGTAGAGGTCAAAGTTAAATTCTTAAGAAATTCCTTATATTAAACTATAATCGTTCTATGTTTTTATTAAAATTGCTTATACACCTTCATATTTATATTTTGTATTTTTATAACAAATGACCGACAATTACTGAAACATAGTTCTATAGGTTTTCAGTAGAGTAATAAACTTCAAATTTCATTGGTCGTATTATTTTGGTGTAGCGTGTTTATTTTTGTGAAATTTAAAAAAAATTTTTTGAATTTTACTATATACATACATATGTATATAAGTATGTATGTATGTATGTTATTATAAAATCATTTTGCCTGATCTTGAACTACTTTCTTCTAACAACCATATTCATAAAATAAAAAATAAAATAATTTGTGCTTAACTATTTTGTCTTGTACTTGAATGATAGCAAATGACAACATACTCATGATTACATCCCTATTTAGACCGCAAAGACGGTTATCATATGCAGATGTACTTATCGTCACTTTAAACGCAAATAGACCTAACTACACAAAAACTCAAAATTCATTTTCGATTGATTATGGTTCGTTTTTTTCCAAACTAAAATAATAAGAACACGAAAATTCCAAAAAGCATATTTTTAAAACGAAATCGAGCATTATAACAAAATAAAAAGTGCTTTGTAGATTGTGTTTCTATGCTACCAGGTTAGAACTGGAAAATCAAAATTTTTGAATACATTTTTTAGAATACTAGTTTCTCAATATTTATAGCTCTACTTTTTTAAAGTTCATAATATTACGAGTATAATAGGTGTACAACATTATTTCCGCCGTTTTTTTTCGAAATTCGAGACGTTATTGTAAAAAACTGATTATACATTTATCATTCAAAGTATTGCCCATCGTTGGCCACTATTTTTGTCCATTCTTTCGGACAGCTTACACATCCCAGTTTGAATAAACTGGTTATGTTTTAGAGCGATCCACAAATCTATCCAACTTCTTACTTCTTTATAAGACCAGAAGTGCAGCCAGGCCGTGTGCCATTGATCGAAACAAGTGATAGTCGAAAGAAGCAACGTCTGGAGAATACAACGTTTCCAAGTATGTCTTGATCACTTTCGCAAAATGGGGTCGAGCATTTTAATGCTGTAAATCACTTTATCATATCATGTCTTGCAGCCGTTTGTCTTTCAACGCTCATCTCAAACGCATTACTTATGTTCAATAGCGATCACCTGTGATTATTTCAGTCGGTCGAGCTGGTCGCACCAAACCTTGGAACCTGTTTGGCCATCGACATGGAAGCATGGCCGGTATATCCCCATGATTTTCTGTACTTGGGACTATCGTAGCGAATCAATTTTTCGTCTCCAGTCACAATGGGATGCTGAAATCTCTTTCATCTTTGCCTTCTAAGCAGCTGTTTCCAAGAAAACAAACGCCGTTCAATATCTCTCGATTTCAACTCGTACGGCAGCCAATTTCCTTGTTTCTGAATTATTCCCATGACCTTCATCAAGTAATGCCTGCGATTATGCAATGATCCAGCCAATTCTTGTTGCCAATTCTGCATCTTCGAAAACCTTTCCTTTTCCACCGCCAACCCGGTCTTCGACGTCAAAATCACCGTGCTTGAAGCGTTAAAACCGTTCTCAGCACGTTCTTTCAGTAATAGCGGTCTCACCATAGGTATTTAAGATCTCATCCGCCGATTTCTTCATATTAAAGCAGAAAATTATAACCTCCCGCAAATGACGAGAATATGGCTCATATGCTGACATGTTTAATCGAGAATAACTTTATGATGCAAACACTATTGTGAAGTTGATTTACATCAGCACCAAATCCACGGGGTGAACTATTCACGATTAACCAGCGTCTCCGTAGGCTCACGCAGGTCGCAATTTTTCGCTATAAGTTTGTAGCGATATAGATGAATCCCTTGCTTAAAAGTTCGTGCCTTCTAATCTCTCGTAAACTGACATATTTAACCGAGAATAACTTTAGGATGCAGACACAAATCGACTAATATTTCTATGGCGATATGTTTACGAATACCTAACCTTATTGTAAGACATCTACGGTCTGTTTATATCTACCACTTACCGCTGCAGCCATCTGTTTCAGAAGTTGTAAGTTATTTTTAGCAGTAATCCATTGATAATTGTCTACTGTCATATAATTTGTTTAGCGACCAAAAAAATTGTACAGACCAGGAATGTGCTGTTAGAGATCTTTAACATGTTGAGCTACGTCCGTTTGCATGTAAGGTAGCGATATGTAGGTACACATGTAACACTTTAATAAATGAATAAGGTTCAAATCAGATGATAGAAAATTTCGTTAAAGTGCCTTTTATATCGTATGTACTGATAATAAATAAAAAAACACACATTTTAAGTTAAAAAAAATTGCATTATGTTCACCAATTTTAGAAAATATTTTCAATTGTGAAAATCACATTGTTTTTATGCTATCACTGTTACTTTAAAAATGGCGACTTCCAACACAGCTGTTTCTGTGCCCATACACAAGAAAAAGTGTTACCAGACTACACAACATATTCGTGCTGAAACAAAATACGCACAAAATGAGATATGCGATTTGATGTAAAAACTTTACATTGCTCAGCACATGAACGGTAATGGAGGCTATTTTATTGTACATATGTATGTATGTATATCCACTTCTGATAAAAATTTAACGCATTATAATACATTAAGGTTTAAACCACGGAAAATTTAACTATGATATACACTGTCTGCCACTTGAATAAGGAATCACATTTTTCTAATTTCAATTAAGTACATCTCTTAAACCAAAGTACAAAAAAAAAATATTTTTAGAATTGTTTTTACATTAGCCTTAATCCTAACTCACTAACATAATTTTTTTTCGAACCACCCGAATGTGTTTCGAACTACTCGTGCGTATGCGAATTTTTGGTTAGTCATATTGCGAATGACCGAATTCGGTAATCGAAAATTGATTCCAATTGCGTTATACAAATTCCACATTAACGTACATATGCACTTACATATGTATATGTATGTATACACATACGTACATATGTAATTAGAAATTAATAGGAAAAATCATAAAAACTTTAACAAACAAAATTCTCGAATTTTTTTCGAAAACTAAAATTTTGAAAAGTTAAAAAATGATATGTATGTAGGTATTTGTACATACATTCGTATACATATGTATATGTAAGCATATGTACGCACGTACACTAATTCTATTATTATTTTTAGCGCGTGATTTTCTATCACATTCATTCGACGCACATATCTACATAATATAACAATATACAAACCAGAGATCTGCATGGGTACACCGCAACCATAAAAAAATACACCGGTCATTTTCGCATCCGGGTATTTTAAATACTCTTAGCAAATGATGTGTTAGTTTTTAGGCTTGTCGTTCGTTTGCCAAATCTTCACACATCTAAAATGTATCTCATCATTCTTCTATTTTGTAAATTTTTTTAGGGTAATAGAAACTACCACAAATGTTGGTCATACGCGCTAATGTTGGTCAAAGCTTTGTTTTAAATTTTAAATAAATTAAAAACAATTTTAATGAGTTTTTCACTCGACGTTTCGTTCGCTTTTTTCGAACATCTTCAGGAGCATATTTTATTTAACCAGGCACTAACAAATACAATACAATAGTTCAGTTCGATGTATTGTGTATATTTAATACTAACATTGTGAGTCAACTTATGATTCTATGTTTTTTTTTTCTCCATGTTATTTGTCTTAATCTAAAAAACTGAACATCACGTGTTGTTACTCACACTCGATAAGAGGTAGATTTTGAGTATTTTCTATTTTCGTATATAATAATTTTCTTAATAATACCTACATGACGTAGGCCTACAATCAACTGCCGCGAAGGTTTGCCGCCATTTTGGTAAACACTAGTCTTGACAGTTCGTATTTGGCAGTCGTGAAGTAAACACGTGGCACATTTTTTTGTGGAAAAATATTCGATAAACCAACGTGTTTTAATCGTTAAGTTCATTATCAAAATTAATCACTGATTACTGTGATGATGAGAACTTTACGTAAAATTTTTGGGAGAAACAACGTGTCAACAAAACCCACTATTTATCGTGCAGTGAATGATCTCGAAGAAAGAGGGGCTGTTGGTGATAGGTCTACGCATGGTCCACAACGTACTGCAAGATCGGCAGTACTGCTGCTCAAGAAAGTGTTCAAAACAATCCATCAACCTCAATTCGACGCCGTGCCTTCAAGAACAACTTTGGCCACAATTTTGTACAAGGATATGCATGTGTTTCCATTTAAGATTCAATTGACACAAGAGCTTTTTCTACAAGACCATTTACGCCACCGTAGATATGCCAATAAGATGCTACAGCTCGCCCATGATAACCGCATTTTTTTCATGAAAAAATCATAATGTGTGACGAGTCACATTTTAATTTGTTTGAATGTGGGAATAAACATAATATTCGGTTCTGTGCAAGTGAAAACTCTCAATAAATGAATGAATGGGAAGCGATATCGTGATATAATTGAAAATTTGTTAACGCCACAACTACATGCTTTGGACTTGATTAATATGTGGTATCAACAAGACGGTGCCAAAACGCATACTGCCAGAAATACAATGGAAATACTTCGAGACCTCCTTCCACATTAAATGATTCCAAGAAATGGTGATGTGGATTGGCTTCCACGATCGCCTGATTTGACTGCTCCGCACTACTTTTTGTGGGGATATCTGAAAAGCAAGATTTATGCTACTACAAACGCTTGAGCAACTCAAACAAAACATTTGTGATTAATTTAATGAAATACCCCGAGTAATGTGTGAAAATGTAATAAAAAAATATGCTCAAAAGGGTTCGCATTTGTGAGGATAACAGATGCGGACATTTATATGATATTGCGCTCCATACATAATTTCCGACATTAAATAAAGTATTTATCAATATAAGATGTATTCTCTTTCATTTAATCAAAAATTATAAACAAACAAAGTAGTGTACCTTCCCGCCGGACACCCTGTACTTTTGTTGTGTATATGCGTCACTTTTATTTAACATTAACTGGAATCGCGGCTGCCAGATTTTGAAAACTTTGAAACCAAAATCCTTCCCAAATTAGTTACATCAGAGATCAAAATTACTCTGAGTAAATAAACATAATATAAAAAGAATTTGATGAGAAGAATAATAAAAAAAATGTTAACGTAAATTTTATGGTTTTTACCGGTTTTATACTAAAAATGTTCAAATCAAATATGTACATATATAAATTTTCTTCACATTATCGCCAATATATAATTTTTTTCAAAAGCTTCTGGCAACGCCGCCGTTACTGTGAATATGTTTATGTTAAAACTAAAAACACAAACTCTCATAGGTAAGGTAAATGTGTGACTGCAAGTTTTTAAATGCAAATATTATTTTCGTTGTTAAAAAGAAGTACGAGTTCGATTGCCGAATGTGAGAAAAATAATTGAAAAACCAAATCCAGCAGCCACCGTATGCAAACTTGATTGGGTATGTTACATACTCAAACTTATAAACGCAAGCTCTAATGACTAAAAGATATACGTGTGCAAAAAAATGTGTGGTGGCCAACCATACCGCAACTCAGTTTAAGACGATTGTACTTAGATCATTAAAAAGGCACTAGTTGCACATCTCTGATACATACATACATACGAGTACATACATACGAGTACATATTTACACACATTAAAGTTTATTTATTTTGCTTTTATTGCACAAAAGCTCGTTTTTTTCTTAGCGCCTTCTGTTTTTCTTGTTCTTCTTGATAAGATATCGGGCATTTGTATTTTTTTATTTGTTTATTTTTATTTTATTTGCCTTCTTTTTTGCACTCTTGAAATTGTTTTCATTTTTTTTTTTTTTTTTTTTAATTTCACTTTTATTGTTGCTTTTCGGACCACATTATTTCATTTGTCTAGTCTGTTGCTAAGTTCATAAATTAAAAAAAAATTATACTAGTTTCTTTTTCATATTTAACATATTTTATTTAGTTGGTAAAAAAAAGTTTTATAAAAAATGTATTTTTAAATTTGTTATGAATTTATTTGGAGAAGTGTATTCAGTTTTCTCAAGTTCTTCAGTGAATTTTCTTCTGTAAGATAGCAATTATCTATTGAAATTAATGGAAATGCATTAAAAGATACTAGTACATATGTACAGTTATATAAATAACTTTTATTATATGCAGGTACATAAGCAAATAAAGTTTATTTTATTTCGTTTGAAAATCGATATTAACAACAAAAACAAAATTGAGCGCGTTACTTTTAATTACATTTGTATGTACCTACAGTCACGTTCAAAATGATATGGACACTTAACATTAAAACTCGAAAAATTTCTTGGTAAATAATTTATATAGGTTTTTTTATCTTTGTCTTATCTACGCTAGATTATGTCAGTAATGAATATGTTATGAGGGTCGGGATGGAAAATCTAATTATTTTTAGAAATTTTAGACGTTGGCAAACACGGTTTTTAAAATCCCTTTTTGGCCCTACTATATCATAGATTTTGGAAAGATATACGAGGGCGGATTGATATTGAAGCTACCTAGCGCTAGAGGGCAGCACAAACACACAAAACTATTTGTTGTAATTGCGATGTGTCAAACGTCAGCTGTTAGTGAGTTACGGTGAGTCTGCTCCGTTAGATTACATGGTAAAATATTGAATTCCTGAATTTAAACGCGGCCGAACAACCACTGCAACAATACCATTAAGAAAAAAAGGCAAAAGATGTGGTTTCTGAAGAAATTATCAAGAAGATCTTCGATATCGTTATGAATGGTCGCCAAGTCAAGTTACGTAAGTTTGTTGAAAAAGCTATCGGCAAGAAGGGTGCCACGCTTGCTTACACTTCACAACGGTGTTTGGACATGATAAAGCGTAATCCTGTTGATTTTTGCCGTTGATTAATAACTGTTGGTGCAACATGGGTTCACCTCTACACACCTGAATCCAAAAATCCTTCAAAAGAATGGGTGGAACCTGGTGGAAGTGCTCCGAAGACAGTCAGATCGGCTGGCAAGGTCATGGCCACTGTAGGATGCACACGGAATAGTGCTCATCGATTATCAGGAAAAAGGATCCAATTACTGGAAAGTATTATCGTGCATTATTGGATCAACTGATTGATGCAAACCAGAAATAACGACCACATTCACACAGCATTAGATACGATGATAAAATTGCGTGAAATACACTTCGAATTGGTTGATTATCCACCTTATAGTCCAGATTTAGCTCCTGGTGACTTTTTCCTTTTTCCAAACTTGAAAAAATGCCTCGCAGGAAAAAGATTCATCTCAAACGAGGAAGTAATTTCCGAAACTAACGCGTATTTTAAGGAGTTTCCAAAATCGTATTATTCAGATGGTATGAAAAAGTTGGAATATTGTCTTACTAAGTGTATTGAGATAAAAGAGGACCGTATTGAGAAATAAATGGTTTTTGAAAAAAAAAATGTTTTTTTCCTACTTGGGTAGCTTCAATATCAATTCGCCCGCGTAGATCGTTACGAAAGTTTGATTTTGGTGAACATTTGCATTCTGCAATGTAGAATATTTCTTTTGTACCATTAATATTGTCCGCATTCTTTTGCATGTATTCAACTAATATATTTAGTTATTTTTGTGACGGTTAATCTTTTAACTAGATCAATTTTCAATTTGCCCTAAATTTCTAAAACTTTATCGACAACTTTTGCGATGAATATCAAAATAAGCAAAATAAGTAAATTTAAAACCAAAATTAAAACCAATAAAATTTCTCTCCAAAATTTGCAGTATACATATGTATGTAACTATATAAAAATATATACTCACATGTACATTCTAGATTTTGCCAGCGGCTTCGTTCGCGTTAAGAAATATTACTATTAATTAGGCTTCATACAAACTTTCGTCCCTTATATTATCCCGGTGGGGGTAGAATTAATCAATATCCTTTCTTAGCGGATGCCTACGTCATGCCAAATTCTAGCGCGATCCATCCAATGGTTTGGTTGGGCTGTCAGTCAGTCAGTCACCTTTAAGCTATATAAGGTGTGTTTCTTTACTTTCCGGGCAAGTTTCGTGCAAAAGAGAGCATGCATAAGTTTCTCTTAAATACAGATAAAATTTGCCTAAAGTACGGGAACGCAAGAAGCCAAATTTCTAACCCAAAAAGAAACATATGCTGTGTTTTGATGTGGCAACAAAAATTGGCATTTAGTTTTACGAAAAAGTACTATGATATTTTACACTTTTGGGCTTGGGTGCCTCGATGGCTGATTTGGTAGAGTAATCGACCAACAGTCTCGAGTTCGCAGGTTCGAATCAGTTTTTGTGCTATTAAAAAAAATCTATGTAAAAATCAAAAATCACTTTTAAAGTCTTTTGCACATTCCTTTTTATTTAATATTTATATAAAAACACTGAAATGATTTGTATACGAGTTGATTCAAATGAACTTTGTTTCTTTGTTATTGTTTCTTTTTCGAACAGCTGATTGCCTAACTACTTGCCCAAACTAGCCCGAAGAAACAGTACGGGCGCTCTGATTTGCCCAATTTTAAAGTACGACAACGCTTTTCGCAAATTGGGATCCCGCGGGATCTCAAAGTAGAGTAAAAAAACACACCTATATATTTAGATTCTGCGTAAGCGGTGAAATTCATACTATGAAAGCAATCAAAATTCATTGGGTGTTTGAAAATAATTCGTACATTATTTACTATAATCTTATATATCTTAATTTTGAGAGAAAGATCTTCAAACCTTATTTGGATTATAAAATCAGTTTTCTTCTTTACTCTATTTTAATACGCATAAACCGGAAATTAATGATTAAGTTTATGAACTCACATGAAATGTAAATTTATTTCCTTACACGGTTCTTGTAAAGAAATTTTTTCCTGTTGAACTTTAATAAAGAAAATATATTTTTTATGACTAAGGCAAAGGGCATTTTCATTCTCAGAGTCTATTAAAAATTAACACTTCTTACTTTTGGTTTCACTTTTTTTCAAAGTTCTGGTTTTGGGTCGAACTTATCTCTAATTCACCCATATTGCGGGGAAAAAACGGTCGCTGTAAAATTAATTGTTTTTTTTTTTACAATAATACGTAACTCTTACAAGGCAAAATCATCAATGCAATTAAATATATTAATATTAATGACTTCAGCCATTCAAAGTCGTTATAAGTTTTACAGCCTGTTTATAACTGTGCAACCTAAATTAGCGCGCCAAGCGTAATTTATCCCAACCAACCCAAATAACGCGACGTCAACGCTTTGCAATTGGAAAATCCAAATTTGACAGACCGTAAGAGAGAAAGCTTTACTGTCTCTCAGTAAAGTTCACTTCAAAACAAATGTTACTAAATTTTTGCGGCCATTAGTAATCACATTTTAGGTGCTTTTAGATAAATTTAGGGACTTTATCACTTTTTATTACTTCTATTAAGTGACTTTTATTAAACGAGGTTAGTGAACAATACTGTTCATGGCACAACGTTAACGCTTTTATTTAAGTTACTTATCACAGCATAAAATCAAAGCGTTAGATTACGTAGCGCTTTACGCCTTAATTTAGGTTACACTGTAAAACACGTCTCGTATATAAAAAGCACTAACTTAGCAACATTTTTCTGTTTTTGGTTTATGTATGACGACTATTGACGGTTTTTGTTAAAAGACGTAACATCTATCAATTTCTTTTAGTTTCCATAACACGACTTAAATCACAATAAGTGTCAAAGTGTGACGAATAAAAAAACATATTCGTTAGAAGAAATAGTGTTTTGATAAAAACAAAAAGAAGTTATAAAAATAAATGTAATTTTAGTTTTTACTGCATCGTTAAAAACTTCAGTCAGATTTAAATAAATTTACAAAAATTTGGTCCCGATTTCGCGTAAAAGTAGGTAACAGCACGCTTTGTATTGTACACGTAACACCATCTTAATCCTGTTTGTTTTGTGGTATTATCAATGAGATTGTCTTTTACCGAGGCAAGCTGTTGCCGATGGAAGATATAAAAGCGAAGTTGATTGGAAAAGTTATTAAAACAATACTATGTGAATATAATTCCGAGAAGAATACATTTTTATTAAAAGCAGTGCTGAAAGAAATTTGACCATTTAAAAGGCAAGTGCTCAGCAATATTTAAATATTTTATAAAGAACTCGTTTTTGTGTCCATTCCTTTCGAAATCATGCAAAATATTAGCCGAGAAGGCCGGTTTCCATATAGCTCAAACGGAATTCTGGCACTCTTATGCAAAATGGTAATTGAAAATTTCGACAAACGGATGTGTATGTGCATGCAAAGCCGTGGAAGGCAAGTGTCCGATGTACTATTTCGTAAATACCCCAATCCTACGTATCTTATGACTCAATAAAAAATACTAATCAAAAGACTAAAAACCGTATTTTGTAATTAATTTAAATCTGGTGTTAATTTTTGGATACTCTTTATATTAATTAGATTGCTGAGTCAACGTGTTACTTTATTGCTATAGGTTGAATGAGAATACTTTCATTTGTGTTTAGAATTATATATACACTTAAAATTACTCACAAAAATAATTTTTCAAAAGACAGTCATAGCTATGTTCAAGGAAATTCCGGGTAAAGTCCGGTAAAATGCGAGTCAACAAAAAATAATCTCAAAAGAAAACCAATTTGCCTAAAATTGCTGGAACACAAAAAACCACATTTCAAGCTCGAAATTAGATATGAAAACAAAAACAGCTGTTGTCTATTTATACAATTTTTAAATTCAGTGTTCTCAACTACTAAATTTTATAACGCACTGAAATCCAGTAAAAATTGTGTACTTTAAAGAAATACATGCAGGTGAAAATGTTTATTGTTATATAAAATTATGCTGCGATTTGTTTATGAAATTGTTTTACTTTATAGTATGGTTTATGTTCAAAATGAGAAGCATTTTGATTACTAAAATAATAACAGAAAAATTGTATTTATTTCTGCACATAATTCGTAATATTTTTCATGAAATTGTGAAGTGGCAACTTTTTATATTTATTTGCAAATTATTTTTAATCAGTAAATGTTTTCGTATGTTAGCTATTCGAAAAAGAAACTTTATTTACTGTTTATGCGGCAATTTTTTTTATTTACGATAGTTTTATTCACAAATAACATTCACGTTTAAACGTATTAAATAATATCCATTCTACATTCCAATTGTTAGACATTAACGGATAGTCAGATTGATTAAGAGCCAAATAAACTACACAAACCCTATGCCAAACACACACTTTCCGTTTGCACCTAAACCATACATGTACAAACAATGCAAACGCAATTGTATCAAATAAACACTATTAATCACTTTTTCTTTGTTTTCAATAAGAGTAAATGGCCATTGTGTTGCGGCAATTTGGTTGTCATTTGAAGTTCACAAGATACAAATTGTTATACACTCTATTCCTTGATATTCTGTTTCAGTATAATTTCTAAAGGAAAGGTAAACTTTTACATAATTCTAACCATTATTACAAGAAACCATTTTCTTGATTCACTTAGTGTGCTTCTTCTTCCACCACCTCAATCTGTAAAAATTTCATTAAAATGACAAACTGTTTGATATTTGTGCAATCATGCTTCAAACATTTGTAAAAACCAGCAAACAGTCCCATAAACAAAAATGCACAAATCCAAAATGTTGACATGTTTGGCAAGCAGTTTGTGTAGTTTATACAAAAAAATCGGGAAGCTCGTAAAATACATCTCAAGTATGATATCATACATCAGTACATATTCTTTGAATCCTATTAAAAGAAAATGCACTAAAAATTAAACAAAAGCATCGTGCATTGATTTAAAAATTATTTGTGCGATTTTTAAAAACCACTAAAATCGGTGTGAAAAGCGCTGAGTTGACAGCGCTGTTGTAATTCAAAAAAAAAACATTTTTGCCAATTTATTTAAACAAATTGAGCTAGATAAAACGTAAAATTATTTATTTAAATATAACATATTATTATATAAAAACCTCCTTGTTATATTTTCAATTTGCAGTTTCGTATTTTATTTTCATAAAAACAAACAGCTGATTAAATGACTTAACAATTTTACCATTTTGCACGGAAAAAAGTACGGGGTGTCTGGTAAAATGAGAAACACAAATTACTCACTCAGTAGCTTTCTCATTTACCCAATTTTCAACACAAGAAACACTTTTCGTGTGACGACGTCGAACACAACTAATATAATTTGTCGGTATCAAACGTAGCGAGATTTACGAGTATTTTATAACATAATATATTCGAGTTGCTTTTTATGGCATTACTAAAAACTATTTCATTAATCTTCATAAAAAAGATGACTAACGATTCTTTCTGAAGCCTTCATAAGGCTTCTCAACTTTATTCGCAGCAAGTGTTATTTTGCTTCGGTAAATATCTTGATTCGATGAATAAAAAACGCCATCGCGAGCGAGTCTGTTGGAGTGTTCTTGTTCTCTCATGTATTGGAAATCTCGAGCAAGTACGATGATGATGAACGGGTGGATGCGATTGTATGAAATCTGAATAACCCCTGTTGGCTACATTACATACTTACTCAAATCTCGAGTTCGAGTTTTGTAATCAGCAAATGAAAAAGTGTATGGTATACTATGGCTATGCTGTTTTTCAATTTCCATGGCTACATTATTTATATTGATAGAATATTTTGATAGAGTCGCAATATCGCAAAACCAAATACTTTTTTATGATTACAACACAGGATATAATGTTCCACTTCGGTTCCCAGTAATATTTAGCATTATGACAATAATCGTTTTTTATTATCTTGAGGACGTATTCAATACAAAGATGACCCAGATTACGATTAGATTCAAAAGTTTTAAGCCTTTTATTATCCTTATTTATGTAGTTTTGATTCGCACTGCCCTCTCGGCGTGCTAACAATTTTTCTACATGTTCCTTTAATGGTAGTTTAAACTTTTTTCATGTTCAAATTTGTATATGGAAAAATTCAAACAAATAGTTTTTTACTATATTGGCAAGGATACCATTTCTTAACTATTTGATATACACGAATTAACGTAATCTGCACGACTTGACTTAACCGCGTTATATAAACCTATTTCTTTACGCAGTCATCCTCAAATCGGCTCGTTGTGAGTGCGCTTAGTAGTGTTCTATGAACTGGCTGTTACAATGGCTGCTCTTTTCTGTGTATGATTTTTATTTTTATATTGCTTTAATGTTATTCTTTACTCAAAACAAGTTCAAATTAAATATCAATAAAAAACAAAAAAAAAAATATTAAAACTTAATTTAAAAAATCACAGTAATTATAAAAATACCAATGGAGGATTTTTTCTACTTTCTTTTTTAATTTTTTCCAGAACATTTGGGCACATTTAATTTCTGTTTGGCGCTACCGCACAACAAAACGTACATAACAACAATTGCCAGCAAAGAGAACTTAGCAAACGGTCGTTCCCAACACCACGTCAACAGGAATCACGATATATTGCAGGAGTTAGCTGTCGATGAAGCTGACTTAACGACATCTCAAATCACCGGCAAAGCCATTTACAGACCTTTTGAAGAAGCAGATCAATATTCTGAAACAAACTTGTTAAAGAATACTTGTGGTTGGACGAGCAACAACGTTTTAAAATCATCACAATCAGCATATGACTTTAAAGTTATACAAGAGCAGCCGCAAGCTAAACAAAATCAAGAAACAAGCAATTCCAAGCCCAAAGGTTTGACAGCACCACCGCGTTTGGAAGGCAATCTCAGAGGTTCTTTAAATGATCTCTTACTAACATCCAGACGTACTGAGTATTTAGCAGCTAACTTGGATACAACTGTTAGGAGTGCGGCGGTAAAAAGGAACATCGCATTTAGCAACAATTCTAGATCGGAAAATTCTTTATTCACTAACAACGAAAGCGTAACTTGTAACAGACCCTTAGCAAACACTATGGCCACAACAGCAGCAGTTAATAATAACGCTGGTGTACCCACCGCTAGCGAGAAACAACCTTGGCCTAATTCGAAAGATGATTACGAATTACGCGATGTTATTGGCGTAGGAGCTACAGCGGTAGTACATGCAGCCCTTTGCCTGCCTCGTAATGAAAAGTGTGCTATTAAACGTATTAACTTGGAAAAATGGAACACCTCTATGGATGAGCTGCTCAAGGAGATACAGGCTATGTCTTCGTGCAACCATGAAAATGTTGTAACATATCATACTTCTTTCGTGGTGCGGGAGGAGCTTTGGTTGGTGTTACGCCTGTTGGAAGGTGGTTCTTTGCTTGATATTATCAAGCATAAAATGCGTACCACACAGTGTAAACATGGTGTCTTTGATGAAGCCACAATAGCGACTGTGCTTAAGGAGGTGTTAAAGGGTCTAGAATATTTCCACTCGAATGGTCAGATACATCGTGACATCAAAGCGGGTAACATATTGATTGGTGATGATGGCACTATTCAAATTGCCGATTTCGGCGTAAGTGCCTGGTTGGCCACGGGCCGAGACTTGTCAAGGCAAAAGGTGCGTCACACTTTCGTAGGTACACCATGTTGGATGGCGCCTGAGGTCATGGAGCAAGATCATGGTTATGATTTCAAAGCAGATATATGGTCTTTTGGTATAACTGCCATTGAGATGGCCACCGGTACGGCTCCCTATCATAAATATCCACCCATGAAGGTACTAATGTTAACTTTGCAAAACGACCCACCCACTTTGGATACAGGGGCTGATGAAAAGGATCAGTACAAAGCCTATGGCAAAACATTCCGTAAGATGATTGTGGAATGTCTGCAGAAGGAGCCCACAAAACGACCTACGGCCAGTGAATTGCTTAAACATGCCTTTTTCAAAAAGGCCAAAGATCGCAAGTATTTGACCCAAACTTTATTGGCTTCGGGACCCTCAATGGAGACACGTGTTCATAAAGCCGCTAAACGACAACCGGGCGCTTCAGGTCGTCTACATCGCACTGTAACCGGTGAATGGGTGTGGTCCAGCGAGGAGGAAGATAATGGCGGCAAGCATCATTCCTCCGATTCGGAATCAGATGATCGGCCTATTAACCGTTTGGAAAGGGCTGATTCTTCAGATAGCGATCGTGAAGAGCAGTCTGAATTTTCTGAAGCTGCCACTGCCACCACTGCTAATGCGGTGCCACTACCGCAACAATCACAACAGCCACAAGCTATGCCACTACAACCTGCCGTCGTCACATCACCTTTGGTGCCAGCACAAGCTGCCGACATACCAACTCTCTCAGCTGACGGTGCTGAAGCTCCTCCCGTTAACCTCGTCTTACGCATGCGCAATCAAAGACGTGAATTACACGATATACGGTTTGAATTCGCCGTGGGTAAAGACTCAGCTGAAGGAATTGCCGCCGAACTGGTGGATGCCGGCCTCGTTGATCCCCTGGACACCCAACCCATGGCCATAAACTTGCATCAGCTAATCGAGCAAAGAGCTGTTCTAAAAACCGTTACGTTCCAATTGAATTCTGGGGTACAACCGGGTGAAGTACCCGATGATCGCTCGCTGGTCGGGTACGCTCAAATATCAATAACAGATTAGATATATTAAACTTACATATTTATGCATATATTTATAAACATAAAAGTAGTTCGTATGTAGTAGTATGTAAAGCAATCATAAGTAAATTGTAGCAGAAAAATAAACACTAACGTATGCATCGTAATATGATATGATCATGTTGCAAACAATAATGATGTTAATGATAATAAGTTAATGAAGAATGATAAATTATTTTATTCAAATAAAAAAAAATAGATAAACAAAAATCTTAAACAAATATCTAGAAAATAATAAAAACAAAAGTTTAAAAACACCACAAAAACCCTTTGAAAACTAAAAAAAAATCAATATTCCTGTGTTTTATTTTTGGATATTTTATTTAAACCATGGCCACTACTCGTAGGAATCAACCGTATGAGGGCGGATTGATATTGAAGCTAGCTAGCGCTAGATGTCGGCACAAACACAACTTTTTTTTAATTGCGTTCCGTCAAACGTCAGCTGTTAAAATTTCACGCGATTTATTTGTTGTAGTCATTCGAAGTACGCAAATTTTGTGCCTCTTGAAAACGGCGAAATAAACAAAGAAAAGCTTGATAAACATTACGGTAAGTCTGCTCCGTCAGATTATATGGTAAAATATTGGATTGCTGAATGTAAACACGGCTGAACAAGCACTGCAACAATTCCATCAACAGGAAGGCCAAAAGAGGTGGTTACTGAAGAAAATTCTCAATATCGAAGAGATTGCTGAAATGGTAAACATATCATATGAACGTGTGTTCAATATTTTGCATGTGAAAAAGCTATCGGAAAGATCGGTGCCGCGTTTGCTCAGTATCGAACAAAAACGAGTGCAACAGACCACTTCACAGCGGTGTTTGGACATGATAAAGCGTTATCCTGTTGACTTTTGGCGTAGATTAATAACTGTTGATGAAGCGTGGGTACTACACACCTGAAACCAAAAATCAATCGAAACAATGGCTTGAAGATGATGGAAGTGCTCCGAGGAAGGCGAAGACAATGAAATCGGCTGACAAGGTTATGACCACTGTATTTTGGGATGCACACGGAATATTACTCATCAGTTATCTTTAAAAAGGATCCACAATCCAGGAAAGTAATATCGTGCGTTATTGGATCAATTGATTGATGCAATCAAGAAAAAACGACCACATTTAAAGAAGAAAAAAGTGCTCTTTCTTCAAGACAACGCACCGGTTCACACAGCATTAGATACGATACTAAAAAATTTACATGAAATACACTTCGAATTGGTTGATAATCAACGTTATAGTCCAGAGATAGCTCCTAGTGACTTTTTCCTGTTTACAGACTTAAAAAAATTACCCGAATTGAAAGTGGTACACACATGGTGCAATTATTAGGTGACAGCATTAAAGTTGTTGTACCTACATACATAATATTTTGTTTGTGTAAAAATCCCGTAGTTCACCAAAAACATGTTTACAAAACAGAACAAAAGGAAGAAAGAAAATTTTATACGAGTATAAAGAAATTTAATATAATTTTTTTCAAATCATTTTAAGCAATTGAAATAATTTTGGACTTTTTATTGTGTTTCTTTTGCACTTTTTCAAACTGTTTAAAATTTTTTATTTTTCACTTCGGTTTGTGTAAACATAACCAATTTTTGACACCCTCAAGTTTATGAAACAAAAAATTATCACCTGCGCTAGTGATGCCTCCTGGTTAATTGCACCATGGGCACACATATGCCTTTTCTCATGATATAAAATATACCATGATATAAAAAATACAAGGTACTTTCATTCTCTTTTTATTATTTGAAATAAGGATTTTTGAAGTTTGTTTTTAGAGAGAAATATAAAAAGGCGTTGCCACACAGTTGAATAAGGCAATTTACTCCTAGAATGAATTTTTTCTGAAATGTGTAGTGTATTGTTCATATTAGAAAAATCTAGAAATAATAAGCTGATGTAAGTAGATATCTGTGGTTGTTTTTAAAACCTATGTTAGGTTAGGTTTAACAGGCATAATTACATTTTAAGAAAATATTCTTTAGGTATTAAAAACAAAGGCAAAAGTTTGATGCTTGTGGTTTAAAAATATATAAATAATTATTTCTAATAGTATGACAAACAAATGCACGTAACCTTGAATATTCTTTATTACTTACAATAAGAAAAACTTATTTCCAAAAGATGTCATTATTTGTTTAAGTATCAAAGTAAGCATGTATAGCGAAAATTTGCATATAGTTTTCCATCGTTTCCGTGCCTTCAAACTTGTTCTGGACGTGACTTGTAACTTCTCTAACAAATGGCGCGATATAATTATTCAGAGCATTTAGGAGAAAATATAATAGTTAAGTTTATTAACGGCCAATCAGTGACCACAATGGCAAAAAATTTGACATTCACCAAGAATTATAAGCCGTTTTTGTTGTTCGGGTACTCTGGTTACAGAACATAAAGGTGGACGTTCCCAAAAAACCAATAAACGAGATGGCCAGGCAATAATATGTTTGATAAAAAAAAGACCAATTCATTTTATCTGTTACCCCCAGAAGGATTCAAAGGCAGGCTGCAGAAGGGGGACTAAAAGCATACCATACAAAAGTGTAAAAAAGATCTTTATATCACGGAAAAATATACTGGCCAAGTAGGAATTTGCAAGGGAACACATTAATTTCACCACCACACAAAGGAATTCCGTACTATTCTCCGATAAGTCCAAATTTAATTTAAAAGGTTCCGATAAATTAAGACTGGTTAGATGACCGAAAAGCCAAGGTCTTCATCCACGTTGTACTAAAGGCACATTGAAACATGGTGTCGGTAGCCTTTTAGTCTGAGGATGCTTTTCAGACCATTTTTATATATTTTAGATTTATGTATGGATTTTATTTAAACTTTTTTTTTTTATTTATTTTTGTTAGAAGTCACAATTTTAGTATTATTTTTAGACAAAACTTCAAACAAGGCAATGTATAAACTAATACGGTAGCACAATTTTATGGAAAGTGTCAAAATCCTTATACTTGTCAGATGGTGATTGTTAAGGAAAATTGAGGGAATAAAACTACCTTGTATTTTTTATATCATGAAATATACAGAGTAGTTTTATTCTCTCAATTTTCCTTAAAAATCACCATCTGACAAGTATAAGGATTGTGACATTTTCCATAAAATTGTGCTACCGTATTAGTTTATACATTCCCTTGTTTTCAGTTTTGTGTGAAGTTGTGTCTAAAAATAATAATAAAATTGTGGCTTCTAACAAAAATAAATAAAAATTTTAAAATAAAATACATACATAAAACTAAAATATATAAAAATTGCCTAAAAAACATCCTCAGACTAAAATGCTACCGACACCATGTTTCAATCAGTCATAATCTGTCGGAACCTTTTAAATTAAATTTGGACTCATCGGAGAATAGTACGGAATTCCTTTGTGTGGTGGTCAAATTTATTTGTTCCCTTTGAAATTCCAACCTGGCCAGTCTGTTTATCCGTGATATAAAGATCTCTTTTACCCTTTTGTATGGTATGCTTTTAGTCGGCCTTCTGCAGCCTGCCTTTGAATCCTTCTGGGGTAACATTTAATAACAATTGTGTGGCGATGACGACACGTATCGGTCTTTTTTTTAACAAACGTATTATTGTCGTTTACTGATTTTTCGGGAACGTCCACCTTTATGTTCTGTAACCAAAGTACCCAAACAACGAAAACGGCTTATAATTCTTGATATAACGCTATGGATAATGTCAAATTTTTTGCAATTGTGGTCACTGATTGGCCGTTATTAAATCAGTTATTATTTTTTCTTTTAAATTCACTGAATAATTATATCGCGCCAATTGTTAGAGAAGTTACAAGTCACGTCCAGAAAAAGTTTGAAGGCACGGAAACTATATGCAAATTTTCGCTATACATGTTCACTTATTTATATATTTTTAAACCCCAATCATAAAATTTTTACCTTTGTTGTTAATATCTAAAGAGCATTTTCTTTTAAATATAGGGTGTTTTTTTAAGCCCGATAGAACTTGAAATTGTAAAAAATAACACAAAAAATTAAATTGTAATCAAAATTTTTTTTTATTCGAAAGATCAATACGTGACGTTAACATTTGAAAATGATTTCGGGCATATGGGCACCGCGGCTGTTCTTGACGAAGCGCATTCTGGACGTCCAATTTTGGGCCACTTTTTCGAGCACTGCTGGCCGTATGTCACGAACAATGCTGGCCTCCAAGGCGTCAATTGTTGCTGGTTTATCAGCATAAACCAGTGACTTCACGTAGCCCCACAGGAAATAATCGAGAGGTGTCAAATCGCGCGACCTTGGAGGCCAATTGACAGTTCCATTTCTCGAAATCAACTTATCGCCAAATTTTGATTTCAGTAAGTCGATGGTTGCGTTCGCCGTATGGCACGTAGCGCCATCCTGTTGAAACCACATCTCCTCCGGATCAATGTCATCCATATTTTCAAACAAAAAATCATTGATCATGGTGCGGTAACGATCTCCATTGACCGTAACGCGAGCTCCGGCCTCATTTTTGAAGAAATAAGGTCCGATGATGCCACCAGCATGAAAACCGCACCAAACAGTGCATTTTTCTGGATGTAATGGAGTCTGTAGGATCTCTTGTGGATTGGTCTCACTCCATATGCGGCAATTTTGCTTATTAACAAACCCGTTAAGCCAAAAATGCGCCTCATCGCTGAACACAATTTTTCGTCTATAAGTTGCGCGAATCGACGACTGATTTTCAAAGTAAATTTGGATAATTTCGTAGCGTTGTTCAAGCGTGAGTCTATTCATGATGATTTGTCAGAGTATACTGAAACAAATAAAAAAAATGTTTCATCAAAATTTAATTTTTTGTGTTACTTTTTACAATTTAAAGTTCTATCTAGCTTAAAAAAACACCCTATATATTTTTTTCAAAATAGATAGGCATTCGTTTGAATGCTATCATGAAGTTTACTGAGAAGTCCGTGCTTTTAGTTTTTGGCTTTACATTAGCTAGCAGCCTGTTAAACCTAACCTAACATGGGTTTCAAAACGACCTACTTATTACATCAGCTTATTATTTCTAGCTTTTTCTAATATGAACAACGCACTACACATTTCAGAAAAAATCCATTCTAGAAGTAAATTCCCTTATTCAACTGTGTGGCAACGCCTTTTTATATTTCTCTCTAAAAGTAAACTGCAAAAATCCTTATTACAAATAATTAAAAGAGAATGAAACTACCTTGTATTTTTTATATCATGCCTTTTCTTGTGCAATTCGTTTTTTTAATGTGTAGAGAGCTGGGGTCTAATCACCGCATACGATATCGAATTAACTATCGTATCGAATAACATTAGGATACATCTAAATTATGGCAAACGATGCATATCTGATTGTAATTTAAACAAAATATTTTAGATTGGAGGAAATATGTTTCCTAAAAGTACAAATACAAAAAAAGAAACTTTGTTTAACTTTTTTATATTATCGGGTATGATCTGAATTCTACTTTGAAGTAAAAAAAGTTTGAAATCACTTCAATTTCAAGCATTGGTGTTCTGCATTCTACTCTTTACTTTTCATTTGTGTTTTGTTTTCGAACATTAATTCGTAGTGAATTGTCTGGTTCTTGAAACTACTTTTACACAAAATGTAGTAGTTTGATACCACTGTTTAATATCATTGTGAAAATGAAAACTTTTGCTCTTATAAAATAACAAGCATTAGATAAAACATGTTGCACGTCGTTCTTTGGGCAAAAGGCATATCGCAAAAAATAAAACAAAATTGAAAATCTGTACTGGTTTTTGTAAAAAATAAAAGTGAAAACGTGGTTCGCGTCAGTACTAGTTATTTGAACATTTATCTAAGTTTTGTTTTCGAAGTTCAGTTCGAACGAAAGAAGGAAACACCCAAACTACTACTTTTTCAGAACCACAATAATGAAAAGTTATCAAACTTTTCAAATCACTTTTTATTTTCATTCTACTACTTTTCTGGAACATGCCGATATGTATTCTATTTTGAGCGCCAGATATCAGCTATTTTCACCTTTTCAAGCTCTATGATTTGAGATTTTAAGTTTCACGAAATAATTAAAAGTTTCACAATATAATTAAGTTTTTCTTTTATTGTAAGTTTTTTTTTTAATAGAAATTTGAAAAAAAATTTCAAAACAATTTTTATACCCTTCACAAAAATGTAAAGGGTATATATAAATTTGTGATTCCATTTGTAATTTCTACAGTTTTTTTTTGCGACCCTATAAAGTATATATATTCTGAATCAGAATTAATGGAAAAGTCGATTAAGCGATGTCCGTCTGTCCGCTGTTGAAATACCGTTTCTGAGAAAACCATTAGACTTAGAAACTTTTTTCTTTCACCATTCTTTTACCCCATCGATTCATGGGTTTGCTATTGAAATTCAGTAATATCGGTCCACGTATAGCTGAGATATATTCAAAATTCCGAAAAAAGCCATTTTTTTTTGCAGTTTTGTATGAAAATTTTTGAAAACAAAAGTTGTTCGTTTTGCTTCAAACTTCACACACTTATTAAGCATGGTGACTAAAAGACAAAGAATTTTTTTTTTCAGATATCGGTCCATATATACCCGAGATATAGCCCAAATCAGATTTTTAATGAAAATATCGCATAGGCGAAGCTAAATAACTTTTTTTTGCTCAAAAGCAGTTCTGGTAATTATATAAGGTTACATAAATATGGAAAATGAAAATTTCCGATATCGGTCCATATATACCCGAGATATAGCCCAAACCTGGTTTTTCATGAAAATGTCGCGTAAGCGAACCTAAACAACTTTTTTGTGCTCAAAAGCAGTTCTGGTAAGGAAATAGGGTCATATAAATATGAAAAATTAAAATTTTCGATATTGGTCCATATATACCCGAGATATAGCCCAAATCGGGGTTTTCATGAAAATGTCGCGTAAGCGAACTTAAACAACTTTTTTTTGCTCAAAAGCAGTTCTGGTAATGAAATAAGATTACATAAATATGGAAAATGAAAATTTCCGATATCGGTCCATATATACCCGAGATATAGCCTAAACTGCGGTTTTAATGAAAATGTCGCGTAAGTGAACTTAAACATCTCTTTTTGCTTAAAAAATGTTCTGGTAATGAAATAGGGTCATATAAATATGAAAAATGAACATTTTCGATATCGGTCCATATATACCCGAGATATAGCCTAGACCGGGTTTAACATAAAAGTGTCGCGTAAGCAAACTAAAACAACATTTTTGTGCTCAAAAGCAGTTCTAGTAATGAAATAAAGTTATATAAGTATGGAAAATGAAAATTCCCGATATCGGTCCATATATACCCGAGATATAGCCTAAACCGTGGTTTTTATGAAAATGCCGCGTAAGCGAACTTAAACAACTTTTTTCACCTTAAAGCAGTTCTGGTAGATAAATAAGGTTATATAAATGTGGAAAATGAAAATTCCCGATATCGGTTTATATATACCAGAGATATAGCCTAAACCGTGGTTTTCATGAAAATGCCGCGTAAGCGAACTTAAACAACTTTTTTCACCTTAAAGCAGTTCTGGTAGTTAAATAAGTTATATAAATATGAAAAATGAAAATTTTCGATATCGGTCCATATATACCCGAGATATAGCCTAGACCGGGGTTTTCATGAAAATGCCGCGTAAGCGAACTTAAACAACTTTTTTGTGCTCAAAAGCAGTTCTGGTAATGAAATTAGGTTACATAAATATGGAAAATGAAAAATTCCGATATCGGTCCATATATACCCGAGATATAGCCTAAACCGTGGTTTTTATGAAAATGCCGCGTAAGCGAACTTAAACAACTTTTTTCACCTTAAAGCAGTTCTGGTAGTTAAATAAGGTTATATAAATGTGGAAAATGAAAATTCCCGATATCGGTTTATATATACCAGAGATATAGCCTAAACCGTGGTTTTCATGAAAATGCCGCGTAAGCGAACTTAAACAACTTTTTTCACCTTAAAGCAGTTCTGGTAGTTAATTAAGGTTATGTAAATGTGGAAAATGAAAATTCCCGATATCGGTCCATATATACCCGAGATATAGCCCAAACCGGGTTTTTCATGAAAATGTCGCGTAAGCGAACTTAAACAACTTTTTTCACCTTAAAGAAGTTCTGGTAATAAAATAAGGTTACATAAATATGGAAAATTAAAATTTCCGATATCGGTTCATATATACCCGGTGTATAGCCTAACAGGTTTTTTGATGAAAATGCCGAGTAAACAACTTTTTTGTGCTCAAAAGCAGTTCTGGTAATGAAATAAGGTTATATAAATATGGAAAAAGAAAATATCCGATATCGGTCCATATATACTCGAGATATAGCCTGAACCGATTTTTCCATTAAAAATTTTTTTTTTTTTTTTTTGCTGAAAAGCAATTCTCGTTATAAAAGAAGGTTACTAAAATACAGAAAATAGAAAATTCCGATATCGGTTCATATATAACCGAGCATATTTACTTACTTAAATTACTTGTTTAAATTACTTGTTTAAATTATGTATTGCATCCTGAGCGCCAGCTATCATTAAGAATCCTACCCAATCTTGCTGGCCATTTTCCCCTTTCCAAGCTCTATGATCTGAGACTTTAATTTTCACGATATAATGAAATGTTTGTCTTTTATTGTAAATTCTTTTTATTATATTTTTTTTAATTCCTTTTTGTGTTTATATTTTTCCCTTGACATTTGAAAAAGATTTATTTTTTGTAGTGTTGTATTTATTGCTCCTGCATTTACCTGGTATAAATTCACCTTGGTCAATACAATTCATTCGATATCATATGACATGATACCAAAATGAAAATTTTCGATAATATTGCTCGATATCGCATGCGGTGATTTTGCCCCTTAAATTTTCCTTTTGATATTAGGATGGGTCAACATTTTTTTTCTCATCGACTTCTAAGAGCTTAGAAATGTTGAATTGTTGTCTGCATTTGATCCCAGTAAAATATTGTTAGTTTATTGTCAATTAACTATTCAGCCCAATTATGAATATTCTCACGGAATTTATTTCTCACATAAAATATATTTCTCAATTCAAATTAAAAAATCACAATTTAACAGTTATTATTACAACAATTTTCTTTTTTCAATTCTCAATAATTTGTTTAGATATTAATTTGTGGGATATTAAGTTGAATGTTTGAGAATATCTCTCATAAATTTCTAAGTCTACTGATGATTAGGATAGCTCCTATAAAATGTCGACATACTCGTATAGACAGCCGGCAAACATAAAAAACAAACTGTTTAAATTTTTTTGATTGGTGTAAACAGAATGTTTAAAAGTTTATTTTTTGTTTTTTTGAAAAAATGCGTAATTTTTAGGACCTCCAGCGCGAGTTAATATCGACATATGTTCAGCTATACATACATCACGGATAGTAGTAAAAAAGATAAGAACATGAAACAACCACCATAGAAGAAAGATATCACAACCAAATAAGTGTTAGCGATATCATTTAAGAAACAAACATTTCACGACACAAGAGTAAACACAAGCAGACAGTATTGTAATCCTAAACAAATATACTAATGTATTGCTAACCAGACACAGCCTAAACAAATACATATACTAAGTAATTAAATATATTGCTAACTAGACACAGCCTAAACAAATACATATACTAAGTAATTAAATATATTGCTAACTAGATACAGCCTAAACAAATATATTATCTAAACTCTTTTACCACAAACAAAAATATTGAAGGTCAAGAAGATATCACCTTCCTATAAATAGTTGTTAAGTTACATTTTGTAATTAGTCTTAAGAATATATTAAAATAAAGTGCACGTTTCGGTGCAGCGAAAAAACAATATTATTTTTTTGATTCAATCCTTAGTAGAGGATTTATCTGGGGGCTCAACAACCGGGATACAAGCGAAATAATCTTGTGTCCAGCCAAAATTCATCCATCCTAAAGAAGGATGCAAAACTAAACAGTTCCTGAAATATTGGAAAAATAAAAATTCCTGAAACATTGGAAAAAATAAAAGGATTCCTGAAAAAATTGGAACCAAAGAATCAGAGTGAAAAATTTTAACCTTTACAAAAACTGGATTCCCGCACAAAACGTCATCAACTATTTAATTTATTCCGAGGAATAGGAGAAGACATCAGTATGACTGAAGCCGCAACTCTCCAAGCTCATATTCAAGTGCTAACTGAGCAACTAACGTCCCTAAAAACAGAAATGGAGACGATAAAAAACCAGACACCATTCCAGGTAGCCACAGTTCCTACCATGCCAGCACTCCGGCCGAATATAACAATGGCAAACCAAATAAACACAGAAATCTTCAAATGTCTGCCAACGTTCAGCGGCACGGAAAGTGACTACAACCCATGGAGAAACCAGGTATGGACTCAAATGGAAAACATCAAACAGTTTATAAATAGTCCCGAATATTATAACTGTGTGTGTATAATTCATGCAAAAATTATCGGAGCCGCATCTAGAGTGCTATCGGTTAACGGCACAGAGCTTAACTTTTATGCCATAATCAACCGATTAGACTACACATATTCTGACAAACGTCCGTTATATGTACTAAAAGACGGATTGTCAAGAATTAGACAAGGGCATAAGACTCTAACCGAATTTCATGACGAGATTCATCAAGCTCTAACACTAATCCAACAGAAAATAGAAACAATGGAAGACGACATGAGAGCAGGGAGACTATCTGATGCTAACAACGACGCTATCCGCGTTTTCATCATGGGACTCCGCAGCAACTACACTAAGGGAATATTGTATACAAATAACCCTAAAAGTCTTGGGGAAGCATATGCCATTGCCTGCACAATAAACCACGACAACCAGGACACTCATTTCGAAAACGCACCCATAAGACGACAAGAACACCGTAATGAACAGCGACATTACCAAAAGAATGAGTACCGCCAGTTGAAACCATCATACCAAGTGCAACAAAGACATAATAACTATCCAACACCACAACGAAACCTCCCTGAACCAATGGATGTCGACAACTCAACACACTATAGAAGACCTACAAACTTCCAACAACAACAAGCAAACTGGAGTAATAATAATCCTTCACGGAACAACGCAACACATCATAATCCATTCCGCACCAACAACCAGATACCTGAAAAAAGGGCAAGAAACCATTCATCCTACATCTATAATGCTAATAAAGTGCAACATATAAACCAAACACAAGACGAGGATCTTCAGTCAATTTAACCCCAACACAGCAACGACGATTTCGAAACTGGAAGTGCTTTTTTAGGCGAGTAAATGGTTTACCATGTTTACAACGTACTTGCAGGGAAACAGGTAAATCATTAAATATTCTAATTGATACAGGGGCCACAAATAACTATATAAGTACTAATTGTAAGATAGGGAAATCTATTAGAATAAAGCCAGTAAAAGTCAAAACACTTCATGGATATTCCATAATAAACTCAAAAAAAATAATTACTGTCCTAAATCACCACTTAACTTTTTACGAAACGGAAGCGCTTCAAGAATTCGATATGCTTCTCGGAGAACAGGGCTTACGAACAACCAAAGCAGAAATTAATCTCTTTGACTATAGCTTAAAATATAAATATAAAAAAGAAATGATAAATAATGAACAGAAAATAAACTATACAATAAGTAATGAAACATATAGGGGAGATATTGAAAAGATAATGGAAAGAAACAATAAAACTAGTGAAATATTGCCATTCACTACAACGATTCAGGCATCGATTAGAACAAAATCCGAAGATCCTATTTATGTTAAGCAATACCCTTATCCTATGTCAGATAATGAGTTCATTAACAACGAAATACAAAAGTTATTAGATAACGAAATCATACAGCCAAGTAGGAGTCCGTACAATTCCCCCATTTGGACGGTCGCAAAAAAGGGTACCGACGATCAAGGTAAACCCAAAAGACGAATGGTGGTAGATTTTCAGAAGCTAAATGCTCAAACCATCACCGACCGCTATCCAATTCCTGATGTTGGAATGACAATCCAGAACTTAGGCAAAGCAAAAATATTTACTACGTTAGATTTAGAGTCAGGATTTCATCAAATCCTTATAAAAGAATCGGATAGAGAAAAAACAGCATTCAGTGTGAATGGTGCAAAGTATGAATTCTTGAGGATGCCGTTCGGACTTAAAAACGCTCCTTCTATTTTTCAACGATGCGTTGATGACATTCTCCGTCCGTACATAGGAAAATTTGCGCATGTCTACATAGACGATGTTTTAATATACTCTTCTTCACCTGAGGAACACTTGGAACACATCCGTACTATAGTAAATGCACTCCACACAACAAACATGAAAATATCTGACGAAAAATCACACTTCTTTCAAGACTCTGTCGAATATTTAGGACACATAATTAAACATAATAAAATAACAGTAGATCCTAATAAAGTAGATGCAATAAAGAATTATCCCATTCCTACAAATTTGAAAGAACTTAGATCATTCTTAGGTTTGGCAAGTTATTATAGGAAATTTATTCAAAATTTCGCAGCCATAGTAAAACCACTCACTGTGCATCTGAGAGGAGAAAATGGTGGAATCAGTAAAAATCAAAGTGCAAAAGTAAAAATTAGTCTTGACCAAGCAGCATTAGACGCATTAAATAAAGTAAAGGATGCTCTTCAAGCGCAAGTCGAACTATTTCAACCTGAATTTACCAAACCATTCGAATTAACTACTGATGCAAGTAATTTCGCTATTGGCGCAGTTCTTTCCCAGAATAAGAAACCTATAGCATTCATTTCACGAACTTTAAATAAAACAGAGCAAAATTATAGCACCAATGAGAAAGAATTATTAGCTATTGTTTGGTCTTTGCAAAAATTGAGAAACTACCTTTACGGTATCGCTGATCTAACAATATATACTGACCATCAATCATTAATCTTTTCCATTTCGGACAAAAACCCTAACACAAAACTTAAAAGGTGGAAAAACTTCATAGAAGAATATGGACCAAAACTAGTGTATAAGCCTGGACATCAGAATGTTGTTGCAGATGCTTTATCAAGGCAGCAAATTAATAATACAGCCTCCAGTTGCTCAGAACACTCAGGACAAAGTTCACCATCAGAGGGTATTAAGAGAGTAAAACAACCCCTTAATGCTTTTAGGAATCAAATAATACCAATATTTGATGAAAATAAAATGATTGAAATAGATACATGTACGGTTTTCCCAGATCGAGTTAGGCATATCGTATATTATAAAACAAAGAACGAGTTGATAGATAGATTAAAGAAAATAGCAAATCCCAAAGTCCAAAATGCACTAAAATTAAACGAAGAAACATTATTTCATGTGCATGAAAATATTATCGCTACTTTCCCACCTAATTTATTTGTTATAGCACAAACACAATTAGAAGACGTAACTGACTTAGATAAACAGAAAGAAATAATAATCAACACGCATAGGAGAGCACATAGAAACTACATAAATAATGCTGAAGAGATATTATTATCATACTATTGGCCAAAGGTTAGGGAAATGTGTAAAAAAGAATGTATAGATTGTAATATTTGCTTACAAAATAAATACGAACGTAGACCAAATAAACAGCCGATAGGAAAAACACCAATACCCACAAAAGTAGGAGAATATATACAGATGGACATATTTTATATGAACAACCAAATGCATATTAGCACAATTGATAAATATTCCAAATACTGTTACATACGAAGGATACATAACAAAACTAATTTCCATGAATACATTGAAGAAATCCTTGCACAAATATACCCAAACACTAAACATTTAATGACTGATAACGAAAACGTATTCACTAGTGTAGTGGCAAAGAGTATTTATGAACGTTTAAAAATACAGCACACAACAACGCCAATCCATCATTCGACAACAAACAGCCAAGTTGAACGCATTCACGGCACTCTAATTGAAATATCTACAGCATTGGCACAGCAGAATAACTCCTCACCAAGAGACGAACTGTTTAATGCAGTGAAACAATATAACAAAACGATTCACTCTACAACAGGATATAGGCCCGAAGACGTTTTTTTCAACAGAGAACGATACCCCGACATCAAAGGAACTCTCGAACATAAACAGGAGAAATTGCTCAACTATCACAACAAAAATAGACACCCAATAAATTATAAGGAAGGAGATTTAATATACGCGAAAACACACCGCCGCAATAAAAACAACATCAAATACTCACAGCATAAGGTAAAAGAAGATCGTGGGGACACAATCTTAACAGCGAAGGGTAAGATTATTCACAAGGACAATATACGCAGACAAGCTACACAATGTACAAATCAGCAGGACTTAATCAATTAATAGAAAATAATAATAAGCAGAAAACAGTATACTCAAGGTTTGAACAAATCTTAGAAACATTAGATCCAAAAGTTATTGCAGACAACATGGTAATCAATGAAGTATATCGAGAACTTGAAGCCATAACAAATACAATAAATTTTGCAAGAAATGGAAATTTTTATTCAGGAACACTGAATTTAAATGATATAACAGAAATAATATCTAATGAAGCTTTTGATTTACCATTAATAAACATCCTAGAATACTCAGACATTCATATATGCTTTTTTAAACAAGCCATAATTTCAATCTATAAATATCCTATCTTAAGAAACATGTGTAAACTATACAATATATATCCACTAGCATATAAGCATGGAAAATTAATATTAGATAAACACATTGCTGTCTGTAACAATAAGTATACCATGGTAAATAAATGTAAAAATTATTTAGGGAGTAATATATGTAAAATTAACAATAACAATAATTGTACTATAGATATACTAGAAAATAGACCAGCTAAATGTGACATAATTCAGGAAAATAACGCACCACTCACAATACTTGAGAACGGTTACATACTCACCGACAACGAACATATTTGGAATGGTCAAATAATTAAAGGTCCTAAATTAATCCAGTTTAATATATCTACAAACATAGATGGAAAAATTTATCTCAACCATCAGAAAGAAATAAAAGAAGCCATACATCAGAAACATGATGAACAGATGGAAATTCTTCACATCCTATCTTCGGATTCCATCCACAAATTTTCAAACATACAAGAAATGTCAAAGTATCTAATTCCAATAGAACAGCACCCCATCCGACATACTATTTATTTCATACTCATAATTTTAGGAACAATACTATGCTTATACATTCTAGCAAAACTATTTGATTACCGCGAAACTATAAAACAAGCAAAAAGAAGGAAACTTGCTGAACACATTTACGCAATAGAATTGGCAAGATTAAGAACAAGAACAAATTTAGTATAAAAAGTGAGGACACATTTTTTTAAGAAAGAGGGGAGTTAATATCGACATATGTTCAGCTATACATACATCACGGATAGTAGTAAAAAAGATAAGAACATGAAACAACCACCATAGAAGAAAGATATCACAACCAAATAAGTGTTAGCGATATCATTTAAGAAACAAACATTTCACGACACAAGAGTAAACACAAGCAGACAGTATTGTAATCCTAAACAAATATACTAATGTATTGCTAACCAGACACAGCCTAAACAAATACATATACTAAGTAATTAAATATATTGCTAACTAGACACAGCCTAAACAAATACATATACTAAGTAATTAAATATATTGCTAACTAGATACAGCCTAAACAAATATATTATCTAAACTCTTTTACCACAAACAAAAATATTGAAGGTCAAGAAGATATCACCTTCCTATAAATAGTTGTTAAGTTACATTTTGTAATTAGTCTTAAGAATATATTAAAATAAAGTGCACGTTTCGGTGCAGCGAAAAAACAATATTATTTTTTTGATTCAATCCTTAGTAGAGGATTTATCTCGCGAGCTCTAAGTGTAACTTTTTTAACTTTTGTTTTAGCATTTTTTATTTGTTTTAATATAAGACAAACTAAACGACAAACATTGTGACGACAAAAGTTAGTTATATAATGTAAACTAGGACTTACCTAAGCTAGAATTATTCTACATATTTACAGGGTGTCCGAGAACTCAACGTCAAGCCAAAACGGGGTGACAGGACTAATTGTAACCATCATGAGAAAAATCAGAAAAAAAATCTATCTCATGCAGCTTGAAAATTATGGACATTTAAAAACACCTAGAAATTTAATCAAACTGTAACCATTTTTCGGTTATTGTGGTTAAATTTTCTAGCACCACAAGCAAAAATAATGACACAATTGCCCCAAGTTTTTAAAATTTAAGACCATTTGTCAAAATATGAATTAGAAATTTTCAAAATTTTTAGATTTTGAAAAGCCCTCCTTTAAAAAAATGTACTAAAGGGACTTGGCAAATGACATTAAAAGTTCGGGCATTTAATCAGGATTGTAAAACAGTACAATACTTGTTAGTTTCATGCTAAAAAAAAAACGAGTAAAAAAATAAAAACCTCAAGTAACCCGACTTTTGCTAACACAATTGACTCCGTTCAAATGTTATTTATTCGCACAAGCTTTTGGTAGGTTCTTAATTTTACGACAAAATGATGAGAGAGAGTGAGATGGACAGTGGACATGTTTGCCATAAGCGAGCGAGAGCTGGTCGTTTGTGCTTTATATTGTTTTGAAAAGGAAATCTGTATTAATAAGAAACAAACAAGGCTACACAGGAATGCAATACCATTAAGCACAAGGTAAAGTATGACTACTATCAAGGCTGTAAGAATGTAGTATATTCGGCTGGGCCGAATCTAAAGTACCCTTCGCGATTGTCACGTATATATGTATATAGTGTATATTATAAATTTTAACTAAATATGCTCGGATATATATGGACCGATATCGCGAAAAAAATAATTTTGCCTTGTAATCACCATGCCAAAAAAGTAATCTAGCATTGAAATTTTCAAGGAAAATTTGGTTTATCTTTAATCTCTGGTATATATGGACCGATATCGTAAATTTTCTTTTTCTGTATTTTAGTAACCTCGTTTTATAATCAAGATCTGATTTTAAGCAAAAACAATTTATTCATGCAAAAATCGGTTTAGACTGTATATCTCGGGTTTTCGATATCGGAAATTTTAATTTTCTCTCTTTGGTAACGTCCTTATATTACCAGAACTACTTTTATGCAAAAAAGTTGTTTAAGTTCGCTTTCGCGACATTTTCATGAAAAAATCGGTTTAGGCTATATATCGGGTATACATACATGTATGGACCGATATAGGAAATTTTCATTTTCTGTATATTAGTAACCTACTTTCATTCCCTTCTCAAAAATGTAAAGGGTATATATAGGGCTGTGATTCGGTTTGAAATTTCTACAATTTTCATTTCCGTTCCTATAAAGTACATTCAGAATCAGCATTGATAGCAAAATTCGATTAAGCGATGTCCGTCTGTCCGCCAGTACTTAACGTTTTCCTCTCGGCTGTGATGTCGGTTCAAAAATCGCTTTTCTTTGCGCAAATCATGTAAATAATAGTTACAACCATCGGGTCCACAAATTAAACTTCTCACCCGTAAACAGTTCTCCAGTCATTTACGTGACCTCTTTGCAGCACAGCCAATGCCACGTAGTCTTTTGCGAATTGAAGTCGCTTTTCCTTACGAGGAGCATTAAGTGGCGGCTTTTTTTGTAACTTTCGGTATTTAAGATTCTTACAGCTTACTCTGCGTACTGATGACTTGCTTGCTTGCTTGGACTCCAGCTTGAGCTCTTATTTTTGACCAGGATAAGGCAAAATTAGAAGAAATTCTGATAATTTTGCTTTTCTCATACGTAGGTAAAGATGATGAAACACTTCCTTTAAAATTTTTTCCATAGCCCTCGGGATCCTTGAAGTAATTGTCGACAACTGTTGGGCTTCCTCCAATTTTTTAGCTATTGCGCGGTCAGAATGCTGAATATCGACTTTAGTTTTTTCCGATAGATTTAACATTTTTTGTTTTGCCATTTTGACTCGTAGATTGATTAAGATGTAATAAATTGTAATAAACAATTGCTTCGTACAAAAAAATCATCGCTTACTTCAAAAAATGTTCTTTAGTTAAGAAACCACTTTTGTGTTTCTAGCTTCCAATATGTAACTTAGTTTTATTAAATTTATGTGCATAATGTAGATAACACACGATATGTTTTTAACAATGTAGATGTCATTTTTCACAATATAAAATGCCTACATGTCGTCTGTTACCTCAAAAACATAGCGTCAGTAAAAAACATGAGCGAAGTCATCTCACAAAATTTCAAATAGAATGTGTTCTATTTTGTCATGTTTAAAGCTTCGTTTAGACTATGCTAATATTTGTCCAAACACAACATATAATGGTTTGGGCTAATAGTATGGTTTGTGACTAATGTTTGGGCATGCGTTTAGATTGCACTAATATTTGTTTAAATTTTATTTGCAGAAATAACAGAAGATTTTGTGTCAGCCATGTTTGGTACAAATATTTGTATATCCCTTTACACTGCACTACTAATTTTATTTGTCCGGTATGTATGACAAACATCTGTCAAATAACGTTGTTGTTATGTTTATGAAATTCATCTGCTAAATAGTATCAAATATCAACAAATACATAATACAAAAAACAAGGTAGCCGCTTCGCTACAACAATACAACAATAAAAAAAACAACAGGTATTTTGTTTGTGTAAAAAAGCGAATTCACACTTAAGCTGTCAAAAATAGTTGATAAAGAACACGACAAAAATTTAAATGGCGCCGAAAAAGGTAAACAAAACTTGACTGCGAAGGTGCCGCCATATTAACCGAATTCGCCTGAATTCGCCAATGCATCCACCTAATAATGAATTCGCCTTGAACAAATATAACTGAATTGAT
This sequence comes from Thecocarcelia acutangulata, assembly GCA_914767995.1. Lineage (NCBI taxonomy): Eukaryota > Metazoa > Arthropoda > Insecta > Diptera > Tachinidae > Thecocarcelia > Thecocarcelia acutangulata. Next base: position 140,019,192 of record OU612094.1, on the reverse strand, counting down.
GTCTATTTTTTAAAACAATATTATTAAAAAAATAAAGGCACATTCTTTGGCAATCTTAAGATTAATGTTTGTTAAAAAGGTAAAAATAAGGCACATTCGTTAGCAATTTTAAAATTAATATATGATAAAAAAAATAATAAGGCAAATTCTTTGGCAATATTAATATTAAGGAAAAAATGATCACATTCATCATTTTCAATTAAAGAGGTGGTTCAGCTCTTCCGCTGCATTTTGTTTTTGTTTGAGCTCACTTAATTCTTTAAACAAAAAACCTCCAAGATTTCTTCTTATGTTTGCAGCATCGTCTTCATTCAAAGCATTAAGCTCACTGACTATGTAGCGTCCGAATTCCTCATTAGGGTTTAAAGATTTGCGCCTGTCCTTAATAGTTTGAACAACATCACAAAATGTTGCCATGACATTTGTCGTTGTGTTGTTCGACAAAGGCGCAGATGATAGGACTGATTCTGTAAAAAAAAGGTTTTCTGATGACAACAATATTAACAATTAATGAATGCATTCTCATTAGTTTACCTTCGCTTTCAGATAAAATATTTAAATTTGTTGTTGTTGCTTGCCGCTGGCTAGCCTCCGCACGTCCAACAAAAGCCATGGAATCAAAATACTTCCACTGTGGTGTATTGTCTGCACCTTGTCCAGGTTTCATTTTTTTTTTTTTTTTTTTTTGTTAAGATAGCCCCGGTACTGAATCCTCAAATTTGACCATTTTGTGGAAGCTTCCTCCGCTGTAATATTTAACATATCGCCAATTTCAGTCCATGCGCTATCCCGCATGGGTTTTTTGTGGTAGTCAGCACTTGATGCATTCCAAATGCAAGGATGGCATTCCACTTCGCCGATCAATTTAAATATGTTTTCTTCGCTCCATTCGTGCGGCATCCTCTTCCTCTTCCTTTTTTTTTTTTTTTTTTTTTTTTGGCAGATCGTGGCGGTTCAATTGCTGCATTGATGTTTTCCATTTTCTTTTAGAAAATATGTTTTATATTAAAAAATTACAAAAAACCGTTTTTTACTTACCAATCTGTCAAACGAATTCACCAGTATTGCCATTTCAACTTATTTAATTTTTTATATGTTAAGCGCTGTCAAAAATAACTGTTGGTAACCCACATTTCTACAATTATTTGTCGCTATTTGTTCCGTCAAAAATATTGTGAGAACAAACAAAATATCGAGCCAAATATTTGTTGCGACCAGCTGACAAAGTGTTTACACTATGCAAAGTTTTATTCACAAACAAATATTTTTTTAGCCAACAAACCAAGGCGAATTCATATCAGGTATATGCAAGAGCAATAAATACAACACTACAAAAAATAAATCTTTTTCAAACGTCAATGGAAAAATATAAACACAAAAAGGAATTCAAAAAAATATATAATAAAAAAAATTTACAAGAAAAGATAAACTTTTAATTATTTCGTGAAACGTTTAACTATTTCGTGAAAATTAAAGTCTCGGATCATAGAGCTCGGAAAGGAGAAAAAGGCCAGCCAGATTGCGGAGGATTCTGAATGATAGTTGCAATTCAAAACCTAAAAAATTGTTTCAAAAAAATTTTTTTTTCAAATTTCTTTAAAAAAAATTTACAATAAAAGAAAAGCTTTATTATTTCGTGAAAGTTTTAATAATTTCGTGAAACTTAAAGTCTCAGAAGATAGAGCTTAAAAAGGTGAAAATGGCCAACCAGATTGGGGAGAAGTCTGGATGATACTTGGCGCTCAAGATACAATAATAATTGTTTAAAATTTTTTTTTTTAATTTGTTTTAATTATTCCATTGACATCTGAAAAAGATTAAAATTAAAAAAAAGTTATCAGCTGCGCTGTCAATTTCACCTGTTATGAATTCGCCTTGCAACAAACAGTCGAAAAATATTTGGTGGCTAACAAATTCGAGTGTTTACACTAGGACAAACAAAATTTTTATAGTTTTGCACAAATATTAGCACAGTCTAAACGCAGCTTAAGCATCTCACATTAGAACTAAATGCCTTACGAACAATTCAGCGGCGGTTAACATTGGGCAGTGTGAGTAGTCGGCTTCAGGAAATTTTATTTTTCTCGAACTTAAGTTTGTCAATGATTTTAACAAATTTTAATGAAAGATTTAATGGAATAAACAACGGGCTTTTATGCGTAATTATATAATAAAAGTCACTTACGGGGGCGGTTCGGAAACTTCTTAGCCTATCAATGAAAGAAAATAGTTTTTCAAAAATATTTTTATTTTTCAATATAATCTCCTAAAACTTCAATACACTTAGTCCAACGCTTTTCTAGCAATTCTATCCCTTGATTAAAATAGTTTTCCTCAAGGTCTTCAAAATAGTGGTTTACAACTGTAATTGCATCTTCATTTGAGCTAAAACGCTTGCCAGTAAGGAATTTTTTTTAGATTTGGGAACAGGTAAAAGTCGCTGGGAGCTAAATCAGGAGAATAAGGTGGGTGGTCAAGCAACTCGTACTTTAATTCGTTGATTTCAGCCATTGTTAAAACTCTTGTGCGCTGGTGCGTTGTCTTGATGAAAAATTATTTTTTGTGTTGTAAGCCAGGACGTTTTTCTCGAATTTGTATATTTAATTGACCCGAAAGGTTGCAATAGTGCTCTAATTTATTATTTTACCCTTTTGCAGATAGTCAATCAATAAAATATCTTTGAAGTCCCAAAAAAAACCGTTGCCATAACCTTACCAGCCGATTGAATTGTTTTTGCCTTCTTTGGGGCACTTCCTCCAGCTTTAGTCCATTGTTTGGATTGTTCTTTTGTCTCTAGAGTATAGTGGTGAAACCATGTCTCATCAACAGTTATGAAACGACGCTTAAAATCCATATTATTTCGCTTAAAACGATCCAAACAAGCTTGAAAAAAGTTCATTCTTATGTGTTTTTTGTTACCAGTCGAACAAATGCGGCACCCATGTTGCTGAAAGCTTTTTCATCTGCAGTTATTCATGCAAAATTAAATGGACGTCCACTACGTGGTTCATCTTCAATGCTTGTACGACCACGTTTAAATTCAGCAACCCAATTTTTTACTGTTGCATATGGAGGAGCACTTTCACCTAACACATTTACCATATCATTATGAATTTTTTGTCCCGATAAACTTTTTTTATGTAAATATTTTTTATGTAAATATCCACGCATTTTTAATTTTTCCATTGTAAAAAAATCGCAGATGCGTCTTTTGTGAACACCTGTTTCTATATAAAGGAGTTACCAGATCGAAACAAAATTTAACATGTGTTCATAGCAGAGACGGAAGTTTCCAAAACACTTAACTTTTTTCTGTTTATACCGCGCTTTTTGTGCTAGGCTAAGAAGTTTTCGAACCGCCCTCGTAGTTTCAGCTGTGTTTTTTCCAACTCCTGCAAAGTAACATTTATGTTAACGTTTGATATTCTTACTTATTCCATCGCAAAACGGAAATACCAGTTTGAATTAGATGTAGACGAAGTCACTTAAAATATTTTATTTATATAGCTAAGCACATACATACACTTTTAATCATATGAATCGTTTAATCAAATGGAACTCTGAGAATCACCACACCTGGAAACTAATTACAGATGAAGAATTATCAGCATTTTTTTTAAATTTTGCTGATAATGGGCGCTCATTTCTGCAAGGAAAAATGTATAGAACTTTGGACGAAAAATTCTTATCCACTTTACCGTGCCACTACCTATGTCACGAAATAGATTTGCGGAAATTTTACGATTCCTTCGTTTTGATTGGCATGCTACAAGAGCAACACGACAATAAGAGGATAAATCTGCGCCCTTAAGAGATGTCTTCGAAATGATAAACTCCAACCTAAGGTCTCATTACCGTCAACATTAATCAATAACCGTAGACGAGCAACTTTTTTTATCTTGGGCCAGTACTCAGATGACCCCTATATATGCATTGCATTGTATAAGAACTGGGAAAATAGGTTGTGAGGATGAGGAAAGAGGGAGTAGTGTTTGTGACTTGAACTTTCCAACGTTATAACAGACAGGAAACACGTCTGCAGGCAACTTATTCCACAGATGAAGCGTACGGCTGAAAAACGAATTCGCTCTGTAATGCGTAGTACGATTCTCCGGGTAATCGGCTACAAATGGATGAGCTCTGGACGATGAAAGCGTGCTGCGTAAAAATGTGCGAGTTTCGGGAACAAAATCCCTTGTTGGGGTAGTTTGGCTTCAAAAGCCAAAGATAATTTTTCCGAAGAAAAATTGCTAGACCTTTTGATTTTTATTTTATTGCCTTCAATGGCAGAGTTTATTTTGTCGCTTTTATGCTGTTTGCCTTCTGCGGCTCTTGCACTCGACTTTTTAACTAACTTTTAATTACTTAAACAATATAAAATAATGTTACAAAACTACAAATTTTAAGAGATAAAAAGTGGTAGAGAAATTAATTTTGGCTCTAGAGAGACGGATAGTCGTTGATTATTAATAATTTGGGCAGACCTCGACTGCAAGTCACTCTACGACTATTAAACTGGGTTTAACATCCCTAATCTGCATCCATTGTAGTAACGATAGAACATAGTAATGCACCTCCACACTGCGTCGATGCTCCAGTAAGTCAATAGAGTTGGATACCCTACTGTCATCGATAAGCTTCTTCGCCCTCTCCTGCACACGGTCGAGTAACCCTAAAATAGACTTTGAGGCACCGGCCCAAACATGAGAGTTGTATTCCATTTTCGTACGGATGTTGGTGGTGTAAATAGTAAGGAGGTCGAATGGAGTGAAGTACATCATACACCGTTTCAAAACCCCGAGGCACTTGAATGCTTCTTTAGAGACACTCCAGCGAAAATCACACTGTATTTTCATTATAAGAACATCAATTATGAGTACAGATCACGCAGCAACCGCGGTCGTTTATTTGTGTGTTAATAAACAACACTTGGTTGCACGAGCGTTGAAAACGACCATGTTTTCACGACCCCATTCGGAAATGAATAGAAGATCACTATTCGGTGAATCGTTCATATTTGGCCTCTTGGCAGCGATCTCTGATAGACTGGGCCTATAATTTAAAGAGTACGAGTGGCAAATGCTGCTGTCAACCGTGAAAGAGTGGATAGGGTTGGAAGTTTGATAGAGTCGAATGCACTTTACGCAATATATGCCTTCTAAGCCAGCTAAATATGGCATAAAAATATGGTGGGCATGTGACTCAACAACATTATATCCACTTCAAGGGTAGCTATACATTGTAAAAATAACGTAAATAACGTAAGAGATACTAACCAACGTATAGTAAAGGAGTTAGTTGGAATGTACAAAAGCTCAGGAAGGAACGTCACAACTCTTTCGCTTGCCAGCAGAGCTAGCTACTTGGAAGTTATCGGTCGTTGGAACCGTAAAGAAAACAAAAGGTATGTTCTCGAAGATTTTAAACCATCCCAAAGCCGCGATATCACGTCTAGCTTATTTGGTTTCTCCGAGGGTATAACTTTGGTATCGTATGTTCCTGCCAAAAACAAGTCGGTTGTTTTCTTGATATAAAACTATAGGTGGTACACAAAACAAACCAGAAATAATTTTATATTATAACGAAATAAAAAGGGGGAGGGGGTTAAGTAATTTCAGTAATGTAGATGAAAATTGTACAATTGAAAAGTCTATTGACGAATATGCTGAAGAACGTAAAACATACAATACTTAAAAGGCTTTAGCAAATGAAATTTAAAAATTAACATTAAAATTTAAAAAAGTCTAATTCATTGCCCAAGGGTTTAATAGTATATTTGCTTAATATTTTAATATAGCTTACAAAACGACCACAGATTACTACCTAGATCAATTTATTATTACTAGTTTCTTCTAATATGAACAATGGGTTTCACTGTGCCTTTTTATATTTCTCTCTAAAAACAAACTTCAAAAATCCATATTAAAAAAAAAAAATAATAAAGAAAAAGAGAATGCAACTAAAACTATCTTGCATTTTTTACATCATGCTACGAACTTATAAAAGTTGAACTAGTTGCTGTACAGTTTATTTTGACACTGACTGTATGTATATTTAATCAAGAAGAATGTGTTATTTAAATTTTTATAGATCATATACAGCATGTCGGACTATTTTGAGGAATTAGGCCATACACCCACCGGCCCCGAAGGTGCCAACGATTTTGATCGCCACTATAAACGTTTGCAAGTATTGGCCATAATGAATGGCATCGATATGGAAATAGAGGTACCGGAAGCCTCGAAAAGAGCGATTGCTGAACTGCCGATACATGAGATTACCATCGATGACGATAAGGAGACATTGGAATGTGCTGTGTGCAAGCAGCCGGCCGAAAATGGTGAAAAATACAAGATTCTGCCCTGTAAACATGAATTCCATGAGGAATGCATTCTGCTGTGGCTCAAAAAGGTAATCTATAACCTATAAATATTAACAGTAAAAGTTATAAACAAATGTTTTTTAAATATATACATATTTTACAGGCCAATTCCTGCCCATTGTGCCGGTTTGAATTGGAAACTGATGATGAGGCTTACGAGGAGTTAAGACGTTATCGTCAGGACGAAACAAACCGTAGAGAAAGGCAAAACAATTTATTGGATTCCATGTTTTCCTAATTACGTAGTTTATAATGCTAAAGCACATACATACATACATACATATGTAAGTATGTGTGTATGCATGTAGTGTATGCTAAATTTGTATATTAAGTTACATATGTATTTGCATATGTATGGATTTGGTTTTTTTAACTGTTTATTAAATATTTATTTATAATAATATTGCAATTTGAGGTAATTTTTTCATAAGAAATAATCAAATTTAACTCTACATTTAGCTGATAAACAAACATTTAAAAATCACTCCGAAAGTATTTTTTCCACAGAAAAATAAAATATGAAATACGTTTTCCGAAATTTTTTTAAAAAATACCTCAAGCTTGAAATTTATTATAAATAAATTTAAATATATATTAACTGCCTGGCCCACTATGTCACTCGACATCGCTCGCTCGCATAAATATCTTTGAAACAAAAACAAATTTTAACATGTTTTTTTTTTTTGTTTGCATGTATTTATGCGTGCGATCGATGTCGAGTGACATAGTGGGCCAGGCAGTAAGCTTTATAAATTGTGACAGGGTGTCAAGAAAATTTATTTAAAATTACTCTATCAAATGGTGTCTGAATAAATTCCGCCTAAAAGTATATTACGATACTTAAATATTTTTTCCTTTAGTCTTAGTTGAACTTTAATAAAATGCTTTAATAAAGTGGTTAAGTTTTTTCATTAAAAGAAGAAATAACATAATGCAAGAAAATTTTACAAGGTGACCAGCTAAAACACTAGCGGTTCTCACGCTTCGTAGCAAAGTACTATTGTAGAGCTTGTACATATTGTAGATTTAGTAAATCTTGGTAAATTTAAAACTTCACAACAACAAAAATTCATAGATTTTTAATTTGCTAAATTATAGCCTATTTACACCAAAGCGAAATCTGCTCATTCGAGATTTCAAGCCAAATCTAGTAGATTTTGCGGATATTTCCCATACAAAATGAAATCTACTTTACGAGTAGATTTCGGCGAAATCTACTCAGTACCAAGTGATGCAACCGTGATTTTGTTCTAAAAGTACCTAAAAATACTACGCTACAACAAAAATTGCACTATAATGTGGTGTATGCATACAAAAATACACACTTTAATGCTGGTGTATTCAGTCTCTGATGATATTGTATTGTCAAACCCGCATGCATAAATTATTTTTGAGCAAATGAAATCTTGCCAGATGTCAAAAAACAGTGGTGTAAACGATATAGATTTCGTTGTAGATTTCAATTCAAATCTACTAGATTTTGAGTTGGTGTAAATACGCTATTAACAGCCTTAAAGTGCGGTCTCCACCTGACATGAAAACACTAACTTTGACGCTAACTTCAAGTTAAAGTTAAGTGTGGACCGCTCATGTTGAAGTTTGGTTAAAGTTATAACTTGGTTGTTAAAACATTTCATTTCGAAACTCTGTTATAACTTAAATTGACAACAGCCTGCTAATTGTAGTTGTTTTTCGCCATTTTTATTTTTTTACTATGAGAAGTTATAACTCTAACATTACTACGTGTCCGCCACCTTAAACAGACAAATATACAAGCAGCAAGTTTTAACTTTATGTTTTACCTGCGTTTCAAGTTAGGTGTAGACTGCATGTTACAATACCAAAAACCGTAGTACATTTAGTAAACGTAGTAACTCCATTTATTTACAAGTATGAAATAGCCGGCAGATTTGACGCCATATTTGTTTTTTTGCTGGTAATAAAATAAATGTACATAAACATTGTTTAAAATGAAAAACATCAAAAAATAAAAGAAAATGGGGAAAAAGTTCAAATAAGAGATGAGATTAGGTATTTTTTTAAGTTTTATCTCTTTTCGCGAAACTCTCAACTGAAAAATTCTTTTGTGTATTTGTGTCTTAAAAATATCTGAACAAATGTCAGCTTTTTCGGTTTTTTACAATACCAAGGAAAAAGTAATACAAAGAGTGAAAACCGCTACTTAGAAAATATGTCTATAGGAAATGCAATTTTATGATCAAACTTAATAGCAGTTCTCACGCTACGTATTAAAGTATTATTGTAGATTTAGTAAATCTTGGTAAATTTAAAACTTCACAACAACAAAGATTCATAGATTTTTAATTTACTATATTAACAACCTCTACAATACCAAAAACCGTAGTAGATTTAGTAAACGTAGTAAGTTCATATATTTACAAGTATGAAACAGCCGGCAGATTTGATGCCATATTTATTTCTTTGCTGATAATAAAATAAATTTACATAACCTTTGTGCCAGTTTACACACATCAAGTTTGACTCGTCAAGTCTTAAGTTTGTGGGAGAACGCGGAAAAGAGAGTGGAAAACGGTGCAGACTTGACGGTACCGTCAAGTTTAAAATGAAAGGTCAAAAATATGAAAACTTTAAGGCAAAAAAACTTAAACTTGACGACACAAAATGTGTGTGGACGTAAATGCCAGTTCAAAAGAAAGTCGATGCAAAATTGATCAAGAAAAGCTGATGTGTATAAATTGGGACTTTGTTTAAAATGGAAAACATCAAAAAATAAATAAAATAAAAGAGCACATGAAAAAAGTTAAAATAAATGATGGGATTAGCTATTTGTTAAGTTTTATCTCATTTCGCGAAACTCAAACTGAAAAATTCTTTTGTATATTTGTGTCGCAATAATATCTGAACAAATGTCAGCTCTTTGGTTTTTTTTTTATTTTTTACAATATCAAAAAAAACCCCTCACACTTAGAAGTTTACAATTGTATTATATTTAAAATCATTTTAAATTCAATACAAAGAGTGAAAACCGCTAATATAGGGTGTATTTTTAAGCTAGATAGAACTTTAAATTGTAAAAAGTAACACAAAAAATTAAATTTTGATGAAACATTTTTTTTATTTGTTTCAGTATACTCTGACAAATCATCATGAATAGACTCACGCTTGAACAACGCTACGAAATTATCCAAATTTAGCAGTTGGCAACTGACCCGTTGTTTTATCGCAAAATTGTGTTCAGCGATGAGGCGCATTTTTGGCTTAACGGGTTTGTTAATAAGCAAAATTGCCGCATATGGAGTGAGACCAATCCACAAGAGACCCTACAGACTCCATTACATCCAGAAAAATGCACTGTTTGGTGCGGTTTTCATGCTGGTGGCATCATCGGACCTTATTTCTTCAAAAATGAGGCCGGAGCTCGCGTTACGGTCAATGGAGATCGTTACCGCACCATGATCAATGATTTTTTGTTTGAAAATATGGATGACATTGATCCGGAGGAGATGTGGTTTCAACAGGATGGCGCTACGTGCCATACGGCGAACGCAACCATCGACTTACTGAAATCAAAATTTGGCGATAAGTTGATTTCGAGAAATGGACCTGTCAATTGGCCTCCAAGGTCGTGCGATTTGACACCTCTCGATTATTTCCTGTGGGGCTACGTGAAGTCACTGGTTTATGCTGATAAACCAGCAACAATTGACGCCTTGGAGGCCAGCATTGTTCGTGTTGTTCGTGACATACGGCCAGCAGTGCTCGAAAAAGTGGCCCAAAATTGGACGTCCAGAATGCGCTTCGTCAAGAACAGCCGCGGTGCCCATATGCCCAAAATCATTTTCAAATGTTAATGTCACGTATTGATCTTTCGAATAAAAAAAATTTTGATTACAATTTAATTTTTTGTGTTATTTTTTACAATTTCAAGTTCTATCGGGCTTAAAAAAAACACCCTTTATAAAGGGCCAATTTCAAAATTTTAGGTTCGTACAAACATTTTTGTTCGTTTATGGGGGTGTTTGCTAGTTTGTATAAATATTTGAAGCTTGTTTGCACGAAAATAAAAAACTTCTATTTTTCGTGCACACATTGTGAATCTGTATGTAAATTTTGTCATTTCAATGAAAGTTTTGCAGAGTGAAGTGGTGGAAGAAGGAGCATACAAAGTGAATCTAGAAAATGTTTTCTTGTAATAATGTTTTGAATTGCGTAAAAGTTTATATTTATTGCGGAAATTAAAAAAATAAAGATTAAACAAGTAAGTGTCGTATATTCGGCTGAGTCGAATCTAAAATACCCTTCACGATAGCCACGTAAATATATAGTATATATTACAAATTTTAACTAAATATGCTCGGATATACATATATGGATCGATATCGGAAATTTTGAATTTCTATATTTGAGTAGCCACCTATTATTACCACAGCTGCTTTTAAGCAAAAAAAAAGTCGGTTTAGACTATATCTCGGGTATATACGGACCGATATCGGAAACTTTTATTTTATGTATTTATATAAAATCCATTTATTACCACAACTGCTTTTAAGCAAAAAAATGTTTGTTTCATGAAAAAATCGGTTTAGACTATATCTCGGGTATACACGGACCGATATTGGAAATTTTCTGTATTTATATAACATCCATTTACTACTACAACTGCTTTTAAGTAAAAGAAAAAATTGTTTCAATGAAAAATCGGTTCAGTCTTTATCTCGGGTATATATGAACCGATATCGGAAGTTTTCTGTATTTAGATAACCTTATTTTACTACCAGACTTGCAAAAAAAGTTCGTTTATGTGACATTTTAACTGCACTATGCAAGAACTATATTATACAAGAAACATTGTAATAATTTACGCAGCGTTTAGACATGAAACTCTTTCACTAAACTCTTTTTTACTAAAACTTATATATTGTTTATTCAGCTTTTTTCGAAAATTTCATGAAAAAATTGTTTACGTTTTCTGAGAGTAAAATGACAAATTGCTAAGCACTGCAAAGAATTATACAAAGTTGCAGTATTGTAGTTGCAATACTGTGTGCAGTATATAAAATTAGCTTCTTTTGCATAATATGAATTGATTTTTTCCTTTCAACGCATATAAAGAAAACAATTAAAGCCTTTTTATAAAAATAATCTTATAAGGCCATGTTACACTATCATACACGATCGTGCGATCTACAAAATAAAGCATGTGTGCTGAAAAAGTACTAAAAATGCAACCGTGCAGCAGACTTTTTGACAAGTCGTGCGATTTGAAAAGTTTTATGAAACTTTTCAAAACATTATGGTCTCTGTGCGATCAGTGTGATATATATTGTGAAAAATATAAGAATATTGTTGGTGCCTCGAGAAAAAAATTTAAGTAATGTAAAATTAGTGTGTTAATAAGAGTTTTTAATTGTTTTATTGTGTATATAAATTATTTCAATCATACTTGTGTAATAGTGTGGCCTACAACGCCATTTTGAAATGATTTTTTCAAGTCGGCCAGACTTTTGAAACAGTTTCCTGTGAATGAATCGTACGATCGTGTAGGATAGTGAATATGTAATAAGTTTGGCAACTCTAATTAGTAAGCAAACAAAATAAGAATGGAGAGAAGTAGAGGCAAATTTTGTGATTTTCACTTTCCTGTATAGACGAGCAAGATATGTTCATGAAAGTCGTCTATTTCATTGAAATTTATATTTACAAAAAGTTCATGAAAGTATACTTTCCTGTGTAAAGGCAACGTTATATACTTAAGGCCGTGATTCTCTATCCTACACAATTATGCGATGTACCACATATAACATGTGTGCTGAAAAAGTACTAAAATTGCGACAGTGTGACAGATTTTTGGACAAATCGTGCGATTTGAAAATGTTCATAAAATGATGATTTCTTTGCGACAGACTGTTATTTATTGTGAAAAATATGAGAATATTGCTGGCGCCTAGAGAAATAATATAAAATTATTATAAAATAATTATTTTACTATGTATATAAATCATTATAGCTCTGGTTTCTACACAACTCTGGTTTTTACATTTGCTGGCATAGTTGCCATATTTGATGATTTATCATCATTTTGGGTGCTGAAAATAACACTTTGACGATTTAAAATCTGTTTTTGACGCTTTTTGTAGATCATATTTTTAGGTACTGTCAAATCTTTTAAACAACCGGATGCATACTACCTTGCAAGGCTCATAAATCCTTACAATATTATAAAAGAAAAAAGTGTATTTTTTCTAACATTCCGATTTCATCGTAGAACTCGAAAGACGAGAAATTTAATACGAGTTAAAGTAACGAAGCCTATTAAACTAGTAAAATTTCTTTTGTGTTATAAGCATGAAAATCCTAGATTTTTGGAATAAAGTATCCATCTATGACTAAGTTTGTAGCAAAAATATTAGTCTTATCGTATTCTGCAAATGTGTAAGTTTGCATCCAGGAACGTAACAAAACCAAAGTGAGAAATTTGCTGAAGATACCATTAAATGTCATGTGTATACTAAAGACCAACTGTGTTGTTATAACTTAGATATGTCCGATTTAACAGAAATATTTAGTATAATAATAGTTACATTTATTAAATGAAATTTTATTTTAAATTCATGTTTGTTATTTGCTGTATTAGCTTTATATGCTTTTTATTATTGTTTTTCAATACTTTACGCAAGTTAACAGTTCATTCTGACATATGAATATGTAATAAAGAAAAAATTGTGGTAGATTTTCAAATTAATATTACTATTTTGAACATTCTTAAATTAAATAATCCTGAAAAATACATTGTTGAAAAACGAAATGGAAAATTTGCAGCTGTATTAAAAAATGCTAAATTTAGCAGCAAAAATTCCCAATGCCCGTCTACTCTCATTTCTATTCCGAACAATTTTTTGTTCTTTTAATCACACACGAGACTAATTCACGTGGCGTAACATGTACACAGCATTGTGTATACATTTGATTGCTTGGCTTGTGTTTTTTTATTGTTTATGTGCTGCTTGTGCGGGTATACAGCTGGTTGAAAAAATCATGCCGACAAAATCCCTTTCATCATCCCGTTCGCCCACAAGCTATAGAAGAATTATTCTCATGTGTTCTAGCATATTGAAAACAAAAACGTGATTAATTTGTTTAAACGGCCGACTGTTAAGTAAAACAACCTTTTAATTTAATCGCTCAACATCAACTGACTCATGTTCTTTATTTCATTTTGATTCATACTTAAAAACCACCACCGAAAATGAATGGTGCAATACATGTACAACTTAAATATTAAGAGAGAGAGAGAGAGAGAGTAAAGATAATAAATGTATATATTTTATGACAATATGTAGATAAATATATGTACAAACTTAAACATTAAAAGAGAGAGGGTAAATATGATAAATGCATGTGTATAATAACAATATGTAAATAAGTATATAAGCAAAGCATAATGCCAGCGTGACTGACTTAAAACAAGGTTGTGTGTACATACATACATATATATAAATCCATGCTAATAAGAACTGTAGCTGCCGCCAATGTACGTCAAATGTACAGTAGGCACAACATACGAATACTACTACAACTCGTCCATCCTGACAATAAGATCCCCTGATCTCTAGGCTGATAATCGTGAAATTTGTTACTATTAACCTTTGTAACCGCTGAACCATGGTCTAAGATTACCCACTGCCCAGACACCACTGTATGGTGTGCGCGACTGCTGAAACCCTTCAACATCCTCCAATACATACCTGTCGTTCCGCAATACTTTTGAGATCCGATAAGGGCCCTTAAATTTAGGTAACAACTTCCTCGATGCCCCTGGCTGCGAATCGAAATTTCTCACCATGACGTAGTCGTCCCTAGCATATTCAGTTGGCGGTTTTCTTCTTTGGTCAACGTAATTTTTATTATATGCCTGTAACCGTTCCTGTGCCTTGCCCGCGTCTCTTCTAATCTGGTTAACATCTACTTTTTGTCCGTTCCCTTGTTCAAAGTCAATCAAGTTCTCTTTCAAAGTGTCTAGAATTCCACCTTTTTGAGCTACGCCAAACAACATTACACTGGGGTACTCGTTAATCGACCTATGTCTGGTATTGTTAATACAAAATTCGACAGTTTCTACAACATTGTCCCAATGGAGACCCTTTTCCGAATTTGATAACTTTGCAATCATTGGTCCTAAACTCCTATTAACTCTTTCGACCTGTCCGTTAGCCTGCGGCGAAGCCGTTGCAACCTTAATATGTTGAATATTGTTATCCTCAAGAAAAATTCTGAAATCTCCAGACGTAAAAGAACTTCCTCTATCTGATACTATACACCTTGGGCGACTATATGACCTAAAGTAGTCTCTAAGAGAAGATATGACCTCCCTGGTGTTTGTGGTTCTGGTTGGGTATAATCTTACAAATTTTGTGGACGCGTCTATTATAACAAGCAAATATTTTCTTGACCTACTATTATCCACTGGTCCAAAGTGGTCAATATGTATGACATCAAATGGAAGGTTTCCTTTAGGGATATTATGAAGAAATCCCTCCTCACGTCCAACGTTCGACGAAAAAGCAATGCATCTTAAACAGTTCCTTATATGTTTTTTAGCCTTTTCACGCATTCCAGGAAACCAGTAGGTTTTTCCCATTAAATCGGTCATGTTATCCACCCCAACATGACCCATCTCATCATGATATTTGAACATCACGTGGTCTTCCATATCACTGGGTACACAAAACAATACAGTATCATCTTTCTTTCTATATATAACCCCGTTCCTCATCTCATAGAGTTTATCTTCGGACTTTTGCAACGATTCTCTCAGCTCTGACAACCTTTGATCCTTACCCTGGCATATTATTAAGTTTTCCTCAAAAGTATTTGTTTCTAAAACTAAAATATTACTACGACTTAAGGCGTCAACGTGTTGCATTCGTGTGCCACGCCGGTGTTCCAGTGTATAATCGTAATTTTGTAGCTCTAAAGCCCACCTTGCAATCCTGGGGTTCAGTTCTTTTTTGTTCAATGTTAACGTCAACGAATTGCAGTCCGTCACTATTTTGAACTGTATACCCTGCAAGTAGACCCTAAAACGTTTCAGGGCACTCACAATTGCCAACGTTTCCAGCTCGAAGCTGTGATATTTAGACTCTGCCTCTGTTGTTCTTCTAGAAAAATAGAATACCGGGTGCATCTTATCGTCCTGTTTTTTCTGCATAAGAATAGCTCCCAATCCTACAGAGCTAGCATCACAGTGTAGTTCAGTTACATCCCTAGGATCGTACAATGCTAATATTGGAGCCTCCAAAAGTTTTCGCTTGAGCAGTTCGAAACACTTAAGGTGCTCAGCCCTAAATTCAAATTTGTTACTTTTCCTAGTTAGATCATACAGAGGTTTCGCCAAAATGGAAAAATCTTTGATAAACCTACGAAAATAAGAGCAAAGACCTAAAAAGCTCTGTACCGACTGTGGCTTATTCGGAATTGGAAAATTCTCAATTGCATGTAAGCCCTTATCATCCGCTCTTATTCCATTTCCACTAATCGTATAACCTAGGTACTTAACCTCTGACTGCAAAAATACACATTTGTCTAACCTAAGTTCAAGCTTATTTTCTACAAGACGTCTGAAAACTTCCTCTAATATTCTAAAATGCTCTTCCAAATTATTTGTGGCTATCATTATGTCGTCAAGATATATTATAACCTTGTCATTCCGTACCATGTCTGCAAAAACTTTATTTACAAAACGTTGGAAAACTGACGGAGCATTTCTCAGACCGAAGGGCATTCTGAGAAATTCATATTGACCTAAAGGGGTAATAAATGACGTATATTTCACAGCATCCTCGTTCATATATACGTGAAAAAATCCATCCTTTAAATCGAGTTTTGTAAAAATTGTTTTACCAGCTAATCTGTCTAATAAATCGTCTATCAGAGGAATCGGATAATTGTCTCTAGCTGTCACCTTATTAAGCCTGCGATAGTCAACGCACATTCTTAATTCCCCCGTTTTCTTCCTTACCAAAACTATTGGAGAAGTAAATTCCGATTCGCTAGCACGTATATAACCCTTAGACAAATATTCGTCTAAAAGCCTCTGTAATTCAGTTCTCTCAGAATACGACAGTCTTCTTGGAGGACAGTTGAAAGGCTTCTGATCTTCCAAAACTAGTCGCATTTCACTCCTTATCATGGGTTCAGTTGGTCTCTCAGGTTTCATGTAACACCTATCAAAAATTTTGCCGAATGTTTTCCTATCTGGGTGAGATATACTATCACCTATTTCATAATCTGTTCCATCAGACGAATACTCAATTGCCATAACAGACCTAATAAATTCCACATCGCCTTCAGATTCCTTATTATCTGTACACTGATTTACTTCATTTTCCATCTCACACACTAGCTTAAATTTACAAGCTTTTAAAAAATCTCTGCCTAAAACTGCCTGAACACCCATGGACTCATCCGGTACTACACCTATTTCAAAATAAACTTTACTTCCGTTTATTATTACGTAACACACTATAGTCCCAAGGACCTTCAATTCACTTTTATTAATTCCATAAAAACAATGTAAAAAATTATCATTCAACTTCAATTCATCTGGTAAAAGAGATTTTTTTATAAAACTGATTGGACTCCCAGTATCTAAGAGGCATTCTAAGGATAAAAATAAAATATTGTTATCACTACCTACAAATAACTTAAAGTACCTTACATAATTTTCACCATTCAGCAAATGTATGTGCGCATCTTTTCTTTTTGGACATCGGGCGACGAGGTGTTGAGAGCTACCACAAGCATGGCAGGTGCCTGGCTCACGTTTGGGTTTCTTGCAATTAGCAGCATAGTGACCAAGAGAGTTGCAATTATAACATCTGACATCTTGTTTGTCTACAGGCTTAATGTGTTGACTGAAGGGACGACTCAATGTGATTTTTGAAAAAGACTGTTGCAACTGTAGTTTATTCTCGAAATTCTGCATTAGAGCTTGAGTACGTAATTGAGGATCTGGAATTCCCTCGATAATGCAATCCACCAGTTCGTCTTCGTCCAGTTTTATTTGATTTGCCAATATCATTTTCTCATTGAAATATTCGGTAAAATTTTCTCCACATTTCCACTTACGACTTTCAAATTTGCGGCGTAGCGTCATCTTGCACTCTCTAGCTCCGAAAAGTTCTTTCATTTCAACCAATAAACTGCCGACAGATTCTGATGCAAAACTAGACTTTGACTGCAACCATAAGAGGGCTTTTCCCTTTAGCTTGCTTAACATCAATGCACGCTTCATATTGTCACCAATGGAATATGCTTCAGATATACTGTTCAGTTGAACCACCCATAAATCAAAACTGTTGCTTCCATCGTATTCAGGTAAACAATCGCGGAGAATACTGAATGGAATAGTATCAACACGTTGTACAGACTGCTCTGAATCTAAACCAATTTCTACTTCTTTTTGCGTTTCAATATCAGCAGTTTTCTTCAGTAACTCATTTTCTCTTTTAAGTAGATCACGTTCTCTTTTTATTAATTCCAGTTCTTTTTTCATCAGCAGCATTCCGTCATTTTCAGCCAAAACATGTTCTTCTTCTTCTTCCTCACCACCGGTAGCTTCATCAAGCAGGGGACACTGACCACGTTCTTCTACTGGAACAGCATTTATTCTAGCGGCCAGAGCGCTTTTAGTACCACTTGCTGGTAACCCAAGTTCGCGGAGCCAATGTTTTAATTGCACGAGTGTAAAATTGGTTGGATCAATCGTTTCCATATTGAAAAAAGATGAAAAATTCGTTCTTGTATTTCCACAAAAAAAAACTAGTCTTTTCTGAACACTATTTTTCTTCACAGTCGTTTATTTCTACCTTTAAGTTATTAACACTCCTTCTTATGTACAGTCGTTTTCGTTTTTTAATGTACTTTATTTTCCTCCTAATGTATAATTCTCCGTTTCTTTCTTCACTGACGCTCGTTTTTTTCTTTCTTTATTAGCACTCTTTTGCAAACGTTTTTTTTTGTTTTCTTACTAACGGTCTTCTTTATTAATATTCTTTTTTCTTCACTGACGCTCGTTTTTTTTTTCTTCCTTTATAAGCACTCTTTTGCAAACGTTTTTTTTTTCGTTCTGTTACTAACGGTCTTTTTTTTTTTTATAATATTAACAGTCTTTCTTATTAACACTCGTTTTCTGTTTCTATTTTCAAATTAAATTAATATATTCTTATTTTCTTTAAAATCGTTTCTTTCATATTTTATTAACACCAGTTCTCTTCATTTGTGCACTCGTTTTCTTTTCGTTTAATAAATTCTCCAAATTCTATTTTTGTTCTTAGATTGTTTGTAAAAAAAACTTGTTTTTATTATTCACATTTAATTTAAAAGTTTCTTATTTTAATTTTCAAATTGTTGCTTTTTTTAGAACGAACGTCACTTTTTCACAAACAAAGGCAAATTTCTCGCATACAACTGTCTAAAAAAAAATATGTAAAAATTTTTTTTTTTCTGTCTTTTATTGTTGTTGCGATCCCACTTCTGATATTTTAAACGGCCGACTGTTAAGTAAAACAACCTTTTAATTTAATCGCTCAACATCAACTGACTCATGTTCTTTATTTCATTTTGATTCATACTTAAAAACCACCACCGAAAATGAATGGTGCAATACATGTACAACTTAAATATTAAGAGAGAGAGAGAGAGAGTAAAGATAATAAATGTATATATTTTATGACAATATGTAGATAAATATATGTACAAACTTAAACATTAAAAGAGAGAGGGTAAATATGATAAATGCATGTGTATAATAACAATATGTAAATAAGTATATAAGCAAAGCATAATGCCAGCGTGACTGACTTAAAACAAGGTTGTGTGTACATACATACATATATATAAATCCATGCTAATAAGAACTGTAGCTGCCGCCAATGTACGTCAAATGTACAGTAGGCACAACATACGAATACTACTACATTTGTATGTTTGATTAAATTGCGTTTGCATGTGTTTGTATTTTTATGGTTTAGGTGCAAACGGTTTGCGTAGTTTATTTGACCTTTAAGTGAATTTTGATATCGTTTTTCTAGAGTTGCTAGAAAAAAGCAATGTTCGTTTGTATAGCAATACGCACCATTGTACGTACGTATGTATGTACATATATTAGGATAGGTCGATTTGGAAGGGCCAAAATTTGTCGATATTGTGCCATCGATTTTTCAATTGCTTTGGTATGAGGAAAAAAAGTTCCGTTACAAAATAACAAAGTAATAGTTTTCAAGGCAACCAAATCTCAATTTTTTTATTTTTTCTCAACAAAGCATATTTTAAAAATTGGAAACGTAAATTAAAAAGTAGACTATGTGTGGGCTTTTAGATATTGTTTTTTTTTTCAAATCGGACATTTTTTAGTGTAGTTCAGTGGCGCAAGAAATTTGTGCAGAAAAATCTTCATTTGGTAAATAAATCTTGATTTTCAAAAAAAATTAAATGGTTTTTATATGTTCATTTTAAACGCAAAACTAATGCTTTAACAAAGAAGATAAAAACTAAAATTTAATACAATCATGTAACGCTCCAAAATTAGTAATATATGTACAAAAGATTTGCAGCCAAACTTCGTTGAATATTGAAAAAACTACACATTTATTAGAATGCCAAATCTGCAAATACTAAGTTTGTATATTCATATATATCTTATTCTACTATTTCATATATATCTTATTCTTCTTGTAATATCTTCAAAATCTTTATTCTGGCAGCGCTGACGTTTTTCTTAAACAAAATTTCGCCTATTTTTGCGATCGCCAAGGCGAATTTATACTTATTATTAAAAATTTTGATTTGGCAATGCTGTAGAATAGACCAAAATATCAAGGCAAATTTACGTATCTCCATGCCTGAGTGTTTACTAAAGTTAATTTTCTAATTAAAGTTAAAAAAAGATCAGATTAGAGCTATATGAGTTTTATTCCAAAAATAAACTGTGTTATTGTGAATACTAGTGAACTTTCTCTGTTAACGCGACTTTTCGCTTTCGTTTTGTTCTGCATTTGAGAAAAATGCCCAATTTAGTTTTTTCTAAAATGGTAGATCAAGATTTTATAGCATATTCATTTAGTAATACCTGTTGTTGTCCAAAATGCCGTATTAAATATACCTTTTATTTCGACAAAACAAATAAAGGTAAGAACATTTTCCTTTTCAATGCATATTCATACAGCGCAAACAATACCGTTATCCAGTCTTTTTTCTATATTATTCGTGTCGAGAGTGGCCACTTGTTAAGTCTGGTAGTAAAGAATAATTTAAATTTGGTAAAACCACTGGTAACTCTGCTGTTCATGTTGTTTCTGTTGTAATTTTATTTGTATACTTTGCACAGAGCTGCCGTTTTCGGTTATTCCTAACCTAAGTTGGTAAAGTTTTTTTGATTTTTATAACTTGCTAAACTAAAAGGGTATATAACTGTAGAGAGTATATATAACTTTGTGATTCCGTTAGTAATTTCTACAATTTTCATTTCCAACCATATAATGTATACATATTCAGAATCAGCATTGATAAAAAATTCGATTAAGCGAAGTCCGTCTATCGTCCGTTGAAATACCGTTTCTGAGAAAATCATTGCAATCATAATTTCTTTCACCATTCTTGTACCCCACCGATACATGTGTTTTTTTTATTGAAATTCAGTAAAATCGGAGCGCATATAGCTGAGATATATCCAGAATTCCAAAGAAAGCCATATTTTGGAATTTTGTATGAAAATTTTTGAAAAAAAAAAAACGGTTTGGCTTCAAACTTCACACAATTGTTAAACATAGCGATTAAAATGCAAAAAAAAAATTATATTGGTCCATATATACCCGAGATATAGCCTAAACCGGGTTTTTAATAAAAATCTGGTATAAGCAAACTTTGACAATTTTTTTTTCTTAAAAGTAGTTCTGGTAATAAAAGAATGTTATTTAAATATGGAAAATTAAAGTTCCGATATCGGTCCATATACACCTAAACCGATTTTTTACTTAAAATGTCGCATAAGCGAACTTAAACAACTTTTCTTGCTTAAAAACAGTTCAGGTAATATGAGGATGTTACCGAATACAGAAAATTAAAATTCCCGAGATATAGTTTGAGCCGATTTTTTGATGAAAATTTTTTTTTAGCTTTTAAACAGTTGTGTGTATAAAAAGAGGTTATTACAGATGTAGAAAATAAAAAATTTCGATATCAGTCCAGATATACCAGAGATATAGCCTAAACCAATTTTTTAACGAAAATTTCGCGTAAGCGAACTTAAAATTTTTTTTTTTTTTTTACTTAAAAGCAGTCGTGGTAATAAAGAGGTAGAGTGGAGAAGGGTATTTTAGATTCGACCCAGCCGAATATACACTCTCTCTTGTTTAATTTAGAGGGGTGTGCGTGAACTGGACTTATGCGCGAATCATAATTATTTGACGGGCTTATCTCTTATAAAAGAAAAATTATTTTTATACATTAATAAGTTCGTGCACAAACTACAGCTTTTTATTAATTTAAACATTTCGTCATTTGTTAACATATTAGTAAGCAATTTTTTTATGTGCAAAGGAATTACATTTGTTACAATGTGTTATAGGTAATAAAGTGAAAATATTGTTCGTATTTTAAAATTCCCAAATTTGATAGTTAAAAAAATTTTTGACTGCAATAATTATGTTGCTGGCAGCACTGCTTTCGCATGTTTTGTTATTTCCTTGTTTGGCTTAAGTATGTTTTCTGCTCTTTATTCATTCTTTACCTTCTAGTTTTGCAATGAACTTCGTGCAGTGAAAATTAAAGTTTTGTGAAATTGAAAATTGTATTCTTTTGCGAAAAGTTGAATTCTTTTGTGAAAAGTTATATTCTAAACGAAAAGTGAATCAAATAATCATTGAATAACTTTATGTGGACAATTGTAAATTAATTAAAAAAGCAAATATATTAAAAACATTGAATTGCATTAACAAACAATATACTGAAAATGGAAGCAAATAAAAGTAATCAAAATAAATCTTTTGGTGGCAATAACTTCATAAAACTATTTGACAGCCGCTTTGTGGCCAATACCTTAAACAATTCGTCTCGTTGTCATCGATGCAGGAATGAATTTTCGTATTATTACGATATTCCTAACAGATTCGATGCGGGTAAGAAATTGTTTGTTTTCTTTATGTTGTTTTTTTTAATTGTTGTTATGAAGGAAATGTTAAAGCAAATAACCGTTAGTGCCACAACATCTGTTGATGGTACAGGGTGTTCAGTTATTAGATTGTTTTTGATTTGGTCATCTTTAAAATTATAATTATTACAACTTCTTAATTTACAATTTCATTTTGCATTTCTTTTTATGCCAGACGGCTTTAATTTTGTGTATAATTTACATATTAAAATAGTTCAAGATTCTTCTTGAACTGCTTAATAATTGTACATATTGTAAAAGTCCAGTTGAAGAAGAAAATGTAAAGTGGGAAACTTGGTGGAAATGTATAGTTTCCGAGGTATTTACCTCTGAAGTTTGGATACATGTAGGTACCTATATGGAATTGCAATTTTCCACCACACGAAGCCGCTGCTCGTTATGTCGTAGAGGAGGAAATCCCAAATGTTTGGGGTGTAAGGGGAAGTTTACGAAAATCCTCGAATGTTAGTAAACAATCAACTTAGGATTCCAGACAACATTGTGACATTATGGGAACAAAGTATAAAAGATAAATTTGTTTTGCCGATTTGGAAGTAGTTGGATGCCATTCTGACAGGATTCAAACTTCTTTAAAGTGCCTACGCGGTGTACGGCACATCAAATGGATTTTTTTCAATTTAGAGAAGTGTGCTTAAACTGAATTTAAACCTAAATTTTTATACTGTTTGTATGTGCACATACATGATTAACTAAATTGGAGGCAAAAAAAAAACACAAAAGGCTTTTATATATAATTAAAATATATGCAGTTTTTAAGTATTCTATGACAAGGCTAAAAACTGAAACATATCTATTTGGTCACTTCAGGTGACACAGCTTATGTACAAACTTATATACATATGTAGGTAGGTATATCAACCGTAATAAGTCTAAATCATACATTTAATAGTTTATTGCTTATTTCGAAATGTAGTGTGACCTGCTTCTTGATTAATTACTGTTTCCAGGCCGCTTTGCATAAAGCGCACTCACTTCATTGTGGTTTTTGGAGTTATTTTTTGCCTATTTCTCCTTTAACTCTGTTATCAGTAATCCAGGTTTCAGACCTGGTATTGACGTAAATTGTCCATAAGTTTTTAACAAAACTTAGATCAGATGATTTTGTTGGCGGTTACATCAAATGACGCCAGCTGTTTTGATAGAAGCGAAACTGGGCTCTGTTAATCAGTTTTTCCGCACTTTAAACAGATTGGCTTTTAAATATCGGGGTAAACATAGTTGTCCATGGAGTTTTCAAAAAACTGCAAATTTCCAACCTCACTTGACATATAAGCCCACACCATTTTGCACTGTCATGTAGATTCACTAACACATGCATATGTACATATCTATGCAAATGTCAGCGTTTCCAGAATGAAGATTTTTCCTTAATTGTGAAGATTTTTCAAGTACAATAAGATTTGACGATCTTTTTCACAAAATTAAAATTTTTGAGGCTTATAGCGTTTTCTTTCCTAAGAAATGTGTTACAATTATTCTACCCTTTGCCCGTTTTTATCTCGTTTTCTAAAAAGCCACAGCGAGTTTATCGTTAAAGGAGTCACTTATTTTGAAAGTGGTTTAAGTCCATTTATATACTTATGTATATATAAACTTATTTACTTATTTAATTAATCGGCAGAATGAATTCTGAGACTAAATGAAAAAAGGAGCATTGGCAGCGTAGGCCATCAGCTCTATTTTAAAAAATATCCATAAATGTAGGAACGTTATAGTGCTGAGCATATAGAAAGTGTTTATTTTGCTTTTATATATTCTTCATATACGGCTTTATTAAATTTTAAGTTTTGTTGTTTTGGTATATTCGTAGATTATAAAATACTCTTGCATGTTGTTCGTAATCAATAATCCCTGTACAGTGAACCGAATTTACTCTCATACTAAATGAAAGCTAACGTCGACGCCTTGGTTTTCAAATATAAACCATTTTTGTATCTTTGTTGGCTTTCAAGATATGAACGTAAGCGTGTTAATTTTAAAATTACGCTCTTTTCTACTACAGGAAGTTGTTTTTATTTCAAACTATTTAACTGTGGCTAAAAAACAAACACGCTGTATACATCTTCAAAGCTAAGACAAAGGGAATTTGGGGAGATACTTTCTTATTCTCCTGAGCTGTGCAACCTCATTTGATGAAAATAAAAGCGAAAATAGATGTACATATGTATCCCTACAATAATATACATACTTTTTAAAACTAGGTAAACGGAAATATTTCTCCTTTGTGTTCGAAGGAATACACCAGCTTTAATTTGTTTTAAAACTTTGACCGAAACGAGTCAAAAGTAGGTTTTGTCTGCAAAAATATATAACTGATTTTTATAAAATTCAAAATATCTATATACAGCCATGTGCTGAAAAACGCAAAATGTTTAAATCACTTGTTAGGTTAAAATCGCAAATCACAAAGTTTGTAAAACTTTTTTATTTAATAGATTAAAATTCAATATTTTTTTCCTGAAAATACATAAAAACAAGTCAAATTTTATTTACACGCTTCCAGTTCCACGGTTTGATAATTCATTTTCATATTATAAGCAAGTTCACTTAGAGTTCACTTCATCATTTGCTTGCTGGTTGAAATCGTAATCACATTTTTTTTTGCGAAATGTGTGTTTCAGCATATGGCTGATAACTTCTTTAAAGCTAGGACAAATAGTGTTTGAGGAGACAGTTTTTTCCTCTCCTAAGCTGTTCAACCTACTTTGATGAAATTGAAAGCAAAAATAGATATACCTAAGTATGTAAAAAAAAAGACTTTTTTGATACCAGAATCGAGTGGATGATACTTAATCTCCGAAACTTTTGAACCAATTTTGACGAAACTTAAATATTAGCTTAATTTATATATAAAAGGGCACACATATATTTTAACTCGCACAACATGCAGGATATTTAGTTTTTATTGATTTTTGTTTCTTTTTAATTTAGATGAATTTTTCTAAATTTACAATTTTTGCCATAAACACTATTGCATTTTAAAAACTTGGCATTGGTAAGGAACCCAAAGTGCGAAATCTGATACGCGAATTTACTAAACTAAGTAATTTGTATTTTTTTCATTACCAATGCCGGCAGATTATATTTTCTCGATGCACCAGCATTTACCAGAAAAACGTTTTTAATTTCACTGCTGTTGGCAACGTTACGTTCCCAGAACAAAATTGCATTAGCTTTGGCATCTTTTGGCATTGCAACAACTTTGCTAGATTAAAATTTTCGAACACTACCATTACAGCGTCAATTCAATGCGACCCCAATATGCAATATTTGCAAAACATACGGAATAGGAAAATTGCTGAAACGTTGCGGAACTATTATTTGGGATGAAGCTTTGGATAGGAATATGAAAGATGTTCGAGATAATTCAGAATTATTTGGTGGTTCTCAGGCGATTTAAATCAACACCTGCTTGCTTGAAGTACCTATCTTTGTGGAGGTTCGTTAAGACATTGAAACTTTTCACCAACGTTCGTGTTCTGTTGCAAACTGAACACGAAATGCTGAAAAGTTACAGTTACTGAGTATTGGAAATGGGGCAAAATTGGATTGATAATATTGCCAAATGATTTCTGTTATATTGTGCAATCAACAGATGAACTGATTGAACATGTTTTCCCTAACATTGCACAAATGCATAAGTCCCGTTCATGGTTAAGTAATACAACAATTTTGGCAGCTAATAGAAAAGATATCAATAAAATAAACATGACTATACAATCTAAGGTTGCTGGCAAGATTTTGTGAAATACCAGACAGAGTTCTTAATTCTTTAGATTTACCTAGATTGCCTCCACATACTCTTCAGTTGAAAGTTGAAGTCACCATCATTCCATTTGAATTTAAATGACTTCATTACGTGGCATTTTTTCTTTTTTTATTCTTAGACTAGTACTCAGGGGATAACCCCTAGGAATATTGGTTATGAGGAGGGGAAAAGAGGGAGTTGTGATGATGGTTTTGAAATCGAAGTCGTAATGCATCAGTGGAGAAAACATCCACATACCCAGGAATAGGGTTTCTTCGTTTAAAATCATTATGTACATATTCTGAAAACGCTTCTAAGAGTTGTAGATGGTGGTCCTACTGCCTTCTGCATTGCTTTTGCTTCCGTTAAATGAACTCGTTGTACAGATAAATAGGGCGAGAAAAATTTTCAGCTTCATTGTCCGCTAATATATCGTCCATTCGTACCAAATTTAGAAGCTTTAGCCTTAACCGTTCTCTAAATATACAAAAATCAATATTACTTTTGTATGGGAGGTACCATGTCCATTTTCGCAACCTCACCCATTTTTGTCTGATAATTTACATCGACCATCATGTTATGTATACTAAATTTATTTAGCTTTAAACGTTCTCGAAATGTACAAAAATTAATATTTACTTCGTATGGAACATACCACGCACTCTTTCGCTACCTCTGCTATTTTTTATCTAATAATTTATATCAACCATCAGGCCATTCGTACTAAATTTAGAAAAGTGTGCACTTGTTTTTATAAACTTAAGGCCATTTACATAAAAATTTACAAATTTACTTTTTTTTGAGTTTTGAGTTTTTAGTGACTTGAATAGGTACATTTCGTCATAAACAATTAATGGACTTGTACACTTCATACAAAAAGATATCGTCATAAACATTTAATGGAACTGTAGTATTGACAGCTCCCCTTTAAAAAAGGAATACTTATAAATGCAAGAAATATATACAGTGTTAGATTTATGGAAAGAAGAGCTTATTTTACTTTTATACATACTCATTCCCAGCGTTGTCATCTTTGAAATTTCAAAACGCACCAAAATAAGGAAAAAAGTGCGTTATTTCAACAAAAATTTTGAAATTTTTCCTTTCATTTTTAAAAACCTATTTTGTATTTAAGAAGTATAACATTTTTACATTAAAATACGATAATGAAAGCCTTTTAGGCGACTATAATACAATCAAACTGGGTTTGATAGCACCGCCTGTGGCTTGCTATCAAATTCGTTCAATAGCTAGAATACGTGTTTGTCAAACTCGGCTTCTAGTACGACTCCGTTAGTTTTATTAAGATAATTATAACGATATTTTATCAAATTTATTATTAAGCAATATCATTTAATTATTTTTGCTGTTGACTGAAATCATCAGTTACTTTTACTGCCTATTAGCAGGGACACAAAAATACAGCTGCTTAACGCCACCAAAATTTATTGCAGGAGCATACAACCAGTACTGTGGAAAGAATTTACGATTATGGCATCACTAAAAGTTACCGAATCGCACTACAAGCCTTCAAATTCGATTAATAGTAATTCTATCAAACACAGTGCACATTTCATTTGTGTTTTCGTAATCGATGTCTTTAAAAGAATTTATCGAAATGTATAAAAATTTCCTAGAATTATAATAACAAATAAAAGATGAAGTTTACCACAATCAATATTTACAGCAAACGTTTTGGAAAAACTTTATAATTTATTTAATAAGTTTCTAATTTCTCAATTACCAAACCTGTAACGAATTCACGAGCCGTCATAAATACGAATTTCACTGTTCAGAGACTGCATTTATTGTAATATTTGACAAACTTGGCTTGATCGTTTAATAGCAAAACACTCTAAAAGCAGCAAGTTTTATAGAACGATATGTTTATTTTTCTTTCGAGAGCGTGTACTCGTATAATATACAATAGCAAGATTGTCTTACTTTGTTCATATAACATGGTACGTTTTCCACGTCAAAAGAAACGTAAAAATTATGGACCTTGATTCAACTTTTTTCTCACATTAAAACAAAAACTCATCGAAAATGTAAAAAAGCGCACCCCGCACCGACGAAAGAATTTTTCGCACTAATAATTTTAAAAAGCACCGAGTTGACAACGCTGCTCATTCCTATTAAGCTTTAAGTCTCTAAGAAAATAGTTGGGTGACGTGTTCGTGAATATTCTGTTTCTTGAGGTTGAAATACTGAACAATCTGATAGGACGTGATGGCCGGTAAACAGGCACCCGTATTTGTTATATTTTGGATGAATATTTACTAAACATGCGAGAAAAAGGTGTGCCGTGGTCTAGAGGCTGCCAGCGATTGAAAAGCCAGCCAACTTGGGTCCAATTCGGTCCCGTTGTATTGCCTGGGTATGATACTTATCTCAACAGATCTACATATCACTGGTTCAGAGACAATCCAAGAATCGGATAAAGGATTCCAATGCGCTTACATCTGCCTAGATGCAAAGCCCTTATATAAGAAGAAAGTGCTCAACACTTCTCATCTCTGTAGCTTCCACAGAAGTCATTAAATGGAAAATTTTATTTTCTCTTCTGCGTCCTTATGTGGCAATTCCCCGTCAGGGCCGCCACAGCATAACGCAACCTCCTGATAGTTCTCCTGTTGTCATATCTGGGCCATGTCATCATTGATATTCGGCAGGTATCCTCAATAGACCATCTGTCTGAAGCAAGGTATAAAATTCTACTCGCGAATTGAATTTTATTTAATTCTCTCGTTTTTAAATTTTACTTGCGAATTGAATTTTATTTAATTCTCTCGTTTTGAAATTTCTATTCCCGAATTTAAAAATAAAATTCGCGAGCAAAATTTTATATTAGGTTCTTGGGTTTTTTCATTCTTTTCTCAAACGAAAAAAAAATAAAAAACAAGCAATAGTGTAGTATATTCGGCTGGGCCGGATCTAAAATACCCTTCACGATAGTCACCTATATATAGTATATGTTAGAAATTTGAACTAGGTTAGGTTAGGTTGCACAGGTCGCCAGTTTCATGAAACCAGCCCACTTGGGTCCTTTTGGTCCCGTTTTGTTGCCTGAGGGAGAAGTGCAGCCCATGAGACTTACACTTCCCCCGACGGTTCAGATCCAAATCAACCCGAAAGCCGGATAAAGGAATCTAGACGGTTCAATCGGCATTCCGATATGTCTGCCAACCCGTGCAGCATCGATCCGCCTAGATACAGCGCTCTCATAGAACAGAGAGCTGGGCACCGACTGAGGAAGTGCTCAACACTTTCCTCCTCGTCCTCATACCCGCAACTTCTACAGAAATCATTGAATGGAAGATTTAACCTTCTAGCATGCGTCCCTATGAGACAATATCCTGTCAGGACTGCCACCAAGGTACGCAACCTTTAACGGGGAAACCCCTTTAAGACCACAGTTCTTCTACGATCATACGCAGGCCATGTTAGCCTTGCTACTCGGCAGGTGACCTCACCAGACCATCTGTCCTGTGCAGTCCCTACAAGTTGACGCTGCACTTGGTTCTTACAGCTTAGACTCCTACCATCGTATCAATGTCCCCTCGCTGTAGACGAGCCCCGGCTTTCGCTAGCTCATCCGCCACAATATTTCCGGACACTCCACTGTGCCCCGGTACCCAGAAAAGCTCCAGGCTTGAATGTCTCGCTATCTCATTAAGAGATATCCGGCATTCTTGAACCAACCTGAAATTTGAACTAAATATGCTCGGATATACATATATGTATCTTTCATGGAAAAATCGGTAAGGCTATATCTCGGTTATATATGGACCAATATCGGAATTTTTCATTTTCTGTATTTTAGTAACATTCTTTTATAATAAGAACTGCTATTGAACAAAAAAAAATCTTGGCAAAATCGTTGCAGCGATATCGGAAATTTTAATTTTCAGTATTTTAGTAACCTCGTTTTATAATCAGAACTGATTTTAAGCAAAAAAAAAAATTTTATGGAAAAATTGGTTTAAACTATATCTCGATAATATATGGACCGATATCGGAAATTTTAATTATCTCTTTTTCGTAACCTCCTTATATTACCAGAACTTCTTGTAAGCAAAAAATTGTTTAAGCTCGCGCCATATCCATAATAAAATCGGTTTAGGCTATATCTCGGGTATACATACATAGATATATGGACCGATATCGGAAATGCTTATATTCTGTATATTAGTTACCTCCTTTTATAATTAGAACTGCTTTTAAGCAAAAAAAAAATTATGGGAAAGTCGGTTTAGCCTATATACTCGTATGAACCGATATAGAAAATTTTCATTTTATGTATTTTAGTAACTTCCTTATGTTACCAGAACTGCTTTTAAACAAGAACAGTTTTTGAAGTTCGCTTAAACGACATTTTCATGAAAAAATCGTTTCAGGCATATCTCAGGTATACGAGTATATGGAGCAAATTCGGAAATTTTCATTTTCAGTATTTTAGTAACCTCCTTTTATAATAAGAACTGCTTTTAAACAAAAAAAAAAAAAAAATTTTCATTGAAAAATCGGCTTAGACTCGGGTATACATATATGGACCGATATCGAAAATTTTCATTTTCTGCATTTTTGTAACCTTCTTTTAATACCAGAACAGCTTTTAAGCAAAATAAAGTTGTTTAAATTCGCTTACGCGACATATTCGGTTTCGGCTGCATCTCGGGTATACATATGTATGTATATGCACAGATATCGGAAATTTGTATTTTGTGTATTTAAGTAACCTCCTTTTATTACCATTTTAAACAAAAAAAAAAATCATTTCAGTTCGCTTACACGACATTTTCTTTCTTTAAAAATCTGTTTTGGGCTATATCTCGGATATACATACATACATATATGAATAGATGTCGAAAATTTTTTTTTGCCATGCTTAATAATTGTGTGAAGTTTGAAGCAAAACAAAAAAATTTTTTTTAATATACTATGTATCTCAGCTATATGTAAACCGGTTTTCTGACCAACAGATGGACATCGCTTGATCGACGTTTCTATTAATTCTGATTCAGAATATATGTATATATACTTTATAGGGTCGCAAATGAAAATTATAGAAATTACAAACGGAATCACAAACTTAACATTTTTGTGAAGGGTATAAAAACTGACATAATTCGTTAGCGAGCAGAATGAAAGACTCCCGAATTTAAAATAAAACTCTGTTCGTGAACTTAAAAATAAACTTCGCGAATTTAAAAATAAATTTCGTGAGCAGAATTTTACATAAAAAAAGAACAAAGAAAAAATTTTTTTAAACATTTAACTGGACATGATGAGATTTCTTTTTGCTTAGCAGCGTTTCCAGAAGGATAATTTTAACACATTTTTGATGAATTTTGAACCAAAACAACAATTCAGCACAGCATGTTTACAACCTTTGCTTTTCATTATTTGTTCGGGAGTAATTCGCGAATTTAATTATTTAATTCGCTCACGAATTTTATGGATAAAATTCGCGAACAAAAAATAATAATTCTTTGAAATATGAAAAATTAAATTTGTTCCTATTAAATTCTTTCGCGAACGAATTTAATTTGCTCACTACTACTCTGGTCTGGAGCGGTCTCAAAAAGTTGACGCTACACTTGTTTCTTACAACTGCTAAGTGGGATTTCATCGGTCCCATCTATATCCTTTTGTTGTAGCTGGACATTGGCCGTTACCAGTTCGTCCTCTATAACATTACCGTACACTTCAATGTGCCCTCGTACCCAGAAAAGCTCCAGGTCCGAGTATCTTGCTATCTGGTTTAGAGATAGCCGGCATTCAGGAAGCATATTCATATAGACCCCCGCTAGTCATACAGTGCAGCCTTACTATCAGTACAAATTTGGATATCCTCCTCATTTATTATGTAGTACCCTAAACAGTTAGCTGCTCTTATAGTGGCCGCGATTTCGGCTTACGCTACGCTACACTTATTTTGCAGCCTGAAACTAATCCTCCTCTTATACATGGGTATAAAGATACCCCCAACAACTCCCAAGTCCGAAATATACTTCAAACACGTGCTGGTCTGCTGGACGGACCTTTCGTCCTGTCCAGGAAGTTGTCATATTAAGTATGGTAAAAGTCTAAGAAAAATATAATATTTTTGCATACTTTTTATAGTTTTTTTATTTTGAAGTGTTTTCTTCCAAATTCAAAAAAAGAAAAAAAAAATATTATTTTATATTTTGTTAAAAAAAAAAGAAAATTTAAAAAAGGTTGTTTTTTATCTTTGGTGTGGAAATTAGTTAACAGAGGTGCGAGACGTATTTTATAACCGTTATTTTAATTTTTTTTCAAAAAGTATTTATTTATTCAGCAATAACTATCTAGTCCCATTTAAAGTAATGCCCCTCAGATATTATAATACACTTATATCAGCGTTTTATTCAATCCTCGAAACCTTTCTAAAACGCGCTTCTTGGTATCGCTAACAGCTCCCGTTTCGATCTTTCTTTTATCCGACAATTGTAGCAAAATGCTTTCCTTTCATCGGTGTCTAAGTTTTGGGAAGAGAAAAATGTCGGCGGGGGCCAAGTCTAGTGAACACGGTGATTGAGGCATGATAACAGTTTTGTTTTTGGCCAAAAACTCACGCACAGGCATCGATATGTCAGCAGGTGCATTATCATGTTGCCAAACCCATGATTGTTTTTTCTACAATTCTGTGCATTTCTAACAAATTGTTTCGCGCAAACGGCGCATAACTTCAAGGTAGTACTCCTTATTGACCGTACGACCTTGTGGCGAGAATTCATGATGCACCACGCCATTGCAGTCGATGATAACAGTGAGTAAAACCTTCACATTTGACAGAACTTGACGTGTTTTTTTTCGGTATTGGCTCTTCTGGACGCTTTCATTGGAATGATAGGGCTTTAATTTCAATGTCATAGCTATACACCCATGATACGTCACCAGGTATGACCTTTTTGAGGATCGTCGTTGATGATGTTTAACAGTTCCTGAGCGATGTCCATGCGACGTTGTTTTTGCTCAAAATTTAGTAAAAAAATCGAAGAGCGCACACTTAAACACGACTACTCTCTTTTATTTATCAAAAACAAACTGACTATCCGAAATGGCTGATATTTCCAACATATAACAGACATGTGTACCAACATAACATAAAATGGGAAAATCGAACACACATTTGAAAATAACGGTTATTTTTTTATCTGATGTACTTAGCTTAGGAATTTATGTTCACACCCTTATTAGGCTTTTTTACATACAAAGGAAGGTATTTGGACTTTTACTTGGAGCTTTGAAGTGTCTAAACTAAATGAGTTCGCCAAAAATTTCTGGGTTTCATAAATAAATGAACAATTTTAGGTCTGGTTAAAAATATAAATCTGAGAATTCAATATGTATTTGTATGTATTGTCGATTTGTTGAACATGTTTTCTATCCATTATGTACATAAGTATGTATATATGTACTTATGTATATAGATAGTTCTTTCAAATTCAACAAACTACAGATTATGACATTCATATTCATGTTCCGAATGTAAAATATACTATTTTTGGATAATCAATATTAAAAACAAATGAAACTTTTCAATCCAAACACAGCCCTAGGTGATTTGGATATACATATGTACATAGAATAACTTAATGTTTACACACGCAAGTGCAAGTGCAAAAAACCCAATACATTACCATTTTTTTACTAATACATTCACACACCTGCAAGTAGTAGCCTCACTTGCAACTGATTTTGGTTGGCAGTGATTTTTTCACTTGCATGCAAGCAGAAACAAACAGTGTTGCCCATAGATATTTCATTTTGACTTTAATAGGTATTTTTCAAGGAAAAATTTTTAAAATTTGAATATTTTTAGTTATATGCCGAAAACATAATATAAAAACACAAAAATAAATAAACATCTATAACTTATTTTTTCTTTGAATTACAAATTTATTATTTATATTGTGAAAAATTTATGTACTTAATATAATTCCCCTGTAATATTGCTAGGCTAAAACTTTGGCAGCACAGACATCAAAAGCGCATGTAGTACAAAGGCGTACAACGTTTGTCTTCGACGACATTTTGAAAATGAACTTGCACTTGCGTGTGTAAACAATCGTGCAAATTGCAAGTGTTTTTATTATTTTTTTCGATGTATTGGTTGTTAATATGTACACGCTACTTGTAACAAGTTACTTGCACGTGTAAACTTAGTGTAAGCAATCCTTGCATGGGTTAAACTACGTCATATATTTTTTTTATTATTTTAAATATTTATTTTTCTAATTTGTTATTCTTTATATTTGTTTTACAGACCAACATGTTAAAAGCAACCGACCTATTCTACTGCCCTGTGGGCACAATATGTGTGAAAATTGTGTTTACCATAATCGTAACAATCTTACCTGCAGTAAATGCCTTATGCCCATCTTGATACCTAAAGAGCAAACTAAACTTGCTAATTTTAATGTGCGTGACCATTTTGAAATGAATTTCTTCTTGATGGGCCAATTGAACCATTGGCGTTATTATTGCAAGGAGGGAACTGCTAATAACACAATGTTTATGAACGCCAATAGTCGTTCGTTTTTCAACAACACTCTCCAAGATGCTGATGAGAGTGTAGCAGCATCGACATCGGTAGTTACATGTGTTGAGTGTGAAAATGACCCTAGCTCGGGCAAATGTCGCATTTGCAAAGTCCATTACTGCAAACGTTGTTTTGATAAGATTCACAAGAATAGCAAAGTTTTGAGAGCGCATACATTGGTGAATTTCGATAAGAAGCAAACTATTCAGTCGGAGCTTATGTTTTTAAAAAAAACACGGTTTTGTCGGCGACACCACCGACCATCCGAACGCTATTGCAAAAAATGCGATATCGTTTGTTGCGTAGAATGTGCTCGGCATGATCATCAGAATCATGATCTTAAAAAGATAGCTGAAGAGGTAAGTGTGAAATAAAAAATTTCAAAAGTAGGTTCAAATGGGGCAAATATGTGTGTGACACATATACGTTTTAAAAAAGAAAAATAGTATCTAAAGGGTGGTTAAATTTTAAGGGCCGATGTGCCACAACGGCACACATTGCACGTGCCACAACTGATATGCTGAAGGATGCATTTCCCGGGCGCCTAGTCTCCCGTTTTGGCAATTTGCACTGGCCAGCAAGATCGCCTGATTTGACCGCTGCAGACTTCTTTTTTGGGGCTTTTTGAAGTCGCGGTTTTATGTCAATAAGCCTCAGACTCTTGCAGCTCTTAAAGGCAATATCCGTCAAGAATGTGAGGACCTATCGCCGGAAGTTTTGGCTAATGTGATGGAAAATGCTATAAAAAGGGCTAAAATGACAATCAACTGCTACAGCGGCCATTTACATGACATCATATTCTCAACTTGATCAAAGAATCAAAGTGTTTTTTTTTTTTTTTTTTTTTTTTTTTTTTTTTTTTTTTTTTTTAATTGCAGCCAAAAAACATCGGAAAAACGCGTTGCTCGAGTGTGTATCTTTCCATGGCTCAAATTGAGTTAGTGTGAAATTGACACATGTCAAATGAAATGCAGAAAACAACTTGACGGTTAGGTTTAGTTCTCATTCACATCGGCCCTTAAAATTTAACCACCAGATACATATCAAACTGTTCTTTTCGCGAATTTTCAGTGCCCCAGAAATGAAGACCGTTTAAATCAAAATCACTCTTTTCGTTGTTGAGATTGAGGATGGCTCCACTTGCGGAGTAAAGCGCGCCATTATTTGTCTGTTTGTATTCTGCAGCTGTCTAGTTTACAAATGGCAAATGCGATTGCCGTAAGATGCCTTTTGCTAAAGCTATTACCTTTTGCAAACTTAGCAAGCAAATATGCTATTATATATGCATGCTATTGCGCTCTTACTTATTGTACTTTGTGATAATTGATATTCAATCCATTGATATTTTAAATAAATGCTACAACTTTTTTTTTCAAAAATTCGTGTAATTTTAAATTTTAAAAAAAATGTATATTCAATAGAAATGATAAAAGCGTCGTAAATGGTTACCCCATCTGAATGGTGCTGTTTTTAGAAGATCCTCTATTTGTTAACAAACTATTTTCATATTTAAACTTACTTTTTAGAATGAGCAACTGAAAGCCGAACTGCAGCTTACTATGGAAAATGCTCAATTGGCACGGGAAAATTTAGATAAGGCACAAAAGGTAAGTGATTTTTTTTTAATTTTTTAGTTATATGTTTATAAATAAAAGACTATTGAATATAAAAATTACATATACAATTATTTACATCGGCTAAATACTAGTACAATTTTTTAAAAGCTTTGCCATGTCCAACACTATAGTAAATTTTTGTTACATTATTTATAAATTTTTTGTGCTGTTAAGAATTCTATATATTTAAGTTTAAATAGTGCTTTTTATTATATAATAAATTAAAGTTATTTTAATATTATAATTTTTTTTATGAATACAAACAAAGACAACTTATATATGGCAAGCTTTTTATTTTATTTTATTTTATTTTATTTTATTTTATTTTATTTTATTTTATTTTATTTTATTTTATTTTATTTTATTTTATTTTATTTTATTTTATTTTATTTTATTTTATTTTATTTTATTTTATTTTATTTTATTTTATTTTATTTTATTTTATTTTATTTTATTTTATTTTATTTTATTTTATTTTATTTTATTTTATTTTATTTTATTTTATTTTATTTTATTTTATTTTATTTTATTTTATTTTATTTTATTTTATTTTATTTTATTTTATTTCATTTTATTTTATTTTATTTTATTTTATTTTTAAATAATGCTATTTTTAAATTCTTTTAAATACTTGCCTCAATTAAAATATTCTTTTGTTGAACTTTTCACACCGCACAGCAATTGCAAAAAGGCACAAAAAAGTATTAAACTAAGTTTTTAAAAACATTATGGTTTATAAATGGTCGAATACAACCATCTGTTTTACAGGAGTACCGCTGTGTTTTTATTATTGTAAAATTTAATTATTAACTCATTGCATTTTTCTTACTCGAAAACTCTATATAATGAGATTTTATTAATATTTTTATTTTTATCTTTAACTTAAGAATCTAATCTATAAGGCCAAAATAAAAATCTCGAGGGAGACAGCAAAAAAATCCCACGTATTGAAAATAGGAAGGGAGATAATAAAGGTCAGGGCAAGCTTAGAAGGTTCTCAAAAGGAGATAAAATGATGTAATGAAAATTATGATGCTATAATGAAAACTACCATTTAGTTTTAAGAACAAATAGTAAAAATTTGGTTTTAGGGTTTTTGAGGTCTTTTACATGTCTTTTTTTCATTAAATATTAATATAAAATAATTATATATGCGCCAATTAAAATCAAATTTTTTGCTTTGCTATCGTTTGCTTTTCAAATGGCTGATTGCTTTTATTTTTTGTAACCAAACATAAAAACTGCAAGCTTTTTGCTTGCGTGCAGTAACGTCCAAAGTCTTTGGCAGGAATTAAACCTGCAATCTCGAGACTGTTTGTTGAGTTCTCTAGCAAACCAGCAATTGAAGCACCCTTACTTACTTACCCAAAGTAGCCCGAACAAAAGTATGAAATGAAAGAAGAGGAAGCTTTCCAAATCGTTCACTTTTAGTTGGTAACTTTTCGAGCACGTAAACGCCTTTTGTGCAAATTGGTATTCCACGTGAAGAAACAGACCTAATATGTTTTTATTAAAATATTGTATTTGTTATACACTATTATTAAAAATTATTGAACAGGCAGGCAAACACCGGAACGTCAACATTTAAAATCTCTAGTCGTTCAGCTAAGGAGAGGAATCTATTGTCCATGTTCTGAAAAGCGCATTTCGCTAAACACAAAATTAAATGATGCACAAATAAATTTTAATATGTTTTCTTTTTATTTATCAGAAAAGCCGTAAAAATTTTTATGGTATTAATAAAAGAAAATTGCAATTTAAAATATTTTTTTTTTTGGAGTTTGTTAATAGACTTTCTCAAATGTTTAGCTTTGTCCATAAATTTTTTTAAAAGCTAATATAGAAAGTAAAGACTGTGTAGGCATTTTAATTTGGAATTTAGTTATTTGTTTATGTTTTACTAGACAGCAAATTAGCATGGAAAGAGAATATACAGGCTATAGTAGCCAACGCTACAACATCCATCTATCTTTAGCAAATAGTACTTAAAATCGCGATCACGCTGAATGCGATAGGCGCATGGACATAGACCATGGCGACACGCCAATGTACTTGAGATTGGAAAGGACCTAGTCCCCAATCTAATTGATTACTGCATCCCAAAACAATTCCTCTCTAGGAGTTTTTGCTACCAAATCGAGTAATATCCCTTAGAATCTGGATCCTTCTATGTTTATGCGGTCGGATCTAGAAGGGGGAAAGGATTGGCAGAGGCATTTACATAAAATAATTCAACATTAAAATATTCTTCAGACTACGGGACGGATGGAATGTTCTTCAAGCTAAAATATCGTCTATAAATAAAGCGGACAGCAAGGCCGCCATCAATATCCTGATTGGAATATACACCAAGTACAGTTTAGTGCAAAAATGTCGGACATCTTCAAACAAGACGGCGAGACAAACTTAACCCTAAAATGGATATGTGAATACGGGTCCAATAACGGCAACAACATCGCTGACGAATTAGCGAGGAAAAACGGGACAACCCTAGAGTATAGAGACACTGATCTCTTTTGCGGACAACCCTCATCACCGTGCTGGAGAATAACAAATTTCCACACGCTGGAATGTGTTCAGGATAGATGGTTCACAGAGCCAATATGCCTTACCTGTGGCCGTACATTAACTTTAAGAGGAGAAAGGAACTCTTTAACCTGCACAGATCTCAATTAAGATTCATTGAGCAGTCATCACTGGATATTGCCCATTTGCGAGCCATGCGAGGAGACTGGGCTTACCCTATAAGGACTTTTGCAGAAATTGGCAAGACGAAGGAGCAGACTATCTTCCACCTCCTCGGAATATGCCGGGCATTGGAGCACCACCGGCTAAGATATCTAGGCGATCGGGGCTTCAATAGCCTATGATGTCTGGCCTCAGTCAATCTGACCGCGCTAGCTAATTCATAAGGAGTAGCAGATGACTAGTATTATAGCATGTAATGCTACACAAAGCGGGTTTTTATCTTTCCTCTCCCAATAATCTCCATATCCCTCTATTTTCTATTTCACCTTTGCGTTCTAACTTCACCTAAAGAACTAAGGAATAGTAAGGAATCGAGCTGCCTGCCTATCTTATGTAGTTTTTTTTATGACAAATCATGTTTTTATTGTTCAAACAACAACTACGAAAAATATCAAAACGCCAGCAAATCGAAGCGTTTTCAGAACATGCCGAAATCCGTTTTGCGTTTATCAAACTGTATTCGATTTGAAAATGCTGCGTTTTTCAGAACATATATATTGAAAAAAAATTATATAAATTCATAAATATTATAGGTACTTATGTTTGCATATAAAATTTCTTATGCCGTGTTATCATAAGAATATACAAAAGGGAAGAAAATGAAACTCCAAAACGCTGATACATATATGTATAATTCTTTGTTTTTCTTTCAAAGATCACTTCGATAGAGTCCAGTTACATTTTTTTCGTATTAACAGAGAAATTGAAATGTCCCGTATATAAACCATAATGTTTCCACCCCTATTGAAAAATAAAATTTTTTTCACTTAATTCTTCTTGTTTGTTTTTTTTCCTAAACTAAGAAATTGTAACTATTAATTTGATTGTTCACTATTCATTATCATATCACGTATTAAATGACCAGTTGCTCCATCTGGTTTTATTTCAATAACATCAACTTTTTCTACAGTTATTTGCATTTTATTTGCTGACGTTGTGTCAGATACCATTGACGATGGTATAGCTTTTTCTGTTCCTGGGCCAACTGTGTTGGTCTTATCAGCCCCTACTGGATCGGCGACTTCGGTCATTTTTGTTTCTTTAGCGTCTGGTGGCCTGTCTTGACTTCGTTTTTCATGCGACTGTAAATGATCATCATCATAGTCGGGACCCGCAGTAGATGAAGCAACAATGATAGGTTTTAAACTAAACGATATTGGGTCGACTTTTTTAGTTGCCGGTACTGTGGCAATAGTTGTACTCTCAAAATTATCCACAGTGCCACGTTGTGAAATATCGTCCACTTCATCGTCTATCAGTAAATTACGTTCAGAACTCTGTTCACTTACTTGCGAATTTACCGATTCAGGTTTATGATGTTTTCCCGAGGAATGCGACTTTACATGTCTGTTGGCATCATTTTCGGCAGTAGTGGTTTCTTCCAAATGATTGTCTTCTTTGCTGACCTCTGAAACACTGTCTTCAGGCTGATCTATTTCAGTGGCAGTTTCAGCTTCTTCTTGCAAAGCTTTTTCCTTTTCCAAACGCATTTTTTCCTCCATTTCTTGGAATTTCATGGCCAAATATCTGCAAAAAATAACGATTAAAAAGATTACTACGGCTGCAATTACTGCCTGGCAATAAGTAGTTAACTTCAGATTGCCAAAGTAAGCCAACTCTTTAAAAATAAACTTACTTGTCAACTATTGGTCCACTATAATCCTCTGGAAATTTGGGTGTAAAAGGCAAAATATATTTGTACAAACGTTCATTCAACACATACAACTGTGGTGTTGTAGCACACTTGACATTAAACCACCAGTCACACGTTAAAGCGATCTGCAATAAAGAAATACTTATGCTTCAACATGATATTCTTAGATATTAATAATAACTTCCACATCCTTTGAGTCTAAAAATTAAGTTCAATTCATTATAATAACATTAAGGCTAATAAATTCGTTTGAAATTGTTTTCCCCAACTGTTTCGACTTAATTGCTTTTAATTTTCTTAGGTGTTTTAATTAGTTTAATATATGTTTGCTCATACACTCGTACTAAGGCTTAAGCATTTTAACTTTTTTGCTGGCTTCTTCCCTTCTCTCAAGCTCTTACCCAACTACTGGAGCAGGAGTAGGATGCTTAGTGCATTTATATACATATATAATACATACGTACACATATATGTATGTTTGCCATGCATTCACATTTGTTTTCTACTTAATTGTTTTTATCATAACGTATCCTTTTCTACAACATTGTAAATAAGAGTGTATGGCTGTTTGTATTTAAGTGTTGTTGCCTCCAAGCAACATATGTTTCACTGTCTTGGTCGTGCAGTTGTGCATGTATATTTTAATGGTGTCGTCGTTGCATGATTCGCACCTGAATGTTTTCATTTGTTATAAAATATTGAATTGTTATGTTCAACAGAGCATTTAAATAATCCATTCCCCCACCAGTTTGGAAAAATTTTTTATTTTAAAATGCTTTACAAAATATATATAAAGGGTGTTCCAGAACTCAATGTCAAGCCGAAATAGGGTAACAAGATTGAAAAAAAAATTTACTCAGTCCAAATGTTTTTATTCGCACATGCCCTTGTATTTTTTTATTTTTTACATTTTTTCTGATTTTTCTCATGCACTCATAGAAAAAAGCATCTTCATTTTGATGACGTCATGTCATCAGGATTGTGACATCAATATTACATAAATAGTCATCAGTAATGTGAAAACTAACATCAATCTTAAAAACAAAAGTCATCGGAGAACTTGTCATATATTGAGTATCATCAATGCTAGCTACAACAATAGTCACATCAATTCAGTGATGCATTTCATTAATAATTATATTATAATACATCAATTTGTCAAAACTGATTAAAAAAAAGGATAAATAGTGTTATTTATATAATTTATAATAGTGTTATTTATTGTTGAAAAGGAATTTTGTTGTTAAAATTATTATTATTTTTTTTAAATTCAAATTAATTTTTAAGAAGTTGAAAAAATGCAACATATTGATGTATATTTGTGATCACTGCAAGTATTGTTTAAGCAAAGGCAAATAAGTAAAGTATATATCGCTCCTTTATTGCAACATAGTCATATCTCAAAAAATTAGCTTTTTGAGTTAACAATGCAGAATTATTAACAGTACTTCCTTTTATATTGTGTCAAAATTTTATTCAAATTACTTTTAAACTGTTTTTTGTATTAAATTTTTTATTTCAGTAGAAATAAAACACTGTCTCTCTGTCTTTATCTTTGAATTACTTGAACAACCAAGGAGTTATTATTTTGAAGGTTACCAATAGTTTTCCAACACCGCCCTAACTATCTCCAAAGGGCTTCTAAAGGTGCCAACTTCTATTTTTTTTATTATAAACTCAGCAGTTTTGTAGAATATTCTTAACATAGCTCCTTTTTTCAATTATTAGGATGGTCCTCAAACAAAAACGTAATTTTCCAAAAAAAAAAAAAAAAACTTTAATTGAATATCATTAAATAAAGGGTGGTTAAATTTTAAGGGCTGATTTATTTTAAGGGTTGATTATGAATAAAGCACAAATTATTTAGGAATTATTGTCATTTCTTTTTAATGTATGGAATAAAATATCGGTTAAATGGCCGCCGCAACTACGGCGGCACAGCTCCATCCGATGGTCCAAAATTTCGGTAACGCTGGGGCCATCCCTTAGATCTTGAATTGTTGCTAGCTTAGCGGCATACACATTTTCTTTTAAATAACCCCAAAGAAGAAGTCCAACGGTGTCAAATGAGATGATCATGGCGGCCAATTAACGTCGCCACCACGTGAGATAACACGGCCATTGAATTTGTTGCGCAAAAGAGTTATTTTTTCGTTAGCTGTGGTGTAAATGGCACCGTTCTATTGAAACCACAGATTGTCCACATCCATATCTTCCAATAAAACTTCGTTATCATCTCAAGATAGCGAACACTTTTCACAGGAACTGCCTGATCGCTTCATTTTGCAAAAATTACGGCCTGATAATGCCGTCAGGTATCTGGTAAGTCACTCTTTGTGGGTGCATTGGGTGCTCAACAATCACTCTTGGATTATTATTCACCCAAATGCGACAATTCTGCTTATTAACGAGCCCACTGAAGTGAAAATGTGCCTCATCACTGAAGAGGTTTTTCTTCGAAAATTGATCTTCCGCTGTTGCCATTTCTTGTCACGATTCTGATCATAGACGACTCTTGGAATGGTCTTTTGGCTTTAGTTCTTGATATTTTCATATCTCCTACAGACCCAGTTGGTTCAAATTTTCGCACGATTTGTACGCACATTTTTACGATTAAATTGTTTGAAAAAATCACGAAGTGCACG
Source organism: Thecocarcelia acutangulata (assembly GCA_914767995.1). Lineage (NCBI taxonomy): Eukaryota > Metazoa > Arthropoda > Insecta > Diptera > Tachinidae > Thecocarcelia > Thecocarcelia acutangulata. Next base: position 139,975,620 of record OU612094.1, on the reverse strand, counting down.
ATATGCATTTTTATTTGAGCGCCCATTTTCATAATAACTTTAACGCGTTGTTCGATTGCGTATCTTTCTACGGTTCAAATTGAGTTAGTCTGAAAAGTCAAATGAAATGCAGAAAAAACTTGACGTTTAGGTTTAGTTCACATTCAACATCGGCCCTTACAGTTCAGTTAATACTAGTACGTTTTCATTGTACGAGCAATATTGCTTTCTATTTTCAGCGATAACTTGAAACCAAATAATAGTTTTTCTTCCTCATTACGGCACAATATGTTCTCTCCGTCTATTAATTTTACCCCTCTTGCAGCAGCATCATCAACAGCGTATAATTTATGCAATATTCCTATCGCTTTCTGTTAGTTGTCAAATTCTTCCCATATTTCCAATTCGGCATTATTAGAAAAAAATTTTATTTTTAAAAATTTAAACTAAGTTTTTGTGGACCACCCTAATGACCGATGACAGAAGCTAGGTATGTTCTACAAAAAAGTTTTTTTTTTAATTTTGAAAGTTGAACATATGCTTCTGAGGCATATGTTCAACCCGCTAGGGCGGTTGATCCTAAAATGTTAAAAACTTATATTTTGTATAGGAGCTCCCTTAAGGTAGGGGTTGGTTTTAGGACGGATTGACTTTTAAGCTACCTTAGATGGCCACACAAACAATTTTTTTTGTTGAAATTGCGATCGGTCAAACGCCAGCTGTTAAAATTTTCACCAAATTCGTAGATTAAAAAAAAGCGTTATTTCGTCAAGACAACGCACCGGTTCACACAACATTAGATACGATGCTAAAATTACGTGAAATACACTTTCGAACTGGTTGATCATCCATCTTATAGTCCAGATTTAGCTCCTAGTGACGTTTTCCTGTTTGCAAACTTGAAAAATGGCTCGCAGGAAAAAGATTCATCTCAAACAAAGAAATGATTCGTATTACTCAGATGGTATAAAAAAGTTGGAATATCGTCTTATTAAGTGTATTAAGCTAAAAGGAGATTAAGATTTAGAAATAAATGGTTTTTCTAAAGAAAGAAATGTTTTTTGCCTACTTAGGTAGCTTCAATATCAATCCGCCCTCTAACATATTAGTCCCCTAAGAGCGACTTAAAAACTGTTATGGAGCTTTTGGTGGATTTTCTACACTACACAAAATAGTTGTAGCGTATCCAAATCCCGCTCCTAAGAAATTCCATATATCACTTCGTTGGCGGAAATATACCATGTATGTATGTACTGCAGTCATCAGTAGATTTTTGAAAATTGATAAGGACACCTACAAACTGTTATTCTCGTTAAGAAAATTACTTATGAAAAACTTGTAAAATATAATGTAACTGTGTAGTATTTATATATTTGTATAGATCGAAATAATATTAGTGTGTGTTAAATGTTGTTACTCACCTGGCTGAAAATAGTACCATTTGGGCAAAGAAATGATGCCTTGCCGCCATTTAAATCACAATAGTGCCACACCTGACAATTTGTTTCGGGATCGCCAAAGAATCCCTTATAACGTTGTTGCGAACAGTCGAATGATGTTTGCGGTATATCGGCATAATTTGGGTAATCAATACCCGGACGACCTGTACTGGGACCTGGATGTTTGTCTACAAAAAAAGAAAGAAAAAAGCGTTATTATAAAACATATGTACTCGTATGTGCCAAAAATCGCCAACACAACACAAATCTTACTTGGCCCTGTGGGTTTTAGTAAACTTAAATCATGTGGCTGCTGTTGCTCCTCATCACTGCCGGTCGTGTAATCATAGTCGGGCGAGGAGGGATGTGTTGAATGGGCTGGGAGTTCATGATGTTGTGGTGGATTGGCCACAATTGTTTGGGTCTGTTTCAAATTGTTTAATATGCGTATGAGTGTTTTTATTGAATTATCGATGTTATCTGGTGTCAAGGTATGTGGCAAATGGTTGCTTTCCTGTAATTTGTGCAATATTTCCGCCAATGAAGATGTGCGTATGTCAGGCAATTCATTAGGATCTGCTAAAATAGTTTTAGGTGGTGTCTGCGGTGGTGGTGGTGGCGGTTGTGCATGTGCTTGCACTTCATTATGCTGAGCTTTTGATGGCAGTTTGGGTGCTAGAGATTGTAGCGGCAAGTCATTATAGTGGGACTGATGTTGTTGCTGTTGTTGGTGCTGACGTTGTTGTGGAATTTGATTATCATCACTTTCATATTTGTTTAGTGGTTTCAAGTGCACTGGCCCACCTCCCGGGACAGTCGTTAATTTTTGCCCAAATTCTTCTTTTACATAAACATATTTTGGCTTTTCATCGGCTTCATGGTATTGAGGAGTTTTGGAAGATTGTGTTATCGTTACAACATGGGGTTTGTCAGTGGCATAATTAACATCGTTATCTGGCACCATCGGCTGTAATCTAAGTTTTGGTTTAGTTTTATACGGTGGTCTTGCAGAGGAGCCATAACTTTCCTGGGTGACAGGTTCCGATTGAAATGGTGCTGTCGTTGTTACCAAAATAAAGGCATGTGAAGGTGGCCCAAGTGTAGGTTTCAATAATTCTGGATATTGTTTTGTCTTCTGTTGATGTTGTTCATCATCCAAAGATTGTTTAGGTTCATCAAAAAGATAATCGATGTATTGTGGCTTTGGAGGCCTATAATTATTCATAATTCATTATGATTAAACAACTTATACATATACTAGACCAAAATCGGGGTTGGTTATTAAGAAAAGCAAAAGTTATATATGTATATTAGGAAAGCAAAGAGGTACAAGAGAAAATGTTATGATACATGATGATGGTCTTCCAATTTGTGGCACTTACCTAGTTTTTGAATATTGTGATTTATGTTTGGATGGGGGCGATGCAGAATGAATTTGTGAATAATGATTATGCTGTTGTTGGTGGCGGTGATGCTGTTGCAATGTTTCCAATTCGTTGAACAAACTGTGCACTGGTATTGTTAGAATTTGTTCTTCAGCTTCTCCAGTATTCGTTCCTCCAACGGCAGAAGGTTTTAATTCGGGTCTTGGATACAAGTCGTGATGTATGGGACTATGTTGGGGATAATTTGAATCATACTGTAGGGTGGGTTGAGCGGGTTGTACGTGTGAAAGAGCAGTAATAGCGCCATGTTGAGGGGGTGTCATTGTAGAACTTAAAATGAAAAGTTGTGAAGGAATTTGTTGATGTTCTTTAACATTGCCATTTTTGTTGTTATTTTGTTCATGAAATTTTTGTCTTGTTGCATGCTGATGATGATGTCGTTGCTGATGTTTGTTGTAATGCATTCGTTGCTGTAAATACATAACATATTTCTCCTGTGGGGTCAACATCTGACTATTTTTTAAACTGTATGAATTAACATCCTTCAATACCTGATCAATGTGATGTTGGTTTTGTTGCTGTTGTTGTTGTATTTCACTTTCGAAAAAGTTTTCGGGTTTTGGTGGTTGAAAATGTATTGCTGATTTACCACCATGAATCAATTGTTGCTGGTGCTGGGAGCCAATCACTGTTACTGTTTGTGGCTGTTGTGCTGTTTGCAATGACGCATCAATGATTACATGCTCCGGTTGTATTTGAAGTTGTTGTTGATGACGATGTTGATTTTGATGATAAATGGTGGGAGGACTTCAATATGAAATGCATTAAAATGGAACGTGTTTATGAATACTATTTGTTTGAATCAAACAATTTTGCTTTTTTACTTTTTTTTGCTTTCTACTAATAAATGATAAATTTTTAAACATTACTATACTATTTTGCTTAAAACAATTTTTTCTTTACAACCATAAACTGCGGAGCTTGTTGCTTGTAACTCCCAGAGTATTTGAATGCACCATTTAGATGAAGTACATATATGAATCAGGGTGGGTTGATTTGGAAAGTCCAAAATTTTTGGTATTGTGCCATCGATTTTTTGATAGCTTTTGGCATAAGGAAAAAAAAACTCCACTACAACATATCAAAGAAATAAATTTCGAGGCGCCCAAATTTTTGGATTTCTTCTCAACTTTTATTCTAAATCGGCTGATTTAATTTTTTTTATTATTATCTTTAATTTTGAATTACATATTGTGATTTTGAATTACAGTGTGTCCGCCGGCAAGGTATACGACTCGCAGTACGAGTAAAACACTTGAATCCTGGCTATTTGCGATGTGGCACCGTCTTGTTTATACCACATGTTAATCAAGTCCAAAGCATGCAGTTGTGATGTTAAAAAGTTTCAATCACATCACGATATCGTTCCCGATTCACAGTTACCGTTACGCCGTATTCATTTTCAAAGAAGTAAATTCTAATGATTACTCCTGACCGTCACTTTTAATGGATGCAAAGGTGACTGATGAATAATTTGAGGTGGCTGATGAATAATGGCCCAGTACCGAATATTCTGTTTATTCACATATTCATTCAAATGAAGACATGCTTCATCATACATTATGATTTTTTCACGAAAATCAGTATTGTCATGGACGAATTGTAACATCCTATTGGCATATGTACGGCAGCGTAAATGGTCTTGTGGGAGAAGCTCTTGTGCCACCTGAATCTTAAATGAAAACATACGCAAACACTTATGCAAAATTGTGGCCAAAGATATTATTTTTGGATTGTTTTGAACCCTTTCTTGAGCAGCAGTAATGTTTTGAGCCGATCGTAAGTCATGTTGTGGTCCATGCTTGGGCCTATCACCTACATAGGGGGTATGTATGTATGATTTCTTCGAAATCATTCACAGACCCTCTTTTTTCGAAATCAATTCACTATCAGCACGACTATGAAAAAATTACGGAATTTATTTTCTCGTAATTTTTTCCTCACGGAATTTATTTCTCACATAAAGTACTTTTTTCAATTCAAATTAAAGAAAAAAGCACAATTTTTGTCCGTAAGAATTGAAGTTGATTTCTCTTTAGTGTTTTCAACGAATGGAGAGAAAAAAAAAATAAAATAAAAAATCGTATACTTAATTTTTGTTCATAATTGGAGGAAAGGGAAAAGCGATAAAATTTCTACAGAATTTTTATTTATCATTGGGCAGAATGTATTTTTTGCTTGCACGTTGTTTCTCCCGAAAATTTCACGTAACTTTCTCATCGTCGCAGTAATCGATGATTGACTTTGATAAAATGTTTTAACTATTAAAATACGTTGGTTTGCCGAATATTTTTCCACAATAAATTTGCCACGTGTCTACTCGTACTTCACAACGACCAAATGAACTGTTAAGACTAATGTTTACCAAAACAAAGTAGTATACCTTCCCGGCGAACACCCTGTATTACTGAATTTTTTTGGTGAAATTGAAGTATTTATTAACGAAATTTTGACGCCTCGAAAACGATTTTTTGATATGTCATGCCGAAAGCTATCGAAAAATTTATGGGACAAATATCGAATGCTAAGTCGACCCACCTTAACATACATATATGTTTGTGATACTGGGGATATTTTAGAACAAGCTATATACTCGTATCAATGTGGCTACATCGAAAAATATTTTACAGCTAAATCGATTTGAAAGTAATGTTAAAAAGTACTAAAAAGAATTCTAAACGGCAAAAATTCGTTCGCGAACAACTTTAATTTTTCATATTTCAAAGAATTATTCTTTTTAGTTCGCGAATTTTATCCACAAAATTCGTGAGCGAATTTAAAAAGTAAAGAAGCAAATTTCAAAATAAAATTCGGGAGAGAATTGTTTAATTCGGGAGAGAATTAAATAATTAAATTCGCGAATTATTCCCGATGAAACAAAAAATTTAAGAAACTTCATCACAATAAGTCTGTTTGCTTTTCAACATAATATTAATTTTTGATGAAATAAAAATCATCGTTTTTGTAAATTAAAAATTATTAACTGAGAAAAAATTATCACATTTTGGTTCAAAAATGAGTTAAAATTATCATTTTGGCAACCTTCAAAACAAAAACAACTGTCATTATGCTCAGTTAAATGTTTTAAAGAATTTTTCTTTCTTTGTTCTTCTTGTTTGTAAAATTGTGCTGACGAATTTTATTTTTAAATTCGCGAGCTTTATTTTTTCAATTCGCAAGCACAATTTTATTTTAAATTCGGGAATTTTTTTATTCTGCTCGCAAACGAATTTAATCAGTTTTTAATTATTTTTTTCGTTGGCGAAAACAATGAAAAAACTCGCAAATTTAAAATTAAATTAAAAAAATCGGAAAAATAAATGCAAAATTTAGCTGCTAAAATACCAAAATGGCCACACTGATTCGCATGAAAGATTTATATATTTTTGTATTTTGTTATTTTAGTATTATTATTTATGAATAGCTTTTTGCTTAGCACTTTAGATCCGCATGACCAGATACAAATTTTTAATTCTATAATTCTTAACTTTTTTTTATGTTGGACCCAGTACTCATGGGATAACCCCTACATATGCAGTGCATTGCACCAGAACTAGGGAAATAGGTTGTGTGGAGGGGGAAAGAGGGAGTGGTGTTTGTGAACATTTGACTTGAACTTTACAACGTTATAACAGACAAGAAACACGTCTACAGGCAACTTATTCCACAGGCGAACCGTACGGCTGGAAAATGAATGCTCTCTGTAATACGTAGTACGATTCCCCGGGCAATCGATCACAAATGGATGAGCTCTGGACAATGAATGCGTGTTACGTATAAATGTGCGAGTTTCGGGAACAAGATCCTTAAGATTCATTTTAGTAACGATAGAATAGAGTAATCCACCATACACTGCGCCGATGCTACAGTGAGTCAATAGAGTTGGATACCCTACTCGTACTGTCACCGATTCTTCGAGTAACCACAAAACAGACTTTGAGGCACCGACCCAAACATGAGAGTTATATATTTCATTTTCGGTCGGATATAGGTGGTATAAATAGTAAGGAGATCGAATGGAGTGAAGTTCATTTTACACCGTTTCAAAAATCCGAGGCACTTAAACACTTCTTTAGAGACATGAAAAATGAGTTCTCATTGTATTTAACGAGTATGTAATACAAATTTCCAGTTAGGAAATAGATTATAAATAAGAATTTTTTAGACCACCCTAAAGTCAAGGGATATGTCATATAGGGCTTATAGAGAATCACCTTCATTATTGGGAGGAAATATAATGTGAATAAGTTAAAAAATGCAGGTGTCATTAGGTGTAATAACAATCAGGTGAACATTGATCTTAATGAGTTAAATAAAATTTTTATAATTGAACCCGATGATACCGCGATTGACTTGCTTGATGAGTATTTGGATTCTCAGGCAATGTAGAATAGATGAGAATGAACCCATAATGTCTTTCAGTAAAATAAACTCTCCAGCAATTTGTCTTTATGGCTTATCTGCTCCATTTTGGTGCTTGATTTTTCCTTGCATAACCTGTCATTTTAAGCTTATTTACAATACAATTTTAATGTCATCAATGTTTTCGGAAGATTGGAAAGTTACTAAGGTGATACCTTTCCTTAAGGTGAAATATCCTACAATCCAATTAATATTTTACTAATTTTCAAAAAATATAATACAATTACAGATTATTTGAATAGGAGCCGGTTAATATCGCCATCCGTACCTACTATAGCACATTTCCGTTGTCATAAGCTTAGTTGAGCATATTAGGAAATATGTATGTATATAGATGTGGGCTGTGAAGCTCGTACCATTTTTTATTGATTTTTGAGCTTTTAATTCTATTTTTCATAGAAAACTTACAATTTTACTGCTTCAGCGTGTTGTACTTATTTTTATTATAAGTTTTTTTTGGTTTTTTTAGAGTGTAGAATTTTTGTTTTTTTGTCGGCATACCCAGAGGGAGGGTTGGAACCCGCTGAGTGATCAAGTGCTCGTAACTATGGCTAGTCGGAAACCCCTCTGGTCACTATGGCCGTGCGCTACGGTAGCAGATTTATATTTTATTAAGGGTATTGAACGATAGAATGGAAATGCGGATTTTATTTTTTAAGCAGGATGTCATCCAGATGTCTTCCGATTAATTGAAACCGTTGCTCAAAACGAAGTCTTGTGTTCTGCGCCACACACTGCAGTAAATTTGGTTCAAATCAAAATTTTTCGACGTATAGTTTCCTTTAAAGCCATAAGAGATTGAGGATTGTCATTATGCGTGTAAACTTTCTCTTTAAGGTAGCCATATAAAAGAATAATCCATAAGAGTTAGATCGGAAGACTTCGGTGGCCATGGTGTGCCCCTAAAGCGACTGATCAGTTTTTGGGGGAAATTTTCCCGAAGCAAAATTGTTGAATCTCTGTATATGCATTCGCCCCATCCTGTTTAAACCACGTTTGGCAATAAGAATTCTGTAATTATAAATTTCACTGTTGTCGTTTATCACCTGGCCTCGAGAATTTGTGTAAAAAAATGGTCCAATTATCTCATACGTGGATAAGAGACACCAAACAGTTACCCTATGACATTGCAATAGTTTTTAATGATGCGGGCCCTTGAATACCAATAACGACAATTTTTCTTGTTGCCGTTTAAGTGAAAATGAGCTTCGTCGTTCCAAGAATTGGGATTTACAGTGCGAAGACCCTAAAACATCGTTAACCAAAAAATTTTGCTTAAATCAAAGTTACTTTCTTTCAGTTTTTGAACGATTTGACTTCAAAAATGATAGAACTTCAGATCCTTTTTGAAAATTTCATAAACAATTGATCTTGGAAGTCACTTTTATCTAACATGTCCCTACAAAAATGCTTTCGAATATGAATATAATTTTGTGTCTTATTGTAGAAAAACATTAATTTTCTTTAAATTAAAGGCCGTTCGCGTGCCCCGCACATAATCACACAACTGCATTAAAAAGCCCTATTGCATTTGAAACTAACCTACAAAATGTATGCATTTTAATAATACCCTCAAGAAATTTTTCGTTTATTCAGTTAGTAAAAGCATAATCATAATTGTAAATCAAATAATACATTTTATCAGTTTTTACGTCTTTGAATAAATGCACGAATGTTTGGCGAAAAAAGTTGACCAGAGGCATTTCTCTACTACATGATGCCGAAAATTTGATGAAATTCTGCATGTAAAACATGTGTCACCGTGCCAGTAATTGTACAATTGAAAAATACTTCCAGGTGAAACGTGCTGCAGCAAGAGCGCATTCCTACACTAGATTTGTTTGAGTTTTTATTGAGTTAATACAATTTAATAGGCCTGCAGTAATTTATGACATGAATTTTCAATTACAGTAACATTCATTATGAATAATCCAACATGCTCTATGTATGTAGGTATGTATGAATGGAAGTATGTGCATGAACGAGTATAATAACTTCATTCATTTACATTCACCTTCAGACATTAACACACATACTAACAATTGAGTGTTTCACTGTATCATAGAGTATATGCACTCGTATGTATGTATCTGTACAATGTTTGCAACTTGGCAGTCGGATCGAAAATAAAATTGCACCAAATTGGCAAAAGTTTATTTGAAATACGAACATTCAACATGTTGTCACCTTCCCCATTCTCTTTCAATCTGTGAGAATTTCCGCTAATAAGAATTTTTTGTGAAAAAGCTTAAGATTTTATTTCTATGGCTATACAAGTTAATAATGAAGAATGCATTTATTATAATAACAAAATGAGTTGATACATTATTCGAAGTATTGTTCATCGTTAGCTAACACTTTTTCCCATCTTTCTCGTATTATGTGGACTCCGCGCCACAAGAACTGCTCCGGTTGGGAGGTAAAGAATGAATCGAGCCAATTTCTGATACCCTGTTGTGAAGTGAATCGTATTCCAGTAAAGGCGTTCTGCATCGATCGAATCAAATGGTAGTCAGAAGAGGCAAGGTCTGGCCTATAAGGCGGGTGAGCTAAAACTTCCCATCCACTATTTTCCATATAGTTTTTGACCGGCCTTGCAAAATATGGCCGAGCGTTGTCATGATGGAAGATAATGGCCCCGTATCTGGTCGAATATTCTGTACGTTGTTCGTTGATTTTTCTCTTCAGAAGCATCAATTGTCTTTGGTAAAGGTCCCGTGTGATCATCTAATCCGATTTCCTAAGTTCATAATACAAATCACCCTAAATACCAATCACCCTAAATACATTAATGGATTTGGCTAGTTCGCCAGGCTTTACATATGACTTTTTGGGCTTGAGGTTATCCTATTGTATACATTCTTCTTCACCGATTACGATGCGATGCAAAAATGAATTATTTTTGTAGCGTTTAAGCATCATTTCCGGCATATAAAATCCCCTTTCAAAGTATCGTGACTTCAATTGAATCGCAATGCTTTTAAACGTAGAAAATTTGTTGTTGTGCGACTCCCAATAATAGCGCATGTTTTTCTTGCGTTTAACAATAATCTTCATGGAGTAACACTTCCAATTCCTCGCATTTAAACTTTTTCGGCTGACCACACCTTTCTTGCCTTCTGTCTCGATATCACCACTTTTGGTTTGCGAAAACTATTCTTCACAAGTTTTATCAGTTGGTGCATGTTGATGGTAAGCTTCTACCAACAGTCGATAACTTTCAGCAGCCACTTTCTTCAAATGAAAGCATTTGCCGCAAAACATGTTTTTAGGTCAGTCGTAAAGCAGCTCTGGGCTGAAGAACAGCTCTTGCGTCATCGTAATTGTTTCTTAAGTGCGGTCAGACTAGTTGTTTTTATTGTTCGGTTTTTGAGAGTTTTGCGTCTTACTCGCACTGGTTAACGGTTTGCCTCAGCTAACTGTATTGGTTTACAGGTTTTTAGAGGTATTTCATTGTTAACCACGCTGCAACTTCCTATGTGAAGACATAGGTCGTTATAGTTAGTCACAGCGTACTGTTAATACCATCTTGGACATATAGTCTCCGTCACCCCGCCCATGCTGTGCATCCTATACTTTGCAAATTTATTTTGCAAGTTACATATTCTTGGTTTCTTACTTTTAAAAACGCTTTTGCTGATTCTTCAATTGCAAATAAAATTATTACACTGACACAGTACTAAAGTACTTCACAACTTTATTTATACTTAATACCACTGTGTATTCACACACTAAATTTGCTTATTTTTCTGACTTGTGACTGTTTTGCATAACCTTTAAAAATAAACTCAGCCTGTGCCTGTTATTTATTCTTCTTTATTACCTTCTACAACCGTCATGAACTTCCTAGTTATTTGGTATTACAGAATTAAATGGAAAAGTATAATTCCTACGCGCGTACACACGCTGACACATGCTTGCGAAATAATAAGAACGCAACAACAACAATAAAATTATTGGTGGTTGGTTTGCTTGGAGTTTTGTGTTCTCTAAATCATGTTTTAGGTAATTCACAAAATTTTGAATGGTGTATTGAATACACTTTCTGTTTATACGCTTGTGAATACGCAGTGTATTATTGTGTCAATTTATTTTGTATTTTAAACTTCGAAAAGCTAATAAGAAGAAAATCAGTATTCAGAAGAAGATTTTCAAGAAATAAAATGGAAAATAGAATAGAAATTTGTGATAACAACAATGGCTTGTATTTATTTCTTCTCAATATGATGTGGAATTCACATGATGTTGATAACACCGATTACCAATACAACTTTTCAAAAACATGCAATATAAAAGTGCATAGGTGTATTGAAACTTTATATGAAAATGTTTAACAACAAGCATACACTATTGTATTTTAATTGAACAATACACACTATACACGAATACAAGGGGTTTTGTGAATTCGATTTTTTATGAGTTAGCAATTGGAAGTAGAGTTTTGGCTCTTATCCTGTGCACGCGTCTTTTGTTACTGTTGTCCGTATTTTCTATATATGTACGAGTATCTTCATTAATTAAATTCGTATGAAACTAAATTGCACCGGAATAGGGAGCTGTGTACACGTGTTTATTTTTTACTTTTACCGTTGTTCGTATATATGTATGTTTATGTATGTTCATTATAAATTTCGAATGAAACCAAAGTGCACCGGAATAGGTAGCAAGATGTTTCTTTGTGTTCTCTTTTTTCACCGTTGTCTGGTGTTTTCTTTTTTATATATTCAATACTAATTTGTTTTCAGTACATTTCATTATATTGTAGTGTGGAAGATGTTGGACCAAATTTTGCTAATCTGAACAGCGTCGAAGGTGTATACACTGGGCAACATTTTAAATGCTGGAATATAGTTTGTTTTAATCTTTCGTGTTGTTACTGTCATAGTTAAACCTCCACAAACACTACTCCCCTTTTCCTCATCATAACCTATTTTCCTAGTTCCAGTATAATGCGCTGCATATGTGGGGGTCATCCCCTGAGTACTAGTCCAAGATAAAAAGAAATTAACTATGTGTTTGTGTATTATGTTGTCCAAATCGAAATTATAAACTTGTATACCTGCAATAGTAAATCGTGAAATATACGATAGTAAATCGGAACATTGGGGGATTTTTCCATTCGAATATTTTGATTTTTTTTAATTTCTAGGGTTTTTGAAATATCTTATCTCGTAACACTTATTACGGTTTTCTTTTATTTTTAAAGATTTTTTTAATAAATTTTTTGGATTTTGAACGCGTAGATATTTTTGTTGTTGCCGCTGCTGGCACAACATTTGCACACTTTACTCGTATTGTTGAGTTTTATATGTGTTTGCCAATCCAACTGTCCGTAACCATTTTACAACCCAAACTTTGCCACTAACTAACTCGTTTACTGATTAACTCTTTAGCTCTGTAATTTACTTTGTGTTATTGTATGTTTTACAACTCCTATTTAAAATTATTGCTATAGTTGATGTTAAATTGCAATGCATTTATAATTCTACATTATCTCATAATTTACATTCAATGCAATTTTACTCTTAGTTTTCTTCAGTTTCGGTGCTAAGGGTATTCAATTTTACAATTTCAGGTACAGATGTAAATTATAATGATTTGTGTTAAAATTACTTAAACTTTACTTATCAATCAAATTGTTTTTATGTCCTGTTTCGAACCACGTTTAATATAATAATTTTATTTGCCTGTTGGTAGTAAAATTTTTGGTTGCTAAATGAGAAAAAATTGGCTACTTATTTTGTAGATCATAAACTTAACAATCAGGGGATGCAAATATTATATACATACATACAGTATTGGCCGTAACTAAAGCAACCCCAAGAACACTTTTTGCAAATCAGAAGTTTTTTTGCTTGCAACAACTTTTTTCAAAGATATTTTCTGTTAATTTTAGTACCGCTAATATCCTCATTTTACAGATAACGTTCATTTAATAACAATCTAATTGTTATCCACGCTCCCTTACGCGGTAGGTCTTATTCAAGGTCTGCTCTAGCAGCTCCCATAGAAGGCGTACTTTAGTATGACTTATTGAAGGCTTTCTTAGCAGGTCTATTTGGAGGCCTTCTTTAGAAGACCTCATTTAGGGTTTCCTATAGCAGGGAGAATGCAAGACTTCTGTTTAAGTGCAACTGATACTATTATTTTTAAGTTTTACTGTACTACCAACTCCACACTGGGAACAGGTTGCTTTCGCGTAGACCAAACCAGGCCACTCTGTTTTTAGGAGTCCCTCGTTTGTTGTAGCAAAAAAACTCTAGAAAGCCGCATGACTTTGGCTTTCGAAACTTGTACCAACGACTAAAGTTGGCAGAACGGCGATTAGCATAGCCTCCGGGAGGTTCTGCCTTGCAGATCTCTCAGTGTCTGTATTGGCTGCAACGTTCTGGCTGTGGCTTAAACCTAAAGACGCAGGAAGGGGGAGTCAGTGTCCCTAATAATTGTTGATGCATGTCTTTTTTCGGGGACTAAAAACCCCTCGAGGTGCTGTTGCCTTGCAACAGATATCTGTACTGTAAGGAACCAGTGGTGATGGTTGGACGGGTGAGTTGGTTTAAGGTCTGATGTTCTTAGTGGGTTACAGCTTACGAACTCATTAAGCGTTGTCTTTCAATGATTGCTTGCACATTGTATACAAGAGGGATTAGAAGGCACGAACTCCTGAACTAGGGTTTGCCCATATGGCTACAAACATATGACAAGAATTGCTACCTGTGTGCCTGGTAAGCCTCACGGGGGCGCTGGTGAATCGCGAATAATTCACTACGTGGAATTGGTTCATCATCAGTTAAGGCCCTAAAGGAAGGTGCTAATGTAACTATTTTTCACTTTCTGTCTATACATCCACATTTCTTAGGAGCTACTCCAACCATAACTAGTCTTGAGAAACTTTGAAAAATATGTTCAAAAATTTAACTATATGTTCTATTATTTTAAGTAAATTAACGAGATTTCAAACAGAAAAATGTTCTGTTATTTCTCAACCACAAAAAACTAAATTTTTTCCTTTTATTGTTATCTCATCAATTCATTCATTTGTATAAGTGTTATTTTTTCGATTTAAGAACTCTGCACATGATTTGTTAAGAATTTTTTAATATTTTAAAACATCACAGAATTACAGAATACTTAAATCAAAAAAAGCTCATAATTTATCTTCCAATGTATACATGTTATGCTAGACGAACTTGTCTTATGCGCTTAAAAATTATTCTTGTGTGTTAAAGTTGTCAATGAAGACAACTGTAGTAAGCAAAGTAATTCGCTCATAACGACCCTTTTTATTTGCAAATAAAATATAAAACATCACTTATTTTAAAGTATTAGGTTTGTTTTAACCATTTCGTTGTATAAAGAATTAAATATCTGTGAATAATTTTTACTCGTAAATATCTTTTATGTATGCACGCATATACACTTAATATGACTAATATTGTTTAAAGTACACTTACGTACACACATACCTAATTGCTTCAGCATTTTGTTGCTGATGATGAGCTACATTGATTGAATCTCCAGAAGCGATTGCAACTCCGCTATTTGCATCCACATGGCCGGGTGCTGTTGTTACACTATAAAATGGCGATGGCTGGTTAGAATTTTGTTGTTGTTGCTGCTGATTATGACGATGATGTTGAGACGACGACTCATCAAATGGTATTGAAGCTACACTTGCCGATGGTGGTAATGATGGGCCAGCAGAATATTCTACGGCAATTTGTTGTGGCTGTTGTGGATGGTGTTGGTGTGGTGGGCGTTTTTGTTTCTGATACTGTTGACCATCTTGGTTAAATGAACTATCAGCATTGAGTTCATCTTGGTCTTCTATTTTCGTATTATGAGCATTGAAATTATTGTTGTTATAATTGATGTTGATGTTGTCATTGTTATTATTGTTAACTGGCGTATAAACAATTGGCACAAAATTGCCTGGTACTGTGTTGGATGGTGTAAATGGTGTTAAATTGATTTTTGATTGTTTTGTGCGTGGACGATAACCAGCAGCTTCAGCAACTGCAGCATTTTGGCTGTTGCTGCCACTAATTCCACTGGCACCAAAATGATGCTGATGCATTTTTTGTTGGTGCTGTTGTTTTGCTGCAAAGGAGGATGTTTGTCTTAAGGTCTCGAATGTTGATGCTGATGCCGATGACGAGGAAGAGGCCGAAGAAGCTGTTGCTGTTAATGGTGGGAAATACTGTACGGTCTTTTGCTAAAGATTAAGAAAACAAAAATTATTTATTGCGTGAAATTTATACTCGTACAACGTTGGTTAGCAATTTTCTTAAAATACTTACTCGTAAAGGATTGACTTCCTTATAAGCAACAAAAGCATTATGGCTGTTGCCATTAACCTTGCCGTGCCCCACGAAAGATGGTAATGCGAGTGCAGATGGTCCTGGTGGCCCAGGGGGTTGTAAATGTGTTGGATGTCCTGTTGTAGTAGGCGGTGGCACTATATGAAATTGTTGCTGCTGCTGGGCCTGTTGTACTCCATAACCATGTGTTTGATAAATATTCAAGCCTGCATTTGGCTGATAATTTTGCTGCTGTCCGCTTGCCAAAGATGCTGCTGACGGTGCTGGTGCTGAATATGAATAACTATTATGAACATATTGCGGTGGTAGTGGTATATGTGTACCAGTAGGTCCTGCACTTGCTCCTGTTACACTCGGCCTGGCCAACTGCTTTGTCTTTATCGTCATTTATAAATAAATAAACGACAGTGTAAATAAGTATTCATATCACTTCACTTTATTTAATGTGTCTTGTTAAAGTAATTGCAAATTATTTCTTACCACATGTATGTTGTTGTTTTTGCTGACATATTGTTTGTTAATGGGCAATTCGGAAACCGGCACATAAAACGCCATGTACGGTATTAAACGTCTTGTACGCTCCGATGCACTTAACTCGGTGTCACCCAAAAGGGTGAAATTTTCTGCCTCATTGCTCATAATCGTTGATTTCGCATATGGCTGCATCTTTTGGCCATTAAGGCTCATTGTGGTATAATTTCCATTTGGATCAACTTTTATACAAAAATTAATTTTGATAAAAGCTGAAAAGAAATGCAAAAAGGAAAATTATTAATGTTCATTAAAAATCTTCTAACGGCAAAAGCGGCTGTAATATTTTGTTTAAGCAGCTGGAATGGTAGTTATGTATTCACAAGTTATTGGTCATAGTTTACCAAAATTTTAATTGCCCACAAAGGGGGTTGACTTTACAATAAAACGTAACCTGTAAAGAACATGGGGTCTGATCAAAAAATAACTGTTATTTTCAAATTTCGTGGGTTACGTATGTTCGACTCTCGAATTTTTTCCTGTTGGTACACATGTCTGTTATATATGTTGGCAACATCAGCCATTTTGTATTGTCAGTTTGTTTTTTTTGACAGATAAAAAGGTTAGTCGTGTTTCGGTGTGCTCTTCGATTTTTTACTATTCGAAAAATGGGTCAAAGAAACTGTATTAAGTTTTGTGTAAAAAATGAAATTAAATGCGCAAGGAAATTTGAAATGTTGGCTGCGGCGTTTGGCGAGTCTACTATGAGCAGAATACAAGTTAAATTGTGGTATAATCGGTTTAAGAAGATGTCAATGACGATGCTCGTACTGGTCGTGAAGAAAATGATTTGAAATGAAATGGATGATCAGAGAAGTTGCTGATGATGTTGGCATAACGCAAGCAATTTTTACGGATGTTTTAGGCACGAAACGTGCGACAGCGAAGATTGCTCCAAAATTGCTAAATTTTGAGCAAAATTAACGACCTCAAAAAGGCCATAACTGGTGACGAATCATGGGTATATGGCGATGACATTGAAACCAAAGCCCGATCATCGCAATGGAATCGTCCAGAAGAGCCAAGACCGAAAAAAGCATGTCAAGTTCGGTAAAATGTGAAGAGTTTGCTCACTGTATTCTTCGACTGCAATTCATGAATTCTTGCCACAAGGTCGTACGGCCAATGAAGAATACTACCTTGAAGTTATGAGTTGTCTGTGCGTCAGAAAAGTACAGAATTGTGGAATGGAAGGATTTGGCACCATGATAACGCACCAGTTCACACATCGATGCATGTGTGCGAGCTTTTAGCCAAAAGCAAAACCGTTATCATGCCTCAACCACCGTATTCATCGGACTTGGCACCCGCTGACATATTCCTCTTCCCAAAACTGAAGACACCGATGAAAGGAAAGGGTTTTGCTATGATTGAGGAGATAAAAGAAAATTCGAAACAGGAGCTGTTGGCGATACCAAAAAGCGCGCTTAAGAAATGTTTCGTGGATTGAAAAATACGCTGACATAAATGCATTATATCCTGGGGACATGTTAGTTATTGATGAATAAATAAATACTTTTTGAAAAAATTGAAATTAACGGTTATTTATGAACAGACCTCGTATCTATGTATGTGGTAGTTCGCGGTTAACAGAACACCTCTTTGGCGATTCAAAATCTGAAAAGCAAACTTCTGGATCTTGGTTTATGCGTTTGCCAAAACACCTATTTGGCGTTATCAAAGCGATAACGTTAATTTTTAAGCGATTTGTTTGTATATGTCAGAATATGTCTGACGAAAATCTAGAATTTGTTCCAATAAAAATAAAATAAAGGCGAATTCATTACAGGTGAATTTGAAAGCGCAGCTGATAAATTTTTAATTTTAATCTGTTTCAGATGTCAATGGCATGATAAAAACAAATTTGAAAAAAAAAATTTTGTTTAAACAATTTTTTAAATTGTGTATTGTATCTTGAGCGCCAGATATCATCCAGAATCCCCCCAATCTGGCTGGCTATTTTCACCTTTTCCAGCTCTATGATCTGAGACTTTAAGTGTTAGGAAATAATTAAAAGTTTCCCGAAATAATGAAGTTTTTCTTTTATTGTAAATTTTTTTAAAAGAAAATGAAAAATTAATTTTTTAAATAATTTTTCAAATTATGTATTGTGTCTTGAGCGCCAGCTATCATCCATAATCCTCCCCAAGCTATCATCCGGAATCCTCCCCAACCTGGCTGATCATTTTCACCTTTCCAAGCACTATGATCTGAGACTTTAATTTTCACGAAATAATTAAAAGTTTGTCACTTCTTGTAAATTTTTTTTATTATATTTTTTTTGAAATTCCTTTTTGTGTTTATATTTTTCCCTTGACATTTGCAGAAGATTTATTTGTCGTAGTGTTGTCTTCATTGCTCTTGTATTTGGTATGAATTCGCTTTGTTAAAAATTATAAATAATTTTCCCATGTGTAGTTTTTACTTTTGAAATTTGTAAAATTTTTCAGATGTCATTTGTAATATTTTTGAAATAATGAATAAAAATTTATTTTTCAAATTGGCGTTCTTTTTTTTGTAAAAGTTTTTCGACTTTTAATTCGTAATAATTTTTGCGTTCTGATTTTGTTTTGAATACAAAAACGGTTAAATAAATAACTTCCTCGGTCATCAATTTTGAGTGCAAATTCTAAACTTCCATCTTCAGTACCATCAGATTCAGATGCAATTAGACAAAATTTTTAAACAAATTAATAAATTGAAACAAGAAAAATGTCAATGAAGGCTTCAACAACTTCAAACGGTCGACAGTTGAGTGCAAAGACTTCAGACATTGATGCTTTGGCACAACGGGGTTACAATATTGGTTCCAAAATAGGGGAAGGTTCTTATGCTACAGTTATAACAGCCGGCTATGCCGATGACACCGGTAGTGATGTTCATTTGGCTTGTAAGGTAATTGACAAGACCAAAGCTCCCTCGGACTTTGTAAATAAATTCTTTCCGCGTGAATTGGAGATTTTAACGAAAATCAATCATCCTAATATCATACAAATTCATAGTATTCTACAAAGGGGACCTAAGATTTTCATATTCATGCGCTATGCAGAAAATGGTGATTTGCTGACGCACATTAAGAAAAATGGTCCGACTAAAGAACTTCAAGCCAAAGGTTGGTTCTTGCAAATGGCCAAAGCGCTGAGATATCTACATGCCCATGAAATAGCCCATCGTGATTTGAAATGTGAAAATATTTTACTTTCCAAGCGACTCAACATAAAACTGGCCGACTTTGGCTTTGCTCGCTATTGTTGTGATGCGGATGGCCGGGATATAAAATCCGAAACTTATTGCGGTTCGGCTGCGTATGCTTCACCCGAGGTCGTTGGCGGTCGTCCGTATGATCCGAAATTGGCTGATGCTTGGTCTCTCGGTGTCATACTCTTTATCATGCTGAATGCTAAAATGCCTTTCGATGACAGCAATTTGTGCAAACTGCTTGACTTTCAACTCAATAAAAAGTATAGTTTTCGTCGCAAATTGCAAGACAAAATATCGGCTCAAGCCAAAGCCACAGTGGCTGTGCTGTTGGAACCTGAACCTCATGCTCGTTGGAATTTAAAAGAAATCCTTAATTGCAGTTGGTTACGAGCCGATGAAGAAGAAGACTCGACTTAGATTTGAATTCGTGATATTGGTACGTGGTAAAGGGTCTATAACATTTCAATAAAATTTTCCAAAAAGTAGAAATTATAGTTTTGTTTTTTGATATGTATTTTTAATTTATTTGTAATCTCTTTGCAATTGTTTAAATTGGTGAAATTAAACAGGAATAAAATTCTATATAAAGTCGTAAATAAAATTGAAAGAAATGAATTGAAATTTTTCTTCTTTTCGGATGGAAATTTAAAATTTGCTAAAAACCAAAATCAAAGTTAATTTTCATCAGGTACTCATGTTGGAAACCGATCCTTTTGAAAAATAAAGCTGTTAGTAGAAGCTGTTGTGATTTACATCAGCACCTGCGTTATCTGATGATAGACCAGTTTCACGGAGTGAATTATTCACGATTCACCAGAGCGCCCGTGTGCTCACACAGGTAGCAATTTTTGCCATATGTTTGTTGGAAAGGTGATTTACCAATAAAACACACGCAAGAAACAACTTTTCGTCTAGCTGGATCTAAGTAAATAAAATTTTTCAATATTAATTAATTTTTTTTCTATATTAATTAATGAATTTTTAGCTTTAAGATTTGTATACTTATTGTTCGTTCTTTTAGAAGATACAATAAATAATTGAATTATTAAAAAAAATATATATATGTTTGTAGCCATATGAGCAACTTCTTGTTGAGGACTCCGGGCCTTCTAATCCCTCCTGTATGCAATTTCCCAGCAATCAATGGAAGACAAGGCTTAATGAGTTGGTAGGCCGGGAACTGTAAAATGATTTACATCAGAACCTGCCTTTACGGCCTAATCTGATGGTGGACCAATTCCACGGAGTGAATTATTTATGATTCACCAGCGCCCCCGTGTGGCTGACTAGGCTCACACAGGTAGCAATTCTTGCCATATGATTGCGGTCATATGAGCAACTTCTTGTTGAGGAGTTCGGGCCTTCTAATCCCATGTTTTCCCCGAAAAACAGAGTGCCCAACTTAGGAATACGCCAAGGCAAAACCTGTTTTCCCGGGGGGAAAACAGGGATACTAATTCCCCATTCTTGCGTTTTAGGTTTCAAACACAGCCAGAACGTTTCAGCCAAGGTTGGCACCTCAACTATGATCAGCTCGGATTGAACTGCAAGCAGAACCACCCGGGGTAATGCTGATCCCCGTTCTGTTAATTTATACCCTTGGTAAGGGTTTCGTAAGCCAACACAACATAAGTCATGCGACTTCATAGAGTTTTATTTGCTACAACAAACGAGGGACTTCTTCCCCTCTTTACCCGAAAAACGGAATGCCTTGGTTAGGAATAAGTCAAGGCAAAACCTGTTCCCCGGGGGGAATAGAAGGTGTAATAGCAAACGATTTCTTTTGAAAATATTTTATGAAGCATTTTTCAATTTAAACCTTCAGAAATCAATTGAATAAATGCTTCGCCGATTTCTAACAACACTCGTCTGAGGTTTCTAGAGACCAGACATTAATAGATTTAAAAAAAATGGTTAAATATCCATGATTATTAGCATTCTTGTAATATTCGAGCGTGTGTAATGGGCTACAGAGCAATTAGTCGAATTTCTTTTAATCTATTGCAAAGTCTTCGAATTAGGCCTGTTGCGTAACCGTATACTGACTGAAATACATACTACATTTGTGCTTATTATAGAGCGCTTGTAAATATGGAAAGATGGAAACAAAAACAATGAGAACATTTTTCGAACCACCGATTATAATTCTAAAGCTGACAAATCTTTGAAGTTTCTCAATTTGAAATTATATCCCCCTAAAATTGATAACCCATCATAGTACTTGGGACATCGAGCGTTACTCGGAGTATTCAAATTATATATGTGCATGCTTAAATATACTTACTTTAATAAAACTTAGTTCACAAGAGTTTTCTATTTTGACGCTATTTAAAGTCATAACAAAATTGTGCTTAGATTACCTTTTTCTTAGATGTTTTGTGGAGCGAAGACGAAATAGTGATTCGCTTTCTCACTGAAAAGTTTAAGCTACGTGTTTTCATTGAAAAGACTAAATTTTATATCCAAATCAAAATTTCACCAGATATGTAACAATCAGGACAAACAAAATTTTACAGGAAAGATACTTTTTTTTTTTTTGAAGTCATTTTCGAGAACCGTTAATATGATGGCGGATTGATATTGACGCTACCTAAGTAGGAAAATTTTAAAAACCATTTATTTCTCAACATAGTCTCCTTTTCGCTGGACTGAACACATTTTTCATGTCTCTAAAGAAGCATTCAAGTGCCTCGGTTTTTTGAAACGGTATAAGATGTACTTCACTCCATCCGACCTCCTTACTATTTATATTACCTACATTCGACCGAAAATGGTGTCTCAAAGTCTATTTTGGGCTTACTCGACCGTGTACAGGAGAGGGCCAAGAAACGTTGGAAAGTTCAAGTCAAATGTCCACAAACACTACTCCCTCTTTTCCCCTCCTGACAACCTATTTTCCTAGCTCTGGCACAATGCACTGTATATGTAGGGGTCATCCCCTAAGTACTGGCCCAAAATAAAAAATATAAAAAAAATATATATAACATGTTTACCATTTCAACAATCTTACGTAACTTGACTCATGATCACATTCATAACGATATCGAGGATTTTCTTGATATTTTCTTGGCCTTCCTGTTGACGCGGCAGAGCAATCATTGCAAAGATTGCTCTGCCGCGTTTAAATTCAGTAATCCAATATTTTAGCATGTAATCGAGCTGTTATTTTTCACTTTTGCAGTTTTCCCTTTCAAATAGTAGTATGTAATCATTGCACGAAATTAATTTTTTTCCTTTTTTCAAGAAACACAAAAGTTGTTTACTTCAAACGACAACAACAAATAAACTAATAGATGAATTTGGGTAAAATAAAGCAGCTGACGTTTGACGAATCCCAATTTCAAAGAAAAATAAATTTTTTGTGCTTGTGCTGCCGTCTAGCATCAGGTAGCTTTAATATCAATCCGCCCTCGTATATGTACCATAATGTCGGAAATTAATAATACCCGAAAAAAATTTAGTTTTCCAATACCAATCAAAATATACATACATATATTTGTATCAAAAACCTTTAGATACTGGCTTTTATCAAAATATGTGCAGCGAAAAAATTTTAGAAAGGAATTAAGAAGAAAAAACAGTTTTGCAATAAAAATTTTTGTGTTTATTCACATTTATACCAAACGATCACCACAAAATCAAAATAAAATTAATGTTTGATGGATGAAATTTGTAAAGCGTCAAGCACACGTACACGAAATTGAAGCATTTTGACCGTGCCTATCTATGTAAAGGTCCTGAAAGGGTTAAGATAAGGTTTGCAGTAAAACAAGACAAAGGAGAATTTTAATAACATAGTAGTTAGTTATCAGTTGTCGCGCGTATCGAAAAGTTGATAAGTTGATAATTTTAATGTTTATAAAATTGAAGTTGCACTAAATAATTCGGTTGCTACTATATCTCTTTGTTTTTTTTTCCCCTTAAAATTTATTACAATATTGAATTGTAAAACATTAAAACTATTAAAATTATTGAATTATTATAAAATTTAAAACTTTAATAAAAACATTTCCTAATAAACCAAGTGAATTCTCTACAAAAGATTCTTGTTTTATTTAGTGAATTTGGAGACAATTACTTATTTTCTTACATCTATCCCCCTTTAAAAGGCTTCCAAATATCGTTTAATAAGTCTTTTTGTAGTAGCAATCATTAAATGATTTTTATGATACAAATTACACATTTTGATTGCTTTTTTAGCGTAATGCCATATATGCAAAAATTTAATGTAAAATACAATACGAGTATAAACAAGTTTAGAGAAAAAAAAGGAAGAAAGAAATAAAATAATTCATTTTTAAATTATATCTCATCCAACTTAAATGGGTTATGCCAGCCAATTATTAATAAATTTAATAAAAAGAATTTGAGCAGAAATAAATGGCATAACATAAATTAGCGATATTTTTATAGCAAACACTTTTTTCCTCTTGACTCATAGTATATGAATACTCATAGTATATCTTAACATTTTCTATGAGATCATACAAATTATAATTCTTTTTTGAACAAAAAACCATCAAAAATCATTAATAAATTACCAAAAATGGTAAAACTTCAAACGTTTGTTTTTAAAATTGACAAACATGTGTGTGTGTGCGTTTTTTTTTTTTTTTTTTTTTTTGGTGCAGAAAAAAAATACAAACGTCAGCCATGCCAACTAAATCTAGTTTAGTTGAGACAATTTAAATCAAATGCCGACACGAAATAAGACTCACAATAGTTTTTTCCTTTAGTATTTGCCACACAAATGGTTGCATTCACAATTTATACAAACTTTTTGTTTATAGTCAAGATTAATGGCCGAAACATGAAATTTTAAGCACTCAAAGACACACTCACTTTGGGGGCAACATCTTATGGCCATCCAAACTAATACCTCTGCAAACAACTATAATTTCCAATTCAATTAGACAAAGTTTAAAAACACATTTGATTATATGCACTACAGTTATTCTTAATGTAAGAGATATTGCCTATTAGACATACACACACACACACACACACACACACACACACACATTTTGGTCACATTAAGTCGTATATCCAGTCATTAGTTGAAGCACCCACGTTTAACACTCTTTCATTCATTCAGTCTTTCATGCACTCACAAAATTCCGTGCAGTTTTGCTAATGTTAAGTGGTACAAGAGTTGCTGCCTCTAATAGTGGTGGTGGCATGTGTTCGCCACACAATTTTAGCTTCCAAAAATGTCTCTTTCCGAGTTTTAGTATGCAACATAAATGGTAGTTGCATTAAAATAATATTTGTTTTATATTGAAATCATGACAAGAGACGTGTTTTGTTTTCCTACTACTCGTCATTAGTTTTTACCTTGATTGAAGTATAGGTATGTACTCGTACATATATGCATACAGTGTTAGAAAATATAACACGAACATGAAGTAATGCACCTAGCATTAAAATTCACAAAAGGCATATTTTTAAAACAAAATTGAGAATTATATATAGGTGTACAACTTTGCTTTCGCCGCTTTTTTTCCCGAAATTCGAGCCTTTTTTGTAAAAAACTGGTTATACAGTTGTGATTGAAAGTATTGTCCATCACTGGCCACTACTTTCTCCTATCTTTCGAGCAGCGTACGAATCCCGCGTTGAAAAAACTTGTCATCTTTAAATGCGATCCACGAATTGATCCAATTTTTAATTCTTTATACGACCGGAGTTGCTGGTGCAAGAGAGCAACGATTGGAGAATAGGGCGGGAAAAGGCAGGGCTTCCCATTTTAATGTTTCGAAGTATGTCTTTACCACATTCGCAACATGAAGTTGAGCATTGTCATGTTGTAATAGTACTTTATCATGTCTCAGGTTGGATTGCGCCCGTTTGATTTTCAGTGCCCGGTTCAAGCGCTCTAATTTCGTTCGATAACGGTCACTTGTTATTGATTCAGTCGGTTTTAACAACTCGTACTACACTGCGCCGAACTGGTCCTACCAAATATTGAGCACGATTTTGGAACCGCGAATATTCGGTTTGGTTGTCTACGTGGAGCCATGGCCGGGATATCCCCATGATTTTCTGCGCTTGGAATTATCGTAATGAACCCATTTTTCGTCCGGAGAAAAGAAAAAAATAAAGAGGGTCGTATATGGAATAAAAGGTCTGATAAAAAATAACTCTTATTTTGGAATTTTGTGAGTTACGTATCTTCGATTTTCGAAATTTTTTTCTGTTGATACACATGTCTGTCATATACATATGTTGGCAATATCAGCCATTTCCAATTGTCAGTTTGTTTTTGACAGATAAAAAGGTTAGTCGTGTTTTGGTGTGCTCTTTGAGTTTTTACTATTCGAAAAGATGGATCAAAGAAACTGTATAAAATTTTGTGTAAAAAATGAAATTAAATGCGCAAGGAAATTTGAAATGTTAGCTGCGGCGTTTGACGAGTCTACTATGAGCAGAATACAAGTTCAGTAGTGGTATAACCGGTTTAAGGAAGGCCGAGAAGATATCAATGACGATGCTCGTCCTGGTCGCCCGAGCACGTCCACAATCGATGTAAACATTGAAGCAGTGAAGAAAATGATTTTGGATAATCGTCGAATAGCTATCAGAGAGATTGCTGCTGATGTTGGCATATCGTTTGGCTCATGCCAAATAATGTTTACGGATGTTTTAGGCACGAAACGTGCAGCAGCGAAGATTGTTCTAAAATTTTGAGTGAAAACAACGTTGCATGGACATCGCTCAGGACCTGTTGAACATCGTCATGATCATGGGTGTATTGCTATGACATTGAAACCAAAGCCCAATCATCCCAATGGAAGCATCCAGAATAGACAAGACCGAAAAAAGCACCTCAAGTTCGGTCAAATGTGAAGTTTTTGCTCACTGTTTTCTTTGACTGCAATGGCGTGGCCATATGGTCGTACGGTAAAATAAAGAATAAGGAGCAACATAAATTCATTGAAGTATTCTTCCGTGTGGCCACCTTAGAGTTTTCAGCTTTACAGAACGAGCTCATTTTATATCAACCTTTCATGAAAAAAGTTCTCTCGAAAAGTCTTAAAACCTTATACTTTAAAGTTTTTGTTTGCTGCCCTTAATTCTGGTTAGGCAGGTCTGCAAATTTGAAAATATAATCGGATATATCTTCTAATCTGTAATGTGAGCATTATTTAAGAATTGGAACTTTACGATGAGCTATCTACAAATTACTTTTTATCTTTTTATGATACTCTATTTCAAATTCAAAAAAGCATACTCGTGTGTTTAGCCTTTTTGATTTGGGGCGTTACTTCGCGTACTTATTATATTTTTTCCAACACTGTATGCATTTATTTGTTTGTAGTATTTTGAGATTTTGCCTCTTGGCCACGAATTCGAATAGGCTAAGCCCATTTGAATGGCAAACGCTGCTGTCATCTGCACAAGAGTGGATAGGGTTAGAAGTTGGACGTATAAGGTCATTTAGAAATATAAGCAACAGAGTAGGAGAACCGAGCCTCGCGGCAATTGCGAAATAATCGATGAAGTGGCACCATTTCTCTGAGAGATATAACAAAAGATCGCCGTTAGACCAGACCTAGTGAAATACATGTTGACGGCCACAAAGCAAACTGTGTGTCTCTAGATACCATACTTTTCATTACTTTGGAAAGTGCAGAGCAAATTGCAATTGGGCGGTAATCTTCAGGGTTATTTGAAGCAACCTTTGTGGGGATTGACATTACATTAGCAACTTTCAATGGAAATTCATTAATATCGTACAATGTGCTAAAAAGATGTGCTAATGGAAGAGCAACTGTAGAAGAACACTGCTTAAAGACCAGTGCTGGAGTGCCATCTAGTCTAGAAGATTTATTTATGTTGGGGTCAGCTAAAATCCGTTTAACTGCTCGAACTCGGAAAAATATCTTTAGAATAGCCATAGCGTAGGTTCTCCAGCTCACTTGGGTTCTGAAGTCGTTCCCTTTGTGATTACCTGAAAAAGTGGGAGAGTTGAAGTAAAGCATAGCCATAGATACTCTTTGAACTTTGGGAATCTAGAATTACTTGCAAAAATTTCAGCCAGCGGGTTAACCTTATCATGCGGGTCGGTGAATGCATGATCATTCTGATTTTCTTGATCTGACTGTTTTGCACATCTGGTTAACCCAAGACATCGTTCTTGGTTTAATCGCAGCTTGCTTAGAGGGGGCCTAAGCAAGCTTCTTCATTCCTAGCAAGATACCATTTTCAACCATTTTTGCCGAAGCCTTTATATAATTGTCCACAAAGCAAAGTTTACAATGCTCGTAAAATTTGTTGAGCTCAGTCCAAGGAGTTTTTTTTTTTATTGTAAAACAATTTTACTGGACTATTTCTCATTTTTTGTTTTCTTGTTTTTTGTTTTTTGTTTTTTTTTTGTTTGTTTCAAGCTTTTCTAAATCTTTTGTAGAAATAACAGTCAAGACAACATTAATTTCTATGGCTCTCAAAAGCATTTTCAATACTTGCTATTTACGATTTAAGTTTTTCTTGCGATAAAAGGAAGACGAACGGTGTCGCATGTGCTACTTTTACTCCATAGACCAAAGTTTTGCACAATTATATGAATATGTTGCAAACAAATTGTTAAAAATATTTTGCTCAGCAAAATGCTGCTCTTTAGAGTAAAATAAACTTTATAGATTTTCTTAAAAATTTTGCTATTGTTTTTTAAAAAATTATGACTACATAAGAAGACACGACGGCTGCCGTTATTGCTGTATTTATAAGACTTAAAATTGGTAAGAGCTGCGCCCAGGTGATCAGATTCAAGTCAATGGTTTGTGCACGTCTTGGTCAACCACATCAAGCAGTTTTAAGAATAACTTTGCGCAACACAATATGTATCAATATGTATGACAGTGATTTATACAATTTTATAAAAGAAACAACAGTGCCTACAGAAAATTCTAGGTGAAAATTGCTACGATAGACTTGATGGTAAATTGTTACACTGAAATCTTAAATGGTTAGTGTTGGTTTGCTTTACACCAAAAATTTATATTAGGTATACAAATTAAATTTCTTGCAATCGCTTTAATAATGTTGAAGTTTGTGCCTAAATATCGAATGGTTAAATTTTAAAGGCCGGTGTCGAATGTGAACCTCCCCAAAACGTCAACATTTTTTCTGCATTTCATTGGACATTTCTCAATTTCAGACTCAATTTGAATCATGGGAAGCTACACAATCGATCAGCGAGTTACGAGTGAAGGTAATCAGGCGTACTCGTATGTAAAACGGCACACTTGCACCACAGTAGATTTGTCGGTAAGCAGAATTGCCGCATTTGGGCGAATGGTAATCCAAGAAAATACAATGCACCCACAAAGAGTGACTGTTTGGTGCAGTTTATGTTCTGGCGGCATCATCGGGCCGTATTTTTTTTTCAGGCAGTTACTGTGAATGGTGTTCGCTGTCGTGAGATGATCATGAACTTTTTTTAGCTCGAGTTGGAAGATATGGATGTGGGCGATATGTGGTTTCTACAAAACGGTGCCACTTGCCACACAGCTAATGAAACAACTTTTGCGCATATAACCTCAATTATACCTCAGCGTTAGCGAAATTTTGGACCGTCAGAGGGAGGTGAGCCGCTGAGGACGCGGCGATATTTTATTCCATACATAGTTGAACCATACCAATATTATTCTAATAAATGGAAATGAGAATAATTCCTAAAGCTACGTACACACGGTTGTCAGGTCTTACAATAATCCCAGTAAAATTGTCTGAAAATGTTTTACTATCGTGTGAACTGCCAATTTTTAACTTACAACGTTGTCAGAAAAACCATTGTCAATCAATTGTAAGACGACAATGTTGTCAGGCAGCTGACAATCGTGAGAACACTCTTCGTCGGCATTGCCAGATAATTGGCTGGTATTGTAAGCTCAGTTTTAATTGTCAGATGTATAAAATTAATGCACTTGACAATGGCATCAGTGTCAGAAAAAAGTTTGATGGGCAACACTGCCAAACAGATCGTTGTTGATATACATAAGTGGCAATGCCTTACAACATGTCTGGCAATCTTTTTCATCTAACAATCTGACAACCGTGTGAACGGACAATTTTTGTTGTCAGATGAATTATTTGTTAGACCATAGTCTGACAATAAAATTATAAGATTTTCTTACGATCGTCTGAACACACAATTTACTTCTGCGGAACAATTTTTCATTGTCACTACATTGTCAGCATGTTGCCAGATCTTACAATATTGTAACATCTGACAACCGTGTGTACATAGCTTAAGTAATTTGTGTTTTATTCAAAATCAACATCGGCCCTTAAAATTTCACCACACTTTAGATATTTTGCGTGGAAGTCTTTCGTCTGAAGAAAACGGCTGCTAAAGGTTATTGATTGTAGCAACTCGAAAAACTTGTGAACGATGGTTTGCGCGATTCAAAAGTGGCGATCACGACACTAAAGACAAGGTGAGATCTGGTCAGCCAAAAGAATTCGAAGCAAGAAGCACTTGCATTATCACACAACAATCCATTTGCCTACTTTTCAAAGGCAAGGAAGTTGCTTTTCATATGAATTGAAGTCGTGAGACTTCAATTTATATTTTGCATGACAAAAATGATGCTTGAACACTACAAAAAGAAGTCAATTTTGCAACGTATTGTTACCGGTGATGAAATATGGAACATTACGATAACCCCAAGAGCAAAAAGTGGTGTCTAAAGCCCAAATTAACTCCGAAGCCGAATATCGATGACGGCAAGCTAGATAATGTTCTGTATTTGGTGGGATCTGAATGAGGTTTTGTATTATGAGCTGCTGAAATCGGATTAGACGATCACAGCGGATCTGTATCGAAGACAATTGATTTGTTCGAAGAGAACAATCAACGAAAAACGGCCAAAATATTTGACGTTATGTGATTTACTGCAAGACCGATCAAAAACTATTCGGGAAACAGTTTTTACTATTATTTGTTTCGATCGATGCAGAGGGCCCTTACTAGAATACGCTTATTAAATTGTGTACTTGTGTACTCACTATGGAAATTTAGGTTGATTTTTAATTTTGAGCCAATTTATATATTTTTTTAAATTTCCTAAACGTTTCCGTGAGTTCACTTTCTCGAGTTTAAACCTTGGCTCCTTTTTAGTGTTATTGTGTGTTTAATTTACGTTAATATAAAAAAGTCTTCTTATGGTGCACGATGTACGCGTCACTAGCTCGAAATTATCATGATCGAATGGTATTGGCTTTCTGTAACGTGTAAATTTATGTCCTTCACACATAGCCAACTGGGAGATTTCACAGAAGCATACAAGTATACATATGTATGTACTCGTACATATATTAACACGTGTAAGCTGTCATACATTTAAAAACTTTGTTTCGTTAATGTTACGAGTACTGCAGAAAAACGCATCAGTGTTTAGATTGTGTTGCATGATTTCAAATCTATTAAAACTTTTCCATTTTATAATTTACTTAATAGTTATGGTTAATGCTGTTTAGGAAAGTGTGTTTTTCTAGAAGAAGTTTAGGGAAATAAATGTGAGTGTACAAAAGTGTGCTAAAACTAAAAGATATAAAGCATAAAATTTAAACCAAAGCTAAAAAAATTTTTTCGATATTTTTTTTTCCTAAAACTTTATTTTATCGATAGATTTTTTCTTAACTTCTGTTGAACCAACGAGGGATTTCATTCTTCTAGTTTAATATGGAATTTCATGTGTTTTCAATACCGAAAGACGCTGCAGCACTATATTCTGTGGAGATATGTGAAGTCGCTAGTTTGCGCCAATAAGTACGAAACGATTGGTCGCTTAGAGGAAAACATTCGCCTCGTTATTGGCGATTTACGGCCGCAAATGTTGAAAATTCATCAATAATTGGAACTCCATGTTCGACTTCGTCCGAGGTAGCCTTGGCGGTCATATGCCGAAAATAATATATAAATTTTAATGCCAGAATATTATATTTCGCATAAAGTAAATTCTATGTCAATTTGAAAAAAACCCCATCTTTGGTTTATTGCATTTAGAAGTTGTATAGCTCTGTAAAAAAAGACTCTTTACATTACATTTACATTATAAATTATGTCGTCTAAACGAAAACTGCAAGTTTAATTCCAAATTAAACTAAGTTTCAAAATGTTAGCGGTATTGCTTTAAAATATAAAAGAGAAAGTAACCTTGTGTGTCTCTCTGACTATATTGACAATATTGTCAGTATTGATGGCAACACACTTAAAGCTCGCAACAAATGCTGACTGACGCATTGCATAATTAGTACCTGAGTCGAAACATAAAATAGATTACTAGATGTAAGGTTTTTAACAGGTACACGATATTTAATTAATCTTAAT
Source organism: Thecocarcelia acutangulata (assembly GCA_914767995.1). Classification (NCBI taxonomy): domain Eukaryota; kingdom Metazoa; phylum Arthropoda; class Insecta; order Diptera; family Tachinidae; genus Thecocarcelia; species Thecocarcelia acutangulata. Next base: position 139,943,948 of record OU612094.1, on the reverse strand, counting down.
AAATCCAATAAATCAAATATTATGAATGAATAGTTGGTCTAACGCAAAGCAGCTCTAAGTCAAATAGAAAACAACGAGCATTACATGAAGTCAGCATTACCAAGCGTTCATCAATTCTTTCCATACTAAAAATATGTATATTGGAAATAGGTTTCCAAACAAATAAAAAAACAGCTGTATATAATATTCTTAATCTTACAGAATCAGAAAAGCTCTTGACAGTATATCCTACGAAGACGGATTGATATTAAAGCTAGCACAAACGCATCTTTTTTTTTTTTGAAATTGCGATTTGTCAAACGTCAGCTGTTAAAATTTCACCCAAATTCATCGGTTAGTTTATTTGTTGTACTCGTTTGAAGTAAGCAAGTTTTGTGTTTCTGGAAAATGGGGGGAAAAAAAAGAATTTCGGTCAGTGATGAAAAGGGAAACGGGGAAAGAGACAAAAGAAAAGTTCGGTAAACATTATGGTGAGTCTGCTGCGTCAGATTACATTACGTGGTCGAACAAGCACTGGAAAAATACCATAAACAGAAAGACCAAAACAAGTGATTACTGAAGCAAATATCAAGAAAATCCTCGATATCGTTATGAATGATCGCCGGGAGATTGTCGAAATATCATATAAACATATGTTCAACATTTTGCATGAACATTTGCATATGAAAAAGATATCGGCAAGATGGGTGCCGCGTTTGCTCAGTGTCGAACAAAAACGAGTTCGACAGACCACTTCACAGCGGTGTTTGGACATGATAAAGCGTAATATTCTTAATTTTTGAAATCGACTAATACCTGTTGATGAAACGTGGGTCCACTAGAAACCAAAAATAAATCGAAACAATTGGTGGAAGCTGATGGAAGTGCCCCGAAGAAGGCAAATACAGTGAAATCGCTGTGCAAAGTTATGGCCACTGTATTTTGGGATGCACACAGAATATTGCTCATCGATTATCTTGAAAAAGCATCCATCATCACAGGAAAGCATTGTTGTCCATTATTGGGTCAATTGATTGGTGCAAACGGGAAAAACAACCACATTTTAAGAAGAAAAAAGTGCTCTTTCTTCAAGACAACGCACCGGTTCACACAGCATTAGACACGATGCTAAAATTACATGAAATGCACTTCGATTTGGTTGATCATCCAACTTATAGTCCAGATTTAGCTCCTAGTGACTTTTTCCTGTTTCCAAAGTTCAAAAAATGGCTCCTAGGAAAAACATTATACTCAAACGAAGAAGTGATACCCCAACTAACGCGTATTTTGAGGGGCTCCCAAAATCGTGTTATTCAGATGGTGTAAAAAAGGTGGAAAATTATCTCAAAAATAGACTACGTTTAGAAATAAATGGTTTGAAAAAATGTGTTATTCCGCCCTCATAATAAATGCACAACATTTGCAACATTAGTCTATATAATTAATACACGTTTTTAAAAATCCATTTTGTAGCCGTACTACTGCACTGGTATAGAAAAATTATATTTCCATTTCTATGTAACTATACAGTTGCAAACTAAACTTGCAAAGTATAGGATGTACAGCATGGGCAGGGTGACGGAGACCATATGCCCAAGATGGTATTAACAGTACGTTTGTAGCTGACTATAACGACCTACGCCTTCACATAGGAAGTTGCAGCGTGGTTAACAATGAAATACCTCTAAAAAGCTGTTAACCAATACAGTCAGTTGAGGCAAACCGTTAACCAGTGCGAGTGAGACGCAAAACTCTCAAAGACCGAACAACAAACTTAAGCCTGATCGCACTTAAGAAATAATTACGATGACGCGAGAGCTGTTCTTCAGCCCAGAGCTGCTTTACGACTGAGAAAAATTATATATTAATTTAAAATTCTTTTTACACAGAAGTGAACAAGCTTAATTTTGACCGGTTGAGTATTTTAATAATAATACAGCTATTATATTGTTACTAAAACCAAAATATATATATATGTATTTGACTTAAATACAACACAAGATAACTATAACAGGTAGTGGCAGAATTACAATAAATACGACACCAAAAAATATTACATATGTTGGTAGAAATTACGAAATGTTGTCAAACATTTTTTTTACTTTTGCAAATGAGACGAAAGACAGCTGTGCTTGTACCTAGTAAAGCTGCCTTGATACAAGAAAACAAAAACAATGTGGCCAAATATGAATAAAGAACATATATGTGCGTTTTCACAGCTTTATTTGTTTCGTCATTGGATTTATATGAGAGTGCGTTATTTAAGAGCGGTTAAAAACTTCTCTCTAGATTGCATTCTTTAGATTCTCACTAGTTTACATTAAAAGATAAGTTATGAATTATACACCAATAATATTTACTATTAATAGAATACTCTAGAGTAAAAATGTCACTGACAGAACTTATTTTTTGAAAAAATTTGAGCTCATCAGAATATTATGACCCAAAGCAGTAGTTAGCAATATCATTAATAAAAATTAAAAACAATAATGAACCTAAAATATTACCTTGTGAACACCGGAAGTAGCAGTGTATGGCAAGGAATTAAAACTTTCAACCACTGCAGAGTATTGCCTACTATAAAGGTAAGACCTCAACCATTTAAGAAAGTTTAAATTGTGACAGCCTGAGTCACAGAATATTATAGTCATCCTTATCAAAGGATTTACGAAAATCTATGAATATAGCATCAACTTGACTAAATTTTTAAAAGATAGAAAAAGTCTTACATTGATGCTAAAGTCACTCAGTTGAAATTAAAAGTAGCGCAACTAAATTGGCTTATGGGCAGAAATTCTACCTTGAAGTTAGATTGCAAACTTTTACTATACAACGCAAATCTAAAGCCTATATGGTGCTACGGAATTATGGAGCATCACCTCAACGTCAAACATTGAAAAAATTCAAAGGCGACAAAACCAAATTCTTCGATTGATTACTGCAGCTCTGCGCTGGTAAAAGACGAATTTTCTAAGTACACAACAAGGTATGTATATCAGTGAACTGGAACTTCACCCAAATCTTCTTGCACGCAACATACTTAATTTTGGCCGCCATACCCGATTGAGAAGAAGAGATACCTTTGCCACCATCAGAACGTTAAATAGGTGATTTTACCGATTAGTTCCCGTAAAATAAAACTTTTTGTCTGGCATTGGCCAGGCTCAAGTAAAAAACACACCTTTTGTTTAATTTTTTACCTTTAAGATTTGAGTACTTATTGTTAGTTCTTTTTGAAGTTTCAATAAATAAAACAAATTAAAAAAAAAAAAAAAAGATAAAAATATAGAAATGGTTAAAAACCGCACAGTTTGTAGCAGTAAAACGACCAATAAATCAGTAAAAGTGTAATGTTTTAATGTAATCTTTAATGTTTAAATGACGTTTTTCCGTTTATAGAGCATCATTAACATTCTTTGTTAAATTAAAAATTTTTTCAAATTAAATTAAATGAAATTTCTGCTATTAATCTCATAATTGTAAGTACAAGGAATGTATTTAGTGAAATGGTTGTGTCCGAAGCCGTTTTCCGAATGCAAGTGTTCTTATGAAAAGAAATGTTAGTATCATATTTAGCAGAAAGACTCAATTCAGAGTTGAAAGAGTTTCGTAATTGAACATTTTTTCTGTGACTTTCATATGTGTTGCAAATACATATGAAGACAAGTTTCAAAAATTCGATAAAGTTTTAATATGTTTAAACAAAACTATATATTTTTTTCAACAACACATACTTGTTTTTCATTTCACGGCTTTGCAATAAATCAAATGATTTTTGCATAATTTTTCTTTTGTTGACTTAATAATGTTTATAAACTAAAGTTGAATTTAACAAAGGCATTATGTCTAAAATTCCATATGGTCTAAGAGGTTGCATAAACAATTTAGTTGATTTCCACGAACAGCTACAAAAATAAAAACTTGTCTCTTTTAAATGTTAAGTGTTGGTGGCGGCTGCCACTACTACCGCCACCGCCGCCGCAATGACTTCAGCTTCAATGGTGACCAATACTCTCTTAAAAGTACAACAAAGCTGAGCACTTCCACTGAGTTTAAATGATAAAAGATTAAAATATCGGGTTCCATTAGAGAACAACAAACAATCTCATCATGGAATTGTTTTCCTTGTTTTATTTATTTCTCATTTTCATTCATATTTACTTACTACGTTGTAAAGGGTATTCGTTATCGAGCTATATTACTTTGAAATGAAGTAAAGCAAAGATGAATTTTTCAATACAGATGAAATGTATTTTGTTCGACATATGTATATGTGCTGTTCATAGAACAAAAATGAGCAACTGGTCTAGAAAATTTTTATGGAAGTTGCTCAATTTTTTGAGTGATATACAAATTTTTTAGACAAGTCAGTTGTCTGTGTTCTATGAACAGCACAATAGTTTTCTGGCATTAAGATTTAAATATACAGTTTGTAAACAAAGTGTCTTCAAAACAAATATTTTTTTTTAGAATTTCAAATTAAATGTAGAATATGATTGGGCGAGCTTATATTGACTGATAGCGCTAGATGGCAGCACAAACATTTTTTTTTCTTTTTTTTTAAATTGCAAGCTGTCAAACATCAGCTGTTAAAATTTTACCCAAATTCATCGATTAGTTTATTTGTTGTAGTTGCACTATTCCCTCTTTCCCCCATCTCACAACTTATTTTCCTAGTTCTGGTACAATGCACTGCACATGTAGGCGTCATCCCCTGAGTACTGGTCCAATAAAAATAAAAAAATCAACAGGAAGGCGAAAAGAGGTGGCTACTGAAGAAAATCCTCGATATCGTTATGAATGCTCGCCGAGCCAAGTTGCGTGAGATTGTGATATTGCTCTTGTATTATAATAATATCTCGAACGAATCTTCATCAGCAACAACAACAAGTCTTCGTCTGATGACGTATTTAATTTATAATTTGAATTTATCATTAAATATGTCATACTAGTTGTTTTTTTTTTTTTTTTGCTAATTTTGTAGCTATTTAAGTAAATAGTATAATGCGATATTGAATTTAATGCTACCTTTTGTTTGAAACCTTTTTACGAATTATTAATTTTAGCTCTGTTTAGTAAATACTTTATTTTTATTTCTTACTCTGTCACCTAAATTAGCGCGTCAAGCGTAATTTATCTGTCAAAAATCTTCATGTACAAACAAAATAGCGCGGCGTCAACGCTTTGCAATTGGAAAATCCAATTTTGACAGAGCGTAAGAGAGAAAGCTTTACTGTCTCTCAGTAAAGTTCGCTTTAACACAAGTATTACTCAGTTTTGCGGCGATTAGTTTAGGTGGTGTCGGACTATTCAGTGACTTTTATCAAAGAAGAGTTAGTGAACAATACTGCTCATGGCACAACTTTAACGATTTTATTTAAGTTACTTACTACAGCAAAAATCAAAGCGCTAAATAAAGTTGCGCTTTACGCCCTAATTTAGCTTGCACTGTGTTAATCAGTTTATTTTATTGAACACTGGTTGAAATGTTAAGTCAAAATAATCATAAATCACTTAACAGCTGATAAAATGGCCGTAAGTTAAAAAAAGTGTTGCCAGCTTAAACTTTATACCTATATAAAAACACCCCTTTATATTATATTTGGCCATAAACAAGTGCGGTTTGAAAATCAAATAGACAAACATAAAAGTTTGTTTTGTATATTTTTTCAAACTACAAGACTATAAAGTTTCAGCGCAAAAAAAAAGTTTAAAAGCAGCGCTTGGTTTATTTTAAAATCTAAATAAATATAAATTCTGATTAAGCATTTTGTTGTACGGTTGTTGTTGTTTTCCTAAAACAAGCTATGACTGCAACATCAGGTTCAAACTAATGCAAATATTTATTCCACTAGATGTGTCCATAAAGTTATAATGCCAACACAAAATATATTAATGTATGTGGTATGTTGCACTTAAAATTGGGGCCAACATAAGTTGTTGCATGTTTGCCAGCGTTCTTTTTTTTCTATTCTATTATTTTGTATGTCTTTTTCGAAACAATATTAGTAACTCTTTAAAGTTTTGCTACCATACATAACCCCATTAAACCATCACCAACCAACCAATACGGCCTACCACCACCAACTTGCAACAAAACACCAAATACTAAGCTATGTTTTCAACTGCTGATGGTGACTGACGACGCATTTAAGTTATTTCGGTATTAAATAAATAAATATGATGTTGCATGTTTTCTATTCTTTGCTGTAGTGACAGTTGTTTATTTAAAAGTCTGTTGTCAAATCGAATCTGTACATACATACTCGTATAACAAAAATATCATCGACACCATCACTACGCGATTAGTTTATTTATTGTGAATGTTTGAAACTCTTACACTTTTGTCGTCATTTGGAGTGTTTGCTAAGGTTGTGCCGTGGTTGTTGCTGCTGCTAATATGTATTTGTTTGGCTATAATTTGGATTTTTCAATAAAGCCACGCAACACAAATTACAAACATACTTGCTTGGAAACGAATAAATAAATTCATTTATTGCATAGTCTGCAAATATTTTATGCAGCTTCTGATAAATACCGCATCAGGTTCACGAGTGTGTATGCGTATTTTTCCTTTCTCTTCATATAATGCGAAGAATTAGATAACAGGTAAGCTGAACCTTGTTTAACAACGCATATATTAAGAAATCCGTTTGGCTGTTAGGCTGATGCGACCGGAATAAAAAAACAATATTTACAGGAATTGTAGGCATCCAAGTTGGAGGCATCGTATTCTGGGACGTTTATTTAAATTGAGGTTTTTAAGAGTCTCTTAGCACATATTACGGCCTAACTGGAAGCAAACCTGTAAGCGAAAAGTGGCTATTTTCGCTTAACACTTATGTGAATCACAAGGTTTTTATTCGCAATGTCCTATTAAACCAGGTCTCACTAATTGTTAGCACAAATGTTTTGTAATTTTGAAAGCTTGCCAGATATTTTGTAGTGATCTTTTTTCTCCTTAACTTCATGCTGCCTTAAATTTTTCTCTAAAGTGGCTTAAAATATGTGAAAAATTATATACGACAAAAAATCATTTGCTAAAATAATTGCATTCTCGTAAGCGAAGGCGAATGCAGTACGAGTATGTAATTTAATAAAACAAATTGATTTAAAATCCACTTTTCGTTTCCATCAATAATATTCATGGATGCGCTTTAACGAGGCAATTTATAAGACGTCATATTGGAGTGGTTTATCATTTCGATATGCATTTAGATTAGGTTATTACGACTTCTGATATCCTAACGTTTTTTGATACACGAGAGACGTGTGATAATTTCATGCCTTCTTCCTTAAGAGAAATAATTCACTGTAAAAGGCTTGGTCAAGCGATCAAGTTACTACACCCAAACGATTACCTGAAAAAGTCCAATAAAATGTTTATCTACTTTTTTTTTTAATAAATATTTTGGCCGGCTTAATAAAAGTTTTCTTTTAATATAATCTTGTATCAGGTTCTCAGATTTTTCGAAAAATTTCCATGCAGTTGTATGCAGCGTTAATCAGTCTTAATTTTTATCACTTTAATAAAATTCTTTTGTAGCTTTCTCTTTGAACACCAATTTCTTTAAATTTGAAAACAACAAAACGTCAAAAAGCGTATGTTGGATTCCTTATAGTGACAAATTTTTGTATTGGTTGGAAACTGAAAGTATTTTGTACATGTGTTTTTTTTTTTGTATTCAAGCTCAAGGCGATTTTGGGCAACATATGGGATAACTATCACATGGTTTGCGTCAATAATGACAAATATTTTTTTTTTTTTGAAGGCAAACATCTGCTATTAAAATTCAGTATTCGATAGACGTCAAAATATGGCGTATGGTAACACATATTTTCTTTCAATCGCTAGTAATGTAGAACTTTGCGCCTAATAAATATAGTTTAAAAAACGAAAAAACTCGTTCCAATATGAACCAAATTATAGAGATAATTTTCCGTATAACGCGTTCCAAAATTTTTCCCCCAAAATTGGCTTCAGGAATCGCCAAAATCCCCCACTTCCATAGAAACAATATGATAACTTCAATTTTCGCAAAAACCCGTTAATAGTTTAGATACACGTTCCACGGTCAAAACGCGCACCGAATATAAAAAACCGGTTCCGATTCGGTTAGCAAAGCGGTTCCGAGTGTTTTGGGAATTCCCAAAGTCGGTTTCAGGAAACGTCAAAATCCCCATTTCCCCAAAAATAGACCGGCAACTTCAATTTACGCACTAAAGCCAATGACGTTTGTAGTTCAGATGCATGTTCCACGGCAAAAACGCGCAATGAATACAAAATACCAGTTGCAAGCCGGTTAGCAAAGTGGTTCCAAATTTTTTGGGGATACCTAACATCGGCTTCGTGAATCTCCAAAATCTCCACTTTCCCGGAATCAATACGGCAACTACAACTTTCACACTAAAGAAGCAACATCGCGCATAAAGCTTAATATATTTACATACATATGTAATAATAACTGACTTGACATGGGTTGCGAGTGTTAAAACCATACAAACCATTGAAACTAATATAAGCGTGTCAAAAAAGATATTTCGCGGGAAAGTCTGATAAATTTCTTTAACATGCAACGGCTCAAAATGTTAGTGAACCATGGTTTACGCGCTTCAACACGCGCTATGACACGTAGAGGCCTTAGGTTCTAATCACCGCATACGATATCGAATTAACTATATTATCGAATAACATTAAGATATGTCTACGTATCAGATCGTAATTTAAACAAAATGTAATAGATATATAACCATATGTTTCCTAAAAGTACGAATAAAAAAAATTAACGCTTTTATATTATTACGATACAATTCATTTGATAACGTGTGTTATGCCCGATATCGAATGCGTTGTTTGCCCCCCGGTCACTAGGGTGGTTCGAAAAAAAGCTCTCTCGGCTACCCCCTAGGATTACAGAAAAATTCAAAAATTAATTACCTTTATTTTTTGCCACACCTACAAATACCACCCTTTTAGTAGTTTCGTCGCTGTGTCGCCATATTTAATCCGATCGTAACATATTTATAATCGATGTTTGCGCATCTATAAGAACTACATTTCTGTCTTTAACAGTTTTTCACCACCACGTCAAATTCTCATGATTTCGCAAAACTTGGTTTGTACCAGCTCCAATGCTACATTATTTTTAAACCGAGTTTTTAAAAGTCATGACTGGAACTCGCCGTGGTATTGAAAAACTATTAAAGACAGGAATGTAGCCCTTACAGAGTCGTGCATTCTTCTGGCAAAACAAATAGCCGAAATAGCATTAAAGTAGTGAGTTGATTGCTCTTAGGTATACAAATTTGCTTCCGCCGTTTTGCAATAGATGTTGCGGTAAGTGGTAGTCGAAATAAATAGATCGTAGCTATCGTACAATAATATTAGGTATTTGTAAACATAACGTGATCGAAATATTAGTCGATTTATGTCTGCATCATAAAGTTATTATCGATTAAACATGTCAGCTTACCAGCAAAATTCTTGTCATTATCGTCCAGAAACTCTATGGGAAAAAATAGAAACTTCATGGACTCATGAAAATGTTTTGAAACTAATGCAAGAGGTTGAGTGTGGGATGAGTAAAATATAAACTGGACAAAGATAGTGCACAGCAAGAAGTCGCGGATGCTATTCTTGTGAGTTTCAAGGACTGCAAAGCTACAACTTTGCACTGCAATTTAGGAATATTTCCGATCCGGTTCATTTGTATGCAGTTAGGCGAGTTTGCGTAAATTCCCTCTTGATGACGACAAAGCACCCCCAGCTTTTTACCCAAACATTGCGACGTTTCTTTACGTTTTCTTATTTTCTAGAATATACACTATTAAAATGTTCGCAATATCTTGATACATATGCTAGTTAAATATTTATTTTAATTCTTCAATTTCCAAATAAAAATATAAATGTTTTGATTCTGACAATTAAGTTGACAATTTTTGATGCATAACAAATCCGACAACGGTGTGAACTGACAATAATTTTCGTGCCAACATTGTCAGATAACGGAATTGTCAGATAATTGTCTTACAATGGCATTAACAGTTTTACTGACAGTTTTATTTGACATTGTCATGCTATTGTCAGCACATTGTTAGATCACACGATATTGTCAGATCTGACAACCATCTGAAGAAAACCATTATGGGATATGGCTTGGTATTATTTACCCGATATTCACGCACGTTGGATATAAGATCCTCTTACAGGTATTTTAATGCCAAAAATAATCCAACCTATATTAATTTGCATAATTATATGCTTTCCATTAATGGTTCTTTGTTATATTTTATTAGCAATAAATTTCTTTTATGAAAATAAGTATTTTTGTTAGTTCTTTATTTATCCTTCCTTTGAAATTAGTCCTCCATTTTTAACATTTATGCCAGCCCTGGTCATAAACACTGGCAATTTTGCTTATCATTTAAATGGGAATATATTTATAGTACTTAACAATTTTTCCAATAAATGTCAGGTGTTCAGTAAAATTTATTCATGTGCGCTCAATTCCACCAAATAAATTGTTTAAACAAGTACTAAGGTAAAAAAACTTTTGTTGTAGTTTTTGCTGTTGGCAAAGCTAAAGAAATTTTGGGTTTTGTACGAGGGTAGTTACTTTTCATGTAGTCAAAGCAGAATTACGATTACTCATAAAATTTACAAAAATATTTTAAGATCAAATTTATTGCGTATGCTGCCTAATCATTTTGCTTTCCCTTTCACGGACACCCGTTTTCAAGAAGGGTGTCGCGTGGGCATTTTTCTATATCTGCGTCATTTTTAAAGATAGAAAAATTCTGAAAACACTAAACTGCTCCAAGTGAAATATGTAATCTATCAAAATGATAAAAAGAACATACTGTTTTTGACGTTTATATTAGTCTTGACGCTGTGTGACCTCAGCGATTGCTTTAGGAACCATTACGTTAATTGCCATCAGACGGCATTACGTCTAGGTGTACAAAATAGTAAAAATCTTTAAAATGTACATGTAACGTTTATACACGTCAAAGCAAAATTTTAAATGAACAGATATATAGGAAAATAAAACAACATATTTCATTAAAACATAAACAAATATAATTCATAAAATTCAGTATTTAGTAGTAAAAGAGTAGGAAACTTTACTTAGCCTTGAAGATGACATAAACCAAAAAAAAAACTTTTAATTTCCTTCTGACCAGTGTTTTCAAATAATTTGTAGCGACATTTCCTAACTCTTCGTACGTTTTGACAAAAGCTTTTTTAGTGCACTCTACGAAAGTCCTGGTCATTTTAGGTGTCCAAAGATGTGAAAACACAACATAAGGGGATGGGCTTTTTGTTAAAAATGATTTTAGTCCAGATTGACTAGCATCACAACAAAGATCGGGAATACTCTCCGTATGTGATGACCACTCACCGTCAGCATCTTCTCTGTTTTCTTCTGTTACATTCAAACTTGCTTCATTACCACAGGTGGCATTCTTTAAGATTGAGTCATCTGTTGAGGGTACTAATGACGTTTCTGAGCTTAGAACGTCTGGAACATAGTTCGGATCTCGCCCAGAATATTCCCCTCCATCCGCAAATGGCTCTGAAGAATCTGAGTCTATTTCGGAGTAGCTGTTGCTAGAATCTTCTTCTGCAAACAACTTCTCTAATTTCGCCCTTTTTCGTATGCCATACGAGTATCCAAAAACGTTACATTTGACGTAGAACACCTATGTATTAAAATATAGTTATTATAAAATTGTAACTTAACAACAATGGAAAATTGCTGCTATCCATATTTCATTGAAAAACTTGAATTTACCTAGAATTTGATACAATGCACATAATAAATTTTCTCCGGAAATAAATACTTATTAATAAATTTTTTCTTAGAAACACGTACTCCACAACTGAAGTAATTTGCTTGCAAACTTGACGTCTATGCATGTCATGCGTTTTCTGGAAACTAAGAGCAGTTTTTTTTTCTTTCTTGCTTATCAACAGATAAACATTTAATACGATTTCATGGCTGCAACTTTGTTTATACATTTTAGGAACAAATAGTTTTAAGACGTGTGTGATCGTCAATCCGCCCCACCAGAAACCTTTGTTATCACTGTCCGCGAAAGTGTTAAGGGCGTAATATGACAAGTAGAGACGGGTTTAGTGTTAAAAACGCTTTTGAGAGTTCTTTAATTGCAAATAAAATAATGGCACTGACTCTTTGTTAAACATTACTTAACTTGTTTACAAGTTTATTTACACTTAATACGACTATTAACACGCTAGACTTGCTTACTTTTTTGACTTATGACAGTTTTGCACAAACTTTATAAGTAAACTGTGCCTTCTATTTATACTTCTTTATATCTTTTACAATAATCATGAACTACGTAGTTATTTGTTAACAATAATTCCAGACTTAGAGTACAAATATAATTGCTACGCACATATGGCATAAGTGCGTGCATATATCATATGCACGCTTGCGAAACAATAAAAACGCAACAACAGCAATAAAATCGTTTGGAATGTTGTGCCCTTTTAATCATGTCTGTTTGTTTGTGTATTATGTTTTAGATTTACTATAAGTTGTTGTTAGCTTAAATGGTCGTGTATATTTATAACAAGCAGATCAACGGCTCGCACATTGGGCTAGATGTGATAAAAATTCGGAACAATATGATTACAGTTTTGTTTCTATGGAATACTGGATCATATCATAATGAGAGATGAAGAATCCGAAAAACCGTTTTTAAAGGTAAAATGTAACAATATATAAAGTCGCATTTTTTACATAAAAATATGTTTTCCGGCGGATTCTTTCATTTGAATAAAACGGCTGCTCAAAGTTATCAATTGTCGGTAGCAGCTTACGGTCAACATACAGCAACTCCAAAAGCTTGTGAACGGTAGTTTGTGCGATTCCAAAGTGGTGATTTCGACACAGAAGGCTACGAATGGCGTGGTCGGTCAGCCGAAAAAGTTTAAATATGAGGAATTGGAAGCGTTACTCGATGAAGATATTGGCAAATGCAAGACGAACTTGCATTATCAGTGGCATTCACACAAAAGAAGTCATTTTCCTACGTTTAAAAGCATTGGGATGCATTCAAAAACAAGGAAATTGGGTCCCTTATAAATTGAAGCCGAGAGACTTTGAAAGGCGATTTTGCATGTCGGAAATGATGCGATTCGTTACTGCTGTTGAAAAATTTATATATTTCGAGCGCAAAAGCACGGCCAACCAGCCAAAGCAACGCCGAAGCCAAATATCCATAAAGCTAAGGTAGTACTCCGTATTTGGCTGGGTAAAAAGGGTGTTGTGTATCATGAGCTGTTTAAATCGGGTCAGATGATTACAGGGGACCTGTACCAAAGACAATTTATTCGTTTGAAGATACCAATCAACGACAAAAAACCAGAATATTAAATCAGACACGGGCCATAATCTTTCAACATGACAACGCAGGGTGAAATTTTGCAAGACTAATCAAAAATTATTTGGGAAATAGTGAATGGTAAGGTTTCGGTCATCCGTCTTATAGCCCAGAGTACCAACTACCATTTGTTTCGGTCGATGCAGAACACCCTTACTGTAATACGCTTGACTTCAATTGGCTCGATTCATTGTTTGCTTCAAAATCATTGCAGTACTGTTGGCGCGAAATTAGTGTTGTCATAATTTTTTTCGAACAAAAATAATTTTTTGTGGTTGTTTTTGATTCCAATTTATTTAAAAAATAAAAAAAAATTAAGCTGCACAAATATCAAAAAAACTTTTTTAATTAAGAAAATAAAATCTTTTCAACATCCCAAAAACAACATCCAAATAAAAAAATAATTCGTACGATCTGACAACATGGCGCAGAATCCATATACGAAGAATATTAGAAATATGGGACAAAGCAGTGATTAACCCTGAACCATAATACTTTGAATAATGCATCAACACATTTTTATCATATTATAGTTAATGCATTAGGAATTATTAACCGAGCCGAAATGCATGTAAGCTTGTCATTCGAAACTATTAACTTATAACGCTCCTTTATTGCAACATAGTCATATCTCAAAAAATGAACTTTCCGAGTTAACTATGCAGAATTGTTAATAGTACTACCTTTTATATTGTGCCAAAAATTTATTCAAATATCTTTTAAACTGTTTCCTTTTGAAGATATTTTCTAAAATGTTTTTCTAAGACTGGTATGAAAGCTAAAAATTTGAAATGTGTTTTTCTCGAAACAAGCTTTTTTAAATTATGACTATGTTGCAATAAAGGAGCGATATGTTTTATTGTAGCATGTAACGTCGCAGACTGTAAAGGCCGTCGTTTACCTTATTACCTTACAAATTATCTCAGTCGCTAGAAAACATTTAAATTTGTTTCTAATGTCAAAAATAAGTTAATTTTTCTTCTTGCCAATTTGTATTATTACGACCCTCTTTATTCTTTTCTTTTTTCCGGCCATCAGAAATCATCAGCTAATAAATACATTCCAACATGCATACATAAGTACATATTTTTACACACAAATTCATTCAGTTATTTATTTAGACGAATTTCGATTTTAGAAAATCAAATCAAATGAATCTGATTACTCCGTCGCTCAAAACCAAAAGGAGTTTTTAATTTATTTGCCTCGTACATTGTCAGTTGTTTCTTGTTAAATAAATATTTCTCATTTTGCATTTAGCCAGTACATTTCGCTAATGGAAATTACAATCCATGAAATTTAATCCATTCAAATGATAATTTGAATTTTATTTCACATTGATTATTTTTCGCCGACTGAGTTGTTGTCAGTGAAATAGACAAACTTTCAATATTTATTAACGGCCATTTGCGAATTTGTAAATAGTATTTTTTTGTCTTTAATTTTTCGGTTATTTGGTAATTAATTATGTTTTCTAGATTTCTTAAATAACAATTAATTGTCAAAAACTGTGATTTGATAGTGTTTCGTTATAATGGAACAAATTTTAAAAAGAGCGATTTATTTTCTAAATTAATTTTTCCTTGATTTCATTAATCTGTGGATTGTAGATAAATTTTATCTTTCGTTCTGTACACACGTGTTTTTCTTTATCGTTCGTGTTTTCTAAACCTAAACTTATGTACGAGTATAGGTATAGAAAACATACCGGAATAGGTAGAGTTTTGTTTTGGATCATGTGTGCACGTCTTTTTTTTAATTTTTTTACTGCCGTTTGTGTTTCTCTATTTGTTATTATTAATTTCTTTTTTATGTTCCTTCTATGTATTTTATTACCTTACGGTGTGCGCGGTGTTGAACTAATTTTTGCTATTCTGAGCAGTGTCGAAGGCAGTGATCAGTTTTAACTAATTTAATTTCAACATTTTAAGTGCTGTGATAACGTTTGTTTTGTTCGTTTCATGTGTTAAGTTTACAAACATTACTCTCCCTTTCCTCCTTCTCGTAATCTATTTTCCTAGTTCCAGTATAATGCACTGCATATGTAGGAGCTATTCCCTGAGTACTGGCCCACGATAAAAAAATTAAAAATCTATTACAAACCAAGGCAGCTTTAGCACGGTAGTGGTATAAGCACAGCTGTCTTTCGTTTCCTTTGCGTAAATTTGTCAAATGCTAAGAGTGACGCTACTTTTTTTATTTTCAAAGCAATGGATCAAAAACAATTTCGTGTTTTAATTTGACACTGCTTGTTGATGGGGGAAAATATCGTTCAAGCAAGCAATGGCTTGAAAACCGTTATGGGGACTTCGCTCCATCAGAAACAATATTAAACGTTTGTTTGTTGACTTCAAATGTGGTCGGAGAGACACCGATGATGCAGAACACAGTGGACGTCCAAATGAGGGAGTAACACCAGAAAACATAAAAAAATCGTTTCGAATGATCGAAAAGTGAAGTTGCGTGAGTTAACTGGCATCGTAAAGAAAGTGTTGGCTTTATATTGCATGAGCATTTGACTATGAGAAAGCTCTGTTCAAAGTGTGTGCTGCGTTTGTTCACTGTTGACCAAAAATGACAACGTGTTGATGATTCTGAGCAGTGTTTGGCCATGTTCAAAAGTAAGAAACCGGAATTTTTGCATCGATATGTGACATCTGTTCATTCCGGAATCAAAACGATCGTCATCTGAGTGGACAGCCTCGTCCAAAGTGCCCGAAAGCAAAACAATCGGCTGGAAAGGTTATGGTATTTTGGAATGTGCTTGGTGTAATATTCATCGACTATCTTGAGAAAGAAAATACCATTAACAGTGAAGAGTTGTTGGACCGTTTGAAGGCCGAAATTGGAAAGAAACGAACGCATATGGCAAATAAAAGAATTTTGTGTCATCAAGACAACGCACCGTGTCACAAGTTAATCAAAACAATGGTAAAACTACATGAATTGAACTTCGAATTGCTCCCACATTAACCGTATTCGCCAGATTTGGCTCTCAGCGACTACTGGCTGTTCGCAGACCTAAAAAAAATGCTCGCCGGTAAAAAATTTCGCACGAATGAAGAGGTTATTACTGAAACTTGAGCGTATTTTGAGGCAAAAGATAAATCGTTCTGCAAAAGTGGTATTGAAATGTTAGAGCGGCGCTGGAATTATTGCGTTGCTCTTGATAGAGATTACTTTGATGAATAAAGCTAATTTTGAAATAAACTGTGTTTTCTTTGTTAGGCCCGGGGCATTTCAGCCAATGTGTTACACCGTTATGGGTAAAATATCCAGGTTCCATTTTCAAGGGAATTTATTGAACTGGAAGATCGTGGCAGTTTTACAATACCGTTTGCCTGGCAACTTTGTTAAAACAGATTTTTTGTATGAAGTCTTATAACAAAGCCGTTTTACCTGGTAGTGTTAGAATTACAATAAATACAACATGAAAAAACATTACTTGTATTTTGTTGCTATAAGGTGCGGATAGATATTGAAGCGACCGAAGTAGGAAAAATATATATTTATTCAAAAATCATTTATTACTCAACATAGTCTCCTTTTAACTCAATACACTTAAGGCCGGGGCACATAGAATCCGTCGTACTTTATACGTTGCCTTTTTCAACTGACAACTAAGTTAAAATATATGTAGTCTTATGAGCTTTGTCACATTCCATATTTCTGCGTCAACGAAAAGTATTAAAGTTGAGCTACTTTTAACTTTTAACGTCCGTTGAGAACTTTGACAACTATCAATTTATATTTTTTGTATATTTTGATTTATTTTTTCGTTCAAAAATAAAATAAATTAAAAACAAATTGTGTAAGATTTTCTGTTCTGTGTCTGAAAAATAAATCAAATGATTTTAATCAAATTAGAGCAAAATGCAGTTGATTTCAAAATTGATGTAAAAATAGATTTATTTTTTGAAAATGAAAACCCTAGCATTGATGTGTTAAAAATAAGAAGACAAATTTGTAATGGCTCCAATTTCAGGATTTTTCATAATATGAACAAGACGCTTAAATTGAACTTTGATAGTTATTTTTAAACTCCTTCAAAAGTTAAGATATGCAATTATTACATATATTAACAAACAAAATTGTTTAAACTTAAGGCATAATTAGTTTGTACGTTTTTTTCCGTTCTGAATTAGCTGTTTTGTTTCTGTTCAATATAAACATGGTTTGTTTTCACTTTTACGTTCTGTTCTGTTACGGACTAATTTGTAAAGGCCTCATTAGTTTTTACTTTCAGTAGTTCTGTGACGTTCTTTTCTGTAGCAAATATTTTACAATTACTTTTTCTGTGAAAAAGTTCAGCTGTTTTTTACAGTAAAGCAAAAAAGAAAAATATTTGAATTAAGATTTTTCGTAAAAATTGTTTTATTTGAAAAAACAAAAAAAAAACAATTTAATTACTTATAAATGGTGGCAAAACAGCCAACTTTTCTCTCACGATCTGCTGAATTTACGAGATTTCTTATACAAAATATAATGTTTATTCGTTAAAATTATATCATTTTGATCATTCATAGTGGCTTAATTGATTGATATACTTATATTAATTTTGAAAAATTTTTAATTAAAACAAATTATTTTAGCTTTCGATAAAAAAAATTTGTATTCATATGACTAAAAAATTAGTTTTTCCATACCAGAAAAAAGTAAAACATACACATATCTGGCTGTCACTTAACGTTGAATTCTATTTTCAACAGATTAGTCCGCAACAGAACAGAACGTAAAAGTAAAAACAAACCATGTACATATAGTTTATATTGATCAGAAACAAGACAGCTGATTCAGAACGGAAAAGAACGTACAAACTAATTATGCCTTTAAAAATAGAATTTAACGTTAAGTGACGGCCAGATATGTGTATGTGTTACTTTTTTCAGGTATGGAAACATTAATTTTTTATTCAAATGTATATAATTTTTTTTTGTCGAAAGCTAAAAAAATTTGTTTCAACTAAAGATTTTTAAAAGTTAATACATTTTTAATAATTAAGCAACTATGGATGATAAAAAGAATATTATTTTAGCGAGGAAAACATTATATTTTGTATAAGAAGTGTCATAAACTCTGCAGATTGTGCGAACGAAGTGGACTGTTTGATCACCATTTCTAAATTATTGTTTCCGTTTTTGTTTATTCACAGAAGATAATATTTATGTACATGTTTAATTCTTCATTCCAATGCTTTTCTTTTATTTATGCTCTACTGTAAAAACAGCTGAATATTTTCACGGATAAAGTAATTGTAAAATATTTGCAACGGAAATGAACGTCACAGAACGGCAACAGAAAGTAAAAACTAATGAGGCCTTTACGGTCTCTACCCTTTCTTTTATTATTATTTTTTCCGTTAACTCAGGAAAATCAACATTAACCGCCTACGTAACTACTAATGCGCAGTTGTGTGTATTCAACGGTTTTGTCAACGAAACTTTCACCAAGTTGAGAAGGGCAGTACCGCTAAAAAGTAGATACATAACTGAAGCCAAGAACGGCAATGTAAATTGAACAAAGGCAACCAAACTTTTGAAAAAGTCGTAAACCGCAGTAGGAGTCTAAGTGGTTTTTCAAATTGATATACTTCTCCGTTTTTACGCTATATAATAAAAATTATCATTATTGACATAAGCAAACTTCAGGCAAAATTAATTGATATTCGCCTAAGTAAA
This sequence comes from Thecocarcelia acutangulata, assembly GCA_914767995.1. Taxonomy (NCBI): domain Eukaryota; kingdom Metazoa; phylum Arthropoda; class Insecta; order Diptera; family Tachinidae; genus Thecocarcelia; species Thecocarcelia acutangulata. Next base: position 139,924,878 of record OU612094.1, on the reverse strand, counting down.
ATAAATCGACTACCATAAATAGGCCAACACGTGCAGCTTGCACTGGCCGGCGGTTCGCTCTCAGAGATAAGGTCCGCGGACGAGTTTCGTACGCTATCCGAAAGATGGGAAAAGTAGTGGCCAGTGATGTACAATACTTTGAATCATAAATGTATAACCAGTTGCCTCGAATTTCGGAAAAAAAAACGCCCGAAGTAAAGTTGCACGCCTAATACATTTTTTGTTGTTTTCCTTTTTCTTTATGAAAGGGTTTAAGTCGTTTAAATTAATCAAATTCAAGTGTTGAAAAAACCAAGGTCGTTTATGATCATTTGCAATTCCAAATTCTCATAAATCATGTATTTTCTTGGCAATTTTTGAGGAGTGCTTTGTCGCCCACCCTTTTTAAGATGTCAAACAGATTACTAACCTTTATGCAGTTTGTGTTTTATTTATTATTCGTTGCTTTTTTGAATGTTTTTTTTTTATTTTTTATTTATTTAAGATTTAGCTGAATATTTGTAATTTAAACTTCCTTTTTTTTTGGGTGGAACAAAATGTCTTCAAAATTTTGTTCTGTTTGTTGGAGTGTATTTGCACGAAAAATTGTGCAGATGGAAGAAATCAAAGAAAAACTATTTGAAAACTCTTAGTGGACTATTTAAGAAAATTATTTTTTAGTGTTGCAACTGGAACTTTCTCGCTTCATAAATAAATTTGTTACATATATCTAGTTGTGTATATATAAATATTTTGTAGGTGGATTCTTGCCACATCTTTCTATTGATCTTCAATCCCAAGCAGTAAAATTTATACATCTTAATTAACGCTTAAAAGGCAACACAGTTCAGGGCCTAGTTGCAATGAGAATCTTAAATATGAGCGCCTACGTTGACCAGTATTGTTTCTTTTTCTTGTTTGATGAAAACCGCCAAATAGGAATAATAAAATAAAAATCCACCAATTTTAGCTACTTACAGTCATACCAATTTGGTCCGTAACACTTACATAATTTGTTTTTATGCATTAACGGCTTAACAATAAGTGATTTCTTTTGCACAAAATGTGCCGAGAAGATTCTGCAATATCCACAAAAGCGATCAATAAATCGCAAATAAGTATTTCCTTCTGGGCTAATAAACATTCAGCCTTATTTTGTTTGGCGTAGTCGTAAAACCACAGCTCTCGTAGTACCCTATTATGTATTATTTTGCACAAAATGTGCCGAGAAGATTCTGCAATATCCACAAAAGCGATCAATAAATCGCAAAGACGTATTTTTTTCTCGGCTAACAAACATTCAGTCTTATTTTGTTTGGCGTAGTCGTAAAACCACAGCTCTCGTAGTACAATATTATGTTACTGTCTAAAATTTTCAACAAGCAAAGTTTTGTAAATGAATCATAATGTAAATGATTGTGTCAAACTAAATGATTATGGAGCATCCTGTTAAAGAAGTGCCAATCAAATCGTCATAAATAATGAAAAGAACATAGAAATAACAGATTTGTTTTTGATATTTTCCACTCAATTTGTGTAAATAAATTTTGTGAAAATTTGTATTGCATTTTACACACCCCTGAATACAAAGAGGAAATGCAAGCATTAAATGAATTCTATAAAAAAGAAGCTGAAACAGCAAGTGAAAATATTTGAATAATAATGCATTATAAATGTTTTTTCACATATAATTTAAATGTTCGCAAAATGTCTCACGCTGCTTTACTATAAAATTTTTTTTAAATATATATAAATAAGTAATTAAATACTTCAAATGTGAAAATATAACAGCAATCATATGTAAAAATGCAGAAAGTAGAATTCATATTTTTGATATATTTTTATTTTATCCCATTTTAATTATTTGTAATGAGCAAATGCATTGACGAAAAATTTGCTCCCTTTGGAAAGACAACGGCGTATATTCTCTCTGATATTATATCAGAATTAATCGCATGTATGGATGCCGTGTAAACAAATGATTATATAATTATGAAGCAAATTCTGTTTAATGTTGCCACATTATAGATAGTAGACGACGATTTATATTACAATCGTGATAACACTTTAGTTACGAGCAATTAAAACAAAAATCTAATTAAATATTCGTATTATTTGATCTTGTTTATATTGTTTTCTTCTAAATTTTCCAGCTAAAGGAAAAAGTTAATACATTGAAATAAATAATACTTCTATTTACAATGTTATTTATTAGGATATTGTTAATTTGTATAAAATTTTTTTTGTTATTTTGTGCTATTTTGTGAGCAACATATGCTATGTTAACCTGTTAAAGGTAGAGGTACAACATGTTGTAATTGTTAACAGAGCATGTGTTGTTTGCAGAATAAGTTTAATTTAAATTATTTTCTTTTTTAATTTGTTAATATTGTTAAGAATTTTTTCATGTGTATGAATTTTTTGTAATAATTTTTTTTTTTTTTTTTCAAATAATTTTTTATAACATTTTAATTTTCCTGATGATGATAACAAATTGTTATCGAAATATTGAAAATAAAATTCCGTTAAACCTTTTTTATAAAAAACAAAATCCAACCAAGATCTTTAGCTGGAAAATTTAGAAGAAAACACAAAAATCTAATATTATAACATGTAAATATTAGAAACTCGGTTAACCGTGTTAAGACATCCGGTTTACTAGATATTCGACAAATAGACATTAAAAAAAAACGGGCTTCGGTAGAAAAAAAACCGATCTTCCTAAAGAAATCTTAAGATCTTGAACGTATTTGGATCGAAACAAAATTTTTGAGTTATGACATTCTCTTAGGAACTGAGCTACGTTTAGTCTATCTTGTTTAAACAAATATATTTATGACTGTGTATACGTATGCATACAATCTAAGCATAACAAGTTTTTTCAATAATACTATCGACTCTAACGTCTTTAGGTGCTGCTCTCAAGCTTCTTGCTTGTATTAATTATAGTTGCTGCTAATTTTAATCATTGGTAGTCGTAAAGTCTTAACTGCTTATAAAATAAATTTACATCTTGAGAGTTTTTTCACACATTATTTATGCAAAGAAGAAAAATAAATACCGCGAATAAAATAGTGTATTGCAATAGCAGTGCGATCGAAAAAAATCGCGTAATTTTTTTATTTTATTTTTTTATACTGCACAACTCAATAGTCTTAAAAATCATGTACGAACTTTTTTTAGATTTCGCTAAAAATTCAGCAGCCAAAAGAATAGCAAATAGAAAAAAGTTTTTGTAAAATAAATTTTTAAAAGCTTTGCACGGATAGTTCCGAATTAAAAAAAATATACAGTCTGTCAATAATTAGTTTGCACATTGAAAACAAGCCGGGTTTAGTTAAAATTATTGTCAAATTCACAAAATTTTTTTTATGTATAAAATAAATGTATTAGATAAATTTATATGTATTTAAAATAAAAAATGTTTTGTTCTTTTTATATTAACTAGAGGAAGCAATAAAATGAGTGAAGAAAAATTATTCTAGAAAGAAGAATCCCTGATAATTGTTTGGTGTGTGGCTTTTTTTCGGGGCCTAACAACCTGCCGAGGTTCTGTTGCCTTTACAACAGATACCTGACTGCAAGGAACCAGTGGTGATGGTTGACGTGTGAGTTGGTTTAAGAGCTGATGCTCTTAGTGGGCTTCGAACTACCAACTCATTAAGCCTTGTAGCCTTGTGTTCCATTGATTGCTGCGAAATTGCATACTGGAGGGATTAGAAGATCCGAACTCCTCAACAAGAAGTTGTTCATATGTCTACAAACATATGACAAACATTGCTACCTGTGGGGGCGTTGGTGAATCGTGAATAATTCACTCCGTGGAATTGGTCCATCATCAGATATGGCGGTAAAGTCAGGTGCTGCCTTAATTTTTTTCACTACTGTTTGCCACGAGACAGTGTTTCTGACCATAATAGAAACAACTTCTTATCAAGAGCAGCAAAAAAGAAACCACTCCTGTCAGTAACAAATATGAACAGGCGCTTTTTCTTCGCTATTCGGAATGCTAATATTTTGCGGTGAAACAAAGATGATGTACTACAACGATGGACCGTCTAGTGTGTGGCATAAGCGTTTAATATCTTTAAAGAAGCAAAACATCATCCCAACCGTGAAATTCGGCATCTCAACTCCAGGGGGCTAATTCTGTCAATCGCTTACGAGCGAGTTTTTACTCGAATGTGCGAGTTTTTACACTTTTGGGATTATCTCATTCGATATCGAGTAAAAGGTTTCGAAATTTCTAATGATGGCATTCGATAGCGAGTAACCATTCGAATGCAACCGTGCAACTTTTTACTCGTAAGCAAAAGTACTATCGAAAACCAGCCAAACAGAAAAACACAAAAGAAATGTAAATTAAAAATTTGTTTTAAATAGCAATAGTAGTTAAATTAAATTGAGAATTTTTGGATCTTAAGGCGTTTTTCAATTCATATGATGATGTATATGACGTATATCAACAGGTATACATATGTATAGTATTGCTAAGAACACAAAAACTAATATTTGAAGTCATATTCAAGAACTTATATTTGTTTTTTTAGAAATGCATATGCTTACATAGTTAAATGCTTGTTTTTTACATACATACATATTTATTGAATTATTTATATTTACTTACTTTTTAGTCTACAAACACGCATACATGACTGATTTAAATGAATTGTTATTGTGATCGTATGTGTGCTTATTTATTTTTTAATGTACAACATGTATACAAAGTATGCAAATACATACAATTTTCGGTAGTGTTATAAAACACATTTTGTCAGTATTTTGCAACACTGAGGTAATAACTCGACTCGTTACGTAACGAGTCACATCATTAGAAATTTGCACGATATCGAAATTATTTTCTACTCGATAGTAATTTCGATCACGAATGACAGAATTAGACCCCAGGAGTGAGTGACATTGCATTTATAGACTCAACAATGGACGGGTGTCAATATTTGTACACTTTACAGACCTCTTTGACAAGTAGCGCGAAGAAATTTGGAATTATAAGAGACAAGAAACAAATTTTAAATTTTATCAACACAAAATATAAGACACACATGGTAAGAATGTGGATTTTATATAACTGTGGTCACGTCATTGATCTCAATCCTATAGAAACTTGATGGTTGTTTTTGAAAAAAAAAAAAAAAACGGATCGCTAAACGCCAGCCAACAAATATGACAGCTCTCAAAACCGTAATATCAAAAAAGAATGGCAGCAAACTCGAACCAATTATGACCCAAAGAAATTAATAGGATCAATATAAAATCTTTTAAATTGTAGTAGATGCTAAAGGTTTCCCTACCAGATATTAAATTTTTTCAAACTAAATGTAAAACGTTTCCATTGAAAGCAAAACTGCAAAGAAATTTTTGTGCAAGGAGTTTATTGGCAGTGTAAAATGAAGTATAAAAGTTTCTTTTTTTGTTGTATTGTTTTTTTTTTTCGTTTTAAACATTAACGGCCATATTAATAAAAAATATTGTATGTTTATTAAATACTTATTTGACAAATTTTGTATAGAAATATGTCAAATAAGAGTTTAATGAACATACAATAGTTTTTATGAATAAGGCCACAAAAAATTTTTTACACCAACTCTTTAAATACATATAAATTTATGAAATATGTACGTAAAAAATTTTTCCTAGAATAAAAATGTAATGGAATTATTAAAAAGTTGAACTACACCGTGTTTGTTTTCAGTGTGCAAACTCATTATTGACAGACTGTGTTTATTTCAAGTCTCTTTAATGGCCATACATTTTATAAGTTTTTAACTAACACAACCAGCACTAAAATTTCATCTTAAAAACACTTTTAAGGCATATTCCCCCTTATTTCAAGAGTCGTAATCGTGTTGCCGTCACAGTTAGTCTACATAAAAAATTGGCGCTTAAGTTCTTACACCTTTTGGACAAAAAATTTACGTTTGTTAGTATAGATATTTGAGATTGATAAGACTTTTAGAAAGCCTTAGATTGTTGTCGAAATTATTAAACAAGTACAAATTTGATGTGAAGTTGATATGAATTTTAGTCGATTACGACTGTTGGAATAAGGACAAAAAATAAGCCACGAAATTTGTATGGAATCTTAACGAAACAAAGTTAGTTATTTTCCCCCAAAGTGATCTATCCAACTTGTTAGAGTGTTGATTTAACGCAACCTTTTTGTAATATTTAGTTTATAATATTCCAACTCGTACGCTTCATTTAAGCAATTGATAAACAAGTTTTTGTAAATAATCGATGTAACGAATCTTGACCTACTGTGTTACTGTGAAGTTGCAAAACGGATGCGAAATAGATTTGAATATCACGATCAGGTGTAGAAAATTTATTATTAAAGCATAATCATTAACAACCTGCATTCGGCAGCAGGATATGATCTGTTAATCTGTATCTTAAGCTGTCAAAGCTCAACAGACATGAGAATTAGCAAAAAAAGTAGCAGCTTTGTGTGATCGCATGCAAATAAACATTTTTGTTAACGACTTCGAAGCATCCGGTTGTGAAAAGTTTCCCATTTTAAGAACTAACTATTCATACTTTTCCATTTCCATATATGTAATTTGTAGTTTTTTATATAATATTTATTATTTTTTAGTTAATTGAAAGATAAACCTCACATTTGCTGGCAAACGAGTACAAAGAAGCCAACCACAACTATTCAAAAATTAAATAATCTAAAAAGTGAATGTATTGCAAATACATATTAAAAATTTTGCAGAAACAAAAAAAACGGTTTTGTAATTCAACTTTACAAAGAGTTGTAGAAGAGAAAAAAAAAAAAGAAAAGAAATATTGAACTCTTTTTTTTTTAATCCCCAGACTCTGGCTCTAAAATGAAGCCAATTGTTGTGTCCGTCACAACAAAATTTGTAGTTGGGTTGGTTGGTTTGTTACTCGGCTGTCTGCTTGATTTTAAAAGTCCGCTTAGTTGCTAACACAAAATGTATCTAGCCAAAAAACAAAAATGTATGTGTCTTATAGTGTTTTGTTCAAAGTTCGTGTTGCATTTGGATTTCCCTCTCAACTGTCAACATTTTTATTGCAAACAAAAAGTTTGACAAATAATTACAATTTACTGATATTTTTATTTGATTTTATTTTTACTTGTTGCCTTCAAAACATTCATTCATACGATTGTCCGTCTATTCGAAAAACTTAAATTATACATTGTAATTCACATGCAAACGTGACTTTATTTACTTACTTTGCGATCGCAGTCACCTTCTTTTTTTTATTTTTTATTAGCAATGCTGATGAAATCGAATTAAAAGAGCGAGGCACAGCCAGCAGCCGCACCCCACCCCTTTGGTTTTGTAATAAATTTTTCTTTAATGGGAAAATAAGCGACACATTTAACTAATATAGAATGGTTTGAAAATGTTGGATCTAAAAATTCTTTTAAGAAAAGAAACTGTTTAAGCTGAAACGTTGTAAGATATAGACATATAGGACATGTATATGTACATAGGTGTACAACTCTGCTTCCGCCGTTTTTTCTTCGGAAATTCGAGAGTATTGTGTAAAACTGGTTATACATTTCATACACTAGCATCTACCACCTTTTGGACAGCGTTGCCAAAACTGATCATCTTTTGAAGCGATGCTCAAATCGATCCAACTTTTTACTTCCTGATTAGACCGGAACTGCTGCCAGGCCAAGCAGATAGTACAACGTCTGGAGAATACGACGAGTGAGGCAGGACTTCCCATTTCAACCTTTCCAAGTACGTCTTGACCACTTTCGCAACATGGGGTTGAACATGCTGTGAAATCACTTTGTCATGTCTTTCGTTGAATTGCGACCGTTTGTCTTTTATTCCGTAAACTTTTTTTAAAATTTATTGCACCAATTTTTAGGACAGTTTTAAGGTGACGTTTGTGGTTTTTGGTTATGGTTAGTTTATATTTTATATACAGCTTGTCAATAATGAGTTTGCAGACTGAAAAAAGCACGGTTTGACCGAAACATAGGCCACAACTTTCTATCAAGCTATTAAGGGCAATATGAAGAAAATTACCGAAAGTTTCGTGTACGTGTGATGTTTCTTCTACCATATTCTTTGAGTGTATTAGTTTCGGTCATCTATTTCTTGTAGAGTACATTTTTATTCTAGAAAAAAATTTTTGTACACATATGTATTTCATAAATTTATATGTACTTAAAGAGATCGTGTCAAAAAAATATATATACAGGAGTATTTAATATGTTTAAAATACAAACAAAATACAATAAAAATACACTTTTACTCTTAAAACTCTTAAACTCTTAAAACTCTTTGCACAAAAATTTCCTTATAGTTTTGGTTTCAGCGCAGACGTTTTAAATTTAGTTCGGAAAAATTTTATATTTGGTATTGATGAAACCTTTAGTATCTGCCACACTTTGTAAACGATTTTTCATTTATCCTATTAACTTCTTTAGATCATAATTAGTTGGTATTCTTTTCATATTGTGGTTTTAAGCGAATCCATATCTGCTGACCGACGTTAAACGACCCGTGATTTCAAAAACATCCATAAATTTTTTATAGAATTGAAATTGGTGCACTAGGCGGGTGTATCGATGACGTGACCACAGTTATATCAAAGCCACATTGTTACCATGTCTTGATAATATTTAAAATTTGGTTTTTTGTCCATTATAAAGGATGTCAGGGCCGATGTAGATTTTGAATAAAACACAAATTATATAGGTATTGTTGTCATTTCTCTTTATTAAAATAATATTGGTATTCGATGACGCTGAGGCATAATTGAGGTTGTATGCCGATAACGTGCCGGATTATCTGATCCTTTACATCTTGAATTGCTGCTGACATATCGACGTACATATTTTCTTTCAAATAATGCCAAAGGAAGAAGTCCAACGGTGTCAAATTACCATCCATTTTGCATTTAGCTTTTTCATATGAAAATTATCATAAAAAATGTTGAACACACGTTCATATGATATGTTTACCATTTCAACAAGCTCATGTAACTTGACTCGGTCTATCATTCATAACGATATGGAAGATTTTCTTTATATTTTTTTGAATAACCACCTCTTTTTGCCTTTCTGTTGATGGTATTGTTACAGTGCTTGTTCCGGCGCGTTTAAATTCAGCAATCCAACATTTTACCATGTAAGCTGATGGAGTAGTCTGAACGTAAGCTTTTCTTTTTCTAGTGTTTAATCGCTATACGAAATTCACTTATTCCATTTTTCAAGAAACACAAAAGTTGCTTACTGCAAACGGCTACAACAAATAAAGTAATCTATAAATTTGGGTGAAACTTTAACAGCTGACGATTGACAGATCGCAATTAAAAAAAATAAAATGTTGTGTTTGTGCTGCCATCTAGCACTAGGTAGCTTCAATATCAATCCGCCCTCGTATGTAATGTACTTGATAAGTTTTTAATCGAAAAAATTATATCCTTTAAGCCAATAAGGAATGAGTACAAAGATGATCGTGATGTAAAATTTTGCTGAACTAATCAATATTTAAGTTGTATTACTGTGGTCACCATATAAAAGCAACAAAAACAATCCCAAAAACTAGTGCGGCACTGTATTGAATTGTACTATTTTGTAATGTTTAAACAAAATTTTTATTTAATTATTCTTAAAGTATAAAAGCAAGTTTCTAAATTTGTCCCAACTGTAGCCATATTGTTGGCTAATCGTCATCCATTCCACTCATACATTTATAACTCCCCCTTACTCTGCCAGTAGTTCACTACCGCTTTGTTACCAGTTATTCTTCAATCGATTTTCGCTTCGTTTTTGTTATAAAAAACACCTTTGTTGTAAATTTTAATTTCCTACTGTAAGAAGTTGAAGCAACATTATTGCAGCTACAATTAATGTTACCAGAAGACAGACAGACAGATAGATAGACCGACCACTATTGTGCACGTTTCTCCCCTTTGATATGTTTCTTACGAATTGTACTCTGAGCTTTGTGATTTTAAAACATTTAACTGAATTTATGTTTTTTTCTTCATCTATTAGCAACAACAACGACCTTGTCGTCTATACTTTTGGTTTTAGTTTTTTTTAATTCGTTATAATTTGCTTGAGATATAAAAATGATCGGTTCAAAATCACACAAACGTGTAAGTACACAGAGAGTAAACACAACTTATTAGAAAATATAATTTTTTTTGCCGCTGTGATTTTTGTCACTAAGAATTGAAACTTTCAGTACTGAAATTTCTCAGTAACTTGTATATCGTTGCTCTCATGTAGAAAGGCCCTAACTAAAATAATTACAATTTTACAGGAGAAGGAAAAATCGTAATGGAAACTGTATAAATAGGTACATCTAAAAGTAACTTTTTTTTGCTCAATTGCTTGTAAGAGCGATATGTATGAAATTATATAATCAAATCTTTGTGACACTGTGTACTTGTATGAAACGTAGTAGAATCCCGAAAAGAGCTCAATTCAGGGAAAATAACAGTTAGGGCTTTTCTACGTGAGACTAACGATATGTTATACGGTTTGAGGTCAGTTTTTCGGATCAAGGATGGATGGATCGATTTAGGTATCGATATTATGCCATAGATGGCTTTTGGCGTAAGGAAAAAAAAATTCCACGTTTGTTTTGTAGTATTTAGTAATAATTTGAACAAACTGGAAGCTGGTTAACATTACTCTAGTGCAAAACTGTCATAAGTGTACCATAGCTACGCCAATCACATTTTAAAAGCTTTGCCTCCTCAAAGCAGTTTTTTTCTCAGTGCTAAGTACAATTCAATATGCAGCAGCTGTGCTTTTTCTATCAATTTTTTTTTAACGATTTATTTCATTTGTTAATGTTTTTTGATCAATAAAGAAAGAATTGATTTAAAAGATTAAAATACATAAAAATACAATTATTTTTAAACCTCAAGCTAAACAAATCAATAATTAATTAATTTCCCTCTAATACATTTTTTATTTTCAGGTAAGTTTTCGATTGTTATTAAATTTTAGGTAAGACTTATTTCAATTGTAATTTTCATTAACTTGGCCAAGGTTTGTCCTACAATATGATTGACCATAATATTTTTCAATTTCATTAATATAAAGAAAATCGAAATTGCCAATCGTGAAAATCGTGAAAATGAAATTGAAATTTTCTCTTGCTTACAAAATAACAATATTTAATAAACTTTATGAATAAATGCTGCTCTAGTTAAAATGCATATGTACTCGTACATGTTTCGCAATGTACACTTCATTGTTAACAATAGTTATTATTTATTTTAGTATTTTTTGTAATTATTGTTTAAACATGCAATGTTTACAATAAAACGCTCAACACACACTACAAAAAACTAGATATTTATAATAACCAAAGCACTCAAAGTCAGACCTTTGATATAAAATGACTTTATTATTTGATATCAAATATAATTTTCAAGCCTTTTTCCAACGTTTTAACTGGAGTACGTAAGAATATGTGAGTTTTCGGAGCAAGATCCCTAATCTCGTCAGAACAAACGCACCCTGTGTTGCGGCTATGTTCCAGTAAGTCTAGAGTTGGGTACCCTACTGTCAGCGATAAGCATCTTCGTTCCCTCTTCCACACGGCCGAGTACCCCAAACTAGACTTTGAAGCACTGGCCCAAACATGAGAGTTGTATTCCATTCCCGGCCAGATATAAGTAGTATAAATTGTGAGGAGATCGGATGGAGTGAAGTACATCTTACAATGTTTCCAAAAACCGAGACACTTGAATGCTTCTTTAGAGACATGGAGGCTTGTTCTGAGAAACGCAAATCACTTAAATTTAAATAAGTGTTGTGACAAACGTATAACGCTAGAAGTATGGTTTTGCGATTTGAAATCGCCAAATAGGTCTTCTGGAAAACGATTATCGCTTAAAATTGGCGACTTTAACTCACATAAAATTATTCAAAATTAAAATTTTGTATATTTTCTATTTATTTCAATAAAAAGGTGAAAGAATTTTACACATTTTCAATAAAAAAAACCAAACTAAAAAATTTCTCTATTTATAAAATTTTTTGTTTTGTATACACTAAAAGGCTGCGCAGAATGTTCTAAAGAACACTGCTCACTACTGTGCAGTAGTTCCAAGCACTGTATTTTAAAACAATTTTTAAAACAAAACAAACAAGCTATATAACATTTAGAAATAGAACAAACACTTCATAGTTTTGAATTGCTTTCACGACAGTGCTTGACTGTACTTGAATTCTATTTCACAGCAAAATCCAAAACAAAACATCACAATAAAGCAAATAAACGATGAGTCACAGCAAGCACATTTGCGTATGACAATACTACATCTTAAATATTTGTGCTTAATACAAAGACAAAAACCAGGAACACCAACAACACACGCATGAGCATACTGTACATACAGCACTTGTGCTCTAATACAAAGACAAAAAACCATAAACAACAACAACAACAAATTTTACAAACAAAACTGAAGTAGAACATTGCTTCAATGCTTGAGCAGCCCTCTAATACACACACTACATACATATCGCTCCTTTATTGCAACATAGTCATATTTCAAAAAATTAGCTTTTCGAGTTAACAATCAAGAATTGTTAACAGTACTCCCTTTTATATTGTGCCAAAAATTTATTTAAATTACTTTTAAACTGTTTCCTTTATGTTTTCTTGGAGATATTAAAAAAAAAATGTCTAAGACTTGTATGGAAACTAAAAATTTGAAATATGTTTTTCTCGAAACTAGCTTTTTTTTAGTTACGACTATGTTGCTATAAAGGAGCAATATGTACAACTCCGAAACGTTAGTAAAACGCGCGTTCCTTAGAACACTTAAAAATCAATTAAGCGCTTTTGAAAACGCTTTTCGTTTTCAAATCGTGTGTTTCTCGGAACATGGCTGATGAAAAATGTGTTCAATCCAGCGAACATCAATAAGTCCGTGACTTCTTGAATTCCCTGGCTCTTAATTAAAATAGCAATACTTCTTCTGCCAATTACTGTACAACTTTGAGCAGGAGGGAAAAAGAGAATTTAGCGTGCTCTTTGTGCATTATTTTTTGCGGAAAAAACCATCACTCAAACCAAGGTACGCTTGATAAATACGGGGTATCCGCCAGGCAGGTATACTATTTTGTTTGTTATTAAATGAAAGTGAATGGATCTTATATTGATAAATATTTAATTTGATGTCGACAATTATGTATGGAGTGCAGTATCATATAAATGCCCGCCTCTGTTAGCCTCACAAATGCCAAGCCCTTTTGCAAAAGCACAACAATTTTTGTTTGCTTTAATTAGTTGTGTACTCGTTTGTTTGTCAAAGTTATGTCAATCAAGAACATCGATATAATTAATGGGCAAACACGTTTTTTTTAAATCCGTTTGTAGCCGTACTACTGCACGGACTTAGAAATATTATATATCTTTTCAAAATTCTTTCTGCACGAGCTTAATTTTATTTTGATCGGTTCAGTATTTTAGGAGTAATACGGCTATTAATTTGTTACTAACACTAACAGACAAAATATGTGTATTTGTTTGACTTAAATACAAGTAAAACAAAAGCAGTGTGGCCAAATATGAGTAAAGAACATATTTGTAGGTTTTCACAGTTTTATTGATTTCAACATTGGATATTATATGAGAGTGCATTATTTAAGAGCAGTAAAAAGAATGCGGTCGATTACGTCGACCGATGATTACACTAGTATAAAATAAATAAAACAGCTGGCGATTAAAAATCGAATATTTGCAATTGTAACAAGTTGATATCTCAAATACACAATATTGTGAATAGGACTATTGTTTCTTTCTTTATAAAGTTATCGATGGCCTGAAGCATTCCTTGTATTAATATCGCATTGCGTTGATACTTTTAATTAAGTCTATTTTTTAAATTTCCCACCAATATTTCATGTTCCAAAGAGTGAATGTTTCAAAATTGCGATTACGTTTGATTCTAAGATCATAACCTACATGTTGTTTTGTAATCTCCACCTTCGTTTCACTTCTGGTGTTTGCTTGTTTTCATTCTATTTTACTTGTTTTGCCTGCTTAATATTCCGTGCACAACACTGTGTGAAAATGTCATTTGTGTTGGATTTTTTTTTCTTCTTTTCTCTAAATGTCAACTTATTGTAATAGTTGTACCAGCAATTAACTAATAAAACATATTCTGCTGCTCAAACAAAATGATGCAAGAGATATACTTATAAGCTAAGTTACATTTTTAAGGGAACTAGAGATATTTACTGACATATTTCTCAGTGAAATATGCTTAAATTTTTAAGTTGCTTTTTCTAAATGAGTTTTGCAAATTCTTATAATATATTGCATAGAAAAAATAAAATGAAGATAAAAAAAATTGGCATCGTCTTTTATACATTTATTCCATATTTTGCCTATAAACATAATAAGCTTTAAACAGCGTATCATGAAAAACGTATTTTGGATTAAAAATCAATATACTTTGAAAATATATTTTGCCTTAGAAAGCATATTATGTTTTTTACTTTATAAAATCATCTTTTGCTTCAAAAATCATATTTTTCTTAAAAAAAAAAAAATCAAATCTTGTTGTAAAAATAATATTCTGTTTTAAAAACCATATATTTCTCTAAAAACTATATTTTGTTTGATAATATACGAGGGCGGATTGATATTAAGTAAGCAAAAAACATTTTTCTCAACATAGTCTCCTTTAAGCTCAACACACTTAGTAAGACGATATTCCAACTTTTTTGTACCATCTGAATATTTTGGGAACCCCTAAAAATTCGCGTTAGTTCCAGTAATCACTTTTTCGTTTAAAAAGAAATTTTCTTGCTGCGAACTATTTTTACAAGTTTGGAAATAGGAAAAAGTCACTAAGAGCTAAATCTGGACTAAACGATAAATGATCAACCAATTCGAAGTGTCTTTCACGAAATTTTAGCATCGTATCTAATATAGGGTGTTTTTTTAAGCTAGATAGAACTTTAAATTGTAAAAAGTAACACAAAAAATTAAATTTTGATGAAACATTTTTTTTATTTGTTTCAGTATACTCTGACAAATCATCATGAATAGACTTACGCTTGAACAACGCTACGAAATTATCCAAATTTACTTTGAAAATCAGTCGTCGATTCGCGACGTTGTTTTATCGCAAAATTGTGTTCAGCGATGAGGCGCATTTTTGGCTTAACGGGTTTGTAAATAAGCAAAATTGCCGCATATGGAGTGAGACCAATCCACAAGAGACCCTACAGACTCCATTACATCCAGAAAAATGCACTGTTTGGTGCGGTTTTCATGCTGGTGGCATCATCGGACCTTATTTCTTCAAAAATGAGGCCGGAGCTCGCGTTACGGTCAATGGAGATCGTTACCGCACCATGATCAATGATTTTTTGTTTGAAAATATGGATGACATTGATCCGGAGGAGATGTGGTTTCAACAGGATGGCGCTACGTGCCATACGGCGAACGCAACCATCGACTTACTGAAATCAAAATTTGGCGATAAGTTGATTTCGAGAAATGGACCTGTCAATTGGCCTCCAAGGTCGTGCGATTTGACACCTCTCGATTATTTCCTGTGGGGCTACGTGAAGTCACTGGTTTATGCTGATAAACCAGCAACAATTGACGCCTTGGAGGCCAGCATTGTTCGTGTTGTTCGTGACATACGGCCAGCAGTGCTCGAAAAAGTGGCCCAAAATTGGACGTCCAGAATGCGCTTCGTCAAGAACAGCCGCGGTGCCCATATGCCCGAAATCATTTTCAAATGTTAATGTCACGTATTGATCTTTCGAATAAAAAAAAATTTTGATTACAATTTAATTTTTTGTGTTATTTTTTACAATTTCAAGTTCTATCCATGTTTCGAGTAGAATTAGAGGCAAATGATATTAAATTGAAGAAAAATGAAATTCATCCCATCTACAATCTAAAGTATCTATTACACCGTAAAATTACTGTAGAAGAACCCCACAAACGTGCCGGCCCTGTGCAGTGTCATAACTGCCAAGAATATGGACATACAAAAGCTTATTGTAAATTGCCTACAGTGTGCGTCATATGTGGCGAACTTCATAGCACAGCTGATTGTAATAAGCCGAAAAATGATCAAAATCATAAAAAATGCAGCAATTGCCGTGGCAACCATACCGCTAACTACAGAGGTTGCCCTGTTTATTCGTTTGTGAAACAGTCAA
Source organism: Thecocarcelia acutangulata (assembly GCA_914767995.1). Classification (NCBI taxonomy): domain Eukaryota; kingdom Metazoa; phylum Arthropoda; class Insecta; order Diptera; family Tachinidae; genus Thecocarcelia; species Thecocarcelia acutangulata. Next base: position 139,908,719 of record OU612094.1, on the reverse strand, counting down.
TGACACAAAAATCTAAAATAGTTCCATCTCAACTACGTAATAAGTACCCTGCCGCTTATCACCATAATACTCAATCAGGCACTCCCTACATTTCGTATGCTGATTCTGTGAAGATTAGCACTAATCCAACGCAATCTGAGGTACCATCAAATAATTTACCTAATATAGACCCAGGGCATAACTTTAGTCGTCTTGAAGCTACTTTAGATAACTTAATGCAAACGATAAACAATTTTACTGCAAGTATGACTAGCATGATGCAAGGTATGCTGCAAATGCAGAATACTTTGCTTCAAGCAATAGTTAATAAACCATGAATAGGTTGAAAATATGTTTCTGGAACGCAAACGGCATTCGCCAACATAAAAACGAACTCGAACACTTCCTTACGGAAAAAAATATTGATATAATGCTCGTCTCGGAGACACATTTGACTTCGAGGAGCTTATTTAAAATTAATGGGTACACATTATATGATACGAAGGACCCGAAAGGAAGAGCTTGTGGTGGCTCAGCAGCATTAATAAAGTCGAGACTTAAACATCACCTTTTAGGCAACATCTGCGAGGAATATTTGCAAGCAACGAATGTCTGCATTGAAAATTTTGGTGAAAATATGGTGATTTCTTCAGTTTACTCACCTCCCAGATACTCAATCTCTGAAGAACAATACAAAAATTTTTATGAATCGCTAGGAACTCGTTTCCTTGCAGCTGGCGACTATAATGCAAAACATACACACTGGGGTTCCCGTCTTATTACTCCTAGGGGTCGGAATTTATTTAACGCGACTTCAAAAATGGGCTTGGACATCATCTCGAGCGGAGAGCCTACATTCTGGCCTACTGACAGACAAAAAATTCCGGATGTAATAGATTTTGGTGTCACGAAAAATATCTCTAGGGAATTGATCCATGTAGAATCCTCTTTTGATTTATCCTCTGATCACTCTCCTACTATTGTAACAATCGGTAATCCCCAAAGAAGCGTTTTACCATGCACACATGTAAAGTTAATCAATCGAGTCAGTTGGTTGGGATTCAAAAAATACATTAGTAGCCATTGCAAAGAAAACATTCGACTAAGATCACCTGAAGATGTTGAATCGAATATTGCCAACTTTAATGAAAACATCAAACAGGCTGTTAAACACGCAACTACCACCTATCGGCAGACTGGTTTTAACCGAATTTATTCTGTTGACATTGAAAATCTCGTACGTGAAAAAAGAAGAGCAAGAAGACAATGGCAGCAACATAGATCACCCCAGAATAAAACTCGGCTTAGTGAATGCACAACACGACTCAGAGATCTACTAGCATATGAAAAAACTGTATCTCTTCAAAAATATCTGGAAGATCTTGATGCCACGCCAGACTCTAATTTTTCTTTGTGGCGAGCAGCTAAAAATCTCAAAAGACCAGTTGAAGTAAAAGCACCTTTACGAAATTCATGCGGAGATTGGGCTAGAAGCGACACTGAAAAGGGTAACATGTTTGTTGAGCACTTAAAAGCTGTATTCACCTCTAATCCTAGTACCGATGTTGTCGAATTGCCAAATGTTGTTTCTTTAGCTCCTGTACCAATACGATTTGAATTACGAGATATACAAAAATTAGTTGCTGAACTGAACCCAAAGAAAGCTCCAGGCATTGACGGTATCAGCAACAAGATGCTGATGGAGTTGCCATGTATATGAAAAAGAATTATACTCTTTATTTTTAACGCCATATTGCGACTGGAATATTTTCCTCTAAGCTGGAAGGTTGCCCTAGTGAAAATGATACCAAAGCCTGGCAAAGACCTCACCAAAGTTGATTCATATAGGCCTATAAGCCTATTACCAACAATGTCAAAGCTTTTCGAAAGGCTACTTATGACAAAGCTGTATCCAATACTTGCAGAAGGTAGATGTATCCCAGACCACCAATTTGGGTTTAGAAGACAGCATAGTACCATTGAACAGACCCATAGATTGATCCAGGTCATAAGAAGCGCCTTTGAGGAAAAAAAGTATTGTTCAGCATTATTCTTGGATGTTTCCCAGGCTTTCGACAAAGTTTGGCATGAAGGCCTAATGCTGAAGTTAAAAGCATGTTTGCCGATGAACATTCAAAAGCTTTTGGAAAGTTATATTACCTCCCGTAAATTTTTAGTTAAAGAGGGGGATTATATAAGTTTATCCGAATCTATATCTTCTGGTGTGCCACAGGGCAGTATACTTGGACCAGTTTTATACCTGATATATACTTCCGATATGCCTATTAGTAGTAATATCCATACTTCCACATTTGCCGATGATACAGCCTGTCTCAGTACGCATAAAAGCCCTCATGAAGCATCCCGATATCTTCAAGAATATATTGCCGAACTGGAACAATGGTTGAACCTTTGGAGAATAAAAGTTAACGAACAAAAATGTGCTCACGTAACATTTACCTTACGAAGGGATACATGCCCTCATATTCGTATAAACAATCATATAATCCCTCAATACATACACGTGAGATATCTTGGTATACATCTTGACCAACGACTTACCTGGAAATTCCATATTGAAGCAAAGCTAACACAAATGAAACTTAAATTAATACAAATATATTGGCTGATTGGTAGAAATTCATCTTTAAGTTTAGATTGTAAGCTTCTAATATACAAGTCGCTTTTGAAACCAATATGGTGCTACGGAATTCAGCTATGGGGTACTGCTTCTGCTTCTAACGTAGAAAAAATCCAAAGAAGGCAAAATAAAATTTTAAGATTGATAACATCAGCTCCATGGTACATTAGAAATTCAAATTTACATCGCGATTTAAATATGCCATTAGTAACTACAGAAATTGCTAAATATGCAGGCAAATATCTAACAAAACTTGAGTCACATCCTAATCCTCTTGCACGCAATATTTTAAATTATCGTGGTCACGAACGTTTAAAAAAAAGAGATACTGCAGCCTTAATTCTCAATTCTACAAACAATATTGCTTAAGAATATATTATATGTATAATATATGTGCATGTATGTGTATGCGTATGTATGTATGTATGTATGTATGTATATATATGTATATGTATATATATTTTATATATATTTGTGTGCATGTGTATATAAATATATCATTAACAAACGTTAAAACTAATTTTAAGTCCGACGTTGGTCGGTCTTAATAAAATATAATTTAGAATTAAGATTTGAAAACTTATTGTTAGTTCTGTAATGAAGATACAATAAATAATATTTTATATAAAAAAAAAAAAAAAAAAAAGTTCTATCGGGCTTAAAAAAACACCCTATACTTTCTGAAACGGTGCTTCGTCTTGACGAAGAGCACTTTTTTCTTCTTTAATATGTGGTCGTTTTTTTTATGACTGCATCAATAAAGTGATCTAATAATACACTATAATACTTTGCTGTGATTGTGGATCCTTTTGCAAGATAATCGATAAGCAATATTCCATGTGACCCCAAAATACGATGGTCATAACCTTGCCAACCGATTGCACTGTCTTCGCCTTCGGAGCACTTCCACCAGCTTCCACCCATTGCTTTGATTGATTTTTTGTTTCAGGTGTGTAGTTCCATCAACAGTTTTTAATCGACGCCAAAAATTAACAGGATTACGCTTTATTATGTCCGTACACCGGTGTGAAGTGGTCTGTCGAACTCGTTTTTGTTCGACATTGAGCAAACGCAGCACCCATCTTGCCGATAGCTTTTTCATATGCAAATGTTCATGCAAAATGTTGCTCTCACGTTGATATGATATGTTTACTATTTCAATAATGTCACGTAACTTGACTCGGCGATCATTCATAACGATATCGAGGATTTTCTTGATATTTTGGTCTTCCTGTTGTTGTTGCAGTGCTTGTTCGTTTATGTTCGGTAATCCAATACTTTCATGTAATCTGAGGGAACAGATTCACCGTAAGCTTTTCTTTTGTCTCTTTCGCCGTTTTCCCTTCCAAGTAATAGTGTTTAATCACTGCACGAAATTGACATCCTTTTCATTTTTCAAGAAACACAAAAGTTGCTTACTTCAAACTCTTACAACAAATAAGCTAATTGCTGAATTTGGGTGAAATATTAACAGGTGCCATTTGACTGACAGATCGCAAAAAAAAAAAATAAATTTGTTTGAGCGCTTGGTAGCTCCAATATCAATCTGCCCTCGTAGGTGTACAGCTTTGCTTCCTCCGTTTTTTTTTTTTTTTTTGACATTTGAGGCTTTATTGCAAAAAACTGGTTTTACATTTATGATTCAAAGTACTGTCAATCCGTGGCCACTACTTTGTTCCATCTGTCGGGCAGCTTGCGAATCTTACATTGCAAAAACTGGTAATCTTTTGAAGCGATCCATGCATCGAACCAATTTTTTACTTCTTCATAAGACGGGAAGTGCTGCCGTATGCCAATGATCGAAACAAGCTCGGGAAAGCAACGTCTGAGAATACGGCGGGTGGGGTAGGACTTTCCATTTAAACATTTCCAAGTATGTCTTGACCACTTTCACAACATTGTGACTGTGTCAGTCGGTCTTAACAACTAAAATTACACTACGCCGAGTTGGTCCCACCAAATACTGAGCATGACTTCGGAACCGTGAATTTTCGGTTTGGCTGTCGATCTGGAGGCATGGTCGTGATATGCCCATGATTTTCTGTGCTTGTTGTAATGAACCCGTTTTCGTTCCCAGTATCATTGCGAAGCAGAAATCTCTTTTGTCTTTGCTTTGCTGTTCACAAGCACTCGTACAGCATCGAATTTCCGTGTTTCTAAATCATTCCCATGACTTTCAGGCATTTTGAAATAGCTAGTTGTGTCACTTCCCAGTGAACCTGCCTGTCTTCGAGACGAGTCGTGGGCAAGTGTTGACTCCAATTCTGCATTTTCGAAATCCTTCTCTCTTCCACCGCCATGCTGGTCTTTGACGTCAAAATCACCGTGCTTGTAGCGCTGAAACCACTCTCGGTACGTTCTTTCTCTAATACCTGCTTACCATGGATATTTAAGAGCATTGGATGAGCCTTGCGGCAGATTTTTTCATATTAAAGCAGAAAATTAAAATCTCCCGCAAATGACGAGAATTTGGTTTATAAGCTGACATGTTTAATCGAGAATAACTTTTATGATGCAGATACGTACCGACTAATAGTTCGATGGCGTTATGTTTACAAATACCTAAGTTTAGACCTATGATCTATTTATTTCGACTACCACTTACCACTACAGCCATTCATTGCAAAACGGCGGAAGCAAAGTTATACACCTAATATATTAAAGGTTTATTTGACAAACTTTGTATAGAAATAAATAAAAAATAATTATAATGAAAACTGAACTGCAAAAATCTAAGATCATTATTTATTTACAAATCATAATATATAGCCATCTAAAAAAGTTCAATATCATTCGGAAGCGGAATTGAAGACGGTTTTTAGTTCTTCAAAGAACGAAAAACTAAGATTTTCCAAAATGAAATAGTTTTAAAGAGGACGTATTAGTTACATTCCTGACATAGGAATTAATTTTTTAAAGAAAAAAAAAAAAACGGTTTCAATTCCGCTTTCGAACAGAATTGGTAGTTAATTTAAAAGTGATGTTTTTTTTTTAAGGATGTTTTTAAATGCTTTCTGTATGTTTTATATACTCGTACTCGTATATTACTCGTTAACTTTTTCTTCATTAATAAATTTGCTTTCATATTAGTCATATATATATATTTTTTAAGACTGCGTATTTAAATACAAAATTAGTTAATTTTCATTTAAATTTAAGTTGTACTTAAATGCTAGTTCAGTTTATCACTATTAAATTATTGTTCTTATATAAATGCGAGCTCTACTTTAATTCCAAATATTATGGAAAGTGTTCCATAGAACAGCTGTTTGTAAGTGGAAGAATAGAAAAATTCTTAAAAAAAATATTAAATTTATTAACGGCATAGAAAAACTTAACAATTTTATTTTACGCTAAGTTATTTTTAACAAATTATTATACTGTGCTGTTGTTCAGTACAAAATTAGCAACTAATTTTCGAATATCTTCTGCAGGCAATAGCTCGTATGTGTGTTTTGTTTACCTTTTTTGCACTAATACAAATGCAAGCACACAAAAACCATATGGACTATAAGAAAAACTTAAATAAAACTTAAATGAAGAAGTTTGGGCATTTAAGTTTGATTAAAATTTGTAGTGAAAAACTGATTTTCATATTTAAATGGAACTTAAAGCTAAATAACATTTAAATACGAACTCAAAAACTGGGCCTTAAACTCAAATGTAGAAACTCTTAAGCATATGTAATATATAATTAACTAATTACATCAAAGTATGCCAATTATTTAAAATTATTATTGTCTGAAAACATTCGTCATGATAGACCTGACCACAAAATAACCACGAGTAAGAGGAAGCTTGTGAAAGACGCGATTTTGAAACGTTTCTACAAAATTGTGAATTTAATGAAAATCATTTTTCAAAACTCAGATTGATTAATAGCATCATTAAGAGTTGTTGTAAATTGTGAAACAAAAGTTTTTAAAATTTGTGTACATATGTTTCGTATATGAACTAACAAATGAAAGAATACACGTGAAATGATCTTTTCTCAGACAAAATCCGGAAGAAATTTAACTATAATCTTTTCATTTTTTTTTTTTTTGTAACACTATTCTGGAGAACATCTTCCACTCAACTTTCGGCGTACGAGTATTCCTTATAAGAATCGGTGAAGTCGACCTCGTGTTATGGCGACGAAATACTTTACTTATGAAGTAGAAAGAGAAAAGCTGAAAACAGTTTTGAATTAAACAGTGTAATCTACTCGTATCACTACAACTCATCAAAATAATATTAATGGATTTTACAAAGTAATGTAGTCTTGAAACTGCTATTACTAAAATACTATTCGCCAAAATCATTTCTACTTTCTTTGTGCTTAACTGAGCAAAAATATAATTAAACATGCCACTGTTTATGTTTTTTTATTAAATAATAAAACAAAAAATAAATTACGTAAAATTTTTTAAGCATTTTGTTTTTCATTTCATTAAAATTATGAGCAAAAAATATGTCTAGTTAATTCACACTCAATAAGCATTGAGCAAGGAACGCATTGCACTACAAATAACTTATTAGAATGTATACAGATATTTGTTAACGAAATATTTCGTTGGAAAGTATCAAATTATTTTTCAATTTCGTATTTGATGTAACTCAATATATTGCTTTGGACTTCGAATTGCAATTCTTGTGTAGTTTCTTTCAAAAATTATTGCATCAAATAGTATTTGTTGTCGTTTCTACATTTTTTTCTGACTTTATATACTACAAGTGTATCATCGCCTACATACAACAAGCAACATAAATAAATAGGCAAACTTAATAAGTAGTATATCGGTTTATCTATCAGTCCGTCCCTCCTCTTGACGCACACATATGTGTGTATATATATATGTACATATATTTGCAACAATTAAATTAAATACAGAGTAGTGAGTGAGTTATAGAAATTTTTGAAAGGTTTAACAAAAGATACGCATGAGAAGTCAATGTGAACAACACAAACAACAGCGACAACATCATCTTAATCAACGTGTTGTTTGTTGTCTTCTTTGTCATCGTTGTTCAATTCACCCTTTTGCAAAACTTTTCATAAAAATATGAATTATTTTACTTGCATACATATTTAATTTGTGTGTGTGTGTTTTTTGCTTGCCTTTATATTGCAAAAGCTCTTTTGAAAATGTGTGTCAGCATGCCGTTTCTTCAGTTGGCACAGGTTCGTCGGTCGGTTTCTTTAGATGATGTATGGAATTTTCAATTTTAAAATGTGTCTCTATATCACTTTCTCATATTGAATTTTTGCTGCTGTTGTTTTAACTGTTGCTTTTTGGCAACAACTCATAACGATACTCGTATGTCGTTACATGTAGTTTTTATATACGAGTCTAATGTATTTATATACATGTATGTTTTTAACAATGGAAAACAATTGTAAATTTTTTTATGTCTTCTATGTTTTAAGTAGGTACTTTAATAACTTGTTTTTTTTCCTTTAATTATGATTTAAAAAAAAAGGACAGATAATTGAAAGAAATACATTGATATGTATGTGTATATGTATATGTGTATATAAATAATTCACAGGTGTCTAAAAGTTCTCAGGTCTGTATGTATAGATCGGGCCTTCTAATTCCTCCTGAATGTAATTTCCCATAGAGTCAATGGAAGACAAGCCTTAGTGAGTTGATAGGCCAAAGCAAATAACCCGCCTAACTATCACTGTTGGTTCATTACATTACAAGTACCAGTAAATGTTGCTAGAAAACAGCAATTCAGGGGGCTCTAAGCTCCTGAAAAGCGGCTATCGGAGAATACAAATCCCCCACCCAGCGATTTTAGATTTAAACCAAAGACATAACATTGCAGCCAAGGTGGGCACCTCAATCAAGATTAACGCCGAGATAGTCTGCAAGCAAAACCTCCCGGGGGGCTTTGCTGATCCCCCTTCTGCCTATTAACTTGGTAAGTCATGCTTCCTAGAAAACTCCAGAAAGCAGTGTGTCCTGGTTTGATGCACGTCAATGCAAAACCTGCTCACCGGGGGAACAGATTAATTTTCATCATGAAGCATCAACTCCACGGGGAAATAATTCACGATTCACTAGCATTTCCGTATAGTCTGCAAGTCTCACACAGGTCGCAAATTTTTGCCACAAGTATATATATATATATATATATATATATATATATATATATATATATATATATATATATATATATATATATATATATATATATATATATATATATATATATATATATATATATATATATATATATATATATATATATATATATATATATATATATATATATATATATATATATATATATATATATATATATATATATATATATATATATATATATATATATATATATATATATATATATATATATATATATATATATATATATATATATATATATATATATATATATATATATATATATATATATATATATATATATATATATATATATATATATATATATATATATATATATATATATATATATATATATATATATATATATATATATATATATATATATATATATATATATATATATATATATATATATATATATATATATATATATATATATATATATATATATATATATATATATATATATATATATATATATATATATATATATATATATATATATATATATATATATATATATATATATATATATATATATATATATATATATATATATATATATATATATATATATATATATATATATATATATATATATATATATATATATATATATACAGTATTGGGCAAAACCTAAGAAACTTTTAATATTTGGTATAATAACCCTTATTTTTTATTACTGCGGCGCACCGACGCGGCATAGATTTAATTAAATTATCAATTATTTTTGGATCTACGCGTATCCACTCATTCTCCAGACACGAAAATAAATCGTCTCTCTAGGAAAATCGTTTCGATCCAACATTCCTCTTCACTATGGAAAATAAATTTTCGATTGGGTTCAAATCGGGCGATTGAGCCGGCCAATCAAGCACTTGAATCCCTTTCGATTGTATCCAGTCCTTCACCAACTTCGATGAGTGTTTCGGATCGTTATCATGTTGATATCGAAGTGGCATATTCCACTCGGCATATGGCAACATCTTATTTTCGAAAATGTTCATCTTGTTACAAATTCTGTGGAAAGGCCCTAGACCATGACCTGAAAAACACATATACGCCATCACACTGCCACCCCCCATGCTTGACAGTTTTTTTTTTACAATATCGGGGCTTAAGCCTTTCACCTGTATTGCGCCTCACACGAAATACGCCACCGGAGTTGAACAAATATATATATATATATATATATATATATATATATATATATATATATATATATATATATATATATATATATATATATATATATATATATATATATATATATATATATATATATATATATATATATATATATATATATATATATATGTATGTATATATATAATATATATATATATATATATATATATATATATATATATATATATATATATATATATATATATATATATATATTAGCAATTCTGAATATAAAAGGAGATTACTAAAATTCAGAAAATTAAAAATATCGGCCCATACATACCCGAGATATAGCCTATATCCGATTTTTTTCAAATTTTTTTTATTTTTGTTTTTTTTTTCTTAAAAGCAATTCTTTTAATATAAAAATGTTACCAAATAGACAAAATTAAAATTTCCGATATCGGTCCATGTATACCTGAGATATAGCCTAAACCGATGTTTCCATGAAAATTTCTATGTAAGATTACCTTTTTGGCATGACGATTACAAGGTAATAATATTTTTCTCCGATATCGGTTCATATGCATATATCCGAGCGTATTTAGTACAAATTTGTAATATATACTAAATGTATATATGTACGTGACTATCGTGAAGGGTATTTTAGATTCAGCCCAGCCGAATATAGTACACTCTTACTTGTTTTAAGTTAAACTTATGAAAACCACAAAATCCATACAAAAATGCTTGGCCTTTTTCTAATTACATAACATACCAAGGTTGTGTATAAACTTGCACAACTCATATAACACCCTCTCAAACCAAGACAACATACCACCATTAATCTTTAATTTTTTTAAGTTAAAAGTATTCAGCGTATTTTTCTTTCACACACAAATACTTTGTTTTTTTTCTATTAGAAGTCTTGCATCTACTTCAATTCCAAAATCATTTCTTATACATGTTTAAAGTTCTTTTATTAACCACATGTCAAAAATAAAGTGCCATTGCTAATTCATATCTCTGAATTTTAAAAATCATCTGCATTTGTTACATTTTTTATTAAAACAATTTGCAAAATTAACCTTGCACAAAAGTAATAATAAAACAAAAAAATTGTCAACAAAACGGGGCTTCAAAACAGAAAAGCAACATTTAACAAAACCGCTAGACAAAACCACCGTTCGTTCGGTCGGTCGGTCGTTCTCATGGTTATTTGAAATTTTCGTCAAGTTAAATGCCACCAATAAAGACTTTATTATTGTAATTTAAATTTGTTTTTTGTTGTTTTTTTTTTTTATAGCAAATTATTAAATAAAATTTATACCTTTAAATGACAATTTTGTAATGTTAATACAAGTATACATAGTTTTTATTAAACATTAGTTTATTGTTTTTATTTACGTTTTCTTCAATGTTGCAGTTTTTAGACTGCTGCTCTGCCCTATTATTCAAAAATGTATAAATTTGCAATACAGTATTTGACTTATGGTTTTAATACGCTCCAATTTGTTAAATAGTTGAAAAAGCTCTCGTTCTATAATTCTTATAAAAGGTAATACGAGGGCGCAGAGATATTGAAGTTATCTAGCGCTAGATGGCAGCACAAACATAAAATTTATATTATTTTGAAATTGCGATCTGCCAAACGTCAGCTGTTAAAATTTCACCCAAATTCATCGATTACCTAATTTTTTGTAGTCGTTTGAGGTAAGCAAGTTTTGTGTTTCTTGAAAAAAGTGAATTTCGGCGAAAGAGGCAAAAGAAAAGCTCGATAAACATTATGGTGAGTCTGCTCCGTCAGACTTAATGGTAAAACGAAACGAAATGAAACGAAATGACTCCTACCAAAAAATTTTCTTTCAGATACCTCCTACCAGATTCTGTTGGCCTGGTATTTTAGATGTATTCTGTAGCCAGGAGCTAAGTCCCTTGCTTTGGCAGCAATAAACTAATTCTATTTCGCTTAATTATACTGCTCAAGCACCCAGTCAACAGAAAGGCCTAGCAGGAGCTAAGTTTTTGGAAAAACGAAACCAAATGAAACGAAATGACTCCTACCAAAAAATTTTCTTTCAGATACCTCTTACCACATTCTGTTGGCCTGGTATTTTAGATGTATTCTGTAGCTAAGAGAATGACCCCCCCCCCCCCTTGCTTTGGCAGCAATGAACTCTATTTCGCTTAATTATACTGCTTAAGCACCCAGTCAACACAAAGACCTAGCAGGAGCTAAGTTTTTGGAAAAACGAAACGAAATGAAACGAAATGACTCCTACCAAAACATTTTCTTTCAGATACCTCCTACCACATTCTGTTGGCCTGGTATTTTAGCGGTATTCTGTAGCTAAGAGAAAGGCCCCCCCCCCCCCCCCCCTTGCTTTGGCAGCAATAAACTCTATTTCGCTTAATTATACTGCTTAAGCACCCAGGCAACACAAAGACCTAGCAGGAGCTAAGTTTTTGGAAAATCGAAACGAAATGAAACGAAATGACTCCTACCAAAAAATTTTCTTTCAGATACCTCCTACCACATTCTGTTGGCCTGGTATTTTAGATGTATTCTGTAGCCAGGAGCTAAATCCCTTGCTTTGGCAGCAATAAACTAATTCTATTTCGCTTAATTATACTGCTTAAGCACCCAGTCAACACAAAGATCTAGCAGGAGCTAAGTTTTTGGAAAAACGAAACAAAATGAAACGAAATGACTCCTACCAAAAAATTTTCTTTCAGATACCTCCTACCACATTCTGTTGGCCTGGTATTTTAGATGTATTCTGTAGCCAGGAGCTAAGTCCCATGCTTTTGCAGCAATAAACTAACTCTATTTCGCTTAATTATACTGCTCAAGCACCCAGTCAACAGAAAGACCTAGCAGGAGCTAAGTTTTTGGAAAAACGAAACGAAATGAAACGAAATGACTCCTACCAAAAAATTTTCTTTCAAATACCTCTTACCACATTCTGTTAGCCTGGTATTTTAGATGTATTCTGTAGCCAGGAGCTAAGTCCCTTGCTTTGGCAGCAATAAACTAATTCTATTTCGCTTAATTATACTGCTCAAGCACCCAGTCAACAGAAAGACCTAGCAGGAGCTAAGTCGGCTAAGATTGCCGAATTTAAATGTGGTCGAGCAAGCACTGCAACAATACCACCAACAGGATGGCCAAAAAAGTGTTTACTGAAGAAAATATCAACAAAATCCTCGATATCGTTATGAATGATCAAGTCAAGTTACGTGAGATTGTTGAAATGGTAAACACATAATAAGAACGCGTGTTCAACATTTTGAATGCAGCTATCGGCAAGATGGTTGCCGCGTTTGCTCAGTGTCGAACAAAAACGAGTTGGACAGCGGTGTTTGGATATGACAAAGCATTGATTTTTGGCGTCCACTAATAACTGTTGATGGAACGTGGGTCCACCACTACTCGTAAACATCTAAAACCAAAATTCAATCGAAGTGGAACCTGGTGGATGTGCTCCGAAGAAATGAAATCGACTGGCAAGGTTATGGTCATTGTATTTTGGGATGCAGTCGAAATATTGCTTATCGATTATCTTGAAAAAATTATCCACAATCACAGGAGAGTATTATTGTGCATTATTGGATCAATTTATTGATGCAATAAAAAAAACTACCACATTTTAAGAATAAAGTGCTCTTTTTTCAAGACAACGGACCAGTTCACACCTCAAGGCAGATAAATCAATTTCACAAGTGAGACAAACCATATCGCTCCTTTATTGCAACATAGTCATATCTCAAAAAATGAGCTTTTCGAGTTAACAATGCAGAATTTTTGACAGTGCTACCTACCTTTTATATCGTGCCAAAATTTTATTTAAATTATCTTTAAACTGTCTCCTTTAGGACATATTTTCGAAACATTTTTTCTAAGACTTGTATGGAAACTAAAAATTTGAAATGTATTTTTCTCGAAACAAGCTTTTTTGCGTTATGACTATGTTTCAATAAAGGACCGATATGTGGTAGTTATGTAATATATTGTCCAAATCAACATTATTAATTTGTATACCCAATATTTAATTTATTTTAAAAATGGCTTAAGCAAAAATAAACTTAAAAAAAAAAATAAAGTTTTATTGGCCGAGGAACAAATAAAACTTAGAATGTGACTAATATCTTCTGAGGCATAAATAAAACTCAAAACATAACTATTATTTTCTGTGGAATGAATAAAGCTCAATAAATACCTTATTTGCTGAGGGATAAATAAAGCTCAGGGAATAACTTTTATTTTATGAAAAATAAATAAAAGTCGCATAACAGGTGGTAAATTTAACAAAAATGTAAAAATATAGTGTTCGCTGGGAAGTTATATTACTCGCAGTGATTCCATTGTAATCCTGGCTGTATGCGATGTGGCACCGTCTTGTTGATACCACATGTTAATCAAGCCCATAGCATGCAGTTGTGTCGTTAAAACTTTTCGATCATACCACGATACCGCTTCCTATTTGCAGTTACCATTATGCCGTTGTTTTCATTTTCAAAGGAGTAAGGTAATGATTCCTCCTGACCAAATTGCATACCAGACTGCCAAGTTAACCGATAAATCGTTTGAGGGTTTTCCATTACCCAGAACCGACTATTCTCTCTGTTTATTTATATTTCCATTCAAATGAAAATGTGCTTTGTCACTCATCATGATTTGTTCATGCTAATCGATGATTGATTTAATAAAATGTTTTAACGATAAAAACACGTTGGTTTTTGGAATATTTTTCTAGAGTAAATTCGCCACGTATCTACTTGACGACTGCCAAATATGAACTATCAAGACTAATTTTTACCAAAATGACGGCAAAATATGGTTGTATACCTTCCCGGCGGACACCCTGTAAAATTTATTGAATCTAATGCTAATCCACGTAACAAGAATGATATTAGAACATTGCTCGTAAAAACCACTACTGAAGTTTTTCTCAATAAAAACATTATAGTATAATACAAACCGTTGAGTTGATTCGTGAAATCCGTTGGTATTCACGCAAAAGAACCGTAAAATTTCGCTGGTTTTGCTATAATTAACGATTCTTTCAAAGTCATTGAAGCGTCATCTAACACTTGAGTCTACATGCGTAATATTAGCTACAATTTATTCAGCACACATTTATTTTTAAACCGAAATTGGCGGATTTGCGTTGAACAGCACGCGCAAATGATAAAATTGTTTAATCAAAAGTAGTTGTATTATATACAGTTGCATTTAACGAGGTTACACTGTATTTCTCGCCTTAATTTAAAATCTTTTCTTTTAATTATTACAAATGATGTGAATGTTGTTTTCATGGTTTAATTTCCGGCTGTTTATTTAATGGTTGCAAATATTAAAACTGAAACAAAGTTCATAAAATTTCAAGCATAAAATATCTATAAAAAAAAAACTCTGCTTAAAAAAGATGAATTTTTATAGAAAATGTTGACTGCCATGATTTCTTTATTTTTAAGTGATTACATTTGTACGGTTCCGTGTATATCTTCAGTGGACGTAGATGCCCACTGAAGACGTTTGTCCGCATCAATTCCTGTCTACATTAAATGATCGATCACCACAGAAATAGCGACCCCATGAGTTAAAGCCAACCTCGGCTTTGTATTCGTATGGTTGGAATTTATATTTTTCTGTCACTTAATTTTAACTTACGACTATGTGCATTAATTTTTTTACTTTGATTTTAATTTAATTTAAAATTTTTTTCTGTCCAGATTTTTGTTTTCGTTAAAATACTACATACAAACAATGTATACAAGTATGTATGTATGTATTTGCATATTTTTTCTTTTGCAAGAAATACTTTCAAATTAATAAAACTTGTCGTGGCAATTGGTTCGTTACACTGTTGTTAATACTCGTATTTTGCAGATGATAATTTCATTTTACAAGTGAATGTTAACAGGCTTATTGAAAAAAACTCTTAAGCTAAAAAAACTTAATATGATTTTGCAGCTTTTATGTAAAGAGTGTTTATTTAGTGCTTCAAGTTTTTAAATTTAAATAAAGCAAAAGGTGCTTAAAAAATAAGCGGAATTTTTCACTCGAAGCCATTATGTATTTAATGCGAGAGGCAGTTGTGTTGCGTGCTGTATATCTGAAGTGAACCTTTTCAACGATCCTGCCTCTCGAACAATATCTAGTAGGCTTATACGCATAGTCGATCTCCATACAACTGCACTAGAGGAAGTTTAGCGAGATTAATTGGCACGATATTGGTGGCCAGTTCATATTACTTCACCCGTACAGAATATTCAATGCATCATTGGCAATGTGGGACGTACCGCATACTTATCTGTCCGTGGCATGAAATTTAGATCAAAATAAATTAGTAATCATCGATACGTACAGCTCACGCAGTTCATGTTGATGGTCGGCCCAACTTTGCTCTTAAAGAAGTATATATACACAGAAAGAAAAAGCTGTTACGAGTAGTAAACTTGACTATTTTTTACTTGCTTTAAATAGGGGTTGTACTCAAAGGTTTATGTACGAGTAACAACTAAACTAAGCCGAAAACGGAATTGATCAAGAAATCCAATCCCGGGATGTCGTAAAATAATAAAATTTTTATCAATTGCAGAATTCCTAAACCGAGTAAAAGCACCAACGCAAAAACAGAGATAGGAATAAAAAGTTCGCTGAGAAAAAATTCTGTTTTTCTGAGAAATATTCGAACATTTTTTTTCTGATTTTCATTAATTTATTTAAAGTAATGAAATATATAGCTTTTCGAAGATGCCGAATTGGATGCACTACTTGATCAAGACTAGTGTAAAACGCAACACGAATTGGTCGGATCACCGGGAGTGACACAAGAAGTCAAAACGCATGCAGGTCATGGGAATGATTCTGATGCTGTACGAGCTGAAGCCGAAAGGTGTTGAAGGACATTTGTGTGCTGCTTGCAAGGCAACGATGGAAGAGCTTCCTGCATCGCATTGTGTGCTGGAGACGACAAATGTTTTCATTACGATAATCACAAGCGCAGAAAATCATGGTCATGCTCCCACGTCAACGGCCAAAGCGAAAATTCAGGGTTCCGAGATCATACTTCAGTATTTATTGGGACCAGCTCGGCGTATTATATTATGAGTTGTTAAAACCGACTGAAACAATCGCTTGAGACAAACATTGAAAGGCAAACGACCGTAATACAACAAGAAACATGATAAAGTGATTTTACAGCATGACAATGCTTCGTACCCATGTTGCGAAAATGGTCAAGACATACTTAGAAACGGTGAAATTGGAAGTCCTTTTTTACACCATCTAAAATAATACGATTTTGGGAACCCCTCAAAATACGCGCTTTTTTTTAATCACTTCTTCGTTTGATATGAATCTTTTTCCTGCAAGCCATTTTTTAAGTTTGGAAACAGGTAAAAGTCACTAAGAGCTAGTTTGGACTATAAGGTAGATGATCAACCAATTCGAAGTGTATTTCGCGTAATTTTAGCATCGTGTCTAATGCTGTTGTCTTAAAAAAAGAGCACTTTTTTCTTCGTTAAATATAGTCGTTTTTTCTTGATTGCAACAATCAATTGGTCTAATAATGCACGATAATACTACTCTCCTGAGATTGTGAATCCTTTTTCAAGATAATCGATGAGCAATATTCCGTGTGCATCACAAAATACAGTGGCCATAATCTTGCCAGCCAATTTCACAGTCTTCGCCTTCTTCGGAGCAAATAACTTTAATATTTTAAAAGTTAGAGGTTTTTAACAACGGAACTGACGAATTTCAGCTCCATTTTTAACATAGACATGTTAGTAACATTTTACTTTGAAACCTTTAAGTTACTTAAATAAAATTTATCTGCTATCAAATATTACAGTGCTGGTGTATAACAGACTGTTAAAAACGTACCTGACGACGCAGCTAACTTCAAACACATGGGTGCCTGTTCATATATATAAGGAATTGTTAAAAATTTCGTTAACAAAATACAAGGATTAAAAAATACTTTGTGATAATAGGTCAATACCAGACAGATATCACCAAGAATTTTTAAAACAATTGTGAAGAAAAAATTCCTAACGCCGTATCCAAAAACAATTATTAGCTTACCATACGTTTAAAGTTGAAATGAGCCACTTTAACTGTACGTTAAAATGACATTTGATTTCTTGATGTTGATTTGCCTTGAAATTCACAATTTTATGAAAAATATTAAGAACAACAATATATTATAATTGTTAGAAAAATAAATTAGCGCTTTACATTTTATATGAATTGAAAATATTAATTTTGAAAGGGAAACATAAATAAGAAATATGTTAGTGATGCACTTTCAATCGAACGAATACAACTAAAAACGTTATTCGAATAATACAAATATTTGTAGTATAAGAAGTCCTATTAATTTTTCTCAACTTCATTAATATACTACATATTATATATTCATTATTTATTATTATTTATTAAAAAGGTAAATCCAGGAAATAGTTGTCCAAAAAGTGTTATTTTATGTAATAATAAAAGTTTTTTATTTTTTAAATTTGTTTTTCGATTTTCGAATATTAGTTTTCATACATCACTATTCAAAAAATTACAACTGAACATAACGACATTGCCAGAATAAAACAATTAAATTCCTTACTACATTTAATAGTTAACGTACTGTTTTTTCAAGTAAGGATTTTTTTGGATATAGCCCTAAATCTGTAAATGATTCATTATGCGAAACTGACGAAGAAGATAATATATATTAAGATTGTTTCGTATTTATATTTATATATGTTTATTAGTTATTTTTGAGCCATTGTTAAAGCTTACAAGTTGTTATAATAAATGAACTGGCAAGCCAAAACCAGCTTACTCTGATCTGAGTTCCAGGACACTACGGCAATGAGATGGCTGACAACTACGCCAAAAAAGGAGCAGAGGGAACTTTTATTGGCCCCATTCCATAAACTGGCTTCAATAAGGGGGTCCCTAATGAAGAGATGATAAAATGGACAGAGTCCATCGTTGGGCAACATTGGCGCCAGACAGCTGGTCTTGAACACTTCTAAAATTTTATACAGGGCCAAATGTACTCTAAAACTGAACAGGAAAAGCCTCAGAATAGTGACAGGTGTACTTACAGGTCATTATACCTGCCTGAAGCACCTGCACAGGATGGGCATGGCCAACACAGACGTTTACAGATTCTGCGGTGAGGAAGAGGGGTCAATGGAGCACTTGATCACCCACTGTGGGGTATTGGGACACAGGAGATATAGGCTGCTACAAGCACATATGTTAAGTGAATGTGACTTAATATCACTCTCAATGAAGGAGCTTGTCCGTTTTCTTGATATACTCGTACTTCACCCGTAATGGGGCAAGGGGACGCATAAGAAATCAACACTGGTCGTAGTGCAAGTGGCCGATGAGGACCACATCCCATCCAAAAATAATAAATACCTAGAAGTTAGGTTTTGATAACGGTTTTGACATGTTGAAATAAGTTTATTAAAGTTTCTTTTTCTTTAACACTACGTTCTTATAAAAATGAATTCAAATCTAATCGGTTTCATTAAACTTGTATTTTTTTTTTTATTTTTTATTCATACAGGAGATTATTTTATCTTAATCAACAACAATTCCAGGAGTAGGCTTTCAGAGAGACAGCAAAAACAGCTGAAGGGACAAAAACGATCCTTATATCGCTAGTATTAAAATAAAAAAACCTTAAATTGTATTTATCAGACAAAACATCGCTAATGTACAAAATTTGAATGTAATAACTATACTTTTACTGAAGAAGTTACAAAAAACCGTTCACTGCTCTTAAGCGTTTTCTGCCGTTATAACACGAAATAGTCTTAACTCTAGGAAACATGACACAATTGTTATTTATGGTTACGGTTCCAAAGCCTAAATGATCAAAAATGATCAAAAAAATAACCACAATTAGCGAAAAATGGTCACAGTTTGACCAGATTTCTTGGTTTTTCTTAAATGCTTCAAACTGTACGGGATAGATTTTTCGTCTGATTTTTCTCATGATGGTAAGAATCAATCCTGTCACCCCTGTATATAAACTTTAAAACTTTTTGGGAGATATTCCCCTGTGTATCAAGGTGCAAAATGAAATCAAATTAATATGTTGTTTCGTCTTACGTTCAGTGAATTTGTTTCATTTAATGACCAATTGCTAGACTCCATCCAATGTCATTGACTTGTAACTGACTGGTTTTGTTTTATTGTTGTTAAATTTCTTTTTTGCCTTTGACGACAACTTTTTCTCAAACATTTGATCATGATTTTCTATTAACTTAATCCAATAACAAATGTCTAAAGCTCTTGACTAAAATATTTTAAAACCATAACAAATTAAATACTTAAGTTTGTTTTTTTTTATTTCTTAAATGGTCTTAAGCCAATTTTGTGTTTCTTTTTAAGGATCTTTTTTTTAATTCACTTACAAACCCAATTAATTTATAATTGATGAAAACATGTTTTTTTTTTTTTTGTAGTTTTTGATGACCAAATACATAATTTATAAATTAATTGATGCAAAATTTTTGGTGTCCGATTACTTTTTTTTTCTCTTTCTATTTTATGACCAAACTAACATTATCCCCGCCTTTAGGGGGTTAATAAACTTTGCTTATTGTTAAACCGTTAACTTATCACGTTAAAGACATTAGCATTAACATATTTTGATATTTTAATATTTTTATTTAATATTGGTTAAACTGCTTTTTCCAATCAGTGGTGGTACACCGTATGTTACGAGTATCTGTTGCTGTGTTACACTTTTACTTTTGATATTTTCTAAGTTTTTTTTTTTCTTATTTTATTTTCGGGTTTTTCTTTAAAACTTTTCTTAGCAAATGTGTTAAATTTATTACCTTGTCTGGATAACTTGTTATTTAAACTATAACATTCATACGCACATAATACTTAAATATGTTTTTTTAATCTGGTCTTTTACCACTCATTTTTTGTATTATTATTATTATTTTTTAAATATATTTATATATTATCAATTACAAACAACAATTTTTCTTGTGTTTTGTTTTCGCTGGAAATTTTATTTTTCTTAATCTTGAAAGTTTCTTTTCTTCGCTGAATTTCAAGATCAATGTTAATAGCAGAGAAAAAAGTGAAATGAAAATGGAAAAAAACACAACTTTCTTATTCAAGTGGCAACTGGTATGGCACTGCTGCGAGGCTTTTACCATTCATTGTTTTAATACAGTAATTATATAACTTGTAGTAGGTGATACGACGGTAAGTGTGAAAGCCGCTAAATTAAACTTGATAGTGAGTGCAGCCCACCACGTGATAAATTACATATTGTGTGGTGGTCGTATACAAGAAAAATAATAATAGTGAAACAAGCCTAATATAAAAAATAATCTGCCAGTGTCAGCGGTTTGAAAATGCATATATAGATGTCACTGTGATGATTCTGTATTTGGAGTCATGTTGCCATTTTTGCTGTAAGTGAAGAAAATTTTTTTATGAACACGGTTACTTATTATAATCTATCTTTTATCTCAAGTATTACTTAAAAGGTTTTTATTTGAAGTCCAGGCATACGACAATAATCTCTTTCGTATTTCTCCGTATAAGTATTTCCAGTAATTAGAAACGCTTTAAAATTTCAGAAACCAATTTCATAGACCAATTTATTCATGGATTAATTCACCAGCACATCAGCTTTCAAAATACAGTAGGTTGCAAAAATGTGTACATGTTTGTGCACATTTTATTCCAAAAAAATTTAAATAGTCAATTAAATCAAATTTTCCTTTCTTAATTTATTTTATGTTTTAGTACCGTAACAAAATAGCTTACCAATTAAATTTAAAAGTATTAAATTCTTAGAGAAAAACAAAGTTAAACGAAACAACTCGCATGTACTTAATTTTGCTCCAATTGAAAATTTTTCGGATTGGTAGTATTTTTAGTATTTAGCCCAATATTCTTTGTTGCGCAAAATATTTTCTATACGTTTTGGGATACTTTGGATATCGAAATATTAAAATTGTCGCAAATTTCAGCAGACAACTTTTTTGGATCGGCTTTAGAGTTTCGCATTATCATGCGGTCCGATGTTTTCCTGGGCCGCTTCTGTCGTGGAACGTTTGTAATACTTCAGGAGTTTAGCTTTTACAGAATCCCATTCTAAATCTTAAAATTATTTGGCTATTATATTTAAACACGAGTATGTTGAATTTAAAAAAAAAATACAGATCGTTTTCTAACTATTGCATTTCACTGCAAAAATTAAAAAAACAATATAAACGTTTCTAATTATGTGTCGCGCTTTTTTAACAAGTTTCACTTGTATATTTGCAACACTCAAAACCCATGCCATATAAGTGATTATAGGTACAGTTAAATCCCGATAATTCGTACCCCTATAAATCGTAATTCTCGATAATTCGTAATAAACTGTCGGTCCCTTGAAAAAATCTCGCTAATTCCTAAAATTTCCATTGATTTTGGTTCACTGGATAATTCGTAATTTTTTTTTTTTTTTTCTTAATAAAATTCTTAACCTGTTATAATTCGTAATAAAACAACAGCAACATGGAAAGCAAGATTTTTGCTATTTTTTCCTGGGTTTTTGCTTGGGTGTGTGTTTGTTTTCTTAAGATCAGTTTGTCACATGAACAATAAAGAAAAATGTCATAGCGCACGCATAAAACTCTGTCGGTATTACAAAAACAAAAAATTTTTTGCAGCGAAAAAAAAAAAAAAATGTTGCTAAGCGATTTGAAATTACTCTATTAACTCTTCCTTTAATCCTTCAAAAAAAAAAAAAAAATATGCAAAAATCTTCATGCAGTAAGCTAAAGCGCGAAAAACTACATGAATATCCCGAGCTTGAAAAGTGTTTAGTTTTATGATTTTCGCAGTACCGGCATTCTAAAATGCCCATTACTATTTTTTGTTTGATATTAAAATTAGAAGTATTTTACGCTAATTAAATGAATTTGCTATTTTATTTGAATTATTTTGTATTTTATTTTTAACAATATTTTTTGTTTTTTTCTATAGTTTTACGGACTAATTTATAAATCTTTTTTCATGTTTATTAAGCTTTTATTACACAAATTGTGTATAGAAATCAGTGTAATAACAGTTTAATAGACATGCAAATTTTTTATAAATAAGGCAGTTAGTAAAAAAATAAAAAAAAACCCCCGTTAATTCGTATTTATTTTAGTTTAACCCGTTAAATCAAAACCTCGCTAAATCGAAAACCCTTATAATTCGTAAGAAATGGACGGTCCCTTACGATTACGAATTATCGGGATTTGACTGTATATAAAACTGTATATACAGTGTTGCTGCTGAAGTGCGTAAGCTGGAGTTGCTGTATTGCTTCCGGGGAAGTTGGGAACTCGAAAAAAAATTTGGAACCATGTCGCTAACCGGTTTGCAACCGATTTTTCATATTCGGTGCGCGGTTTTGCTGTGGAACCAGCATCGCTTTAATGCGAAAACGCAAGTTGCCGTATTGCTTTGAGAATTCCAAAAGAAAAAAAAATCGAAACCTGTTTTTCATATTGCATATACGCATTTTTTCAGTGCAAAAATTTAAGTCGCCATATTGTTTCTGGGGACGTGAGGGATTTTGGCCATTTCTGAAGCCGATTTTGGGAATTCAAAAGATAAAATCAACTTGAAACGCGGTATACGAATAATTATCATAATGGTAAATATCCGAAACATTTGATGTGTTGCTGACTTTCGAGCAGTGGTGTCAGAAATTTTTGTAGACACATTTTAATTTTTCAAAAAAAACCTTAATTTCAGATTTAAAAAAAAAAACCTAAAATGTTTTGCTGATGACATCAAATAGTTAATTATTACAACAAGATGATTACTCTAATAAGAATATAAAAATAATAATTCGTTCAAATTTTTTTCCAAAATTAGAGACAAAGGGCGTTCCAGTAGGAATGCAATTTTTAAATATAGTAAGATTTTTTGTGCAAGCGGGATCTCTGAAATTTGGCAGCTGTCCCAAATCTTTATTGCAATTATTAGACATTGAGTACCCTACGAAAGTACAAGTCATTATATAACTCAATGTTTACACATGCAAATGCAAAAGACCCAATACATGACCATTTTTTTACTAATACATTCGTACAGCTGCAAGTAGTGGTCTCACTTGCAAGTGATTTTGATTGGCAGTTATTTTTTCACTTGCATGCAAGCAGCAACAAAAAGTGTTGCGCATAGATATTTCATTTTAACTTTAATAGGTATTTTTCAATGAAAAATATTTTTAAAAATATTTAAATTTTTAGTTATATGTCGAAAACATATTATTAAAAAACAAAAATAAAGAAACATAGATGTTTATTTTTTATTTATTTTTTATTTGGAATACAATTTTATTATTTATATTGTGAAAAATTTATGTACATAACATAATTCCCCTGTAATTTTGCTATGCTAAAACTTTGGCAGCACAGACATTAAAAGCGCATGAAGTACAAAGACGTACAACGTTTGTGTTCGACAACATTTTGAAAATAAACTTGCACATGCGTGTGTAAACAATTGATCAAATTGCAAGTGTTTTTTATAATTTTTTTTTGTATTGGTTGTTAATATGTACACCCAACTTGTAAAAAGTTACTTGCATGTGTAAAATCAGTGTAAAGTGCACAACTCTGTCTGCCCAACTTTGTTCTTAAAGAAATATGTTACACAGAAAGAAAAATTCGTACCAAGTTTATCTATTTCCTACTTACTTTGAATACGGGTCCTACTCCAAAATGTAAGTACGAGTAACACTTATGTGGTACTTAAATTAAGTCGTAAACGGGATTGATCAATAAATGCTATCCTGCGATGCCGTAAAATAAGTATAAAATTCTTAAATCAAGTGCAACCTTATGCTGAGTAAAAATACCAGAGGAAAGATGCAAAATGCATACGAATATATACATATGAATGAATTGCTGAGTTTAGGAATATAAGGCTCTCTGAGATAAAAGCAGTTTTTCCGAGAAAAATTATTTTTGAATTCTCATTAATTTATTCAAAATTATGAAATATATAGTTAAATGTTTGAAAATACTAGGTGTACCACTTCTCTTGCGCCGTTTTGCAATAGATGGCTGTGTCGCAATAAATAGAATGTAGATATCGTAAAATAAGCTTAGTTTATTTTAACCACCGCATCAAATTTTTAGAGTTTAAAATACTCGGATGGGAAAACGATTGAGTAAACATCCGGTGTTCTAATGGTTGTGGTGTACCCTTGCAGATTTCTGATTCATACCACGGATGACGCTTTACATTGGCCCAAAAAAATCATTATATCTACGAAAGTTTCTCTATCAGTGTATGCAACAAATTAAAATAAAAAACCTTTTCTATTATTATTATATTACAATATACAAATTTCTTTCTTTCAAGTGAATAAGAACTATAAAAATCGCTTATTAATTGTATTCTCTTATCTGTTTCTTTGCAGGTAAATATTTTATTGTTTAGGCATAAATCAAATTATTTCGCTTTCTTAAAGGTAAGCTGTGAATATATCATGTTTTCCAATTTTTCAACATAAATTTAATTACAAATAAATTTTTATTAACTTGACCAAGTTTTCCTTTACAACATTGTTGACCATAACATTTTTAAGCTCTAAAGAAACAGATAAAGAGAGAAAAATATTTCCATAAAAAATTTATATTCCCACTTGCAACATGAATAATAATTTATATTGTTATTAAATATTACGAATAACGAATTTTGCTTGAATTAATTACACATTTCGTAATCGACACTATTACTATGTATGAATGTTAGCAAATGCAATTTTTCTTTATTATTTTTTCTTTTACAATAATATGTTTTCATTGAATTTTAGCATGCTATTTTCATACATACTGTATTTATTTTAAATTAAAACTAAAAATAATTACAATGAATATTAAATGTAATTTTATGTGAATTTTTGTTAGTTTCCAAAAAAAAAATTTTATGAAATTTTACAAAGACAACCATGGCATGGTGATCAAAATTAATTTTAAAATAGATTCGTTTTAAAAACGAAGAAGGGTGTTGAGGTGATTTGAAAACATTAAAAAAGTTGTGCGGTTTACTTTTCTTATATGCATTTTTTGATGGATATTTCTAAATTGTAATTGTATTCGATTTTCGAAAGCAAATATTTTTTTAACCGATCGATTTCCATTACACCTCCGATAATGATATAAAAAAAACGAAAAAATAAATGTGAAAATTTCGGACTCTTGAATTAAAAATGGTATTAAATGTTTTTTATACTGGACGAAAAAGTTTCCATTCCATATTTTATTTTTTAGTTTGTAGGAGTAGTAAAGGTTAGTATGTTGACGCGAATAAAGTTTTTTAAATGTTCATACAGGGCCTTTTTTAGAGTTACATAAGTTTAAGTCATAAAAAAAAACAGAAATATATTTTTAAAATCAAGGAAATCAGTGATGAAATATGATTTCTGTCATGTTGACGGCACGAGTGACGCATACAAGACGCAGTCAGTAATACTAATTGCACAAACTTCTTGCAGCTTTTTTTATGTTTGACCTCTACATATGCAGTGCATTGTACTGTAAATAGAAAAATTGGTTATGAGGAGGAGGAAAGAGAAAGAGTAGCGTTTTGGACGTTTGTATTGAACCTATTAATAACAACATAGAAATTAGTTGAAACTGATCAATGCCCAGTTTATATACCTCTGCACTGGTAAGACTAGCTCCCACATTGCAAGATAATTAATTACTTTGAAATTAACACGGCTGTCAAAAAGTCTTTGAATATTGATTTCGGCTGTTAATTGGCTCTCTCCCTGAGCAGCAGGTTTTGCCTTGGTGTACACTTTGCTGTCTGGGGCATGAAAGGGTAGGAGTTCATCCTTTATTGTAGCAAACAAAATTCTGGGAAGGCGCACGACATATGTTGTGTTGCACTTCCGAAGCCCTCACCGATGATTAATTAGCAGAACAGGAATCGGCAAAGGCTGATTGCAGACCATTCCTTCGCTGATCACAGTTGAGGTGCCTACCTTCATTAAAATATTCTGGCTGTGGCTTAAGCGTAAAATCGCTGGGAGGGGATTAGTCTTCCTTGATAACTATGGTTCATGTTACTTCTCGGGGGCTTATAACCCTTGAAATGCTGTTGTTTTGCAACATGTACCTGTAATGTATGTAACCAGAAGGGATGGTTGGCCACATGGGCTCGTTAAGGGATGATGCTCTTAATAGATTTCGGCCCGCCAACTCATGAAGCCTTGTCTTCTATTAACTGCTTGGGAAATTTCATAGAGCGCCCGAGCTCTTCAGTAAAGGGTTTGTCTATGGTTAAAACTTATGGTAAAAAGTTGCGACCTGCAACTTGTGGCCTTGCAAGCCACATGAAGGCGTTGGTGAGTCGTGAATAATTCACCCCATGGAGTTGATCCATCATCAAGGCCATCTGCAAGCCGGCTTTCGGCGGCTAATAAGCCCGAGATACTGTTGTCTTGCAACAGATACCTGTAATGTAAGAAACCAGAAGTAATGGTTAAACGCATGAGTTGGTGGCGCTCTTAATAGACTTCGGCCCAACAACTCATGAAGCCTTGTCTTCCATTAAATGCCTGGGAAATTGTATACATGAGAAATTAGAAGGTCTTAGCTTTTCAGCATATGGCTACAAATATATGACAAAAGTTGTGATATGTGTGAGCCTTGCAAGCCATTGATTTTACATAACCCTAAAGAAAATAATCTTGCTGACCAATTAATGGAATCATTAAGTGAAATCAATTTTTTATAAAAATTTTCTTTGTGTAAATCATTTGTTGCGCTCGCTCTGTGATAAATGACTCTGCCCTGTTTAAATCAAATGTTTCATGATTTCTAATCATGCCCTTATATCGTGCACCAATTACCTAGCATTCTGACCATCATCGGTTCTGAGGATGTATGGACCACTGATTTTGTCAACCTATTAAGTGCACTAAAGTACAAGTAAGTTGCTGTGGATGTAATTGCGGATGTGTTTCGACAAAAGCTTATTGATTAACCTCACTCCAAATACGACAGTTTAGCTTACATACGAACCCATTCGACCAAAAATTGGCTTGATCACATATTGTACGGAAGCGCGGCGAATTTCCGGCAAATAATAAAATTTTAAACCAAAGTATTTAAAAACCAACTATCAGCTGTTAAAAGCTTTTTCAAGTAAACAGTGTTGTTGACCCAACAGTGAGAACTTCTAGAAAATAGTTTGCAATTGGGTTTTTTTCTCATGTATAAGAATGAAAATTTCTTTCACCAGATCTTTTAATAGCGGTATGTTGAATAATTCTAACATTTTGCTTTTAATATACTACTTATACAAACTTTAAAATTATTTTTGCATGTCACCCAGAAATTGCATTAAAATATTAAAAATCCATTACAAGAAAGTGACCTTAATCCGTAAAAAACTTATTATTAAATCACTGTGCACTGTGGACATGCCCAGACCGCTATTAAGCATTTGGTTGATAAATCGGCTGGTGGGCTATGTAATATACGAAAAAAAAAGCTTGTTCGACCGGGTCGTTTAAGCGAATATATAAGAATATCAAAATTCATCAATTCATTTCATCTTGAAAACAAGAATTGGAGATAATCTGAACCACCAAATGGAGCATTTTATTGGACACATATAGAAAGACGTTAAGTCTCATTTTGCCTCATTTTTTAAATTTTTTTTAGTGATTCTAATACATTACACACAAATACACCACGCCAAAAAGATTTAATAGAATGTTTCATAATTGATGGACTTACAAGCAATCGTACAAAATAGTTCCATTGTGATAATTATACTGTTACGCATTGGCATTATCCCTGTACACACATCCACACAAACAAAATAACGCTAAAAACATAATACATAAAAAAAGAACATATGTGATCCGAAGAGTGGAAAATTCCAAGTAAATCAACGACCAATAATTTTACTGTTGTTGCTGCGTTCTTATTGTTTCGCACTTGTGTGAGTACGTAGCAATTATATATGTACATTTGAGTTATCGTTAAGTATAAACCTCACGACAATAAAGAACTATAAATAAGAGCCAGATGTTCGGCAGAGGCAGAGTTTTAAACGTAATGAAAGACAGTCATAAGATAAAAATACGAGCAAGTCTAGCGTGTCACTACACAATGGTATTAAGTGTAAATAAAATTGTGTATTATTTAAGTACTGTGTAACGAATAAGTGTCTGTGTAATTATTTCATTTGCAGTTGAAAAATCCTCAAAACTTTTTTAAAGCCAAAAATGTTGCGTTACTTTCTATTGTTCTCTCCTTCTCCCGTAAAGTTATTTTAATATTTAGGGAATTTCTACAAGAGGCTAACGATTTTGCTTTGAAGTTTCATGAGATGAAAATTGTCGGACCATTTGTTTCACTGTAAATTGCTGAAATTTAATAATTTCGCATGTTTCTAACAAATTATTTTAGAATCCAACGGTTTTCGTAGTTACATTTAGACTTCTGTGGCTGGTTAGATTCCACTCTTAAGACATTTCAATAAATAAATGTTGATCTATTATTGATAACATTGATATAATTGACATGCAAGTTTAGCAAAACGGTACCGTGCCACATGCCATGCAATCAGCAAAACAGTCCCCCGATTAATGATTGCCGAATTTTACTTCCCCGGCAGAGCGTGTAAAAAGCAATTCATTCGGTTACAACTTTTGAGCTCAAAATCAATGACGTGTTTAACGGAAAGTAAATTTCTGTTTTCCTTAAAATTTCTGCGTCTATTTCCTTCCAATAAAATTATACAATATAAAATAGTTTTATATGCATTTTTTACATCCGTTTCAAAGGTCAATTGGTCATTTTCCAGTTTATAATTTTTTTTGTTGTTTTTTTTTTTTTTTTGACTTTATAAGAAAATGTCGCAATCGCATGTTAGTTGTTAAAAACAGCTGGAGGTGGTAAAATCCCAGTTATAAATTGCTTTTCTGTTATTGTTTAATTGAACTGTACAGCAACACAAAAACTCTCACATACACACACACACAGAAATTACAGAATCTGCTCTAGATTTTGACAGATCCTTTAGGCAAACCACAATAAAACGAACTTTTGCACAATTCCATTTAAACCAAAACATTGGCAATTGCAACAAGAACAAAAATAACACAAACAATTAACAAATGGAATCAAAAAGCAATAAAAGCAAAAAAATTTGCAAATCTTTTATATATATTTTTTATTTTGTGGCCATAGGAAATGGATATGAATAATAAAATAAAAAAACTTTGTTGCTGTGATATGGTTTGTTTTTGTTTATTATTTTCTATTTCTTTTCACTATTTCATAACAAATCAGCATCAGAGTTGCAAGGATTTTAATTTAAATTTTATATAAGTGAATAATAATAAAAAAGGTACCCACCATATCGTAGCGTGCGGGAAATCATAAGGATTCGTGTAAAGTACACAGACTAAAATAAAATACAGACGCATAAACATAATATTGTTTGTGTTGTCGCAAAAATTGCGCTCGTCACAAAAGCAGAACGATTACATGCAGTACAACGTCACCTAACTTGTCATTGATGCTCGTGTTTATTACCATTCTTGAGATCTCCGGGAATTCGTAATAGATTAAAGATAAAATACTCGTATTTTCTATAATCTGTTACACAGCGGTGAAAATTTTGATTCCAAAAGACTCCTTTCACACACGGAAAATTTGCTTTGCAAAGTCTTGAATTAGTGGTGGCAAAGAAAAAGAGAGTGATTCTCATAGATTCTTTATATCAAGACTTTGCAAAGAAAACTTTCCGTGTGCGAAAACTGTGAAAGCGAAGGCGAGCAATAAGTCTGTGAGTTTTTGGATTTTCCGTCTCTTAACTGAAATAGCAGCACTGCTCCTGTCAACAAGCAACTGTCAGCTGACTCCTATCTAAATTTGAACAAGCTGTATCATTTAGTGTAGTGTGTTTGGCAGCTGTTAATGGCAGAACGCCGCCGCGTCTTTAGAGAAGAAAGTGGAAAAAAATGAATTTCATTTACAAAAAAATCCATCACTCAAGGCTAAGCTTGATAAATATTATGGTGACTCTGCCATCCAATTTCTTGGCCGTACAAACATGAAGATTCAGTATGTACTAGACGCGCGAAAAATTGAAAAAAAATCACTATATGGTTTTAGCTGATCGCAAATTGAAAGTGGAGAAATTGAGGAAGCCATAGGCATCTCACATGGCTGATTGGTTTCAATTTCCAATGATCACGTAAAAAGCTTTCCGCTAGATGGGAGTCACGTTTGCTCACATTTAATTACAAAGCAATTTTTCAGAAATATTGTGCGTTGCACAGTGGGGCTAAACAAAAAAAAAAAAAAAGGGATAATAAATGTGTCTTTGAAAGGTGCGGTCTGATCTTAAAACAATGTATGAAGGAATCACAGAGGAGGAAATAGTATTTAAGAATAATGAAATTTTAACCAATTGTTAAAGGGTCCCAATGTTGACTACCCCGGGTATGTAAAAGTTTGTTCACCTCATTTCTTTTGTAAATAAATTTTAACTTTTGGAAAGCTAGTATTTTTCTGGCTGAAGTTCAATAACAATAATTGCCGCGATCAATCAAGAAAGCACTCTTGATCAAAGAAGACGGAAAAAAAATAATTGAATACATTTTTCTTTATCCTAATTTTTCGTCCTTTTTTTTAAATTAAGATGCAATGATCGTCAAGCTTAAGGTATATTTTATAAAAATTTTTAAAAAATTTTTTTATTTAATTCAATATTTCGTCTTTCTTCGAAAAACTTCTTTAGGATTTTTTTTATGTTTGTTTATAAATTACTTGAAGGGAAATGAAAATCATTTTAACATACATACATAAATATATTCTACATAAAGTGTCACAAAAAATTAAAATACACAACATACATTTTTAACATAATGTTATTAACATAATAATAGATTTCTTAATATGCTAATTTATTACTTTATTTTTATAAATTAGATGCCTATAATTCTGAGCTAAACTTTCCGTATCTTTTCTAAAATTAATTCTATTTGCTGATACATTAATTATCTGCAGCATCTCAAACATATAACGTTTCCTATAATTATTTTCTGTATTCAATATGGAAACACTATTAAAATATGGGTTCTGATTTAAATCCCGACAATGAATAGACAAAGCAGTCTTCTGCGACGAATTAATATTTCTATATTTCTGATCTGTCTTATGTACTGCTAATATAGTCTTCAATTTATTCTTCGTTGTGTCACATTGTTCACTATTATTACCGCTTCAAGGTATTTTGTACACTAAATTCGACTTATGTAACTTACTAATTCTATCTTTTGTTTTACTAAATAATCTTCTTTTATCGACTATACTAGAATTCTGTAACCTTTCAGACATTCCAGGTACATAAGCTAACGATTTATAAATCTTTGTTACTATACTAACATCTGATCTATTTCTGCTATTATATTGTCTAATTAACTAGCAAACAAGGTCCTTTCCTAAGTATTATAATTTTTTGTGACACTTTATGTAGAATGTATTTATGTATGTATGTTAAAATTATTTTCATTGCCTTTCAAATAATTTATAAACAAAAATAAAAAAAAAATAAAAAAATTTCCCTGAAGAAGTCTTCCGAAGGAAGACGAAATATTGAATTAAATAAAAATTAAAAAAAAAAATTATAAAAAAGACCTCAAGCTTGACGATGATCTTAATAATTGAATACAGTAAGCAATTAGACGACAATACAATAATTTTTCATATAAAAGCCCATGCTTCATTCCAAAATTCACGAACTTATCGACTAGCTCTCGTATGTACTCGCATATCTGGCATTAAATCTTCATAAGCCTATATTTTTCCATATGAAACAAATGTTTAGATATATCCCAAAAGCTTAAAAACTGCCACAGATTTGCTCTTTGGACTAGTAATCATGGAATACCGCAAATAATATATCTAGATCGGTTCTTATAATTTTCGATAGATAAGTGGTTTATTTTTATAAATATTTTTATCTAATAGGTAGTGTACAACTTTGCTTCCGCCGTATTTTTTTTTACCAAAATTCGAGGGTTGATCGTAAGAAACTAGTTATACATTTACGATTCAGAGTATTTTTGTTGCATTAACAAGAGTCCAATTCTGCATCTTCGAAATCTTTCTCTCTTCGAAGGCCATATTGGTCTTCAACGAAAATCACCATTCTTGAAGCGTTGAAACCACTCTTAGAATGTTCTTTCGTTAATAGAGGCCTTACCATAAATATTTGAGAGTATACTAGAGCGTCAGCCGCAGATTTCTTCATATGAAAGCAGAAAAGTAAAACCACCCGCAAATGACGAGAATTTGGCTGGTAAGCTGTCACGTTTAAGCGAGAATAACTTTATGATGCAGACACAAATTGACTAATATTTCGATAGCGTTATATTAACAAACACCTATGATTATTGTATGACATCTACGATCTATTTATGTCGACTACCACTTACCGCAACAGCTATCTATTGCAAAACGTCGGGAGCTAAGTTGTACACCTAATAAATATGAATGTATTCAAAAACGTTCTGCAATTTTTATGAAAGCTGCGAAAACGTGTTTTGAAGAAGTAAGAAATGTATATTCTTTATTTCTTCTATCATTGACAAAACATATAATTTAACTGATGATGGTGGTAGCAGGCAGCAACCCAAATTCTTTGCAAAAATTTAATGTAGAAACAAACCTGATTTTGAAAAAACCAACTTTGTTTGTTGACTTGTATATTTACTCGTATGTCTATGAATTTAATTTGTCGTTCAAGATGCCTTTTTCAGGCAAAATAAAAGTTTGGTAAAAACCACACAGGATTTAGTGTTTCCAATTTTTAATTATTTGTGTTTGTTGTCTTTTAAATGGTCATTTTACTTACAACCGTTTCAAACAATTTTAGATGTTGGTTTTAATTTTTGTGTTACGAAAAATGGTAAAAATTTAAAACTCGTGGTCGTTTACTTTGCTTTTGGAAACATTTCAGGTGCGAAACTATTTTTTTAAATGTTATAATAAATATTATATAATTAAAATTAAAGAAAAATTTAATTACATTTATTAAGTGTAAAATAAAACATATTCTTAAGTTTTCAGTTAAATTTGGCCAGAAAGACACTGTTAAAAATTAAAGTCTTTACAAATTGATTATCACGGAACAAATTTTCAACACTTTCGAAAATATGTTCACAAGAGTATGTCATCCAGATGCCGTCCGCTAAGTTGAAGTCACAGTGAGGATGCTCTTTTCGGTATTGAAAGTCACGTATTTTCACGTAAACTGTTTTCAGTCGTGATTTTTCTCACGGTTCTGTTTAATGCTGTTTTGCGACTATCATATTTTACAAATCTATCGAAACACGCTGAAATTGTAATGATACCAAAGCCTAACAAGCTTGAAAAGTATTGAATATTTTACACCTACCAGTTTGCAACCATTATTGTCAAAACTATTCGATTCCTCAAAAAATTCATAACTGGTGACGAATCATGACATTGAAACCAAAGCACAATCATCCCAATAGAAGCGTCCAGAGCCAAGACTAAAAAAAGTACGCCAAATTTGGTCAAAAGTGAAGGTTTTGCTCATTGTTTTATTCGACTGCAATATGTTGGTGCATCACGAATTATTGCCACAAGGTCGTACGGTCAACAAGGAATACTACCTTGAAGTTATGCGCCGTTTGCCCGAAGCAATTCGTCAGAAACGCACAGAATTGTGGAAAAAACAATCATAGATTTTGCACCATGATAATGCATCAGCTCACACATCGATGCTTGCGTGTGAGTTTTTGACCAAACACAAAACCGTTATCATGCCTCAACAACCATATTCACTGAACTTGGCCCCCACCGACTTTTCCCCCTTCTCAAAACTGTAGACACCGATGAAAGGAAAGCGTTTTGCTATGATTGAGGAGATAAAAGAAAAATCGAAAGAGCTGTTAGCAATACCAAAAAGCGTTAGAAGTGTTTAGAGGATTGGAAAAAACTCTTTGAAGGCGACAATACAGTTATTGATGAATAAATAAATACTTTTTGAAAAAAATTTAAAATAACGGTTATTTTTTGATCAGCACTCGTATGCATGTATTTTTTATAGTGTTCTTGCTTGTTCCCACTGTGAACCAGAAGTTTAACTACCCTGTAAAAAATGCGAGTAGTCCATACATGCGTGTAAAAAATGGTCCGCAATGGACTAGGAGTAAGCCAAAACTAACCTAATTGTATGGCAAAAACGTGACCTAGGCGTAGACCACATATAACCCGGCATTGCATTACATAAGAGTTGTATTAAATATACTCCATGGAGTACACTAGAAGTTTAGTGACAATACTACTCCATGACACTACTGCAGTAAGTACTACAAAGGATTAGTAGTTCAATATAGGCAGAATTTTTTCTGTCTCTGTCACTTTGAATTAAGTTTTTAAAACATTTTACTTTTCGGCTTTTACAAGTCGTTTTTTAAGTTGTTCTTTTTTGTGCATTACATAGGATAGTATTTTTAATGACGTGGTCCATGTCTGCGTTATATAGGGCCACATTGTAACTAGTTTGTTTCAGTTAAATTGGATCACGTGGTCCAATATTATTTGCTCCGAGTAACTGATGTATGTTTTCATGCCCATATGTACAATGTGTATATTCTGTTTAGTAATTGCTTTAAAAAAATAAATTGTAAAAATATTTAATTGCTTATAAACCACTTAAAATAGTTGAAAAATAAAAGTTGCTGTTGTCCAGTTGAGCAAAAAAAAACTGTTTGCGTCTTTAAATAACTTTTAATGAATGATCAAAACCAAACTGGTCTTACAAGAAAAGGCCCTTGAAAATTGTGTAATAAAACCGAAAACTGCAACCTCATTGACTTTAGCAGCAAGCTATATTTAATCTGCATTTCTAATATTTAAGATGCATTTCCAATATCATACTTTATGTTAAGACATGTCAAAAACTCAAGCAATACTTGCAAGTCGGCCAATGTGAAAGTAAAATGTTATGAAAATAAAACACTTGTACAATAAGATGTGTTAATTTTTTGAAACTTGTTTCAACATTAACATTTTTCATTGGCTCGGTGTCGCATTTTTACAAAATCAAATAATAAAAAACTAACCGTTGAGAAAATTGTTTACTTTTTACTCATATTTTTCGTTTTACTTCAGTTGTAGTGGTGTGAAAACAAAATGTAATGAGGCGTTAAATTTTTTGACAGTCGCAATAAATCCTTTTAGATTTTTTAAATGCGATTGTCTGAAACGCCACTAAAGAATAATTACTTGTATACTGTTCGACAGCTAAATTGTTCTTTAAATGTGGACTATATAAAGTATGTTGTGCTTAATTCATCTCTTAATCATAATGAAATGTTGATTTTATTCACAATTTAAAGCCAAAGAAGAAGACAATTTTTTTTCAACTGTAATATCATATATGTTCTGACACTCGCATCTTTTTGCAATTGTGGGTTAAACTCGCAAGAGGGGTGTTCTGTGAATCGCAATCGCCAGACACTTGGCAAGTTCAAATGACGAGTGTACCGAAGAGGAACTGTTGAATTTACACCACGCTAAACTGTAATAGTCTATTTACACCAAAGCGAAATCTGCTCATTCGAGATTTCAAGCCAAACTAGACGAAAACAAAAGCTAGAAAAATTATCCACAAATCACTTTTTACTGTTTTGTACTACTCAGTTTTGTTTTAAAAGTATCCATGTTTCAATTTTAATGTTAAGTGGCCTCATTACTTTGTGTCCATGACTGTACATAGTGCGTTTGGCTAGTGTGTTTGCTAAACTATAATCCATGTTAAAAATTAAAGAAAAAACCATTGATTCACTTCAATAAATAAGAAGTTTGGCATATTTATATTAATTATTCATTAATTTATTTAAAGAAAATACACAAAAAAATTCTTCATGGAATAAAATTCCATGTATAACTATTTTGTGGATCAAATGTCAATTTTATGTGTACTAAAGCTTTTTTTTTTTAACTTATATATTACTATACCACTCTCTCAATCTTAGACTAACAAAAATTTAAAAAAGTGTCATTACGGCTTTATTTTCTTAAACCTAGAAGGTTTTCTTCAAGGCGAATCAAGGAAAAAATATAAACACAAAAAAAGAAATTTAAAAAAAATATTAAAAAAAAAAATACAAAAAAATACAAAATTTTAATTATTTCATTAAAATTAAAGTCTAAGATCATAGAGCTCGGAAAGTTGAAAATAGCCAGCCAGATTGGGGAGGATTCTGGATGATATCTGGCGTCAAGATACAATACATAATTTAAAAAAATGTTTTTTCAAGTTTGTTTTAATTATGCCATCTGAAAAAGATTAAAATTAACAAAAACTTATCAGCTTCGCTGTCAATTTCACCTGTTATGAATCCGCCTTGGTTCTCGTTTCGCAAAAATCATTGTTCGTCGAAGAGTGTTATATAGGTGTCTGAACAATAAAAAATAATTTGTTTTCTAAACAGAAAATAAATTGTATTTATGCATTATTTATAAATTAAAATTTCATGGCACTACTTCACTGGGGTTATGTGGATGACCGACCTGTGGCTGTGTTCTGTAACTTTGGCGAGAAGTTCTCGCATCGAAAACTTGTGAAACAAATTATTCCATCGTTTCTCAAAAAGTGAGAAAAAACTGAGTCTGCAGCTCTTACCGAAAACTATCCAACGCGGTGACGTCGTTACGTTAGAAATATCAGAAAATATATTAAACTTAATTGAACAGGAAAATACTTATTTTTTTTTTTTCATTATTCTTATCTATTTTATCACGATTACTGTTTTTTTGAAATGCTATCTCATAGCCTTTTTATATGCGAGAAATAATGACAGTTGAAAGCGGGAAATTTTTTTGCAAAAATTTTACAGACACAGTTTTTCTGTAAAATGGCGAGAAATTTCCTTACGTGACAACTATTACTCATCAAAAAAGTTGTAGCTACGGTTTAGTGAGAAAAGCAGCATTTGTTTCAACTTATGAGAATTTTGTTTCATTTCACACGTTTCAGTCGAAAAGTTTCTTGTGGCGAGAGTTACACACAGTTTACAAAAAAACTCAAGTTACAGACTTTTCTGAATCAAAACAATTCAATCCAAAAAAGAATAATTAATAATGAATGCTAATTTGCATAACAAAATACTGCCCTGCTCTTGAGGTTAGAATCAGGGTTGCCAGAATTTAAAGAGGTAAAATCTGCAAAACTCAAAAATTGTTCATGAAAAAATCTGCAAAATCTGCACTTTATTTTCCAAATCTTCAAAGAATCTTCAAACTCATATTAATCTGTATTTTTTATAAATAATTTTAAAAATATTAACAACATATTGAAAGAAATTATGCATTTCAGAATATTAAAATGAAAATAGATTTAATGAGAAAACAAACATATATGCAAGTTGCTAAAATTATATATAAATTATATTATAGTATATCGATAGATATCGAATATATTCGGACTTCTG
The DNA here is from genome assembly GCA_914767995.1 of Thecocarcelia acutangulata. NCBI lineage: Eukaryota > Metazoa > Arthropoda > Insecta > Diptera > Tachinidae > Thecocarcelia > Thecocarcelia acutangulata. Next base: position 139,870,299 of record OU612094.1, on the reverse strand, counting down.
TGTCGTTAAATAACTGAAGATTCTCTCCACATTTGCTGATGAATGTGGTAAAGTCATACATTTAATAAGCTCGGTTAGAATTTTAAACTTATGTTAGAATTAGGTGGTTTTATTTTAGACACAGCTCTGGGCTGGAGAACAGCTTTCGCGTTATCGTAATTATTCCTTAAGTGGAATAATTACGCTTGTTGTTGTTGTAAGGCCTTCGAGAGTTTTGCGTCTCGCTCTCACTGGTTAACTGTTAGTACTCCTTTGTTAACGCGGCAATCTTCATGTTTTTTTTCTAACTTCCTTTTTTTTACTAATTTTTTATCGACAATTAAAAAGAATTCAAATTAAAGAAAAAGAAATGACTTAAAAATCTTCGTAAAAATGTAACATGATTTTGGTAGCCTTCAACCTTTATAATTTTTTCAAAATTTCACTTAATTTTCTTATATAACATACAAAAACATGTGCAAGATGTTGATTCCATTTTGTCTATTTTATATTATGAGCGATTGATATTTTCGTTCTAACATAACGTAAACAAATGGTAGAAGCAATATAAAGTACAAAAACTTACTTATTATTAAAGATTATTAAAATCTGCGTTTTTAGGCCAAAAATCTTCAAATCTTCATTTAGTGTTTTTAGGGAGGAAAAATCTGCAAAATGAAGATCTGTGCAATTTGTTTAATAAATGATAATATTTGCATGCATTTGTGTATGTAAGTACATCTGCATTTGCATATGTATGTATACATACACTCATATGTACATATGTATGTATAGTTTATATTAATTCTTAGTTGGCTATTAAGATTTAATAATTTATTTTTTTTATATTATTAATTGCATAATGTAATTAAATTTAATTAGCTGGCTTTGGTTTTTGTTTTTTTCTTTGTTTTTTGTTTTACTTACCGAATGCCAACACCAAACAAAACCAATTGACCGCAGCCATATTATATTTTTGTTTGTTGTTTTAAAAGAGTTCGCAAATTTGTGTTTGCGGCCAATTGAGACTGCTGTTTGATTTGTTTCTGTTCTCTTTCCTTACTCAGTTTCTTCTTATTTTTTAGAGTAATTATACGTTTGTTGCTGTTATTAGTACAGATTATTGCAATGTTACCGTTTGTTTTATTGCAGAAACTGTATGATTTAGTGGTAAAAATATTTTTTTAATTTTATTTAATTATTAAAGAGTATTTTTCATTCACTTTTGTTCATTTATTAGCACAAATAAATAAAAATTAAATTTGAAAGAAAACATGGTTACTGGAATGAAAAAAATTCAATTTTATCATTATCATATAAAACAAATCTTCGACACGTTTATAGTGTAGTAAAAATGATTGGTTTATTCAGTAGTTAAAAGAAACTACTTGTATTTTACTTAATGGCATTAATTAAGTTTTGTTATACCCTTCACAAAAATGTAAAAGGTATATATAAGTTTGTGATTCCGTTTGTAATTTCTACAGTTTGTTTTTTTTTCGACCCTATAAAGTATATATATTCTGATTCAGAATTAATGGAAAAGTCGATTAAGCGATGTCCGTCTGTCGGTCATTGATATACCGTCTCTGAGAAAACCATTAGACATAGAAACTTTTTTCTTTCACCATTCTATTACTCCATATTGCCATGTGTTTGCTATTGAAATTCAGTAATATCGGTTCACGTATAGCTGAGATATATTCAAAATTCCGAAAAAAGCCATAAATTTTTGCAATTTTGTAGGGAAATTTTTGAAAAAAAAGTTGTTTGTTTTGCTTCAAACTTTATACACTCATTAAGCATGGTGACTAAAAGGCAAAAAAAAAAAATTTATATATCGGTCCATATATACCCGAGATATAGTCCAAATCGGGTTGTTCATAAAAATGTCGCGTAAGCGAACTGAAACAACTTTTTTTGCTCAAAAGCAGTTTTGGTAATGAAATAAGGTTATATAAAAATGGAAAATTAAAATTTCTGATATAGGTCCATATATACCCGAGATATAGCCTAAACCGGGTTTTGAATGAAAATGTCGCGTAAGCGAACTTAAACAACTTTTTTGTGCTCTAAAGCAGTTCTGGTAATGAAATAAGGTTATATAATTATGGAAAATGAAAATTTCCGATATCGGTCCATATAAATCCGAGGTATAGCCTAGACCGGGTTTTTCATGAAAATGCTTAAACAACTTTTTTGTGCTCAAAAGCAGTTCTGGTAATGAAATAAGGTTATATAAATATGAAAAATGAAAATTTTCAATATCGGCCCATATATACCGAGATATAGCATAAACCAAGTTTTTCATGAAAATATCGCGTAAGCAAACTTAAACAACTTTTTTGTGCTCAGGAGCATAAATATGTAAAATAAAAATTTCCGATATCGGAACTAAAACAACTTTTTTTTTTTGCTCAAAACAGTTTTGGTAATGAAATAAGGTTATACAAATATGGGAAATGAAAATTTATATTGGTAGTACATATATACCCAAGATAGCCTGATCAGATTTTTCAATTGAGTTTTTTTCTTTTTTTGCTGAAAAGCAATTTTCGTTATAAAAGAAGGTTACTAAAATACAGAAAATGGAAGATTCCGATATTGGTTCATATATAACCGAGCATATTTAGTTCACATTTTTAAATATACTAAACATATACGTGACTATCGTGAAGGGTATTTTAGATTCGGCCCAACCGAATATACCACACTCTTACTTGTTTTATTTGTTGTTGTACTTTTGGAGTAGAATTTTATTAATATTTTTAGAAAGTGAAATTTTTTAAGTTTTTTTTTTAATTTTAGTAAAAGTTTTTTATATACATATAAGTAAATATTAAATCAAAATAATTTAAAATTAAATTTGAATTTTGATTATGAAATATTTAAATTTGAAATAGGACCCAAATCACTTCTCGCAGATAACAAAAAATTTAGTCTTGTTTTAAAAACACAACAAAGAATTAAAAAAAAAAAGTAAGACTTTGAGTAATCACGTTTAATGGAATAGTAAAGTACAGTAGACCCTCGTAAATTAGAACCCTTTACAATTAGAAGTTCTGTTTTTTCTAATATCTGCACGAAGTTTTATTTATTTTAGTAAAACTATATACATATTGAACTTGATTTCATTTAAAAAACGATAGCTAAGTTATATACATATGCAAATTTTTCAAACAAAGCATAAAAAATGATGTAAGAAAATACTTCAAATCAATTCTTATTTTTGCAGCTAAATATTGTTTTAGTTTTTTTTGTAAAAGTTCAACGGTATTTATTTTCGATATCAATTTGTTATCATCGTCAGGAAAATGAATTAATTTTAAACAAGACCAAATAACTAAATATTAAAAATATCGGGTGGTTAAATTTCAAGGGCCGATGTTGAATGTGAACCACACCTAAACGCCAAGTTTTTTTTTCCGAATTTTATTTGACATAGGAATAGTAAAGTACAGTAGACCCTCGTAAATTAGAACCCTTTACAATTCGAAGTTCTGTTTTTTCTAATATCTGCACGAAGTTTTATTTATTTTAGTAAAACTATATACATATTGAACTTGATTTCATTTAAAAAACGATAGCTAAGTTATATACATATGCAAATTTTTCAAACAAAGCATAAAAAATGATGTAAGAAAATACTTTAAATCAATTCTTATTTTTGCAGCTAAATATTGTTTTAGTTTTTTTTATAAAAGTTCAACGGTATTTATTTTCGATATCAATTTGTTAGCATCGTCAGGAAAATGAATTAATTTTAAACAAGACCAAATAACTAAATATTAAAAATATCGGGTGGTTAAATTTCAAGGGCCGATGTTGAATGTGAACCACACCTAAACGCCAAGTTTTTTTTTCCGAATTTTATTTGACATTTCTCTATTTCAGACTTACTCAATTTGAACGTGTTAAAGTTATCCAGACTTATTATGAAAATTTTCGAAGAAAATCATCTTCAGTGATGAGGCACATTTTCACCTCAGTGGATGGAGAATCCAAGAGTGACTGTCGAAAAACCAATGCACCCACAAAGAGTGACTGTTTGGTGCGGTTTATGTGCTGGCGGCATCATCGGGCCGTATTTTTTCCAAAATGAGGCCGGTCAGGCAGTTAGTGTGAATGGTGTTCGCTATCGTGAGATGATAACGAACTTTTTATGGCCCGAATTGGAAGATGTGGATGTGGTTTCAGCAGGACGGTGCCACTTGCCACACAGCTAACGAAACAATTGCTCTTTTGCGCAACAAATTCAATGGCCGTGTTATCTCACGTAATGGCGATGTCAATTGGCCGCCAAGATCATGTGATTTGACACCGTTGGACTTTTATCTTTGGGGTTATTTGAAAGAAAAGGTGTACGTCGATAAGCCAGCAACAATTCAACAGCTAAAGGATGAGATAATTCGGCACATTAACGGCATAGGACCTCCATTATGCGTCAGGGTCATCGAAAATTTGAACCATCGGATGGAGGTGTGCCGCCGTGGTCGCGGCGCCCATTTGGCCGATATTTTGTTCCATATATAATTGAGTAATACCAATATATCATAATAAAATAAAATTACAATAATTTCCTAAATAGTTTGTGTTTTATTCAAAATCAACATCGGCCCTTGAAATTTAACCACCCTTTATTTAAAATTTATTGTAAATTCCCATTCAATCTTTGTTAAACATATAGTCCGTATAGGAATTAAAGATAAAATTTTTTTTTTTTTTTGTTTTTTTTTTTACTTTTGTAGCTCGTTTGAGCGCAATTAAACATATGCCTAGTGCTTCGCGGAAATATACGAAATTCGCTGCATTAATTAATAAATTGTTTGAATGCGGATACAAACGAAAATTTTCTAAAAATAATTATTGAACGAAAGCAACTATTAGGTGTACAACTTTGATTCAGCTGTTTTTAGATAGATGGCTATAACGGTAAGTGGTAATCGAAATAAATAGATCGTATATATCATACAATAAAATTATTAGTTGATTTGTCATACGGGACAAATTCTGGTCATTTGCGGGAGGTAAATCGAAAGCTCATCGAATGCTCTCAAATACCTATGGTGAGGCTACTATTAGTGAAAGAACGTGCCGAGAGAGATTTCAATACTTCAAGAACGGTTATTTTGACGTCAAAGACCAGCATGGCGATGGTAGAGGGGCGGGTTTTGATGATGCAGTATTGGAGGCATTTCTTAATCAAAACTCGTTTCCAACTAGGATTTGGGTCTAGCTCGGCGTAGTATATTATGAGTTGTTAAAACCGACTTAAACAATCACAGGTGATCGTTATCGAAAGCAATTAATGCGTTTGAGCCGATCACTGAATGGCAAAAAATGGCCGCAATGAGACATGATAAGGTGATTTTATAGCATTGCAATGTTCGGCCCCATCTTCCTAAAGTGGTTGGAAACGATGAAATGGGGCCTATCCCACCCGCCATATTCTTCACACATTGCTCCCTCGGACTGACCAGTGCTTCCGGTCTTATGAAGAAGAAAAAATATTGGATCGACTCATGGATCTGTGTATTCGTACGCTGCCCGTTGTGTTTTCTTTATATGTTCATTGTTAATTTCTTTTGAATTCTTTTCAGTGTAAGAGGTGTTGGTTTAATTTTTATTAGTCTGATCAGTGTCGAGGGAATATACAATGGGCACTGATCAGATTTAACTAATTTAATTCCAACATTTTTACGGTATGATAACGTTTGTTTTGGTCTTTCCGTGTTGTTATTGATCGATTTAAGTCAAACGTCCACACACAGTACTCCTCCCTCTTTCCTCCTCTTCATAATCTGTTTTCGTAGTTCTAGTACAACACACTGCGTATATACTTTTCCAAGATATAAAAAAAATATTAAGCGTGAAAAATTAGGATAGAAAAAAATTATTGAAAGAATTGCAATTTTCGTCTAAAAGTGGGTTTAAAAACAATGTGCAAGTGATCAAGAATTCCTGACTTCGTTTGCTTGAACTAAGCGTGCGATATTTTTTTTTTTTTTTTTAACAAATTTTTTGTAGGCTTAATTTTTTTCTGCACTCAATTCTTATTGTTTTCACTTTAATACGCGCCACACAACTGAGCATATTCAACACACATACATAAGTCCACTGCACAGTTTTTCAATCTTGGACAAATATCAAAATCCATGTGACACTACACACGTGCCCTGTACAGAGTTAGAATTGACCACTGACCTTGTGTAGTGAATAGCCGGCAATACGTATTAAAAGCAACTGTAGAAACTTCAGTGTTTAGAACTAACAAACAGGTAAGAAAAATCTCGGAAATTAGAATTTTCATACCTAATTTTTTGTCTTTCGATGCATTAAAACTATAGATTATAATATCTGAAAATTCGAAATACAAGCAATTCTAATTTCTGAGCGCCTACTGTATGACCTTGAGAGAAAGAGAAATTAATACCGCAAACAAAAGCAATTTCTTTTGTTCTGACTTGGAAAAAATTAAATGTTATTTATTAACCCGTTGCTGAAAAACTTGTCCACCGTTTCAATTCGCAGCAGTAAAAGTATTTGTCTTGTTTTTATAAAATATGAAGTATTATTTTGAATGTTTTGAACAATTTGAATAGAATTTTTTTAATTAAAAAATACTGGACTACTTTATTTTGCTTTTAAATTGCTGGTTTGAAAGTGTACAGCTGTTTTAGTTTCTGGTAGAATAAGAAATATTAACTGGTTTCTGGAGACGTTTGATTTTGTGATCTTTAAGTATCCAATATATTCGTACACCATTTTTATTAATGGTTTTTGCACTGATATTTTTGCAAAATTATTTTTGATACAGAAAGAATTATAGTAAAAAAAGAGTTAATAGAGTTTTTGTTTGAAAAAAAAAAAAAAAATTTTTCATCTAATATTTCCAACCGACAAGTTTTTTTCCGTTTATAGCTACATACATACACTGAAAAGAATATGCAATCCATCCTTACTTAAATTTATCCTACGAGTAATCACACTAGTAAAAGTACGGTAAGTACAAGTTTTCTTAACTCAAGTACCGATTACTTGATTCAAGATGTTTAATCCCAAACCCGCACTTGAAATAAGCCGCAAATGACATTGATTTGAGAAAACCTGAGATGGATTCAATCTTAAAATGTATGTGATTCAAAAATTTTACAGTTGATTAAATCCTGAATGCGTACTTGAAGTAAGAACAATCGAGTCTACTATTATTTACTCTATTAGTTATTAATATTCATACCAATCAAAAAATATATACAGCTTGTTTTTGTGTTTCCTAGCTGCATATATGTCGTCAATTCATAGCAGCTACCTTATTCATCAATTTAATTTTAACTTCATATTCCATATTTGAAGGAACTTATAAGAATTCAAGAAGAAAAACGTTGTAATAATATTTCTCAACCACAAAAAATTAAATTTTTTTCTTAGAGAACCTTTAATTCCTATTCAGTAATTTATTTATATGTACAAGTATCTATTTTGTGGCTTTGCTTTGGTTATTTTTGCTCAGTTTAAAAACTTTGCACTTGACTCAAGAATTTTATACTTGTTATATAATGATGATTTTCTGCGTTATTGTCGCTGTTTTGGGCCAACGTAATGCTTTATTCGGGGTATGAATACTGTTTCATTAAAGAAATAACAATCGTAAATGGAATAAAATTTGTTCGTTTATGAAAAAAAGTGTTTCAAACACGAAAAAAACTCGTCTTTTGAATGCAAGAGATATTCTATATGTATAATGAAATGAATTCTTCAATATTTTTTTTAACAAACACAAAAACTGCGAAGCGATTTTGCTTTTCTGCAGTAACGCCCAGAGTCTGTGGCAGGAATCGAACCTGTGATTTCTATACTCTTGGTCGAGCATAACCATAAATCAACCATCGAGTATATTATAAAATATGCCCTTTATTTTACCCAAATTGCTTTGTAGCTGCTTCGAAGGTCTTTGATTAATACAATGAAATATTTTCATTATATTTTCTGTAGCTGTAACGAAATTCTTACATTTGCTTAAAAAAGGTTTTCCGTAATACGAATGAAACAATTTTTGTAGTATTGAAGCTTTCATAACCGAAATGAAACTTTTGATGCTATTAACGACGGAATGTTAAACGAAATGGTTTCATTCCCATAACGAAGCATTTTTCTTTCACTGCATATATTATATACCAAATAATAATAATCATAATCACGGATATCATATATCAATAAAAGTTAAAAGAATCAACTGTTTTCGTTCAACAAATATTATTATAAAATTTTTGTTTGAATCCACAGAATCCTTCACAGATCTATACCGAAGTAGTTTATTTACAAATTGCATTGTTGAACATGAAAAAAATATTGTCTATAAAACAGGGAAATACAAAAATCAATCCCCCATCGTTCCATTAATACAACGACAAAAAACTCTGGCTTATACAATCGTCTTCGACAGCAGTTATCTATTCTTTGATAGGATTTTAACAGTTCTACATTCATAGAAAACCCGTCATAACTGTGATGTATTTTAATATTAATGCAATGCCATCGCTGTGATGTCAACCATTATATCAGATACTCTAATTATGATTAGCGGCAATTATGGTAATTATTTCGTCAATGAACTGTCATACATGTCATACCTTATCGGAAGACGTTTGATGTGAGCATGTGATCAATGCAATGTCACTATAATACTGAAGAAACCGCTGAATGAAGTAAATGTAATGACAAAATATTATCAATGGAATGGCACACTAACATCAGAATAACTATAATTTGGACTCAATTTGATGTAAAAATCTTACTGATGTGATTAACATCGGAAATATGACTAAGCGGAGTAAATTTTATGGCAAAATACATCAACTAAATTTAAACTCCGATTCAATTTAATGACTTCAGAAATATGTCCAAACATGTAATTTTATATTTTACCATTTTCAAGAAATCAATATAAATTAGAAATGGTGTAAAATTACTTTTGATGACTTACTATCATCAGAATAACGTCTGTGTGTCGTATTATATTTTAATTGTGTGTATATACCATACGAAAAAATATTCTCTTTCTTTGCCTCGTAGTTCCTTTTTTTACGCTCTCATTAAGCTGGATTCACCCATTGTTTCCGAACAAAATTTTTGTCCGGACAAAATTTTTTTTATATGTAGTTTGACGTCTCTCTTCTTGAGAGAGAGAAAATATTTTTTACCAACAACTCCCAACTTGAATTGGTTTAATTTTATATTTTGTCCGGACAAAATTGAAATGAGATGCCAATAGGATACATTTTTTCACACAAAATTGTATTGAGTTGCCCCATCGAATAAAAAACTTACATAGTAATTAAATATTCGTATTATTTGATCTTGTTTATATATTATTTTTTTTCTAAATTTTCCAGCTAAAGATCTTTATAGTAATTTTGTTCTGTTGAAATTTCAATAGTAGCTACCATTTGATATATGTATAATAGTTATTAAAAATAATTATTAATAGTTATTAAAAAATAAATAATAATATTAATATGGAAATAAATGAACTGATTGCCCAAAAACTTATTGAAGAAATGAAAAAGCCAGAAAGAGAGTGTATGTACGATATAATGTGTAAAAATAACCAATTGCTCTTCTTTGCTTTAAGTCTTTTCACTGCAACTCTTTTTAATTTGTTTATATATACTATGTACTTGGCTAATAATAATGCTTTATGTACATATTTCAATGGCCATAAGCAAAGGCAGTTTTCTTTTTTCCATTATTATCACACAATATTTACTAATAATTGAGAATATGTAAAATACGCCAGAAAATAAACCAAAATAATAACAAGCAGTACTTCCACCTTGTAAAACTAATAGATTTTGTTTATATATGGCAGCTCTGATTTTCCGGAAAATTTTTTTGCAATGGATCGTGCTGCAGAAAACTCTCAGTAAAAAAAGTTTTGTCCGGACAAAAATTTTGTTCGGAAACAATGGGTGAATCCAGCTTTACATTTCTTATATAACTATCACCGCCAGCGTTGCCAGAATGAAGATTTTACCTTAATTTTGATTTAACTAGCAAAAAAAGATTTGAAGATATTTCTTTCAATATTAATCAGCCTTATTGTGTTTGGCGTAGTCGTAAAACAACAGCTCTCGTAGTGGCTGTCGCATTTACACTCTTATGTTACCGTCTAAAACTTTCGACAAGCAAAATTTTGTAAATGAATCATAATGTAAAATATTATGCTAAACTAAATGATTATGAAGCATCCTGTTAAAGAAGTGCCAAACAAATGTTTATAAATAACAAAGAGAATAAAAATAGTGAAAAAAAAATAAAATAAATAAATAAATAATTTGTGCAAATAAATTTTGTAAAAATGTTTGCATTCTACTTATCCTCTGAATATAAAATGGAAAAGCAAACATTAAAATAATTCTATAAAAAACAGCTGACACAGCAGCAAGTGAAAATATTTTTGCTTTCTAAAAAAAAAAATTATGTTAGAAAATATTGTATTATAAATGTTTGTTCACATGTGTTTAAAATCGGTCCAGGCCTTCGTACAACCCTTCACGGAACGGGATGGTAGACCAATATAATTTAAATTTTCGCAAATGGTGTACTCCGCCGATTTACTATTTATTTTTTTAAATATACATATATATAAATAAATAAATACTCATTTAAAATGAGTAAAAATAACAGCAATCATATGTGAAAAATGGAGAAAGTAGAATTCATATTTTTATTTTTGATATTTTTTTATTTTATCAGATTTTAGTTATCTGTCGTGAGCAAACACGTTGACGACAAATTTGCTCCCTTTTGGAAGACAAGCACGGTAGCATTATAATGGCATTTTTGTAATAGGTTTGAAATTTGTCGTATTCACAAACGCCTGTCGTTCTCTATAAAAACGCCAAACACAATAAGAATGAATATTTTTCATATGTCATTCTAATAAATGCATGAACTATTTTCAAACTCTTTAATAAATTGAGACTTGAAATAATAGTTTACTTCTTGGTTTCAAACTTTTTGCACACTACATACCTGCATGTGTACATTATTATTATTATACATAAACTAGTAATTTTGGAAAGGAAATTACATTGTATTTTTACTTAAAATTTTTGGTTTTATCTTCTTGTTATATTATAATAATCATATATTTCTAATTAAAAAAAAAATTTATGATTTGACAGGTATTATTAAAGTATTTTTCTTTCAAATTCTCAATAATTTATTTAGATTGTTGGGATATAAATTTCAATGTTTGATAATATCTTTCAAAAATTTCTAAAGTCTTCTGATGATTAGGATAGCTCCTATGACATGTCGACATGTAGACAGATGGGAAACATAGAAAACAAGCTGTTCACAATTTTTTGATTGGTATCAATTTTAGAAGCTTATATAAGCTTGAATAAAACTCAGTTGTTTGGAATAGTTTAATTTTAAAACTTTGTGCCCGACAGTCATAAGTCAGAACATGAAGTATATAGTTATACTTATTATACTTAAAACAATACTTGCAGTGATTGCAAATTTAAATCTAAATGATGCATTTTTTCGACTTCTTAAAAATTCATTTAAAAATTATAATTTTAACAACAAAATTTTCTTTTCAGCAATAAATAGAAAGTATTATAACATATTTATCCTTTTTTTAAAATAAATTTTGACAACTTAGATGTATATAATTATTAATGAAATGTATCCTTGAATTGATGTCACAACAGTTGTAGCATTAATGATATTCAACATATGACAAAATTGTCTTATGATTTTTGTGATTGAGATTGATGTCAGTTTTCACATTACTGATGACTATTTGCATAATATTGATGTCACAATTCTGATGACTCATCGTCATCAATACGGAGATGCTTTTATCTATGAGTGTAGATCTAAGCGATAGGTAGAGACTGACGACAATATTTAATTGCTGTTGACAACTCGAAAATAAATTGGTTGTAATTGTCAAGAAGTATACATTATATTTTTATTTTTTATGTTGTTTTCGTTAAAAGTTTTATGAAAGTAAATCACTTTCAATTTTAAAAATGAAATAACTATCGTTATTTTAGATCCTCCATTTTTTGAAGCAGCAAAAACCTAGTTGAATTCCTTTTCCGAGCGGAATTGAACTCTGTGGCACACCTAATATTTTCTTTTGAAAGTTTAGATGAAGCAAGATCAATCAGTTTACTTCAATATACAACATGCGAATTGAACTCGCCAGTTTTAAGCGATATACTCATACGTTTACCAAAACACATATTTGGTGATTTCAAACCACAAGAACATACTTCATGCGTTTACACGTTTATCAGACACCTATTGGCGTTTTCAAATCTAAAACGGTAATTTTAAGCAATTTGCTCTTGTCAAAATATGCCTAATTATTTGAATGATTTTTAATTTTAATTTTTTCTTCGAATTTATTTTAATTGTTACGCATATGCCGATAAGTTTGCATTATAAAATTATACAACTATTGTATTTTAATACAACTGTTTTTATATATATTATTAACAACATTGTGCAAGCAATATTCATGAAAACTTATCATGTCATTTATTTTTTTATTAAACAAAATCTTTTATATTTTAGTTATTTTTGTTTTTTATGCAAACTATATTTTTAGTTTAAAAAAAACACTTATAAGGTGTATGTAATATATTAGGTTGGGGAAAAAGAAATCCATTATTTTTTCGGTAGATGGCTGTAGTGATCGATATCTCGTAAATTATCGATCAAATAATTTCAAATTTATGCTCGTTGTCAAGGTAACAGTTCGCACTAAAAGAATTCGTTTGCAGTTTTTTGTTTTGTCCATTAAGTTCTGAGTTACACGGCGTTAAAGATGGTAGTCAACAAAGAGAAAATTCGGTACATTTTACAGTTTTTCTTTGATAAGGGCGAAAATGCAAGTCAGGCGGCTGAAAATGTGAATAGTGTTTATGGTCCCGATACTGTAACAGCTAATTACGCGCAATTTTGGTTTCGTCGATTCCGTTCGGGTATTTTTGACGTTAAGGATGCCCCTCGCACAGGCAGGCCCGTCGTCGAAAATGTCGACAAAGTCACTGAAATCATCGAAGAAACTCCAGGAGCTTGGTTGGGAAGTTTTGATGCATCCACCATACAGTCCGGACCTCGCACCAAGCGATTACCATCTTTTTCTAGCATTGCAAAACTTTTTTAGTGATAAGAAATTGGCATCAAGGGAAGAGTGTGAAAATCAATTGCTGGAGTTTTTCGCTAATAAGGACCAAGACTTTTATGAGAGAGGCATAATGAAGCTACCATTAAAATGGCAACAAATTATAGAACAAAATGGTGCATATTTGACCTAAATCGGACAATGCAAAATATGTTAAATAAAGTCTTGAAGTTCACGTAAAAATAATGGATTTCTTTTTCCCCAACCTAATATAACAACAATTTTCAATTTCATTTACTATATTTTTCTATTTTGTTAATTCACCACACTTCAACAACAAAAACAACACTATTTCATTAAGAAAGCAAAACAAAAACAATTAAACCGTTTTTTTTTTCTTTTCGCTTTATGTTTAAAATAACGGTTTTAACAACTCGACGTTCGGTCAAAGACTAAAGTTTCAACAAAAGTTTTGATAAATATTAATGCGCTTTTAAAACACAAGACATAAAGAAATCTTGGCTTTAAAACTCAGATGCCAATAAACAAAAGTGATTGTTTGGAAAAAACCAAAACAACTATGTATGCACATTGTTTAAATAATAAAACTTAACAAAAAGAGTAAATAAAAAAATAAAACTAGTTCAAAACAAAGTAAAAATCTCATCTTAGAAACTGTTTTATCGACTGTTTTTTTTATTAATAAAAAAAATGTTCGCTATTGTAAAATCTCTCTTTAAAGGCCGGCTTGTTGTTGCTCAGTTTATAACACGTGTTTGGGCTTGTTTACAGTTAGTTACCTTGGTGGAAGGATGGAAAGTAGTGGAGGGGATCACGCTGCTGTGGCAAGGGAAGGCGTTTGTTTACTAATTTTGTTCAATTTTACTTTTGTTGGCCATACGTCATAATATAAAATTACTTTTACTCATTTTATCTTCATTTTAACTGCAGTTTCAGTTTTTCAACACAACGGGACCAAAAGGACCCAAGTGGGCTGGTTTCATGAAACTGGCGGCCTGTACAACCTAACTGCAGTTTAGTGTTTATGTTTTTGCTCATTTTAGAAGGGTCAGTCAGTGTGTGTTGCTTATCTGCGATGGGCGATGTTATTTAAGTAAAAAAATTGTTTAAGTGTAGAATTTGATAATACGTAAATTAGATCAAATTAGATAACTTGAGTTAATTGTAACGTTGGTCTCATGTAGAAAGGCGCTACCTAACAAAGATAATTGCAATTTTACAGGACAAGGAAAAATCGTAATGGAAACTGTACATCTAAAAGTAACTTTTTTTGTTTAATTGCTTGCAAGAGCGATGTGTATGAAACTATTTAATTAAATCTTCGTAATACCGTGTACTTGTGTGAAACGTAGTAGAATCCCTAAAAGAGCTCAATTCAGGGAAAATGCGAGTTAGCGCCTTCCTGCGTGAGACAAACGATAAGTGGGATTCAGATCTTATGAAAGCAATCTGTGTACAGTATTTAATAGGCGCCAAAGTGTAAACACAAATATTTGCAATCGCTATAATAATGTCGAATTTTGTGCCTAAAAGATGTTTCATTTAAAGGAAATGTGTGCTGAAAGTTATATTTATATAAAAAAAGTACGAAATTGTTTAAATGGTATCTAAAATTTCTAATATTTTTTTCCTGTCTATATGTCGACATTTCATATAAGCTACAGCTGGGAAACATAAAAAACAAGCTGTTTATAATTTTTTAATTGGAACCAATGTTGGAAGCTAATGTAGCGAATAAAACTCAAATGTTTGAATTTTTGTTCTCTGATTCTTGATACTTCGAAAAAAAAAAAACAAGTAGCAACCAACTAAAGTAAAACTCAATTGTTTATAACATATAACAATATTAATATATAACAATACTAAAATCTTCATTTCACTCTTCACTCTTTCGCGGATGACAGCAGCATTTGTCACTCGTACTCTTTTAGTTATAGACCCAGCCTATCAGAGATCGCGGCCAAGAGGCTAAATATGAATGATTCACTGAATAGTGATCTTCTATTAATCTCCGAATGGGGTCGTAAAAACAGGGTCGCCTTTAATGCTCGTAAGACCCAGTGTTGCTTATTGACGCACAAACAAACGACCGCAAATGCTGCTTCATCTGTACTCATGGCTGGTGTAATGATGTTCGCTGGACTGATCACATTTTTCATGTCTGCAAAGAAGCATTCAAGTGCCTCGGTTTTTTAAAACGGTGTAAGATCCATCCGATCTACTTACTATTTATACCACCTACATTCGACCGAAAAAGGAATACAACTCTCATGTTTGGGCCGGTGCCTCAAAGTCTATTTTCGGGTTACTCGACCGTGTGCAGGAGAGGGCGAAGAAGCTCATCGGTGACAGTGGGGTATCCAACTCTATTGACTCACTGGAGCATCGACGCAGTGTGGGATGCGTTACTCTGTTCTATCGATACTACAATGGATATTGCTCAGACGAGATTAGGGATCTTGTTCCCGAAACGCGCACATTTTTACGTAGTACGCGTTCATCGTCCAGAGCTCATCCATTTGTGGGCGATTGCCCGGGGAATCGTACTACGTATTACAGAGAGAATTAGTTTTTCAGCCGTACGCTTCGCCTGTGGAAGAAGTTGCCTGCAGACGTGTTTCCTGTCTGTTATAACGTTGGAAGGTTCAAGTCAAATGTTCACAAACGCTACTCCATCTTTCCCCCTCCTCACAACCTATTTTCCTAGTTCTGGTACAATGCACTGCATATGTAGGGGTCATCCTGGTCCAATATAAAAATTTAAAAAAAAATTTTTTTTTATTACAGAAAAGTCTTAAATTTATCAATATGAATAAAGTATGTATACGAATTTAACTACTTAAACAGTTCAATTAACAAATAAAGTACTAAAACAGGGGTTTTGTGCCATCCTGCCATTCGCAATAACACGTAATAAAATTTTATTTTCTACAGGTTGAGACGTGACGGTTACATTTCACTACAGTCAGATAAGCGCTTGCATGGTTTCTCGTATAACAAAAACGATCAGCTGTTTCGACTACATTTACATTTTTACATTTACGGTCGGCTAAATAGGTCTTAGAGACCAGTCAACCAGCCAAACCAACGCAGATATTGCTGTATTTTGTGGGATCTTTTTGTATTATGAGGTGTTGGAATCTGGTCAGCCGATTACATGGGTCCTATACCAAAAACAATTGATTCGACCGTAGAGAGCTATCAAAGAAAAACAACAAGTCGGGTACATATTGCAACACCGGTCCAAAACTAGTTGGAACTATTTGTTTCACAGCAATTATTGTTATAAAATTTAAAAAATAATCCCTTTTCTTGACTGAAGTTGGACTCGAACTCACATAATAATATCGTAATAACTAAAAGTTCGCTTATTAATCATTTATGCATACAAATACGTCTCACAGTTAGGAGAATTATTAGTAAACAAAAAATTTAAATTTTTGGTTTGTACATTTGTACAATTTAATTTAAAAAATTATAAAAAAAATTCATCAAAAATTCAATAAAAAAATTAAAAACTGGTTGTTCAGTGACTGAAAATCCTGTACAAACAACTGGGGTTATAACAATTGCATATATGTGATCAAAATGCGGCAAACATTAACGTGAGTATAGTTAAAGTGCTCGGTGGCTGAGTTGATTAAGCGGCCATATTAAAAATACATCATGTTCACATGATCCCGGGTTCGAATCCCAGTAGGTACTGATGAGTAGTGTAACGACTACTAAACAGCTAGTTGTCCCCCAGCTTATATGGCATTCAATTATTTTTTCTGTTCTTCTTTGGTCTTATTGTTTCATAGCAATTGTTGTTATAATTAAAAAAAAAATCGCTCTCCTTGACTGAAGTTGGACTCGAACTCACAATTAGTTAGTTAATATCGTACATATGTAATAACTAAAAGTTCGCTTATTATTGATTTGGAAAACAGATTTAGCTCACTCGTATACTGAATTGTAATGACAGAAGTTTACCTTGCAAAAACAAATATTTCTCATTATTGGCACAAACCACATGTGATAGTTGTGCCATATGTCGTCCAAGTCGACATTATTAAGTTGTTTCCCCAATAAAAAAATTATACTTTTACATATATTGTTTTTTGAAAACGATAATGGAAAATAAAGAGCAGCTTAAAATGAAAAGATTTATATCAAATATAACCGAAATTTTATGTTTACTCTGAACAACGCTTAAAGTTGACCTAAATTGACCTACTTGAGCTTAAATGTTTTCAAGCTTGTGAGTCAAATGTTAATAAATTAACACGTTGTAAACCTTTCGTTAATATTTTCATATATGTATGTTGGTTGCTTTTCGTAGTTAAAATTTGTGGTAAATATTGAACATTTATTAACATGAACTTTTAATTTTTTGCTTTACACTATGTCCGTCGTTATTCGTATTCCTTTCACATTTGAGTCGGAGTAGCAAAAATGTTTTATATTTTCCACTATTTATAAAACTAAGTAATTGAATTTGTGTTGTTCTTTCTTCTTTTTCTGCTGGTAATTTCAACAATTAACGATTTTAACTTTTGCAAACTCGGTTGCGATTATTAAAATAAAACTTTATTGTAAAGCCACATCACCTTCAGCCAGCCAGTATGTTCGAAAAAGCATTTAAAGCTAAATATGGATTTTTTGCGATTGATTATTAGTAAATAATATTATTTTATTCAATTGAAAATAAAAGGCACATGAAAAAATTAATTCTATGTTTAACTTTTCCTAAAAAAACAGTAAAAGTCAACAGAATAGATAGATATTTACTTTAGAAAGAAATTTAATTCTGTCACAGCTTCTTCAGAAAACTAAAATCTATGAAATTCCACGAAATAAAATCGCTTAATTTGTTCAGAATTTAATTTAAAACTAAAAACATGTTCGTATTGAACAAAATCTATGAAAATATGGATCTAAATGTAAATTCATAATCGAAATCATTCCAAATTATTTCTGATAAGCAAGTTTAAAAGAAAACATGATGAACGAAAAGTTGGAGGACAAATGCAAGGAAATATTTTAAATGAAAATGTAAATTGTAAAAACTCTGGACGAGTAAAAGGCACGTCTACATCAAAATACTAACTAGCATAATAGATATTTATCAACATGTTATTTATAACACAATTTCGATTAATTTTTGTGGCAAAGTGAATTTATATGACGTGCATTGGAGCCACCAAATACTCCAATTCGGGAAAATGCACCTTAGAGCTTTCTACCTGAAAATCAATGTAAAACAATTTGGTCCGGATAAATTTTTTTTTTTTTTCGAAATAATGTGTGAACTTAGCTTTAGCTAATTAAAAAACAATCCGAGGAAGTCAATGAAACAAAAGTAACTGACTCATAAGTCGCAGGTCTCCTGCTTTGATATGTTTGAAACGGCACTAAGTACATTAGTCTGTAGTAAATGAAATTAGCTAATCTAATGTCAACAATATCGTGAACACACAGATACAGGTGAGTCTAAGAAGCACAAACATACACACATCTCTTCATTAAGCATTTTTAAAGCGTTTAATTCATAATTATTTGCCGGAATGCTTGAATATCACAAATTGCATTTTCACAACAACATCTTTTTCATTTGTTCGTTTGATAACTTTTTTTCTGCTTTAGTACATTTTACTTTATCTTTAGAGTCAATTAATTAATTCACAGACATGTGTATCATTCCAAAAATATTTATACAAATTATATTTCCATTTATTGCATTAAAAGCAATATTGCATTCATCATGCATTACCATGCAACAGAAAAGTTTTTTTTTTCATGTGTGCACGTAAAAACTCAAATGTACTCAGATAATAATTATGTTTTATCATTTAAATAATTTTATAAAATGAAGAGCAAAAAGTTTTCAACACCAAAAGCAGATCAGATTTTAAAAATCTCAACGGATGTAGGGAACTCTCGTATGAACTGTAGTTCTTTGGTGAAAGGGAATAGTTTTGAGAAAAATATTGTTTACTTTTAACTGCAAGAAACTAACTATACATCTGCGATGTTCAAAAATAAATAATGAAGAAGTATTCGTGAAAGAACCAAGCAGCAAAAATAATCTCAAACATTAAAACAAGAAAATATAAATATATTTAGATTTAGAATTTTTGCCAGATACAGTGAAACTTCAAATATAACGAATACCAAGGGGACAGAAAATACTTCCTTATAGCCTAGCCGATAATTCGCTATAAAAAAAATTCGTTATAACCATAGTTTTCTTTATATAGTTCTATTTATAATTCTATCACAGTAATCACACGCACCTTGCACTCAGCAGGATAATACTCAAGGCATAAAATACTATTAAAAATAAATAGGAGAATTCTTCTAGCTGCACGTGGTACCTGCTCAAGCATTTTGCCAGTAATTTGATCAATACCTGGAGCTTTCCTTGTTCTACGTCTTGAAATTTGAATCTCAAAGACACAGGCCGTCTAATTGCATATGATGATTATTTAGCTGCATCATTTGCTGTATCATTTGTATTAAAAACGTTTCTAAAATTATTAACATACAGCATCCCTTTTTCAGAATCGGTTTTTGCCCAGTCACCAGACGAAGTTCGCAAAGGTGGCTTACCTCTTCCGGGTCTTTTCAGACCTTTTGTCGCTTTCCACAAGGAATAGTTAGATTGGGGAGTACCAAATATGTTTTAAGGGAAGCCACACTCTGGATTTCAATAAGATTTCTTAATTGACTTATGCATTCCCGTAGTTTAACTTTAAGCTTGTTTCTAACAGAAGTTCAATTTCTTAAGAATAAGTTCTATTGTGTACATTTCTGAGTCTTATATGATTAGCATGCCAGGCTGTACGGCTAGTTTAAGGTTTTCACAAAACTCATTAATTGACACATCAATATACTCAGGCGTTCTCAAGGCAATACTATTCTCTATACAATGAGTACTCAATAAAGATTTTTTATATTTTAACCAGTTAACTCTAGTGACTGTCAACGCCAAGTCACTAAACGGGCAGCGACCTTCCTGATGACAAATCTAATGAAGACTCCACTTGCACCCATTCTATGGAAAATTGTTTGCAACTCCTAAATCTATAACGTTTGGGATCTTTCGTGTGAAAGACATCTAAGCCCATTTCGTAAATAGTGTCAAAAAGTACACGACCTTTCGGGGAAATCAAACGTGATCCCAAAAATATGTTTAGTGTTATATTCGCCAGCCGCTAAAAATCGAGGACCAAGTGACTTGAAAAATTGTCAGTATTGATTTTCTGTTGCTGAAAATGGGGGCGGTGGAAATAACTATTTTTCCATGGAAATGTTCAATGCGTATATTAGCTGCTCCTCACGTGTCTCGTTCAGTAAATAGTGGTTAATTCTGGTTTTTATTGGAATTGCGGAGCCTCCACAAGATCTTCCATGGGATTCTTTAGTACCATATAGTGTGTAGCCATTAACTTTGAAATAACTCTTCGCTGTCAAATGAGTTTCATGAATCATCATTATATCGACTTGCTTTTCAATAAAGAAGTGCTCAGGTTCATTTTTGTGTATGCGGATGCCGTTTGCTTTCCAGAAACATATTTTTAAACAAATCATTTGCTTAAAATGACCTGCAAAATAGTGGATTGCGTTTTCAGCATTTCCTGAATCATATTTGTCATAGAAACCGTAAAAGTGTTAATGGATTGAACAAGAGTCTGCAGAGTTGCCTCTAGATTACTGAAATTTTGATCGGAGCTTTGAGGTTTGGGATGACCCCTACATATGCAGCGCATTGTACTAGAACTAGGAAAATAGGTTTTGATCGGATTTAACTACACTAGCTACTGAAAATTGTTTTTGCGTGTTTGTGTGGTTGGTTAAATGGCCTACCTGGGGAAAGTTGCTTTTAGCAATGATGTTTGACTGCTGATGTGCTAGAAATTGATTATTTATTTGTCATTGACCGCTTAAAGTGAATATAGACAGTTGTGAAAAAGATTTACATCAGCACCTGGCTTGCGGCCTTATCTGATGATGGACCAGTTCCACGAAGTGAATTATTCACGATTCACCAGCGCCCCCGTGTGGCTGACTAGGCTCATACAGGTAGCAATTTATGCCATATGTTTGCAACCATATGAGCAACTTCTTATTTAGGAGTTCGGGCCTTCTAATCCCTCCAGTATGCAATTTCCCAGCAATCAATGGAAGACAAGGCTTAATGAGTTGTTAGGCCGAAGCCCACTAGCAGCATCAGCCCTTACCCCAACTCACCCGCCAACCATCACCACTGGTTCCTCACAGTACAGGTATTTTTTTTTTAAAGCAACAGACTCTCGGGAGTTTGTTAGTCCCCGAGCCAAGCAATTACCAAGGATACTAACACCCCGTTCCTGCGTTTTAGGTCTCACCCACAGCCAGTATTACACACTTTTCGCGGGCCATTGTTTTTTTTTTTTTTTTTTGTTTTTTGTTAAGCGTTTTTATTTATTGAATCTTCAAAATGAACT
Source organism: Thecocarcelia acutangulata (assembly GCA_914767995.1). NCBI lineage: Eukaryota > Metazoa > Arthropoda > Insecta > Diptera > Tachinidae > Thecocarcelia > Thecocarcelia acutangulata. The sequence goes on along the minus strand of OU612094.1, from coordinate 139,848,678 downwards.
AACAATAAGTATTCAAATCTTAATACTAAATATAAAAATAAAAGAATTAATAAAAAAAAATAAAATGTGCTTTTACTTACGTCCAGGCAATGCTAGACAAAAAGTTCTATTCTGCGGGAGCAATATCGGTAGAATCACCTATTGAACGTTCTGATGGTGGCAACGGTATCCCTTCTTCTTAACCGACTGTGGCCGCCAAAATTAAGTATATTACGCGCAAGAGGGTTTGGATGAAGCTCCAGTTTACTGACATACCTTGTCGCGTACTTAGAAAACGTAATATATATATATATATATATATATATATATATATATATATATATATATATATATATATATATATATATATATATATATATATATATATATATATATATATATATATATATATATATATATATATATATATATATATATATATATATATATATATATATATATATATATATATATATATATATTTCAGCAACTTCGTCCCATTACCTAGGCTTAAAACTACACAAGTTATGCCAAAAATGTAAAAATTTTTTTTCAAAATTTTTAAAAATCGTTTAGGCTACGTTAAAAGTGCGTCAAATTCAACCCAAAAAACATGTTACTTTTGAATTTGTGAGATGTCATATTTTCATCGCAATTTCAGCAAATTCATCCCATTACCTAGGCTTAAAACGACACAAATTATGTAAAAAAATGCTAAAATTTTTTTTTTTTATTTTTAAAAATCGCTTAGGCTACGTTAAAAGTGCGTCAAATTCAACTCAAAAAACATGTTATTTTTGAATTTGTGAGATGTCATATTTTCATCGCAATTTCAGCAACTTCATCCCATTACCTTGGCTTAAAACTACACAAATTATGTAAAAAATTTTAAAAAATTTTTTTTCAAAATTTTTAAACATCGCTTAGGCTACGTTAAAAGTGTGTCAAATTGAACCCAAAAAACATGTTATTTTTGAATTTGTGAGATGTCATACTTTCATCGAAATTTCATCAAATCCATCCTATTACTTAGGCTGAAAACGACACAAATTATGTAAAAAATGTTTACAATTTTTTTTCAAAATTTTTAAAAATCGCTTAGGCTACGTTAAAAGTCCGTCGAATTCAACCCAAAAAACATGTTATTTTTGAATTTGTGAGATGTCATATTTTCATCGAAATTTCATCAAATCCATCCCATCACCTAAGCTTAAAACGACACAAATTATGTAAAAAATTTAAAAAATTTTTTTTCAAAATTTTTAAAAATCGCTTAGGCTACGTTAAAAGTGCGTCAAATTCAACCCAAAAAACATGTTATTTTTGAATTTGTGAGATGTCATATTTTCATCGCAATTTAAGCAACTTCATCCCATTACCTAGGCTTAAAACTACACAAGTTACGTCAAAAATGTTTAAAATTTTTTTTCAAAATTTTTAAAAATCGCTTAGGCTACGTTAAAAGTTCGTCAAATTCAACCCAAAAAACATGTTATTTTTGAATTTGTGAGATGTCATATTTTCATCGCAATTTCAGCAACTTCATCCCATTACCTAGGCTTAAAACTACACAAGTTATGTCAAAAATTTTTTAAATTTTTTTTCAAAATTTTTAAAAATCGCTTAGGCTACGTTAAAAATGCGTCAAATTCAACCCAAAAAACATGTTATTTTTGAATTTGTGAGATGTCATATGTTTTTTTCTTTTTAGAAATTTGCACTTTTATTCCGTTTGTTTTATTTTATTATGTTTCTCCAATTCGTTCACGGTCGCCATATTACACACTTTTCGCGGGCCATTGTAGTTAATAAGAAGAACGTGTATGAGTTGTGGTGGTCGATTAGCAACTGCTATCATTTTATTATTCTTACTATACCTATTTTTACAATGTGTGTAGAGCTGAGATAAGTGCCAGAGTTGTAGTAAAGAGTATTACAAGTGATGGCACTACACCAGAACGTTTCAGCCAAAGTAGGCACCTCAACCATGGTTGAACTGCAAGCAGAACCACCCGGGGACCATGCTGATCCCCGTTCTGCCAATTTAAACCCAAGGTTTTCGGAAGCCAACACAACATAAGTTATGCGTTTTCCTAGAGTTTTATTTGCTACAACAAAGGAGGGACCCCTTCCCCTCTATACCCGAATAATAGAGTGCCTTAGTTAGGAACACGCCAAGGCAAAATCTATAGACAACTGTGAAAATGATTTACATCAGTACCTGCCTTGACGGCCTAACCTGATGGTGGATCAATTCCACGAAGTGAATTTTTCACGATTCATCACCGCCCCCGTGTAGCTTGCTAGGCTCACACAGGTAGCAATTCTTGTCATATGATTGCGGTCATATGAGAAACTTCTTGTTGAGGAGTTCGGGCCTTCTAATCTCTCCTGTATGCAGTTTCCCAGCAATCAATGGAGGACAAGGCTTAATGAGTTGGTAGGCCGAAGCCCATTAAGAGCATCAGCCCTTAAACCAACTCACCCGTCAATCATCACCACTGGTTCCTTACAGTACACGTATCTGTTGTATAGGCAACAGATCCTCGGGAGATTGTTAGCCCTCGAAAAAAGCCATCACCAAACAATTATCAAGGATACTAACACTCCCTTCCTGCGTTTTAGGTTTCAACCGCAGCCAGAACGTTTCAGCCAAGGTAGGCACCTCAACCATGATCAGCCCGGGTCGAACCGCAAGCAGAACTTCCCGGGGGCCATGCTGATCCCCGTTCTGCCAATTTATACCCTTGGTAAGGGTTTCGGAAGCCAACACAACATAAGTCATGTGGCTTCCTAGAGTTTTGTTTGCCGCACCAAACGAGGGACCCCTTCCCCTCTTTTCCCCGAAAAACAGAGCGCCTAAGTTAGGAATACGCCAAGGCAAAACCTGTTCCCCGGGGGGACGTGAATATAGACAGGGCGACCTCTATAATTCACGGTATGGTTACCTCCACAGTTGCGTTGGCCATTGACTTGTTGCACTGAGATGTGCCGCGAAGTTCGCCGCATACAAAGCAAACAGCGGGCCAAAGTCTCGACATTTGCGGGAAGTTTTAATGATCAACTTTAATGTGAATAATCTGCGGCTGAGACTCATGGAATGCTCTCAAATACCTATGGTGTGGCCGCTATTAGTCGAAGAATGTGCCGCTAGTCGTTTCATCGGCGATTTTGACGTAGAAGGCCAGCATGGCGGTAGAAGAGAAACAGTTTTCGAAGAATTAGAGGCATTACTTGATAAACACTCTTGTCAAACGCAACAAAAATTGGCAGCATCATTGGGAGTGACGCAACAAGCCATTTCAAAAGCCATGAAAATGATTCCTGAAAGGCATGGAAATAATTCCGAAATTGGGTGCCGTACGAGTTGAAGGCCAGAGATGTTAAACGGCGTTTGTTTGCTTCTGAATAGCTACTTACAAGGCTAGCATGGAAGGGATTTCTGCTCGCATTGTGACTGGGGACGAAAAATGGGTTCATTACGAAAAATCATTTGTATATCCCGGCCATGTTTCCACGCCGACGGTCAAAACGAATATTCACGGCTCCAAGGTCTTGTCCAGTATTTGGTGGGACTAGTTCGGTGTAGTGTATTAAGAGTTGTTAAAATCGACCGAAGCGATTACAGACGATCGTTATCGAACACAATTAATGCGTTTGATTCGAGCATTGAAAGGCAAACGAACGGCCGTAATACAGCGGGAGACATGATAAAGTTATTTTACAGCATGATAGTGCTCGATCCCATGTTGCGTCAGTGGTCAAGACATACTTGAAAGCGTTAAAATGGGGATGTCCTACCCCACCCGATGTATTCTCCAAGAATTTCTGCTTCAGATCACTTGTTTCGATTAATGGCACACGGTCTGGCTGACGAACTATATCCGATTTTAAAAAGAAGTAAAAAATGAATCACTTTAAAAGATGATCATCCTGAAGGATGGTAGAAAGTAGTGAACAGCGATGGACAATACTTTGAATCATAAATGTATAACCAGTTTTTTACAATAAATCCTTAAATTTCGTTGAAAAAGACGTCATACACCTAAATAAAATAACCATTTGTTCTTATCAACGTCGAACTAACCAATACACAACAAAATTGTGAAAATGTTATTAGTTGATATTCCATATTTTAAGTGAATTCTACAATTATACATATGTAAATGAATGCTGCTTTTTATATTTTAAACATCCTGTCAACTTGTTTTGTGCAAATGCTTTCCAAATTAATCATCGATTATAGTTTCAGCATTAATTTCAATTGAGGCAAATGTTTGCTATAATTCTAGTATTTTATTTTTCAACTAGGCACACATATATTTGCATGTATAGTACACAAATATGTATATATGTATGTGTGCACATCCATTACTCGTATATTGTTTTTATGACTACTTGATGAACGTTGAAACAACACAAATCCTGTGAAAACATTTCTCTATCTCTCGTACTATTAAATTAAAGCCATTAGAGGAATGATGAATGAGCAGGAAGAACAACAAAGTTTCAATTGGGTTTGTATTTATCTTTGTGGTATTACACAATAAACGTGATCTGGCTTTAATAATCAGAAGTGTCAAAAAAACAATTAATTTATTATGTCGAAAGATATTTTTAATTTAGACTTAAAACGTAATTTATAGCATTTTAAAATTGCTGACAAAGGATTAGTAAAAAAGTGTGATTTTTTTAAAGCAACTTTCAATCACATATAGGCATTTCCAGAAAAAAACAAGCTTTTGTCACATCACCTTATTTACTACAATTTTTTATTTATTTTTTTTTGTGATTATTTAGAGCGGTTTTATTAATTAATAAAAAGGAAGGTCTTAAGACAACGTGTCATAAAAGCTCTACCTTTCCAACAAAATGTGATTTTCTATTTATAAGAAGATTGCCTGAAATTCAATACTGGTAAATACTCTAGAGCAGAAATGCCCAAGCCCTATGAGCTTGATGCTCAATGGTTTTTTTTTAAAGCATTTTGCTATATGGCTGTGCTCTTTAATACAAACATACTTTAAAAAAAGTTTTTTGGGGTTTTCTTGCTATTAAGCCTCCTAGAGCAAAAATAACCAACTTTTGGTACAAAAAAATATAAAAAAAAGTTTATTGGATTTTCCTCGCTAAATAAGCCTCCTTAGAGCAAAAATAAAAAATTTTTGGTAGTTTTTTATTTTGGTACCAAAAAAAAAAAAAAAAATTTTTTTTTTTTTTTTTTTTTTTAAAAAAAGTTTTTGGGTTTTCCCCGCTATGTAAATTTTTTTTTTGTAAATATGTTTTGCTTTTTTACAATAAAAAATATTAAATAAAAGCAGTTTTCTCTTAAATGTATTGGTGTTTGCTCTTCCATAAAAAGGGGTTCCCCTGCTCTAGAATTTTGGTACTTGAAGCGACTGCTATAAAAATGGTTTTTACGTATTTTTACTTGTATTGACTCATATGGAGTTCCAATTTAAATTAAATTTCGCATAGACTTACTGTTATTAAATAGATTTTTAATTTGTTTTTAAACAAAATTTGTTCTTTTTAAGGTTTTATTTACTTTGACCAGTTCCGTTGTCTGTAATCAAATCGTGTTTAAATTTGTTCCACTTCCCTGTTTCCAATTGAGCTGAAATTTTGCATGCATATACAAAGCTGATGGCATTGCAATATTATTATGACTTACAGTTTGAAGGTGGCCGTAGGAACTCCGTAATTAAACCATGCAACCTTATCGAATTTGAGCTCATTTGATTCGTCTTGACGAGTACTTTGATATGGTAAACAGGGTCCGACGATGGAACTGGGAGGTGGCTATTGAAACTATAACAAATACAAAAAAAGATTTTTCTTACATTGCGTTCTGTCAAACGTCAGCTGTTAAACTTTCAAATTTCCAACCCAAAATTCATCGATTAGTTTATTTGTTGTAGTCCTTCGAAGTAAGCAACTTTTGTCTTTCTTGAAAAATGTGAAAAAGTGAATTTCGTGCAATGATTAAACACTATTATTTGAAAGTGAAAACAGCGAAAGAGACAAAAGAAAAGCTCGATAAACATTAGGGTGAGTGTGCTCCGTCAGATTACATGGTAAAATATTGGGTTGCTGATGTTAATCGTGGCTGAACGAGCACTGCAACAATACCATCAGCAGGAAGGCCAAAAGAGGTTGTTACTAAAAAAAAAAATATCAAGAAAATCCTCGATATCATTATGAATGATCGCCAAGTCAAGTTACGTGGGACTGTTGAATTGGTAAACATATCATATGAACCTGTGTTCAACATTTTGCATGATCATTTGCATATAAAAAAGCTATCGGCAAGATGGGTGCCGCGTTTGCCTAGTGTCGAACAAAAACGGGTTCAACAGACCACTTCACCGCGTGGTTTGGACATGATAAAGCGTAATCCTGTTAATTTTTGGCTTCTATTAATAACTGTTGATTAAAACGTGGGCTTACCACTATACACCTCAAACCAAAAATCAATCAAAACAATGGGTGGAAGTTGAGGGAAGTGCTTTGAAGAAGACGAAGACAGTTATATCGGCTGGCAAGACTATGGCCACTGTATTTTGGCATGCACACAGAATATTGCTTATCAATTAAAAAAAAATTGTGTGTATGCTGCCATCTAGTGCTAGGTAGCTTCAATATCAATCCGCCCTCGTAAGTCGCTGATCGATAAAAATTGAAAACTCAGAACCCATCAGATATTTCTATATTATACACCTCAGAACTCTCAAAATTTTACATACAAATAGTTCTTTGCTACTGTTTCGCAAATATCCTCTACAGGGCGTCCCAGAACTCAACATTAAGCCGGAAACAGGGTGACAAGACTGATTGCAACCTGCTGTTAGTTAAAATTAGACGAAAATACGAGACTTTTTAGAGAATGAAACAATTGAGGGCATTTTTTATTATAAAGACTAATTATACTTAAATCCTTCTTACTCCTTTTATATTGTAATTAAATTCAATTTTTTGGAAATATTAAATTCTGGTATTTATTCATAAAATGTTTGACAAATGTAATATATCAAAGCGTATTAGTTTTTTAATATAATTCTATAAGTACATATGTATGTGTAATTTATTAAAAACTAAAGCTTTGTTCAGACGGTTGTCAGATCTGACAATATTGTCTGATCAAAAAATGTGCTGGCAATTGCATGCCATTGAACAATTGTCCTTGTAAGACTACACGGTTGCTTGGCAATTGTCAGAAAAACAATCAATTCCATTGTAAGACAATTATCTGACAATGTTGGCATAAAAATATTCTCAGTTCACACGGTTGTCAGATACAGAACATTTACATAAAAATTTAATTGTGTCTTTCGAAAACTAAATAAAACAAATAAAAGTCGCAGCGTTTAGATAAAGAAATGGGTGGTTTGTTGCCATCAAGAGGGATTTTATGCAAAATTACTCACCTAGCTTAGTGCAAATGAACCGGAACCGAAGCTTTCCTAAGTTGCAGTGGAAAGTTATACCTTTGCAGCCATTGAAACTCACAAGAATAGCATCTGTAACTTCTTGACATGCACTATATGTGTGTAGTTTCAACGTATTTTCACAAGGCCATGAAGTTTCTACTTTTTCCTAAACGATTTTTTTTTGGGGGGTTTTAGCAACTGTAGAATTCTTGGCGATGTAACTTTTATAGGCTGGAACAAACCGTCTTTCAAAACGCTTTTCCATCTTAAACATCTATAGACCAATCACGATCAGAATCCATACTTGAATTTTTAAAATAACTCTTTCAGAAAACAGTGGCGCTAAAAAAATTATTTTTCAATTGTTTTGTTTTACGTCTCACAATGATGCTTTTGTCAGGCATCATTGCAATATGATGTAAGCTAACTACGTCTGACAATGATCTGACAATAGCAAAGAAAACTATTTACACGATTATCATATGTCTGACAATGTTTTGTTGTTAGAAATTTTCTGCAAATTTTTCTGCCAATATTGTCAGGTGTGACAACTTTCTAAACAAAGCTTAAGTTTTTTTAATAAATTTATATATTTTTTGCGTGTGTACAAATTTGAGACCATAAGCTTGCATTTAAAATGCGTTATATTTTTAAATAAATATTTAAAATATTAAAAATTTGGTAATTTTGTAGGTCCGATTTTTTAATGATATCTCAAAACTCAAATATTTTCAAAAATTAACGGGAAATTGATGATTTTTTCTGGCAGCCCTGCCGCTGATTCCTTCTTATGCTTTATTTTTAAAAAGTTAAGCTCTCTCTCATTTTCTTTTCGTTACGTGCAAAATGATTTTGCATGTTCGTCACATAAAAATTGTATTTGCTTAATAATTTACAGTTGTAATTCAAATACCTAAGGGGCTTTTTTGTTTTAAAGCAGTGGTGCCCACAAGATCTATATGGAAGAGTAAACACCAATACATTTAAGGAAAAACTATTTTTATTCAATACTTTTTTTTTTTTTTTTTTTTGTTTGTAAAAAGCAAAACATTTACAAAAACAAAGTTCACACTGATAATCGCTGTCGTCAATGTTTAACAACAAAGCATGCGAAAGTGTTGTTGTTTTGCTTTTGTGTGTGTGCGGAGAAGAACGAAAAAAATATAAAAGACAAAGTTGTTTGTGTATTTTTCATTGCTAATGCTGCGCGCAGTATTTGTGTATTAAAGAGCACAGCCCTATAGCTAAGCGCATTTACAAAAACAATTGAGTATCAAGCGCATATGGCTGGGCACCCTTGCTTTAAAGCTTTTAGTATGTTGCCGAAATGTGTCGAAAACTAAAATTTTGTTTCTCATGTCTTTTGAGCAAGTTGAAAGACTTCAAATTAAATTTTTTGTGCAAAATAGATTTAAGAAAAACGTAAATTCTGCTAAACTTTACGTCATTACAAGCCATCGTTTATTTGATTACCCAACATTGACCAAGCAAAATACTCGTACATGATAGTTATCAGTCTGACAATGACAATGATAAGCATTTTAATGTTAAAATTAAATGTTTGTTGGTGTCATTCACCACTATTTAATACAACTTGCTTAACCAGTAGAATTACAGTTGCAAAAAAACATGCATTTCACTTTATTGATTTGCAATTTACATATTGTTGACCTTCCTCTTAATCTCTGAATATTTTTACAACCTGTTATTTTATTTAGTGAATTTTGTAAATATTGTTGCCTAAACTGCTAATAACGTATGACATAAAACATAAAAATATCAATGTGTGAATGTTTTCTTTTCAAGCATACCGCTCCTTTATTGCAACATAGTCATATCTCGAAAAAGCTCTCTCCGAGAAAAACGCATTTAAAGTTTTTAGTTTCCATACAAGTCTTAGCAAATATTTTGCGAAAATATCTCCTAAAGGAAACGGTTTAAAAGCAATTTGAATAAATTTTTAGCACAATATAAATAGTTGTATTGTTAACAATTCTGCATTGTTAACTCGGAAAGCTCATTTTTTGAGATATGACTATGTCGTAATAAAGGAGCGAAAAGACGAAATATAAATTAAACATTTGTAATTAAATTATTTTACATAAAAATTTGATCATTTATTTTTAATTAAAAAATTCTTTCAAACAAAATTAAAAGGAAATGTAGTTAAGCAATTGCAATTTCGTTGAAGCCACATAATTCATCGAACAACTTATGCTAGGAGCACAACTGCGACGAACGACGAATTTCGCCCATCGCGATAAATTCGTCGGCAAACATTCGTTGTATAAATTCGTCGTGTGAAGCACAATATCAACGAACATTGTTTGCATTCCGTGCAAAGAAAAAAAAAATTAATATAAATACTAGGTGGCCATATTAGAAGTAAACCTATATAAATCCCATCCGAAAGAGTTATTTTTGAACAAATTATCTCAGGTACTTTATATTTTGAGAACATTTTCATACATATTTTACTACATGGATTAATATAAATTATAAAAACTATTATATCATGAAAAATACTTTTTTTTTTTTTTTTTTTGTAAGAAACCTGGTCACCTGATACTGCTTTGTTCGTCGTTCGCTGACGAAGCAATTAGAAATGAATATATTTCAACTTTCGCTGAGTATGACGAATTTCGACCAACACCATGATTGTGTGCATTTTCATATACACCAATGTGTTTTATTTTTGGCAACGAATATTCGCGACTAAATATTCGTCGTTGGTCGCAGTTCTGTTCCTAGCATTAAGTTTACTATCTTAAGTACGAGCGCGAATTGGTATTTAACCTACCTAGGTAAGAAAAAAACATTTTTTCTTTTCAAAAACCATTTATTTCTCAACATTGTCTTCTTTTAGCTCAATACTCGTACACTTAGTACTCGTAAGACGATATTCCAATTTTTTTATGCCATCTGAATAATACGATTTTGGGAACCCCTTAAAAATACGAGTCAGCTTCGTTAATCACTTCTTCGTTTGAGATGAATCTTTTCCCTGCGAGCCATTTTTTCAAGTTTGGAAACAGGAAAAAGTCACTAGGAGCTAAATCTGGACTATAATGTGGATGATCAAAAAATGCGAAATGTATTTCACGTAATTTTAGTACCGTATCTAATGCTTTGTTAACCGGTGTGTTGTCTTCAATAATCGTTGTCGTTTTTTCCTGAATGAATCAATCAATTAATCCAATAATGCACGATAATACTTTCAAATGATTGTGGAGCCCTTTTCCATATAATCGATGAGCAATATTCCATGTGCATCGCAAAATACAGTGACCATAACCTTGCCAACCGTTTTCATTGTCTTCGCCTTCTTCGTAGCACTTCCACTAACTTCCACCCATTGTTTTGATTGATTTTTGGTTTCGGGTGTGTTTCGATCAACAGTTGTTAATCGACGCCAAAAATCAACAAGATTACGCTTTATCGTGTCCAAAATCCGCTGTGAAGTGTGGCTTGTTGCTCAATGTCGACCAAAAACGAGTTCAACAGAAAAAATTCACGCACCCGACAATATGAAATAAGCCAACTACGTCTGACAATGATCTGACCCGAGATATAGTCTAAGCCGATTTTTCCATGAAAAAAATTTGTTTTGCTTAAAAGCAGTTCTGGTTATAAAAGGAGGGTGTTAAAATACAGAAAATGAAAAATTCCGATATTTGTCCATTTATACCCGAGATATAACCTCAACCGAGTTTTCTGTGAAAATTTTCATGGCAATCTACCTTTTTGGCTTGGCGATTACAAGGCAAATAAATGTTTCCCCCGATATCGGTCCATATACTTACAGTGAAAGGCCAATGTAAGCGGCATGCGGTAACGGGCGGCAATCAGCTGTTCTATTTGCCGCTTGAATTTATTTCATGTAGGCAAATTAACGCGGCTAATTGAAGTAAAAATTTGTGTATTGAAAATTGATGCAAAATAAATAAAAAAATTTTTGTAATTGGCAAAAAAAATTAAGAACGGAAACTAAATTAATAGCGATTTAAAGGAATCTTGTTTAATTGGATTCCGAGTAGGAAGACGATTAGTCCAAAGATTGAACTACTCTTGCTGAGTATTTCGACCATGAGGTTAAAATGTCATAATAAAATATTTGCATTACGAGACAATTTAAGAGATTATTCGTTGGGTAATAAAATATAATTGTGTATGTTTAAAAATTGTGTTTTTCTTTTTTATAAAAATAATATCAGCAACCAAAATTTAATACACTAAAAAAATTTTTTTTTGAAGAGGAGTGTTAAAAATACTTGTTTCTATGAAAACAATTTATATAGCCGCTACGGAAACTGAGGTTGTGCCGGTAATAATACAATTTCACAATTTCTTATGCCACTTCATCCTTTTGGTTTAAATTGAAATTAATTTAAATGATTTACCTTTAATACATATAAATTTTATTAAAAATAGCAGGAAAAAACATTACGAGTAAAAAAACAAAAGTACTCATTACAATTTATAACGAAAAAAATTAAGTTTGGAAATCCAGAAATACACATTCTTTTTTGTCTACTACTCATCACATTTTCGAGCACACTTCCTTTTACTTCTGGTTGATGGTGTACTACTTAAATCTTCCAAAGACTCATAGCTTAATGCGTCCGTCGATTGCGAGCGTTCTTACATTAGAAAGGAAAAAGTTGATTCTTCCGAAATTGAATCTACGACAGGGACACTGGATACTGCTTTATAATTATTGCACATATAAGGATTTAAAAATAAATTTAAGCCCCACGAAGATTCCGGTATAATGCTCTCGCTACTTAATGAACGATTTTTTTTTTAAGCTTTACATGCATGTCCCTTACATAATTTTTCCATCTCGACTGACAAAAAGTTTCTGAAAGAGTGTATACATACAGAAGTATGTATGTAGATATGTAAGTAAATAATATTACACGAATCAATTTTTGATATGGGAGCTTACCGCTAATCATCATTGTAGCACTCATTTCAGCCCAAGCCTTTTCTCTTCTAAATTTGCTTCTGTACACTGGCGGACCCTTTTCATATAAATTTTGTTTTTTTATTTCAAAAATAATTTGTTTGTCATCTATTTTTTTCATTTTTATTTGTTTACTTTTTTGTTTGACAAATTAAAGCGACAAAACAAAAAGTTAAACTGAATTCAACATTTCCTCCCGGCCGCTTTTAACGGCATTGCCAAATGGAATTAAACTCAATAACCTAAAATTTTTGTATGAATATTTTTATAAAAAAACCTATTTTTTTTTAAATGGGTCACATTGTTGCCGGCCGCTGCCGCATGCCACTTACATTGGCCTTTCACTATTATATCCAAGCACATTTAGTTCAAATTTGTAATATATGCTATAGTTTTCGAGACTATTGTGAAGGGTATTTTATATTCGGCCCAGCCGAATATACTACGCTGTTACTTGTTTTTAATATAAAACATTAGCGAATGTTAACGAGACGGCATTGAGAGCCAGGCAGGCTAAAAGAAATCATCCGATGTTGTTTGGATCTCCTTTTTTATTCTTTTGACATAAATAATTTTGAATCTAAACAAATTTTAAGTACCATAAGTGCATTATTATAATTTTTTTTTTTTTGACAATTATTTTTTGTGACATAAAAAGCGATTAGTTTGAATATGTAACTTGAAATTTGCAAATTCTTGGCTCTCATTAAAGCAAACATAACATATGTATTAATATTATAAAGGAGTGTTTCTTTTGTTTATATAATGTATTGATTAAAATGATCTTTTAACATTTCCATTATTAAATGTTGCCCAATTAAATATCATTTTACATGCAATTTTTTAACTCATTTCAATGTTAAAGGCGGTAAGAATATGTCGTATGTACTCGTATGTAGAGTTTTGCAATCATTTCAAATACTTCTGTTAGTATTTATGCTTCCCTTTGAATTGTTTAATTTGTTATTCTTTGAGTGGGAAAAATATGTTCGACTGGTTTATTTATTTATTCTTTGTGATTTATTTTTATCGATATTTATAGTTGCCAACACCAGAAATATGCTGTTGAATTCAAAAAGGCAACGAAACAAATTGTTGCACGCATTTATAATTGAAAAATAATTGAAATAATTTTTTTGAGGTTTGAAAAGGAAAAGAAAAAATCACCTTCTACAAAGTCAAAGGCAACAGAGTTTATTATAGAATTTATAAAATGTTATGGCAGACAACCTTTTTGCCCACAAACTGATTTCAAGTGGTGGAAAAAGATTTGCAAGCGGCAAATGTCTGTTTGAAAAAGTAAACAGAAAATGGCTAAAAGAACTAAAACTTAAATGGGTTTTTCGGATATGTTTCGCTTTAAATGTAAAGTTCATCTTTAATATCATTATATTTATATAAGAACAAACTGTTAACATTTTTAAAAATTATCATTTCCAAAGATTTATGTGTTGTTCATAGAACACAAACGAACACTCGTCTAAACAATTTTATATGGAAATCACTGAAAAAGTCGTACAAATTTTCTAGACGAGTTGCTTCTCCATTTTCTATGAACAGCACGTTACTCGTAGTTTTGGTTCTTCAACACGTATTGGTTAGGGTGATCGAACGATTATTATTCGACCGGTTTTTCCCAGATTTTTTGGAATTATTGAAGCCCGTTATTTTAAATGCCTATTTTTCTAATAAAATAGAATACAAATTTGCTTCATACCTATTAGGTGTACAATTTTGCTTCCTCTGTTTTGCAATAGATGGCTGTAGCGGTAAGTGGTAGTCGAAATAAATAGACCATAGATCTAAACTTAGGTATTTGCAAACATAACGCCATCGAGAGTAGTCGATGTGTATCTGCATCATAAAAGTTATTCTCGATTAAACATATCAGCTTACAAACTAAATTCTCGTCATTTGTGGGAGGTTTTAATTATCTGCTTTAATATCAAAAAAATCTGCCACAAGGCTTATCCAATGCTCTAAAATAACCATGGTAAGCTAGTATTAGAGAAAGAACGTACTGAGAGTAGTTTTGATAGTTTTTTGATTTAGAGCGTAGATTTGTAAACATAACGTCATCGAAATATTAGTCGGTTTGTGTCTGCATCATAAAGTTATTCTCGATTAAATATATCACCTTAAGAGCCGAAGTCTCGTCATTTAGGATAGCTTTTAATTTTCTACTATAATATGAATAAATCTGCAGCTAAAGCTCATCTAATAGTGGCCTCACCTATGGTGAGGCCACTATTAGTAAAAGAACGTGCCTGAGAGTAGTTTCGATGCTTCAAGAACGGTGATTATGCCGTCGAAGACCAGCATGGTGCTGGAAGACAGACAATTTTCGAAGATACAGAATTGGAGTCATTACTTGATCAAGTGTCGTGTCAAACACAAGAAGAATTGGCAGGATCATTGGGAGTGTCACTACCACCCATTCCAAAATGTATGAAAGTCTTATATTTCAGAAACAAAGAAATTAAAAATACGAGTTGAAGCCGAGAGATGTTGAACAACGATTGTTTGCTTGCTAACAACTGCTTGCAAGGCAAAAACGGAAGGGATTTCTTAATTGCACTGTGATTGGGGATGAAAAATATGTTCATTACAATAATTCCAAGTGCAGAAAATCAGGATGATACTCCGGCCGTGCTTCTACGTTTACGGCCACAAATAGAATATTTACAGTTCAAAGGTCATGCACGATCAGTATTTGGTGGAACCAGCTGGGCGTAGTATATTATGAGTGGTTAAAATCGACTGAAGCGATTGCAGACGATCGTTATCGAACGTTTGAGCCCAGCATTGAAAGACAAACGGCCGCATCATAACGAGAGATATGTATTCTCCAGACATTCCTTACTCGCACTATCACTAGTTTCGATCATTGGCACACTTCCCGACTGAGCAGCACTTCTGGTCTTATTAAGAAGTAAAAATTTGGATCGAGTCGTGGATCGCTTCAAAAGATGACCAGTTTTATCAACACGGGACTCGTACGCTGTCCGGAAGATGAGAGAAAGAAGTGGCCAGCGATGGAAATTACTTTGAATCACAAATATATAACCAGTTTTTTACAATAAAGCCAAAGTTGTATATATAATTGTTTTTGTATTGATAAATATGACACGTAGACAGATTTGGTTGAAGAGATTAATAGTGATGGTTATGAGGAAAATTTAGAAAATGAACTATTAAAATTTAATTGAATATAATTACAAGTTAACATTGACCTGAAAAGTTACTGATATTTTAACAGCTGGTTTATCCTCATGGTAAATATCAATGTGAACTTTAAGCATTTGAAAATTCCATGTTTTCTTCTGATAATATTTTAACTTCAATCGTAGAAATGGAAAAATTTTAATGGTGACTTTATCGTTCACGTTAACTATCAATAACTTTATCGTCAGTTTGTAATAATGGCCCCTACTGTACTAAAGGTACTAATTTTGAAAGGAACTTTTGATTTATATTGATTTTTTAATTTTAATTTCATCTCATTCGTAATAATTAACACACCTTATTTTTGAGATTGACATTAAAGAATATCAAAAGAAAAATGTTTTAAGATATGTATATATTTTATCAAATGACGATTTTTCGGACATCACTAGGCGACAAAGAGGATGATGTAATCAGGTTCGTCCCATAGCCATAACTCAAAAGTGTATAAAAAATCCAGAAGAGTAAGTAGTTCAACAGCGACAATTAAAGACAAGAAAAAGAAAGAAAACGGTTACCGAAACCCAGGGTTTTTTTAAATTTCCACTGTTCGAGCTATTCGAAAACCAGTTTTGGAAAAAGTCTAATAATTGATCACCCTAGTAAGCATGCTCTGAATATTTTACCTTTTTCTTTCAATTTCATGAATATATTGTTAAGGTTACGCTTTTGTGAAATTAGATAATTCTTTAAAATGGTTAATGTTACAAATTTTTCATTTCTTTTCATTTTCATTTCTTTAATTATTTGTAACGAGTCCATTCTTTATTGCTACATACAAAACATTTATTTCCTTAAATAATTTTTTAATAATATACTGTTTATTGTTATATGTATTTTAATGAAATACCCGACTTTAAATCTTCCATAGCACTAGTAGTACTGTTAAATAAGATTAAGTCTTGTTGTACTGTAGTGTCCTAAAATTAAATAAATAAAAAATGAAATAAAAGTAATTATTCAATATTCGTATTATTTTGTGATTTTTTTTTCTAAAATTTTCAGCTAAAGATCTTGAATTGTATCTATTTTTTATAAAAAAGGTTTAACAGTATTTTATTTTCGATATTTCGATAACATTTTGTTATCATCCTCAGGAAAATTAAAAATGTTATAAAAAATTATGTTGTCAAAAAATTTCCTAACAATATTAACGAATTGAATTAAAAAATACCATAATTTATATTAAACTTATTCTGCAAACAATATATGCTCTGTTAACGAACATGTTGTACCTCAACCTTAAACAAATTAACATGTCAAATGTTGTTCATAAAATAACATGAAAAAATTTTTACATAATGTAAAAATTTTTTGTATATTTAACGAATTGTGAAATAAGTTTTCATAATTTCATTATTGATGCTTTACGATTTTGTATATTTATGATTTACGTGTATTAATAGTTTAGGTTTTTATATATTTATATTTTACAAGTTTGGCCCTAAGCCTCGTTGTATTGTAGTGAATAAATAAAATTGTATATAATTTTTTTATAATTTTTAACGTGAATCTATTTAATTTTGTTTATTTTAGGTAAGATGCTTGCTTTTATACAAAATGCGTTCGCATATCCATTTTTAATTGGTAAATATTTTATAAATTTTTTCATTATTAAAATTTGAATTATTTTTAAGTATTTTTTTCTACTCATAGAGGTGTAAAACTTTAAGTTGACAACACTTTTTTAACTGGCGGCAATAATAAATTTATTCTGTAAAAATACATGTCTTGATATTGATAGACGTTAACAATATAATTACGGAACTGCAAACAAGAACATATTTAAGGACGAATAAACTATAATTAAATCCATATTAAACTGTTTCTATTAATAATAAATAACGTTATAGAGTATATACTATTGTTGTTGTAACCTCAAACTGCTTTTTCCTTTGCGTGTGAATTGGCTAAAATATAAAAAAATATTTAAGTGCTCATTGTACGGAAAATATATCTTCAAAGAAAAATGTTTTTTTTCCTTCAATATCAATCCGCCCTCGTAAATACTGTTCGCTTTAATAGTATCTGCTTACTAAAACACTATAATAATAATTTAATTTTAGATTGTGAAAACGAAAATTTGTTTATACTATTTTTTTTTTTTTTTTTTACAAAATAAACAGACGCTATTTTACTAGGCGATATATTTAAAAAAAAACCGACCGTATTGAAAGTAAAAAGTAATGAATTCAATAAAAAAAATAAGACGGGCTCAACCGGGATTTGAACCCGGGACCTCTCGCACCCAAAGCGAGAATCATACCCCTAGACCATTGAGCCGCATGCAATGCATTTGCCATAAATTTGTTTCGTCAAGTTTGATATCGGAAGCAGCTGCAGGCATCATGCATGATGTAAATAAAATTTTTATTTCAATACAAAAGAAAATATTAAGTTATACATACATATGTATATGTAACTAAAGTCACCTTTACGTGGTAATACAAATATTTAGAGCTTTCAAAAATTTGTGTCGGATAAAGGAAAAATCCAGTTGCAAAATTTGACAAGCGGTCGAAAAATCTTCATTTTTTAAACCATTTCAGCAAACTCTGTATTCTCATCACATCACAGTAGTATTTTTAAATTTGCATTGGCAGCACTTCGAGTATTTATTGAAAGTGGTACAACATTTACAAACCCAAACAAATGCAGTTCAAGAATATTACATGTTCTTTTTGTAAATGTTGTTATTATACTTTCATAATAATACTTTGATTTTACATATACTACAAATGTAAATATGCAAAATACAACACATTTTTGTTAACTTCTTTTTTTAAGTATGTAGAGAGTTTCGTAATATTTCGCTCCCACAAAGTCTAAATTTCCACGTGTCTTAATTTCCACTTGATTTTAAACTAATTTATTAACTCATTAATCATTTAATATTGAAATATAATTAAATACCTACATATGTATATATATTTGTTATTATTTCCACGTGAAATTTTTTAATATCTGCGGATGCATATCATATCATATTATCATTTAAAATTAGTACCAAATAAAAAACAGTGGCAATTATTGGCATCACTACCATGTAAAATTATACAAAAATAAATAACGGAGGCACCGTCTCATCCGTTCAACACATTTTCATCAAATTTTTTTTTTATGCTCCTTCATTTAACCAATTGTGGAAAACATTGTGTTTGAATTGAATTTTCGTTTCAAATTTTTCAGCAAAATCAATTTTAAAATCATCATTCAGTATGCTACTTTCAAAATCGTCAACATGGTTGTAAATTATTAAATCTGGCAGCCGAGATTTCAGTTAATGTTAAATAAAAGGTGACGCAAATACACAGCAAAAGAATTTGTCGAGAGTGTTCTTTTTACAAGTTGATTTTGTGACGATGTCATGTATGTATTATTAAGAAAACGATTAGAAACGTAAGTAGAAAATACTTAACATGTTTCTCTTACTAAAGCTTTGAACACATAAGCTGATAAGGCGGCAGCGTTTATACTCGTGTGTTTAAAGCTATAGACAGACTTCACAACAGCAAATGCCGCAACCGGTAATTGTAGTTGTGTAGGCGACTACTGAAATATTTTGAACACGGCAGCAACATAAACTCATTTGAATAAAACTATACGTCAGTGTGGTCATGTTAGAAACTTTAGCTTTACGAAATTCAGTAGATTTACAGAACGAGTTCTGTTTATTATATCAATCTTTTATGAAAAAAGTTCTCTATATAAAAAAGCCTTAACATCTAAAAAGAGCAACTTAATTAAAAAAGCTTTTGTTTGCTACGCTTAATTCAGGTTAGGCGGGTCTTAAAAGTGTAAAATATTATTGGACATATCTTCTGATCTATAATGAGAACAATATTAAAGAATTGAAAATGTATATCGAATTTTTCGAGAAAGAAAAATTTATATAAATTATAAAATTTTTCGTCAAAGATATGCAATTAAAACTACTCATAAATGAAGTAAATAGTATATATCTAAAGGAAGAAATAAGCTATGCAAGTCTTTCGGCAAGTACGCGCTTTGCGTTTGCACATAAACGATACAAATACAAACACAAATTAATAATTTTTTTTTTTTTGTTTTTAATGAGAGTACACGGCGATTATGTTATGGGAATTTGCTCGCCATATGAAGTTTACAATACATAAGTCATTTTATAATTTGTTTTAGCCCCTATTTCTTGAGATTCTGGTTCTATAATCTTTGGTTTTTTTAATTTCTGCACAGATGGTAAACTTATATACAATATTAAAAATTCTAACAAGAAAACTTTTTCATGATACATTTTTGTTTGCTTCTTCCTCCACTACTTCACTCTGCAAAAATTTCTTTGAAACGAAAAAATATTCAAGATGTTTGCACAAAAACCGTGCAAACATGCCTCAAATATTTGTGCAAACAAGCAAACACCCCGTTTAACAACGCTAAATGTTAGTACAAACGTACAAACATTTTGGCATGTTTGGTAAGCTGTTTGTGTAGTTTAATTGGTCCTTAATTAGCTCTTTTATAAAATTAGGAATTCTTATTTTGAGGATAGCTATGTAGCACATATTTAACAGTAGAACAATTAAACTTATTAATTTATTTAAAACGGTATTTAAATTTTGTTCTTTTATTATGTTATATTAGAAAATAAAATATTTCCGAGAGCTAAATTCTTTTATTATATGTTTTTTTTTATACACTGGTCGCACTGTTTTTATTTTGTAGTCAACAAAAATAAAAATTAGTTTAATTCGAGTGCGGTAAAAAAAAATCAGCATGGACAACAACCTGCAATTGTGTTGTATTGCTGTTGTCTAAATAAACGTTATTTGATGTTTGACACATTGAAGTAGGTTGTTTGCTGGCGTGTTGTGTTGAATGCTTAAGTGCAAGTAACAACATTTTTTTTTGTGGTCGTTTCTTTTACTCTTAAAAAAATACACAAGATACGAATGTGATTGGATACATTTTTGATGTATCAAGATTTCGCAAACGAACGACATGTGTAAATACCACCGCATCAATTTTTAAGAGTGTTTAAAATACTCGGATGTGAAAATGATTGGGTAAACAACCGGTGTACTTACGGTTGCGGTCCACCGATGCAGATCTCTGTTTCTAACGCGAATAGAAGGGTGCACTGTATATGCAACAAGTAAAAAATTTTCTTTTTCATGTAAACATATTAGTTTTAATTAACTTTGATGAAACAAAAATAATATTTTTTAATTAGGCTATAAGCAGTTAATCAAAAAGAAAAACTTTTAAAGCAACATGCTCACAGTTTAATATGTAACATGTAAATAAAAAAAGGGTCAAAAAATTAAAGCGGGCTCAACCGGGATTTGAACCCGGGACCTCTCGCACCCAAAGCGAGAATCATACCCCTAGACCATTGAGCCTCATATCAAACGATAAACAAATGCACGCACTTTAGTTAATGGTATTTGTTTTAACTTGACAGTTTGCCATAAACCAGACAATTTATTTTTAACCATCATATTTATATTTAAGCCAAAAAACAACAACCAAATGCTTTTTGGTTTAAATTGAAAGAAATGTATGACAGTAGTTATTTATGTTTCAATTAATTTTTTGTACTGTTCTAAACCGAATATTTGAATTTTGCGAAATAATATGTATTGTAATTTTAAAGAAATTTTTGTAGGTATAAACGCACATATATTTGAATACACTTATATATTCTTAACTCTTGATGCTTTGCTTTGACCTTTATTTAATTCAATATTTACAATAAATTTCTTCAGCTCGAGATATATATATATATATATATATATATATATATATATATATATATATATATATATATATATATATATATATATATATATATATATATATATATATATATATATATATATATATATATATATATATATATATATATATATATATATATATATATATATATATATTATATAATATAAATTTAAATTCAATAAAATATTTCATTGAATTTATAACACGCCAACAAATTTTCTTGAAGAAGTCTTCCAAAGAAAGAGGAAATACATTAAAAATTAAAACTAAAAAAACAAAAGAGACCTTGAGCAGAAGAAATTTATTTCAAATCTTATATATTCTTTTACTTACGATTGTACGAATATTTACATATTTTAATTAACCTGTTTTCCTACCTTTTTATATCACCAAATTAATTACTTATGGTAGGACATTTGGAAAGCTTGCAAATGTCAAGGCCGGAGTTGGCGGGAAAATTGGCATTTAAAAGTCATCAGCCTTGCAGTAAAGTACTACCTATAATTAAAAAACATACTTATTCTATACTTGAGGAAAAATTGAAAATTAATTCTATTATTTCAAAAAATATATATAAGCCCCTACTATTTTTTTAATTCCTTCACTCCGAGAGAATTACAATAACCTTTTCTGGGAGTTTCCTCCCTATCTTATGCAACCATAAACCAAACCTAACGAAGTGATCTACTTTCTCCGTTATTTCAAAGCCATTTGAATTAGCATCATGTTCACTCATCTCTTTACCCATTTTTATACCCTTCATAAAAATGTTAAGGGTATATAAAAGTTTGTGCTTCCGCTTGCAATTTCCTTAATTTTCATAAAGTATATATGTTTGTATATTCTGAATCAGTATAGATAGAAAAGTCGATCAAGCAATATCCGTGCAAATTTTATTGCAAATGTCGCCTATTTTTTAATGAAAATGTGACCTACCACTAAAATGAAAATTTCCAATATCGGTCAATATATGTATATTCGATACCACTTCGCCTCTAAGTACTCCAAATCCCCTAACCAGGACTCATCTTTCTCCTCTGACTTAAAAAACAAAGTCACACATTTATTTACACACTCGCTATTTCAGTAACTAACAACTTCCATCGACATTGCAATACGTGTGAGTGCAAGTGGCCCTTGGGTTAAAAAATATAATATCTGTGGTGTGTTATTATAACAACTTTAGTCAAATTTTTAAAATTGAAAAAATGGTATATAATATGATTAATTTATTATATTCGTTTACAAAATGTTCATTTATTAAAATATTTTTTCGTATTACTGTCAAAATTTTGTTGTAATTTTGGTTTATTTTCATTTGTTCGTAAAGATAGTTTTTTACTGAAATTTCTCCTAAAAACTTTTTTAGTTTTATCTCGACTTAAGATGTTATGATATAATGCCACATCAGGTATATGCAAGAGCAATAAATACAACACTACAAAAAATAAATCTTTTTCAGATGTCAAGGGAAAAATAAAAAAAAATTTACAAGATCATAGAGCTTGGAAAGGTGAAAATGGCCAGCCAGATTTGGGAGGATTCTGGATGATAGCTGGCGCTAAGATAATTTAAAAAATGGTTTTAACAATTTTTTTCCAATTCTGTTTTAATTATTCTGAAACAGATTAAAAGTAAAAAAAAAAGTTTATCAGCTGCGCTGTCAATTTTACCTGTTATGAATTCGCCTTGATACAAACTAAACATAGTGTACTGAAACAAAATGTTTCCGCAAAATAAAAAAATTAAAACAAAAAATATTTAAGGTATATTTAAACTTAACTTTCTTTTGATTAATAAAAACAAATGAAGCTTTCAAGGCGAATTCATAACAGGTGAAATTGACAGCACAGCTGATAACTTTTTTTTTAGTTTTTATCTGTTTCAGATGTCAATGGCATAATTAAAACAAAATTGGGGGAAAAAATTAAAAAAAAAATTTTTAATTATGTATTCTATCTTGAGCGCCAAATATCACGCAGAACCCTCCGCAATCTGGCTGGCCATTTTCACCTTTTCAAGCTCTATGATCTGAGACACTAAGTTTCACGAGAAAATTAAAAGTTTCACATAATAATTAAGTTTTTCTTTTCTTGTAAATTTTTTTTATGGAAATCTGAAAAAAAAAATCAAAACAATATTTTAATTTATGTATTCCATCTTGAGGGCCAGTTATCATTCTGAATCCTTCCCAATCTTGCTGGCCATTTGCACCTTTCCAAGCTCTATGATCTATGACTTTAATTTTCACGAAATAACTAAAAGTTTCATCAAATAATTAAATGTTTGTTTTTTATTGTAAATTTTTTAACATATTATTTTTTAATTCCTTTTTTGTATTTATATTTTTCTCTTGACATTTGAAAAAGATTTATTTTTTGTAGTGTTGTATTTATTGCTCTTGCAATAAATTCGCCTTGGAAGCTTTTTAAATGAAATAAAAATAACAAGTAAGAGTGTAGTAGATTCGGCCCAGCCGAATCTAAAATACCCTTCACGATAGTCACGAATATGTATAGTATATTAAAAATGTGACCTAAATATGCTCGGTTATATATGAACCGATATCGGATTTTTCTATTTTCTGTATTTTAGTAACCTTCTTTTATAACGAGAATTGCTTTCCAGCAAAAAAAAAAAAAATTTTTAATGGAAAAATCGGTTCAGGCTATATCTCGGGTATATATGGACCGATATCGAAAATTTTAATTTTCCATATTTATATAACCTTATATCATTACCAGAACTGCTTTTGAGCACAACAAATTGTTTAAGTTCGCTTACGCGATATTTTCATGAAAAACCCGATTTAGGCTATATCTCGGGTATATATAGACCGATATCAGAAATTTTAATTTTCTCTATTTTCGTAACCTTCTTTTATAACAAGAACTGCTTTTCAGTAGAAAAAAATTTTATTGGAAAAATCGGTTCAGACTATATCTCGAGTATATATGGACCGATATCGGATTTTTTCTTTTTCCATATTTATATAACCTTATTTCATTACCAGAACTGCTTTTGAGCACAAAAAAGTTGTTTACTCGGCATTTTCATCAAAAAACCTGTTAAGCTATATATCGGGTATATATGAACCGATATCGGAAATTTTCATTTTCCATATTTATATAACCTTATTTTATTACCAGAACTGCTTTAAGGTGAAAAAAGTTGTTTAAGTTCGCTTACGCGGCATTTTCATGAAAACCACGGTTAAGGCTATATCTCTGGTATATATGGACCGATATCGGAAATTTTCGTTTTCCATATTTATATAACCTCATCTTATTACCAGAACTGTTTTAAGCAAAAAAAAGTTGTTTAAGTTCGCTTACGCGACATTTTCATGAAAAACCCGGTTTGCGCTATATCTCGGGTATATATGGACCGATATCGGAAATTTTCATTTTTCATACCTATATAACCTTATTTCATTACCAGAACTGCTTTAAGGTGAAAAAAGTTGTTTAAGTTCGCTTACGCGACATTTTCATGAAAAACCCGGTTTGGGCTATATCTCGGGTATATATGGACCGATATCGGAAATTTTCATTTTCCATATTTATATAACTTTATTTAATTACCAGAACTGCTTTAAGGCGAAAAAATTGTTTAAGTTCGCTTACGCGGCATTTTCATGAAAACCCCGGCTTAGGCTATATCTCGGGTATATATGGACCGATATCGGAAAATTTTATCTTCCATATTTATATAAACTGATCTTATTACCAGAACTGTTTTTAATCAAAAAAAAGTTGTTAAAGTTCGCTTACGCGACATTTTCATGAAAAACCCGGTTTGGGCTATATCTCGGGTATATATAGACAGATATCGAAAATTTTCATTTTCCATACTTATACAACCTTATTTTATTACCAAAACTACTTGTAAGCAAAAAAAGGTGTTTAAGTTCGCTTACGCGGCAATTTCATGAAAACCCCGTTCCAGGCTATATCTGCGGTATATATGAACCGATATCGAAAATTTTCATTTTTCATATTTATATAACCTTATTTTGTTACCAGAACTGCTTTTAAGCAAAAAAAGTTGTTTAATTTCGCTGACGCGGCATTTTCATGAAAAACCCGTTCTAGGCTATATCTCGGGTATATATGGACCGATATCGAAAATTTTCATTTTTCATATATATGTAACCTAATTTCATTACCAGAACTGCTTTTGAGCACAAAAAAGTTGTTTAAGTTCGCTTACGCGGCATTTTCATGAAAAACCTGGTTTGGGCTATATCTCGGGTATATATGGACCGATATCGAAAATTTTCATTTTTCATATTTATATGACCCTATTTCATTACCAGAACTGCTTTTGAGCACAAAAAAGTTGTTTAAGTTCGCTTACGCGACATTTTCATGAAAACCCCGATTTGGGCTATATCTCGGGTATATATGGACCGATATCGAACATTTTCATTTTTCATATACAGTGCTGTTCCTACGCTAAGCAACTCACACTGTATTTTAGAAAAATGTTACTTTTCTCTCAAATAAGAAGACCTTAAGAACTCATTATAATACTTATTTATGACTTGTATGATAGCAAAAAAAAATGTATAAAAAAATAACAACAAAAACCTTTTTGGATATTTCAATAACAAACAAAAACAAAACTAACTCTATGAGAGGCTGTGCCTATGCTAAGCAACAAATTTTCTTATTCTCTTTCCCTTAAATATAACGGTTCTTTTGCGATGCATTTGAGTTCATTAATTGCAAATTACTTAAATCAATGCAGTTTAGTCCTACTAAGACTTTCTTCGTCTTTAAACTATAAATTTTCAACATGAAGCGCGTTCAATACGCGTATTTTCGTATTACTGTCAAAATTTTGTTGTAATTTTGGTTTATTTTCATTTGTTCGTAAAGATAGTTTTTTACTGAAATTTCTCCTAAAAACTTTTTTAGTTTTATCTCGACTTAAGATGTTATGATATAATGCCACATCAGGTATATGCAAGAGCAATAAATACAACACTACAAAAAATAAATCTTTTTCAGATGTCAAGGGAAAAATAAAAAAAAATTTACAAGATCATAGAGCTTGGAAAGGTGAAAATGGCCAGCCAGATTTGGGAGGATTCTGGATGATAGCTGGCGCTAAGATAATTTAAAAAATGGTTTTAACAATTTT
Organism: Thecocarcelia acutangulata; assembly: GCA_914767995.1. Taxonomy (NCBI): domain Eukaryota; kingdom Metazoa; phylum Arthropoda; class Insecta; order Diptera; family Tachinidae; genus Thecocarcelia; species Thecocarcelia acutangulata. The sequence goes on along the minus strand of OU612094.1, from coordinate 139,822,173 downwards.
TTTCCAATTCTGTTTTAATTATTCTGAAACAGATTAAAAGTAAAAAAAAAAGTTTATCAGCTGCGCTGTCAATTTTACCTGTTATGAATTCGCCTTGATACAAACTAAACATAGTGTACTGAAACAAAATGTTTCCGCAAAATAAAAAAATTAAAACAAAAAATATTTAAGGTATATTTAAACTTAACTTTCTTTTGATTAATAAAAACAAATGAAGCTTTCAAGGCGAATTCATAACAGGTGAAATTGACAGCACAGCTGATAACTTTTTTTTTAGTTTTTATCTGTTTCAGATGTCAATGGCATAATTAAAACAAAATTGGGGGAAAAAATTAAAAAAAAAATTTTTAATTATGTATTCTATCTTGAGCGCCAAATATCACGCAGAACCCTCCGCAATCTGGCTGGCCATTTTCACCTTTTCAAGCTCTATGATCTGAGACACTAAGTTTCACGAGAAAATTAAAAGTTTCACATAATAATTAAGTTTTTCTTTTCTTGTAAATTTTTTTTATGGAAATCTGAAAAAAAAAAATCAAAACAATATTTTAATTTATGTATTCCATCTTGAGGGCCAGTTATCATTCTGAATCCTTCCCAATCTTGCTGGCCATTTGCACCTTTCCAAGCTCTATGATCTATGACTTTAATTTTCACGAAATAACTAAAAGTTTCATCAAATAATTAAATGTTTGTTTTTTATTGTAAATTTTTTAACATATTATTTTTTAATTCCTTTTTTGTATTTATATTTTTCTCTTGACATTTGAAAAAGATTTATTTTTTGTAGTGTTGTATTTATTGCTCTTGCAATAAATTCGCCTTGGAAGCTTTTTAAATGAAATAAAAATAACAAGTAAGAGTGTAGTAGATTCGGCCCAGCCGAATCTAAAATACCCTTCACGATAGTCACGAATATGTATAGTATATTAAAAATGTGACCTAAATATGCTCGGTTATATATGAACCGATATCGGATTTTTCTATTTTCTGTATTTTAGTAACCTTCTTTTATAACGAGAATTGCTTTCCAGCAAAAAAAAAAAAAATTTTTAATGGAAAAATCGGTTCAGGCTATATCTCGGGTATATATGGACCGATATCGAAAATTTTAATTTTCCATATTTATATAACCTTATATCATTACCAGAACTGCTTTTGAGCACAACAAATTGTTTAAGTTCGCTTACGCGATATTTTCATGAAAAACCCGATTTAGGCTATATCTCGGGTATATATAGACCGATATCAGAAATTTTAATTTTCTCTATTTTCGTAACCTTCTTTTATAACAAGAACTGCTTTTCAGTAGAAAAAAATTTTATTGGAAAAATCGGTTCAGACTATATCTCGAGTATATATGGACCGATATCGGATTTTTTCTTTTTCCATATTTATATAACCTTATTTCATTACCAGAACTGCTTTTGAGCACAAAAAAGTTGTTTACTCGGCATTTTCATCAAAAAACCTGTTAAGCTATATATCGGGTATATATGAACCGATATCGGAAATTTTCATTTTCCATATTTATATAACCTTATTTTATTACCAGAACTGCTTTAAGGTGAAAAAAGTTGTTTAAGTTCGCTTACGCGGCATTTTCATGAAAACCACGGTTAAGGCTATATCTCTGGTATATATGGACCGATATCGGAAATTTTCGTTTTCCATATTTATATAACCTCATCTTATTACCAGAACTGTTTTAAGCAAAAAAAAGTTGTTTAAGTTCGCTTACGCGACATTTTCATGAAAAACCCGGTTTGCGCTATATCTCGGGTATATATGGACCGATATCGGAAATTTTCATTTTTCATACCTATATAACCTTATTTCATTACCAGAACTGCTTTAAGGTGAAAAAAGTTGTTTAAGTTCGCTTACGCGACATTTTCATGAAAAACCCGGTTTGGGCTATATCTCGGGTATATATGGACCGATATCGGAAATTTTCATTTTCCATATTTATATAACCTTATTTCATTACCAGAACTGCTTTTGAGCACAAAAAAGTTGTTTACTCGGCATTTTCATCAAAAAACCTGTTAAGCTATATATCGGGTATATATGAACCGATATCGGAAATTTTCATTTTCCATATTTATATAACCTTATTTTATTACCAGAACTGCTTTAAGGTGAAAAAAGTTGTTTAAGTTCGCTTACGCGGCATTTTCATGAAAACCACGGTTAAGGCTATATCTCTGGTATATATGGACCGATATCGGAAATTTTCGTTTTCCATATTTATATAACCTCATCTTATTACCAGAACTGTTTTAAGCAAAAAAAAGTTGTTTAAGTTCGCTTACGCGACATTTTCATGAAAAACCCGGTTTGCGCTATATCTCGGGTATATATGGACCGATATCGGAAATTTTCATTTTTCATACCTATATAACCTTATTTCATTACCAGAACTGCTTTAAGGTGAAAAAAGTTGTTTAAGTTCGCTTACGCGACATTTTCATGAAAAACCCGGTTTGGGCTATATCTCGGGTATATATGGACCGATATCGGAAATTTTCATTTTCCATATTTATATAACCTTATTTAATTACCAGAACTGCTTTAAGGCGAAAAAATTGTTTAAGTTCGCTTACGCGGCATTTTCATGAAAACCCCGGCTTAGGCTATATCTCGGGTATATATGGACCGATATCGGAAAATTTTATCTTCCATATTTATATAAACTGATCTTATTACCAGAACTGTTTTTAATCAAAAAAAAGTTGTTAAAGTTCGCTTACGCGACATTTTCATGAAAAACCCGGTTTGGGCTATATCTCGGGTATATATAGACAGATATCGAAAATTTTCATTTTCCATACTTATACAACCTTATTTTATTACCAAAACTACTTGTAAGCAAAAAAAGGTGTTTAAGTTCGCTTACGCGGCAATTTCATGAAAACCCCGTTCCAGGCTATATCTGCGGTATATATGAACCGATATCGAAAATTTTCATTTTTCATATTTATATAACCTTATTTTGTTACCAGAACTGCTTTTAAGCAAAAAAAGTTGTTTAATTTCGCTGACGCGGCATTTTCATGAAAAACCCGTTCTAGGCTATATCTCGGGTATATATGGACCGATATCGAAAATTTTCATTTTTCATATATATGTAACCTAATTTCATTACCAGAACTGCTTTTGAGCACAAAAAAGTTGTTTAAGTTCGCTTACGCGGCATTTTCATGAAAAACCTGGTTTGGGCTATATCTCGGGTATATATGGACCGATATCGAAAATTTTCATTTTTCATATTTATATGACCCTATTTCATTACCAGAACTGCTTTTGAGCACAAAAAAGTTGTTTAAGTTCGCTTACGCGACATTTTCAGGAAAAACCCGGTCTAGGCTATATCTGGGGTATATATGGACCGATATCGGAAATTTTCATTTTCCATATTTATGTAACCTAATTTCATTACCAGAACTGCTTTTGAGCACAAAAAAATTGTTTAAGTTCGGTTACGCGACATTTTCATGAAAACCCCGGTCTAGGCTATATCTCGGGTATATATGGACCGATATCGAAAATGTTCATTTTTCTCTATTTTCGTAACCTTCTTTTATAACAAGAACTGCTTTTCAGTAGAAAAAAATTTTATTGGAAAAATCGGTTCAGACTATATCTCGAGTATATATGGACCGATATCGGATTTTTTCTTTTTCCATATTTATATAACCTTATTTCATTACCAGAACTGCTTTTGAGCACAAAAAAGTTGTTTACTCGGCATTTTCATCAAAAAACCTGTTAAGCTATATATCGGGTATATATGAACCGATATCGGAAATTTTCATTTTCCATATTTATATAACCTTATTTTATTACCAGAACTGCTTTAAGGTGAAAAAAGTTGTTTAAGTTCGCTTACGCGGCATTTTCATGAAAACCACGGTTAAGGCTATATCTCTGGTATATATGGACCGATATCGGAAATTTTCGTTTTCCATATTTATATAACCTCATCTTATTACCAGAACTGTTTTAAGCAAAAAAAAGTTGTTTAAGTTCGCTTACGCGACATTTTCATGAAAAACCCGGTTTGCGCTATATCTCGGGTATATATGGACCGATATCGGAAATTTTCATTTTTCATACCTATATAACCTTATTTCATTACCAGAACTGCTTTAAGGTGAAAAAAGTTGTTTAAGTTCGCTTACGCGACATTTTCATGAAAAACCCGGTTTGGGCTATATCTCGGGTATATATGGACCGATATCGGAAATTTTCATTTTCCATATTTATATAACCTTATTTAATTACCAGAACTGCTTTAAGGCGAAAAAATTGTTTAAGTTCGCTTACGCGGCATTTTCATGAAAACCCCGGCTTAGGCTATATCTCGGGTATATATGGACCGATATCGGAAAATTTTATCTTCCATATTTATATAAACTGATCTTATTACCAGAACTGTTTTTAATCAAAAAAAAGTTGTTAAAGTTCGCTTACGCGACATTTTCATGAAAAACCCGGTTTGGGCTATATCTCGGGTATATATAGACAGATATCGAAAATTTTCATTTTCCATACTTATACAACCTTATTTTATTACCAAAACTACTTGTAAGCAAAAAAAGGTGTTTAAGTTCGCTTACGCGGCAATTTCATGAAAACCCCGTTCCAGGCTATATCTGCGGTATATATGAACCGATATCGAAAATTTTCATTTTTCATATTTATATAACCTTATTTTGTTACCAGAACTGCTTTTAAGCAAAAAAAGTTGTTTAATTTCGCTGACGCGGCATTTTCATGAAAAACCCGTTCTAGGCTATATCTCGGGTATATATGGACCGATATCGAAAATTTTCATTTTTCATATATATGTAACCTAATTTCATTACCAGAACTGCTTTTGAGCACAAAAAAGTTGTTTAAGTTCGCTTACGCGGCATTTTCATGAAAAACCTGGTTTGGGCTATATCTCGGGTATATATGGACCGATATCGAAAATTTTCATTTTTCATATTTATATGACCCTATTTCATTACCAGAACTGCTTTTGAGCACAAAAAAGTTGTTTAAGTTCGCTTACGCGACATTTTCATGAAAACCCCGATTTGGGCTATATCTCGGGTATATATGGACCGATATCGAACATTTTCATTTTTCATATACAGTGCTGTTCCTACGCTAAGCAACTCACACTGTATTTTAGAAAAATGTTACTTTTCTCTCAAATAAGAAGACCTTAAGAACTCATTATAATACTTATTTATGACTTGTATGATAGCAAAAAAAAATGTATAAAAAAATAACAACAAAAACCTTTTTGGATATTTCAATAACAAACAAAAACAAAACTAACTCTATGAGAGGCTGTGCCTATGCTAAGCAACAAATTTTCTTATTCTCTTTCCCTTAAATATAACGGTTCTTTTGCGATGCATTTGAGTTCATTAATTGCAAATTACTTAAATCAATGCAGTTTAGTCCTACTAAGACTTTCTTCGTCTTTAAACTATAAATTTTCAACATGAAGCGCGTTCAATACGATAATAGCTTCAAATCTTCCGTTATATCATTGTGGAAGGCAGGGCAAAGTCAAATTGATATAGCTAATAATTTAAAAATTAACAAATCAATGGTTTCACGTTGGATTCAAAATTATAAAACGATAGGCACTGTCGTAAAACCCAATACAGGCGCACCTCCACGTAAAATTTCCGACCGTGACGACAGACAAATTAAAATATTAATAAAAAAAAAACCATTTATAACTTCAAAAGAGGTAATGAAATCACTTAATTTGAATGTGGATTCCAGCACAGTCAGAAAACATATCATCAAGCTGGGCTTAAAAAGTTATAGGGCTGTCAAAAATCCAATGCTGACAAAAAAACACATGAAAAAACGGTAAGTGAATTTTAATTTACTTTAACAACAAATTCTACAGGACTTTTGTAATTTTTAGTCTTGAATTTGCAAAGCAACACATTAATTGGACTATCACAAAGTGGAACAGTGTGCTCTTTAGCGATGAAGTCAAAGTAAACCTCTTCAATTCAGACGGCATATGCACTGTGCGGCATATGAAAGGAAATCGGCTCGATCCACGCTATTGTAAGCAAACAATGAAACATGGAGGGGGAAACATTATGGTGTGGGCATGTTTCTCTGGCAAACGCCTTGGTCCTGTGCACAAAATAAACGATAAAATGGATCGATTCGTGTATAAGGACATCTTAGAAACGAAAATGCTCCCATATGCAGAATGGAATATGCCACTTCGATGGGTGTTTCAACATGATAACGACCCGAAACACACATCGAAGTTGGTCAAGGAATGGTTTCAGACGAAAAGGATTCAAGTGCTTGATTGGCCGGCACAATCACCCGACTTGAATCCTATCGAAAATTTGTTCGCCATTGTGAAACGACGCCTCGGATCGAGTCGATTTACAAATAAAGAAAATTTGTTAAACGGTTTTCAAAATGAATGGAAAAACATCCCCAAAAGCACATTGCAAAATTTAATTGCCTCAATGCCCAAGAGATGTGCTGCAGTCATAAAAAACAAAGGGTCATATACGAAATATTAATAAGTTGCTTAGCGTAGGCACAGCCTCTCATAGAGTTAGTTTTGTTTTTGTTCGTTATTGAAATATCAAAAAAGGTTTTTGTTGTTATTTTTTTATAAACTGTTTTGTTATCATATAAGTGATAAATATATATTAAAATGAGTTCGTAAGGTCTTCTTATTTGAGAGAAAAATAACATTTTTGTAAAAGACAGTGTGAGTTGCTTAGCGTAGGAACAGCACTGTATATATGACCCTATTTCATTACCAGAACTGCTTTTGAGCACAAAAAAGTTGTTTAAGTTCGCTTACGCGACATTTTCAGGAAAAACCCGGTCTAGGCTATATCTGGGGTATATATGGACCGATATCGGAAATTTTCATTTTCCATATTTATGTAACCTAATTTCATTACCAGAACTGCTTTTGAGCACAAAAAAATTGTTTAAGTTCGGTTACGCGACATTTTCATGAAAACCCCGGTCTAGGCTATATCTCGGGTATATATGGACCGATATCGAAAATGTTCATTTTTCATATTTATATGACCCTATTTTATTACCAGAACTGCTTTTGAGCACAAAAAAGTTGTTTAAGTTCGCTTACGCGACATTTTCATGAAAAACCCGGATTGGGCTATATCTCGGGTATGTATGGACCGATATCGGAAATTTTCATTTTCCATATTTATGTAACCTAATTTTATTACCAGAACTGCTTTTGAGCAAAAAAAGTTATTTAGCTTCGCCTATGCGACATTTTCATTAAAAATCCGATTTGGGCTATATCTCGGGTATATATGGACCGATATCTGGAAAAAAAATTTTTTGCCTTTTAGTCACCATGCTTAATAAGTGTGTGAAGTTTGAAGCAAAACGAACAACTTTTGTTTTCAAAAATTTTCATACAAAACTGCAAAAAAAAATGGCTTTTTTCGGAATTTTGAATATATCTCAGCTATACGTGGACCGATATTACTGAATTTCAATAGCAAACCCATGAATCGATGGGGTAAAAGAATGGTGAAAGAAAAAAGTTTCTAAGTCTTATGGTTTTCTCAGAAACGGTATTTCAACAGCGGACAGACGGACAGACGGACATCGCTTAATCGACTTTTCCATTAATTCTGATTCAGAATATATATACTTTATAGGGTCGCAAAAAAAAACTGTAGAAATTACAAACGGAATCACAAACTTATATATACCCTTAACATTTTTGTGAAGGGTATAAAAACGGGTTTTTATGCCATCTCCAAAAAAAACGAACATATCCACTTTGCCGACGGAAGGGTCCGCTTATGAGATCTTTCACTGACAAATCCTCTAAATATAACACAAGGTGTTTATTCTTTATAAAATATACACTTTTTCTAAAGCATACTTTAGGGATTTGCTAAAATCATGAAACTGATGTGGCCAGATAAAAAAAATTTCCATTAAAAGGGCCAAATAAACTACGCAAACCTTTTGCCAAGGACACGCTTTCCGTTTGCAGACAAACGACTCAAACGTAATTCAGAAAAACATATATTAATCCTTGTTTGTTTTTTAACGAGATTTAAAAACCGCAAATTAAAAATTGAGTTCTAAATTTCGTGCGAAATTCTGTCAAAATGCATACAAAAGTAAATCGAACGACATATTTGCCAAATAAGTTGGTAAAAGTCGTACAGAGTTTTTTAAATGAAAAACACGCAAAATGTATTTGCAACATGTTTTAAATTAAAATTGTTTCTGGGACTATTTGTTTTTTTCAGCTGCGAAATAACATAAGCAAAGCATCTTTCGCACGAAATAGGTACAGGTATACTTAAAATTAAAAATAAAAAAAATTATTAATAGAACAAATGGACAACATTGAATACATACGTATGTAAATATCAATTTTTTTCTGACGAAATAAGTAATGTTGGTGAAAAATTTTCGCACATTCAACCTCAATACTAGGCTTTAAAGTATGTTCCTTGTTAAAAAAAAAAAGCGGGAAATATTGAGCAACTTTCAATTTCAAATCGGAGCAACTTTCAATTTCAATTCGGAAAAAATGCAATGACTATCTCGCGTTTTAAAAAAGTTTTACGTTTTTATTGTTTTTAAGTACATAACATTTGTTTTACAAATGTATTTTTTTTTTCAACAGTTTCTTGAAAATTCGTCAAGAAATGCAATTTGCTTCGTTTCACAACTTTCTTAATATGTTGCCAGATACATTTCATCTCATCACGAGAAAACACAGCACAATTCTTGCAACATTTTTTCCTGAATTTTTCACGCATATTTTGAAATATTTTTTATCTTTTATGTACAATACATACATATGTATTGTGTATGCATCTGTACACATTTACATTCTCGTACATAAAAGGTGTCTTAGTACACTTATTCAATTTTAACATGAAACATGTACATACATATTTTTTTTGAAAAAGTTGCCAATGTTTTACTAAGTCTTGTCATGGTGGCAAGTTGGCATCAGAATTTCTTAAGATAATTTGTTCTCCAAATTGTAGATGCAATAAATCGATTGCTTTATGTTCATTGTGGCAAATGTTTGCCACGACATCTAGTTCATGCCATAAGAGTTGCGTCTACAACGAATGTCATTGACGGTCACTCCAATATAGGCCTCTTCTTCGAAAAAGTGAAGCCAAATCACGTTGCCCAACCAAAAGCCAAGATATACAATTGCTCATTAAGGGTGCAAGTCAGCGCTGCCAGAATAAAGACTTTAACTTAATTTTGAAGATTTAAAAAAAAGTAAGACTTTAATATCTTTTTCGTAAAATTAAGATTTTTGAGGCTGAGTATTCTAATAAATGTGTGAATTATTTTCAAATATACATCGAAGTTTGACTTCTATCATAAAATGACACTTGAAATACCTACCTACCTACACTTGAATAATTACCTCTTAGATGCGTTAGTACTACTTGGCGTTACTGGCCGGATAAATCGCATTTCAGTTTTACAACTTCTTTTTAATCTAAAAGTAAGTGATAAGCTAGCGGGAAGACGTTTCTACCTGTAACTTTTAACCAGAGATTCTATATTTGAAGTTGCCACATTTTCCCAAGCCACCATACTTTTTACTCAATGAATTACGATCAAAGTGAACTTTAGTTGCCACAATGTTTACTTCCTCACAGTACTTTTTATTTGACTTGTAATAATAAAAAATAATAACGGTCAGTTTATCATTCACTTCAACTAATCACTCTTTTAACTAACGTCAACTTTACCGCTAAGTAGTAATAATGTTCCTTAGTTACAAATATTTTGCACACTACATAGATACATATGCACATTGTTATGTGTCAAATAAACTACGCAAACCGTTTGGCAAACTCAAGCTTCCCGTTTGCACTCAAACCACACAAACATAATTCATACCAACAAAAAATAATAATTTTTTTTTTTCATTATAAATTATTTTTATTGCCATTTCTTTGGCCCTAAGATATTTTTTTCTTGAGATTCTGTTGCTAGAGGCTTTCCTTTTAATATTTACGCAAAGAAGGAGTCATGAGACTGAACCCGGGGCCTAGGACATTCATAACCGAAGTAGTTGCACGGAGTTTCTGCACCTACACACGAGTTAAATTTACACTCATTCCACCTATTGGCCGAATACCGAACTTTGACCAAAATTGTCGACGAGCAATTACGTAAGAATCATTACTCTTAAAAAATTTCTTCACAACGAACGTGCGATACTCACTCGAACACTGCAACATCGTGACTGGCAAATCGGCACATTCCAACGGCGCCACCCTCTGCACGTACCGTTTATTACTTTTTGAAATAAGCGTATATTTTTCTTTTTTTTACTCAATAGATTCATTTACAAATATATTAGCAATAAATTCATAAATATCTATATTTGGCATAACTTTAAGTTGTCAGCCAGATTGGTAAATTAAAAGCTGTTTTATAAACATATTAAAAAGTAAAATTTTAAAAGATCCACCCAAAATCACTTAAAATTAATTTTTTATACTTTAATGAATAACCAAAATAGTTAACAAGACAGCCAAAATTACAGGTCTGGCCGTTGAGGATTTTTACAACTTCTAAAATGTTTAACTGCGTTTTTTTTTTTTTTTTTTTTTTTTTTTTTTTTTTTTTTTTAATTAAAGCCCAAGTGATTTAAAAACAGGACAAATACCAATGAAGTGAAATTGTTTTCAGTTTCATCTAAGTTGCATAACGTCATAATGCCTGTCAAAATTATAATTTTTACAGACGGTTTGTAAAATTTGCTCACAAACGTACGTGTACATTTACGTCTGACATTGTCTATGCTTTTTATTATTATAAAAAATAATTATTTAAAACAATATGTTAATATTAATTCGTTAAAATTTCCTCAAGCCAACTACTTATACCGCCCAAAATCAACCGCCGCTAAATTGTTCGCAAGGCATAGAGGTCTAATGTTTGATGTTTAAACATAACAAAATAGAACACACTCTATTTGAAATTTTGTCAGATGACATTGCTCAAGTTTTTTGCAGACGCAATGTTTTTGACGTAACAGACGACATGTAGGCATTTTACATTGTGAAAAATCACATCTACATTGTTAAAAACATATCATGTGTTATCTACTTAAGCTTAGTGCACACGGCGAGAATGTAGAAGTTTTTATTTGTAGCAAAGAATAATTTAATTTAGAATATAAATCATGAAACTGGGAGTTCCTTGCTTGTGAGACTAATTTGTTACAATCACATAATTTATCCAACTCTACGAGGTCTGATAAATAAATAACCATTTTTTTCAAAAAGTATTTGTTTATTCATCAATAAATTATCTTGTCCCCTTCAATACACTTATGCCACCTTTTTTTCCAATGCTTTTTGGTATCGCCAAAATCTCCTCAATCGTAGGAAAACGCTTTCCTTCCATCGGTGTTTTCAGTTTTGGGAAGAGCAAAAAGTCAGGAGGGGGCCAAGTCCGGTGAATACGGTGGTTGAAACATGATAAAGGTTTTGTTTTTGGTCAAAAACTCACGCACAAGCATCGATGTCCATTATGGGGTTTTCCACAATTCTGTGCGTTTCTGACGAATTGCTTTGCGCAAACGGCGCATAACTTTAAGGTAGTATTCCTTATTGACCGTACGACCTTGTGGCCATTGCAGTCGAAGAAAACAGTGAGCGAAACCTTCACATTTGACCGAACTTGACGTGCTTTTTTCGGTCTTCGCTCTTCTGGACACTGGGATGATTGGGCTTTGGTTTCAATGTCATACCATGATTCGTCAGCAGTTATGACCTTTTTTGAAATCTGAATCGTCGTTGACGATTTATAACAACTCCTGAGCAATTTCCATGCGACGTTGTTTTAACTCAAAATTTAGCAATTTTTGAACAATCTTCGCTGCCGCACGTTTCATACCTAAAACATCTATAAAAATTGCTTGGCATGAGCCGAACGATATGCCAACATCATCAGCAACCGCTCTGATAGTGATTCGACGATTATCCAAAATCATTTTCTTCACTGCTTCAATGTTTTCATCGTTTGTGGACGTGCTCGGCCGACCAGGACGAGCATCGTCATTGACATCTTTTCGGCCTTCCCTAACCCGTTTATACCACAATTGAATTTGTGTTCTGCTTATATTAAACGCGCCAAACGCCACAGTCAACATTTGAAAAGTCCTTGCACATTTAATTTCGTATTTTACACAAACTTAATACAGTTTCTTTGTTTCTTTTTCGAATAGTAAAAAATCGAAGAGCACATCAAAACACGACTAACCGTTTTATCTGTCAAAAACCAACTGACAATCGGAAATGGGTTATATTGCCAACATATATGACTGACATGTGTATTAACATAACAAAAAAAAAATCGAAAATCGAACATATATAACTTTTTTTTCCTTGGACCAGTACTCAGTGGATAAACCCTACATATGTATAATATCTCGAAGTGTCTGTTAAGAGGTTCTACATTATTTTCGGGAGCAAAGTTAATTGTAATACATAGTTTCTTCCAGTCCTCAGCCCAAAATGTGTGTTTTTCAATTATGATTTCAGCAAGTTCGCGGAGTAATCTATTAGAAAGTATGCTCAGAACTTTATTTATGTAGACAAAATACAGTTTTAGAGTGTCAAGATATAGAGTAGGTAAATCCGTTTCTAAACACAGCATATAGTTTGGAGCGTTACGTGGCAACATCAACATTTTTTTACGAAAAAACGTAATTTATCAATTGTATCGTATTTTTTGTATTCCCATATTTGGACACCATAAAACATGCAGCTTTGAAGATTTTCAGCTTATTTATGTTCGATATGTTAGGGTGATTTATATAATCGTATATAAAAATATAAATTTGCCACCAGACACCCTGTACCATTATTTTTTGAAAAAAGGAAATATTTTATTATAAATCAAAAAAGTTTAGCTTACAAAGAAAATAATTCTTATTAATTATACAGCACTTAATGTTAACTAATGTGATACTAATTATAAGAAATTTCCTTTAATTGTAAAAGAAGTTTACATATGTATATGTAGTTAAATTAATCTTTATTTAGCACATATGAAGTAAAATACAATATAAAAAAGAATTAAATTTAAGCAAAATTTTTTTAATTTGCGCACTTTCAAAAAAAATTTAGAATTTCTTAAATATATAGTTATTATACAATTATTATTTAAAAATTATTTACAATTTTTTTTTTTTTTTTTTTTCGTTTAAAAAGTACGTAGATAAACACAATCATAGCGAAGTATTTTCACGAAAGTTCGTTCAATATTAATACTTAATTTGCAGTGAAACCTTAGTACACTATAGTACTTTATATTAAGACTTTGTCAAAAACTCGAATATTACGTTCAAGTGGGATAGTAAAACAAGTAAGGCCGTAAAGGCCTCATTAGTTCTTACTTTCTGTTGCCGTTCTATGACGTTAATTTCTGTAGCAAGTATTTTACAATTACATTTTCCGTTAAAATATTCGGCTGTGTTTTACAGTAGATCAAAAATAAAAGAAACACATTGGAATGATGAATAAAATATGTACATAAATACTACCTTGTGTGAAAAAAACAAAAAAAAAAGGAAAAGACATTAATAATTTAGAAATTTTGATCAAATAGTCCACTTCTTTCCCGCAATCGGCAGAATTTATGACACTTCTCATAAAAATTTTATTTTTTTCTCGCTAAAATAATATTCGTTCGATCATTCATAGCTACATAACCGATAAAAATGTATTAACTTTTAGAAATCTTTAATCGAAACAATTTCTTTTAGCTTTAAACAAAAAATATTATTTGAATAAAAAATTAATGTTTCCATATCTGAAAAAAGTAAAACATACACATATCTGGCCATCACTTAACGTTGAATTCTATTTTCAACAGATTAATTCGCAACAGAACAGAACGAAAAAGTAAAAACAAACCATGCACATATAGTTTAAATTGAACAGAAACAAACCGGCTGATTCAGAACGGAAAAGAACGTACAAACTAATTCTGCCTTAAGACCACATAAATTTCAAAAAAATTTTTTACAATTTAAACAAATTAGCAAACTGAAGTGTTTATCATAAAGTCAACAGCGTGAAACAATACAAAAAAAAAATTATATTTGTCTCTTTTACTTTTTCTCTCCGCGCTTTGTGCTTTCGCTTGAAAACAAAGAATTTTGCAACGTCATGTCTGTCTACTTTTTCATATCTGTTTGATTTGTGATCTGTAGTACCAGTGCAATAGCTGCATTAGATTTCTTTACAAGATTGCAATCATTAGTGTCAAAACTAGCCCTATGATTGTCAAGTACTTGGTGTGAATTTTAGACAAAATTCACCATGTTTTCCCAAACATTTTACTGCGGTTATAGAAAGCTCTTTATTTTCTACTGATATTTTTTACTTCATTTGATGTATGATGGTGTAAAAATGAAATGTTTAAAGTTTTTGACTATCGAAACAAAACTCAGAAAACTCTATGGAAAACTCGAGACTTGAATTTAAATTATAGTGTTTAAAGGAACACTATTAGGTGTACAACATTGCATCCGCCGTTTTGCAATAAATGGCTGTAGTGGTAAGTGGTAGTCGAAATAAATGGATCCTAGATGTCATACAATAAGCTTAGGTATTCGTGTGTCTGCATCATAAAGATATTCTCGATTTAAAATGCCAGATCAACGTTGTCAACTATTTATAGCCAAAACGCGCTGTAAACTTACCCAAAAGGTGCTAAACTATACATATTCACAAGAAAAGTTTTATCTTGCTGGTTATTTTATTACCTGCGTGAAAGCTTATATCGGAGATATTACAGTTTTTAATTTAATATTAATAATATAGCTATTAATTAATTTTGTATTCAAAAACTATCTAACAAACAGCCAAAAAAGTCAATAACAATCTTAAAACTGAAAATCTTTTTTACATTCTTAAAGTTCAGGCATACAAAAGGGGCAGAGATATTTAGTCCTTACTTTTTAAAATACAAAGTAGTGCCAGTTTAGCAATATTTTAGAATATGAGGTGTTAACATATAATCAAACCAAAATTGTAAGCTTTCAAGTCATGCTCATCTTCCGAAATAGCACGGTTTGAATATAAACTTTCGAATTCTTATACATAAATATTTTTACTATTAACATTTGGACTTACATCAGATGAAATACTATAATTTCTACTACATTACGACAACCAACATAGCATTAATGTTTTATCTTCCCTCCTGTGCACACGTTTTTTTTCTGTCGTTTATGTTTTCTATAGAAGTATGTCAATTATTAACTTCTTTTCTTACTATGTACGGAATAAGTAGCAAGCAGGAATAGGTAGGTACCTTCTTGTCTTCCACGTGTTTTTTATTTTTTTATTTATTTTTATATATTTTTTTTGGACATTTTTTTTTTATATTTATGTTTTTTTTATATTTTCTTTTGAATGCAATTCACTACTTTGCAGTGTATCAGGTGTTGGCCTAATTTTTATTAGTCTGAGCAGTATGGAAGGTACACAGGACACTGATCAGTTGTAACGAATTTAGTATGAACACTTGAAATGCTGTGATGTTTGCTTTAGTCTTTCTGTGTTATTATTGTTAGGTGCAAGTCTAACGTCCACAAACACTGCTCCCTCTTTCCTCCTCTTCATAACCTATTTTCCTAGTACCAGTACAATGTACTACATATAAGTAGTAGAATAATAGAATGGCGGTGTAAGAGAAAAGGTTTTCGAACATGCAGAATAGGAGGCATTACTTAATCAAGACTCGTGCCAAACGCAAGAATACTTTCAAAGCGCAGTGCCCAAGCCCTATGCGCTTGGTGCTCAGTTGTTTTTGTAAAAGCACTTAGCTATAGGCTGTGGACTTTAATATACACACACAAGTGCAAAGCAAGAACCCTTTCGTATGCTTTGCTTATTAAATAAAACTAGTTTTTTGCTTAAATGTATTGGTGTTTGCCCTTCCATACAGAACTTTTGGACACCCCGACTTTAAAGCATACATGTATAATGAATCCATAAATGTATAACCAGTTTTTCAACGATAAAACCTCGAATTTCGGGGGAAAAATACGGCGGCAGCAAAGTTGTGCACCTACTCTAATATTTTAGCTAATTTGCTATTAAAGGGCACTTCAGACTATCACACTTTGTATTAAGACTTGTCAAAAAATCAAATAATACGTGCAAGTGTGATAGTGTGAATGTAAAGCGTTATGAAAATGAGAAATAATACGGTAAAAGATTTGACGTCCCATAACACTTCACCATTTTTAGAAATTTGTTTAAACAATAAGATTTTTCTTTACTTTGCAATATATATTTATTCGACCTACTGTTGAATTTTAAGTTGTGTTATTGTTTAGTGGGCTTTTCATTGGATCAGGGTTGCATTTTTTGCAAAAGCAAATAATAAAAATATTAAAACCAGACGTTAAGTCAATTGGCTGTTTATTTTTAAGTCATATTCCTTCTTTTACTTTAGGTGTGATAGTGTGAAAACAAAATGTAATGGTACGTTAGATTTTTTGACAGTCGCAACAAATATCTTTAGATTTTTGTCCCACAAAATCCAATAAAAATCTTAAGACTTGTATGATAGTCTGAAACGCCCTTAAGTAATAATTTTAACGATATTCGCTGTTAATCAGCTACACATCTGTGTACCGTCTCTAAAATTATGTTAAAGAATCATACAATCTTTACTCCAAGAGATGAAGTCGCAGTATCGCACTACAGACTATCAAACTCGTTACGATCAAACACAGTATAAATTTCAATTATATTTTCGTAACTGAACATTGAAGATGTTTTGGCTGGAATGAATGAATTTATTGAAATGTTTGAAAATTTTCTAGAATTATGACAAATAAAAGGTGAAGATTACCATAATTAAAATCTAAGCCAAAATATTTACGAAGAGTGCATAATTTTATCAATAATTTGTTCATTTATCAACTACCAAAGCAGTAATTAATTCACACTTCATCGTTATCATAAACTTCACTGTTCAAGTGTCCGCTGTTATTGCGGTATTTGACAAACTTGGCTTGATCTTTTAATAACAAAACACTCTTTAAAACAGAAAAGTTTATAAAATGAAATGTATAATATACAGCAGCAAGATTGTCTCACTTTCTGCATATAATTTGGTGCATTTTCTACATTATTACTCCGTATTCTTATTGTGCTTTGTAAAATAAAATGTAAAAATTTTGGAACTTAAATCAAATGGTATTCAACCACTGTGCAAAAACTTTTTTGCGCGTTGAATATGATTTGGTACCACCGTTAAAAAGTGCACCGAAAATTGAAAAAAGTGCACCGCGCACCGACTAAGGAATTTTTCGCCTAAAAAAAGCACCAAAAATTGCGCAAAACACACCGAGTTGTAACGCTATTGATAAGTGCTAGATTTAAAATTTTGCACGTGGTGGATTTTAATAAAATTTTATATGAAATTTTTGAATAAAAACTCATTTTATTGATATTTTTTTGGATATGCCCCTTGATTTTTGCCACAATAGTATAAATAAAAACGTATGAACATTTTGTTTTCGTATGCAGTGACAAAACTTTATAATTACGTTCTTAAAATACGCAATTTATTATAATAGGTACTTAAATAACGCTTACGCTTAACGCTCTAATTGTGTTTACATACTACGGATGTGTATAAAATTCAATTGATTTTCAATTAAAAATATCATCTACTAATTCTTTTGTTATAATACGATGTGGTCGGGTGGGATTTACTTTTGGACGTTGATACAAACGGGCATTGATGGCATAAAGGCGAGGAGACAGATCACAGCGCACATTAAACCACCAGTCACAAACAAAAACAGCCTGAGAAAATTGTGTGCCATTCGGACAAAGAAACGATGCCTGGCGCCCATCAATGTCACAATAGTGCCAACCTAAAGAAAAGAAAAGTAAATTGTTTAAAATCTCTTGCATAAAAAAAAATTAAATAACTTTTAAAACATTATTAAGCCCGTAATAAATTCATGAAATGTGTATCCTTATTACGAGTACTACAAGCATTACCGTTTAAATTACTCACCCTGGCATCTGGTCTCCATATCGGCAAAAAATCCTGGATACGGCTGTTCATCACAATAAAAATTTGTATATGGTATGGCTGAGAGTATGGGATAGTCAACACCAGGACGTCCTTAAATGATAGAAAAACATTTATTTATTGTAATATAAAAATATTTTTTAACAAAAAAAAAAAAAAAAAATAGTAATAAACTCAACAGATATTTAAAATTTAAAACCCTCAGCCAATGAAGTTTACTTGCAAGCAAATTTTTGAACTGCAAGTTCCCCACCAGGAATTCATAATTGGTTTTGCTGGCTGATAAAAGAAAAAAAAAACAGTATAATAACAGCAAGAAAAAAATGTTTTAAAAAATGCTCTACTGGACATAAAAAAAAACAAACAGCAACGCACTTGTACAGATACCAGAACCAACCAGAGTAACAACACTCGTACATACTAATAAACCTTGATTTGTTGGTATTGAATGCACAAAAGTGTCAACTGCATTTGCATTGCGTCCAAACTCACGTAATTTTTTACCAACAGCCAGCAAAAAGGAAAATAAGCAGACCCACCAAATTTCTCAAAAAATACCTCAAACAGAACAACAACACACCACTACAAAACAAAATATGAATTGTGAACAAAATATTCTGAATAGTGAAGAACTAAAAGCGAAATTGAAACCTCCTGGTTGAAAAAAAAGAAAGAAAGAAACAAAACCAAATCATGATTGTATGTGCACTTCTGTTCATAAACATGCCCCTTCTACCAAACTCCATGCACCTTTTGAAACCTCAAACTCACATGTTTTGTTGCCGGCTGGCTTTTTATGGTTGGCTCTGCCTACGGCTCGCCGCCTGTTGCCGTCGTCGTCATCGCATAAAGTCTGTTAATAAATGAATTTACGAGTGAATGCACTTCAAATTTAGTCGTAAAAAATTTTTAGCCAAATTTAAATTGTTTTTTTTTTCTGTTTTTTTTTTTATGAAGGCGTTGAAGGATGAATATAGTGAATTAAGGCTATTGGTGTGGTGGAGCGGGGAAGCGGGGCAGGGAAAGCGATAGTAAATGAAAAATGCATTTATTTACTGCAAAAGCTACAAATTAAAAAGAATTGATTTTACGCTTGCTATTGCAATGAGCCAAACTAAATGCAGGCAACGAAAAAATACTGACTGCAGGAAAAAATAGAACTGCGTTAAATTTGCAGTCACAAGAAAAACTGTTTTTTAAATGTTGTTGACATAAACACTAACAAACTTAATAGACTACAACGATATTCAACATAAAAAAGAAGGGAAAAAACCTCTATTAAATTGACAGTTGGAAAATTGTCTTGCGAAAAAATTTATATACGATTTTGATGAACGTTAAAAAATTGTGCAATCTTGAATGAGAATGTCATTTTCAAGTTGAACAAACTTTTTTTTTAACACGCTTTGAAGCAATCTAAGACGCAGACGCTCAAGGCCTGTACTCATAACAAAATGGATCTTTATATTGATGGTACATGGTCGGAAAAATGTAACAATTATTTTAAAATTTCCTGAGTTACATATGTTCGATTTTCGCATTTTTTTTTCAGTTATGTTGGTATACATGTCTGTTACATATGTTGGCAATATCAGCCGTTGTCAGTTTATGTTTGACAGATAAAAAGTTTAGTCGTGTTTTGGTGTGCTTTTCGATTTTTTACAAAATTTTGAGCAAAAAGGACGTCGGAAATCGTCAACGACGATTCAGATTTCCTCAAAAAAGTTATAAATGGTGGCGAATAATGGGTGTCCAGAAGCAATAAGACCGAAAAAAACACGTCAAGTTCGGTCAAATGTGAACGATTTTCCCACTGTTTTATTCGACTGCAATGGCGTGGTGCAACATGAATTCTTGCCACAAGGTCGCATGGTCAATAGGGAATACTACCTTGAAGTTATGCGCCATTTGCGCGAAACAATTCGTCAGAAACACACAGAATTGTGAAAAATAATAATCATGGATTTTGCACCATGATAAAGCATCGATGCTTGTACGTGAGTTTTTGGCCATAACAAAATCGTTATCATGCCTCAATCACCGGACTTGGTCCCCGCTGACGTTTTCCTCCTCCCAAAACTGAAGACACCGATGAAAATAACCGTTTTGCTACGATTGAGGAGATAAAAAAAAATCGAAACAGGAGCTGATAGCGATTCCAAAAAGCGTGTTTCAGAAATGTTTCGAAGATAGGAAAAAACGCTGGCGTAAGTATATTATATCTAAAAGGGACAAGATAGTTATTGATGAATAAATAAATACTTCTTGAAAAAATTTAAAACAACGGTTATTTTTGACCAGCCCTCGTATATGATGGTTTTTATAGAGGTGTAGAACTTTAAAATGGAATAAAATGATTTAAATATGGCTTCTGCCATATGACTGGCTCGAACGTAATCTAATCGTTTTGGCGATGAATAAATAAATACTTTGAAAAAATTTAAAATAACGAATATTTTTTGATCAGACCTCGTAAAATGAGTTGACACATTATTCAAAGTATTGTCTGTCATTTTTCTCATCCTTTTCACTGAAAAAAAAACTCTTGGTTAAGGGTATACTCGTACTATTTTGTTTTGCCGCCATTTTGGTAAACATTTGTCTTGACAGTTCATATTTTACAGGCGTGAAGTAGACACGCGACAAATTTATTGTGGAAAAATATTCCATAAACCAACGTGTTTTAATCGTTAAAACATTTCATCAAAATCAACCATTTATTTTCATGAAAAATTTCATAATGAGTGGCGAGACACGTTTTTATTTGAATAGATGTGTGAATACACAGAATAGACGGTTCTGGGCAATGGAAAACCCTCGAAACTATTCAGCAGTCTCCTTTGCATCCATTAAAAGTGACAGTTTCGTGTGCAATTTGGTCAGGAGGAATCATTGGGCCTTACTTCGTAATGGTAAATGTGAATGGGGAGCGTGATATGATTGAAAACTTTTTAACGTCACAGTTTGAGCTTGATTAACATGTGGACGGTGCCACATCGCACACAGCCAGGATTAATAATGGAATTACCTTCCCGGCGGACATCCGGTATAATGACGAAAAAAAAAATTAAAGAGCTCGGTGACTCATGCGTTTTTATTAAAACGAACGGATCAATCTAATTGTCCTCGGCACAGGTCCCTTGTAACCGCTCGACCCGATTTCTACATCTCATAATACAATACATCCTTCTGATACTACCAAACACAAAGCGTTACGTTAGTAAAAGGTAATTCTGTGGGCTTTATATATGACTTCTTGCTCTTGGAGTTCTCCTAAAGTATAAATTTTTCATCACCAGTAACAATACGATTCAAAAATTTTAAAAATATCTTTGTAGCAACACGTTTTTCGGCTTCAATTCTTATGGGACCCAATTTTCTTGATTTAGAATGAATTGCTATTCTTATATAAATTACTAAAGAATTGCTATTCTTATATATTTTATTAGTAACTAATATTGGCACCAATAAAAAAATACAAACACCTTGTTTTTTATGTTTTCTAGCTGTCTATATGTCGACTCTGATCATCACTAACTAGACTTAAAAATTTTGATAAATACTTTCTTACACTTATTATTTTAAATAAAGCAATGAGAATTTGAAAAACGAGTGTTCTAATAACACCTTTCAAACACAAAAGGCAAGTGTTTTCCGTTTTATACGGTCTACTGATGATCAGAGTAGCTCCTATGAAATGTCGACATATATACAGCTAGAAACATAAAACAAGAAGCTGTTTGTAGTTTTTGTTTGGTATTGATTCCTAAAATGAAGAAAAGAGTATAATTGCAATATATTTCAAACATTTTATAAAAAATCCGCTTTATTGTGTGTTTTCTAGCTGCCTATATGTCGAACATCATATGCGCTAACCTAATCATCAGTAGACTTAAAAAGCCTTGAGGAATATATTCAAATATACAACTTTATATAATTGTCTTTAAAAAGATAATGAGAATTAAAAAGAAAAATTCTAATAATACTTTTCATAAATCCACAAATATAGGTAAACGATTTTCCATGCAGTACTTTCAGAGTTATTTAAGTTTAAATACTAATAAAACAAAAATAATATATTTTTAATATCAACGAAACAGGGTTTATTGGATAGAAAATTTTATTGACAGGCTTAAAAATTGGTCAAGGAAATCTTTATAATCAACTATAGTAGTACATAATATCAATATAATCAATAACAATATAATCAACTATAGTAGGCAGTACACACTCCTTAAATGCCCTGTTTGCACACGGGTATGAAAAATATCCCTAGTGGTATTTTGTTTTTACACAAACGAAACGAACAATATAAAAAATATGTAAAAAAAATGGAAATGTTAAATGAATTCAAAACAACTGTTGTCTTTGCCTTAAGGTCTATTTGAAAGCTCAATTATTATTTAACCATATTGAATATTGTTTGGCCCATTTTTATTGTATTTTTCTACAAATCTTATGAGAGATTTCATACGAGGATATAAAATAAAAACCAAAATATATGTTTACAAAGTTAAAACTTTATTATCCATTTTGTATGAATGTTCGTGATGATAAATATATCCAGTTATGGAATACAACTCTCATGTTTGGGCCGGTGCCTCAAAGTCTATTTTGGGGTTACTCGACCGTGTGAAGGAGAGGGCGAAGAAGCTCATCGGTGACAGTAGGGTATCCAACTCTATTGACTCACTGGAACATCGACGCAGTGTAGGGTGCGTTACTCTGTTCTATCGTTACTACAATGGATTTTGCTCTGACGAGATCAGGGGTCTTGTTCCCGAAACTCTCACATTTTTACGTAGCACGCGTTCATCGTCCAGAGCTCATCCATTTGTGATCGATTGCCCAAGGAATCGTACTACGCATTACGGAGAGATTTCGTTCTTCAGCCGAACGCTTCGTCTGTGGAACAAGTTGCCTGCAGACGTGTTTCTTGTCTGTTATAAGGTTGGAAAGTTCAAGTCAAATGTTCACAAACACGACTCCCTCTTTCCCCCTCTTCAAAACCAATTTTCCTAGTTCTGGTACAATGCACTGCATATGTAGGGGTCATCCCCTGAGTACTGGTCCAAAATAATAAAAAATTTCGTCTGTATAATATTTTTCCTCAAGTGGAATAACGCAGTAGCGTGACAACTAAAACGTTCATTCGTGTTGCGTTTTCGTATTTTCTTTTCGCATTTAATGTTTCCCTTCGCGAAGAATGACAAAAGATTCTTCCCTATTGTTAATTTGCAACACTTCATTTTCAAACTATTTCACGAAAAAGTTTGCGTAAACGGCACAGAGTACCAAATTATACACTTATCGCATTTACCTTTCGCATCGAACTTACTTTCCTCTTAATATTTGAGCAGAGTGAAGTATCAGCGGGGGCGGAAGGTTACGAAACCGGAGAACTGCCTTAGCGGAGCACAGCGCGATACTGCGACTGAAGTTAAACGCAAATTTTGTTATCATTTTAATATTTCCGATAAAAATCATTCTCTAAGGATTCAAACAATTAAGCAATGGAACGATCTGGTCACCGTAAAACATTGAGGGAACTGAAACACGTAGAGCGAGTACAAGCGAGTCGAGAACAACAAAACCTCATTGTGGTAGCACAGAATTTTCTTGTTTCAGAATTACAGAACTTCTATGGATTCAATCTAAGATCATGGTTTCAATAAGATGAAGCAAAATGTCATACGTCAAATGACTCCTTGGCTGTTTAGCCAGAAAATAATATTGTAGAGTTTAAATTTACTGGCCACATCGTAGCCCGTAGCTTTTAAAAAGCAAAATTTTCTGTAACAACTCGACGGTCATTTCCGAACTAGAGGAAAATATACGCGAGGCAATACAAAATATTTCAACCCATACTTGTAGAGCGGTCATGTAAAATTTCCGTTCGAGGTTGCATCAGCGCATTTAAGTGATGTAATTTACAAAAAGTAAACCCCTATTTCATTTACTTTCGTAAAAAAAGGAAAGCAAATAATGAGAGAAAAGACAGTGAAAAAAGAATTAAAAAAAAATCTTGCACAGAATGGAAGACGAAGCACTACTTATTTCTGCTTGCTACCTCTTCCGATGCAATTTGGTTTCAAAAGAGATTAACAATGAACAACAGTAAAAAGACGTGAGCACAGGATGAAAAATAAAACGTTACATACATAAAAAAATCTTAGGAAAAAAGTCTGAAAGAAAATATAATAAATTGTTCTTATAAAAAAAATGTATGATTTATTATTAAAAACAATTTGTTGATAAAAGTTATAACCGTTAGAGCGCTTTCACACTTGGCAACTTAGTTGCGCAAGTCTATTATTTGTTTATTCAAAATGAATTGCTGAGTACAAGCAAGTCTGTACTCAAATATCAACAATTCTTCCCCTTTCAAGCTGCTCTTACCTCTCACATCTACAACCACAAGATTTGGGCAAGAGAATTGCGCAACAAAGTTGCTGAATGTGAAAGCGCTCTTACGGTTTCTAGTTTTTAATGTTGCTTACCAGGAATGGATTTTCCTAGCTCCAAGTACTCTCTCACCGACGGACTCAAAAAGTTGGTGGGTATTTCCGGTAAATCTTTTTCTTGGCTGCCGCTGTCATCGCTTTCTAAATCCTGGTGTGGCTCTGGTTCGAAATGTACTTGTTCTGGGGCTCTGACTCTTTTGGCACGCTTGGAACGTGTGGATTCACGACAATCTGCAAATATATAAAAAGATATTGATTATTTTCTTCTAACATTTTAATTTTTTCTTAAATCAGCAAAATGATTTGGACGGTTTTGAAAAATTAATTAAATTTTACATATTACAATAAGTTGTGCAACTTAGTCTTAGTTTTGTATTATCTTTTTAAGACAAATGCAGGGATGTGCAAACGGTGCTTTTTTAATGATCTAAATACCCTCGTCTTAAATCGAGTTGCGGCGTGATTGTTTGTACACGCATGTATTTTACTCATTAGAGCTTGCGTTTATAACAATTAAGTATATAACAAGTTTACGGGGTTTGATAAAAAAATAACAGTTATTTTCAATTTTTCAAAAAAGTATTTATTCATCAATAACTATCTTGTCCCCTTCAAAGTAATCCCCCTCAGAAATAATACATTTATACCAGCGTTTTTTCCAATCCTCGGGAACACTTCAGTAACGCGCTTTTTGGTATCGCCAAAAGCTACTGTTTCAATTTGACTGTAGTCAATAATTTTTGATTGAAGAACACAAGAAAAATAATAATCAAATCTTTTAGCTGGGGGCAACTAGTTGTTTCGTAGTGGCTACACTACGAATACTTACTCATCAGCACCATTTGGTATATTGCATACATGAATATAGATATTGCATGAGATGAATATAGATAGAGAATAATTAAATGACTCGGTAGCTGAGTGGTTAAGGCAGCAGATCATGATACGTCATGACCCGAGTTCAAATTCCAATGGGTGCTGAGGAGTAGTGTAGCGACTACGAAATAGCTAGTTCTCCCCCAGCTAAAGATTTGATTATTAGTTTTCCTGTGTTCTTCAATCAAAAATTATTGATCACAGCCAGTTTGTATTGTAAAAAAAATCCTTCTTAAGAAAAAAACTTAAGAAAGGAAAAACTTGAACTAAAACCAGATGTACAAACCAAAAATCTAATTTAAAAACATGTATTTATTAGCAATATATTCTATGAAAAATGTTTAGCAGATGTTAACTTTAATATGATTTTCATGTATTTCGAGGAGTGCACATAAGTTCCATTGTATACTGACTTGCAAAATCTATTCTAGTGTATCGAAATGTTATAATGACATCATACTTTTGTCAGCCACACATATTGTTGTCCCTTTTTGTCTATATCACCCAAATCGACAAAAACAATATGTAAATTTTTAATGATAAACAATTCATGAGTTTCAGGCACGCATTAATGTCAAGACTAAATGCAATTACATGATTGCAATTGCAAATTATTTTATTTTTCTACAAATTAAACCAACAATCAACCACCAACTGCCGCCACCATCATCGCCAGCATCTGAACAACCACAATACACACCTTAAAATAAACCACAAATTGTCGTTTTTCTTATGTTTTAAATACTCGAACTCCGAGGATGGAACAAAATTTTTGTTGGCTCATTGTCTATTACTATATAAAATTACACTAAGCCACAAAAAAATAAGTAAAGAAAAAGTTCTGCGAACATGCTACTCTACATTTTCAGACATGCTTTTAAATCAGCTGTTAGAACTTTTTTTTAATAGCCTTTTTATTCTCATATTAGCTTCTAATTGACATAATTACTTTACAAACTGATAGGTTAAAGATTCCTCATTAAGGGGCCTGTTGAATTTTGAAGTAAATTGAGAATTGAAGTAAGTTTTATCAAAATACAGTGTTGTCAAAAATAGTTCTAATAAGGATATATAAGTTCAACTCTGTTGCACTACTCACAGTCTTGTAGATTTGAGATTGCATGTTTCTGAAATTGCAAATACATAAGTACACTACTTTGGTTCCAACGTTTTTTTTTTCGAAATTCGAGGTTTCATTAAAAAACTGGTTATGCATTTTTGATTGACAGTATTATCCATCGCTGGCCACTAATATCTCCTAGTTTTCGGGCAGCATACAAACGCCTGGTAATCTTTTGAAGTTATCCATGAATCGATCCAATGTTTTATTTCTTCATAACACCAGAAGTGCTGGTCTGCCATGCTGTGTGCCATTGAACAAAACAAGTGATAGTCGGAGGGAACAATGTCTGGAGAATACGGCGAATGGGGACTTCCCATTTCAATGTTTCCAAGTAAAGGGTGGCTGCTGAAAGCTGCCACCAAAAAAAAGATTAATAATTATTTTCTGTCTACCTAACCTGTTCCATTTTTATTGCATTTTAAAGATTGATCTTTAAGTTTCACTAAAATGGAGAATTGGGATAATGAAACAAGAATTTGGATAGTGCAACGCTTTCACGCTTTAGAGTCCGTTGTTTCCCTCCAAAGAGAATATAGGAGAATGTTTGGTGGCACTCCTCCTAGCAGATGGATTATAATCAGGCTCGTAAAGAATTTTGCCGAGTGTGGCACAATCGCAAGAAGGTCTAATCATCGAGATCCCTCAATTCGGACCCAGAAAACTATCGCTGATGTAGCTGTTGCCATACAATCCAATCCTAGAGTGTCGACAAGGAGCTTATCTGCTCAAATGGGTGTTAACAAACAGTCACTGCAGACAATTTAGCACCAAGATTGTCAGAAGATCATTCAAATGGTGTCAGAGGATGAAAACGACTTGAACTGCATTTTTATATCTGACGAGGCACACTTTGCTTTAAACGGAAATGTTAACAAACAAAATTGTCGAATATGGAGAAATTCTAACCCACAGATTCTCAATCAGATGCAATTACTTCCACTTCTTATCACAGTGTGGTGTGCAGTTTCTTCAAGTTTCATTGTCGGGCCTTACTTTTCCGAAGAAAGCGGTCTTACTGTTACGGTCAATAAGGACCGTTACTTAAAGATGTTGAAAGATTTTTTCTTTCTAGAATGGCGCCGAAAAAGAATTCCTTTTAACACTGTTTAGTTTCCACAAAATGGGGCAACTTGTCACATATTGCCACGCCTGTTATGACAGAATTGAGGCAAAAATTTCCCAACAAACTGATTTCAAGAAACTCCACACTCCGTTAGCCTCCCAGGTGTCCTGACCGCACTGTAACTGATTTTTTTTTTTTTTTTTTTTTTTGCTATTGCAAACAAGAAGTTTACAAAAAAAACCACCAAATTTGAATGATTTAAAGCAATCCATTCGAACGGTAATTCAGGCAGTTCCCGCTGCAACACTCCAGGCAGTAATGAATAACTTTTTAATAAGATGACGCACATGTGTCACCGAGCGCGGAGGCCATTTGAATTAAATTATTTTCAAAACTTAATGAATTATTTTAATAAAAATGTATTATTTTTCAATTACTAAAAAATAAATTATATAAACTTCACAAAAAGTTATTTGAGTTTCTTAATGTAGCAAAATTTATCAGCCACCCTGTATTTTCGCTACAACGGTAAGGTACTTGTTACGTCTTCATTCTTACATTTGAATTTTTTTGCTCTTAAGTAGACCGCAAACAGGGGCTGTCGTCAAATTTCTACAAGTGCAGAATCTCAAAAAGTCATCACAACAAAAATCATTTAATGAGAATGAATTTTTTTTCCACAAAGTAGAAAACAATGTTATCGCTTTTGTATGGTCCAGCCGAATGGAATGAAAATAATTTCTTTTTATCGTAATTTGACAAACGCTTAGTGTCACTTAGACTTTAAGGCGGCGTTGAAAAAAGTGTAAATATATTTTTCTGTTTCTAAATTTTTGTTTTGCCATAATATCGGACGTGAATATTTTTCTACATCCAATTTTTTTATTTTTTTTTTTATCATGGACGTTGACAATTACAAAATTAAATATTTTTTTCTCGCAATATTTTCACAAGTATGATGATGTAATTTTTGAGCTTTAACAGCTTCTGTGTAGAGATTTATTTTTACAGAAACTCATTTTTTTCGAAATTTGTTTTAATGGTTGTTGACCTTGCGCAGTTGAAAAAAATGAAATTTACAAAAACCAGAGTCATAAGTATTTATGCACTGCATATTAGGGCGGATCAAGTTTTCCCTTCAAAATTTGTTCATTAAAAACTCGACAAAATAGTGTGTTTTAAAAGGCAAATTATTTTTGCTGCTAAAAAAAGACTATATTTTTTCGATCAGTGCGGAATTGGGTTTGATTTTTATTTGTAGTTTTTTTTCCCAATTAATTTCAACAATATGATTCACCATAATGCTTAATTCGTTGCTTTTATTATTTTTTCTTCTGTGGCTCCCTCTATTAAAATTTAGCATTATATGGTGTTTTTTTTTTTTACTTTGCACAATTCGTAGCATGACCAAGTTTATTTAATTCCTCCACTTTTTGTTTCACATGCCAAGCATTAGTGAGGAAGTTTGCTTTTAAATCGATATTATAGTTTTAACACAAAAAGTCTTATTATCATGCTTTAAAAATACAATTTACATTTTTCTTTGATTTGTCATATTTGAATTGCTTAGTGATTTGAACATAATGAATGATGGTCAGAAGTCTTCAACATGTTTCAGTGTGTAACCGGAAAGGCTTTCATTAACATCATAGAGAATTAGGTTTTCTTATCTTCAAAGCTCTTACCATTAGTTTCTAATGTTTCATCTTTTTTTATATACATACGAGTATATATAAACAAAGCGACGATACCATGTATTATTGCCGCATGCTACGAAGTTGCATGTTGGCAATATTGTGTTTATTTGTTTACAAGGTTAACCTCGTTTCTCATACATGTTGTCTTCTTAAGCAAGATTATGCAATAATTATTGCTTATTTTAACAATTGTTTACTTTGTTTGTTTCTTATTATTTATTTTATAAAAAGTTTCTAATTCAATTCAACTTTTGTTTTATTTTTAGGTAAGATGTTTTATAATATAATGAATATTAGACAATCTTGTTTCTGGTGAGTTAAAGTTTTGTTAGAACAACTTTCAATATTTTATTTGAATTTTTTGTTGGCTTTCAATAAGACGACAAAGAAGCCTGGGAAATAAGTATGCATTAGCGTCCAAGGTCTTTAACTGGAACTTACGAGTATGGTGCTGGAAAAAATAATAGGGTTACATGAAACATTAGCTAACTACATTGTACCTGTTTTTAATATTCATTTATTTTTACATAAATAAAATAAAATTGCAGTAATTCACAGATAAATGCGTTCATGGAAAGTGGCTGAATTCCAAATCCTTTAAATCAAACATGCCCAGGCCTATGCGCTTGATCCTCAATTGTTTTTGTAAATGCGCTTAGCTATAGGACTCTTTAATACACAAATACTGCGCTCAACACTAGCAATGAAAAATATACAAACAACTTCGTCTTTCAAGCAAAGCAACAACACTTTCGCATGCTTTGTTGGTAAACATTGACCACAGCAATTATCAGTGTGAACTTTGTTTTTGTAAATGTTTTGCTTTTTGCAACCAAAAATATTAAATTTTTTTTTTTTTTTTTTTTAACTTTATTATTTTATTTATTGAATCTACATAAAAAAATGTAATGACAATAAGTATTCAAATCTTAATACTAAAAAAAATTTTAATTAAAGTCCTGCCAGTGCTGGACAAAAATTTATTTTTATGCGAATATTATTTCAGAATTCAGTCATCTGTTTAGAGCTCTAATGGTAGCCAAAGTATCCCTCCTTCTCAGACGGGTATGACCACCAAAGTTAAGGATATTAACTGCAAGTGGATTTGGATGGACTTCAAGTTTGTTAATATACCTTGTCGCGTACTTCACAAATTCAGATTTCACAAAAGGTACGTTCAGATCTGCGTGGATTCGTGAGTTTTTAACGTACCATGGAGCATTTGTAATTCTACGGAGAATTCTATTTTGACTTCTTTGAATTTTTTCAATGTTAGATGCAGAGGCTGTGCCCCATAATTGAATCCCATAGCACCATATTGGCTTTAGAGTCGCGTTGTACAGCAAAAGTATACAATCAAGCTTCAAAGTCGAATTTCTGTCTATTAGCCAGTTAATTTGCACTGCTTTCAATTTCATTTGCGTTACTTTTGCCTCGATGTGCGTCTTCCATGTTAGTCTACGGTCAAGATGAATACCGAGGTATTTGACTTCACTGTGTTGAGGTATTACTTTATTGTTAATAGTAATGGGTGAGCATGTTCCTAGACGCAGTGCGAATGTAACATGGGCACACTTTCGTTCATTAACCTTGATTTTCCAAAGCTTGAGCCATTTCTCTAGTTTGTCGATATGTTCCTGTAAGTTTATTGATGCTTGCTGGTGGTTACTATGTATGCTAAGGAATGCTGTATCATCTGCAAATGTTGAAGTGTGAATGTTGGTGCTTGTCGGCATGTCAGATGCGTAGATCAAATATAAGATAGGCCCTAATATGCTGCCTTGGGGAACTCCAGCTTCAATAGGCTGGGCGGGGCTTATGAAATCGCCTTCTTTTATTATAAATTGGCGACAATATAAATAGCTTTTCAAAAGGTTATGTATGTTTGCAGGTAAGTTAAACTTTATTTTATGCATTAGTCCATCGTGCCACACTTTATCAAAAGCCTGTGAGACGTCGATGAATAAGGCAGAGCAATATTTTTTATCTTCAAATGCCTTTCTTATGACGTTAACTAACCTGTGTGTTTGCTCAATGGTGCCATGTTTCGCTCTAAAACCAAATTGGTGATCAGGAATACATTCAACCTTATGAAGCATTGGATCCAACTTCGCCTTTAGCAATTTTTCGAAAAGTTTTGATATTGTTGACAATAGACTTATTGGACGGTATGATTCTACTTTCGTGTGATCCTTCCCTGGCTTAGGAACCATTGTTATCATGGACACCTTCCACTCTGCAGGGTAATACTCAAGCCGTAAAATAGCATTAAAAATAAAAAGAACAATTCTTTTAGCTACACGAGGCAGCTCTACGAGCATTTTGTTGCTGATTTTATCCATGCCTGGAGCTTTTTTAAGGTTTAGATTGCCAATAGCATTTTCAATTTCTTGGAAATTGAATCTTAAAGGCACAGGAGGTCTACTAACGATAGGTGGCAACTCATTTGCATTGTCAGACCTATTTGTGGTAAAAACGTTTTTCAAATGGTTAACAAATAAATTACCCTTTTCCGAGTCATCTCTAGCCCAGTCACCAGACGGTTCTCGCAAGGGCGGCTTACCTCTAACTGGCCTTTTTAAACCTTTAGTCGCCCGCCATAAAGAATAGTCGCACTGAGGAGTACCATCCAGACTTTCTAGATACGTTTGTAGAGAATAAAAATATTAAATAAAAATAGTTTTTCCTTAAATCCATATAGAACTTGTGGGCACCACTGCTTTAAATAATAAATGCGTTTACAAAATCTCGGTTAAATGCGTCACTGGTGCATTTAAACGAATCTTGGTTAATTATGTTACCAAAGCATTTAACAAACTTCACGCTTGTGTTTTTCTTTATATAAAACTTTCTTAAAGTTTTGTTTATTTTTACATAAATAAAATAAATTTATAGTAATGCATGGATAATAAAACCATTCATGACAAGTGGTTGTATGCCGAACACAAAGCGCTAAACACATTAAATTTGGTTAAATGTGTCACTGGCACATATAAACGCATCTTGTTTAATTGCGTCCGCAATACGATTAGTGAATATGAACATAGGTTTACAACTTTGCTTTCGCCTTTTTTCCCCTGAAATTTGAGTCTTTTTCCCATCTTTCGGCAGCGTACGAATCCCTCTGGTCATCTTTTGAAGCGATCCGCGAATCGGTCCAATGGAATAGTGTTTCGTCTTTTGTTCTATGCACAAGTGTTTTTTGCTGTCGTCCGTGATTTCTGTATATGTATGTTCGCAATTATTATTTATATATATATATATATATATATATATATATATATATATATATATATATATATATATATATATATATATATATATATATATATATATATATATATATATATATATATATATATATATATATATATATATATATATATATATATATATATATATATATATATATATATATATATATATATATATATATATATATATATATATATATATATATATATATATATATATATATATATATATATATATATATATATATATATATATATCATTTTAAATGTTTGTTGTTTACTTGTGGGCTCG
Organism: Thecocarcelia acutangulata; assembly: GCA_914767995.1. Lineage (NCBI taxonomy): Eukaryota > Metazoa > Arthropoda > Insecta > Diptera > Tachinidae > Thecocarcelia > Thecocarcelia acutangulata. Next base: position 139,789,278 of record OU612094.1, on the reverse strand, counting down.
AGTTTTATATATTACAACTACATTGCCACTCCGTAACGGGTACTTAATTTCGGCAAATCATTAGAAATCCTTCATCGCGTTTGTCGACTTTTTATCAAACCCACTATTAGCAGAACATTGTACAAACTGTTTTTCATCCAACTAAAACAAGTTTATATTGATTTCAGCAGACCATAGAATATCTTTCTATTTTTGCGTTCCAGCAATTTTTAGGAAGGATATCGTTCCTTTTATTTTTCCCATCACTTTATATGTACTTGTATTAATTAAGTCTTCTTAAAACTCTTCACATATTTCTATTGCAGTACTATGTATTGAGCAGATATTCATGAAGCTATTAAAAGCAGCTGTAGTCGCTACTTGAGTAATAGTAAGGGATTATCCTTTTGTATTAGGTATTCCCCCCGGGGAACTGGTTTTTAGGTAAAGAGGGGAAAGAGTCCCTTGTTTGTTGTAGAAAATAAAACTCTAGGAGCCGCATGACTTGTGTTGTGTTGGCTTCCGAAACCCTTACCGGTAGAACGGAGATCAGCATGTCCCCGGATGGTTCTGCTTGCAGTTCAACACTTCAACCATACTTGAAGTGCCTACCTTGGTTGGAACGTTCTGGCCTAAAATGCAGGAAGGGGGAGTTAGTATTCCTGATAATTGTTTGGTGTGTGGCTTTTTTCGGGGACTATCAACCTCCAGAGGATCTGATACCTGTGCTGTAAGGAACCAGACGTGATGGTTGACGGGTGAGTTGGTTTAAAGGCTGATGCTCTTAGTGGGCTTCGACTTACCAATTCATTAAACGTTGTCTTCCGTTGATTACTGAGAAATTGTATACAGGAGAGAGAAAGTCCGAACTCTTAAATAAGAGGATGCTACAAACATAAGGCAAGAATTGCTGCCTGTGTATGACACATTGAGGCTCTGGTGAATCGTGAGTAATTCACTCAGTGCAATTGGTCCATCATCAGATAAGGCCGCAAAGGCAGCTGCTGATATAAATATTTTTCACTCACTGTATCAGGTATTCCGCCCGGTGAACACCTTTTGCCCTTGGCGTAAACCAAACTAGGGCACCCCTTTTTTATTGTAGCACTATACAAAGCTTCAATACTTTTGTTGTGTTTGTCTTCCGAAGCCCGTACCAAGGGTTAAAATTTGCAGAACCAGGATCAGCAAAAGCCCCGGTAGATTATGTCCTGCAGATCTCTCGGTACTGATCATGCTTTAGGTGCTTGCCTTGTAAAGAGCTGATACTCTTAATGGGCTTCGTCCCATTGATCCTTGTCTTCCAGTGACTATTTGGAAATTGCATACAGGAGGGATTAGAAGGCCCGAACTCTCCAGCAGCAGGGGATTGTCTATAGGACTACAAACTTATACCAAAAAGTTGCGATCTGTGTGAGCCTAGCAAGCCACACGGGCGCGCCGGTGAAGTGTGAATAATTCACCCCATGGAATTGGTCCATCATCAGATAAGGCCGTCAAGGCAGCTGCTGATGTAAATCAATTTCACAACTGTATCAGACAGTAACGGCTGCAAACATTTTGAACTATCAAAACTAAGCGTGACTTATTGAATTAATATAACGTGAAGGGCGCATAATTTAATAAGAAAAATAATCCCCTCTTATTGTGGAGGACGAATCCAAAAAACTTCATATTTTTAATACAACAGTGAGTGGAAAGCTTTTTACTTTAATATGCATTATTTAATTTGCAATATGCACTACTGCTGTAGGCGCTTTTTAAATTTACCAACCGCGATAAGCGTAAATTTTTTTTCTCTTTGATTACATTTTCGAGCGATCGTTCGTTTTCGATACTGAATGAGAAAAACATATGCATGAAAATATACATGAAATTAAAACAATTATTATTTAATGTGTGTTTGAATGCATTCCATGAAGTCTACAAAGAGTGTTTTGTTGGATTTGTTACTTTTAATTACAATTATGCACAATTGATTAAAGTGTTAAATTGTCTTTCTTTTACATATATACTACTTTCCAAAATTTACATTTTCAAGTCACGCTCTGTGAAACGTCCTTTTTAGGCCACTTTTGTTTGTTAAAACATGAAAATACTGTAAGTTTTTTTTATAATTAAAACTTGTAAATGCTATGTAACGTTGTTACTACGACAATTCCTCAGTGGAAGAAATTAATATCGTTTAATATAATTTAACATTTATTTGGCACAACAAAGTTTCTGCATTAATGACCACATTATTTTCCTCATTCGAAAAGCGAAGTAATTAAACTAATTAAAGTTTTTCTTTAGTTGTAGATAGATTTGTGTATTGCAGTTTCTTTTATATTATGGGGAAAATTGGTACATATACGTAATAAAAACTATAAAAAATATCATTAACATATGTTAGTACATATACAGTGCTCGCTCGATATTCCCGACTAATTAAAAACCTGAATTTTCATGATAACAAGACCCAAAAATGTATTGAAAATGTTCGTGCTATTATTGTAATTAGAAAAGCTATATTTATACACTCACACAAAAATTTATATTACATTTTTTTAAAGTAATTGGAGATTTTGAGTTGCTGTTTTAGTAAATTTATTTTTCAAAATAACAGCTGAATCACGTACCTTTAAAACGCAATTTTTTAGTTCATTTTCTTGCCGTAGAATACGATAAACCAAAGACATATGCAATTCGTAATTGACGCAAATTGAATTATCTCCATTTTTCACTTTTTTATAATATTGTTACGAACTTGTAACACATCTAACTCACATGCTATAGTTGTACACACAAAAAACCATACAATCACCATAAACCTTACTCGTAAAACATAACACACAAACATACATGGCTTAAAAAGCGCAAAACTCCAAATAAATCAACCATCAATGATTTATTGTTGTTTTGCGTTCTTATTGTTTCGCAAGCGTGTGTATATGTATGTATATGTGCATAGCAATTACATTTGTACACTTGAGTCTGGAATTATGATTAGCAAATAACTAGAAAGTTCGTGATTATTGTTCGGCAAAGTTTAATTTTAAACGTTGTGCAAGACGGTTAGTCATAAGTCAGAAAACTAAGCAAGTCTAGTATTTTTATACACAGTGCTATTAAGTATAAATAAAGATGTGAAGTATTTAAGTACTGTGTAACCCCTGCCTGTTCCATTCTGTCTTTTGCAAACGCGTTTTTAAATGTAAAAAAAGGTAACAATACATAACACAACACATGAAAAAAGTAAAGTGACAAAAAGAAAGAAACCAAAATCATATAAAATATCGGGATTCAGTCCCGATAATGGGTAGTCACGAATACCGAGCGTGCTCTGTAAAAAACAAACATTTTCTATTTATTAACTTGACGCACCCGAAACTTTTGAAGGAGCCTAAATTAAATTATATGTTCGCCGCATACGCTACTGTTTATATCACATACAGCAAATTTTTGTTTATAAAAACTTATTATTTTTTGTTTTTCTTTAATAGAATTATGTTTTATGCGTCCGCTCCTCTATTAATATTTAGCCAATTCAACATGCGTTTTTTGTGCCGTATGGTATATTATTCATATTGATTTCGTTCCATTTCCTGAATTTTGCTTACTGCATACGCTACTGTTTAATATCACATATAGCAATTTTTTGTTTATTAAAAACTATTTTTTTTTTTTTTTGTTTTTTTTTTTCTTTAATAGCAACTAATATTGAAAAAAAATTACAGTGACCTCAAAATAAAAAAATCTGATGCAGGTAAATTGAAGATACTGAAAGAAAGGATTCCAAATTTCAATTTTCCTTTAAAAAGAATATAGAAAACGTTTTACTTTTAATCCAGAGAAGATAATTTAAATTATGTTTTAATTTATTTCAAGCCCAATTGCCAAAATTTTGCCAATGCGCCGACAAAATTTGCCTTAAAATAAATTAGTTGGTTGAATCAACACAATTTCTATCCAACTTTTTTTTTACTAAAAGTTACTTTTACACAAAAAAAAATCGAGTTAAATTAGATGCAAAAACTCATTGCTATAATCGAACTTGTCAAATAATTATTTATTTATTTTTTTATGTTATTTTTTTATTTTTTATTTATTTTTTTTTTTCATTGTTGTCCTTTTCATTATATGCTCATTATTAATTTTTTTCAATGTAATTCATTACATTGTAATGTGCGAAGTGGTGGACCAATTTTGGTTAGTTAGTGTCGAAGTTATGAACATTGTTCACTGGTCAGCTTTAAATAATTTTATTCTAACACATTAATTGCTGTAATTAAAGTCAAACATGCACAAAGAATACTCCCTCTTTCCCCCTCATTATAATCTATTTTCCTAGTTCCAGTACAATGCTCTGCATATGTAGGGATAATCCCCTGAGTACTGGTCCAAGATAAAAAAAATTCTATAGCTTTCGATATACATACTTGTACTTGCAAATTATTTTTATTGCAAATAAATAAATATGTAGTGGCCATCCGCTAGAAACTAGTTCAAGATAAAGAAAAAAGAATTCCATCGCTTTCGTTGTACTGGCAAATACTTTTTATTGCAAATAAATAAGTAGTTTTATATTTTCCCCCATTTTTGTATTTATATGTTATTTGTGCAAACTTGTATTTTTTTCTAATGTACAAGTATGTATGTTAGTGTTTATCTGTGAAAGTTTTAATCATACACATTTTCACAAGTATTTCGTTAAATTTTCCGTTTTTAAATGTTGCATGACGGTTACGTAATGCGGCAAAATGCATAAATTTTAATTACGACTTAAGACGCACGTTAGGTTTTTAAAATGTTGTATTACAATAATAGCTCATACAATAAGAATAAGAAAATGTTTGTCAATACATACATATATATTTTTGTATGCTGATACTCACTAAAGATCTTACATGAAAATAAAGCTCAAAACTTACGTTACACCTGTCTTAAAATTATTCATTTGACAGAATGTGGAAATGGATTTACATCAGCATCTGGCTTGACGGCCTTATTTGATGATAGACTAACTTCACAGTCTAAATTCTTTACGATTCAGTACCGCCCACGTGTGGTTGCAAGACTGACACAGGTGGCCACTTTTCTCATATACTTATAGCCATATTGACAAACCTCTTGCTGAAGAGTTCGGGCGATCTAATCCCTCCTGTTTGCAATTTCCCAGAAGTCAAGACAAGGCTTAATGAGTTGGTAGGCCATAGTCCATTAAGAACATTACCCTTAACCAACTCGCCTGTCTAAGCATTACCCTTGCTTCCTTACAGTTTAGGTATCTGTTGCAAGACAACAGCACCTCAAGGGGTTATTAGCCCCCGAAAACCGACACTGCACAATAATTATCAGCGAAACTAATTCCCCTTCCTGCGATTGTAAGTTTAAACCACAGTCAGAACTTTGCAGCCAAGGTAGGCACCTTAACCATGATCAGCGCAGATATGATCTGCAAGCAGAATCTCCCGGCGTCTTTGCCGATCCCAATTCTGCCAATTAACCCATGGTGAGAGTTGCGGAAGTTCAACACAACATGTGTCATGCGGCTTCTTACAGTTTTAATTATTACAATAAATCCTCTATGCCCCAAAAAGCATAATCTCCTGGGTAGGCGTACACCTGCTTCCCGGGGGAAATTACTAATTCGACAAACAAAATATTTATATGTATACTGTATGTTTATTTCATAACCAAAATGATTTTTTAATCTCAAAAATAAAAATTCCACATACTTATATGTCTTAGTGATTTCATAAGGTCGACACTTCAGGCCAGCCTAAAAACAAGAATTGATGTACGAGTAGCTCTTCTTGATATATATATATATATATATATATATATATATATATATATATATATATATATATATATATATATATATATATATATATATATATATATATATATATATATATATATATATATATATATATATATATATATATATATATATATATATATATATATATATATATATATATATATATATATATATATATATATATATGATTCCTTTCGTGAATATCGATAAATCCTTCAAAATTTAGCAGGTATGGCTGAAACGCACAGTTGTCCTTAAAAGTTGAAGCCGACATTAGTCTCAGCTTGTAAGGACAGCCCCACAATACATTGGCTCAGAAATGTTCTCTGGAAATATATTTGTTTCAATACCGCTCAGGTTATGTAATAACTAAGATGATTTATAAACTTTTCGCTTCGAACATACTGACATATACGAGAATTGTTCAATAGAAAAGTGGAATTTTTAAATTTCTTGGACAACATGCGTTCGATAAGCGATTGTCTCCAACTTTTTCTTACACGTAAAGAAAAATCAGTTTGGGATATTGTTGTGACAACGTTAGTATTTTCTCTGTTATAATTTGATTTGTTGGCGCTAGCCAGTGTATTATTGTTTTTTATGTAGTTTTGTCTGCTACAAATATAGTAGTGTTGAAATGTTCACATTTCCATTGTTACATTTCTACCTTTTTAAAACATAGTTGGATACAATAATACTGTGTTAAAAGATACTTTGAATACAACAATATCTTTTGTTATGTCCAATAATAGACTATTTATTTTATTGTTAATGCAACACATGTGCGTTTACAATATAAACTATCTATTGTTGATTTTACGAAAATCATTGACATGTTCATTTGTAGTAATTTTAAACGAATTGGTTTTTTGTGTGTGAAATTTTTTAATTTTGATAATATTAAAAATATTAAAGGAAATATAAATTTTCTGCAGAAAAAAATTGCAACATAAAAATAAACATTGGAAAACAAAAAGGTTTCCGTAAGATTTCATATCGACGAATATATTTATGTGTGGGTAATGGATTTGAATGTACGCGTATTTTTTACAGATTTACTGCCTAGAACAAACATTCATCCTTCAAAAATTCTTCCAATATAACAAAGATTTTTTGGATTCTATTATTCTATTCAAATTTCTATTTCATATGGTAGTATATTGATTGAAAAAATAAATTAAATAAATCACACAAAAACGATGTTTTAATTGTAAATAGAAGATACTTATGTGTGTATGTATGTGTACTTATAGAATATTGTGACCATCAACACTACGATTGATGATTGTAACAATAGAATTTCCAATTTTTAATATATGGTTGGGAGTGATTCAATTTTATGGTTGGGCATGACAGTAAAACTTTAGTTTTTACAATAACAGTGTTAGGTATAATATAATTACTATAACTTTCACTAAATATATGGTTATATATTTGAATTTTGGTTGTTGGCTGTACTTAATTTTGTAAATAAATTTCAGATTGAAACCATATAATTTGGTTGTATTTAACTATAAAATTCAAAAATAGTGTTTTGCCCTTAGAATATTGTCATATCAACCATATTTTTTCTTCTACGTGTAGTTGAGTTTGTTTTGAGATGTACCACAGTTAGATGAGTTTTGCTTGTTCGGCCATTTCTGCTTTGGTCTAAATGGAAAAAATCTCACTCGTCATTTCTTATTCGTACCGTAATCATGCCTACCATGCTACTTTTTCCTGTCCCCAAAATTGAAGAGACCCATAAATAGACGGCGTTTTGAGATAATCGAATCGCTGAGAGAGCTTAAGGTATATCAGAACTCCTTCGAGGATTAGAAAATACCCTGGCTCAAGTGCATTATATCTAAAGGGAGACACTTTGAAGATAAAATAGAAATTGATAAATAAATAAATAATTTTTGGGAAAATTTTAAATTTTCGTATGCATGTAGTTAATCTTGCTGCGATTCGAGCATATCAGTGAACCTAAATCAATCCCTTTTTAAACTAAAAAACACCGAGCCACATTAGTGTGAGTTTCAAAAATATAAGTTTACACGGGAATGAGAAAGCTGAACAGAGACAGCAAAGTCTCGACTTATCACCTGCATGTCCATAATCAGCTTTTGTAAATTAATAAAACTTCACACGATACAAACCTGAAAAAGAGAACAGATGAACCATAGTCATTTGGGAAAAAATCAATACTAATGATTTTTGTTATTATTGCTGGGAACTAAGTGATCAGACAAATTGTCTAGAGCTTAGGTATTTCCAAACATGAATTCTGCAAGATTTCTTTGGATAAAGAGGAAAGGCCTTACAGGAGTGCAGACTCATACTCTTGGGTATCCGCTTTTTTACACTGAAAAAATAATGTTTCGTTTCGGGAATGAAAGCACTTCGTTCACGATTCTATCGTTAATACCATGAAGAGTTTCATTGCACTTTGTTTTTTTTTTGTTTTTTGACAATTTCATTATTATTACGAGGCGCAAAATAAAACATTGCATGTCTAATAATGGCTGGACTTAGTTATTTTTTGTATTTAGCATTAAGATTTGGATACTTATTGTTAGTTCACATTGTGAAGATTCAATAAATAAATAAAACCTTGAAAAAAAAATATTAGTACGATAATTGTTTCATTCGTGCTAAGAAAAACTTTTGCATGAAAATGTAAGAATTTCGTTATGGCCACTTAACACTATAGTAAATATAATGACGACAAAAGTTAAAAGGCTCGTTGGCTAAGTTGGTTAAACGGCCGCATTAAAAATACATCATGTTTACCTGATATCGAGTTCAAATCAAATCGAGCGCCTACGAAACAGCTAGTTGTCCTCCAGCTTTAGTACTCAATTTTCTATGTCTGTCTTCTTTAATCAAGAGCTATTAATCACGGCAATTATTTTTATAATAAAAAAATCGTTCTTATCTAAAAGTGGAATTGAACTCATAACCTGACAAATAACATCATGCAACTTTTGCTTTCAAAACGCCAAATTTCATTATTTCCTTATAAAACAACATTCATAATCCAAGAAAAACTTTACGTTAGCCCAAAAACAGGGACAAAATCGTAACATTAAGGTTAAAGATCGGTACATCTACCAAATTCTTTCTATCAGTGAAAAGATCTCGACTCTTTCAGAGATACGCTGCTGACAAATCTCCAAAGTTTTGTTATTTACAAGTCTTCTCTGCGAATGCATAATGTTACAAGAGTGCAGGCCCAAACTTTTGTGTAATCACTTCTTTAAGAATCTCGACTCTTATCGAGATGTACTGTTGGCAGACCTTTTGTTAAAAATTTTGGTGTAATCTCCGGAACTATATATTCCAGAACTACTCGTATGTGCTCATGGCACTACAATGAACCAATTTTTGGTCTTCGAATCAAGTGCCTTAACGCGAGTCGCTCTTAGAATCTTACTTCATATTAAAATAAAGCGTACTGACTGTTAATATGCGGCGATTTTAAACCTTTTTATTTCAATAAGGTTTGCTCTAAAATATTACCATGTTTTGTTAAAATTTTCAAAACAAATTTTTGGACGATTGCTTTTCCTTATTATATAGTGTATGTAGTTCTGTGTTTACTCTCTTTTGTTCGACCTATATATAGTGTTATCGAAAACTGAAAATGCATATTATTTACTCGTAATTTCTCTTCATAAATAAATTTTTTCGATACACACCATTTATTTTTTTCTCTGAGTTTAAATATGACTGTAATGTATGTAAAAACTATTTGTGTAAATAAGAGCAAACCATAATGAAAATTTAAACTTGAACCAATAAAATTTAAATCTTTAAATTGACTTTCTACCTTGTTTCTTAAAACCCTGCAAATATTGTGTAGGGGAAAAATCGTTTCACTATCAACACAGAAAATAGGCAGCTTTTTATGTATAACAAATAAATTTGATATACAAGTTCTTACGAGGGCGGTTGGTGTTGAAGGTACCTAAGTTGGTGTTGAAGGTACCTAAGTAGGTTTTCTTTAACCATTTATTTCCCAACATAGTCTCCTTTTAGCTCAATACACTTATTAAGACCATATTCCAACATTGTTATACCATCTGAATAATACGATTTTGGGAGCACCTCAAAATACTCGTTAGTTTCAGTAATCATTTCTTCGTTTGAGATTAATTTGTTTCCTGCAAGCCATTCAAGTTTGTAAACAGGTAAAGTCACTAGGTGCTAAATCTGGACTATAAGATGCGTGATCAACTAATACGAAGTGTATTTCATGTAATTTTAGCATCATATCTTATGATGTGTGAAGCGGTGCGTTGTGTTGAAGAAAGACCACTTTTTTCTTTTTCAAATGTGGTCGTTTTTTTTTATTACAGCCATTAATTGATCCAATAATGCACGATAATTCCTTCCTGTGACCATCCATTGTTTCGATTGATTTTTAGTTTCATGTGTGTACCGGTGGACCAACGTTTCATCAAAAATTATTTATCAAAGCCAAAAATCAACAGTATCATGCCCAAACACCGCTGTAAAGTGGTCTGTTGAAACCGTTTTTGTTCGATACTGAGCAAATGCGGCACCAATTTTGTCGGTAGCTTTTTCATATGCAAATGTTCACGCAAAATGTTGAACACACGTTCATATGATATGTTTACCATTTCAACAATCTCACGTAACTCGACTCGGCGATCATTTATAACGATATCTAGGATTTTCTTGATATTTTCTTCAGTAACCACCTCTTTTGGCCTTCCTGTAGATAGTATTGTTGCAGTGCTTGTTCGGCCACCTTTAAATTCAGCAATCCAATATTTTGAATCAAATATTTTGAAAACAAAAATGTTTTTTTTTCTACTTAGGTAACTTCAATATCAATCCGGCCTTAGATTCAAAAATAAGATTTATCTCTTTAGAGCAGATATATTTTTTATAAGTTATCTTAAATATATTGTTTTTATAACTTTTTTTCAACGATTTGGAGAATGTTATTAAAATATATCATATCAAAAGAAGATTTAGAAAGCGGTTTTGAGTACTAGAACTTTTATCTAATTTTTCATATTATTCCAGATTCATAAAATTTTTCAAATTTTCATTTTCTAATACATCTTCTGATAAAAAAAAATAACCGTTATTTTCACATTTCGTGAGTTGCGCATGTTCGATTTTCGCAGTTTTTTTTTCTTCTGTTATGTTGGTACACATGTCTGTTATACATGTTGGCAATATCAGCCATTTCGGATTGTCAGTTTTTGACAGATAAAAAGGTTCTTCGATTTTTTACTAAATTTTGAGCAAAAATAGCATCGCATGGACGTCACTCAAAAGCGACGGAGTTCCTCAAAAAGGTCATAACTGGTGACGAATCATGGGTATATGGCTATGACATTGAAACCAAAGCCCAATCATCTCAATGGACGCGTTCCGAAGACCAATTACAGCACGTCCAGTTGGGTCAAATGTGAAGGTGGGCGTGGTACATCATGAATTCTTACCATAAGGTTGTACGGTCAATAAGGAATACCATCTTGAAGTTATACGCCGTTTACGGGAAGCAATTCGTTAGAATCGCACAGAATTGTGGAAAAAACAATCATAGATTTTGCACCATGATAATGCACCAGCTCACACATCAATGCTTGTGCGTGATTTTTGAAAAAAAAAAAAAAAACAAAACCGTTATAATGTCTCAACCACTGTGTTCACCTGACTTGGCCCACGCTCACTTTTTCCTCTTCCCAAAACTGAAGACAGCGATGAAAGGATGCTAAGATTGACGAGATAAAAGAGAAATCGAATCAGGAGCTGCTGGCGATACCAAACAGCGCTTTCCGGAGTGTTTCAAAGATTGGAAAAAACGCTGGCATAAGTAGGGGGATTACTTTAAAGGGGACAAGATAGTTATTGATGAATAAATAAATACTTTTTGAAAAAATGTAAAATAACGGCTTCGTATTTGTTAAATAAAGCTGGAGGATAGAGTATAATTTCTATTTAGATTTAAACTAAACTAGTTTTGAACCTAGTCTTTATCTAATTTGTAGTGCCTTGCTGATAATAGATGCTTATACATATATTTTTTGTTTTCTCCCCTTCTGTGTTCGCCCCCATCCAATAATTATTAATTAAAAAAGAAATTTTAAAATATGTTGACTTCAGCGGACACTTATAAACAATTAACATTCGGCAAACAAATAAACTGCAAAAACCAAAGGCAGTCACAAATACAGAACAAAAACGAATAAAATTGCAATGAGTTTATCATATTTAAATACGCATAAATTAAGGTAAAATGTTAAATTCTGGAGCGACTTTTTTCTACTCTTTGCGCGAATTAAAAACATCTTAACGTACAGAGAAATTAATGAGATCGTTTTCGTTATTTTTACGCTGTTGGATGAGGATATGTGTATGTATGAATGAATGTATGGTATGTACTTATTCGAATGACTGTAGTGTTGTCTGTTTATCATATAAACATTATGCGAATAATACAAATATTAACACTCTCATCCTTGCAAATGCTGTTGTTATTATTGTTATTAGTGATGCAGTTACATGTAGAAAAATTTTAATTTTACCGATAAATCAAGTTCAGTCAAGGCAGACCAAAATTCTTCCAGGGGTTATAGTTTGATAATATACATGGTTGGTCTCAAAGAAAGGTTCTAACTAACATACCGCTTTTCGATACGCTAATAAGTAGCAGCTCCAAGAAAAAAAGTATATGTTAATGTTTGCTTTATACCTTTTATAGACTGTCTTTACCGACTTTATCCTGTTTTCTGGCCCTTAAAATTTAGCCCTTATTTTAATGCAAATCGATGGCTGCGAACAATTTTGACAAATCCGAATTTTATTTTTTTCAAAGCCTTTAGAACAGATGGCATAAGACGTACAAAAAATCATCAACAAGTTGAGTATAAAAAGAAAGATTAATGTTGATCTTAAAGATAAATTCATTTTCGCTCTGTGTACGGTGGTTGTGTGTTGGTCTGCGAAAGCAATAATAATTTATATCCCCCCGGTAGGATTGCTCATTACCGCAAAAGCATTCATCTGGCATTTAAATGAAATACATTAACAATTTTGTTGCATTATTAAAAAAAAAAATCATGTCAGGTCAACAAAAATATTTAACCATTTCCGGCTGTGAGAAGTGATGCTGATAATCAGACTATCAAGGATAAAATTGTATAATAAGCTTAACAATATTTTTTTATGTTAAATACATTTGTTAATGTTTTTTTCTCACTTAATTTCACTTAAATTTATGAGTAAAAAACATAATTAAAGAATAATATTATTTTTTTTTTTAAATAACTAATAAGAAAGATCTGAAGTTTATAACAGCTTAATTCGGTTAAAACCATTTGTAGTGGCAGGATTTGTTGCGATTTAAGGATGTCACCAACGGGATGCTATGAATACAAGTATTAATTTCTGCTCTGAATCATCTTTGTTTTTAAAATTGAAAATATCTTTCTTTATTCAGACACGTCTGTAGTATGCAGTGCGTAAAATATTTATTCAAAATATTAGACGTTTTTAAGTGGTTCATAGCTTAGAGTTGACAATACTGCTTTATTTTACAATCCAGATGACAACACCAAATTCTTCGAACGATTACTGTAGCACCGTGATATGTAAAAAAACTCACGAATTCACAAGGGTCTGGGTATTCCGCTGGTAAAAGACGAATTCTCTAAGTACGCGACAAGGTGTATCAGTAAGCTGGAACTTCACCCAAATCCTCTTGCTAGCACCACACTTGCTTTTGAAGGCCACTCTCGGTTGTGAAGGAGGGATAATCTTGCTACCATCAGAACGTTAAATAGGTGATTTTACTGATATTGTTCGCACAAATATAACTTGTTTGTCTAGCATTGGCGGAACTTATTTAATTCCTTTATGTTTAATATTAAGATTTGAATACTTATCTTTACTTCATATTTAAATTGTTATTTGTTGTTGAGCTAGTGGTCTTCTTTTTTTGAGAAAAAGTATGGTTTTTTATTTTTCAATATTTCGACACTCCGTTGTGTGTCTTCTTCAGGAAAATTTTTTTTTTTAAATTTAAAATTTTTTTAAATTTAAAAAAAAAATTTCCTGAAGAAGACACACAACGAAGTGTCGAAATATTGAAAAATAAAAAACCATACTTTTTCTCAAAAAAAGAAGACCACTAGCTCAACAACAAATAACAATTTAAATTAAAAAAGGGTCGAAAAATTAGAAGCAAGCAATTTACTTCATATTTTGAAGATTCAATAAATAAATGTATGAAAAAAATTTTTTGATAATCCATTTAACAGCTGATAGTTGTTTTTGTTTAGTTAGATTTGAAATTTTATTATGAATAGACTTAAGGGCCAAATAAACTACACAACCTGATTGGCAAACATGCCAAAATTTTAGGTTTGTACAAATATTTAGCGTTGTTTATAGTGTTGTTTGCACAAATATTTGAAGCATCAAAAATACTTCAAAAAGAAATTATTGGCTGATTGGTTTCTTTGTAGCGCTTTTAAGCGTCGAAAATTGTTGCTATAATTTGCAGGAACGGTGTTTGGACTTGGCATAAGTATTTTTTAAAGGTCTCTGATAAAATATAATGAAATTTTTATATGGCTCTGTACTTGCATATGATCAACACTTTTAACATTTTTACTTTACACATACATATATATCTTTATGTTATTTATTTTAACACAAATTCGTCACATTTGAAAAAAAATATCAATATGACTTTTGATCTTTTTAAAATGTGGTTTCAAACAACGAAATCTTTGTCTGTTCTTTCAAAAAATTAAAGTCTGTGTTTGTTTATTCAGCCAGCAAACATACATATTTGTTGCTTTTATTAACTCCACCTTATTCTGAGTTTTGCAATTTAACGTTGTCACGCTTTTTTATTTTATTTTATTTTATTTTATATATTTTGCTTTTAAATCTATAGATATTGTAACAAAAAGGCCTTAAAGCCTTAAAAGATTCAGCTGATACTTGAACATTTTAACCATGTATTTGGTAATTTATAGACGCAAAACAAAATGTCAAGATCAGTGATCTTGTTCAAGTTTTCCTGAATAACAGATATGTACATATACACATATATTTTTGAAATTTAAACCTTTATTCATTTTTGTGACGTCGCCGAAAAACTTTCACTAAGATATCTTTAGTCAACTACGATTCAAAACCAAGAATTTTGCTTTTGATAAAGTTCAGTTGCTTTACTTAAAACGTTTATGCTTTGAACTTTCTCGTTATTTTTGAAAGCTGTTGCAAGGTATAGCAGACATAATGTCAAGACGAATTCATAACGGATATACTCGCCAAGTACAACAGCAATCTTTGATTTCAAATAACCTCATTGAAAAGATATGAAATAGTATTAAATCACACGATTTATAAAGCCAATTCTCATCACCGAAACGAGAAATTACGCGACATGTAAATGTCTCTTGCAGTAATTGAATTGTTGGCTCCGTCTTGTTGCAAACACATTTTGGTAATTGGATCATACTCTTTTGAAAATCAGGCTGATCAAGCAGTGACTGTTACTTGTGCTCTATATTACAACATGATAACATGAGCTCTTCACCAAGGGGTTTGTCCCCTTGGCAAAAGTTGCGACCCGTGGGAACCTTGTAAGCCACAGCGGGGCGTTGGTATATTGTGAATAAGTACCCTCGTAGAGTTGGTCCATGATCAGATACGGCCATCAAGCCAGGTGCTGAAGTAAATCAATTATACATTCTGTCTAAAAGCGGGGAAAAAATATTTAGAAAGTAAATATTAGAAATGACTCTCATCAATACAAAAAACAAAATCGAGTATCTTTTTTTTGTTTCAAGTTTATTATGCAATTCAAATAATATAATTTCAAGACAACTTAATTTTGGTATTAAGAGTTTCAACTCAACTCAATTGTTTTTGAAACAACTGCCAATGATCAGTTCTAACTTTTTTACCTTTCTATTTGTCACACTAAAACAGAGTTGTAAACGATAATGCTAGAAAAAGTTGTAATGCACTATAAATTCAACTTTATATGTATGACAGGTTAAGTTGTAAAGGATAATACGGAACTGACAAATTTCAACTAACGTACAGTTGTATTGTAAATAGTAATAGGTTTATTGTATTATACATATATGTATATACGCTGACGTTCATACAAGTTTTTATAATGAAAAATTTCAATATCTCACTTTCTCACTATTCCTATCTATCTGCTTAGTTTCGTAATTCCATGATGATAACTTATTACTTTAACTATAACGCGATTAGAAGGAACTTCGTGCAAAGTTTTACGTTAGTGTAAACATGACATCTTAAATATTAATATCATTGAAATATAATAGAGCGGTCAAAAAGAACAACCCAAAAATAGTTGATGTCTTAAGTGTATTTCAACACATGTAAACCCTTAGCAGCATCATTTGCTTAGTCAAACACAACTTAATTTGACAGAAAAAGATTTACTTACACGATAAATTTTTTTTAATGAAGAATTAATTACATTCAAGTCCATTTGATTTTAATGGTTTATAACCTCAAACTATTTATAACCTTACGTCTCTAAATTCTACATTGTCATGGCCAACATTTTTATTTTTTCAACTTGAGCGATAGAAAAAAATATATTCATAATAACATTTAAACATAATTAACTTAATATATCAGTCAGATTAAATATCAAATGTTAACGAATCTTTAATCATCAATTTAATTTGTCAAATTTGTTTCCATTTGAGGTAATAATAATATCAACACCCTTGACATTTAAGTATCAATCATTTGCTTACATTTGAATGAACAAGAAATGCAAACGTAATTACTTCAAAATTATACTTTTTATGTTAAGTTTAAAGTAAATGTTATTTAAATAAATACGAAAAATATAAAAAAATATTTTATAATACCAACACTTTAAAATTTGATTTGATTTGAGAATCGTTTGAATAAAATACTGTTAACGATTTTTGTTTAAAATATCGAAAAATTTAACCATTCGAAGAAATCAGATTTAACTACCATTTGTTAATGCTTGTTAATGCTATAAATTTTAAGGGCCAATGTTGAATGCGAACCACACCTAAATATCATGTTTTTTTCTGCATTTCATATCATGGAAAGATCACAATCGAGCAACGCGCTGAAGTTATTCAGGCTTATTACGGAAATGGGCGTACAAATAAAAATGCATATCGTGCACTTTGTGATTTTTTCGGTCAATTTAATCGTCCAAATGTAGGAGATGCGTAAGTACCAGTGCCTGCTCGTATAGGTCGTGCTGCAAGAAATATTGGTGCTCTTCGCGATAGTGTGTCTGAAAAGCCTTTCACCTCAACTCGTCGACGTGCCCAAAAATTACACCGCTCACACTCGTCATTGATGAACATTATGCGTAAAGACTTGCATTTACATGCTTACAATATGAAATTGACTCAAGTACTAAAGCCCCTTGAGCATTCCAAGCGCCGTTACTGGTCAGAATGGAGGCAAGAAAAGGCAACAGTGGATGATAAATTTTCGAAGAAAATCTTCTTCAGTGATGAGGCACGTTTTCACCTCAGAGTGTTCAGAGTAATCCAAGAGTGATTGTTGAAAAACCAATGCACTCACAAAGAATGACTAGTTGGTGCGGTTTATGGGATGGTGGCATCATCGGACCGTGTGTTTTCCAGACAGTTTGGTTTAACCGGCTGTCATTGAAAAGCCAGCCCACTTGGTTCTAATTTGGGCCCGTTGTGTTGCGGTCAGGCAGTTATTGTGAATGGTGTTTGGTATCGTGAGATGATATCGATTTTTTTTTTTCGTTCGAAAAGATATTCAGAGCCATAATCTACTGCATTTAATGGTAGGAAAAAGTACGATCTATCAGTGCTTGCATTTACCGTAAGCAAGAAATTATCTGCATGTTCAAAATTATTTGGTTTACAAATTTTGAGGAAAACACTTGTGTAGTAGAAAATAGTTGATCTTGCATGCTATCTACATAAATGTAATCAGACTGAAATTTAAGGTTTAATTGATTCATTTTGATAACTATCGGATATAGTGTTACGTATTTGCGGATTCTTCAATTGTAAATGAAATAATGACACTCACACTAGTACGTTATACAGTACTTAAATAATTCAAAACTTTATTTACACTTGATACCGCTGTGTACCAAAACACTAGACTTGCTTACTTTGACTTTCTGACTTATGACAGTCTTACACAAAGCTTAAAAATAAACTGACTCGTTGCCGCCGACCTACCTGCTATTTATACTTGATTATCATCTCCTACAATCATCACAATCATTCTAGTCATTCATAATTCTAGACTCAAATGTACAACTATAATTCTAACCCATATACACATTCATACACATGCTTGCGAACAATATGCATGTCACAACAACAAACAATAATAAAATGAATACAAGAAAAACAACATCATTTCTAGTTAATTTACTTGGAATTTTACGTACTTTAAATCAAATATCTTTGTTTGTTTGTGTATTATATTTTTAGTTTTATCTTGTTTGTGTGAATGTGTTCTATATTTATAACAAACAGATCAACAGCTGCACACTGGGATAGATGTGATAAAAATTCTTAGCAATATCAATATGAAAAAAGACGGGTTGTTTCAACACATAGTTCATCATAAATCACTTGAGCATTCAGTATGATAACAAAACATTGGATAAAATGGAAATAGCAGATTTAAAATACAGAATATGTAAATAAAGCCAACTATTTCACCACATGATTTTTAAATCGCCAAAAAATTGCCAGCCGCCTAAATAAAAATTTAGTTGCCATAGTGGATAACAAATTGTCACGTTTGGTGAGAAACTGCCGTATCTAATTGCCTCAACTAACTGTATTAGTTTAAAGTTTTTTTTTTTTTTGGTATTCTTTTGTTAGCCACGCGGCAACTTCTTATGTGAAGTCGTTATAGTTACTCACAACGTCGCTGAAAATTACTGTTAAAAAAAAAAAAAAAATTAAATAACGGCATAGATCCTCAGCGTCAGCGAAAATTTGGTCTATAGATTGAAGGTGTGCCGCCGATATTTTGTTCCATATTCGTATATAATTGAATCCTGCCAATATTATTACAATAAAAAGAAATGACAATAATTCCTAAATGTGTTTTATTAAATTCAACATCGGCTTTTAAAATTTATACCTGTATAAAAAAACACTCTTCAGTAAAGAATTTGCAAAACCAACCCGCGAATGGAGGAGCGATAATCCATACTAGGCGGACACTTTTCATGTACTTTAAATTTAAAATTGCTAGAATGATTTTAAAGCTTAAAAAAACGTACAGATTTTAAACTAAACGACACATCGGTTTCAAACACCTGAATTCGACGTGATGTAGGTTTTGGAAAATATTTATAACCAACATTGCGTGCGCTTACTGGCACTATCATACATTAAAAAGTTCACACACTGCTGGTGTTTTTAACCACACTAAGATTTTGCTTTTATTCGTAAAAACAAAAAACAGACAAATACAGTAATTTTTAAGCTCCCGGCAACAGTCATTCCCGCATTGTAATATTTACTTTCTTTGAGGTGCCATTATGCAGTTAATTTAACCACATTTAATTTCTCTCTTTTTTCCATTTGTGCAAATAAAATTTAAAATCCCATTTAATTGTGTGTTTGTTTAACTTTAAAAATACTTTCATTAAATTTACTTGAAATAAAAATACATAAAACATTATAAAAGTATTGTTTGAAAACCGTAAAAGAAAATCGAATTCAATTTAATATGCCTGATTTGATTAACAACAAAATCAATTTATTTATTGGCTTGATTAATAAATTTGTTCACAATTTTGTTTTCCTTTTTGTGCCATAAAAGAGAACCAAACAAACCACTTGGAATGATATTTTAATTTTATTTATTTTTTATTTGTTTTGTTTTTAATTTTATTTGATACTTATCACAATGATTGCATTGTTTGCTAAACATACGAGTACACGCATATACATACATACTTGCATAGATACATATGGCTGTATAATATAATATATGAAATGGCTTTAATTATCAGCTTGTGTTCGTAATAAATTGGTGGCCTTGCATGCTTTTCAAATTGTAAGTAAATATAACAGAAATTATAAAACATATCGAATTAATTTCCAAAATATTTTTTCGAAAAAAAGGCCGACTTTAATCTTTACCGCTTGTGCGTACATATACTGGACACGAAATGTTAAATTAATTTCCATTGTGTTGGCAACATCGAAAATCAGGTTAAACACCTGCAAACATTTTCAAACATTGAAATGTTTTCTCTACGATTTATACAGGGTGGCGCAGAACTGCCTTTACAATTTGAATGTTTAATAACTGTTTTATTTAATTGTAACGAAGCTACCTAGCGCTAGATGGCAGCACAAACACACAAAAAACATTTTGGAAACTGTAATCTGTCTAACGTCAGCTATTAAAATTTCACCCGAAATTCATCGATTAGTTTATTTGTCGTAGAAAGCAACTTTTGTGTTTCTTGAAAAATGGAAAAAAGTGAATTTTTTGCAGTGATTAAATACTATTATTTGAAAGGGAGAATGCTGAAAGAGACAAAAGAAAAACTCGGCAAACATTACGTTGAGTTTGCTTCGTCAGATTACAGGGTAAAATATAGGATAAACGAGGCCGAACAAGCACTGCAACAACACCATCAACAGGAAGACCAAATGAGATGGTTACTGAAAATAATATCAAGAAAATCTTCGATATCGTTATGAATGATCGCAGCGTCAAGTTACGTGAGATTGTTGAAATGGTAAACATATCAAATGAACGTGTGTTGATCATTTTGCATATGAGAAACCTATCGGCAAGATCTGTGCAGCTTGTGCTCAGTGTCGAACAAAAACGATTTGGACAAACTACTTCACAGCGTACATGATAAAGCGTAATCCTGTTAATTTTTGGCGTGGATTAATAACTGTTGATGAAACTTGGATCCACCACTATACATCTGAAACCAAAAATCAATCGAAACAATAGGTGAAGCTGGTTGGTGGAAGTGCTCCGAAGAAGGCGAAAACCGTGAAATTGGCTGGCAAAGTTATGGCCACTGTAATTTGGGATGCAATTGGAATATTGATCATCGATTAAACTTGATGCAATCAAGGAAAAACGAGCACATTCTAAAAGGAAAAAGTGCTCTTTCTTTAAGACAGTGCACCGGTTCACACAGCATTAGATACGATCAGGGCTGGGCAGTATTTGAAATACAAATACGTATTTTGTATCTGTATTTCAAATACACGACCTGAAAGTATTTAGTATTTTGTATTTCAAATATATAATTTAAAAGTATTTTGTATTTCAAATACATGTGGCTCAAAAATACATTTTTACAAAATACATTTATTTATTATAATAATCTGAAAATAAGTTGTTTCACACAAAAGCTAAAATTGCTAGAAACTACGACCATTAAAATGTTTATCATTTTTCAAAACTGCAATTCAGCTTTCAATTGTTTTGTCCGGAGCAAATTGATTTTACACTAATCAGGTGATAGCACACATAATCGTCGCCAGCTTTTTCCCAACGCTTTGGAAAGGGAAATTATTGTTATTATGGAAAACTTTTGCCTACATTAATGTCTGTGAGAACTAGATTAGATCGGCTGCAAATATAATAATTTGAGGCATTTCAGTTGTATTTTAACAAAATTAATGGAGAGCTTGGAAAAGAGATTTAATGAGTTTCTCATGCTGAGACGTGAAGTAAATAGAGCCATATTGGCATCTTGTTGCCACCCTAGTTTAAAAATCCGCTGGTTACCACAAAGCTTCTCATTAAAAGAGACGCAACGAATTCAAAACCTTGCAATAGATACGGTGGAGAAAAATTACAAAAAATATGAAACCAAACGTGAATGCAGCAGAAGAAGTAGTAGTTGCAATAAAGATGATGAGGATTTTATTGCTTTTATGCATTTATAGAATTTGGCAGTAGCTTATGTTGATCAGGTCCTGTACGTTTTCAGGACAAGAGGTTATTTGTCGGATGAGTCATTAAAATAGCTTGTTTTTATTAAGGGAAATACTTGTATTACCGAAAATTTTAATAGGCTTTCAATATTTTGCAAGTTACGTCCTTTTAAGTTTTAGGTGAATATACACAACTTAGTTTACGTTAGTGTATCTAAAACCAAAAAGGTATATTCTTGTGAGATCGAAATACAAAAATGTATTTGTATCTTTTAGTTGTATTTTGTATTTGAAATACACAACTTGAAAGTATTTTGTATCTTGTATTTGAAATACGCAGATGGGAAATATTTGGTATCTTGTATTTGAAATACGCGGATGGGAAGTATTTTGTATCTTGTATTTGAAATACATTAGGTGAGTATTTTGCCCAGCCCTGGATACGATGCTAAAATTACGTGAAATACACTTCGAGTTGGTTAATCATCCACCTTATAGTCCAGATTTAGCTCCTAGTGAATTTTTTCTGTTTCTAAACTTGAAAAAATCGCTCGCAGGAAAAATATTAATCTCAAACAAAGAAGTGATTACCGAAACTAACGCGTATTTTGAGGAGTTCGCAAAATGGTATTATTCAGATGTTATAAAAAAGTTGGAATATCGTCTTACTAGGTTTATTGAGCTAAAAGGAGATTTTGTTAAGAAATAAATGGTTTTTCAAAAAAAAAAAATGTTTTTCCTACTTAGGTAGCTTCAGTATCAATCAATTATTATCATTATTCATTATTATTATATTATTATCATTTTTTTACATTGCGCCAATTGTGTCGAATGTCTTCTTGTTGATATTTCTGGGCTGTCCTGTACACTATCCGCAACACGTTGGATATTTTCTTGCGTGTATACCGTACGTGGTCTTCCGGTACATGGAAGGTGCTTTGCTGCACTACGTTGTCGAAAATTTACAACCTTATTAGCTGATGATACAGCAATTCTTAGCTCTGAAACTATGGCGGCAGATATAATAACAAATCTAAACAGCGTTAATTGATGTTTCATCTTATTTCAATAAATGGAAGATCATGCTAAACTATGACAACACACAAGCGATTTATTTTACAAGAAAGCGAAGCGTAAATCATGTTTCTTTCCACAGACCAACATAGTTTTAAATGACAATACAATACCATGGGAACAAAAAGTAAAATACGCTTGATCTAAAAATGAAGTTTAGAGATCACATACCTTATGTAATAAATAAAGGAAACATTTTAACGCGTATTCTGTACCCTTTTAAAAATGGTAAATCATAACTTAACATAAATAATAAAAAACTTATTTTAAAGTCAATTTCTCACGCTGTGATGTTCTATGCGGTCCCCGTCTGGTCCACTAGTGCAAGCTACCATATAAAGAAATTACAAGTAGCTCAAAACAAGCTTTTAAAACTTATATATAATCTACCCTGGCAGTACAAGAAAAAATTCAGAGGTTAGCACAAAATTTTAATATCAGATGTCAAATTTCTGATTTTTATCATATTAATGAGCTATACTCATCCTAGGGTTTTAATCTAGTCGTAGTTAGCTGTGTACGTAGTTATAAATGAAAATCAAATAGGTTTTTGCCAAGTTTCTCCTCCAAAATAATGTATATATGTATATATAATATTGTAAATACTTACTAACAATTAAACTAAAAAAGAAATGATCTTGAACACTTAAATATACAATAATTAAATTTTACTTCAAATGTACATATTATGGATAAATAAATTGAAATTGAAAATTTAAGTCTTGGCGGTTTATGGAAGGTACTGAAGGTCCAGTACTCACTTTAAAAAAAACGACCGTAAGCACGTTGCGTCAAAACAATTGATTTGAAAAATAGAATTCGCTATGTCTTCTTCTTAAGTCTTCTTCACAAAGATCTCAACTATAAATAAAAAAAATATAGATAAACTAAAAAATTATTGAACATTCAAACCACAAAGGAAGTTCTACACCACCCTGTTTATTTTTTTTGATGTTGCTAGATTTTTTTAACCGCCCAAATACACAAAATCTGATTATAATTTGAATACAGTTATAAATATAACTGGCACGAAAGTTGAAAAAAAAACTGGAATAGTTACGTTATACATAACTCTTCGTAAAATTCCTTTTACTTTTTTGATTGTAGCCCTTCATAATGCTAAAGTCGGCTCAATTATCGACTGCGTTGAAATTCTTCAGGTAATAACTCATTGAACGAGCAATAGTCTTAAAAATTAACTTGTACCTGGAGCACGTCTCCTAACGTGGTACAAGGGCGATACCTGAAGATGAAGACAATGCACTGATAGAAAAGCTTTCATAGATTTAACGATTTTTCATTAATGTTACGATTTTGTCGTTGTTTTTAGGCCATCGTATGGGTTATGAATCATAAATAGAATGAAATGTGTTTGTTATAAAAAAAAGTTGCATGAGAAACAACAAGGTTATGAATTCAATTACACTTTTAGTCAAAAAAAATTTTTTTAATGTAACAATACTCGTAATTGTCGTGATCAATAAATTTTGATCAAAGAAGACAGAAAAAGGTAACTCAATGGACAACTAGTTGTTTCATAGCCGCCACACTACTTATCAGCACCCACTAGGATTCGAACTCGGTATCACGTAAACATAACGTATTTTTTAACAGGGCCAATTCAACCAGCGAGATCTTTAATTTTTTCATCATTATATTTACTTCAGTGTTTTAGTATTCATAACGAAATTTTTCAGAACACGTGTGAAACAGTTTGAAAATAATAAAGTGGTGCAATGCAAAATTTTCAAAAGCGACATGAAGCTTTTCATGGTATTAACGAAATGGTGAGCGAAGTGGCTTCATTGCGGTAACGAAGCATTTTTCTTTCAGTGTAGTTTGAAAGTTTTGAGGACAGAAAGAAATAACTCAATACCAAAGCAGAGGATAACTAGCTGTTTCGTAGCTGTTCAACTACTTATCAGCACCCAATAGGATTTGAACTCGGTGTCACTAACTAACTCAGCCACCCAGCTTTTTAATTTATTTTTTCGTCATTATATTTACTACACTTTTTCATGCAAATGTTTGTTGAAGTAATGAAGTAATGAAGTTGTAAAAAATAATAAAGTGGTGCTGCGCAAAATTTTCATATCATTAATTAAGTTTTTGTAAACGTAATGAAACTTTTCATGTTACTGGTGAAAGAATGTAGAAGTGGTTTCATTCCCGTGATGAAACATTTTTCTTTCAGTGCAGTTTGAAGGTTTTTGCATATGCCTAGGTGTAAAGCCCCTCTTTAGAGATAAACTCTAGCAGACAGCACTAACATCACAAACTAAATAACCGCGCAAAGCATTATCTATCTGTCAAAAAATCATCTTCAGTGATGAGACATATTTTCACTTTAGTGAGTCCAGCAAAATAGCTGTGGGTGAATGATAATCCAAGAGTGATTGTGGAAAAACTCATGCAGCCACAAAGAGTGACTGTTTGGTGCGGCTTATGGCCCGGTGGCATCATCGGGCCGTATTTTTTTCAAAATGAAGCCGGTCAGGCAGATACTGTGAATGATGGTCGACATAATGGGATAAAAACGACGTTTTTAGTGCTCGAATTGGAAGATATGGTTGGGGACGATCTGAGGTTTCAACAGGATGGTGCCAATTGCCACACAACTACCGAAGCAATGGCTCTTTTTGCGTGACAAATGCAATGGCCGTGTTATCTCACGTGGTCGCAATGTCAATTGGCCGCCAAGACCATGTGACTTGACACCGTTGGACTTTCTTTGGGGTTATTTGAAGGAAAATGTGTACGTCGATAAGCCAGCCACAAGTCAAGAGCTAAAGGATGAGATAATTCGGCACATTAACGGCATAGAACCTCAATTATGCTTCAGCGTCACCCAAAATTTGGACCATCGCTGCTGGCATTTGCCCGTTATTTTGTTCTATACATAGTTAAGCCATACCAATATTACCATAATTAAAAGAAATTACAATAATTCCTAAATAATTTGTGCTTTATTCTATATCAACATCGGCCCTTAAAATTTAACCATACTTTACTACTTGGTTTTTGCCTATTTTCTTTCAAAGTGGGGTTCTTTTTCGATGCTTATTTCTTTTTTTTCATTCATTTGTTTATTGAATCTTCAAAATATGAACTAACAATAAGTAGTCAAATCTAAATACAAAATTATTTAAGTCCAGCCAATGCTAGGTGATGTTAAAATCACCTATTTAACGTTCTGATGGTATCTCTTTTTTTCAACCGAGCCGCCAAAATTAAGTATGCGCGTGGAAGGGGACTTTGGTAAAGTTCCAATTTACTGATATATGAGGGCGGATTAATATTTAAGCTATGTTCCTAACGCTAGATAGTAGCACACACACACATTTTTTTTTTTTTTTTTTTTTTTGGAAATTGCGATTTGTGAACGTCTTCTGCTAAAATTTCATCCAAATTCATCGATAAGTTTATTTGTTGGCAACTTTTGTGTTTCTTGAAAATAGAAAAAATTCAATATCGTGCGGTAATTAAACACCTTTATTTGAAAGGGAAAATGGCGAAAAAGACAAAATAAAAGCTCGATAAACACTACGGTGAGTCAGCTCCGTCAGATTACATGGTAAAATATTCAAATGTGAATTGGAACGCGGCCGAACAAACACTCTAGCAATACCATCAACAGAAAGGCCAAAACAGGTGGTTCCTGAAGAAAATGTCGAAGAAAATCCTCGATATCGTTATGAATGATCGCCGAGTCCAGTTATGTGAGATTTTTGAAATGGTAAACATATCATATGAACGTGTGTTCAACATTTTACATGATCATTTTCATATGAAAAATCTATCGGCAAGATGGATGCCGTGATTGCTCAGCGTCCACCACTTCACACTGGTGTTTGATAAAGCGTAATCCTATTAATTTTTGGCGTTAAAAGTTGGAATATCGATTTACTAAATGTAATGAGCTAAAAGGAGAAAAAAAAATTGTTCCTACTTTGGTAGCTTCAATATCAATCCGTCCTTGTACCTTGTCGCGTACTTTGAAAATTCATCTTTTACGTGGAACACGCATATCCTTATGAATTCGTGAGTTTTTTACGTACCATGGAGCTGCAGTAATCGTTCGAAGAATTGGATTTTATCGCTTTTGAATTTTTCAATGTTCAGTAATTCGATTCCGTAGCATCATATAGGCTTTAGAGTTCTGTTTTATAAGAAAAGTTTTCAATCCAGCTTCAATGCCGAATTTCTGCCCGCAAGCCAGTTTAGTTGCGCTGCTTTGAATTTCATCTGAGTGACTTTTGCACCAATGTGAGACTTCCACGTTAGCCTACGGTCGAGGTGAATACCAAGGTACTTGACTTCATTCTGCTGCGGAATAGGGGAGTTGTTAATTTAGATAGCCGAAGGTGTTTGTTTACACAGTGTGAATGTGACATGAGTACACTTTTGTTCATTAAGTTTGATTTTCCAAAGTTTTAATCATTTCTCTAATATTGAAATATACTCCTGTAAATTTCGCAAAGCTAATTGATTGTTTTCATGTACGCTGCAGAATGCTGTCTCATCAGCAAAGTCGAAGTGTGGATTCCGGCTCTCGTTGGCATGTCAGTAGGCCCTAGAATGCTACCTTGGGGAACTCCTGCTTCGATTGGCTGTGAGGTTCTATTCCGGCCGCATAAGTAGCTTTCCAGAAGTTTGTGAGTGTTTTCAGCCACGTTTAACTTTAATACCTGTTTCTACAACTACACTGATTAAAAATTTGTTCCCTTTAATCAAATGTTGCTTATTAACAAACAAACAAATGACCGCAAATAGATAGTATAAATATTGAGAAATCAGATGCTCTTGATGTTCTTGGAATGAAGATACAGTGTAATGTTCGCTGGACTGAATACATTTTTCATGTCTCTAAAGAAGCATTCAAGTGCCTCGGGCTTTTGAAACGATGTAAGATGTACTTCACTCCAGCCGACCTCCTTACTATTTGTACCACCTATATCCGACCGAAAATAGAATACAACTCTCATGTTTGGGTCGGCGCCTCAAAGTTTATTTTGGGATTACTAGACCGTGTGCAGGAGAGGGCGAAGAAGCTCATCGGTGACAGTAGAAAATCCAACTCTATTGACTCACTGGAGCATCGACGCAGTGTGGGGTGCGTTACTCTATTCTATCGTTAATACAATGGATTTTGCTCTGACGAGATTAGGGATCTTATTTCCGAAACGCGCACATTTTTACGTAGTACGCGTTTATCGTACAGAGCTCATTCACTTGTGGTCGATTGCCCGTGGAATCGTACTACGCATTACAGAGAGAATTCGTTTTTCAGCCGTACGCTTCGCCTGTGGAATATGTTACCTGCAGACGTGTTTCCTGTCTGTTATAACGTTGGAAGGTTCAAGTCAAATGTTCACAAACACTACTCCCTCTTTCCCCCTGCTCACAACCTATTTTCTTAGTTTTGGTACAATGCACTGAATGTATAGGGGTCATCCCCTGAGTACTGATCCAATATAAAAATTATATTTCATTACACAAAATGCCAAATAAATAACTTTAATTAAAAAAAAATAATAAAACTTTCAATTTCAATTGCAAACATAATAAATAATTTCTTAAGCAAAAAAAGTAAAGAAATATGAATGCCGAAACTATATTCAAATTTATGTGAAGCCAAAAGTACATTTTCTGCAACGTAAACGTAAAATTTAATTCGCATCTTTTAAAGCTACACCAATACCAAGTAAACTTTACATACATACAAACGTTATAGGAAAAACACAATTGAATTCAGCATTCAATTGCGGATGCGCAACATTTACGTATCCGCTTCAAACACAATATTCGTCGTTTAACGTTCATTACAACTTTTAAAAAGAGGAATGATATTTATCTGTCTGAACAAAGTAAATTGTTCTGTTGAATGGCACTTCAGAAAAAAAGCTTCGATTTATTTTGCTGTAAATTTGCTTCGCTTTTTTAAAAGTAGTTTTTTCCCCCTTCACAACATCTTCAGACACTGATCAAGCAATCAGTGGGAAAAATTGAAAGTCTATAAAAACAAAGCAAAAATTATTAAATGATTCTAAATTAAAATCGAATAAATATTTATTTATATATTTGGCAGATGTTGTTTTCTAACATTTAATTTATTATATAAAAAAACGTCATAATTAATTAAGGAATCATTATGACTCACAAACTTTTGAATGCGGAAAAGTTAGAAAAAATAACTGAAAAGAAGTTGTCTAGACTTTTGATTCAATAGTTTCAATGGTGGAAAGCAGGAATAAATGAATACCGCATGTTTTAACGAGCTTCAGGGAGATAAATACGTACCAAGGCGATTGAACGGATACTATTTGGATTTACTAAAACCGGGTTTTTAAATCTCTTTTTTTCGAATATCGAATAAATCGGGCTTTTTAATACGGTTGACCTGGAATTTAAAATATATAAATGTACTTTTTGCTTTTATATCTATTTTTATTACAAATATGCTCATAACTGAAGCATGTTTATGAAAGAGAGAATTTAGTTCATTGTTATATAATCGTTTGTGTACTAATAAATATGACACTATGACAGATTCTAAGTGTTTGATGAACTAAGCAATTTTGTTAATTGGATGTAAAAAACAAAAACTTCTTTTAATTAATTGTAGAGAAAACATTTTGACATGATTTGAAAAGCTATTTTGAAAGATGTAATAAATAATACATGATTTTTAGAGTAATCTGCTATTAAATACATACTAAGTATACATATGTACTATACTTTTTACCTGTATAGTGCGTTTAGCAATCAAAAACAGTGGAATCCAACTCTTAGTAAATTCAACATATGTAAGTTGTTTGTATCTTTTCATCGCCATTCTGTGTCGTCATTAAAATGCATAAGACTTTTATGTAACAAAAGTTTGTAGGATATAATTTTCTTTATGTTTTTGTCTCTGGTAGGGGGGCAGATACATAAGTACGTATGAGTACTACTGCGGTTCGTCGGTGCACTAAGCAATTATTTGAATATTAGGTTTTTTAAGGGTATACCTCAGAAAAAACCAAAAAGATAACCTCATGAAATACCATCCAGTGCATCTACTGCTAGTAATTTTCCAGGTGTAAGCATTAATATATAAGATATAATAAGTAATAAGTAATAAAAAGTTTGAAAATCCCTTTTTTTAAAATTAGACCACTGAGAGAATCATTTTCACAAAACTCTTGTCAGAAATACGTTATGTAACATATTTATTTGTATTCGTAGGCACTTGTTTTTGTTGTGAATTACTTTATTTTTTTTACAAATACGATCTTACAATCAAATTTGGTATTAATTACTGTGTGGTGTGATAACAATCAAAATAAATTATCTATATACATTAAAGTACCCATAATTGCAAAAGTATTTAAAATGATGTTGTCTTCAGTACTTTAGTGTCTCAAACAAAAATATTTTCTGTGGCTACAAACTTTTCTTTACCAGCCAAACGACTTGAAAATCTGTATAGTAAAACAAAAAAGAACATGTGTTCTAAATGAATATGATTACGTCAGACCTAATTGTATTTAAATGTCAGATGCAAAAACATGTCGCGTGGTTTCACCCCACATATTTATAAAAATTGAAATGAATTTGTAATGAGTTTGCCAATTAACTGTTAACCTATTTTCTTTTTGAAATGGTCCTCGGAATTATTCTTGTTTTTTTTTCACTAGAAACGATTTGCTTGCAGTTAGAAGTTATTTGACATACAAAAGAAAATTTCTTACTACTGTTTTCACTTTTTGAGGCTGCAAAGAAATTATTGATATTTGTGCGTTAAATCGCACGTGGCCATATATGGTTTTCAACAAACACATTCGATTGCCCAACAAACCTAATCAATTTCTTTCACGTACCAAAACTCGTATCCCATCAGTTACGCATTATTAGGTATTTATCTTATTTTTCCTAAAAAAAACACTCCTCAAATATTTCTTATACAAAAATAAAGTAGAAATGAAAAATGTAGTTTTAACCATTTTAATGCCATAAACATTTTAACAACTCCCATGTTTTGGTTTTTATTATTTCTTAGTATTTTACTGCATGAGTTTTACAGTTGGTGAAAAAATTAACTGTATTGTAAAATTACATAATTCACTTTAATTTTTTCTGGCTAAAAAGTAAAATTGAAAAATAAATGTAGACGGAAAATTAATTTTATGCCCAAAAAGATCAAGAAATCAGTGAAATCAAAAAATGTGTGACAAATACAGACGGCTGAGTTAGTTAAGCGGGCGTTTTAAAAAATATATCATGTTTACATGACACCGGGGTTCGAATCCTAGTGGATGCTGATGAGTAGTCTAGCGGCTACGATACAGCTAGTTGTCCCCTAGCATTAGCATTCAGTTATTTTGTTTTTTCTTCTTTGACCAAGAGTTATTGATCACGGTAATTATTGTTGTAATAAAAAAATGCTTCTTTGCTGACAGTGACATCGAACTCATAACATCATGCGAAATCAATTTTAATAAAAAAAAATGAGTATGTTTTTAAAGTAGTGCTTTCTTCATAACTTGTTATGAGGGAGGGCTCTTAACAAGTTTACCTAAAGCTGTTTTGTTAAAAAAAAATTAAAAAAATGCGAAATCAAGATATACCAAGTTTAAATCGCGCCAATTACAGTTTTCTTCTAATTCGAGGTCTGATCAAAAAAAAACCGCTATTTTTAAATTTCGTGAGTTACGTATGTTCGATCTTCGCATTTTTATTTTTATTTTTATTTTATTTTTTTTTTTTGTTATGTACCAAATACATGTCTGTTATATATGTTGGCAATATCAGCCATTTTGGATTATCATTTTGTTTTTGACAGATAAAAAGGTTAGTCGTGCTTTGGTGTGCTCTTCGATTTTTTACTATTCGAAAAAATGGATCAAAGAAACTGTATTAAGTATTGTGTAAAAAATGATATTAAATGCGTAAGGCGAGTCTACTGTAAGCAGAACACAAGCTCAATTGTTGTATAACCGGCTTAAAGAAGGCCGAGAAGATGTCAATGACGATGCCCGTCCTGGTCGCCCGATGAAAACATTGAAGCACTGCAGAAAATGATTTTGGATAATCGTCGAATCACTATCAGAGAGTTTGCTTGTTCGGCTCATGCCAAGCAATTTTTACGGTTGCTTTAGCCATGAAATGTGCAGTAGCGATAATTGTTCCAAAATTGCTTAATTTTGAGTAAAAACAATATCGCATGGACATCGCTCAGGAGCTGTATAACATCGTCAACGACGATTCAGATTCCCTCAAAGAGCTCATAACTGGTGCCGAATCATGGGTGTATGGCTATGATATTGAAGCCAAAGCCTAATCATCCCAATGGAAGCGTCCAGAAGAGTCAAGCCCACTGTTTTCTTCGGCTGCAATGGCGTGGTTCATCATGCATTCTTGCCACAAGGTCGTACGGTCAAGAAGGAATACTACCTTGCAGTTATCCGCCATTTACGCGAACCAATTCGTCAGCAACGCACAGAATTGTGGAAAAAACAATCATAGATTTTGCACCATGATAACGCACCAGCTCATACATCGATGGCAAACCGTTATCATGCCTGAACCACCGTATTCCAAAACTGAAGACACCGATGAAAGGAAAGCGTTTTTCTACGATTGAGGAGATAAAAGAAAAATCAAAACAGGAGCTGTTGGCGATACCAAAAAGCGCGTTTCAGAAGTGTTTCGAGGATTGTAAAAAGCGCTGGCATAAGTGTATTATATCTGAGGGGGATTACTTTGCAGGGGAGAAGATAGTTATTGATGAATAAGTAAATACTATTTTTGAATCGGACCTCATACTTTTCACCAAATTTGTTTGGTATACAAGTTAGTGACGACGATTTTTTTACTCGAAAAACGCATCTATATATAAAAATTACGAAATGTATGTAATCGCATAACTTGAGAAGAGTTGGAGCGATTTGACTAATTTATTTTATAAGGTTTAAAATTTTTCGAAGATGATTTGAAAATAAAAATTTTATAAAAATGTCACGCTCATGCTAGAAAAATATTTATTTGTTTATATATTAAACACGGCAACAGTAAGATTTTCTGATTTGGTCCAGATTGCTTTAAAGCTGAATTAAATCATCGGTCAAAAAAGAAGCAGATTCTTACAGGAGGGCGTGGTACCTTCCATACAAAGTAAATATTGATTTTTGTATATCATAACGATTAATGCTATAGTTTTTAGATTTGATGCAAATGACATGATGGTTAACAGGAGTCATCAGATAGAAAATGGGTGGGGTTGGGAAAGCTAACATGGTGCCTCCCATACAAAGCAAATGTTGATTTTTGTTTGTCTTAAGAACAGTTGAAGCTAAAGTTTCTAAATTTGGTACGAATGACATGATGTTCGATACGAAGTGGCCATAGTGCCCTCCATGCTAAGTAGATATTGATTTTTTGCATATGTCGAGACATGATGGTTAAAACGAATCATCAAAAAAAAAGTAAGTATGGATAAACTGTTGCTTACGTGTTAGTTAGCCGTCTAATCTACGGGGTTATCGTCGAAAACCCAAAAGTAGGAATCGGCAAACTAATGAGAATTTTGTGATTTAGTACATTTAAAAATTACTATTTTATTGCAAAATTAATATAAAGTACTGCAACTCCGTTAAAGCTATTATAAATGATTTTGCAAGTATGTTACGAACGGAAGCCATATGGCTGCTTTTGGTATTGCAGCTACGGATAGAAATCATGAGATTTCCCAGTATTATATTGGAAGATATATTAGCAGCGTTGAAGCCGATATATCTCGTCGCACTGCAATCCATTTGTCTGAACACTTAGAGAATGGACTACCAGTTCACGACGCCATCTGCAACTCTAAAATTTTTTTTCGAATATGAACCAGTCATTCTTTTGCAAGAAAACTGCTCTACTCAGAAATGCCGAGATTTTTTTATATGTAATAATTAATCACAAAAGTGTTCCCAAATATTGTTCAAAATTACAGTAATTACATTTGGTTGAGCGATAGAGCTATTTTGGTAGCAAAAATTAAGAACGTCGATGATATAAACTTAAAAAGCCAAAACTTAATTAATGGCGAATAGCATTCGTATAAAGCAATCAACTCGATTACAGACTGGTAATGTTGTTAACTATTCGATAAAGTCCCTGAACTCATTTTACTTACCGCAAATGTCATCTAGTGACTTACATCATAAGATTGGATCAGTACTTATTATGTTACGTAACCTAAATCAGCCAACACTATAAAATGATACTAGACTGGTTGTTAAAATGTCGTTGTATGGCACACGCTATTAAAGCAAATGTTATAATAAGAAATTTTACGGGCGAATAAATACTTATTCTTAGTGTATGTATGATACCACGTTGACTGTTAATAAAAGTTGATGACTATTAATAAAACTCGAGGGCAATGCTTTCCCCACGGCCAGTTGATAACTAAAAATTCTGTTTATTACCTAACTTTGAAATGAGATTTGGCGCTCTTTTTTAAATCAATTATTGTTATATACGAATAGTTATACTAGTAATCCAATTGAGAAGAATCTTTTAAGTAATAAATTGAGAAAAAAAAATTTTGTATGGAAATATTTGTGTTATTGTATAATTTTAAACAATTCTATTTAATCATGAGCAAATACCTTCCGAGCGAGGCCGGGGCAATCAGTTGGTTTATTATAACCTAGTAGTGTATATACTCCGCCCGCTTTGAATCAAGCCAATTTCTAGTACTCTGTGCTGAAGTGAAGCGTATTTCAATAAGGGAGCTCTGCATCGATCGAAACAAATGGTAGTCAGATGGGGCAAGACCTGGCTATAAGGCGGGTGAACCAAACTTTCCATCCACTGTTTTTCAAATTTTGAACAGTCGTGCAAAATATGTCCGAGCGTTGTCATGATGGAAGATTATGGATTGGTGTCTAGCCGAATATTCCTGTCGCTTTTCGTTGATTGTTGTCTTTAAACGAATCAAATGTCTTCGGTACAAGTATAGAGCATTACCCTGGCTTCATGGATATTCGGATTTGACGTTGATTTGAGTTACCTCGTGTAGCTAGAAGAGTTCTACTTTTTATTTTTAACGCTATTTTACGCCTTGAGTATTACCCTGCAGAGTGGAAGGTCTCTATGATTACTATGATACCCAAGCCAGGGAAGGATCCGACCGAGGTAGAATCATATAGACCAATAAGTCTACTACCAACAATTTCAAAACTATTCGAAAAATTGTTAATGGTTAAGTTGAGTCCAATATTGAACAATGTGGGATGCATCCCTGATTATCAATTTGGGTTTCGGGCTAAACATAGCACCATAGAACAAACACACAGACTAGTCAATGTCATAAGACAGACCTTTGAGGAGAAGAAGTATTGTTCAGCACTATTCATTGACATTTCTCAAGCTTTTGATAAAGTGTGGCACGACGGCTTGATGCACAAAATAAAGTTGAACTTGCCAGCAAATACCCACAAGATTCTAGAAAGCTACTTATATGGGCGGAAAGTTGTTATCAGAGAAGGTGATTTTATAAGCCCAACTCAACCTATCGAGGCAGGAGTTCCCCAAGGTAGCATACTTGGGCCTACTTTATATTTGATTTACGCCTCTGACATGCCAACGACATCTGGAATCCACACTTCAACTTTTGCAGACGACACATCGTTTTTGAGCATTCATGAAAACCACCAATTAGCTTCACGAAATTTACAGGAATTTATTTCAATATTGGAAAAATGGCTGAAGCTTTGGAAAATCAGGGTTAATGAACAAAAATGTACTCACGTTACATTCACACTGCGTAAGCAAACATGTTCGGCTATACAAATTAACAATACACCTATTCCGCAGCAAAATGAAGTCAAGTACCTTGGTATTCACCTGGACCGTAGGCTAACGTGGAAGTCTCACATTGAAGCAAAAGTCACTCAGTTGAAACTAAAAGCAGCGCAACTAAATTGGCTTATGGGCAGAAACTCGACTTTGAAGTTGGATTGCAAACTTCTGCTATACAATGCAATTCTAAAACCTATATGGTGCTACGGAATTCAATTATGGGGCGACAAAACCAAGTTCTTCGAACAATTACAGCGGCTCCATGGTACGTAAAAATTCACGAATTCATAAAGATCTGAGTGTTCCGTTGATAAAAGAGGAATTTTCTAAGTACGCGACAAGGTATGTCAGTAAACTGGAACTTCATCCAAACCCTCTTGCGCGTAATATACTTAATTTTGGCGGCCACAGTCGGTTGAGAAGAAGGGATACCATCAGAACGTTCAATAGGTGATTCTACCGATATTGCTCCCGTATAATAGAACTTTTTGTCCAGCATAGGCTGGACGTAAGTAAAAAGCACATTTTATTTTATTTATTTTTTTTTAATATTTAGTATTAAGATTTGAATACTTATTGTTAGTTCATTTTGAAGATTCAATAAATAAAAACCCTTAACAAAAAAAAAAAAAAAAAATTTGGCTGCTTGGCCGAGCTTTCTATATGTATGATTTTTCGCTCGAGGTTATCGTAATGTATTTATTTTTCATTACCAGTAGTAATACGATTCAAAATTGACTTCTTTTTGTAGCGTTCAAGCATCATTTCCGAAATGCAAAATCGCCCTTTAACATCACTCGGATTCAATTTATATAGAAACCATTTTTTTTTTTCTTTACTGAATCCTAAAGCGTTTAAATGTAGTGAAATTCTTGTTGTGGGACTCCAAATGATAATGCAACTTCTTGCGTTTGACAGCAACCTGAGTCGTGTAATAATTCGGCTGACCATGCCTCTCCTCGTCTTCTGTGTCGGAATCACCACCTTTGAATCACGCAAACTATCATTTACAAGTTTTTTGAGAAGGAAGCAGCCGTTTTCCCGGCAAAATGAAATAATGAAAAAAAATGTTTGTTTACACTTTGGCGTCTATCGAATACTGAATTATAACTGGCAGATGTTTGTAGAGATGAAAAGATACGAGTAAATACAAGTAAATACTCGATACTTTTCTTTCCCTACCAAGTATTCTTGGTATCGATGCTTTACCACCGAGTACCAAGGTGGGTATCGGTCAAAAAAAATCGTATCGGTCAAAAATACACTTTTCTTATTGACAGGCAATAAACTGAGTTGGTCGCCATTTTTACCATAATTTTATTTCATTTCAAAGTTTTTATTTATTTTATTTTTTGTCTTGGACCAGTACTCAGGGGATGGCCCCTACGTATGGACCTGTCTACTCACTGTCAAAATCTTACATAATTTTCGTGACTCTTTTGCCAAAAACATATAGTTGTATCCCGCTTCTGAAAACTTGTAAATTTTGAGTTGGCACTCTTCAGAGAAACCAGTGCGATATATCAAAAGAAACGCAGCAAGGTATTTAAAATTATTTACTATTTACAGAACGCAGACAAACGAATCATTTAGAGTATTTGTAAGGAAAAAAAATTTCGTGCTTTTTATATAAACTTTCCCAGTACTCAGGGGATGACCCCTACGTATGCAGTGCATTGTACCGGAACTAGAAAAATAGGTTATGAGGAGGGGGAAAGAGGTAGTAGTGTTTGTGAACATTTGACTTGAACTTTCCAACATTATAACAGACAGGAAACACATTTGCAGGCAACATATTCCACAGGCGAAGTGTACGGCTGAAAAACGAATTCTCTCTGTAATGCGTAGTACGATTCCCTAAGCAATCGACCACAAATGGATGAGCTCTGGACGATGCACGTGTGCTTCGTAAAAATGTGCGAGTTCCGGGAACAAGATCCTTAATCTCGTCAGAGCAAAATCCATTGTAGTAACGATAGAACAGAGTAAATAAAATAAATCCCTGCAACCCGCACATGCAAATGGGACTATCAAGATCGGGTGTATGATTTCATTTCATAAAAATGACGGCTTGCGATCACGATCTTGCAATACTAAAATAAATAGTCCAGTTACTAAAATCCCTCGAATTTGTCACTAAAAAAAACTTCAGACCAGAATTATGTGACTTTATCGAAGGTTATACCAATGATAAATTGTCTTAGATCCAAGCTACAAAATTTTCTTCCTCCATTGAATGTGTCAGACAGACAAACTATTGGGTAAATGTAGCTGAAGAATTGTTATGATAAATTTGCTGCGTTTTAAAAATTTTCCTGCCGGGGTCCTAATCAAGCAACTCAATTTCAGCCAGTGGATCAGAAGATCAAGACCATAACGAAGATTTTGATTTTTGGATCTATGTCTTCTTCCCTGTCGCTAATCATAAGAAGAAATCAATTGATATATATCAATGCTTTTTCTTCGATACCGATTAGGTATCGATACTTTGCGATCGATCGATACCGTATCGAGTATAAGCATCGATACCCTAGTGGTATCGTTTCATCCCTAGATGTTTACAGTCCAAAAAAATATATATATTACTGACCTTACGTGCTAGTTACGTGATATGTTGTCCAATCGACGTTATTAACTTGTCTATCCAATAATTTTTATCACAAAAAAAAAACTTAAAAATTTTGTAGATTGTTCTGTCAGCTTGTTCGTTTTGTCATTTTGAGTCCACAGATTTTTATGGCTAACATAAACAATTATTTACTTGTCATCATTAACATACCAAATAGACATCAAACATGTTAGTGCTCGGTAACTTTTATGGTTTACTGTTGAAATAAACAAATTGCATAAGACTTTATTCATAGCCAATTTTATATTTCCTGTATAATTTTAATATGAAATTACACTTTAACATCAGAAGAATAGATTTATAAATACATACACAACTATTGATTACTATAAGCAAAGGATTTTCATTTATTGAATTTTGGGTATATGTATTTATAAAAATTAAAATAAGTTTGAAATGAGTTTTAATTCAAATATTTTGTAAAATGTTTATTAGAATTCGTTTCATATGCATTTTAATTTTTTATGAATAATATAGCAATTAATATTTAAATTTTAAACTAAGAAACTGAAAATATCAAATGATTATGAAATCGTCAGTCGGTGCAAAAAATATGTTTACAGCGCCGAAAACAAGTTTATAAACTTTCCACATAAACAATGTTCCCACGTCATTAAAAATGTATATATATATATATATATATATATATATATATATATATATATATATATATATATATATATATATATATATATATATATATATATATATATATATATATATATATATATATATATATATATATATATATATATATATATATATATATATATATATATATATATATATATATATATATATATATATATATATATATATATATATATATATATATATATATATATATATATATATATATATATATATATATATATATATACAAATGTATATAAACATATACATGGGTACATGCTTTTTCAAATATTGTATAAGAAGTCAAGTTTTGCCTATCACTTATATTGTAGCGCAAACGTTAACTAAAGAGGCCGCGATTTTTTATTTCACTTCACTATTTACAATACACAGAAAAAATTAGGTTCAAAATTTTTAATATTAAAAATTTATAAATAATTTTTTTTTAATTGCTGATAAATTTTTAACTGATAAAGGGTGGCGCAAAATTAATCACCCTATCGTAAGATGCAAATACCTGTTGCATACATATGTCGTTTTACTTTAATTGTATAGAAAATTTGTGAACTAGGCAGCTGCACAATACAAAACGGCAAACAATAGAGCTTTATGCTTCGCATACGAGTATAGAACCATTCTGATAACAACGAAGAGGACGATTTTGAGTCGAAAATCATCATGAATGAGGAGATGCATTTTCATTTAAAACAGCGTTGCCAGAATGAAGATTTTACCTTCATTTTGAAGATTTTGTAAGCAGAAATAAGATTTGAAGATATTTCTCGTAAAATTAAGATTTTTGAAATCTAGTATTTTAACGAAAGTGTAAACTAGTTTTAAACATTGCAAAAAGTTTGAGTCTGGAAGGACTTTAAGTAATTTTTGAATTCTTAGTTTTAAAACCCTTTGAAGAATATACATACATGTGTACAAATGTAGTTTTCTATACTACTAGTTTTAGATAGAAATTTTATTGATCTTAATTTTCTAAGTTTATTCTACGCGAATGATATATCAAAACTCAAAAAACATAAGTACGTAGAACGAATAGGTAAGATAGGTAATCCCAAATCAATTTGAATGTAATTGCATTTTCTTGTGAGATTGGTAATTGGTTGTGAATAAAATATAAAACGTTTTAAAATTTCTTTTCCATAATTAAGATTTTTTTTTTTTTGGAAAGTGAAGATTTTTCGACAAAAATTACTGGCACCACTGATTTAAACGATTATGTCAATAAACAAAATCTTCGTTTCTGGGGCAGTGAAAACCCGCGTGTGATGCCGTTACATCCACACAAGGCTAGTGTGTGCTATGGTGCTACGAGGGAGGAGTAATTGAACTATTTTTAGAGCGCTTTCGGCAATACAGTTACTGTTACTGAGGAACGCTAGATGGCCATGATAAGCGACTTCTTGCTGCCGGAATTGAATATGCGGAGCTCAGTGAACATGTGGTTTCAATGAGACGGTGCAACCGAACGCACAGTAGGAGCCACAATAGATATTGTGAAGAATCGCGTAATCTCTCGTTTTGGCGATTTGGCATCGCCAGCAAGATCGCCCGATTTAACCATCTGAGAACTCTTTCTTCGGGGCTACTTGAAATAAAAAAAACCCCCCACTCACACGTATGTATTGTTTGATGATCTTATTCAATCGTTTTACATTTATTGTTTCGTTAACTCTGGATACTATTAAGGGAAACCAGAAATGTCGATTTTAACGTCCGAAGAGCCAGTGTTGTTTATTAAAAATAAATCGAGGAATTAAAAATATCGAGAAATCGGTGGTACATACGTAACCATACAAAAATGGAATACAACTCTTATTTTTGGGCCAGTGTCTCAAAATCCATTTTGGGGTTAACCAATCGTGTAGAAGAGAGAGCGAAAAGGCTAATCGGTGACAGTCGTGTATCCAACTCTATTGACTCACTGGAATATCACCGTAGTGTGGGATACGTTTCTCTGTTTTATCGCTACTAAGATGGATTTTACTCTGACGAGATTAGCGATCTTATTGGTTTTACGTAATGCGCGTATATCGTCGAGGACTTATCCATTTATAGTGGATATAGCAATTCGCTGAACAGAATAGCACAACACATTACAGAGAGAATTCGTTTTTCAACCGTACGATTCGTCAGTGGAACAAGTTGCCTACAGACGTGTTGCCAGCCACATATAACGTTAGAATATTCAAGTCAAATTACCACAAACACTACTCCCTCTTTCCTCCTTCTCATAATCTGTTTTCCGAGTTCCAGTATAATGCACTGCATATACCTTGAGTACTGCTCCAAGAAAAAAAGTAGGTCATTGCAAATAACAATTATGTGATGGTATGTGATCGTTTACAAATCAAATTTCTAGTAGACCGTAATTTGTGCTGGGTAAAATTGTTATAAATTTATAATAACCACTTATTTAAAAAGGGCTTGCCATAGACGAAATAAAATCTACTTACCAGTTATAAAAAGATATCCAAATAAAATAAAAAACATCAATGATATTCTCGGCAACATAATGAAAGCAAAAAAATGCAACGGCAACAGCGATTAAATTTAATTTTATTTGGGAGGAAATTGCAAAACCACACACTATAATTTCTTTGTAAATTTGTTTAATAATTTAACCATATGCGCACTCATATGAATTTGTTTATTATATTTAAGAATTTAGGTAAATTTATTTAATATTTTTTTGTTTTGTTTCTTACTCAAATTATGTAATTATTTTTCAAATTAAATAGACAAAGTTTTGTTGTCTGCTTTTTTTTATTTGTTTTTTATTTATTTATTTTTTATTTTTTTTAATAATATTTTTAGCCAATGTTGTTTGTGTTTGCCATGTGCACTCCACTCGAATACAGACAGGCAGACTTTTGTTTGTGTGTTGTATGTATTTGATTTAAACAGCTAATTTAATAGATTTTGTTTTCTTCTATTGATTTCGTTACAGCAATTTTGTGTTGTATACTTTTTTGTTTTTTTTTTTTTTGCTTTGCTGTTATTTTTTTCTTTATTTTTGTTTTTATTATCATACAATATCAAACAGTTGTTGTCGTTGTATTTATTCACAACTTAAGGTAGGACCTGACCGAGCGACCGACTTGCATACTTACATTCATGCAAAACCAGCAGCATAAAAAAAATAAATGTGTTCATAAGTTGTTGTGTTTGGGGTGTCTCTTTATATTTTTGTTGTTAGTTTTTTTTTAAGTTGGATGATGTCGTCGTATAATGTAACTGATGTTTTTTTTTTAAATGTTGAATAGGTACAGTGGGTTGGTTTTTACAAAACTGGATTGCAAATTTGGCTTTTTTAAATATTTACATACTCCTATTTATTGTTTGTGATGAAAATGTATTATGAAAACGGACAGTGTTAAACTGATCGAATCTGCTTTGTATATAATATATGTTTGCAATTTATACTCGTATAAGTCAGTACAAAATTCACCTTGTAACCTAAAAATACAATAACGTTTTAACACACTTATATTACTTCACTTGTATGTTTATTTGTTTGTTTGTATGTTGGGCAATACTCGAAACTATAATATAAGTGATTATAGGTATATGAAAATGTATACGACGTCTGATCAAAAAATAACCATTATTTTCAAATTTCGTGAGTTAGGTATGTTCGATTTTCGCATTTTTTCTGTTATGTTGGCATGTCATATATGTTGGTAATATCAGCCAATTTGGATTGTCAGTTTGTTTTTGACAGATAAAAACGTTCGTCGTGTTTTAATGTGCTCTTCGATTTTTAAATACTCGTATTCGGAAAAATGGATCAAAATACCCGTATTAAGTTTTGTGTAAAAAATTAAATTAAATGGGCAAGGGCATTTGAAATGTTGACTGTGGTGTTTGACAAGTCTACTATGAGCAGAACACAAGTTCAATTATGGTATAACCGGTGATCCAAAAATTGCAAAATTTTGAATAAAAACAACGTCGCATAGACATCTCTCAGGAGCTGTTGAACATCATAACTGGAGACGAATCACGGGTGTATGACTTTGACATTGAAACTAAAGCCCAATCATCCCAATGGAAGTGTCCAGAAGAGCCAAGGATGAAAAAAGCACCTCAAGTTCGGTCAAATGTGAAGGTTTTGCCCACTGTTTTCTTCGACTGCAATGGCGTGGTGCATCATGAATTCTTGCCACCAGGTCTTACGGTCAATAAGAAATACTACCTTGAAGTTATGCGTCGGTTCCGCTAAGCAATTCGTTAGAAACCCACAGAATTGTGAAAAACTAATCATGGATAACGCACCAGCTCACACATTGATGTGCGTGAGTTTTTATCCAAAAACAAACCGGTTATCATGCCTCAATCACCGTATTCACCGGACTTGGCCCCCGCTGACTTTTTCCTCTTTCCAAAACTGAAGACATCGATGAAAGGGAGGCGTTTTGCTACGATTTAGGAGATAAAAGAAAAATCGATACAGGAGCTGTTGGCGATACTAAATAGCGCGTTTCAGAAGTCTTTCATGGATTAGAAAAAACGCTGGCATAAGTGTATTATATCTGACGGGGATTACTTTTTGAAAAAATTTAAAATAACGGTTATTTTTTATCAGAGCTCATATATAGTGTCGTTTTAGTGTGAAAGCTGGAGTTGCCGTATTGCTTCCGGGGAAGTGGGCCGTGGAATGTGTATCTGAACTATTAACGGTAATTTGAATTAGTGCCATATTGTTTCCGCGGAAGTGGAGGATTTTGACTGTTTCTGAAGCCGATTTTGGGAATTCCCAAAAAATTTGGCGTCCCTTCGCTACCTGAATCGATACCGGTTTTTCATAATCGGTGTGCGTTTTGGCGTGGTGGGTAATTCGATTCAGTTCAAAAATTTAAGTTGACATATTATTTCCGGGGACGTGGGGATTTTGGCGATTTCTAAAGTAGATTTTGGGAGTTCCAAAAAAACTCGGAACGCGTTATACGGATATCAGGTTATATGGATACTTCAAGAAGAAGCTTGAACAGTAGTGAATGAAAAACGGTTCTGAGAAAGGCGTGATGTGAAACCTCAAAGCGTTCTGAAAAACGCTAAACTCGTTTCCAGGTATTCGAAGGAACGCGCACTATACTGGTGTTTTGCAGTTGTTACGTAAAATATAACATTTGGTTTACATACGAGTATAGTATTGATCGAACTCTTATCAACTTTTCCTAATAAGTCTATTGAGTAGTTACTCCATGGGGTAAATTATTGACGATTCACCAGCGCCCCCGCATGGTTTGTATCCATGTAGGCTAACTAATCCCTTGCTTAAAGGTTTGGGCCTTCTAATGCCTCCTGTGTACAATGTATGTAGTTTTATATTGAAATTAAAATACCGGAAAAAAAATGTTTTCCAAATAGTCACGGCGCTATCAAACAACATATTGTAAGTTTAAACAAATATTCATTTGTTGTTTTTTTTTTTTTTGCTTTTAATAAAAGAAAATAAACTGTGATGTTGTTATTTTCGTGTACTACATTAAAGTATTTTGGAAACTGATCGTTACAGTTGATTCTGACACTGTATTATAAAATTTATTGTTTATTTGTTATCATTGTTCCAATTGGTTGGTGTATGTTTGCATTTTTACAAAAAGGCAGTTGTTAACTCTCTTATTGTGTCGTATTGATTTTGAAAAACTTGTTTGCTTCAAATCCATATAAATGAAAATAAACGCAACCGATTTTTAATTATATTTCATATGACCTTTTTGATAAACTTATTAAAATATTAATATATGCATACATGTCTACATAATATATCAAGAAAACAAAAACTTTCAAAATACTTTACAAGGTTACGATGATGTATACATACATACATACATATATATGCTAAATTTTCAATATGTAATAAATAAATTTTCAGATCAGTTTTTTTGCACTTTAAATTAAGCTTTAGTATATATAGCTGATATTTCCTGTTTTTCCGCAAAAAAAAATTCTGCCGAAATAAGTAACCCAGCGAATAATGTTGGTGTACCAGACA
Organism: Thecocarcelia acutangulata; assembly: GCA_914767995.1. NCBI lineage: Eukaryota > Metazoa > Arthropoda > Insecta > Diptera > Tachinidae > Thecocarcelia > Thecocarcelia acutangulata. Next base: position 139,744,357 of record OU612094.1, on the reverse strand, counting down.
TTAAACGTCTGCATGACTACGTTTAGAAAGTGTTTGAATATATACTTGCTTTCTGAGTAAATAAAGTTTCGTATCATACACGATTTGACCCAGTGGCACATATTCTGTTTTAATAAAAACAAATGAATGAATAACCAAGGCAAATGATTTACTCGTGGAGAAAAAAGTATAACCAAATTCAAGTAAAATGAAAATAAGAAGAAAAAGTTTCAAATATATTAGCATTCGAATGATTGTAAGCAGTATTCGAATGTACGAGTATTCATATTTATGTACATAGACGTACAACTTTGCTTTCACCGTTTTATGTTTCTCCGGAAGTCGACGCTTTGTTGTAAAAAAACTAGTTATACATTTACGATTCAAAGTATTATCCATCCCTGATCACTACTTTCTCCCATCATTCGGGCAGCGTACGAATCCCGCATTGAAAAAACTGTGATCCACGCATCGATACAATTGTTTGCTTCTTTATAAGATCGGAAGTGCGATCTTGCCAGCCAGGCCGTGTGCCATTGGCCGAAACAAGATATAACCCAACTGACCAACGTCAGGAGAATGCAGCGGTTGGGGCAAGACTTCCCACTTCAACGTGTCTGAGTATGTCTTGATCACTTTCGCAACATGGGGTCGAGCATTGCCATGCTGTAAAATCACTTTATCATGTCGATCGTTGTATTGCAGCCGTTTCTCTTTCAATGCTGGGCTCAAACGCATTAATTGCATTCGTTAACGTCATCCGTGATTGTGTCAGTCGGTTTTAACAACTCTTAATACAGTATGCTGAGCTGGTCCTACCAAATACTGAGCATAACCGTGAAACTGTGAATATTCGGTTTGACAATCGACGTGGAAGTATGACCGCGATATCTCCATGACGCTTTGAATTTTTCGTCCTCAGTCACAATGCGATGCAGAAATCTCTTCCGTGTTTGCCTTGCAAGCAGCTATTCACAAGCAAACAAACGAAGTTCAACATCTGACTTCAATTCGTACTGCCCTAATTTCCTTGTTTCTGAATCATTCCCATGACTTTCATGTTGCATCACTCTCAATGAACCTGCCAATTCTTGTTGCATTTGACACGAGTCCTGATAAAGTAATGCCTCCAATTCTGCATCTGCGAAAACCTTCTCTCTTCCAACGCCATGCTGGTCTTCGACGTTAATATCACCGTTCTTGAAGCGTTGAAACCACTCTCGGCACTTTCTTTTCGTAATAGCGGCTTCACCATAGGTATTTGAGAGCATTCGGTGATCCTCAGCTGCATATTTTTTCATGTTATTGCAGAAAATTAAAACCTCCCGACAAATGCCAACAATTTGGCTCGTAAGCCAACATATTTAATCAGGAACAACTTCATGATGCAGACACAAATCGACTAATAATGCGTTGCGTTATGTTTAAGCTTATTGTATGATATCTACGGCCCGGGCTGATCATGGTTGAGGTGCCTACCTTGGCTGAAATGTTCTGGCTGTGGTTGAAACCTAAAACGCAGGAAGGGAGTGTTAGTATCCTTTATAATTGTTTGGTGTGTGGCTTTTTTCGGGGACTAACAATCTCCCGAGGAGGAGTGGCCTTCATGGATATTGAAGGTGCTATCAATAATGTCGAGACACAGGCGGTCATAGATGCACTTGACGGTCTGAAAGTTGATCGACCTACAATCATGCTCATTACGAGCATACTAAAGCGCAGAACTATAACTGCAACAATGGGGAACTCCAGAATTACGAGAAAAGTATGCAAGGGTACACCCCAGGGAGGGGTACTATCCCCCCTCTTGTGGAATGTTGTAGTGAATACTCTGCTTAACGATCTAGATAAAAATAAGATAAAGACTGTAGCCTACGCCGATGACGTAGCGATTGCAGTCTCTGGTACCCGTTTAGACACCATAACAGAGCAGTTGGAATACGCTCTGAAGATGGTAAGTCAATGGAGCGTACAATGCGGACTAAAGACAAATCCAGCGAAAACGGAAATCGTACTTTTTACTAAGAAGTATAAAATTCCACATTTCAAACCTCCAAAAATGGAAGGTACCGCACTTATCCTATCGAATAAGGCAAAATACCTAGGCGTCATTCTTGACAGCAAACTATCATGGAAAGAGAACATACAGGCTACAGTAACCAAGGCTACAATAGCCATCTATCTATGTAAAAAAGCAATAGGCTCAACATGGGGCATACAACCAAAAGGAGTTGTGTGGCTTTATGACATGGTTATAAAACCGGTAATATTTTATGGAGTATCAGTATGGTGGAAATCACTGGACTCCGCAACCAATAGACTGCAAATTGAAAAAGTCAGTCGAATCATGGCAATACTGACCACAGGGGCCATGAGGACAACTCCAACCAAAGCACTTCTTGCAATTATGAGCTGGATGCCATGTGACTTAGAAGCCAGGCAGATAGCACTAAAAGCCGCGATCAGGTTGAACGCGACAGGAGCATGGACCCACAGACCGTGGGGACATGCCAATATACTGGAAATTGGAAGGGACCTAATCCCCGATCTAATTGACTACTGCATCCCAAAACCATTCCTCTCAAGGAGCTTTGGCTACCAAATTGAGGAATCCCCCCTAGAATCTGAATAGTTCTATATCTACACGGATGGGTCCAGAAAGGGGGAAAGGGTTGGGGGTGGCGTTTACATAGAAGAATTTAACACTAAAATATCCTTCAGATTATCAGATGGATGCAGTGTTCTTCAGGCTGAAATATCGGCCATAAATAAAGCGGCCAGATGGTTGACGTTTTACAAGATATTCGGTAGGGATATCATGATAGTAACGGACAGCAAAGCCGCCATCAAATCCCTGATTGGAATATACACCAATTCTAGTCTAGTCCAGGAATGCCGGACATCTTTAAACAAGATGGCGAGACATTCTAACATAACCCTAAAATGGGTACGTGGACATGGGTCCAGCAATGGCAACAACATCGCCGACGACTTAGCCAAAAAAGGGACAGCCCTAGAAGATAGGGATATAGACCCCTTTTGCGGACAACCATTAACAGCGTGCTGGAAAAGAATAAAACTCCACACACTGGAACGTGCACAAGAAAAGTGGCTCACAGAGCCCACATGCCTTGTATCAAGGAACTTGTGGCCGCATATTAACTTTAAGAGAACGTGGGAGCTACTAAAACTGCCCAGATCTCAACTAAGAGTGACTGTAGCAGTCATCACTGGCCATTGCCCGTTTGGGAACCATGCCAGGAGACTAGGACTACCCCATAACGACTTCTGTAGAAGCTGCCAAGACGAGGAAGAGGAGGAGACGATCCTTCACCTCCTCGGCACATGCCCGGCATTGGAGCATCATCGTCTAAGACACTTAGGCGAGCGGAGCTTCAATAGCCTATCTTGTCTGGCCTCGATCAAACCGACCGCGCTAGCCTCTTTCATAAGAAGCTGCGGATGGCTAGTATAGCAGCATGTAACGCTACACTAAAAGGTTCCCGCCTCTCCGTTCCACCACCGCCCATCCTTTCCTCTCACTATATTCCTATAACTTCTTTTCTTCACTCCACTATCCTATTTTTTCAGGCAATCACAAAGGGAACGACTACAGGACCCAAGTGAGCTGGACAACCTAGATTATTCCGGGGCACCCAGCGGCCTGCCTACCTAACCTAACCTAACCATCTCCCGAGGATCTGTTGCCTATACAATAGATACCTGTATTGTAAGAAACCAGTGGTGATGGTTGACGGGTGAGTTGGTTTAAGGGCTGAAGCTCTTAGAGGGCTTCGGCCTACCAACTCATTAAGCCTTGTCCTTCATTGATTGCTGGGAAATTGCATATAGGAGGGATTAGAAGGCCCGAACTCCTCAACAAGAAGTTGCTCATATGACCGCAATCATATGGCAAGAATTGCTACCTGTGTGAGCCTGGTAAGCCACACGGGGGCGCTGTATAATTATTCACTCCGTAAGAATTCACTCTGCAATAATTCACTCCATGGAACTGGTCCATCATCAGATAAGGCCGCAAGGCAGGTGCTGATGTAAATCTTTTTCACAACTGTATGATATCTACGATCTATTTATTTCGACACTTAGTGCCACAGCTATGTATTGCAAAAAGGCGGAAGCAAAGTTGTACACCTAATAACATTCGAATGATTGTTATTATTATTCGAATGTATTCATATTTAATAGTATTCTGCTAATAGTAGTTCTTGTTCACTTTTTATCCATTTAGAAAAAAACAAAAATTATTAACAAATTTAAAATTATGTGTGTAATTCGTATGTACGAGGTCTGATCAAAAAATAACCGTTATTTTAAATTTTTTCAAAAAGTATTTATTTATTACTCAATAACTACGATTAATAAATATGATTGATCATTCTTCAACAGTTATGACCTTTTTGAGGAAATCTGGATCGCCAGTGACGATGTTCGTCAGCTTCTGATGTCTATGCGACTTTATTTTCGCTTAAATTTAGCAATTTTTGAACAATCCACCTTATAGCTCAGATTTAGCACTTTTTACTGTTTCCAAACTTGAAAAAATTTCCAAAATCGTATTATTCAGATGGTATAAAAAAGTTAGACTCTCATCTTACTAAGTGTACTAAGAGACTATAATGAAAAATAAATGGTTTTTTCCTGTTTAAGTAGCTTCAATATCAATCCGTATATATAGTATCCTCGTATATTTATTTGTTTTGTTGTTTGTTTTTTTTTTTTTTTTTTTTTTAGTTGCATATTTTTGACGAAAAATTTTAAAAGAGAAAGGATATAAATGTTTGTTTCTCGAGTCGAATTAGTTTTGGCCTACATTTTGAAAAATTCGATGTATTGTTGTAAAGTTTTTATTCTCTAATATTTTTCTCATTGTAGATCAGAACATATATCCATTTATATTTTAATCTGTGAAGGACCGCCTAATCTGTATTAAACGCTCGAAACAAGAACTTTTTTAAGTTAAGTTGATGTTTTTATCTTTTTAAGACTGTTTTTTTTTTAGAGAGAAGAACTCTTTTCATGAAAGATTGATACGAACTGACTTCATTCAGTAAAGCAACGGAATTTTATGTAAATGATTTCATGATGCTGCCGTATTCAAATTAAGTCAGTAGTCGACTACACGACTACAATTGCCGCTTGCAGCATTTGCTGTCGTGAAGTTGTGAAGTCTACTGTAGTCCATGGGTTTAAAAAATTGTTTGAGAATCTTCATTGTTTATTATTAAATGCTGTAATAGAGTTTCGTTTAGTCTTTCGTGTTGTTATTGTTAAATTTAAACCTTCACACACTCTACTCCCTCTTTCTTTCTCATCATAACCTATTTTCCTAGTTCCAGTACAATGGACTGCATATGTAGGGGTAATCTCCTGTGTACTGGTCTCACAAATTTTCAAAGCAAATTTTTCCAACAGGTACCAAAGTAAATACTTTCAATCAAAAGTTATATCACTTCTATACAGCTCCTTCTGAAACCACAATCTAAGAAATAAATTTTATTTAAGAATGGAATTTATACTGATTTAGTGGGTGTTGATGGGTAGTGTAGCAGCTACGAAACAGCTTAGTGTATGCAATTATTTATTTTTTGATCAAGGAATGTTGATAATTAAAAAATAAAAAAACCCTTCTTGGTTAAGGCCGGATTTGAATTTTATCCAGAAAAATAACATCATGTAGCATTGGGAATATACAATAAGAAAGTTTGAGTATTTCTCATTAATATTTATACTCGTATATACATACGGATTTCTATTTTCTATTAAATATTGCTTAAAAGATTTTGTATGTTTTCTGTTGTTCTAAACTTTTAATCATGTATTCTTTGCTCGACACCGTTCCATAATTACATATTTTAAAAACAAAACAAAATTAAAATGTTTTAGGTTAAAAACAATCGATCAATATTTGAACGAAGAAAATTATCGAATTTATGTCAACAATTTAAATTGTTTAATGTTTTAAGACAGAGTGCAAAGTTTTGAAAGAAAAATTACTGAATTGGTTTACGTTAAGCTCAAAAACTAAATTTTATTTGTTTAACTGTTTTTCAAATTATTGTTTTTTTATTTAAGCTTATTTTTATCATAACACAGTTATATATATTTAGTTTTAAAGAAGATGCTTCACTGGGACATTTAATAAACATGTTGCAGCCGAAAGAAAAGGCGTCTACCAATTAACTATTAGACATTCACACACCTCAATAAGATTTAGTTTTTTTATAAATAAAATGTGCCACAGCTATAATAACACTTTAAAGGTTTTTTTTATTATTTTACTAATTTTTCAATATTATCCTATTTTATTTTAGTATAATTTTCCGCTTTAAAGTTTTTCTTTGTTCAAAAGTCCACGAAGTACTAAACTTTTTTGTTTTCGATATTTTAGCAATTCGTTAATTTTTATGTTTCTCATAGTTTTAATTTTTAAGTGATTTTTTTGTATTTTCAATTTTAAAGTTTGTGTCTTAAGTCTTTCGTTTTTTCTTGCTTTTCGTTGTCTAAACTTACAACAGAGCTTTTTGTACTTTTAAGCTCATTTTTATGTTGTTACAAAACTGGTTCTATTTAAATTGTTATTACAGTTGTTTTTAGTAGATTTATTTATCAATGTATTTGTAAAGTCGTGCCCCCAAAAGTTTTGCTAGTTTTATTTTTCAGAACAATTAATGATACTTTGTTGATGTGTGCGTGTGTGTGTGTGTTGTGCCATAAAATGTTGAAAGTTTTGTCATACACGTTTACTGCTAGGAGTGTGACTTCAGTTGCAAGAATATTTCACATAATTTTAACTGATTCAAAGTGGGGCGCTAAAAGTCTCGCGATTGAAAATAAAAATTAAAAAAAAAAAATACAAATGTTTCATTAGTGAGTCTGTTTTCTCGATTTGATGGCAAAATAAAATTTATTAATTAATAATCTTTAGCATTTTTCTTTTTAAAATAATACACATTATACAGCAATAGCTCTTTTAGCAGACAGCTCCTATAGGCGGACATCTCATCAAAGTGAATGATTTCCATATTTATGGACCCAATATCATAAACCCAAACAAATAATATTTTCGAAACCGGAGCCGCTGGATATGGGAAAGTCTGCTTTTTCTTTTGCATGACATTTAAAAAAGACGCGAAACATTGTAATATTTCATATAAAACACAAGACGTGCACTAATTACAAATAAACGCCTTTGATTTTATTAGTTCTTAAGTTCAAGTATTTGACTAGTTCAGGATCTTTCTACCGCTTTCCGTTCAATGATTTACCATATTTTCTGGTTTTTATAGTTGTCAATAGAAAATGTATTAGCAGAGATCAGTCAGACCGTATAATATTGTGAAAACATATAAAAATAAAGAACAGCACAAGTGCGGATTAATATTGAAGCTACCTAAGTAGGAAAAAAAACATTTTTTTTCCAAAAACCATTTATTTCTCAGCATAGTCTCGTTTTAGATCAATACACTTACTAAGACGATATTCCAACTTTGTTATACCATCTGAATAACACGATTTAGAGAATTTCGGTAAGCACTTCTTCGTTTGGGATGAATCTTTTTCCTGCGAGCCATTTTTTCAAATTTGGAAACAGGAAAAAGTCACTAAGAGCTAAATCTGGACTGTAAGGTAAATGATCAATGAATTCTAAACGTATTTCACGAACGATTTGTGATTCCTCCTTCAAGATTTGAAATGTCATAACACATACGATACACACGAGTACAGGTTATTTGAGTCAATTTAAAAAAAAAATTTAAATGCCTTCTCAAAACAAAAAAGTATTTTAGACATTTTTCCAACTGTGTGTGTGTGTGTGTGTGTGTTTTTTTTTTCTAAAAATTATTTTGTATGCCATTCAAAAAAATTGCCATCTCCACTTTGCAGACAAAATCTTCTCAGATGGATTGTCCGCTTATGAGGGGTTTCACTGTATTTGTATGCTTAATTGTTTATTAATAGCTTGAACTTTTCTTACAATAATTCTGTTTTTTATTATTTATATATGTAAGTTGATTTATTATATTGGTTTGTTATACTCACTCATTTTTAAGAACTTTTTTATTATTATTATTTTTGCTTAAAATATTAGGTGTACAGCAGTCGTAAAACAGCTCTGGGCTGAAGAACAGCTCTCGCGTCATCGTAATTACTTCTTAAGTGCGGTTAGGCCTGTGTTTGTTGTTCGGTCTTCGAGAGTTTTGCGTCTCATTCGCACTGGTTAACGGTTTGCCTCAACTAACTGTATTGGTTTTTTTAGAGGTTATTCATTGTTAACCACGTGGAAACTTCCTATGTGAAGGTATAGGTCGTAATAGAAACATAACGTCGTCGAACTATTAAACGATATGTGCCTGCATCATAAAGTTATTCTCGATTAAACATGTCAGCTTACAAGCGGAAGGTTTTAATTTTCTGCTTTAATATGACGAAATCTGAAATATCTATGGTGAGGCCGCCACTAGTGAAAAAGCGTGCCGAGAGTAGTTTCAAGGCTTCAAGAACGGTGATTTTGACGTCGACGACCAGCATGGGGGTGGAAGAGGTACGGCTTTCGAAGACTCGTACAAACGCAACAAGAATTGACAGGATCATTGGGAGTGACGCAACATGCTATTTCATACGTCTGAATGTCATGGGAATGATTCAGAAACAAAGAAATTAAAATTGAATGTTGAAAGGCGTTTGTTTGCTTGTGAACAACTGCTTGCAAGGCAAAGAAGGAAAGGATTTCTGCATTGCATTATGACTGGGAACGAAAATTTGGTTCATTACGATAGTTCTAAGCTCAGAAAATTATGGGTATATCGACGGCCAAACCAAATTTTCAAGACATCAAAGTATTGCTCAGTATTTGGTGCGACCAGTTCGGCTTAGTGTATTATAAGTTGTTAAAACCAACTAAAACAATCACATGCGATAATTATTGAACGCAATTAATGCGTTTGAACCGAGCATTGTAAGGCAAATGGCTGCAATACAACGGGAGGCATAATAAAGTGCTTTCACAGCATGACGCAAAAATATGAAATGAAAACCCTGTACCGGTTCGATTAATGAAGGGGTTCTGAGTTTTTGTGAATTCTCAAACTCGGCCTGAGGAAACGTTAGAAAGAAGCAATATAGCAGCTTCTAATTTCGCACTAAAACTAATGACGGTTTATGGTTGAGATGCATTCTCAACTGCAAAAATGCGAACCGAATATCAACCGGTTAGCGGAACAGTTTCGATTTTTTTTAGGAATTCCCAAAGTCAGCTTCGTGAATCCCCAAAGTCCCCCACTTCCCCGAAAGTAATACGGCAACTCCAATTTTTGCACTAAATCAGCAACACTGTATGTACAGTTTTATATACCTAGATATGTAATAACCGTTCATATGGCATGGATTTCGAGTGTTGCGAAAATACAAACTAACAAACAAGTGAAACTAATATAAGCGTGTTAAAATTGGATCGCTTCAAAATATAAATAGGGTTTTGAACGCTATATTCGTACGCTGCCCGGAAGATGCAAGAAAGTATTGGCCAGCGATGGACAATACTTTGAATCATAAATGTATAACCAGCTTTTTACAATAAAGCCTCGAATTTCGAAAAAAAAATGGCGGAAGCAATTTTACACACAGAAATAAATTTTTTTCGTGTTCAATAACAAATTCGTTGAATCAATTAATAAATTGTTTGAATGCGGACCTGTAAAGGAATTCGTGGAATCAAACAAAAGTTTAGTAAAAATAATTATTGATCGAAAACAATAATTTTTTGAAACAACAACAAAATACGATATCCAAGGTTATTTTTTTGATATTTTTTCAGATAAGAATTTTGTTGATTTTATTTTTACTATAATTTTTTCTGTGCACATATCGCTCCTTTATTACAACTTATATCTAATAAAATTAGATTTTCGAGTTAACGTAGAACTGTTAATAGTGCTACTTTTTATATTGTGCCAAAAAATTATTAAAATTAATTTTAAACTATTTCTTTTAGGATATATGTTAAAAAGACGTATGCACAGAAAAAAAATTTTTTTGTGTTCAATAAAGAAATTCGTTGATTCAATTAAGAAATTGTAAAGGAATTCGTGGATTCAAACAAAAGTTTAGTGAAAACAATTATTGGTCTAAAACAAACTATTTTTTTAAGCAACAACAAAATACGATATCCAAGGTTATATTTTTGATATTTATGTATACGAGTATGCATATAATTTATTTTTCCAAATACAAATTTTGTTGATTTTATTTTTACTATAATTTGTTCTGTGTGTGGAAACTAAAAATTTGAAATGCGGTTTTCTCGAACCGAGCTGTTTTTAGTCATGACTATTTTTATGCTATTCTTCAGACTTATTTTAATTTCTTTATCTTCTGTAAAATCAGATAAGTTACCAGTACCATTAAGTTTTCCAACGTGAAATGTTAATTTTTTGACACTAATTTTTTTTTTTTTTTTATCAATAGCAAGAGTATACCTCTATATCTGAACTCTTCCAACCTGTTAAATTTTTCTATTACAGATAACTGAAGTGTCACCAACGTTGCGAGCGTTTCGCATCGTTTTTAGCGCTTTTTAAAATTGTGATTTTTTTTATTTTAATTTTAGGTTTGTTTTTTAATTACGGTGGCACCAACTTATTCAACACAACTCATTGTTTCAATATAAGAGAAAAACATTATTCAAGTGTCCAAAATTTTTTGCGTTCTATTTTACGGAGCACGGAACACGTTACACAACGTGCAAGACAATATTGCTGTTGTAAATCATACATATTCTCCAAAGAAAAAGAAACATTTCATGTTATAAAATTATCTTTAGAGAGGGTTCTATTATTAAACGATCATACTAAGTTTGTCAAATATCGCAATAAAAGCAGACACTGAATAGAGAAGTAAGTTACTGCTTCGATATTTAATAAAATACTCAGTTATTAAATAAATTATTTATTTTTTTCAAAAGCTTTTGCCTTAAAGTTTAATATGGTAAACTTCATCTACGATTTATTATAATTTTAATGTATATTTTATAAATACTTTCATAGACACCCAATCTTGTCTTTTGATTTTCACTGTTCGTTTACGAAAACACAAAAGAAATTTACACTGCGTTTGTTAGAATTATTATTCACCGAGTTTGATGGCCTGTACTGCGACTCAACCGATCTTCATAACTTCCAGTAACGATTGTTTGCTACTGCAATATAATTTTAACGACAGTAAACTGCTGTATTTCTATGTACATGATAACAGGCAGTAAAAGTAACAGCTGATTTCGGTCGACAGCGAATATCATTGAATAACAAATTTCATAAATTATCGTTATAATTATTGTAAAGATACAATTGTCTTCATAAAAGTAACATAATCACACTACAGACAAAGTTGGACAAACAAGAATTACTATTGAATGAGTTTGAGGACATGCCATCATTCGGCGAAATCAAGCCTAGTCTAATAGCAGCTTAAAAAATTGTTTCATAGTATTGTTTTTAATATAAAAATATTATACTTTTTATAATACAAAATGGGTTTTAAAAAATAAAAATTCTAAACTTGGTGCATTTTTGTTGAAATAACGCGCTTTTCCCTCCATTTTGGTGCATTTTAAAATTTTCAGGGTTGCCAACGCTCACTGTAGGTTTACAGCTAATTTGAACAATATTAATAGAAATGCGAATAGCAAAATTTAAGCAATTACTTAAGTATGAAATTATTGTACGAGTAGTAAGTCATGAATATTGAAGCCGTTTTTTAATATTTTCTATTTACTTAAAAACAAAATTATAAAAATCTCATAACATCTTTCAAAAAAAAAAAAAAATTCCTTGCAAAGAGTTCAAAGACATTTTCGCTAACCGACTTGACTTGTTATCGTTTCTGTACCATCAGTACAAGGTCATTTTGCTGACAATTATTGTCTTGTTGCTGTAAGTTAATGGTAATTTATGTTCACATCTTTTCAATATCCCAGCCTGTTAAGGAACTTTAGTGGTTTTTACTTTAATTTATGTGATTTCATGTGACTGCGTTGTATTATTCAGCCCAATATCTTTCTCAGCATGATGAGTTCAGCCACTTTTTTTCGTGTTCTTAACTTGTGTGATCAATGCATTTTTTTTTTTTTTTTTAGTAAAAACAGAAACAACATTTTTAATTAAATGCAACGACAAAGACATAACTGAAAAAATCTTAAGCTGTTAAAATAAGTGCTGTAAATCATGTTAATGCCAAATCAATCAACAATATCAAATTTAAAATTTCATACAATTTGTAATAAATGTACTTGAGTAATCGACATCGCTTTTAAAAAAGACTTAACAAGTTTAAAGGACTAAAATTTAATGTAATATGAGTGGGGCTGGATTCAAGACCATCCTTGGCAGTGGGACCAATGTTAATTTTGTCTTTCTCGCTTGGACCTACTGAAATGGGAGTGTTGGTTAGTTTCGTTAACATAGCGTATTGGCATGTAGTAGGCTATGTTTTCTGTTTCCTAGTGTCGCACAGTTGACTCACCGCAAAAACTACAGGTTTCAGTGGAAGATATGCCCATTACAGGCATAGTGGCTTGTGAGCGCTTCCGACAGCGACCTTAAGCTTCTTCTAACCCGTCTTCGACTAAATTCTGCCCTCCCAACATCATTACTTAGAACGTTTTCGGAAAGTGCAAGGCCATTAGTATCGTCCCAATATCCTCGTACGATTTATTTTATAAATTTCATCCGCTCTTTAAGAAGGTTTATCGAAGCCAAAGGATGCATCAGGAAAGGCTTTTTTCCACGAATTTGAGTTTTATAAAATAAAACCTATTCAACATTTATAATGCCTCTAAAAAAAACCCCCTCTCTTTTACTGAAAACGAAAGACAGTAGTGTCATACTTTATTTGTCTTAAATGTATAAAATAAAATAGAGAAATATAAAATGAATGGAATTTTTTGGAGTAACGGCACCAGGCGAATTCCTAACAGGTACGATTAAATGCAGCAGAAAAATAAATAAAACATTGCAAAAAATATATTTTTTAAATGTCACCTGAAAAATATAAACAAAAAGAAGTTCAAAAAAAATGACAAATATACAAAAAAAAAGTTATTAGCTGCGCTTTCAATTTCACCTGTAATCTCGTCCGAGACGAGTGTAAATTCGTTCGGAATCACCAGGCTATTTAGCCTATTGAGACACTGCTGTACTGTCCAGGACATAAAGGAACTACTCCTTATACCAAGAGTCATAATCAAATGAGGTCAACGAAAATTTGTTCATTTATTTACTCGTTAATAACAACAATTGAAGGTTGTGGGCAGCTTCTGTCTCTTACGTCCGAACCTTTGATATGTCTGTCAAAGAAGAAATAGTTGCTATCGATGACTGTATAACTGAGAGCTTTTTGTTTAGTCTTGATATGGCGATGATGACAACTCTTGCAATAAGGTGTTTTATAAATCTAATAAACAATTACATGTTTGCAAATATTTCTTCAGAGAAAATGGGTCCACAAGTTCAAAGAATGTTTAATAAAAAATTTCAAAACATTTATACAGCGTTGTCAACTCGGTACATTTCGCACCGTTTTTGGTGCTTTTTAAAATTATTTGTGCGGAAAATTCTTTAGTCCGTGCGTGGTGCGCTTTTTAAATTTCGGTGGCACCAAAGCAAATTCAACTTATTGCTTTAATATAAGAAAAAAGTTTATTCAAGTGCCCAAAATTTTTACGTTTCATTTTGCAGAACACAACCAGAACACGGAGTTATAAAGTGACGAACGCACCTTATTATATGTACAACGTAAGACAATTTTGCTGTATTATACATATACTCGAAAGAATAAGAAACATTTCGTTTTATAAAATTTGTTGCTTTTAGAGCGTGTTTTGATATTAAACGACCAAGCCTGGTTTGTCAAATATTGCAATAAATGCAAACACAGATGTGGACGCTCGTATTTTCGATGGCGCGCGAATTCTTTAGTGTTAATGCAGTAATTGACAAATTACTTAATTATTAATAAAATTATAAATTTTTTACCAAACGTTTGCATTAAATATTGATTATGGTAAACTTCATCTTTTATTTGTTATAATTATGCCAAATTTTCGTATTTATCAAAAAATTATTTTAAAGACACCAACGACAATCGCACTAGATGCCAAGTTTGACAAACACGAATTCTAGCTATTCAACGAAAAAATTGTTTCATTATCGCGTTTTTAATATAAAAATATTATTTTTTATAATACAAAAATGGTTTTTAAAAATGAAACGAAAAATTCAAATTTCGGTGCGTTTTTGTTGAAATAACGCATTTTTTTCCTATTTTGGTGCGTTTTGAAATTTCAAAGTTGGATACGCTGCATTTATACTTTCCTTTGTGTCCACTTCAAGAATATATTTTTTATGTATTCCTTTCGATTTACAATCACTTTTAAAAATAATTAAAAAAACTACAATATAATGTATGTGTATGTATGTATGTATATATAAAGTTTGTTATATTAAACAAATAATTTTTTTATTCAGATGCATGTGATTTTTTAAGCATTCTCTCGCCAATTTATTCCATAAATATACAATACATATAACAAGTACAATACTTGTTAAAAATTTAATAAATATAGTAAAAAAATACAACTTAAGAACTTGATCGGTTTTCGGCACAAGAGTTTGCAGATGAACAGAAATGTAGAGCAGCCAAAACAATTTTTGAAAGTGATCATAACGATGGCTAGCGTTGATGATGGCAAGAAACATTAATTGTGTTTTTAATGAAAAATGTATAAAGTAATAATAAAACAAGTAAGAGTGTAGTATATTCGGCTGGGCCGAATCTAAAATACCCTTCACGATAGTCACGAATATGTATAGTATATTAAAAATGTGACCTAAATATGCTCGGTTATATATGAACCGATAGCGGAATTTTCTATTTTCTGTATTTTAGTAACCTTCTTTTATAACGAGAATTGCTTTTCAGCAAAAAAAAAAAAAAAAATTTTTTTAATGGAAAAATCGGTTCAAGCTATACCTCGAGTATATATGGACCGATATCGGATATTTTCTTTTTCCATATTTATATAACCTTATTTCATTACCAGAACTGCTTTTGAGCACAAAAAAGTTGTTTAGTCGGCATATTCATCAAAAAACCTGTTAGGCTATACACCGGGTATATATGAACCGATATCGGAAATTTTAATTTTCCATATTTATATAACCTTATTTTATTACCAGAACTGCTTTAAGGTGAAAAAAGTTGTTTAAGTTCGCTTACGCGACATTTTCATGAAAAACCCGGTTTGGGCTATATCTCGGGTATATAGGGACCGATATCGGGAATTTTCATTTTCCACATTTATATAACTTTGTTTAACTACCAGAACTGCTTTAAGGTGAAAAAAGTTGTTTAAGTTCGCTTACGCGGCATTTTCATGAAAACCACGGTTTAGGCTATATCTCGGGTATATGTGGACCGATATCGGAAATTTTTATCTTCCATATTTATATAAACTCATCTTATTACCAGAACTGTTTTTAATCAAAAAAAAGTTGTTAAAGTTCGCTTACACGACATTTTCATGAAAAACCCGGTTTGGGCTATATCTCGGGTATATATAGACCGATATCGACAATTTTCATTTTCCATACTTATATAACTTTATTTCATTACTAGAACTGCTTTTGAGCACAAAAATGTTGTTTTAGTTTGCTTACGCGACACTTTTATTTTAAACCCGGTCTAGGCTATATCTCGGGTATATATATATGGACCGATATCGAAAATGTTAATTTTTCATATTTATATGACCCTATTTCATTACCAGAACTGTTTTTAAGCAAAAAAATGTTTAAGTTCACTTACGCGACATTTTCATTAAAACCGCAGTTTAGGCTATATCTCGGGTATATATGGACCGATATCGGAAATTTTCATTTTCCATATTTATGTAATCTTATTTCATTACCAGAACTGCTTTTGAGCAAAAAAAAGTTGTTTAAGTTCGCTTACGCGACATTTTCATGAAAAACCCGATTTGGGCTACATATGGACCGGGTACATATGGACCGATATCGGAAATTTTCATTTTCCATATTTATGTAACCTGATTTCATTAGCAGAACTGCTTTTGAGCACAAAAAAGTTGTTTAAGTTCGCTTACGCGGCATTTTCATGAAAACCCGGGTGTAGGCTATATCTCGGGTATATATGGACCGATATCGGAAATTTTCATCTTCCATATTTATGTAACCTAATTTCATTAGCAGAACTGCTTTTGAGCACAAAAAGTTGTTTAAGTTCGCTTACGCGGCATTTTCATGAAAACCCCGGTCTAGGCTATATCTCGGGTATATATGGCCCGATATCGAAAATTTTTATTTTTCATATTTATATGACCCTATTTCATTACCAGAACTGCTTTTGAGCCCAAAAAAGTTGTTTAAGTTCGCTTACGCGACATTTTCATGAAAACCCCGATTTGGGCTATATCTCGGGTATATATGGACCGACATCGAAAATTTTCATTTTTCATATTTATATAACCCTATTTCATTACCAGAACTGCTTTTGAGCACAAAAAAGTTGTTTAAGTTCGCTTACGCGACATTTTCATGAAAAACCCGATTTGGGCTATATCTCGGGTATATATGGACCGACATCGGAAATTTTCATTTTCCATATTTATATAACCTAATTTCATTACCCGAACTGCTCTTGAGCACAAAAAAGTTGTTTAAGTTCGCTTACGCGGCATTTTCATGAAAACCCCGGTCTAGGCTATATCTCGGGTATATATGGACCGATATCGGAAATTTTCATTTTCCATATTTATGTAACCTAATTTCATTACCAGAACTGCTTTTGAGCACAAAAAATTTGTTTAAGTTCGCTTACGCGGCATTTTCATGAAAACCCCGGTCTAGGCTATATCTCGGGTATATATGGACCGATATCGAAAATTTTCATTTTTCATATTTATATGACCCTATTTCCTTTTCAGAACTGCTTTTGAGCACAAAAAAGTTGTTTAGGTTCGCTTACGCGACATTTTCATGAAAAACCAGGTTTGGGCTATATCTCGGGTATATATGGACCGATATCGGAAATTTTCATTTTCCATATTTATGTAACCTTATATAATTACCAGAACTGCTTTTGAGCAAAAAAACTTATTTAGCTTCGCCTATGCGACATTTTCATTAAAAATCCGATTTGGGCTATATCTCGGGTATATATGGACCGATATCTGAAAAAAAATTTTTTTGTCTTTTAGTCACCATGCTTAATAAGTGTGTGAAGTTTGAAGCAAAACGAACAACTTTTGTTTTCAAAAATTTTCATACAAAACTGCAAAAAAATGGCTTTTTTCGGAATTTTTAATATATCTCAGCTATACGTGGACCGATATTACTGAATTTCAATAGCAAACCCATGAATCGATGGGGTAAAAGAATGGTGAAAGAAAAAAGTTTCTAAGTCTAATGGTTTTCTCAGAAACGGTATTTCAACAGCGGACAGACGGACATCGCTTAATCGACTTTTCCATTAATTCTGATTCAGAATATATATACTTTATAGGGTCGCAAAAAAAAAACTGTAGAAATTACAAACGGAATCACAAACTTATATATACCCTTTACATTTTTGTGAAGGGTATAAAAAAACACAAGTGGATTTTATTTGTTTCTGTTAAATTGAACGATCACCAACAAAGTTTTTGTGAAAATATTATTAGGCATACAAGATTTTGATTTATTTTACACATTTTATAGATTTTGCTCCAATACCAATATTTATTTAATTTTTGTTTATTTATTTATTTCTTTATTTTTTTTATTTCAGGACGTTAAATCTGTTGAGACTCAGTTCGAAGAGTATGCCACCAAAACGTTGGAAGATATATCAAACCATTTCTTACAACTTCATAGTTTTCTGCAAATTGAAGAGAAACAAATACTGGCAAAGTTTACCGAAATGTGTCACAATCCGCAATTTATAATACGCGACACGAATTTGAAACTTAACGAAGCTCATGAAGCGTTGAGCGTAAGTAACTTATTTTAGAGCCAATAGACAAGTTACAATTTTGTTTTTATAAATTAAATGTGAGAATGCTGCGAAAGTTTTATAAATAATCGTTGTTTTTTGTTTCGCCTTGAAAATACTTTAACAACATTCAAATTTAATCGTTCGGATTTTCGAACAATTTTCTTTCTTCACTGTTGCCGGTATATTCGTAACTACATGAGTCAATCATTACTCACGTAATCTTCCAAGTATGAACAAATAGGAGAAAGAAGAGACCCGAACCCCGATATTTAACTGATTCTAAACAACTTCACTACTTCATGTGTACCGTCTTGCTGAAATCAAATATCAACGGAGAATTAAAACTCTGGGAAGAGAAGAAGTGCTAAGAATGTTATCCTATAACTTCTGAAACCTTCAACGAAGGCTAATGTAATTGTGAAAACGAAAAACAATATGCCCTGACAATGTCTTAAAAGAGTGATCCTAGTGTTGGTAGTTGCTTCAGGTGCCTGCATTGGCTAAAACATTTTGGCTGTGGCTTAGACCTAAAACCACCGTGGGAGTGTTGGATAACTCTTTTATTGACTGCAAAATGTTAAGAATTAACATAAAAGACATTCTTAATTCTTGATCCCATTTGCTTTGACCTTTATTTAATTCAATATTTGTAATATATTTCTTTAATTCAATCAAATATTTTATTGAATTTATAACAAACAAACAAATTTTCCTGAAGAAGTCACCAAAATAAATAACCAAAAAAACAGCCTTGAGCTGAAGGAATTTATTGCAAATATAAGACACTTTCAGTCATAATAAAATGTTTCCAATCGTTGGAATTCAGTTTACTAGTGAAATATTATTATGAAATTAGAGTGCCTCGTTGGCTGACATGGTAGAGTACTTAACCAACAGCCTCGAGGTTCGATTCCTCACACCCTGGGTGTTACTACAGACAAGTAAAAAAGCTTCGCAGTTTTATTTTTGTTAAAAAAAAGCAGAAATATATAAAAATTGCAAAAAGCATAAAAAGTTACCATTTCAACAGAGAGGCGCCGGTTGACCCAATCTCTGGGGCTCCAATACTTTTTAGGGATGCAACACATATCTATGGGGGAAGGAACCTGGCGTTCGGATCTCTAGCTACCAGTTCCTAGTGCCTCGCCTTCTTCTCTGTTAATACAGGATTTAATATAGGAAAGAAAAGAAAGCTTAACAAAGGGATTTGTCAATATATTCGACTAATATATTCTCAAGTAATTGCCAGCTGTATTTGCCTTGCTAGCCACATGGGATTGGTAGTTAACCCTTGAGGACGCTACACTTATTACATAGTCTAAAATTTATTCTCCTCTGATACTGGGGAAAAGAGATGACACCACCAACGTTGAATTAGGTCACTGCCGGATTAGGCTGAAACCCCCCGAAGACAACGAAAACTTTGACAAGTAGTTCTATGCTGTTCAAAACGTCGAATCGAATGCACACTGTCTTTACACTTAGGTTAGGTTGTACAGACCGCCAATTTCATAAAACCAGCCCACTTGGATCCTTTCTTGATTCCGTTGTGTTACCTGAGGGGGATATGTAGCCTATGAAATTTCACATCTAAACCAACACGGAAATCAGATAAAAGTAATTTACTCCATTTACCCCGCATTTATTTGCTAACCCTTGCCGTATCCGTCCGCCCAGATACAGCGCTCTCATTGAACAAAGTCGAACACCGACGGAGAAAGTGCTCAACACTCTTTTCCTCGTTCTCATCCCTACATCTTCTACTAAAATCATTAAATGGAAGATTTAACCTCCTAGCAAGCCTCCCAAGAAGCTGACGTTGCACCTGATTTGTACAGCTTATAAACGGGACTCAATAACAACATATCACCTTGCCGTAAAAGGATCCCGGCTTTTGCCAGTCCATCCGTTATAATGCACTCTAATGTGCCCTGGTACCCAGAAAAGCCTCGGGTTTTAATGTCATATCATTAACAGATATGCTGCATTCATGAACCAATCTGGAAGACGCAAACACATTTAACGCAGCCGTAGTATGAATATAGATTCGAATATTCAGGCCGTATACCCTAAAGTACCTCAATCAGTTAGCTGCTCACATTATAGCTATAATTACGGCCTGCGTCACGCTACACTCATTACATAGGGTAAAATTTATCCTTTTGTAGTACTGGGGGATAAAGATGCCACCACCAGCTACCAGCGGAGTTAGAATTGGTACCCTGTGCTTCATTTTCGTATTTTTTTTTTTCATATAATTTTCCTTTTCGCACATGTTATGTTATCATTCTTCGCTATTGTTTATTTTGTGGTACCAGTGTTGCTTCATTTTCAAACTATTTCGTGAAAAAGTTTGCGCAAACAGCAATGAGTACCAAATTATACTACTCTTATCGCATCTACCTTTCGCATCGAACTTACTTCCGCATCGCAATAGAAAGCGTAATCCTGTCAAGCACGTCCATCTTTTATAAACTCGGACCCCCAGGTCCGGACGTGCTTGACAGGATTACGTCAAATATCTTATTGAACAGTAAAGTTAGTGAACAGTAATCAATATCCCCCGGGATGTGCTTTATATTTCTCATTATCGAAGCAAGACCTTATGTCAACTCTTTCAACACACCACTGGCTTTTACCCTGATCGGAGAGCACATGGCTACTTCCTTCGCCATGAAATCAGCCGGCAGACAATGTATTATCATAATCAGCACTTTAGTTGGCGTATTCCAAGCAGTACAAGTCACCATCAAACCAGAAGTACGCAGTATCTATCCTCCTTATAACTCTATAATAGGTGGTTTTTTTTCCAAAGCTATCCACCAAACAAACGACTCCATACCACATTTTTTCTTCATTTAGAATTAAGATATGACTTATAATTGGCAAAAATAATCAGAAGTCTCCAGAACCGATCGTGTTTATTACAGCCGCAATATTTTCTTCACTAGGAACTGGATATGATTTATGATTGCCAACACAGAATTTAGAAGCCTCCCCTCCAGGAATAGTCGTTATAGTCATAATATTTTCTTTGCTAAAAAATTTTATATGCTTCGTAATTGGCAAAACGGGAACCAAAACTCTCCAGGCCTGATCATGATTGTTACAGCCCAATATTTTATTCACTTCAAACTGAATATAAACAAAACGATATTCACAAGCTTCCAGGACGGATCATGGAAGCTTGTGAAAGCAATATTTTCTTTAAAAACGATGTATAACTCGGGAATCAGAAGCCTTCAAGACTGATAATAGCTGTTATATAATTCACTAGAAAACTGTATACAATTTATAATAGGAAGACAGGAATAAGGGCCTCCAACACTGATCATAGTTAAAGTGTCTGCATCTTAGCTGAGGTTGATACCAGAGATCTGCACTGGTGCACCGCAACCGTAAGTACACCGGTCGTTTACCCAATCATTTTCACATCCAATTAATTTAAACACTCTTAAAAATTGATGCGGTGGTATTTATACCTGTCGTTCGTTTGTGAAATCTTGATACATCAAAAATGTATCCAATCACTTTCGCATCTTGTGTATTTTTTAAGAGTAAAGGAAACGACCGCAAAAAATATTGTTGTTACTAGCACTTAGTAAGAGAAACATTTTAAGTATTTTTGTTTCTAATCGTTTTCTTAATAATACATACATGACGTCGTCATAAAATCAAATTGTAAAAACAACACACTCGACATATTCTTTTGCTGTGTATTTGCGTCACCTTTTATTTAACATTAACTGAAATCGCGGCTGCCAGATTTAATCATTTACAACCGTGTTGACGATTTTGAAAGTAGCAAAAATTTTAAACGAAAATTCAATTCAAACAAAATTTTTTCCACAATTGGTTCATCATCATGTTCACATGATCCCGAGTTCGAATCCCAGTGGGTGCTGATGAGTAGTGTAGCGACTACGAAACAGCTAGTTGTCCCCCAGCTAAAGATTTGATTATTATTTTTCTTGTCTTCTTCAATCAAAATTATTGATCACAGCAGATTTGTATTGTAAAAAATCCTTCTTAAGAAAGAAGAACCCTGAACTATAACCCGTTGTACAAATGTACAAACCAAAAAAATTATTTTTTTAAGAAAAAGTTAATATTTTTATTGGTTTTGTACTAAATATGTTTAAATAAAATATTTGTATATATTTTCTTCAAAAGACGATCGCCAAAACATGATGTTTTAAAAACCTTCTGGCAACGCGGCGCTTAGTACGAATACGTTTGCCGAGCGTGAGTGAGTAAATACATAAAACTGAACACACCCACTCTCATGGTTAAGGTAAATGTGTGACTGCAAATTCTTACATACAAATATTATTTTCGTTGTTAAAAAGAAGTACTCGTACGAGTTCGATTGCCGAATGTAAAAAAATATAATTGTGAAACCAAATCAAGCAGCTACTGCATACAAACTTGATTGGGTATGTTATATACTCTAGTTAACAGACGCAAGCTCTAACGAGTAGAGAACATACTTGTGCAAACAATATGCGGTGGCCAGTCACACCGCAACTGACGGGTGTACTTAGATCATTAAAAAATGCGCCAGTTGCAGATCTCTTGTTATTACTTAAATTACGGGAAGAAAGCGTTAAGTATTGGTAGTTTTATCATACTTTTAGTATTTAAGTACTTCTGCACTCGTATACGTTTGAGCTACTGTTGTACTGCAACAGATTACCCACTTTTGTGAGGAAATGACCTGTTTTGAATTATGTATATGTAATTTTCAAAAAACAATTTTGCAAAAAATCCTAGCAAAATAGTTTAAACTTTTTAGTTTAAGAAGACTTTTATTAAAATATGTATTTATAATCTTTATGAATTATATTTCAGACAATACGTCATACTCTTGGACTGTATGAAGAAATGCTGCCAGTAAATATTTATCTGGGCCATGTATTACATAAATATAATGAAATTATACAACAAATCCCAGCTCATGTTGAAATTAATAAACCTAAAAGCAATCCTTTCGTGTAAGTTTAAAACAATTAGAAATAAAAAAACACAATTTTATTATACCGCTTTCTTTTTTAACGCTATCAATTATTTATAGCTTTGAAGTTAACCACAACGTTAGAAAGGAAATTCAAAATTCAATAAGTTACAAATATAAAGATCCAAAATTATCCATAAAAATTAACTCATCTTTAAATAACTACAATACCCCGTCAATGATGGATATGACAACAGCCAGTGTATCATCCATTTTTATGTCCCCGAAACCCAAAGGGAGCAAGAAAAACTTTAAGAAAAAGAATAAAAGCAATGAATGTGCCTATTATGCGGATACAGCTACCGGTTCTATTGCGCCAAATTTAGTGCGCATAACGACTGTTAGATCACCAGATGACTTTTATGTCCAGAATATCATTGACCTGGAAACAATTCATAAACTGTCGCATGAATATCTGTCCGGCGAGAAAGGGGATATTGAATCTGTAACTGTATGTACAGGATCCTACTATATGGTTTACTATGAAATCGATAAACAATGGTATCGTGGTGTAATTGAAGAATGTCTGCCTAATAATCTTTATAAAGTGTTTTTGGTCGATTTCGGCATAACAATCGAAATTTCTAAAGAGAAGTACGTAAAAATTACTAAAGATTTGCTTACATAATTTCATAAATTCTATATACTATCTTTTGTCATTTGCAGCATCCGTCCTATGGATACAGCAAACTTAGTAATACCATATGCCGCCGTACGTTGTGGTTTGTATGATATACTGCCAGCTGGTAAAAACTGGACAGAGGTGGAAAATAATTTCTTATTGGAAGTTGTGCAAAAGTAAGTAAATCTTTATAACATTATTATATCAAAAGCATATAGAATACAACGAATTTTCCCATATTTCTACTACTGCAACGTTTAAGGTAAAAAACATCTGTTAGTTAAAGGAATCACCCAAAAGACCTTAGTAAAAATATGAGTGCACAATTTTTAAGCAAGAAGTTTTCTAATTAATCTGCCAAAAAAAAAACTCACATTAAAAAAATGATGACTGAAGTTTAGGATTAATTCATACAATTGTTTATGATATAGGCCTGCAATTTCAAAAAAGCCCATAAAAACTCTAAATGTGTTAAATCGTGCCACTGCATGGCATGTGGCATCATCTTATTGAAACCACATATTGGCCACATCATTATCATCTAATTTCTTTTGAAATAGCTATGTTATCATATGGCGATTTCGTACGCCAGTAAAAGCAGTTCTTACCAAACAACTACAAATTGCTTGCTTTTAGCGTTGCAAACACTTTACTGCACAAATGGCGACAAATTCAAATCTTGCATTAATTTAGGAACACGCTTTATCTTGAAAAAACATTTGCTCAGTAACTGATTAATCACTTTATTTTCCTGTAAATGTACTTGAAGCAGTCTGAAAAAGAACGTAAAAGACATGAATTGCGCCTTAAAACTTTTACGAATCTTTTTCATAGTTTAAGTGAAGTTTATCAGTTGGAACTACTTTTATTTTATATTCAATTTTAAAGTTTATTAATTTCCTGTGTTTGTTTTAGCAAACCCGTTCGTGCAAGCATAGTGGGAAAAACAAACAATGGTTTGCTTAAGGTTGATTTACACGCCGAGTTGGTAAAATCCGTACGCGATAGTTTTATCTATACTGGCATGGCGCGCGAGAAGCCTGGAAAGCACAGCTTTAAAATGCAACCCAAGGTAAGTTTTCGCTTATTAATGAACTTATAATAAAAACAAGTAAGAGTGTGGTATATTCGGCTGGGCCGACTCTAAATTCCCTTTCACTATAGTCACGTATATGTATAGTATATATTACAAATTTGAACTAAATATGCTCAGAAAAAATATTTTTGCCTTGTAATCACCATTCCAAAAAAGAAATTTTTCATGAACATTTTCATGGAAAATCGATATCTGAATTTTCTATTTTCCGTATTTTAGTAACCTTCTTTTATAACGAGAATTGCTTTTCAGCAAAAAAAACTGTTAGTGGAAAAATCGGTTCAGGCTATATCTCGGGTATATATGAACCGATATCGGAAATTTTCGTTTTCCATATTTACCTAACCTAATTTTCTTACCAGAACTGCTTTTAAGCAAAAAAATTTCATGAAAAAACCGGTTTACGCTATCTCGGGTGTATATGGACCGATATCGAAAATTTTCATTTTTCATATTTGTGTAACCACATTTTATTACCAAAATTGCTTAAAAAAAGTTGTTTAAGTTCGCTGACGCGGCATTTTCATACAAACCCCGGTTTAGGCTATATCTCGGGTATATATGGGCCGATATCGGACATTTCATTTTCCATGTTTATATAACCTTATTTTATTACCAAAACTGCATTTAAGCAAAAAAAGTTGTTTAAGTTCGCTTACACGACATTTTCATGAAAAAACCCCGATTTGGGCTATATCTCTATATATAGATCTGAAAAATTTGTTTTTGCCTTTAGTCACCATGCTTAATGAGTACGTGAAGTTTGAAGCAAAATAAACAATTTTTTTCAAAAATTTTCATACAAAATTGCAAAAACTGGCTTTTTTCGGAATTTTTAATATATCTCAGCTATATGTGAACCGATATTACTGAATTTCAATAGCAAACGCATGAATCGGTGAGGTAAAAGAAAAAAGACGAAAGAAAAAAGTTTTTAAGTCTAATGGTTTTCTCAGAAACGGTATTTCAACAGCGGACAGACGGACATCGCTTAATCGACTTTTCCATTAATTCTGATTCAGAATATATATGTATACTCGTACTTTATGGGGTCGCAAGTAAAAACTGTAGAAATTACAAACGGAATCACAAACTTATATATACCCTTCACATTTTTGTGAAGGGTAATAATTTTGTACATATGTATATAATGACTTATAGATGTAGTCAGATGCAGTGTGGCCAGATTAAAAAATAACATTAAACTAAATAACGTCCAAAAATATAGTTAAAAAACTAATTTTTAGCTTTTCGACTTTTTTTGTTCTTTGATCACTTTTAAATAGATTATTTTTTGGAAAAATAACGTTAAAGGCGTACATTTATATATACATATTCGTTTAATGTTTTTAAAGAAAAGAGATTATGCTTTAAAAAAAACAAAACAGAAATTTCTTGATATAAATGTGAAAAGTATTATAAACTTTCCAAAATCCAAACCATTTATATTGAAATATAAAAAGCTAGTATAGATATTCATATACATATGTTTGTGTTAAAGGCTATCCATAAGAATTATATGGAAATTGAAATGAATTATCAGCAATGTTCCAGAAACGCGCGATCTGAAATAGCAAAGCGTTCTGAAAACCCTACTCATGGAGGTTCGTCTACCATTGCAGACCATACGGGGGCGCAGGTGAATCGTGAATAATTCATCCCCCATCATCAGATATGACCTTTAAGGCAGATACTGAAGTAAATAAATGACACATCCTGACTCATTTGTAATTTTATTTTCATTCGTAATTTCATTTTACATCGATATTAGTAAAATGATATAAAGGAAGAAGCGATATTTTTTAACGACAACGTGACTTGATTATTGTAGCAACTTCAAAACCTTTTTATCCATAAATAAATTATTATCCCTACTTACGGTTTGTCCTAGATGGTAGACCTAAACTATTTAGCTCGGCGGTAGACGTAAACTATTTAGCTCTCTTTTTTACTGCATCTGAATTGAGGATTGCCTCTTTCAGTTTCTGTTGCGTCAGTGTAATTCTTTTTTTTTTTTTTTTTTCAATAAATGTCTACGAAACCGGTAGTTAAAAAATAATCGTTTATGGCCTTATGCATAATCAAAATTCTTATGCTAACTAGCTACTAAGTTTTTTGTGCGTAATTCCCAGAAAGATAAATAAGAATAAGGTAGTTAGGATAAGTTTTTTATTACACATAAAGGCTTTAGTTAGTTGAGTTTGCAATTTTTCAGAACTATTTTTTATAATTATTGTAACTTTTTCATGTTTATCTTCTTTTTGTAAACATAGAACTGAGATTAAAGAAAAGACTGAAAGATCTACTTGTAAATTAAAATTTTAAAAATAAATCCGAAATAGAAAGCTAAATTTAACTTAAAATAATCTAGTATGGTCACTCTGATGTAGATGATTGACAAAAAAAAATCTAAACAATTTAGTTGGTTAGTCCAGGAATAAGGTTTTTTCCGAATCGAAATCCAAAAATCGTGCACTAATTCAACCTTAATATACATATTTGACAAATGTTAAAAGAATAAACCGAAGAATGTTTAGTAAAACTCATACAAAAAAGAGTTTGGTCGTGTTCTAAACGAGAAAAAACGTAAAAAATCAAATGACCGATTTAGATATAAAACTTATAAATTCCTATTAGAATTGTTCGCAGATTATATTTTAGTGTTTTGAGAATATATGTATACAATATGCACACAACTTAATAATGTAATTTTTTCCTATATTTTAAGATAATTTTGCCCACATTAAAAATCGAAGATAAAATTCCGAAATTCAACATTTGTGCTAACGAAATAGTAACGGTAACTGCATTACACGTCGAAGGACCAAATGAATTTTACATCATAAAGGTAAGTTCGCTATATATGTATGTATGTATATAATATACGTATAAAAAACGTAATAATATAGTAAGCCAAATTATATTTTTCCTGTTGTTTTTTTTTTCTTTGTGAGAAATGTATTGAAATCACTAAAACCTTCAAATTCGGGGAAAAAAACTTTTTTTGAGGTATACCATATACATATATAAACAATTAAGTTTTTTATTCGCTATTTAAGCTAACATTTATACCAGTAAAAAATTATAAATAGTTTGTTTTCTTTGTTTCCCAGCTATCTATATGTCGACATTTCAAAGTCTGATGATTAGGGTAGTTCCTATGAAATGTCGACATATAGATAGCTGGGAAACATAGAAAACAAGCTATTTATAATTTTTTATATACATATATAAGTATATCATAGTATAAGGCAGCGCAAAATGAATCATCCTATTTCTTTTTTGAATAACTTTTACTAAAATATATTGAGTGTTGGAAATCTTTATTTGCAGCTGTATAATTTTTCTGCTAATTGGAAAATATTACGAATTTGTATCGCTTCTCACTCACTGTGCAAGCCATTGATCTGCTTGTTTTAAATATACACATACAATCACACATACAACATAAATAAAGTTTCAAGTAGATCAAGCACCAATGTTGTTGTTGCGTTCTTATTTTTTCGCAAGCAAATGTGTGTGTAGCAATTTCATGTGGAATTATCATTAGCTTAGAAGCTTCAAGAACAATTTAGAAGGTAAAAAAAAGAAGTGTAAATAGCAGACAGATATTCGGCAGAGGCAGAGTTTAATTTTAAACGTTGTGCAAGACAGTGGTAAGTCAGAAAAGTAGGCAAATCTAGTGAGTTCATACACAATGGTGTTAAGCGAAAAAAAATTTAAAGAATCCACAGAAGCGGGTTTAAAGTTAAAAACGTATTATTATGATGTCAGCCAAGTGGCCGCCGCCCGTGTTGATACCATTTGTCTTCGTTTTATCACATTTTCAATAACTTTCGGTAATATTTCTGGTGTTAAATGTTCGCCTTTTTTTAGGGCTGAGATTGTCTAGGGCAAGCAGCCTCCAAGAAAAAAGTTTGAGATAGTTAAATCGGGCAATCTTGCTGGTCATGCCAAATCGCCAAAAGGCGATTCACTGTATAGATTAGATATACACTATATAAAATACATTCAAGAGCCCAGATACGTCATATTGCTTACAAGTTACTTATGTCAAATGCTTACGAAACACATACAAATCATGAAAATAACATAAATAATTTCTTTTGTATTCGGGATGCATGTGCCGCGTGTCCGCCGAGAAGATATACTATTTATTTGCCCACAATTTGGCAAACAGTCACAGTTCATTTTTGGCACTCGTGAAGTAAACACATTGCCCTCAAGTAAACCCTCAAGTTATTCATAAGTCACCTTTGCAGCCATTAAAAGTGGCAGTCTGGTGTGTAATTTGGTCAGGAGGTATCATTTTACGCCGTGCTCACGAGGTTTTTTTTTTGTTTTTGTTTATTTAGGACCAGTACAGATGACGCAGCATCCGCAGTCGTTTGTTTGTGTGTTAATAAACAACACTTGGTCTTACGAGCGTTGAAAGCGATCCTGTTTTCACGACCCCATTCGGAAATTAATAGAAGAAAACTATTCGGCGAATCGTTCATATTTGTCCTCTTGGCAGCGATCTTTGATAGACTGGGCCTATAACTAAAAGAGTACGAGTGGCAAATGCTGCTGTCACCCACAAAAGAGTGGATAGAGTTGGAAGCTTGATAGAGAAGGTCGTTGAGGATAATAAGAAATAAGGTATGATATGCCAAAAGATCGCCTGTAGAGCGACCCTTACGAAATCCGTATTGGCGATCACAAAGTAATTTACACAACTCTAGATACCTCACGAGGTGGTAGTAAACCATACTTTCCATTACTTCGGAAAGTGCAGAGCAAATTGCAATTGGGCGGTAGTTTTTTTCAGGGTTATCAGATTCACCCTTCTTGGGAATTGGTGTTACATTAGCAACCTTCCAGCATGATGGGAATTCACCAACATGGTAAAGTATGCTGAAAAGACGTGCTAATGGACATGCAGGCGTAGAAGAACACTGCTTCAAAACCAGTGTTGGAATGTCGAGGTCGTCCAAAACCCTTTTAACTGATAGAATTCGGAAAATATCTTTGGCATAGTAGCAGATACTCTTATGAGTTCGGAAAGTGTTTCCGAACTCATAAGGAAAGTAAGAATTGCTTGCAATAATTTCAGCTGGCAGGTTAGTTTTGTCAACCGGTTCGGCGAATGCTTGGTCATTCTATAAGAGGGTTGGAAAGACTAAAAAGTATGACTGCTCCGGGGAGCTGTAAGAATCTTGGCACGAAGGCGCTGTTCGTGAAGAAACTTTTCACGCCTAAGTAACATGGCGAAGGTCTTACCTTTTTGCTTAGCAAATCAGTGTCTGGGTTTTTGTTTAACCGCCAGTTGCTGAATGCTTATCTCTGGATCTGACTGCATTTTTGGATGTCTGATTGAACCAAGATTTTGCTCTTAGTTTTTGACATTATCTAGAAAACAAAATTTCCAATTAAAATGCTCGTAAAATTGGTTGAGCTCGGCACAACGATTTATCTGATGTATTCCATACATAATTGTCGATTCTCCCCTATGTTACAAAAAATCCAAAATCGACTTTGATTGATTCTGTGATACACCGTGTTAATATAAATACATCATGTTACTGCAAACTTTTACATTCTACAATTGAAAACAACGACCTTTTCAAAAATGATTTACGAAAAATGTTTGAAAAATTCAACTCAATTTTTTACTGCAACTCAGGTCATGAATTTATATGACGATGGAAGGCGTAAATGGTTACATCAACAACATATTTAACTTGGCATATTTATTATCACACATATTCTTGCTGTTTAGACAATGCGAATAAGCGACACATCTGGAAAAGTTAAAAAAAAATCTCCTGACAAAATTGAAAGTAGTACTCGTTACAGTCTCAAGGTTGCAGGTTCGACTCCTGCCTCAGACCCTTGTTACTGCAGACAAGCAAAAAAGCTTTGCAGTTTTTGTGTTTATTCCATTAAAAAAAAATGTTCGTACAAAGTTTCTAGACTGGACAAAACGTCGTGTTGTCTAAACAGCACGAAAACGCTTAGGACCATTTTTTTTTTTTTTTTTTTTTTGAGAATAATGATTGGTAGTCCCACCTTACATGGTACAACTTTTGTCGTCGCATTTTGTGTCGCTTCTTCTTTAAATTTTCGTTTGCATTTATATTGTGCAATTTTTAGTGCAGCAATTTTTTATTGATAAATACATGTATAACCACATGCACATATATAAAAGCAAATATGTATAAGAAAGAAAAAAAGAAACTCAGCTCTCTACACATGAAACACGAATACATCCATATGTGTACCCCTTTCAATTGCTCCCTCTCTTCTCACCAACAGAGTTGGAATCGCAGTGATAAATTGCACAATGTAAACTGGGACTATTGGGTGTATAAGTTAATAATATCTATTATTTTTTGGTTGAAAAATGAATTCACTATACATAATAATAAAATTAATTGATACATTATTCAAAGCTTTGTACATCGTTAGTTAGCCACTAATTTTTCCCATCTTTCTGGTAGCATATGAGTTCCGCCCCAAAGAACCACTCCGGTTTTAAAGTAAAAAATGAATCAATCCCTGTTCCGAAGTTAAGCGTATTCCTGAAAGGGCACTCTGCATCGATCGAAACAAATGGTAGTCAGAAGGGGCAAGGTCTGGGCTATAATGCGGCTAAGCAAAAACTGCTTTTCAAATAGTTTTTGATCCCGACTTGCAGCATGTAGCCGAGCGTTGATGGACGTGTCCGATCGAATATTCTGGTAGTTTTTCGTTAATTCCTCTCTTCAAACTAATCAATCATCTTCAGTACATGGCAACTGTAATCGTTAAACCTGATTTCCGAAGCTCCTTATCTTTGTCACCACTTTTGAATCGCGCAAACAATAGTTCACAAGTCTTTTGAGTTGTTGCATACTGACAATAAGCTTCTACCAAAAACCGATTACTTTCAAATGAAAGAAAGTTACGAGGGCGGATTGATATTGAAGCTACCCAGCAACACAAACAATTTTTTTTTAAACGTCAGCTGTTAAAATTTCACCCAAATTCGTGCATTAGTCTATTCGTTGTAATCATTTGAAGTAAGCAACTTTTGTGTTTCATGAAAAATGGAAAAAAGTGAATTTCGTACCAAGAAAAATCGACCACATTTAAAAAATAAGAAACTGTTCTTTCTTCAAGGCAACGCACCGGTTCACACAGCATTAGATACGATGCTAAAATTACGTCAAATACACTTCGAATTGATTGATCATCCACCTTATAGGCTAGATCTAGCTCCTAGTGGCTTTTTCCTGCTTGCAAACTAGGAAAATGGCTCGCAGGCAAAAGATTAATCTCAAGCGAAGAAGTTATTACCTCCCAAAATCGTATTATTTAGATGGTATAAAAATATTGGAATATCGGTTTAATAAGTGTACTCGGCTAAAAGGAGACTATGTTGAGAAATAAATAGTTTTTGAAAAAAAGAGTGTGTTTTTCCTACTTACGTAGCTTCAATATCAATCCGCCCTCGTATCAATCAGACTTCCCCGCAAAATATTTTTTTTAAGCATAAAATTGACATTATTATAGCAATTGAAAAAATGTGTATTCACACTTTGGCTTCTATCAAGGCGAATTCATATCAGGTATATGCAAGAGCAATAAATACAACACTACAAAAAATAAATCTTTTTCAAACGTCAAGGGCAAAATATAAACACAAAAAGGAATTCAAAAAATTATATAACAAAAAAAAATTTACAAGAAAAGATAAACTTTTAATTATTTCGTGAAAATTAAAGTCTCGGATCATAGAGCTCGGAAAGGAGAAAAAGGTCAGCCAGATTGCGGAGAATTCTGAATGATAGTTGCAATACAAAACCTAAAAAATGTTTCAAAAAAATTTTTTTTTTTCAAATTTCTTTAAAAAAAAATTTACAATAAAAGAAAAACTTAATTATTTTGTGAAAGTTTTAATTATTTCGTGATGATAGAGCTTGAAAAGGTGAAAATGGCCAGCCAGATTGGGGAGAATTCTGGATGATACCTGGCGCTCAAGATACAATAATAATATAAAAAAAATTGTCCAAAAAAAAATTTTTTTTTAATTTGTTTTCATTATTCCATTGACATCTGAAAAAGATTAAAGTTAAAAAAAAATTTCACCTGTTATGAATTCGCCTTGGCTTCTATCGAATACTGAATTAAAATGGCAGATGTTTACCCGCCAAAAAAAAATTATTTTTGTTTTGATTGACACAAACCAATATGTGTGGCATAAGCCACACGTTGTCCATCCAAATTGACATTATTGATAACCCAATAAAATTTTACTTTTTATTGTTACAGAACGAATTAATTGATGAAAAGGAAAAATTCAAAAGAGATTTCAACGAATACTATGATGAAAATGGATCAAAATTGCAGCAGATTTATTTGGGAGCTGTTCAA
Source organism: Thecocarcelia acutangulata (assembly GCA_914767995.1). Lineage (NCBI taxonomy): Eukaryota > Metazoa > Arthropoda > Insecta > Diptera > Tachinidae > Thecocarcelia > Thecocarcelia acutangulata. The sequence continues at coordinate 139,711,183 of OU612094.1, read as the reverse complement.
ATGTGTTGTGCAGTGAATATCAATGATGTTTGGTATCGTGCTGTTATAGAAGAAACTAAGGACAAGGGTCAACTATATGTACGTTTGGTGGATGAAGGACGCTTAGAGCTTATAAAATGGCGGCAAGTTTTTGTTTTAGTTGAGAAGTATCGCAAGAGCAGAGAATTTGCTATACCCTGTATGCTGGTCGATATTGAACCGTTGCAGGAAAACAATTACGTTTACCCCGACATGGCGATAAAAGATTTTAAGCAAATGGTCAAAAATCCTCAATTGCGTATGGAAGTGGTTGCAGTTACATCTAAACTTTGTAAGGTGGTATTATATATTTGCAAACCTAAAGTTGATATTAATATTGGTGGACTACTAGTAAAGCACAAATATGCCAATTCAACTGGCGCATCGACACAAGTAGCAGAGATTCCCAAAACTCCTAAAATAAACAGATATGAAGGGAAAATAAAAGTCATCTCTAATGATGAACATTTCAAAGCTCTTGCAGCAAATATAAATCAAGTTAAACGCTCCCTAATCAAAGTAGTGCACATCGTAAACCCGTTCGAGTTTTATATTCAGCTGGCGAATCTCGTGGAAGGAACTAAGACTTTCCATCACCAAATACAAGAAGCTCAAAACAAAAAGTACGGTAATAAGCGACCATTGCCTTATGAAACTCGAGAATGGTACGAGGACAACCACTGTCTTATCTATACAAAACATCACAACTCTGAACTAACTCAAGTCCATAAAGGAGTTTTGCTTGAGCACTATGAATGGTATCGTGGTATTATCACTTCAATAACATATCTTCCTGGAGAAGAGCCTACATTTTCTGTATATCTAAGAGATATTGGGGTGACCGTAAGCTTGGTTTATAGTCAACAGTTGTATTCGATTGATCCTCAATTGGATCGTGTTACAAATGCTGTTTATCGCTGTCATCTGGCCTGTGTTGAACCGGCAGGCGGTAAAACTTGGTCACAATCGGCTATCGATAGTTTCACTCATTACGTGATGAATGCTGAAACCTTGTCCGTTTCGTTGCACGGTGAACGCTTACATGCACAAAAATCGTTAGCCGTCGTTTTATGGAGTTCGAGAGTGGAAACCGAAAACCCTTTGGCACCATGTATTACAAAATATTCAAGCATTAATCGTCATTTGGTAAAGAAAGGTTTAGCTTATTTGGTGGAACCTTTCGACACAAAACAACAATTCGATCAAATTGAGGAATTGAAACTAGAAAATGGGGAGATATCGCTGGACGAATGGTTCAAGTCTTGTTCTTTATTTGCAGGTACTTATATGTCTACCACAAACTGGCAATGTTTTATTAGTTATATTTAGTTACTCTTCTTTGGGATCACAATTTGCACGAAAAGCTTTACTTAACGGAAATTGAGAGAACAGTATGATTCCTATTCTTGCACGAAACAGTCAATACTTTATCTTCCGGCTAGTTAGAGCAAGTCGTTAAATATTCGGCTGTCAAAGAAATAAACAAAAGAAATTGATTTCAATCAACCCATATTCAAATTTCTTAAATGCTTTTATATTAATATTATGCAAATTACCTTAAAGCTGAAAGTGTGGAAGAATTCGTAAACTTCTCCAATAACTTCTAACTTTTTATTTATTTCTTATAAACAATTAAATTTAATTACTTTATCATCTTCTAATATTGATACGAATCATGCCGACATTTCGTAAGAGCTACCCCGATAATCAGTAGACTTGGAAACCTTTGAAAGATATTTTCAAACATTTTACTATTGATATATTGGCTTTTTCCCTACTATCCTTTAACATTTCGTTACTTTTTTATTGAAATATAAAAGATTCAACGTTGAGAATATTTGCCGAGCAACTAAAACTTTTTCAGTGCAATAAAGCTCAAATAAATTGTGCAATAAAACTGCGACATACAATTCGTATATCTTTCTTCATTTGAGAATTTATAGTTTCTTTCTTAGATTTAAGAAAATTTTCAAAATTATAATTAAAATACGGCATTGATACCAAGAAGTGCTAAATTGCAAAATTTGCTGCTAAATCAACAAAAGTGCTAAATCTAGCACCGAAAGTGCTATAAAGAAAAGAAACACTGTATGTGACAGATTTTTTGACAAATCGTGCGATTTGAAAAATTTTATGAAAATTTTCACAAAATGATGGTTTCTGTGCGATCAGTGAAAAATATGAGAATATTGTTTGCGCCCCCGAGAAATAAATCGAAATAACGTAAAATTATGATGGTAATAATAGGTGTACTCCACAAGATCTCGGACTAGTTCAAACTAATGAGAGTAAAAAGCAAATTGCTCCAAATTTGCAAATTTTATCAAAAACTGCTGGAACCCAAAAAACCACAATTGTACATCTTGCAATACTAGTGCTGCTTACTTTTTAGATTAAAGTATATTTTAGTGATTTTAGACGCTTAAAACGCATAACATCATATAAACAAAAGATTTACATTATGGGCAACAGCTGTAAAACTAAAAGCAAACAAAAATTTGCAATAGATTTGTATAGTACATATTTAAAAAATGAAAAGCCAACAACTTCACAACGTTATTTTTAGTTTGGACAACCTTTCATTTTCCTTTTAACAAAAACTTTTTCCAAATTGCAAATTTTGTGATTAATTTTTCAGTTTCCTAGTTAGAAAAAACAGCTGATTATGTATAAGTTTAGTCCGAACTTACCCAGATAAAAAGTTCGCGCTTATTTGTACAGAAAATGAAAAAAATACTCTCATTTTCTCTCAAAATTGCAAAAAAATTGCTACGTGAAACGCTGTTGGACTAGTTCGGTCTGTTTCGTTATTCACGTGGAATACACTTAATAGGTTAGGTTAGGTATGCAAACCGCTGGATGAAAGATCGTCTCCTCTTCCTCCTCGTCTTGGCAACTTCTACAGAAGTCGTTAAAGGGTAGGCCTAGTCTCTTGGCATGGTTCCCAAACCGGTAATGTCCAGTGATGACTGTTACAGTCACTCTTAGATAAGATCTCTTAAGAGTTAATATGCTGCCACAGGCTCCTTGATATAAGGCATGTGGGCTCTGTGAGCCTTTTTTCTTGGGCACGTTCCAGCGTGCGGAGTTTTATACTTTTCCATCACGCTGATAAGGGTTGACCGTAAAAGGAATCTATATCCCTATCCTTTAAGTCGTCAGCGATGTTGTTGCCATTGTTGGACCCATGTCCACGTACCCATTTTAGGGTTAGGTTAGAATATCTCGCCGTCTCATTGAAAGATGTCCGGCATTCCTGGACTACACTAGAATTAGTGTATGTTCCAATCAGGGAGTTGATGGCGGCCTTGCCGTCAAACGTCAGCTATCTGGCCACTTTATTTATAGCCGATATTTCAGCCTGAAGTACACTGCATTCGTCTGAAGGATATTTTAGTGTTAAATTCTATGTAAACGCCACCCCCACCCTATCTCCTCTTCTGTACCCATCCGTGTAAACATAGAAGTATCCAGATTCTAGGGAGAATTCCTCAATTTGGTAGCCGAAGCTCCTTGAGAGGAATTGTTTTGGGATGCAGTAGTCAATTAGATCGGGTACTAGGTCCCTTCCAATCTCCAGTATATTGGCATATCCCCACGGTCTGTAGGTCCATGCTCCTGTCACGTTCAACCTGATCGCGGCTTTTAGTGCTAGCTGCCTGGCTGGTTGATAAGTGCAAAAAGTGCTTTGGTTGGTGTTGTCCTCATGGCCCCTGCGGTCAGTATTGCCATGGTTCGACTGACTTTTTAAATTTGCAGTCTGTTGGTTGCGGAGTCCAGTGATTTTCACCATACTGATACTCTATACACCTATTAGTTTTTAATTATTTTACTATGAATATAAATATTTATAATCATTTTTGTATAATGTGGTATTATGCCACTACAACGTCATTTTGAAGCGATTTGGTAATGTCGGCCAGCCTTTTGGAACGTTTTTCTGTGAACGAATCGTGCGATCGTGTAAAAGGAGAAGGGTAGTTTGGGGGTCGATATGTTCTTCACAAGAAATGTAGAATGAGAAATATTAGTGGTTGGTCAGTTTAACATTTTACTTCCCCTAAGAGCGACTCAGAGGCTGTTATGAAGCTTTTCGTGGATTTTCTGCCGTTTTGCCCTCTACCTTTGACTCCGATGCCAATCTATTTAACTCCATGCTGCCGTCCTAACGCCACAAAGAAAACATTTTTTTTACGTCTTGCAAGATTTCATTTTTATAAAATTTATATTACAATGAATTCATCATGTAAAAATATATATTTTTTGTTACAGCGAAGTACGGGGTGGCTGATCAATTTTGCTACATTAAGAAACTCAAATAACTTTTTGTAAAGTTTATGTAATTTATTTTTTAGAAATGCATTTAAAAAATAATACGTTTTTATTAAATTAATTCATAAGTTTTGAAAATAGTTGAATTCAAATGGCCTCCATCCTCGTTGACACGTGTACGACATCTTATCAAAAAGTTATTCATTACTGCCTGGAGTATTGCAACGGAAGCTGTCTCATCGTTCGAATGGATTGCTTTAAATCATCCAAATTTGTTGCGTTTTTTTTTTGTATACTTTCTTGTTTGCAATAAACCCACAAAAAAAATACGGTACAGTGAGATCAGGAGACATGACAGGCCAATGGAATATGGAGTTTCTTGAAATCAGTTATGTGACAAATTGCCCCATCTAGTTGAAATCAAACAGTGTTGAAAGGGATTCTGTTTCAGCGTTATTCTGGAAAGAAAAACTCTTTCAACATTTTTAATTAACGGTTTCCATTGATCGTAACAGTGAGACCGTTTTCTTTGAAAAAGTAAGGCCCGACAATGAACCTTGAAGAAACTGCGCACCACACTGTGATGCGAAGTGGATGTAATTGCATCTGATTGAGTATCTGTGGGTTAGAATTTCTCCATATTCGACAATTTTGTTTGTTAACATTTCCGTTTAAACCAAAGTGTGCCTCGTCAGATATAAAAATGCAGTTCAAGACATTTTAAATTTCTGACACCATTTGAATGATCTTCTTACAAAATTCCAAGCGAATCGGGAAGTCTCTAGGGTTCAGTTTGTTTGTTAATTGAATCTTATATGGAAATAAGTTTAAATCTTGGTGCAAAAATGTCTGCAGTGACTGTCTGCTGATACCGATTTGAGCCGATAAGCTCCTTCTCGAAACTCTCGGCTTGGTTTGTATGGCAATAGCTACAGCAACGATAGTTTCCTGCGTCCGAATTGAGGGATCTGGATGATAAGGCCTTCTTGCGATTGTGCCACGCTAGGCAAAATTCTTTACGAGCCTCATTATAGTCCATCAAACGTGCGCCTATATTCTCTTTGGACGGAAACAACGGCCTCTAAAGCGTGAAAGCATTGCACTATCCAATTTCTTGTTTCATTGTCCCAATTCTCCATTTTAGTTAAATTTAAAGAATGGAACAGGTTAGTTACACAGAAAATATGTTATTACGTTTTTTTTTTTTTTTTTGGTAGCAGCTTTCATCAGCCACCCTGTGTATTTCCAAGTAATGAGGTCAAAAATCTACTAGATGTCGTCAAAATCTAGTCGCGATGTAGATTTTATTTTGTATGGCAAATCTCCTCAAAATCAGCTAGATTTAACTCGAAATCCCGTAAGAACTAGATCTGGCTTAGGTGTAAATTCCTTATTAGACTAATTCACCCCTAATGCACGTACTAGAGTTGGGTTCATGAGCTCTTTTAAGAGAATGATGGCCTTTTTAGTTCAGCTCGTTTCAATTAAATATGTCTTTCTTTTAGCTCAGCAGTCCAGTGGTCTGCATATAAAATTATTTTCAATGAACGGCTCTGTTTCAGCTTTCATGAAACAAGAAGAAACCCAAAATAAAATCGGTGTAAACAAAATTAAAATTGAGATTAAAAATATTTAAATGTGTTGAAAAATAATTATACTGAAAAAAAATGATTTAGTTGAATAAAGAGAATGATCGACTCTTTATTTTTTTTTTATTTTTATTTTTTTTTTTTGATACTACAAAAAAACAACGGAATTTGTGTTAAACAAAAGTTTGTTGTCTAATTTTGGGTTTTCTGCGTCAAATTGAGCCACAACTTTTTTTCTACTTCCGTCTACATACTAGAAAAAAGTAAGCATAAACGAAAAGAAAACAAAGACAAAAGAAAGAAACATGAACTATGGAGCTAAACGAGCTTGATCGGCTCACTTAGATCACCCAAGTTAATAGTTCGGTTATACTAGTTCGTTCGCGAACTATCCAACTCTAGCAGATACCCACTCGTTTGTCGAAATTTTCTTTGACCATTTTGCATAAATTGCACTGAATTTCATTGACGCAGCATTGAATCTACCTCCTTTTGCCATACTTAGATCTGTGATTTCAAATAGTCCAATTACATTTTTAAAATTTTACACAAATTTGTTTTGTTAATTTTCTAGAAGAAAAGCAGCTGCACGCAAGCGAAAATGCTGATGAAACCAATGATGTATATGTAGAGGATCATCCGTGGAATAAATTTCTTGGCGAAATTGACTTTTCGGATACTACGGGAAAAAAGGCACCACCAGCATGGCTAACGCCTAAAATTATAAGCAAAACAATATTTACGGCTTATCCTACGTACATTGATTTTGATGCCTTTGTTTGTTTACACGAGGCTGAAGATAAAAAAATAATCGATAAGATAACCAAAAAGCTAACAGACACTTACGGTCCAATGGAGCCGCCACCTGCTGATGCCCGTTTCAACCTTGGTCAAGCGTGTGTTGTAAAATACCATGCTGATGGTAAATACTATCGTGGAATCATTACAGAAGATATTAATGTCGATCATGAGTGGGGTGTAACATTCATCGATTACGGCAACGTTGAAAGTGTAGAGAGTAAAGATATCAGGCCGTATGCGCCATTCCCGAATATGCCAGCCTTGGCCAGCAAATACATAATCGATGGTATCAAACCTAAAGACGGCGCTAAAAAATTTAGTAATACACAACTAGATCAAATGCACACTTTGATTGTAACGAAATTTGTTTCGGTAACTATAGAGGGAAATGAGATGCAGAAAAAGATTAAACGGTGTAGTATGCGTCTGGGTGCAAAAGATATCGCCAGGGATTTCATCGAAAGAGGTCTGGCGGAGGCTGATATAGACAGCTATAACAAAACATTGATCGAAGAGAGTACTTTAAGTCCAAACAAATTGGAAGGTAATACAAGCAAGTTTTCTCCCAATAAACTACGTAAAAGTCGTAATCCCCTACCATCTGTACCTATTGATGATTATGCAGTAAGTTTACATTAAGAAATCTAAAAGTAAATAAATTTAAATCACATTTACATAAATCGTAATTTTCATTGCAGGTTTTTGGTCAAGTAAATGACATGAGTGTTGATTGCAGTTTTATAGGAAATACAACAGATGACAACAACTTGACCGTCACCACCCCAGACGTTGAGGATGATGATGATGATGATTTCGTGAAATACGGTCATCTAAATGATATGCTGGAACGGTTATCAAAAAATGCGGATCAATTACCAAAACCAAGCCAGAAAAATGCAATGGAAGCAGCATCCTCGATAAATGTCACAAATCAGCCACCACCAAAAAAACGTTTGTTCGATGACAATGATTATACGAAAATGATGAATGATTTGATGGTCTACGATGACAAACATGTCTTTGATGATGTCGATCAAGATTTTGAAAGCACTTACAGCGCACAAATTGAGCAAGAGGATGCAGAAGATGATTTTGTCGAATTAGGTCAAAGTTTTGCCATGAATTATTGGCATAATGCTTTTGATGATATGCGCGAAGAAGAAGATGAAGAAATTGGTGAACAGTTGAATCGAAGAGTGTTTTCCTTTGACGATGTAAGTATGAACTAAACATTTAGCAGTCAAAAATAACCGTTATTTTCAAACTTCGTGAGTTACGTATGTTCGATTTTCGCATTTTTTTCTGTTATGTTGGCACACATGTTGGCAATACCAGTCATTTCGGATTGTCAGTTTGTTTTTGACAGATAAAAAGGTTAGTCGTGTTTTGGCGTGCTCTTCGATTTTTTTTTACTAAATTTTGAGCAAAAACAACCGCATGGACATCGCTCAGGAGCTGTTAAACATCGGCAACGACGATCCAGATGGCCTCAAAATGGTTTTAACTGGTAACGAATCATGGGTGTATGGCTATGACATTGAAAGCGAATCTCAATCATCCCAATGGAAGCGTCCAGAAGAGCCAAGACCGAAAAAAGCACGTCAAGTTCATTCAAATGTGAAGGTTTTGCTCACTGGTGGTTCCTTCGACCGCAATGGCGTATTGCCACAAGGTCGTACGGTCAATAAGGAATACCACCATGAAGTTATGCGCCGTTTGCTCGAAGCAATTCGTCAGAAACGCACAGAATTGTGGAAAAAACAATCATGAATTTTGCACCATGATAACGTATCAGCATGTGCGTGAGTTTTTGACCAAAAACAAAACTGTTATCATACCTCAATCACCGCATATAACGGACCGGCCCCCGCTGACTTTTTCCTCTTCCCAAAACTGAAGACACCGATGAAAGGAAAGCGTTTGGCTACGATTGAGAAGATAAAAGAAAAATCGAAACAGGAGCTCGTTGCAGAAGCGTTTCGAGGATTGGAAAAAACGCTGGCGGGAGATTACTTTAAAGGGGAGAAGATAGTTACTGATGAAACACTTTTTGAAAAAATTTAAAATAACGGTTATTTTTTGATCAGCCGTCGTATGTATCTGATTTTTGCCTTTATTTGCAGGCTACTGAGTCGGAGTTTGAATCTTTTCATCCGGACGACACCTCTACCATACTTACGCATTTTAGCGGCTTAGAAAATTTTAAACTTCCCCAACTACCTTCCGCCATGCATCATTTCAAATGCCGTGTTGTTTCCATTATAACACCAGTCATCTTGCAAATATTTCCTCTGCATAATGAATTCAATTACCGGGATATAGATCTGCAAAGAACGATCAAAGAATTGGTTAAGCAATCTCTTCCGCCATTAACGAATTTCGAACCACATACTTTGTGTTTGGCCTGTTACACGAAAGATAAACACTGGTATCGGGCAGTTATTCGTTCGTACAATTCCACTGCCAAAACTGTAGTTGTTTTGTACGTTGACTACTTGAATAGCGAGACACTGCCTTTAAAGTATGTTCGCCAGTGTCCCAAAGAGTTGTTGAGCTGGCCGCTGCGTACATTCCGTGTACGATTACATGGTTTAAATGCAAATCCTAATGTAAAAGATCTGGAGATACGTAGGTCACTGCAAAAACTCTTGAACAAACGACAACTATTTGCTGTAGTTAAGAAACACCCAGTTTCTAATAGTATGGTGTTTGGTAAAACTCTCAATAAAGCCGATCACATAGAGATTGTGCTCTATGAATCTAAAGAAGCATCTTTAAAGGGTATAACAATTTACGATTCCCTTATTGAAAACAATTACTTACGCCGCTTTTAGATAATATAACTTTTATTATTACATGATTTTATTTCTTTTCTTTTTTTGTAATTTTTGAATTAAAAACGTTTTCTTTGTTTGCTTTTTTATTATTTTACTTTACTGAAAGTATGTATAACGCATTTCTTTCTTATTTTATCATATTCAATAAATTTTCTTATATCTACAATATATGTGAAAAAGCATGTTTAATTTTTAAAATTATACTAGAAAAAAAGGTATGTGATCCAGCCCTATTATGGATATTCTAAATTCAACAATCTTGTTAATGGGAATTACAGTTATTTCCCTTCAGTTTTGTCTGTGAATGAATAGAAGCAGAAAATAAGAAACATCATACTTAAATTTTGTTCATAATTGGAGGAAAGGGAAAAATCTGGGATGCCAGAAAAAATATAGAAAAAATCGTCTATATCCCGATATTGCATTTTTGTATTTGCCTCTCGCATTTAATATTTTACCTTTTGCAAATTTTATTTTATCATTCTTCGCTTTTGTTTATTTTGTGGTACTAGTCTTGCTTCATTTTCAAAGTATTTCGGCAAAAAGTTTGCGAAAACAGCACAGAGTTCTAAATTATACTCTTATCGCATTTACCTTTCGCATCAAACTTACTTTCGCATCGCAATAGAGAGTAACCCCCCTGAATAAAATCGGCTAAACGTTAGATGTTGCTTCGATTGTGTGTTGTATACACAAATTTTAAACATATTTACATATATATTTGTTAGTTTGAAGGGCAAAGTTAATTTAAAAGCGCAGTGAAACAAGTGCAGTTTTTGTTATACATATGTATACCATAGTGTTTTTTAACAAATGTTCAAAAATAAATACATACTTATATACATATGCACACTTGTTTTTTCTATGAAAACCTTTTGTTCCTATGTATATATATTTTACTTGTATTTTATTTTTTTCAACAGAAGCACACAGAAAAACTGTTGAATACATCACTGCATTGATTTTTGTTAATTTTTTTTTTTCTTCCAAAACAAAAATTCAAACACAGGAAATGAATGCCGAGAAATATATTTCAAGCACGAACCTTACCGATGATTTCACTCACATAGCGAAGTTGTCGCTCATTGCGTTCACTGATTAAAAATCAACTACGCATTTGTGCGGCTGAATACAAAATCATATTTGAACGAAATGAAATAGTTTTCATGTTGTTGAGCAAGTATGATTTTTTTGTAATCACTCAAAGTTATTCTCTGGTGTGTATATTCATTTTTTTCCACTAGATAAAAAAACATTTGTTTTTGCATTTATGAATAAAATAATATTTTTAATTATTAAACTCTATTTTAAATTACTGTGATAATTTTCAAAACACTTTCAATATAATACAACATTACAAATTTTGCATTGGCAAACTGTCTGCGAATGACGTTCACAGCATTTCTTCCGTTTTCCAAACAATATATATGCTAGCCAACATTATCACGGAGTAAGTTGTTTGGGTACTCCAATGTGTTAAGCTCCAAACACTCCATCGGCTCCATATTAGGGTTTTCTTGAAAAGGCAGTAACTTGGTAGCTATTGTTGCTTTAAAATGTGTCTGCGATAGGTTAGGTTAGATAGGCAGGACGCTGGATATCCCTAGGTTCTCCAGCTTACTAGGGTTCTGAAGTCGTTCGCTTTGTGATTGCCTGAAAAGTGGAATAGTGAAGAATAGAAGTTAGAGAGATATACTGGGAGTGGAGTAGAGGGATGGAAAGGTGGGAACCGCTTAGTGTGGTGTTACATGCTGCTGTACTAGCCACCCGCTGCTTCTTATGAAAGAGGCTAGCACTGTTGGTTTGCCCGAGGCCACACATAATAAGACTGTTGAAGCTCCGCTCGCCTAGATATCTTAGACGGTGATGCTCCAATGCCGAGCATGTGCCGAGCAGATGAAGGGTCGTCTCCTCCTCTTCTTTTTCTTGGCAACTACTGCAGAAGTCGTTATAGGGTAGGCCCAGTCCCGTGGCATGGTTCCCAAACGGGCAATATCCAATGACCCTCAAGTGAGTTCCACAGGTCCTCGATATAAAGCATGTGGTCTTTGCAAGCCATTTTTCTTGGGCACGTTCCAGCATGTGCTCCTTTACTCTTTCCCAACACGCTGATAAGGGTTGTCCGCAAAAGGGATCCTATCCTCTAGAGTTGTCCATTTTTTGGCTAAGTCGTCAACGATGTTGTTGAATATATTGTAAAACGTCAGCTATCTGGCTGCTTTATTTATAGCCGATACTTCAGCTTAAAGACCACTACATACGTCTGGTAGTCTGAAGCATATTTAAATGTTGAAGTTTTCTATGTAAACACCTCTCCCAAACCTTTCTCCCCTTCTGTACCCATCCGTGTACACATAGAAGGATCCAGATTCTAGGGGAGATTCCTCGGCTTGGTAGCCGAAGCTCCTTTAGAAAAATGGTTTTGGGATATTGGTATTCTAACTGCTCTGTTATGGTGTCTAAATGGGTTCCAGACATTGCAAACGCTATGGCAGCGGCATAGGATACAGTTTATCCTTTTATGATCTAGGTCTGTGAGCAGATTATTCACTACAGCATTCTACAAAAGAGGGGATTGTACCCCTCCCAGAGGTGTACTATTACATACTTTTCTCGTAACTCTAGTGTTCCCCATTGTCGATGTTATAGTTCTGCGCTTAGTATGCTCGTAATGAGCATGACTGTAGATCGATCGACCTTCAGACTGTCAAGGGCACCTATGACTGCCTGGGTCTTGACGTTATTTAATGAACTTTTGATCTATGATAGATCTTAGCTTTCTTCGGCTCTAGCAACAATACAGTGGATTTTCCAAGCAATTATTGTGATGCTATTAATTGAGTTTGTCCACAACGGCCACCACCATTTTATTCCACGCGCTGCAAGAGGGTAATTTGATACAGCATTATAGTATAGATCAATACCTCCTATATGTTTGTTGTAGTCGTTAATTAGAACAGAAACCTAAAATATTAAAACACTATATTGGAATCCATGTACATATATCAAAGCAAGCTTTACCATATTTTTATCTTTGAATAACGGCTAGTATTAACTTCCGGAGTAGCTGCAACAAAATTAGAAATGACAATCACTTCCGAATTTTCCTGCCAGCGACAATTTATTATTATTTTCAAAGCAGTAATCGAATTCATGTTTGCTGAGAGAGCGATCTGTGGCAAGTGTCATTTGCTCTTCTAACGCGGTTGGATCTTACTGTTCTAGTTGCTTGAAATTTTTTCCGCTTTGTAAGCAGAGCAAGTACTATCACGAAAAAAATTTTTCGATATATACTGCACGATTCTCTGGACATGAAACTGATTCAAAAGCTGTAAACCAACAGAAGCTCCTAAGTCTTCGTCGTAAAGTGAAGCTGAGCCAGCATATGGATGAGCTTCAAACAGATATCCAGAAATGGAACAAAGACAGCAGTACATAAAACCAAAGTGTATTGGTTTTCCGCGAATAAACATTTTGAAGTTATGTCGACCGAAATAAGGGATCATTTCCTCATCTACGAGTATTGACAAAAACGTTGTAGATATACCAAACTGCTTGTACTTTCTGTTTAAAGCATCAATTAGAGGACGTACTTTAGCGATACATCAGAAAGCTCCATTTCGTTGTTGTGAATAACACTTTTTATTTTTGAAACTTTTGACGGGATAGAGATTGTTTGACAATGGGCACACTCAATGTAGGTTGAACGGAACAATACTGTTGGATTTGGGGAACAGTATGATAACCAAAGAGAATACTTATGAAAAGATACAAATTCTCTCTGGTGATTTCCACTGATATATTTTTCTGATTGGCATGTGTGTTAGAATATTTTACAAGCATATCCACGATTTCATTATCGAAATACTGCAGGAATAGCTCTAAACTCGATTTTCCACCTACATTTACAAATTGCAACAAAAAAAATTACATATATGCAGGGCTGGGCAGTATTTGAAATACAAATACGTATTTTGTATCTGTATTTCAAATACACGATCTGAAAGTATTTAGTATTTTGTATCTTGTATTTCAAATACATGTGGCTCAAAAATACATTTTTACAAAATACATTTATTTATTATAAGTTCAAAATAAGTTTTTTCACACAAAAGCTAAAACCGCTAGAAACTACAACCATTAAAATGTTTATCATTTTGCAATACTGCAATGTAGCTTTCATTTATACAGAGCTAATACATTAGAATTAGATTCACTGCAATATAATACTTTGAGACATTTAAGTTGTATTTTAACAAAATTAATGAAGAGCTTGGAAATAAGATTTAATGAGTTTCTCATGCTGACACCTGGAGCAAATACAGACATATCGGTATCATGTTTCCATACTAGTTTCAAAATTAGCTGATTGCCAGAAAGCATCTCAGTAAAAGAAGCAAAAATTTCAAAATCTTACAATAGATACCATGGAGAAAAATTGCAAAAAATGTGAAACTGGATGCAGAAGAAAAAGTAGTAGTTGAGGTAAAGATAATGAAGATTTTATTGTTGTTTTGGACAATACAGTGATCAACCTCGTAAATCAAATTTGGAACTTGAGCTTATCAGTTTTCAAAATGATAAAAGCAAGGAGCTTGCTGTTCTGGAAAACTATGCAAGTATCAAAAATAAATGCATTTGTACAATTTGACAGCGGCTTGTGTTCCTCAGGACCTGTAGAAAGATTATTGTTTGTCGGATGACTGATTGAAATATCTAGTTTTTATTAAAGGAAATACTTGTTTTGCCGAATGAATTTTTTATTTACTATCTATCAAATGCTAAATATTAGGTTTGTTCCTTTAATTTCTTAGCAAGTTTAGAACAACCATATAAACTTAGTTTAAGTGTATATGTAAAATAAAATATGTATCTAAAGCCAGACGGGTACATTTTTCTGAGACCAAATTACAAAAATGTATTTGTATTTTGTAGTTGTATTTTGTATTTGAAATACACAGCTTGAAAGTATTTTGTATCTTGTATTTAAAATACACTACTGTAAAGTATTTTGTATCTTGTATTTGAAATACACTCATGGAAAGTATTTTGTATCTTGTATTTGAAATACATAATCTGTGTATTTTGCCCAGCCCTGCATATAGATATGTTGCTTTGAAAACTACCCTTGATTCCACATGTACCATGTGCATAACACCTATCATAAATGTAGTGTCATTTAAAAAATAAATAAATATTATATAATGAGAAAAGCTCTCTTCCTTAAGTAGTGATCGTAGGAGCAAAGAGTAAAAATGATTTTAAAAAAAGTGATTTGTATGCAGTTAGCCATCGTTGCGTGTTCGGACCAGATTTTTTAAATATTATACTAAATAAATGAGACTATATTTTCCGTTATTATTTTTTGATAAACGTTTTTCAATGCTTTCCGAAGCTTAATAAATAACAAACGAAAATTTTGTATTTACCTTAGCGTATGTCATCTCATTAAAAAAAAAAAAATTTTTTTGGACTGTTATTAAAACTAGTTGTTAATTTTAATATACTCGTATAAGGTGGCTGGCTGATCAATTTTGCTACATTAAGAAACTCAAATAACTTTTTGTAAAGTTTATGCAATTTATGTTTTAGTAATTCATTTAAAAAATAATACCGGCCTTATGTATAATCAAAACACTTATGCTAACTAAATACGAGTAGCTGTTAATTTTTTTGTGTGTAATTCCCATAAGAGAAAGATAGCAGCAAGTTAGCACAAGTTTTTTTATTATACATAATGCCGTACATCTTTAATAAAGTAATTCATGAAGTTTTGAAAATAATTGAATTCAAATGGCCTCCACCCTCGGTGACATATGTGCGACAGCTTACCAATAAGTTGTTCTGGAGTACTGCAGCGGGCATTGTCTCAATTACCGTTCGAATAGATTGCTTTAAATTATCCAAATTTGTTGGGTTTCTGTTGTAAGTAAACTTCTTGTTTGGAACAACCCCACAAAAAAATCTGGCGCCTATAACAGGCGAGGTTGAAAGGGATTCTGTTTCGGCGTTATTCTGGAAAGAAAAACTCTTTCAACATTTTTAAGTAACGGTCTTCATTGACTGTAACCGTAAGACCGTTATTCTTCGAAAAAGTAAGGCCCGACAATGAACCTTGAAGAAACTGCACACCACAGTGTGATGCGAAGTGGATGTAATTGCATCTGATCGAGTATGTCTGGGTTAGAATTACTCCATATTCGACAATTTTGTTTGTTAACATTGCCGTTTAAATCAAAATGTACCTCGTCAGACATAAAAATGATCTTCTCAGAAAATTCCAAGCAAATCGGGAAGTCTCCAAGGTCCAATTTGTTTGTTAATTAAATCTTCTATAGAAATAAGTTTTAACCTTCGTGCAAAATTGTCTGCAGTGACTGTCTGTTGAAACCCATTTGAGCAGATAAGCTCCTTTTTGAAATTCTAGGATTGGATTGTATGGCAGCAACAGTAGCAATAGTTTCCAGCGTTCGAACTGAGGGATCTCGATAATAAGGCCTTCTTGAGATTGTGTCATTCTGCATGAGCCTCATTATAATCCATCTGCTTGGAGGAGTACTGCCAAATGTGCGCCTATATTCTCTTTGGAGAGAAATAACGGACTCTAACGCGTGAAAGCGTTCTTGTTTCATTGTCCCAATTCTCTTAAAGATCATTCTATAAAATACAATAAAAATGAAATAGATTAGTTGCACAGAAAATAAGTTATTACGTTTTTTTTTTTTTTTTTTTTTTTTTTTTTTTTTTTTTTTTTTTTTTTGATAGCAGCTATCACCAGCCACCCTGTATAAAAACAGGAATTTAGTTATTATAATTTACATGAGTTAGACCCAGTGTCGTGTAAAGTTCTCCGAACAGTTTTTGGTCAGTCTTTGCCAAATTTATGGATCAACTCTTACTTTTCGTACGAGGTCGACCACAGCGACTTGAATTCTCAACGTTTTTTTTTTTCGCCTATAAACCAATTGACAATGGTTCGTATGGTATAACGGCTGCGGTTCATCAATTCTCCTATCTCATCAAACGATTTGCTTTAATTATGTAAATGCAAAATTATTTTGGGCTCATATTCAGTCGTTTCATTCACATTGTTTAGGTGGAATTTTAAAGAGATTACAAACAAAATTTGTATTAAAATTTTGCAACTTTTTATTAACTTGAATATAAAAGATTAATAGCGGAATATGACAGCATGTGTCAAATCTAATCTTGTAGCCGGGCCGGAACACTATGCTCAATTAAAGAGTGCCTATACTTTTGTCTACTATATACTTTCTGTACTTTTTATCTGCAAAAATAGACCAACTCATACTTCTACACAAATAAAACTGATGCAGTATTGCAATATACTCGTACAACAGAGTGTATTATTATTTTTATTATTAGTGGATGGGGTATGGCCCTCATCGGCTATTTGCACTGTGACCAATATTGATCTATTGTGCGTCCCCTTGCCCCATTATGGGTTGAGTACGTCAAGAAAAAGGACAAGCTCCTTCAATGGGAGCGATATTAAGTCACATTCACTTAACATATAAGCTTGTAGTAGCTTATATCTTCTGTGTCCCAGTGCTCCACAGTGGGTGGTTAAGTGCTCCATTGACTCCTCTTCATCACAGCAGAATCTGCAAATATCTGTATTGGAAATGCCCATCCTGTGCAGGTGCTTGTAGCAGTTATAATGACTTGTAAGTGCACCTGTCAATGTTCTGAGACTTTTCCTGTCTAGTTTTAGAGCACGTTCTGCCCTCTTTTTTATCAAAGTTTAGAAATTTCTTGGAGTGTTCAAGACCAGCTGTCTAGTTCCAATGTTGTTCAACGATGGATTCCGTCCTTTTCTTTATCTCCTCATTCAGGAGACCCTTATTGAAGCCAAAAGTTGGAGTGGGTCCAATATAAGTCCCCTCTGCTCCTTTCTTGGCATAAGTGTCAGCCATTTCATTGCCGTGATGCCCTTCATGTCCCGGCACCCAGATCAGGGTAAACTGGTTCTGGCTTGCCAGTTCGTTTAGCCTGTTGGTACATTCCAGTACTAACGTGAACGTAAAGACACAACTGCTCAGGGCCTTCAGCACTGATTTGCTATCAGAGAGTATTTTTATCAGCACTCCCTTGTGTTTCTTATTGGAGAGTATTTCAATCGCTTCCCTTATTGCGTATAGTTCCGCTTGGAAGATTGTGGTGTCTTTGCTAAGAGTTATATATTTGCGTGCTCTAGGCCTTACTATTCCCGCTTCAAGTGTAACACATTAATGCAGAGTGTAACACATTAATAGTAATATTATATAAAAAAATGCTTCTGCTTTTAATTAAAGGTGGTTACGTGCCTGTTGTGCCTGTACTTAAGCCACCACTGTAAGTAATAAAAACAACATTCCAAGATTGAATGACGGATGTGTCAGCAATTTTCCTAAAAACCAAATAACGTTTTTATTTATTTAACTATACAGTTGCAAATTAAGTTTGCAAAGTATAGGATGCACAACATGGGCGGGGTGACGGAGATGGTATTAACAGTACACTTGTAGCCTCGTTGTGGCCGACTATAACGGCCTACGCCTTCACATATACCTCTAGAAAAACTGTAAATCAATACATTTAAGCTGAAGGTCTATACCAGGCATTGTGCGCGTTAAGCATTCGTCAAAAAAGTAGAATCCGTGCAATTGTATGAGACAAGTTACACATCACGAAGCATAGACGCCTACGGCGCAAAAAGTGGGTTTACTTTCTACTTTTGCGCGCGTCACAAGCGTGATAAAAACTCTCAGTCGTTTTTTTCACAATTCATTTTATTTTTTTCAAAGTTTTCGTCAAGAATATTTGTGCCGTGGATTGTTATTTTATGTTTTTGTGCTAAAAAAAATGTTTTTATTTAAAAAATACTTCAAACACAACAAAAAACTTATAGCATAAAAAGCGTTGTACGCAACTTGAGTTTAGAAAAGCATAGAAAATTTGAAACGCGTATCGCATGTAACGCGTGGTATGCGCCTTCAGCTTTAATTGTGGCAAACCGTTAACCAGTGCGAGCGAAACGCAAAACTCTCGAAGACCGAACAACAAAAGCAACAAGCCTGACCGCTCTTCAAAAATAATTACGGCGATGCGAAAGCTGTTCTTGAGTCCAGAGCTGCGTTACGACTGAAAAAAAAAGAAACAAATAAAAAATGGATGTTATTGTTACTCGTCGGATAATGATAAGAAAACTCCTTTATCTTTTTTATTTTTTATCGCCTAACAAACATTCTAAGACTGAATGACCAACGTGTCCGGAAATTTGTAAAAAAAAGCAATAAAAAATTTGTGTTTTTGCTATTATTCCTCGTCAGATATTCATCAGAAGATTTATAAATAAAATGCTTTTTGATTTTATATTTAAGTTTTTTATTTATAATGAATTGATTGTAATTATATTTTAATTTGTTTGTAAGTTATTAAATTTTATTTATAATTCATTGTAAATTGAATATTACTGAGTAAACTATATAATAATAATGTTCATGATTAAACTGTTTTTTTTTTTTTCTATTATTTAGATTTATTATTTATTTTAATTTTAAATTTAGGTTTTTTATTTTATTTAATAAAGTCCTATGCTAAGATTTTAAACTAAACTTAAGTAAATTTAAAAGTAAAAATATATTTAGAAAATGTATAAAATTAAATTGGGTGTGAAATAGAAGAACTTATTATTATTATTAAAAATAGAATTAATATACAAATTAAAAATATAAACACACCTCTCGTTTACTTAGAAATAAAATTTTATATACGAAAGAACAAGAAATTAACAATTGCAATTAATGCATTTTTCATTAAATTAAATTTTTTAAAGCATAGAATTTGTAAAGCACTAAAGAAATGAAATTGTATAAAATAAACAAAAATTTACTAAATTCAATTTACTATACTGTGCATTTGCACACTTATACTTATATGCATATATACGCATTAACATACATACATATGCTACGTACATATTTGTATTTTTATATGATTTTATTCTACAAAAAAAAAAAAATAAAAAATAAAAAAATAAAAGATAAAAATAATAACTTAAATATACAAATTTTAATTAGTTGGGATACTAACGTTTAAATTTAATGAATGTTTAAACTTGTATTGCACTATTTTTTAGGAGACAGCAAATATCCTACATACATGCACTCATATGCATACATACGTATGCGTATGTATGTACGTGTACGTACATTTTCATTTTGAAAATTCATACATAATACTAAACTTAATAATTATTTTATAAACTTTGAATTTTTACACCATTAACAAATATTGTTGAAAATACAATAATACAAAAAACTAAATAAAAATTTTTTTGTTTTTAATCTCCCTTCAAAATAACTTATGCTGGAATTACTTATTGTACATGCATATGTATATTAAAATCATTATACTCGTTTTAGAGCTTATTTATACGCTGATTTAACTCCACGCCTTTTTTTGGAATATTGTTTTAACGTTATTACCAAAATCATGTTACAGATTTTCAATTGAAGCTCAAATTTGTACATTCGCAAAAAATATATAAATTTATCAAAGAATTTAGTTTTTTATTAAATAGGTTTGACTACATATGTACGTACGGTATAGTACTCGTATGGTATTAAAAAAACAAATACGCTTTGATACATTAAATTTTCTGGAAATTTTAAGAATAAATATCTGAATTGAATAATTCCAATAAATTGGATTTAATTGCAATATCAAAGTAATTTGAAGGATTTAATTTTAATTAGTCTTAGCAATAAAGAATGCCGCCAATTGTTTCATTTTCTAAAGAGTTTCGTATTTTTGTCGTTTAGGAATAAATATCTGGAAATTTTAGGGATAAATATCTGAATTGAATAACACCAATAAATTGTATTTAATTGCAATATCAAAGTAATTTGAAGGATTTAATTTTAAATAGTCTTTAGAATAAATGCCGTCAAAAAGTTTCTAAAGAATTTTGTTTACAAGATACATAATATATTCGTAAAGAATATGTATTTGAAATCAATTTTAATAAAATTTTCAGCCTATTTATTGGACACGACTAAGCTCACTTGTGGCGAGGCAATTTAATAACGACTACGTAAAGAATTGGGTTTGTATAAAACGACTTGATCTCATCGTGCCTACATACGTATGTATGTATAGTAATATATGTATATATAGTGATGTTCGAAGAAATAGAGCCACACGATTTTTTAATATGGTGTCAATCAGAAGTCATACATTAAGGTATAAATGCAAAAATCATCCTGTACTTATTTTTTACTTCTGTTGTAAATAGAATATTTTTGTTTTAGTTTAACTAACTTGGCTAAATATTATGTCCACGTTGCAGTGGTAAATCGCACAATTGTTTAGGATAGAGAATTACGATCTTAAGAAACAATTATATACAGTTTTTGCATAAATAAAAAGTAAATATGAGTCGAAATGCCAACGTTAGAAATATATTTAAAATTATTCCGATAATGTCACTATATTTCGGAATAATTTTAAATATATTTCTAACGTTGGCATTTCGACTCATATTTACTTTTTATTTATGCAAAAACTGTATATAATTGTTTCTTAAGATCGTGATTCTCTATCCTAAACAATTGTGCGATTTACCAAATATAACATGTGTGCTCAAAAAGTACTAAGAATGCAATTGTGTGACAGTTTATCACCGATTTGAAAAGGATTCATAAATTGATGGTTTCGATGCGATCAGAGTGGTATTTATTGTGAAAAGTATGAGAATATTGCTGGCGTCTCGAGAAATAAATGTAAATCATGTGAAATTATGATGTCGATAATAGTTTTTAATTATTTTGCTATGTAGTTACATAAATTATTACAATCATTCTTGTACAATAAGAGAAATGTAGCACTACAGCTCTATTTAGATGAAATTCTGTAAAGTCAGCCAGACTTCTAAAACCTTTTCTTGTGAATGAATCGTACGATCGTTTAGAATATTGAATCAGGTCCTTTACATATATGCGGTTCATATAGCAAAAATCGTAATTTTTAGGACAAAAGTCGTTAAATCGGCATTTTGCTAAATTTGAGCATGAATATCGTCAAAATTACGATTTATCGTCAACTTTGTCATCTATGCTTACAATTTACATTGTATATGCACATACACATACATACAAGAGAGAAAAGTGCGGAATAGCTGAGTAACGGCAACTATTTTTTCCTTCTTATTTCCCTCTCCGAAAGCTTCTCTAAAGTCAAGAATTGCCCAACTAAAGTCGTTGTTAAAAAAAAATATTTTATCTATTTTTATCCTTCTCCTAGTATCGATGTAGTCACCTTGCCAGTCGAATGAAAATAAATCAATTATAAAAAATAACACATGAGTCAATATCAAGGCAGCTGTATTTTGTTTCCGTTCGGTTTGCCAAAATTTTGTTTACAAGATACATAATCACCCTTATTGTGTTTGGCGTTTTTATGGCGAAAGATGGGCGTTTTCGAAAAATGGTACCGTGATTGGCGAAAAACGTCAGTGAATACGACAAATTTCAAATCTATTACAAAAACGTCGTTAAAATGCTGCCGTGCTTGACGTATTTGTCTTTCAAAAGGGAGCAAATTTGTCGTCAACGTATTTGTTCACGACAGATAACTAAAATCTTATAAAATAAAAAAATATCAAAAATAAAACTATGAATTCTACATTCTCCTTTTTTTACATATGATTGCTGTTTTTTTTTTTTACTCATTTGAAATTACTATTTATTTATTTATACATGTATATTTAAAAAAATAAATAGTAAATCGGCGGCACACACCGTTTGCGAAAATTTAAATTATATTGGTGCACCATCCCGTTCCGTGGAGGGTTGTACGAAGGCCTGGACTGATTTTAAATATATGTGAACAAACATTTATAACACAATATTTTCTAACATATTTTTTGTTAGAAAGCAAAAATATTTTCACTTGCTGCTGTCTCAGCTGCTTTTTATAGAATTAGTTTAATGTTTGCTTTTTCACTTTATATTCAGAGGATGAGTAAAATGCAACACAACATTTTTACAAAATTTATTTGCGCAAATTAAATGAACAATATCAAAAAAAAAATTTGTTTAAATATTACTATTTTTATTCTCTTTGTTATTTATAAACATTTGGCATAATCTTTTACATTGATTTATTTACAAAATTTTTCTTGTCGAAAATACATAAGTACATAAGAGTGTAAATGCGACAGCTACTACGAGAGCTGTCGCTTTACGACTACGCCAAACACAATAAGGGTGAATATATTCATAAAGAAAAAATTGATGTAAAATCAATTTTAATAAAATGTTCTGCCTGACTTGACTCAAATGCTGTCAGGGCACGGCTATTACCGGAGCTACTTACACAAAATGCGCAATTGTAACACTCCTTTTTGGACGACGCTGAACACACTTTCTTTAAGTTCGATGAAACAGAGCCACACGATGGGCGGAAACTCGTAGAGAATTGGAAATGGTATTTGGCTCAATAACGGTTGAGAATGTCGTGGACATCATGACAGTGAGCGAGGCCAACTTTTCAGCGGTATCGCGATTCTGCGAAAAAGTTTTTGGGACGAAAAAACCACATCTGGAGGCCGCAGAAGATCAGAATCAGGATCCCAGACGAAGGATAATGTAAAGACAAGCGCTGATTAAGCCATTTGAAATCCACCCCGAAGCAATGCTAAGGCGGTTCCGAGGTGTAAATTTTTATGTTAGGAAAAAGGGGTTTTTAGTCAGTAAGTTCACTGTTGTGATCAGTCCGACACAAAGCGAATTTTTCGGACGCATTTTTCCCCCTCGACGGAAAAAAATTGGACACTACTAAGCTCACATGCGGCGAGTCAATTTATTGACGACTACGTAAAGAATTGGGTTTGTATAAAGCGACTTGATCGTATACATACATACGTATGTATGTACTACATATACAGTGATGTGCGATGAAATAGAGCCACATAAGTTTTTTAGTAATTTTTTAGTATTAATATAAAATAAAGAAATGGGTAGAGACAAGCAGTGCAGTGGGGTAAACAGGATTATTGTTAAAAGACTGCATAACGAAAGTAAGAGCTACAGACAAATAGCGGGTATAATTGAATGATCTAAGAAAATGGTGGAAAATTCGGTCAAATACAAATTCAAGCTTGAAACAGAAGAAAAAAAAACAAACTTTCAACACATTTAGAGCGAAAAATTCTGAGTCATGTGAAAAGGGATCTATTAGTTACTTCTTCTGCCATTAAAAAATAATATGACCTGGATGATTCCAATTCCCAAATTCTTAATAAAAATCAATTTTAACGTAAGGAGTGCGCGTATATTTCTATATCTGGCTAAAAAGCATATTCAAAAAAGATTGGAATTTGCCGAAGAACATTTAAATTGGAAAACAAGCAAAAGGAGAAATATTTTGTGGTCAGATGAAACAAAACTTAACTTGTTTAACTCTGACAGAAGCAGCCTGTGTGTAAGAAGACCTCCCAACACCACTTAATTCAGTCCCCAAATGCAATAAAAACCATTAAACATGGGAGAGCAAATATAATGGTATGGGGCTGTTTCTATTACAAAGGAACGGGGTCATTTTTTAGTATTGAAGATAGAATGGACGCAATATATCACACAAATATTTTAGCATCATGTTGCCATACGCTGAGAGGTAAATGCCGCTGGGTGTTTCAACAGGCCAGTAACTCGAAATGAAATTAAGGATTTAAACTGGCCTGTACCAGTCAACAGACTTAAATCCTATAGAAAGCCTTTGGCAAATTATTAAGTTAAAACTTCGAGCCAAAAATCCATCCAGTAAAGATTAACTTTAAGCATTAATTCAAGACGGTGGGAAAATATAATGCCTAAAACTTGTGGGCTTAATGCCTAAGCGTTGCTTAGCCGTTATTAAAAATAATGCTTACTCTACTAAATACTAAGATAAACAAACAGGGGGCTAATTCTGTCATTCGTGATCGAAATTACTATCGAGTAGAAAATAATTTCGATATCGTGTAAATTTCTAATGATGTGACTCGTTACGTAACGAGTCGAGTTATCACTTCAGTGTTGCAAAATACTGACAAAATGTGTTTTATAACACTGCCGAAAATTGTATGTATTTGCATACTTTGCATACATGTTTTACATTAAAAAATAAACACACATAAACACAATAACAATTCATTTAAATCTGTCATGTATGCGTGTTTGGACATTAAAAAGTAAGTGAATAGAAATAACAATAAATATGTATGTAAAAACAACCATTTAAAAAACAAAAAAATATTCTTGAATATAATAACATGTGACTTCAAATATAAGTATTTGTGTTCTTAGCAAATACTCATCTTTATACACATATACCTGTGTATATTAGTCATGAATTAAAAAAAAGTCTTAAGAACCAAAAATGCTCAATTTAATTTAACTATTATTGCTATTCAAAACAAATTTTTAATTTACATTACTTTTGTGTTTTTCTGTTTGGCTGGTTTTCGATAGTACTTTTGCTTACGAGTAAAAAGTTGCACGGTTGCATTCGAATAGTTACTCGCTATCGAATGCCATCATTAGAAATTTCGAAACGTTTTACTCGATATCGAATGAGATAATCCCAAAAGTGTAAAAACTCGCACATTCGAGTAAAAACTCGCTCGTAAGCGAATGACAGAATTAGCCTCCAGAATTATAAATATATCTATTTTATAAATTTAAATATATCTATTTTACAAATTTGCGAAACTTGAATTTCAGATACGTATGCATATGAACATTTTTAGTTATAAATTTTCGCTGCAACGTTTTTGATTTTTACGCGAAAAGAAGAAAAACAAAAAAAAATATTTTTTTTATACATTTTAACCATCATTTTTAGTTTTATATGTACGTATCGCACCCTAAATACAAAACGGTCACAACTCAAAATTTTCCAAAACTGACATTTTTCCATAAATCATTGTGAAATGATAACATATCTATTAAATCTGTGGTCACAAGCAATAACAGCCAAGTTGGAAATCATTCTTTTGATAAAAGTCAAATTCAATATTCAAAAGTATTTCTAAACAAATTTTAAGGTCCAGTGAGAGAAAAATATGTATCTAAAGATTTATATAATTGGAATATATTGAGGGAAGTTGTTAATTAAAAGAATATAAATAACTTTTGCAAACGAGTAATATCAATGGGAAAAGTTTAAACGGTTTAAATTGTCATCTTGATTGAATCTTTTATTATTTCTGACTTTATGTGGATATAAATTCTATTTTCGAATATCTCTTCTCTTTGTAGTACTTACTCACTTAACTATATTTATACTATTTAATAAACGATGATTTTTTTGTACGGAGCAATTGTCTATTACAATTTATTATATCTTAATCAATTTATGATTCAAAATGGCAAAACAAAAAATTTTAAATCTATCGGAAAAAACGAAAATCGATGTTTACCGTTCTGGAGGATATTCTAACCGCGCAATAGCTAAAAAAAATTGGACGAAGCCCAACAGATTTCGACAATTACATCAAGGATCCCGAGAAAAGCGATTTTTGAACAGACATCACAGTCGAGAGGGAGGCGCTATGGTACGGAGTGTTATTGCGTACATTGTGTTTCAAAGTGCAAATATGACTTGTGCAAGCTATAAAATTAGCTTTTTCATAGTTCAATGAACTATTTGGTCCCATATCTTGGATATTGCAACGGGATAATACCCCTATACACAACACCAGAGTAGTAAAGAAGTTAATTGCAAGCCAAAATATTGATAGCCTTGACTGGCTATTCTCCAGATCTAAACATTATTGAAAATATCTGGGGTTGGTTATCTCGTAAGATCTATGAAGAAGGTAGACAATTTGATGACAAGCAATCACTAATTTAGGCTATTAAGGATGCTTGGAACAAAATTCCATTGGATTACATAAATTATCTCTATCTGTCAATGAAAACCCGTATATTTGAAATTATTAAAACCAAGGTGGTTTTACCCATTACTAATCGTTCTTAAATAAAGTAAATAAAGAAAAATAATTTAAAAAAAAAGAAAAACTGCTTTTCATTCCAATGAGTTACGGTGTCTTTATTGAAAAAAACCAAAAAAGAAAGCACATTTTTGGACTTAATTTTATAAATTTCTCATAAAAATTTCTTTAGTTAAGAGGCCACTATTGACATGATTTTTTCGGTTAGAAATTGCAAAAGATATCAGTTTCTGAATATGGAATTTTTAGTACCTTTAAATAAGTGAAACGGAATGTATATATGTTTGTACAAGTTTGCTGAAACAACAGAAAATCAGTGGTTCTGCAAAACTGTCCAAAATTGCCCTAGATAATTTACAGATACATCAGAAATGCCTTTTCCTAGGCCACAAACTAAAAGACTTCTTGTATGTATTTTCTTAGATCCTAAAAGAAGAAAAGCAGAACCAATTTTAGGGGACATGGTTGATGTCATCTTTTTAATATTTCGCTAGCACGTGTGCCTTGTGAAAATGTTTGAAATACGGAATATCGACATAGATGCGATTGCAGTCATCATGGCAATTTTATAGACTATTCATACAAACTTAGATATTCAACGTAAGCATTTTATTTCAGACAGTAGTTAAGCAGCATTTTTATATAGAACAGAATAAGCATTTTTGTCTTTTTAATAAAAACCCTTACAAAAAATAATTGTAATTAAGTAGTAAATGAAAACAGTTGTGTTTTTTATGTTCCACCTCCACATAATGAATAACTTAACTGGCCAAAAGTTAACTTCAAGTTGTTTATAATTCTGATCCTGACAGCAGAGCGAAAATTGGCACAGTTGGGTCAATTCTGGAACTGTTTTACTCCTTTTGGCCTGGTTTCAACAAAATACGTTTCGACACCAATGCAATCACTATCAGGAAACAAAATGATACATTGTCTAATTCAAGAACACTCAATTCTTATGTCAGTACAAACTGTATAAAAATTTATTTTTGCCCAATAACTGTGGAAGTAAATCTAACAGGATATGTCGAAATATAGATAGCTGGGAAACATAGAAAACAAGCTGTTTATAATTTTTTGGTTGGTATCAATGTTAGAATATATAGTGAATAAAACTCAATTGTTCAAATTAAATTTAAAAAAAGTTCGTAAAGATTTTTAATTATACTTTGAAATCATGAGAAATATTTTTGTTGGATACTTTTATATACTCGTACACATACCTATATTATAGGTATACATAATTTTTGCTTTTTAATTTAGCGTTATTATGTACGAGTATTGTTATTTTCTTTTATACTAAAAAACTCGATTTGTGTTTTATTTTACTTACCAAATTACAGCTATAATTATTATTATTTACAATTACTAAAGAAAATAGAAAGGGAGCTTTAATGGAGAAATGATTCATAAGGTGTGATAGAAAACGATCGAAAGTACAATTACATTTAAAAAACGATTAAAAATGTTCAAACAGGTTTTTTTCTTTTTTAAAACTAAGATTTTCAAAATTATTTCCTATCACATGCCTTATAATATAAGATATATTAATATGTATGAAAGGTTTTATGGCCTTATCGAAATACTGGGTTGAAAAATGTCACCAAATATCTTTTTTTCGGGTCTCTTTATTATTGATCCAATGCGAATTCACTTAAAAAGATTGTAGAAAAATATTTTATATCAAAAGATTGTCCGCGAATTTAATAATTATCAAAACCATAAAAATTTTCCACAAATTTTGTATACAAAAATTTTCATTCATTTTTTTTACGTAAATTTAAAAAATAATATACAGGCATGTCTCAGAATATGAAAAATATTTTTGAAAATTATTTTACAATATGATCAATTTTGTTTTTCAATTTGCGATTAATTTATGTGCAGCAGGCAGAGTCGAGCGACTTGTATGAAATCCTAGCGACGATGTTATTTATTTCAAAAATAATGTGACAAATGTTCTCCTTGAAATTACCCAATCGAATTGGGAATGAGTTGTGCATCGACAACTTCTTAAGTCAAATTATTTAAATGAATTGTTTAAAAAAACTACATTTATGCGTAATTACCATTTCCTAATGACCATTTATATTAGTATGTACTCGTGGGTAGGTGACGCCTAATGAAATCGATAGAACATAGAATTATGTAATGAATATTAATAAAATGTTTATCAACTCTAAGTTACCGCCTATCATCACTTTATAGTAAGTAATATGATATTAACATATATAAATAGTAAGAAAATTTTTGGTTTTACCCTGAGCTATAAATGCTTTTGTTAATAGGGCATTTACATCTACAAAATCTTAACCGCTTACAATTCAGTTTTTAGACATCTGACCAGATTTCATTTTCATAAAATCTTTTTTTGCAAAGGGTTTGACAGCAATAACTATAGCATAATGAATTCATCATGATAAAGTATAGTTTTTTTATTACAGTGTAGTATTTTAAAGTACTATTTTGAACAAAATCACAGATGTGTAATAGAGTTCTTACAAAAATTTATTAGATCTCGTGAAAATCTAGTCGCAATCTAGATTTCATTATGTATGGCAAATCTCGTCAAAATCAACTAGATTTGATTCGAAATCCCGAAAGTAGTAGATTTGGCTTAGGTGTAAATGGCCTATAAAGTAAAGATAAACTTCTTAGTGATACATTTTAACTCGGTAAATTACTTGCCAAGGAAAAAAATATAGATTGGTTTATGTTGCTTTGGTTTGTTAGCTGTAAGCTTTTTACTTGAAATTAATTTTTTGTATTTAAACGTAAAAACAAGATCAAAGACACTTTTAAAGTGTCAACCAACTATCGTCGCTTAAAATAACAATGAGCGTAGCACAAGAAAAAATGAAAATTAAATAATCTATTTTAAATGTGAAAATTTAGGTTCCAGAAAATTTAGGGCTAACACCAATCTATGCATTTACAATTTAAAGCTGGCAGCGTTTTAGCTTCGAGTTTGAGTTTCGATTTCACTCTCATAATAGACTGTCAAAGTAAAAAAAAAAAAACAGTCGACCTTCAAAGCAAAAGCAAAGTTTAAATGATAGGAAGTCACAGCAAACATATGCGCAACAAGTGAAAGTGTTAACAATCAACTGAAAAAACACAGTCTAGATAGCAACAAAAAAGTCAGTCAAAAATATTTTAAATGTGTTGCTGAAAGTTATAAGATCACTTGAATAATGAACTGCTAATGAAAGTGACAAGAGTGGTGGGCAGAGTGTGACTAAGGAAAAATAAAACCAGACGGACTCAGACTGGTTAAATTGTAGAATTAGCATCAGCAATTTAAAATAATTCTGTGTAAAGAAGAGTTCAAAATTATAAATAGGGCAATTTCAAAACATAGCAGAACAATAAATGTCAAAATTAACAAAATTTCATACGTCAAAAGTAACAATAAATATTAGATAATAGTTTGCAACAAAACTAAAGTTTATCATTAAGAAAGAAGTATTTTTACATGAGAGAATTTGTAAAAGATATCTAGACGTGGCTTAACATAGATTCCAGTTATATGCACAAACGGATTATGATTTTAAGAATTTCACGTCAGTGAGAAAAACGTACTAGTTGAAGATATTTTAGAGCGAATGATCGACCACACATTAAATTCTTCAAGTTAGTTGTCATTGTTTTTTCATTGAATTTTCTCAGATTTTTAACTTATTTTGTGTTAATCAAAAATGTTCGTCAACCAATAGAATTAATTAATTTATTTTTTTTTATAATTTTCACTTTTAAAAACAAATAAACATATTTTTGTAAATTCCTTTCAAAATTACTGATTAAATTCTACTTAATACGTTGTTATTTTTCAGCTAATTTCTTGGTTTGTTTTTTTTTTCTTTTTTTCTTAACAAATCAACATACAAACATTTATAGATTAGAATTTTTTGTTCGTTTTCCATAATTTCTAGGGATATAATGAATATTTATATAGGAATTTTCTATCCTACATTGATTGATGTTAAAAAGAAGTGAGATTAAAAAGTGTTTAACAAAAAAATTTTGATATAAACTACTTTCTAAGATAATTATAGAATTATAGTATAATGGTACTCACATTTAGGAGAATAAAATCTATAATGCTAGATTAAAATTTAAACTTCTACTGTAAATGGATCGCGTGAATGGTGAATTTTTAAGTGTTTGTTATGATTAGTTTTTGTTGTTGAACTTTTGCCACATATTGAACATTGAAAAGGTCGTTCGCCGGTGTGAATGCGCCTATGTTCGATGAGATAATAATGGCGATGGAACGACTTTTTACATAGATCACAGGTATATTTTTTATTGCCATGGTGTTCCCTTCTATGACGCATGTAGTTATATTTCCGTATAAATTTACAACCGCAAACCTCACACGTATAAGGTTTGATTTGTTTGTGAGAATTCATATGATTTTTAAAGTCAACCTCCCGCACAAATGCCTTTGGACAGTGTTCGCATTTAAAAGGCTTTGTAGTGCGGTTTGCGTGTACCCAGGAATGAATTTTTAAATTCCATTTTGTTGAGAAAGATTTATTGCAAATAGCGCAGTCATATTGTGTTTCCGTGGAATGTGTTGCCACATGGGCTTTGATAGATGCTTTCGCAAATATTTGCTTGCATATTGGGCATTCCATTGGTTCAGTGTAATCGAATTTATCTGAATGAGCGAGACGTATGTGTCGGCGCAAAGAGTTGACATGAACAAAACGGTCGCAACAATGTGGGCAACATTTAGGTTTTAAATCATGTATTTCCTTATGCCATAAGAAACGTGCTTTTGAAGGTAAAACTTCTCCACAATAACAAACATACTCCTTACGTCGAACTATTTGTTTGGTGTGCCTCTTCCGATGCTGGGTTAAGTTCGAATACCGTTTAAAATGTTTACCTGTATGAGAAATTAAACGAATCATTTTTATGAAAAGCTGCAAAAACACTTTAAATTAAAAATAAATAAATACAGGGCCCAAAATAAAAATTGAATTAAAGAAGTAGGATTTCTATGTCCTCAAACAAAAAATTGAGAAATTTTACAGATTTTTTAGGCGTTTTTTTTTTATTTATTGAATCTTCAAAGTGAATTAACAATAAGTATTAAAATCTTAATACTGAGTATAAAAAAAATAAATATGCTTTTTACTTAAGTCCGGCTAATACTAGACACAAAGTTTATTATTCGAGAACTATGTATATCAGTAAAATCACCTATTGACCGAACTGATGGTGGCTACGGAATCCCGATGATGGCCGCCAAAATTAAAGTTAAAAATTTTTACAGATAAAAAATTTTTGAAAATGATAGCTAAACACAAAATTTCATAAATTTGTTTACAGCTTTTGTGAAACAATGGACCACTTTATCATTTAAATCTTTTAGTTTTTATTTAAAATGTATGTATGCAAGCAATAAAAAGTGTTTTATGTAAGTGTTTAAAAGAAAAAAGTCTTCACAAATGAGAACAATAAAAAAACAGAGTGTAGCAGAAAAATATTGGGCAGTGCAACACTCACTTTTCATTCATACATTCAGGTATGTGACAAAAAACGATCGTTTTGGAAAATACGGTTATCAGAAACCATCCCCTGTCAGAATAACCCAACATAGAACTGTAAAAGTGTTTTCGAGATATTAGCAATTTTACGAGTTTTAAGAAAATGCAGCCCCTGACTCAGATTTCTTTAAGCCGTTGCCACGGGATTTGAAGTAAAGAAAATTTCTTTTTGTATTCTTGCACCTGATTAGCTGACGAGTCGTATGCTTCAATTACAATACGCTTCAATTACAATACAATTACAAAAACTTTCTCAATTTTCCGAGGAAACAAGCAGAAAGTCGTAATCGTTACCCTACATAAGTTTTCCACTTAAGTACGATTACAATTAAAATAATCAAAAATATCTTACAAAATTGGAAAAAAGTGATTATTGATGAGTTTATCAAAATTTTATATTTTAAAATTTTTAAAACAGATTTTAGGTATTGTAGTCTGTGGCACACTTGATAGTATTCCTTTATTTTTATAATTCAATTTTAATATTCTGAAGTATTATGCAATATTTCCACAATACAAGAAAACACTCAAATTATTGAGTGGTTGTCATATAAATTTCTTTGACAGTTCGTTTGCTTGTGATATAAAAACATCACATTAATCTAATATTAGGCCTACAGAAATACATCTACATTTCGAAGCCAGAAAATTTTGTAACTATATATTAGCGTCTTATTACCTTTTTACTTTTCTTTGGACTCACTGTCCCGAGCACAAAAAAGTTCAAAATTCATAGTCATACCAGAAGATCTATAACTCAAAACTTGCAGTTGTCTTCTAATAAAAATGGCGAAATGAAATACATATTGAGAATTTTTTTGTCTATTTTAGAGTAATTTTTTATGCCACCATGCAAGCTACTTTGTAGATTCAATGGGCTTTAAACAAACACACACATATAAAGCAAATAAATGTACTTTATTTCCTTTTCCTTAAAAAAAAATAAGCGACATATGTATATTGATTTTTAATTATTTAACTTACCACAAACTTTACATTTCAGTGGAGATAGTCCAGAGTGCATGCGCATATGTTCAACAAGAGCACTCCGTACAACGAATTTCTTATCGCATACAGTGCAACCAAACTCTTTCCAACCCAAATGGCGTTTCAAATGTAATGAGAAATTTTTCCATCGTTGGAATTTCTTCCCACAAGTAAAGCATTCAGCTGGATGCTCAGTCAAATGAGCATCGTATAATTTAACTGAATTAAAATTTTGCCGACAAATATAGCAAAAAAATATTGACGATTTTATAAGATTCTCATCTAACTCAGAAAGACTTTGGTGCTGTTTTAATGTTGTCATATTAAAAGAAACTAACATGCGATATATCGTAGTTAGCTTGCTGCTTGGAGTCGTCAGCGACAGTGGAAAGCAACCGGTTGGTGGCTTAGAGTCATATTCAACTGTTTCAATCTTTGCTGTAGCATTCGTAGACACAAGAGCTAAATTATGTTTATCGTCCTCCGTTTCCATTTCAGCTTTAGCGCATAAGTCAGCATTGATTGGTTCTATGCCAGACAAATCTCTATGGGGGTTGTCATTTTCTATTTTAACTATACTCTGTTTAAAGTCGCACGCTACGTGATCATTTTGCAAAGCTGGTATTAACATACTACCAGCGGCGCTTGTTGTGGGCAAAGCTACATCTTGATTATCAGAACTCCCAAGAGGGGTGACAAGACCAGTTGCGGGGCATACTAATCTTCTATTCTGACGTATATAGTTATGAACATCAATCATGTGAGCATTACGATCCTTAAGTTTCGAATATTTTGCATTGCAATGACCACATTCGTAGACTTTTGTGCGTTGTTTCGTATGTGTTTGAGATTGCTGCTGCTGTTGTTGTATCATAAAGCCCGTTGCTAAGGCATTACCAACATTGGATGGTCCTGCCAAAAATGAAGTCGATGTACTTGATTGCTGTAAATGCTGTTGTTGTAACTGATGCTGGGACTGATTTTGAAAATTTAACTCCACCTCTGACATTTCACTTTGGTGTTGATTAAGCATTTCTTGAGAGGTTACGGTCGATGTGGGTTGCATTCGTTTTCCAATTGCTTGGAAAGACTTTTCATCTTGAGAGCTACGTTTACGTTTCTTTCTTATTTTTGCCGACGTTGATGGCATAACATCTATATTACAGTTGTCGTTTGAATTTTGTGTGAAAATTGCCATTCCATTGCTATTATTACTGCTTATTTGATCAAAGCTATCACACATACAGGTACAAAAATACTTAATTTAAAATCTTTTATTTTAAGCTTTAGTTAATTTTACCTTTTTATTCTATTGCTGGTACTGTTTGAACCGGAAACATTAGTTGAAGCACTCAAATCTTGTACAGTAAAATATTCATCATGGTTCCAACCGCTGTCTGGGGGAAATATAGCGGGAAATGTTGTCTTAAAGAAACGCGCCGAAATATCACTATACATCTAGAGAATGTAAATCGGGCAAAAATAGAAGCGGTTTTAATCCTTTAATTTCGTTAAACATATTTTAAATAAATGTTTATTAAATAAAAAATATATACGTATGTAGCCATTTTCTAGTTTCTACTGTATACATCTAGAAAACTTTTTATTGTTTTAAGAAAAGCTAACAAGCCTTTTTCCACAAATTATCGCTTTCAACTGTTGACGAATTAGGTTCCGAAAATTAATTTTAGAACTCTTTTTATCGCAACAAAACCCCTTAAATAAAAGTAAATAAAACTATAAATTCAACAGCAAAAACTTAAAAATAATTATTGATTTTGTAGATGAGCCAAAACCGAAATCAAGACTTACTTAGAGCGCTTTCACATTTGACAACTTAGTTCCGCAATTCTCTGGCCCAAGTGTTTTGCTTGCAGATGTGAGAGGTAAGGAGCAGTTTGAAAGAAGAATAATTGCTGATATTTGAGTAGAGATTTGTTTATACTCAACAATTCATTTTTTTCACATTCTTGTTTTTTACGTTTTTGATATTTTCTTTTTTAATTTTTCACGCCGTTTTAAATATTAAGTAAGTTTAAATAAAAGAAAATGAAATTGCAGTATGTAAACATAAAATGCCAAATAGGAAAGCGCTCTTAGGTTTGTTATTACATACATTCCTTATTACATACAGCTGTCAAGGTTTTGGGAAAAAGGAAAGCTATAGAATATTTTTAGTTAATTTGAAAATATTAATTTATGTATTGTAACGAAGTGAATCTGCTCCATATATAAACATACATCTAGAATATAATAATTAGTTCATTATTACATTAAATGTAATCGTTAATTTCCACTCTCGTAAAATTATAAATTATGTTATTTTCTTACTTACTTTATTCAAAGATTAATATCGCTCTTCATAATTTATGCTCTTTAGTTACTTTTATATTTTACTCTTTCTAAATTTCGGAATTGAATTATGTTGTACTCTTTATTTACTGTTAGATTTTACTCTTTCTTAATTACTAAATTGATTTTAATGTAGTGACTATAACAAAGAGATCGCCCGGCAGGAGTTAAGCTAACCCATACACGTTTAAGCGAATTGGCTCTCTCAATGCACTAATACTATGGCAAGGCATAAAACTACTACCGTTTTTTATAGCCATAGGTCCCAGGCAGGGTAGCTATTGGTTTGTAACAGCCATAGCACCCAGACAAATAGAGCTACTAATACACTAACATCCTTTAAAATACTCAGCATTTGTGCACGCTGCAATGAGGAGTGCTGGTCTTTGATTTCTGGCTGCGAAACCGAGCGAATCATTCTTTATTTTTTTGTAAATAATTTAAATTATGATACTAATACAGTTTAGATAAAACGTTTATAAGCAAAGTCAAATTGTGTTTATTTCTTTAATAAAATATCCTGTCCTGGCTGGACCACGCCGGATTATTCGTTTTAGTATCAACTTTCATAGTTAAAACATCTAACAATAAATACAAAAAAAACCTTGAAAGCTGTCTATAATATCCTCTCTGCTGTAGTAAGCAAATCAATCAGCAAATTTTACAAAACATTTTTTTATTGTATTGCTGTATTTTCGTTGTGTTTACGTTCAAATTTATATGACGCAATCTTTCTCCTTATTTTTTATTTGTTTTTGCTTAACTCACGCTAAAGTGTGAAACAAAATTATATAAAACGTTTCATATTGAATATTTTTATATTTTGATAAAAAAAAATAATAATAATAAATGCATTTATAAATAAATTATAAATAAAAAACTTTATAAATCCTAAAGGGAACGAGAACGGAAAAACATTTTTTACTAGGTATAATAAACCCATATTAAGAGCATTATGTATGTTACGGGTAGAGTTCGTAATTCATTTAAGAGTGATATACATATGTAGTATGAATCAAAAATAATAGATTACGCTTTGCGCAGGTCCATAATGTTGTTTACATCATTCAGCTGTTGAGTGTGACGTAGAGCGTGAAAACACACAAATATTATTGTGGAGTGAAGAAGCAACAAAATTATTAAAAATTAAAAAATTATAAATAGCTTACTTTCTATGTTTCCCAGCTATCTATATATCGATATTTCATAGGAACTACCCTAATCATCAGTAGACTTTGGAAATTTTTGAAAGATATTCTCAAACATTCAACTTTATATCCCAACAATCCAAATAAATTGCTGAGAATTTAAAAAGAAAAATGTTCTAATAATATCCGTCAAAACACAAAAAACAAGCTTTTCTATCCCAGAAGAGGCAACACACAAAAATAGTTGAACAGCTTCTTAAGGAACATGATGCAGCATCTGCTTTGGCTAATGGTAATATGTTAAAAATAGTAAAATATGCAGAATTTAACATTAATTTTCTAATTAGTTTTAGAAGAAAGTGAAACTTTACTGCACTCTAAAGGATGTGAAGACCTCGCTGCAAAGTCTAGTTATGAGCAGGTCAAAGAAAACATTGCAAACTGTGGTAAAAACAATGAACTTTGTAACTTAAAAAATGAAATGTATATGTCAAAACATACAGATTAATTCATTGCATAGTGCATAATAATAATAATAAATACTCGTATATATTTTTTAGAGAACGCCTTCGTAAAGAAAATTTGGAACTGAATAAAAATTACAAAAAGAAAATTTCTGCAGTAAAATCTTTAGCGGCGAAAAGATGGAAAGAGCGCAACGTGTTCGAATATAAATTTAATAACTTAAAAACGTGCCTGACCAAAACAAATTTCGAGTTGAGACACTTGGAAGAAAAACTTTTTTTTAAATAAAACAATTAAACCAAAATATAAAAGAAAATGCGAGATCACACAATAAAAAGTTAAATAAAATTATAAATTGATAAAAAATTAACAAAAAACGTCATGAAAATTTATTTTATTAGGAAATAATATCATACACATATTTATCCATACGGTAAGTCTGTTATACATAACACATAATAGAAATTAAACTTGTTGTGTGTAACTACTGCCAACACAATAAGTATTAAGAATTAATAAAACAAAATGAAGTAAATTTATTAATTTGCCTTCTAGTTATATGAAAATAATATTACTTATTTCAGTCTTTTAACACAACTTGCAAGCAAAAGCTGATGTAAACAAATAAGTATAGACCCTCGTGACGTCATGCGCAATAGAAAATTATTTTGTCAAGTTCTCGACGTCATCTTAGTTGTTTGCTTCATGCATATGTCCCATTTTCCATAATTTAAAAAAAAGAAATAAAACGCGTAAATTTAAGTAATTGCAATAATTACAATTTAACAGTAGCGGAATTAGTTTCGAATTTTCTAACTAAATTATAAAAAAATTTCAATATTTTATATAAATGACACTTTCTGATTCATGACTATTATGTATTTGTGAAACCGAAGTTAGTTGAACTTTTTTTATTAAACCAAAAAAACTTACCGGTTGACTCCACGAATTATCAATGTCACAATTACTTTCTTGTTCGGAAATTTCACCTTTTGCAGGCATTTTCTCATCCGTCCGTATATTTAGAGTGACAGCAGAAGAACACACACCAGCCATACTGTTTTCAGTAGTGCCGTTAAACGAACAAGAGGTTGAGGAAGACGGTGGTGGCGGTGGTAGAACTCGATCGTTAGCATTTAAATCAATATTTTGCTCCCGTTTACATGAGTCAAGATCTAAATATTTACTGGTTTCGCTGCCATCCATTGGAGCATTATCGCCATCAACTGATAAGCCGTTATTGATATTGCAGACTGATTGATTTGAAGAAATGGGAGAAATATTGTGTTCTGCTGTATGATAATTATTATTATTAAACCAATGATCATGTGATGTTGCAGCAACATGTTGATGTTGATGCAAATGGCTGTGACTACTCTGAAGTTGTTGATAATCAGTATAGTGTTTGCTAGATGAAGAGTCTTCTTGCAGCATTTCATTATTGTTGTTACTCGTAGAATTTTGATAAAATGAAGAAAACTGATGATTCTTAACATCGGCTTGTTCAGTAGTAATTGGTGTAATATTGCTGCCAATGCTGTTATAAAGATAACTGAAATGAAAGTCGTTATAAGCTGGAATTGTTTGATGTTGCATATGAGCAACAGAAGCACTTGCAGCTGAGCTTTCGTTTTGTTCTTCAGGTGGCACAGAAACATCCATCAGTGATTGGGAAGAATATGTTGAAGATGTTGACTCATTTTCTTGAACTATGTTTTTATTACTTTGCTCATTTTGACGTCCTTCGACTGATGTTATTTCAAGAGAAGTTTGCTTACTTGAAAAAACCGATTTGGAAGATGGAAAAGCTGATGAAGTTTCCTTTTGCGACTTCTTGGAGTTGGCAAAATCATAAAGGACACGCGCATCATCGTTAACGTTATTTTCTATTTTCATTTCTTTCATAATTGAAGCTGAAAGTAAATTAGCTTCTGTTATGCAAGGTTTTTCCTCTTTAAACTCAAGAATGGGTTCTTTGGAACTAAGATGATGTTCTAAGATACTGAAACTTGATTGAGGTTGGTGTTGAAGGTTTCCACCATATAATGTAGATGTGAGAGGTTCATTTTTAATTTTTATATCAGTTGAATTCAACACATGCTTTCCTGCGGAGTTTTCTCTTTCATGTTCCTCCTGAGTACAAGCGGATGTAGAAGGAACTTCAACATCCGCATAATTTGTTTGATTTTGGTTTAGTTTACTTTCAGTGGTTGTGGTTAACGAAACTTCAGTCTTTGTAGATTTTGGCTTTATAATTAGCTTTTTTGGACCTTTACGAGCCAGCGGTGGATGACTCAAAGTTTTAGAAATTACAGCAGATTGAACTTTTTGTTGCGGTTGTGATAAATCCTCAGCTTCGTTAGAGTTTTTCATGCCTTCCACAGAATTTGCCTGTTTTTCTTGTTGCGTGTGTTGACTAGTTGTTGCCATACGGATCACACTTGTAACTTGGCTAGAATTTATACTCATGTGGCTTGGAGAAGCATTTGAAATTGCAATTGATATTTCATTTTCAGATGCACTTAAAAATACTTGAGGTTTTTTCTCCTCGTTATCGTAGTTTTCCAACTCATTTGCTAAAATAATTTTATGGTTACTTGTTGTTTGCTTATTACAACTACTTTTAGGGGTATCAGTTATTTCTTCAGTCTCATGTTTGTTGGCGTTTAAGGGTGATACCGTTTCCGACGATGTTGTTGTGTTCGTCATGTAGTCGTCGATCGGTTCCTCCTTTTCGATTTTCACAAGAGGTATGGGAGCAATAGATGTAAACGTCTTACGCTGCGAAGCAACTTTGCTCGACGCTATTATATTTCCAACTAAATCCAAATACTCATTCAAATTTAATTGAACATCGCTTAAAACTGTGATAGTATTTTTAGATGATTTTTTGCGATTGATACTGCTATTTGTAGCGTTATTAGAAGAATTGCTTAGTGCAGACGCTGTATTAGGTGTGGTTGCAGAACAAGAGGGAGGTGTATGTAATGGAGTAGAAGATGAAGAGGATGGCGTTTGATTATCATCGTCTGTTGTAGTCGTTAATGTAGGTGATGTTGAAGAAGACTGTACTGAAGTTGTTGACATTGATAGGGTACATTTTGACGATAATCGATTCTTCTTATTCTTCTCGGTGGTATTTTTATAATCTTTTTGTTTTTGTGAAATAAATTCTTCCTCGTCACTGCTTTCACTTGAAATGTTTACAAAATCAACAATCTCGTCGTCAGCTGAATTTTTATCACCGAAAAACGATTGATGTTGTGATTTCTTCATCTTAACATCTCTGCATAATGTTTTATTTTGTTTCAAGTCCCGTTTATCTTTATTTTTTCCTACCTCTTTGTTAATGATATCATGGTGTTTTGACTTACTATCAGCAAGGTCGAGTTTTTCGCTTTCAATTCCGTCTTTGCATTTGTCGTGTTTTTCTCCATCATCATCATCCTCGTCATGAATGTGTAACACACTGGGCGGTGATTGATAAATACGTTCAATGACAGAAAACTCACCATTGTCCGTTTCAACGCACTCAACAATATGTTTCGGTGTTTCTTGGACTATGAAATCACCATTTTCCCTTTCTAAGTAATGTGCTACTGGCGACTCAGCGTATCTTAAAACTGACGAAGTATTTGAAGGAGAAGGAGCACCAGCAGCAGCTGCCAACAATGCGGCAAAAGGAGAGTTGGTACGTCTGGCAAGTGTTGATACAGCTACTGATGCCGTTGAAGCCGATGCAGCAGATGGACTAATAGAAACTTGCGGATAAGAGGGGGGTAGATTTGCATTTGAATTTAGCAATATCGCTGAAGACGTTGGCTTTGAAGGGGACTTGTTTATAATTTCATTTGAATTTAAAGTTTGATTACTTATACTGTGCGAACTGTCTGAATTGAGTTGTGGTTGTTGCTGTGCTTGATACTGTGACTGTTGCTGACATTGTGACAAACCAACTTTGGATGGTTGTTGGGACTGAATATGTCTAGAAGTTGTAGAATTAATTTGATTTGACAAATCACTGCTTTTTTGCGAGTATGTATTTTTTTCCGGAATTGCAAGCGGAGATGGCGGCGGTGGTATTTGTATTCTTAAATTATTCTGTGATATTTGATCTTGTTGTTGCATCAGTTGTTGTTGCAATACTGAATGCGCTTGCAGTGGCTGATGTTGTTGCGTACTCAAAGACCCTGTAACTTGATGCTTGCTTTGATTATGCTGAGATCGTATTTGACTAATTGCAGTGCCATAGGCTGGTGGAGGCTTCTGATGCTGTTGCAAATTTGTTTGTGGTTGATAAGTAAACAACTGAAAGCAATTTTGTTTCAATTTATTAAAGAAAAATGGTTTCCAAAACTTATTATTGTTTAAATTAGATCTTACAGGTAAACACAAAAGTACCCTACTCCAAATTTACTCTAAATTTTACTCGAAATTTATAAATAGTGGTTGGTTGGTGTTTGATGAAGTAGTCTCTAGTTACTAAATTATATACCAAGAAACACATTGCAAACGATATGAAAGGAAAGCTAATAACCTAATAAAATACTTTCACATGTTTTTATGTGTCATCAGACGTTTATAAATAAGCATGGCCTAAGAAGGCCTAAATGTAAAATGAAAAAAATGCTGCAAGTTTAAATTTTAAAGAAGTACCTGGTTATTTACCAACTTAAATTCAAGTCATAAAAATTGGTTTAGAGGTTTAACAGGCTGCCAGCCATTGAATAGCCAGCCTAATTGGGTCTAATTTGGTCCCATTGTGTCGAATTTTTTTAAAACAATTGGGGGTTCCAACGGTGTTACGAGTATATCCCTTCTAATGTTCTAATATTTTATGACAACATAAAAATATGGTTGTACTCCAAAAAAAAAAAAAAAAAAAAAAACAGTTATAAAATAATAGGGCTTATTGAATTGTGTTTTTATACCCTTCACAAAAATGTAAAGGGTATATATAAGTTTGTGATTCCGTTTGTAATTTCTACAGTTTTTTTTGCGACCCTATAAAGTATATACATACATATATTCTGAATCAGAATTAATGGAAAAGTCGATTAAGCGATGTCCGTCTGTCTGCTGTTGAAATACCGTTTCTGAGAAAACCATTAGACTTAGAAACTTTTTTCTTTCACCATTCTTTCACCCCATCGATTCATGGGTATGCTATTGAAATTCAGTAATATCGGTCCACGTATAGCTGAGATATATTCAAAATTCCGAAAAAAGCCATTTTTTTGCAGTTTTATATGAAAACTTTTGAAAACAAAAGTTGTTTGTTTTGCTTCCAGCTTCACACACTTATTAAGCATGGTGACTTAAAGGCAAAAAAATTTTTTTCAGATATCGGTCCATATATACCCGAGATATAGCCTAAACCGGGTTTTTCATGAAAATGTCGCGTAAGCGAACTTAAACAACTTTGTTTTGCTTAAAAGCAGCTCTGGTAATAAAATAAAGTTATATAAATATGGCAAATGAAAATTCCCGATATCGGTCCATATATACCCGAGATATAGCCTAAACCGGGTTTTTCATGAACATGCGGCGTAAGCAAACTAAAACAACATTTTTTGCTTAAAAGTAGTTCTGGTAATAAACTTAGGTTATATAAATCTAGAAAATAAGAATTTCCGATATCGGTCCATATATACCCGAGATATAGCCTAGAACGGGTTTTTCATGAAAATGTCGCGTAAGCGAACTTAAAAAACTTTTTTTTGCAGTTCCGGTAATAAAGTAAGGTTATAAAAATATGGAAAATGAAAATTCCCGATATCGGTCCATATATACCCGAGATATAGCCTAAAACGGGTTTTTCATGAAAATGTCGCGGAAGCAAACGTAAACAACTTTTTTTGCTTAAAAGCAGTTCTGGTAATAAAATAAGGTTATA
The DNA here is from genome assembly GCA_914767995.1 of Thecocarcelia acutangulata. NCBI lineage: Eukaryota > Metazoa > Arthropoda > Insecta > Diptera > Tachinidae > Thecocarcelia > Thecocarcelia acutangulata. The sequence goes on along the minus strand of OU612094.1, from coordinate 139,668,261 downwards.
TAAGTATGGAAAATGAAAATTTCCGATATCGGTCCATATATACCCGAGATATAGCCCAAATTGGATTTTTAATGAAAATGTCGTATAGGCGAAGTTAACAACTTTTTTTTGCTTAAAAATAGTTCTGGTAATAAAATTATGTTATATAAATATGGAAAATAAAAATTTTCGATATCGGTCCATATATACGCGAGATATAGCCTAGAACGGGTTTTTCATGAAAGTGCAACATAAGCGAACTTAAAAAACTTTTTTTTGCTCAAAGACAGTTCCGGTAATAAAGTAAGTTTATATAAATATGGAAAATGAAAATTTCCGATATCGGTCCATATATACCCGAGATATAGCCTAAACCGGGGTTTTCATAAAAATGCCGCGTAAGCGAACTTAAACAACTTTTTTTGCTTAGCAGCAGTTCTGGTAATGAAATAAGGTTAGATAAATATGGAAAATGAAAATGCCCGATATCGGTCCATATATACCCGAGATATAGCCTAAACCGGGGTTTTCAAGAAAATGCCGCGTAAGCAAACTTAAACAACGTTTTTTCATTAAAAGCAGTTCTGGTAATGAAATAAGGTGAGATAAATATGAAAAATGCCCGATATCGGTCCATATATACCCGAGATATAGCCTAAACCGGGGTTTTCATGATAATGCCGCGTAAGCGAACTTAAACAACGTTTTTTCATTAAAAGCAGTTCTGGTTATAAAATAAGGTTAGATAAATATGGGAAATGAAAAAGCCCGATATCGGTCCATATATACCGGAGATATAGCCTAAAACGGGTGTTTCATGAAAATGTCCCGTAAGTAAACTTAAACAATTTTTTTTGCTTAACGGCAGTTCCGGTAATAAAGTAATGTTATATAAATATCGAAAATGAAAATTTCCGATAGCGGTCCATATATACCCCAGATATACCATGAATCGGGTTTTTCATGAAAATGTCCCGTAAGTAAACTTAAACAACCTTTTTTGCTCAAAGGCAGTTCCGGTAATAAAGTAAGGTTATACATATATGGAAAATGAAAATTTCCGATACCCCAGATATAGCCTAAACCGCGATTTTCATGAAAATGTCGCGTAAGTGAACTTAAACAACTTTTTTTTGCTTAAAAACAGTTCTGGTAACGAAATAAGGTTATATAAATATGGAAAATGGAAATTTCCGATATCGGTACATATATACCGGAGATATAGCCTAAACCGCGTTTTTATACATGACCATTGTGAAGGGTATTTTAGATTCGGCCCAGCCGAATTTACCACACTCTTACTTGTTTTTGCTCAAAAGCAGTTCTGGTAATGAAATAAGGTTACATAAATAAGGAAAATGAAAATTTCCGATATCGGTCCATATATACCCGAGATATAGCCTAAACCGCGGTTTTAATGAAAATGTCGCGTAAGTGAACTTAAACATCTTTTTTTTGCTTAAAAACAGTTCTGGTAATGAAATAGGGTCATATAAATATGAAAAATGAAAATTTTCGATGTCGGTCCATATATACCCGAGATATAGCCTAGACCGGGTTTTACATAAAAGTGTCGCGTAAGCAAACTAAAACAACATTTTTGTGCTCAAAAGCAGTTCTGGTAATGAAATAAAGTTATATAAATATGGAAAATTAAAATTTCCGATATCGGTCCATATATACCCGAGATATAGCCTAGAACGGGTTTTTCATGAAAATGCCGCGTCAGCGAAATTAAACAACTTTTTTTGCTTAAAAGCGGTTCTGGTAATAAAATAAGGTTATAACGAGTGATTTTTTTTGCTATTATCTTTTTGGCAACACTAGTTTTGACAGCTCACGCACGTTTTGTATCTTGTGTCACTGTCAAACATCTTCAGTTTGGTCTATAATTTAATCATGAATCGTTTTACAAACGAACAACGCTTGCAAATTATTGAATTTTATTACCAAAATGCGTGCTCTGTTAAGAAAGTTCATCGCGCGCTTCTTCCATTTTATGGTCAGTTTAATCGACCTACTGAGGCTTCTATTCGGGCTATTGTAAAAAAATTTCGTACCAAATTTACATTGTTGGACATTAAACCACCAACACGCTTACGTAGAGTGCGAACTGAAGAAAATATCGCAGCCGTATCGGCCAGTGCTGGTGATGACCGCGAATTGCAATTGAGCCTCTGTTACTCCACTACGTGGAAAATTTTGCGGAAGGATTTGGGTGTGAAGCCTTATAAGATACAGCTGGTGCAAGAATTAAAACCAAACGACCTACCACAGCGCCAAATTTTTGGTGAATGGGCTCTTGAAAAGTTAGATGAAGATCCACTTTTTTATCGAAGAATTGTGTTCAGCGACGAGGCTCATTTCTGGTTGAATGGATACGTGAACAAGCAAAACTGCCGTATTATTATGGGCTGGCGGCATCATTGGGCCGTATTTCTTCAAAGATGATGCGAATCACAACGTTACTGTGAATGGTGAGCGCTACCGTGCGATGATAACAAACTTTTTTTTGCCCAAAATGGAAGAGCTTGACTTGCATGACATGTGGTTTCAACAAGACGGTGCCAAATGCCACACAGCACGGGAAACAATGGACCAATTGAGAGGCGAGTTCGGTGAACAGTTTATTTCACGCTTGGGACCAGTCAATTGGCCGCCCAGATCGTGCGATTTAACGCCTCTAGACTATTTTTTGTGGGGCTATGCTAAGGCTAATGTCTATAGCGACAAGCCCGCTTCGATTGACGCACCGGAAGCCAACATTGCCAACATTATTCGTGAGATACCAGCCGAAATGTTGGAAAGAGAATGCCAAAATTGGACTAAGCGGATGGACCATTTGAGGCGCAGCCGCGGCCAACATTTGCATGAAATAATCTTCAAACATTAAATTATATCGACCCAACTATCGATCCAAATAAATATTTCATGCATTTTTCTGAATTTTATGTTTTTTTTAAATTTCCGATAGTTCTTATAAAATCACCCATTATAAATATGAAAAATGAAAATTTCCGATATCGGTCCATATATACCGCAGATATAGCCTGGAACGGGGTTTTCATGAAAATGCCGCGTAAGCGAACTTAAACAACTTTTTTTGCTTAAAAGCAGTTCTGGTAATAAAATAAGGTTATATAAGTATGGAAAATGAAAATTTTCGATATCGGTCTATATATACCCGAGATATAGCCCAAACCGGGTTTTTCATGAAAATGTCGCGTAAGCGAACTTTAACAACTTTTTTTGATTAAAAACAGTTCTGGTAATAAGATGAGGTTATATAAATATGGAAGATAAAAATTTCCGATATCGGTCCATATATACCCGAGATATAGCCTAAACCGGGGTTTTCATGAAAATGCCGCGTAAGCGAACTTAAACAATTTTTTCGCCTTAAAGCAGTTCTGGTAATAAAATAACGTGATATACCCGAGATATAGCCTAAAAAGGGTTTTTAATGAAAATGTCGTATAGGCGAAGTTAACAACTTTTTTTTGCTTAAAAATAGTTCTGGTAATAAAATTATGTTATATAAATATGGAAAATAAAAATTTTCGATATCGGTCCATATATACCCGAGATATAGCAAAAACCGGGTTTTTAATGAAAAATTTTTTTTTTTGCTTAAAATCAGTTCTGGTAACAAAAGAAGGTTATATAAATATGGAAAAAGAAAATTTCCGATATCGGTCCATATATACCCGAGATATAGTCCAAATCGGGTTTTTTATGAAAATGAAAACATGTAGTCATATTTTTTTATGCCATTTATGCCATGTAGTCATATTTTTTTTTGCCATTCTTTCAAGACATGACTTTTTATCCACCCCTTGAATATCGTAAATATGGATATCTCTGCACATCTCTATGCGTTGTAAAAGAAATTAGTTTTACTTGTTCCTAATAAATTTGCTACGAAGATATGTATTATTAACTAATATACTTCATACCTGCAATGGAGGTGGTGGAGGCAAGTTGGGTGTGTATATAACCTTTAAACTTTGTGTATGATGCGAATTTGCCGGTGGATGCTGATGTTGACCTGACTGGTACAGCTGAGTCTGCCGAAGACTACCAGAATTTCCTAAATGCGACGTTATATGATGCGGTGGGGTTGGTGGAGGCAATTGCAGTGGCTGTATCGAATGAAATGTTCCATTCGTTCCGACTGAAAGGCTTCCCCGGCCTGAAGCATCCTGGTTTTGGCCAGAATGATCAATATGCGGAGAAGCTGCTGGTGGTGGTGGGGGTGGCGGCATGTGCGGTATTGCTGACAATTGATTATGATTACTGATACTAGAACGTTGTGTTTCGCAACGATTATTTTCCCCAAAAACGTTAATATTATTGCGAACACTTGTGGCATTTGTCAATTCAACTGAATTTCGGTATGAGTGACTAGCATTTGTTGTTGAGCTAGATACTGAAATAGTTTGGTTGTAACTCTGCTTTGAAAAGCATTGGTTCACATTTTCATTAGACACCACATTTATTTTAGCCGTTGCGACGGTATTGGTTGTTTCTGTTTTAACGACTGCATTGACCGATACAACAGGTTGTTGAGGGTCCATTTTCTCGTGTTCGTTTCCATTTTGTGGTTCGGTTTTTGTTTCGTAAAAATTGTGTGCGGTTACTGAATTTTGACTGCTGTTAGTGTTTTGGTTTGATAATGAAGAGATATTGGTCGCTTTACTTGTATTATGGCTCGTACAATTAATATCGAGTTCTCTATCTTTAGCGTTTGCAGGTTTTTCTTCCAAATCAGCTGGCTGCTTGTTGGTAGCATTAACATTTAACATATTGTTGTTGCTATTTCCAGCTGCTGATCCAGATATAGTCATTTGCACCAGAGCACGAATAACTTGCTCTTTCGGATGAGTTTCCAAGTGGTCTGAAAGGTTCATACCTGCATGCAGGTATAAAGTGCATACAGGACACTGAACAGTTTCCGCCATCTTTAAATTTTTTTTCTTTCTGCCTTATTTAATCTTGTTTTAATCCTTTTCTCAGATAAGTGTATATTTAAAAATTTATTAAGTTTCCTTACTGATTAAGACAAACCTTGTCTTAATCATAAAATAATTTTTGCCATTAATGCGTAATAGCCCATTGTGGTTTGTTGCTTTAAAAATCTAAAAATAATAATAAAAGTACTTTCATTAAGAGAAAAACTTAAATAGAATACATATGTTTATATACATATACTATACATATAGTAATACTTTATATACTCGTATATGTTTACAAGCTAAAATAAAGGAAAGCAAAACGAAACTAATCCCTTTTAGATCCATGCTAAAAGATCGTGACAAAATCGGACATAAAATTAAAATTTTTTTTTGATATTAGCTAAGAAGCATTAATGAGAGCTTTCACGATAATGATTGTAAAAACAAAATATTAACAGTACTAACATAAAAATTTAACGGCAATATATATATATATATATATATATATATATATATATATATATATATATATATATATATATATATATATATATATATATATATATATATATATATATATATATATATATATATATATATATATATATATATATATATATATATATATATATATATATATATATATATATATATATATATATATTGTAAGCATTGAAATTCACAAACAAGGCACACAACCCGTGATACAACTGAATGTGTTGGAGTTTTATTTATTTCTCCCACGACAATAATTTTTCTTACAATTATTAATAATATAAAATGCAAAGCCTACCACTAATAAGAATATTATAATGTAATACAAAGGTAACTAGATTTGCTTTAGGTTTGCAAGGTTGACAATATTATTCAAATACAAAGTACATACATATTTCCAACACTCCTCCTCAAACCTAATGTTAAAACAAATTATATTTACGTTAAAACAAAGAAATCAAAATTCAATTCATATTCATAAGATTAACAAATTTCTCATGTTTTGCTTTAGAGAGATTCTTTGTAAAAATATCAGCTATCATAGCATCTGTACTAAGGTAACTAAGGCAGATTTGATTCTTTTCGATAGTATCCCTGATATGATGGTACTTGATATCAATATGCTTGCTACGGTTGTGAAATATAGCATTTGAACTTAATTTGATGGCACCTTGATTATCAGCATATATTTTAACAGGAACGTCTTCAATACCCCCAAGTTCAAGTAACACCCTTTTCAAATAAATAGCTTCTCTCGCAGCATTCGACATCGAAATGTACTCCGCCTCTGTGCTGCTAACAGCAACTACACTTTGTTTTTTAGACTCCCATGCGATTAATGATTCTCCAAAGTAAAACATGAACCCTGTATATGATTTTCTATCAAGAGCATTTCCTCCCCAATCAGCATCAGCATATCCTATTAACTCTGATTGACCACTTTTGTATTCAAGTTTCAAATCAATACTGCCACACAAATACCTTAAAATATTCTTTGCAGCTTGCAAATGCTCAACATGCGGATCTGTATTTTTCTGTGATAATTTTGCTACCGAATGCAATATGTCCGGTCGCGTTGTTATCGCCAAATACATTAATTCACCCATTAAAGTCTGATAATAAGTTACATTTGCTCTTGCGCAACTTTTATTACATGCCACTTGAAACCCAGGATCAAGAGGTATTGATACCTTCTTACATTGTTCAAGGTTGTACTTTTTCAATAACGATCTAATGTATTGAACATTACTTATGGTTAAATCACCTTTTATGTTACCTCTGCTGATTTCCATCCCAAAAAAATGTCGCACTGGGCCTTTATCACTGACACTAAATTCTCTTGATAACTTCAACTTGATTCTTTCAATAATCGATTCTTCCCTGCACGCAATCAGAATATCGTCTACATATACGGCTATTATTATTTGTTCCTCATCAATTTCCATTTGATATAAACACGGCTCGTTTTCACAGTTTTTAAACCCAAGAGATTTCAAAAATGAGTTTAACTTTGCATTCCACTCCCTGCCTGATTGCTTTAAGCCATATAAAGACTTTCGTAATCGCAAAACCTTGTTTGCATTATCTTTATCCACAAACATCTTCGGCTGTTGCATATATATCTCTTCGTTGAGATCACTGTGTAAATACGCACTAACAACATCAATTTGGTGTAAATACATACCCTTGTTGGCTGCCATGGCAAATAAAAGTCTTAAATTTGAATACCGTATAACAGGCGAAAACGTTTCATGAAAATTAATACCATATCTCTGACTGCACCCTTTTGCCACTAGTCTTGCCTTATACCGTTCAATACTGCCATCCTCTGTTGTTTTTATGGCGTAAACCCATTTACATCCAATAACCTTTTTTCCTGCAGGTAACTCTACCAAATCCCATGTTTTGTTCTTAATTAAAGCATCAAATTCAAGCTTCATTGCATTCTTCCATTCCGTCGACCTTTTGCCTGACATTGCTTCTTCTGGGGTTTCGGGGGTAGCATTACCTTTCGAAGACAAACCATTAACCATATTGAACAGCTTTCTTGGTCTTCCTCGTTTTCCGTCCCGAATTATTTTTGGACGACCACATCCTCTTTTTGTCTCATGACTAATCATTGGAACATTCACATCATCGCCTTGTTCTGAGCCTTTGCGTATCTTCTTCTGCGGAACTTGAAATTCTGTACTATCTTCATTCTCATAGGCATCTTCATTCATCTCGTCCTCTTCTGCAGTATCAAAATTATCTTCATTTTCTTCATCAAATTCTTGTTGATACGTTGGTTGCGTTTCTTTACCATTTTGATTTAAAATAATTAGATAATCATCATTTTCTTTTAGTTCTTCACTCAAGGTTTCACCACTATGTTCAAACAAATTTTCATTAAATCGGACATCACGTCTTTCAATTATTTTTTGAGATGTTTTATCATACAACCTGTATGCTTTCGCTACTTGAGAATAACCCACCATGATAAATTGCTGCCCTCTCGCATCAAATTTTCGCTTTTGACTTTTATTTAATGCTACTGCATATGAACCGAAAACTTTTAAATGACTCACTTTCGGTTTATATCCATGCCAAACTTCATAAGGAGTTTTGCCTGACAAGGCTTTAGTAGGAGAGCGATTTCGCAAATACGCTGCTGTTGAAACTGCTTCTGCCCATAAACATTTATTCAAATTTGCATGTATCAACATAGCTCGAGACATCTCCACCAACGTACGATTCGCACGTTCAGATACACCATTTTGCTGAAGCGTATACACTACTGTTAACTGACGCAGAATTCCGTGTTTCTGCAGATATAAGTCAAACGTTTTATTATTATACTCACGCCCATTATCAGTCCTCAGTATCTTTATCTTTTTCCCCGTCTGACGCTCCACTTGTTGCTTAAAGATCTTGAATTTTTCAAACACCTGATCCTTCGTCTTCATAAAATATACGAATACCAGTCTGGATTTGTCGTCAATAAACGTGACAAAATACTTTGATCCAGCTACAGATGACTCATTTATTGGACCACACACATCTGAGTGAATTAAGTCCAAAACACTCTTAGAACGATGTTCACTTGCCTTCGGAAATGGTGAAACATGAATCTTGCTTAACATACACGTCTTACAACCGTTCTCCATTACTTGATTTGAAATCTTCAAGCCACGTACCAAAATATGTTTACTTATATCCTTTAAGGAACCAAAATTTAAATGACCATATCGATAATGCCACAGCATATCATCATTGCTAACTGCTAAAATTCGCTGTACAGAATCCAAACGGACAATAAACAAATTTTCTTCTTTTTTGGCTTCCAAATAAACATAATTATCGCTGCTTTTAATCTCTGCCCCCGTTGAATTAAATGTTGCTACGTACCCATTTTTCACCGCCTTGTTAATCGAAAAGAAATTACCCTGTAATTCCGGACAAAACAGCACGTCCTTCAACAGAACTTTGCTTTTACCATTGAGAATAACTTCTCCTATCCCATATGCCATAACATACTGACCAGCGGCAAGAAAAATTTTTTCTTCGCATTTTTCAAGTTTTTTAAATAATTCTCTGTTGTTGCACATATGGGATGTTGCGCCGCTATCCATGTACCATAAATCTTGGTCAAAAGCTTTTGCTGCCGCCACCATTGCACATGTCTTCTGAACATCAGATTTCTTCACACGGCAATCTCGTGCATAATGACCTTTACGGCCACATGAAAAACATTTCCCAAGAATACTTTTATTACCTTTTGCAATTTTACTGCCACTTTTGTTTGCTCGTGCAGCATATGCTTGTTGTGAACAACCTTCTTCAGCATCTTGATTCTTATTTCCTCGGCGTTCACCCTCCTCCAACAACTTTATCTTCAACACACTGAATGACGGCAAAATATCACGAGTCTCCATCGCTATTACGAATCCTTCGTAAAATCTCGGTAAACTGGACAGCAAAATAATACACATCAGCTCGTCTTGAAGCTCTATTCCAATATCTGCCAGTTTGTCTACAACTTCTTGAAATTTATTTAAATATGGAGTCACCTCTTCATTGTCATCCATTCTCAGGTTCATTAATCGCTTATAAAGCATAACCTTTTGTATCGGCCCCTCGGGTTGGTGTATTTCCGCCAGCTTCTTCCAAGCATCTGCAGCTTTCGTACATTTCCTAATGTAGTTCAGTTGAGTTCCCTTAATACCCAGAATAATAGTAGCTAAAGCCTTTTCATTGTTTGCGTTCCATTCTTCTTTTTGTGCAGCATTCCAATCATCAACCAGCTCATGTTGACCATTCGCGTATTTCCATAATCCACCATGGACTAAAACGCTCTTCATTTGCATATTCCAGGAATCATAATTCCTTTCATCCAATTTTTCAACATTAGAAAAAAACGACGTCATCTTTCACTTACGTATGGATATATATTTCTTGCAAAAAATTTAAACGTCTGGGCCCATAACCCATGTAAGCATTGAAATTCACAAACAAGGCACACAACCCGTGATACAACTGAATGTGTTGGAGTTTTATTTATTTCTCCCACGACAATAATTTTTCTTACAATTATTAATAATATAAAATGCAAAGCCTACCACTAATAAGAATATTATAATGTAATACAAAGGTAACTAGATTTGCTTTAGGTTTGCAAGGTTGACAATATTATTCAAATACAAAGTACATACATATTTCCAACATATATATATATATATATATATATATATATATATATATATATATATATATATATATATATATATATATATATATATATATATATATATATATATATATATATATATATATATATATATATATATATATATATATATATATATATATATATATATATATATATATATAGGGTGTTTTTTTAAGCTAGATAGAACTTTAAATTGTAAAAAGTAACACAAAAAATTAAATTTTGATGAAACATTTTTTTTATTTGTTTCAGTATACTCTGACAAATCATCATGAATAGACTCACGCTTGAACAACGCTACGAAATTATCCAAATTTACTTTGAAAATCAGACCCGTTGTTTTATCGCAAAATTGTGTTCAGCGATGAGGCGCATTTTTGGCTTAACGAGTTTGTTAATAAGCAAAATTGCCGCATATGGAGTGAGACCAATCCACAAGAGACCCTACAGACTCCATTACATCCAGAAAAATGCACTGTTTGGTGCGGTTTTCATGCTGGTGGCATCATCGGACCTTATTTCTTCAAAAATGAGGCCGGAGCTCGCGCTACGGTCAATGGAGATCGTTACCGCACAATGATCAATGATTTTTTGTTTGAAAATATGGATGACATTGATCCGGAGGAGATGTGGTTTCAACAGGATGGCGCTACGTGCCATACGGCGAACGCAACCATCGACTTACTGAAATCAAAATTTGGCGATAAGTTGATTTCGAGAAATGGACCTGTCAATTGGCCTCCAAGGTCGTGCGATTTGACACCTCTCGATTATTTCCTGTGGGGCTACGTGAAGTCACTGGTTTATGCTGATAAACCAGCAACAATTGACGCCTTGGCGGCCAGCATTGTTCGTGACATACGGCCAGCAGTGCTCGAAAAAGTGGCCCAAAATTGGACGTCCAGAATGCGCTTCGTCAAGAACAGCCGCGGTGCCCATATGCCCGAAATCATTTTCAAATGTTAATGTCACGTATTGATCTTTCGAATAAAAAAAAATTTTGATTACAATTTAATTTTTTGTGTTATTTTTTACAATTTCAAGTTCTATCGGGCTTAAAAAAACACCCTATATATATATATATATATATATATATATATATATATATATATATATATATATATATATATATATATATATATATATATATATATATATATATATATATATATATATATATATATATATATATATATGATATTCATTCTGCGTCACACATCAAATACGTCTTGGTAAATTTCAAAGTTAGCTTTAGCATTTGAAGTTGACATATTTTCTGCTGAAATTATTGTAACTTCGGTTGTAGAAATAGGAAAACTTTAATGGTGACTTTATCGTTCACTTTAATGGTGAATAATGCTAAGACGTTAACTAATGTTAAGGCTAACTATCAAGGACTTCATCGTTAGGTTGTAAAAATGGCTCTTAATTAAATAAATCAATATTCAGAACACCTAAGGAGTTGTAACCTTTTTAATGGAAAAAATAATTATTCGAAAGATAGAACTAAAACCTGTGAAGCTTTATTCGAATATTATTTTCTTCGAAAACCCTACTTTATTCCAAAGTAAATACACAGCGCAATACAGATTTTCTCACACGCGAAATAGATAAAAAAAAATTTTGTTTTTAAAATTAAAATATTTTAAGAGTAAAATATGCGAAATCAATAAATAAATTATATTGTTTACATAAGAAAATGTAGGATATATAGGGTGTTTTTTTAAGCCCGATAGAACTTGAAATTGTAAAAAATAACACAAAAAATTAAATTGTAATCAAAATTTTTTTTTATTCGAAAGATCAATACGTGACATTAACATTTGAAAATGATTTCGGGCATATGGGCACCGCGGCTGTTCTTGACGAAGCGCATTCTGGACGTCCAATTTTGGGCCACTTTTTCGAGCACTGCTGGCCGTATGTCACGAACAACACGAACAATGCTGGCCTCCAAGGCGTCAATTGTTGCTGGTTTATCAGCATAAACCAGTGACTTCACGTAGCCCCACAGGAAATAATCGAGAGGTGTCAAATCGCACGACCTTAGAGGCCAATTGACAGGTCCATTTCTCGAAATCAACTTATCGCCAAATTTTGATTTCAGTAAGTCGATGGTTGCGTTCGCCGTATGGCACGTAGCGCCATCCTGTTGAAACCACATCTCCTCCGGATCAATGTCATCCATATTTTCAAACAAAAAATCATTGATCATGGTGCGGTAACGATCTCCATTGACCGTAACGCGAGCTCCGGCCTCATTTTTGAAGAAATAAGGTCCGATGATGCCACCAGCATGAAAACCGCACCAAACAGTGCATTTTTCTGGATGTAATGGAGTCTGTAGGGTCTCTTGTGGATTGGTCTCACTCCATATGCGGCAATTTTGCTTATTAACAAACCCGTTAAGCCAAAAATGCGCCTCATCGCTGAACACAATTTTGCGATAAAACAACGGGTCAGTTGCCAACTGATTTTCAAAGTAAATTTGGATAATTTCGTAGCGTTGTTCAAGCGTGAGTCTATTCATGATGATTTGTCAGAGTATACTGAAACAAATAAAAAAAATGTTTCATCAAAATTTAATTTTTTGTGTTACTTTTTACAATTTAAAGTTCTATCTAGCTTAAAAAAACACCCTATATGAAAACTTATAAAAATTTTAGGATTTTATGGTCTATGTGTACACATCGCTAATAAAATCAGCTAAAAAATAGAAATCCTGCTAAAAATAATTTAAAAAAAATTATATCATCACCAAGTAGTGCTGATGGATTTGAGTTACAGGATGAAAACCCCATGAAACGCGGAATATTTCATCGTAACATCTATAAAAATTTTCCGAAAAATTCCTTACATTACTTCATACTGTAAACGAAATTGATAAGCTCAAGTATTTATGACCATATCTTATTTTTATATTTAAAAAACAGTGGGTTTTCCACGGGCTAATTATGGTCAGTCCAAAACTGAAAAGAGAACATTAAAAGATATAATACTGGAAAAAACAACAAAAATAGCGTACAAATCATATAAAATAATGAGACATTTACACACAAACAACAAAACAAAGGTTAACAAATTAAAAACAAATAATGTAGTTTACGAAATTAAGTGCAAAGGCAATGAAAAAGAGCAATGCAATTTGGTATACATCGGATCAACGAAAAGAACATTGGGGACAAGAGTAAAGAGAAAAAGACAACGGCACTATCACAACACGCAATAGAATGCAAACATGTATTGGATTTTGAAAACATCAAAATATTGGTCAGGGAGAAAAAAAAACAAAAGATACACACTAGAAAGCCTGCGAATACAACAGAAACAACAAACTACAATGAACACAAAAGAAGACGAAGACAACACGAAACTACAATATTTTGCAGCAATAGACTATTAAAAGTTCTGTGATATTAGTGTTAAGTTTGATAAGGAATATTTGTGCTGTTTTCTATATATATTTTGTTTCATGTGATTATAGGTGCAATTATACAATTACATGTTTGTAAAGTCCAATTTTTATTAACTTAACCAACAAAAACATAAACAAAAATTGTAAGTTAAACTTGCGATAAATATTCCACTATGTATGTTAACTAATTTATTGTTTGATACATTCTAAAATAAACATACATATACCCCTGAAGAAGCTTGTAAAAAACGAGCGAAACGTTGGGTGAAAAAATAAAATGAAATAGTTATATTATTCGTTTTTTGAACTGACCATAATTAGCCCGTGGAAACCCCACTGTTTTTTAAATATGAAAATGATAAGCATTATTGTCCTTGTTACAAGCTGAACTCAATCCAAGAAATTATCAGGTTCTGTAAAGTAATACGTGAAAAATAAAATATGTAGTAATATTTCTCAAACTAGATCTACGTATATCCTTCTCCAAGATTACGGTTTCTGCTCCAGAGTCTTCCCACAACGCGAATTAAATGTACTAAAAACTTCGATCTCTACTAATTAAATATCATTTTTATACCAATATGTTCGCAAATTAGTGTAATAATGCGATCAGAAAAGGCTTTGATAAAGTCAACCAAAGCCGTGAGGTGATCTATCTATACAACCGTAGTAAAATTTTTTACTTACGTATTCAATAAAAAAAAAATTAACAAAGTTTGGTAAGCAATAGTTAAGAAAAATATCCTAACGTTGTATGCAAAAACAATTGTTAGCTTACCATTCATTTAAAGTTGAATTGGGTATACTTTAACTGCATGTTAAAATGACATTTGACTTGCCAATTGTTGTTTGTCTTGAAAATCGCAATTTAGCGAAAATTTAAAAAAGCTATTTATTAATTTCGTTATATAAATAAATAAAAACATTACATTTTACATAATCTAAAATATTAATTATGAAAGAATAATAATTATGCTACTGATGCACTTTCAATCAAAGGAATACAATGAAAAACGTTATTCGAATAATAAAATATTTCTAGTATAAGTAATCTTATTAATTTTTCTCAATTTCATTAATGTAGTATATTAATGATATATTATAATGAAATAATGAATATATAATATTATATATTCATTATTTAATATTATATAATTTTTTGAGCTTAAGTCTCTTTTGGTTTTTTTTAATTTCTTTATTCTGTTATCTGGCACTATTTCGCTCTTCTTCGGATAGCTTCTTCAGGCCAAATAATATTTTAATTTTTATATTTCTACAAAATGTTTGAAAAACAAAAACAAATAACTTGAAATAAAAACATTTTCTTTTCCTCTCATATAACCGAAAAGAAAATATTTTAATTTCTTACACATACATACCCATAGTTAACAACAGCAAACACAAATAACAACTTATTACAAACAACCCTAAATTTTTAATAAGGTACTTATATATTTGGGCTATATTCTCTATATCTGTCTTAAAATTAATTTTTCTATCCTCTGATGTGTTAATAATCTCGAGAATTGTGGCTCTTGAAGAAGAAAATAATTTACTTCATTTTCAACTAATGGGTGATTTTATAAGAACTATCGGAAATTAAAAAAACACAAAATTCAGAAAAATGCATGAAATATTTATTTGGATCGATAGTTGTGTCGATATAATTGAATGTTTGAAGATTATTTCATGCAAATGTTGGCCGCGGCTGCGCCTCAAATGGTCCATCCGCTTAGTCCAATTTTGGCATTCTCTTTCCAACATTTCGGCCGGTATCTCACGAATAATGTTGGCAATGTTGGCTTCCAGTGCGTCAATCGAAGCGAGCTTGTCGCTATAGACATTAGCCTTAACATAGCCCCACAAAAAATAGTCTAGAGGCGTTAAATCGCACGATCTGGGCGGCCAATTGACTGGTCCCAAGCGTGAAATAAACTGTTCACCGAACTCGCCTCTCAATTGGTCCATTGTTTCGCGTGCTGTGTGGCATGTGGCATCGTCTTGTTGAAACCACATGTCATGCAAGTCAAGCTCTTCCATTTTGGGCAAAAAAAAGTTTGTTATCATCGCACGGTAGCGCTCACCATTCACAGTAACGTTGTGATTCGCATCATCTTTGAAGAAATACGGCCCAATGATGCCGCCAGCCCATAATCCGCACCAAACGGTTGTTTTTTGTGGATGCATTGGTAGCTCTTGCAATGCTTCTGGCTGCTCTTCACTCCAAATACGGCAGTTTTGCTTGTTCACGTATCCATTCAACCAGAAATGAGCCTCGTCGCTGAAAACAATTCTTCGATAAAAAAGTGGATCTTCATCTAACTTTTCAAGAGCCCATTCACCAAAAATTTGGCGTTGTGGTAGGTCGTTTGGCTTCAATTTTTGCACCAGCTGTATCTTATAAGGCTTCACACCCAAATCTTTTCGCAAAATTTTCCACGTTGTGGAGTAACAGAGGCCCAATTGCTGCGAACGGCGCCGTATCGATAATTCACGATCATCATTAACACTGGTCGATACGGCTGCGACATTGTCTTCAGTTCGCACTCTACGTAAGCGTGTTGGTGGTTTAATGTCCAACAATGTAAATTTGGTACGAAATTTTTTTACAATAGCCCGAATAAAAGCCTCAGTAGGTCGATTAAACTGACCATAAAATGGAAGAAGCGCGCGATGAACTTTCTTAACAGAGCACGCATTTTGGTAATAAAATTCAATAATTTGCAAGCGTTGTTCGTTTGTAAGACGATTAAATTATAGACCAAACTGAAGATGTTTGACATTGACACAAGATACAAAACGTGCGTGAGCTGTCAAAACTAGTATTGCCAAAAAGATAATAGCAAAAAAATCACTCGTTAGTATCATGAAGCTTTGTGCCCACTATAAAATAAACATTTCCTGTAAGGATATATACCATGTCTGCTATATACTAAACCAAAAAGCTGTATTAGTGAAATTTAATAGTGTGTCGTTGCGTGACAATGTTATGAAAGAATATTTCAAGACCCGTAATCTCAAATTGAAGGATTTGGTAACTTTGGACATTGATAAGCGCGTATTCCTAAATGATCATTTTTCTCCAGCTGCTGGGAGGTAAAACTTTGTGTCGGCTTCTTCTTCGTCTCAAAACAATACAGAAATTTAAAATTTTGAATTCTAGTAAACTTCAGGTGAAAATAACTGTGGCAAATGGCAGTGAGAATACTTATGTTTTGGATGAGTGTGCTGCTTTACTGAGCACGGAGAAATCTACGAACTCTGCGGTGTGATGATTTTGGTATGTTTCTGTTTTGGGTATCATCCTGCTTCATCAACATGAATTTTCATATTTTTTTTTTTTTTTTTTTTGTAAAATTGATATATAAATAGATCTCATAAGTTGCTAAGACTGGCTTGAGCCAAAAACTTTGTTACTGTAATGTTATTGCTTTTTAATGCAATATGTAATCTTTATATGTTTAGAAAAATTTTGTTTCCCAACTTTATACCGCATGTTACTCTGTACGCTAGCTATTTTCAACATTATGCAATCTGGCTATTATTACTTTTATTAATACTTATGAATAAAACTGTTCTTGTTTACTGCTCTACATACCTTCCACTCGTAGTCACTTTTAAAAACTATGATGTCTTTTGACGCTAATCTTGGTCCACTAGTTAGGGATAGTGTATACCTTAAAAATGCTCTACAATCGTTTAAAAATCAACTCAAAATTGGTCATCTAAATTGTCGTAGCTTATCGCCTAGAGTTAATTCTGTTAAGATGGTTGAGATTCGATCAATTGTAGGGGGAGGAGTTTTTGATATTTTTGGTACTACAGAAACTTGGTTAAAAAATAGTATCTCTGATAGCTCTGTTGATATTCCCGGCTATAGTTTTTGCCGCAATGATAGACAACCCCCTTTAAGAGGTGGTGGTGTGGGTATCTACATTTCTAAAGGGCTTGCATTTAGGGTAATTTCTAGAACTCAAGTCTATGGTTGTGAAAGTATTTTCGTTGAACTGATAACTAATACCACTGTTATCTTATTTGGATGTATTTACCTCCCGCATGGGAACTTGAGTCTGTTTGAACAGATGCATAGTGATCTGTTTTGCAAATATGCCAATATTATAGTTGTGGGTGACTTTAATTGTAATTTATTTATACAGTCTAAGTCAGAAACTGTTCGTCAGTTCTGTTTAAGGTATAACTTTTCGGTTGCGCATAATTCCATGCCGACTCATTATGATTTAAGGAATAGAACTACTTCTCTTATCGACTTCTTCCTGGTGAGTATTCCCTCTTCTGCCACCTTCCACTACCAGGTACAATGCCCATCCATCTCAGATCACTCACTTATCTTTGCTACTTTCAACTATGATGTTGATAATTATGAAAAATTTTTTGAATGTCGTGACTTTAACAAAATAAACTGGTCTGGTTTGGTCTCTTTTCTCAATGACTATGATTATTTACAAATTTTTAACTCATCGCTAGTTGATCAGAAGTGTCAGCTAGTTAACTCTCTTCTTAATGCCATGCTTCGGTTTGTTCCAGTTAAAAGAGTTAAAATTCGTGGAACGGATAATAGCTGGATGAGATCTGAGCGTGTTGTTCTGGCGAGGTCGTTACGAGACATTATTGCCTTTTCTGCCTTTAAACAGAATCCTTCACATTGGCTTATTTATTGCAAGCTCAGGAATAAGGCTAAAAATGCAATTCGAAAGGAGCGAGCTATTTACTTTTCGAGACTTTTTGGTTCCGTGGATTCTAGTGGCTTCTAGAGAGTTGTTAGAAGCTCGGACATGTGGTTATAAGCCCAATCATGAACTTGATCCAAATGATATCAATGATTACTTTGTCAGTTCTAGTGCGAATGTTAGTGGTGGCGGCGTAGTTCTTGATTATTTGGTAAACGGCGATGGGGCATTCTCCTTCTCTTGTATTGATGTGGCTGAACTCTCAGAGGCATTGAACAAGGTAAAATCCAAATCTATTGGTGTTGACGGAATTCCAATACAATTCCTTAAAATTGTCTTCCCTTTCATTGCAGATATTCTTTTTGATTTGGTAAACTCCATCATAACCATGTCTACCTTTCCCACTTCCTGGAAGACAGCCCGCATAGTTCCTATTCCAAAAGCTAGAGTCGTGAATAGAGTGGATGATCTTAGACCTATTTCCATACTTCCCTCAGTCTCTAAGGTTGTTGAACATGTACTTAAAAATCAAATTATGCTTTTCGTCTCCAATAAAATATCATGTTCGCAATTTGCTTTTCGTCACGGTTTAAATAAAACCTCATTACTGAGTGTATTAGTATCGTTGGATTTATCTAAAACATTTAATTCCATTGATTTTAACAGCATGGTTCTTAAACTTCACAATGAATTTAACTTTTCGAGAACGGCTTTTAAACTTGTGATGTCTTATCTAACGGATAGATTTCAGTTTGTGGTGGTAGATGATGTAACCTCGGATACACTTCTTCTTTCTTCAGGAATTCCTCAAAGGTCGGTGATTGGACCGCTGCTTTTTATTCTTTATGTTAATGATCTTCCTCGAGTTATGGATTCAGAGCATTGTAATCCTTTCATTTTTGCTGATGACGTTTTTATTCTGTTTAGTGGTAGTATGAACTGCTAAGGGAATTTTGAATCTAATATAAATTCTTGCTTGGAAAATGTTTTACTTTGGACTCGACGGAACCACTTGACCGTAAATACGACTAAATCGAATGCTATTATGTTTGGACATACGTCTCGTTTTTTTATGGATTTAGAAATATTTCTTGGATTAAATAGAATCAGCTTTGTTGATCATCACAAATGCTTGGGTGTTACTCTGGACAGTAAATTGTCGTTCAGTAACCATATTGATTCCATATCTGGTAAAATTTTCGGCTCACTACGTAAAGTGTATAATTCAAATATTTTTTTCCTTTACATGTAAGGAAGAAACTAGCTCATGCAATTCTGATGCCGCAAGTAATGTATGGCTTGGTAGTGGTATCGGGAACTTTTGATTACTTATTAAATAGACTTAAACGTGTAGTGAATTCTATTGTCCGGTTTGTGTATAAAGTGAGAGGGAGGGATCACATATCCGGGTTCGTAAAGAATTTTCTGGGCTGCTCTTTTGTTAACTTTGTAAAACTTCGCAACTGCTTTATGCAATACCTTTTCGTTTTCACCCCGTGCTAGAAATCCTCATCTGGTTTTTCCTAGAATTTGTAAATCCTCATTTGGATTTTCTTTTCTTATCAGGGTTATAAGATATTGGAATACCTTGCCTTTAGAATTACGTATTTTTACACAGTCAAATAATGTTTTTAAGCTCAAACTCTGGCGATATCTATCAACTTTGTGACAGTCTTGCAAAATGTGTTGATATTAAACGATGCACTTCCGTGACTGGACCGTTTTTTTCATTGCTTCGATTACTGGAGTCTATATGTGGGATACATGATAAGTCCATAATAATATGTAAATTCCGCAATAATATATACAAATTGTTGACATAAAAATTATTTACTTTAATCATTGCTTCATATATTTGTATTAAATTGGAAAATAATTTTTGTGACGTATAGTAGTTGAATTTGTTACGTTTGTGGATGGGGAACAAAATCCATTGAAATTTATCAAACTTTTATATCTATATATTTTTGATATGCTGAGGCATTATATAGTCTAATGCCGATTTCTTTTCTGAAAGAGTTTTGCATTTATGCTGCACTTTTTTTTCTTAAAATTCAAGTTTTAAAATTTAAGTTTTATTGAGATGAAAAGAAGATGTCGCAATAGCTATAAATATCTGAAAAAAAGTTGAGAAAACTGTATACTTCTGTATGTTTTTGGCAAAACAATATTGAAAATGTTACACTTTTTCTAGAAAAGAAAACGACATAAGTAATATACATATGTTTATATGAATTGGCCTTATGGCTTTGTATTACTTTAATTCAATAAATAAATAATCTGTAACATCTCTAACGTAAGTAAATTAAAAGATTAAACAAAGGTGCGAGTATTTGGGTAAAGTTCCAGATTAGTGGTATACTTTGTCGCGTACTTCGAAAATACGTCTTTTACTAACCGAACGCACAGATGAATTCATTAATTACCATACAGCGACAGTTATTACTGCAGCGAAAAATTTTGTTTTATCGCCTTTGAATTTTTAATGTTTGATGTACCTAGAGAAGCAAGGCGTATCGGCGCAGCCGCCGACTAGCCGCGCCGCCGATTTTTTTATAGCGACCCCATCGCCTCCAAAGCATTTGACTGTTCGCTCAATTTTATCTTGACATTTTATTAAAAAAGCGCTAAGTTGGCACTTTTTGCTGATATCTTGGCTTTAAATCGCTAGATTCGGTAGAAAACAACGAATTTACCATAACTTATTACCATTTACTTTAAATAGTCTTGATTGCCGATTATTCCGTTCAACAAAGATTTTTTTGCGTGCAATGGACATTTCATTTTGTTAATAGAGGCAAGTATTGAAATTTAAGTGTTGATGCTAATAAAAGGAGCCGAAAGCTACTACAAGACTTTTTTAAATCACATACTTATAATAAAACACATAGTGCACTATCACACGAGTTCCGATGACCCACAATTTTTTAAAGACATATTTTCTAAAACTTACTTCGGCCAGTGAATACGAAAATATTTTACAACGCAACAAAAAGGTAAAAGAAATCGCCTAAGGACTGGGTAAAGACTCTTCTGATGATAAATAGCTACTTTATTAAAATAAAAGAGTGATTTATTAAAAAAGTTTTTTAAGTAATCGAATTTATGCACTTTATTAGCTTCAAGATTTTCAAGTCTACTCAGTAGCTTTAATGAAATGTCGACATATAGACAGCTAGGAAACATGGAAAACAAGCTGTTTATAATTTTTTGATTGGTATAAATCTTAAACTTTAGAAAATATCTGTAGTTCGAAGAGAAATGCTTCAGTTTGTGGCATCTCAAGTTCTGAAAATCGTAGCGACTCCAGCACAGCACTATAATGGTGGAGAAGCAAACAACAGATATGTATATTTATATATTTAAAATGTTTATTGGTGAACTTTTAATTAGATTACGCTTGCTTAAAGTGTTTCCAAAATTATATAAGTTAACAGAGTTCTGCTTTGGAATTCCCGCCACTTCAGCATTTTCTGTTGCAGGTGTTGCCATTACCGCCAAAAGAAGTCGCCTTAACCCATTCATTGTAGAGACAATTATTAATCCACATAATTACAAGATTTCTGATAGTAAATTAATTTATTGTTTTGTTAAGTTAATTTGTTGCTATTCATAGCGTTTTCCAACCGATCTCCACTGGAAACACTTGGGTTCGTCACTCCATAAAATATTTTTCCAAAAACTCATTGGTTTCTTAATGTTTTTTCTGACAAAATCCAATCCGGATTTAAAATTTTTTTTGGAGGCGAATGTTTTTTCTGTGCGATCCACGTAAGGCACTTTTATTAAGCCTCCGTCGAATAGTTCCAGATGATATATGGATACCATATGATGACTCTAATACAACGTTTAGTTGCTTACGACTATTCTATCGTGTCTGGCTGTGATTTTACGTGATTTGGAGGCTCTGGGTACATTATTTGAGTTTCCAAATTCATCAAAATGGTTCATTTCATCATACATTTTTCCTCTAGATCAAATAAGTAATTGATAAAATGAAGTTGGGTGCCTCGATGACCGAGTTCGCAGGTTCTATTCCTGCTTTAGACCCCGGGTGTTACTGCAGACAAGCAAAAAAGCTTCGCAGTTTTTTTGTGTTTGTCAAAAAAAAAAAATACTTCTTCGGAGCAACTTGGTCTTTTTCTCATGACTAGTAGCTAATATAGATCTCATATAAAACATCGAAAGAATGAAAGATCACATTTATGTTTTAGTTGAACCTTTTCTAAAATTTATAAATAATTTTTACCTGCGATAGTTCCAAAACTAAATAAGTTCCTTTTTATAAGAGTGAATTGCAAATTTGAACAAAATCATTGGCCTCAGAACATCGTACCTGATATTACAATTAAATTTTGGTAATAAAATATTTATATGTATACAAAATAACGTATTCTCTTGTACGTCTTCTTATGTTTGTTTTTGTTGTTAAAAAATCGACGGAGAGCCGTTTAGCCGCCGCCACAGAAAATATTTGCCCTTTAGCGGCTGCCGAAATTTTTTTTATCGATCTGCTCCTCTGTTGCTAACCCATAATTGAATTCCATAGTTCTATACATGTTTTAGAATTGCGTTGTATAACAAAAGTTTGCAATCCAACTTTAATTTTATCCCAGTATTCTTTGATCTTCTTATATGTTGAGTAATTTAAATTTATGCAGATTAAGATATTGAATGCTTAGATTATTTATAAATAATCACGGTTTTTTTATACCCTTCACAAAAATGTTAAGGGTATATATCTGTGGCGTTTTATCATAACAGCTTAAGTCGATTTTTAAAAATTGTAAAATTGCTGCTAATTTGATTATTTGAATAAATATGGTGCTCCTGTTTGCAGAAATAATCACCACTATCGTGTATAAAATGGGAAATATTTGTTCCCATATAATTTTCAATTCCCAGGAAGGGGAAATTGTTATCGTGAATTTCATGGGAACTCTTGTACGTGCTATCACTACGTAATGAGTGTAAAATGTGTAAGAAGAGGAATTGTCAGTGCAGTGAAGAAAAAGTGTGAAAATTTGTTTAATCGAAATAAAAATAAAATGAGGCAACAATATCGACAACACCGGATTGCTCGTAGACATTTACGAGATGACTCTAATCCGTTGGAGTTACTCGATACATCGTAAGTTACTTATTCTATAAACAAACTGTGTTTATACATAACTTTTTTTATTTTAGATTTATTCAACATTGTAGGGTAAATAAAGCCGCATTTATGTACATATACTGCCTTATTTCTATAAGCAACACTTCTAATATTCCAACAACAAAAACATAATTTGGAAAAACACCGATAATAACATTGTGTGCATGCAGGTTCTTTGCAGAAGGTGGTTATCAGAAAGGTACAGGCATAGGATAAGATTTGTTGATGCCACACATTCAAAAGGCTGCACTATTTAACTCTTCCATTCTATTGTGCACCTTATTAACAAACCTATTCCTAAAATAGCTGAATATAAGCTTTTACGTTTTAATTAAGAGAAATAATTACTTACATGATGAATACAGTCCGCCAGCAAAAATGTTGTGAACAAACCAAAGGGAACAGGAAAAAGAATACGAGGGAAATAAATGTTTACGATTAGGTGAATTTTGGCCAAATGTAAACTTTTTTAGTGTTATTATTCCAAACTGAATTACACATAGAAAATTTCTTTCCATAAGCCAATTTGGTTGCGTTCATCAATGTTAGACTTCCTGCAAATTTCTTGAAGCTACGAGTAAATGACTGATTGCTGTCATCTGTAAGATTTGAAGTGAGGATTCTGGCTATTAGTGGCATGTGTGACATATACGAGGGCGGATTGATATTGAAGCTACCTAGAGATAGATGGCAGCACAATCACAACAATTTTTTTTTTTTAAATTGCGATCTGTCAAATTGTCTGCTGTTAAAATTTATTATTTAATTTTATTTCTTTATTTCAATACATAGAATGCCTTTAAGGGCAACTATACATGTATTTGTAGTACAATTAACATCTTAACACTAAGTAAATAATAATTCAAAGCAATAGTTCAAAAGATAAATTACAAGTAGCTCCCCAGCTACGAATACCATATGTACAAATAAACCGAAATTGTTTTTTATTATTATCACCAGAGATATTACGAATATTAAATAGCTAGGAGCTAAACCAATTTAATAGCATTTTCCTATACGTAAGAATAGAGTATGAGAGTAACTTAAGTGCCGAAGAAAGTCTATTCAAAACACGGCATACCCTAATTTTAAATGATTTTTCAAAAATGGAAAGATATATTCTAGGTATTTCAATCTGAACATTTCGGGTAGAGTTAATAAAAGAGAAACAAATAAATAAAAGAGACAAAATTTCACCCAAATTCTTTGATTAGTTTATTTGTTGTAGTCGTTTCGAGTAAGCAACTTTTGTGTTTCTTAAAAAATTTAAAAAAGAGAATTTCGTGCATGGAGTAAACACTGACTCTGCCCTTATAGGCTAGATGTACCTCCTAATGACTTTTTCCATTTTACAAACAAACAAAATGGCTCGCATGAAAAAGATTCGTTTCAAACGAAGAAGTCATTACCGAAACTAACGCATAGTTTGAGGGGTTCCTAAAATCGTCTTATTCAGATGGTATAAAAAAGTTGAAATATCGTCTTACTAAGAGTATTGAGCTAAAAGGAGACTATGTTGAGAAATAAATGGTTTAAAAAAAATTTTAATTTCCTACTTAGGTAGCTTCAATATCAATCCGCCCTTGTAATTCAAATATAAAGTAGGTCCCGGTATGATACCTTGGTGAACTCCTGCCTCGATTGGCTGACTTGGGCTCATAAAATCGCCTACCCTGATAACAAATTTTCGGCCACATAAGTAGCTTTCCGTAAAGGCAGATGTTGATGTAAAGCAAACAACAACCTATCCTGGAACAAAGTTATTAAAAACTACTTTTTCAACCAGCAATGAAACTTTTTTTCAAAATAATTATCAAATTATTTCCTAATTGTTATCAGTTTTTTCAAATTATTTTTTATTTGTCAAATTATTATTAGATTATGATTAAATAATGAATTTATATTTTTAACTTGAAACAGCTTTAATAGGTAGTAGCAGAATTACAATAAATACAACACCAAAACACATCACATGTATTTTGTTGGTAGAAATTGCGAAAAGTTGTCAAAATTTTGTTTTACTATTGTTCGAAAAAGCAAGAAAGTCTATGTGTTCTTGACAATTTTAGGCTGAGCTTATACCAATACCTTGGTAAAGGTGCCTTGCCAGTAGGGCTACGCGGGATATATAAAAACATGAATTGTACCTTTTTCTCAAAAATAAATAAATGAATTTAAAAACAAAATCAATTTCACAGTGGTCGTAAAAGTTAAACATTTTTCAATTATAAAATAACAAACATATTTACATACTTATACACTTAAGAAAAACATTCTACATACACCCCCTTAATTTGAGTTTTTAAGATATTTGTAAGGCAAATTAATAAAGCGTGTGCATTAATATTAAAGTATTAAAAACAAAGCTTATTTACAAAACAAAAAGCTTTGAATTAGCTGATCATATACCGCCGTATTTGACAAGTTTTCTATAGAAATTTTCAAATAATAGTTTAATAAACATACAATATTTTTTATGAATAAGGCTCATAGTATATAACAATAACGGAAATATCACAAATAATAAAAATTCTTGGGTAAAAAGTCTACATACAGTCTAAAAATCGTTAAAAATATTTAATTTCATTTAAATATATAAAAGAAAATAATATATTTGTAATATTTTGTAGGGCCACCGTAGCCTTCAATAACCGCTTGAAGACGGTGTAGCTTTTTCTTATCTTTGAGACCAGTACTCAAAGAATGACGCCTACATATGCAGAACTACGAAAATATGTTATGTGGAGGAGGACAGAGGGAGTAGTGTTTGTGGATGTTTGATTTGAAATTTCCAACGTTCTATGTGGCAGGAAACAGTAGGCCGGCAACTTGTTCCACCGACGAACCGTACGGCTGAAGAAAGATTCTCTCTGTAATGCAAGGTTTATGGAAAAAGGTCCCAAATATCGTAAGAGCAAAACCCATTGTCAACAGAGTAGCACACCGCACATTGCGGCAATGCTCCAGAGAGTCAATAGAGTTGGATTCCCTACCGTCACCGTCGCTCTCTCTAGCACTCGGCCGAGTAACCCCAAAATAGACTTTGTGGCACCGACCCAAACATTAGAGTTGTATTCCATTTTCGGTCGAACATAGATGGAATATATAGTAAGGTAATAGGACGGAGTAAAGTATATCTTGCTCCGTTTCAAAACACCAGTACCCTTGAATGCTTCTTTGACATGAAAAGTGTGTTCAGTCCATCAAACATCACACTGTACTTTCATTTGAAAAACATCAAGAGTATCCGATTCATCAATATTTATACCTTCCGTTAGTACAGATGAAATAGCATTCACGGTCATACTCTTTAAGGGCGTTTCAGACTATCATACAAGTCTTAAGATTTTGATTGGATTTTGTGGGACAAAAATCTAAAGATATTTGTTGCGACTGTCAAAAAATCTAACGTACCATTACATTTTGTTTTCACACTATCACACATAAAGTAAAAGAAGGAATATGACTTGAAAATAAACAGCCAATTTACTTAACATCTGGTTTTAATATTTTTATTATTTGCTTTTGCAAAAAATGCAACCCTGATCCAATGAAAAATCTTATTGTTTAAACAAATTTCTAAAAATGGTGAAGTGTTATGGGATGTCAAATCTTTTACCGTATTATTTCTCATTTTCATAACGCTTTACATTCACACTATCACACTTGCACGTATTATTTGATTTTTTGACAAGTCTTAATACAAAGTGTGATAGTCTGAAGTGCCCTTTAGTGTTAATATGCTGTAAATTAAATTCACTTATTTTCATATAATTAAATTCATGTACATATAATTTATTTCGTATAATATATTAAGCTTATTTTTAGATGAGGAATGTCAATCACCCTATGCTGGCGAATTTCGGTCCTATTTTGAATGAAAATAGTCTTCTGAAGAAATATTTTTTAAATAACAAAAGCTTAATTCTTGCACATATCAATATCCAAAGTTTAAAACATTCATCAAAGGCAACTAAATTTGGTGAATTTAAACACATTATCGGTGAATCACACACAGACCTCTTAAGCCCAGTTCAGACTATTATACTTTGTATTAATACAATACATGTAATCCGTCATACATACGAAAAATAATACGATAAAAATTTGACATCCCATACGACTTTGTTGTTTTTTGAAACTTTTCAAAACGATAATACTTTACATTGGATCAGGGTTGTGTTTTTTAGCAAATCAGCTAATTAAAAATTGAGTAGTCGGCTATTTCGTAGCCGATGGGGTGCCGTCACTGATAGTACTTTTTGTCGTTATAAAAAAGCTCGAAATTTGGAATTTAGCTGTCATTTATAAATATATTTTGCTCATGCTATATTTAGAACATAAAATATGTTTGTGCTATTGAATTTGGATGTGTTATACATAATTATTATTTTAACTGTTGAAGAATTTCACTCGCCGGCACGTCTATCGCCTACGACGAATAGCGCAGCTGCCGCCGTGAAAAGTTTTATGATGGCACATCTATGTTGGTTTATGTCAAGTGTGATGGTGTGAATGCAAAATCTAATTTACGTTAGACTTTTTGACAGTCGCAAGAAATGTGTTTAGACTTTTATCTCACAAAATCTAATGAAAGTATTATATATTGTATAATAGTCTGATTGGGCCTTTATAGCGGTATCGGAGACTATTTTAAAATCACATGTCTTAGAGGGTTCTGTGACAATATTGTATTTTAAGGAACGATCTTATAGGTATGAGAGGGGGCGGAGTTGCTCCTTATATCCGGAATGGAATATCTGTTGGCACTATTTACAAAAGATCTGATCATTCTACTTATGAATGTTTATTTGCAAAACTTAAAAAAACACAATGTATAGTTTTAGTTGGGGTTGTTTAGGCACCTCATGGTAATGTTTGGAGTTTAAATAAAATCTTAAACGATCTATGCTGCCAATATATGTAATTATTCTTATGTGCCAAATTCACAATAGCTTGCCAACTCATCAACGAGTAATACCACTTCTGTAAAGCGTTCAGATCAATTTATAGCAGCGTTTCCTTCATCACATTGCTTTATCTGCTGATATACTCAATGAGGCTCCTAAAACCTTTGTAGAATACAGAGATCTGAATAACATAAACTGGAATGAGGTCTTTGATATATCTAATCCTAACTGCAATACCATTTACTACACTAATATTATAAATTTGCAACTTGAAATATTGTACCAGCTTCTTAATGACGTATATGTAACTGTGCCCATTAAGAGTGCGTCAGCATGCTAATAAAAGAATAAAATTTTTTGATATAAAGGAAGTTAAGGTAACAGGAAATCTAAGGGATCTGTCGTTTAAAGCATATAAAGAGGATATCTATTGTAGGCATTGGAACAAAGTTAAAAGTACTTCGAAGAAATACAAGGCTCAATTTTGGGAAGCCAAGTTTGAAAATAGTTCCAGCAGAGATTTTTGGAAAATTATTAACAATGAACTTAAGAATAGTACAGAGTTTTCTAATTCCTCAGATCCTGAAGAGTTTAAAATTATTTTAAATCTTCGCAATCATCAGCCTATGATACTCATCTGAACTTTGATAACTTTTCCAGAGACGGTTTACTTTTAAATGCATCAAAGAGAATGATCTCATACTGGCTAGTAATGGAATAACATCAAACGCAATAGGCTATAATAATATTCCTTTTAAACGTATAAAAATCATTTTCCTGCTCATCCACATGATTCTGCTACATGTATTTAATACAATCATAATGACTTCATGTCTTCCTAGTGTTTGGAAGACTTCAAGAATAGCTCCTATTAAGAAAAATGGAATGAGCAATGGAGTAGAGAATTACCGCCCTGGCAGTATATTGCATGTTTAGTTAAGATCTTTGAAATTGTTCTAAAAGATCAGATAATTGATCATATAAACTCGAATAATTTAACGAATAATTGCAATTTTTTTCGACCCCGTGATAGCACCTGTTCCTTATTAATAAACTTAACTGACTGCATTAGTGATAATTTCAACAAGAAAGAGGGTCTGTGTTGTTATCACTTGGCCTTAGCAAAGCTTTTGATACAGTAAACTAATATATATACAAACTGTCTACAGCAGTGTTGCCCAAAAGTTCTATATGGAATAGTAAACACCAATTCATTTAAGGAAAAACTACTTTTGTTTAATATTTTTTGTTGTAAAATGCAAAACAATTTACAAAAACAAAATTCACACTGATAACCGCTGTCGTCAATGTTTACTAACAAAGCATGCGAAAGTGTTGTTGCTTTACTATTTTTCAATGCTAGTGCTAAGCGCACTATTTGTGTATTAAAGAGCACAGCCCTATAGCTAAGCGCATTTACAAAAACAATTGAGTATCAAGCGCATAGGCCTGGGCATGTTTGGTCTACAACATTCAGATTTTCTCTTTCTTCGTGTAAGTTAATACACTCATATTTATATGGTCGAAATCAATACGTATCTATTGATGGAATTAACACTTCTATGTTAGAATGCTCAGGCGCTGTTCCACAAAGATCCATATTAGGATCATTACTTTTTTTTATTTATTGGAATTATTTTGTAAGCTTCATTGGTCCTATTCACTGCAAAATTATTCTCTTTGCTGACGACATTAAATTATTGTTCAGTGGTGAAACTCAATTGCTCGACTGTCATGAGGCTACAACTAATTATACTCTATCCTTAGTATCGATCTGGGCGAAAAACAACAAGCTGCACTTTAACTCTTCTAAAACAAGAGCGATTTATTTTGGTCTAGGAAACCATGTTGATAAAATTTTGCATTTTATAACATTGGACGTCGCCAGAAAGTTTACGCATGCGTTTACGAAGTGTATGCATTGTAAATATGCATTGCAACTTGCATTTAGGAAGTCGACCTATTTTTGATCAAGTGCAAATACTTTCGTTGATACTTTGAACTGCTTAGGTTTAATACTCAATAATAGACTATCGTTTGAATGTCATATAACTAGCATTGCTGCAAAGATATATTGTAAACTAAAGTCTCTAAATTGTTTTTATTGCTATTTATCTAAGAAAATAAAATTACGTATTGCACACTCCCTTCTTATGGCTCACGTTATATATTGCATTGAAATCTACAGCGAATGCTTATCAGCTAATCATCACTAAGGATCGTTGACCACGTTTCGGACTATGTTAACGAATTCCTTCGATATTCACTTCAGAACTTTCTAAATAATTATTAAAATTTTATGTAATTTATATCATATGTTAAAATTTAACTCAAACCCATACCTGAGACCTTCGTTTTGTTTCTCTAAATCCAAGTTCACAACTGATTTTGCCTAAAATTAACAATTCTATTTTTAAAAAGTCGTTCATTGTAAGGTCTTGTAGACTTTAAAATGATCTCCCCATTACGCTAAGGAACTTTGAATTTTCTATGACTCGATTTAAGCGTTTCCTGTTTTCAATGGTTTCTGCCTATGTCTATGTACAATGTTATTGTTTTCTTATACTTAAATTTTTTGTTGTAGCAATGTAAAAGATATGTGCACTATTATTAAATGCAAATTCAATCACATTCATATACATATGTCGTCATAAGGTGTCTTGAACTGTTTTATTACTGAATTATTAAATATCATATTGTATTATAGTTTCATTACTTTATAAACCCTATTTTTAATCACATTTGGCCCTATGGGCACGTTTGATAACAAATAAAATAAATAAATAAACATAATTAATAAACAACACTGGGTCTTACGAGCGTTGAATTCAATCCTGTTTTTGCGACCTGATTCGGAGATTAAAAGTAGACCATTGCCTAATGTGTCATTCATATTTTCCTCTTGTGCAATTTAAAAAACTTGATGATTTTTCTGGACTCTCCTGTACACTATCCGCAGCACGTTCGATATTTTGTTCCGTGTTGACCGTACTTGGCTCGCCGGTACATGGAAGGTGTCTTAATAAAACATGTTGTCGAAAATTTGCAGCCAGGCGGTTTATTGCAGGTCCTCACATAAAAAAATCGACGATAAGCACGTTGCGACAAAACGATTGACCTTTGATTTTCAGTCTTTTCACAATTCTGTTGTGTAGTGTTCCATGTTAAATTCCCTAAATCTTCTTCACAAATTCTGAAATAAAAATAAAAAATATAAATAAACTAAAAAAGTTATTGAACATTCAAACCATAAAGGTAGTTCTGCACCACCCTGTATAATATTTTTGGTATCGTGTTCAGTTTTCGCCAAATCTTGTTTCGGCCGTCATTCCCGAAAATATTATAATTACTTCCTTTAGTAAATATAACTTTCTTCCAAAAATCCATTCCTCACTGTAAATGTGCCTTAGCATAGTCCAAGCGAAGTAACCATTATTGGCTGAAATAAATGTGCGTGCTGTTCTACTTTTATAACCGCTGGCATGCTAAACGTTTATTACTGTTATTGATAAAACAGTAATATACGAACATCTTCCAAGGTATTCGGCTTATCTGGGGCACTTATTTGTTTCACCATTTTGGCCTTCTTTAAAAAAACTACTAACATCGCGTCATGAAAAAGCTTTCGGTCTTCCAGATAGTGGTTTGTTTTCGGTACTGTTAGCGTTTTGATTGTTTTTGGCCATATTTTGCTCTGTAGAGCGACTTAATTTTACAATTTTACCAATTTGCCCAGACGATTTGTTTTATTTTCGAAGGTAAATTAACCACCAAATTTAGAACTAATTATTGTATTTCTCTTCTATTTGTCATTTTTAAAGTTAAAACGTGTTTTACAAATCGCTTGCTGAATTTGAATGATTGCAATGCTTGAGAAATAAAGCAAATCAAGAAAACTATCGGTTTTCCCCCCTTTATCTTCTTAATTTCTTGTTCATTTTAAGAGTAGCCAATGCTCCATGCAGATTTTTTCCCCAACGATTTTCATGTTTATCGAAAGTAGTTTACAAATTACTAATATTTTCCAACTTTGTGTTCCAACATATAGAAGTTAAAAACGGAATGTATCCATAAAACTTTTTTCCTTAACTGTATATGTATGACGATGGCCATCTTAGTGATTAAGGTAACAACGTATTTAACTTGGCACACACATTTTTGCTGTTTACACAAAACGAATGAGCTACCCCTCCGCAAAATTTTTAGAAAATGCACTGATAAAATTGAAAACTTTTCATACAATATTCCTAGACGTGTTGTTCATTCGTGTTGTCTACGCTGCACATAAGTGCGAGATACACATAAGATCGAGATACCAGACGAACACTTAGAACAAGATTTTTTTAGACCAGTTAGAGAATAATAAAAATAAGTCATAAGACCTGACATTGAAATTACGTTTAATATTATCACTAGTTCTCTCGAAGTTCAGAATAGTAGGGTGCATGTAGAGGTTTCTTTAACTGTATATAAATATATTTAATATAAAAACTTGAACAAGACATATTGCCAATATGTTTGGTCGCTTGTCACGGATAAAAGGTTAGGTTAGGTTGTACAGGCCGCCAGTTTCATGAAACCGGCCCACTTGGGTCCTTTTGGTCCCGTTGTGTTGCCTGAGGGAGAAGTGCAGCCCGCGAGACTTAAGGCCGGGGCACATAGAATCCGTCGTACGTTATACTTTGCCTTTTTCAACTGACAGCTAAGTTGAAATACATGTAGGCTTATGAGCTTTGTCACATTCGGTACTTCTCCGTCAACGCAAAGTATTAAAGTTGAGCAACTTTCAACTTTTAACGTACGTTGAGAGCTTTGACAACTATGTGGTAATATTTTTTGTATATTTTAATATAATTTTTCGTTCAAAAATTAAATAAATTGAAAAAAAATTGTGTTAGATTTTGTGTGCTGTATCTGAAATATAAATTCAAAGATTTTAATCAAGCTAAAGTAAAATGCAGTTGGTTTTATATCCGTTATCAAAGTGCTGATTGTGCCAACTTCATACTTTGTACACGTGATGTCAGTTGATAAAAGAGACGGACAAAGTACGACGGATTGTATGTGCCCCGGCCTTTACACTTCCCCCGACGGTTCAGATTCAAACCAACCCGAAAGCCGGATAAAGGAATCCAGTCCGATCACTCGGCATTCCGATATATCTGCTAACCCGTGCAACATCGGTCCGCCTAAGTACAGCGCTCTCATAGAACTGAGAGCCGGGCATCGACAGAGGAAATGCTCAACACTTTCCTTCTCGTCCTCATCCCCGCAACTTCTGCAGCAATCATTAAATGGAAGATTTAACCTCCTAGCATGCGTCCCTATGAGACAATGTCCTGTCAGAACTGCCACCAAGGTACGCAACCTTTGACGGGGAAACCCCTTTAAGACCGCAGTTCTACTACGATCATACGCAGGCCATGTCAGCCTTGCTACTCGGCAGGTGACCTCACCAGACCATCTGTCCTGCGCAGTCCCTACAAGTTGACGCTGCGCTTGGTTTTTACAGCTGTTAGGCGGGACTCCAACCATCGTATCAATGTCCCCTCTCTGTAGGCGAGCTCCGGCTTTCGCCAGCTCATCCGCCACAATATTTCCGGGCACTCCACTGTGCCCCGGTACCCAGAAAAGCTCCAGGCTCGAATGTCTGGCTATCTCATTAAGAGATATCCGGCATTCCTGAACCAACCTGGACGTCGTATAGACACCCACAAGCGCATTTAACGCAGCCTTACTATCAGTACAGATTCGGATATTCACCCCGAATATCCTATAGTACCTCAACCAGTTAGCTGCTCTCAAAATAGCTGTAATTTCAGCCTGCATTACGCTACACTCATCGTATAGCTTAAAACTGATCCTCCTCTGATACTGGGGCATAAAGATACCACCACCAACTCCCATGTCCGACTTGGATCCATCTGTGAAAATTTCAAGCACGTCCTCTTCGCTGCCGAGGCCGTCCTTGATGAGATCACGTCAAATCTCTTGTCTGGCATTAGAGCTGGTGCACAGTAATCAATATACTCCGGGAGGTCCGTTATGCTTTCTGTTATCGAAGCGTGACCTTCTGTCGCTTCTTTCCACATCTCACTGGCTTTTAGCCTAATTGCCGAGCAATTGGCCACTTCCTTCGCCATGAGATCAGCTGGCAGCCAATGCATCATCGTAATTAGTGCTTTAGTTGGCGTAGTACAAGAAGCACCAGTTACCATCAAAGCAG
Organism: Thecocarcelia acutangulata; assembly: GCA_914767995.1. Classification (NCBI taxonomy): domain Eukaryota; kingdom Metazoa; phylum Arthropoda; class Insecta; order Diptera; family Tachinidae; genus Thecocarcelia; species Thecocarcelia acutangulata. The sequence goes on along the minus strand of OU612094.1, from coordinate 139,633,730 downwards.
ATGACCGCAGTATCCTTTCTATGAATCTGCAATAGGTGGTTTTCTCTAAAGCCGTCCACCAAACAAGCGCCCCATACATTAATATGGGCTTTATTACCATGTTAAATAGCCAGCAAGAATTCCAAGGATTTATACCCCAGGTCTTCCCAATGGCCTTACGACACAGGTACAAGGCAACAGCCGCCTTGTCCGCTCTAAATTGGACATTCTTCTTGTCACCGATAAAAAAAAGAAGAAAGAAAAAAATCTAGAAAATTATAAAAAGCTAAGTGTCAGTTCATGGATAACGAAGCTGTTCGTTCATTCGCATAATTACATTTAAAACAATAACAAAATTTCGAATGTTGCTTTTGTTTTAAATGTAATTGTGCGAACGAAAGAACAGCTTCGTTATCGGTGAACAGACAGGAAATTTTGTTTGGGTAATTCTTGAAATATTTTCCAATTTTGAATTTAATATTTTATTTCCATAATTTGCGCAAAACAATAACGCAAATTTTAGAAAAACTCATGTAACTGTAAAAACAAATTCCTGCCTTACCCAACAAATTGTGGCAGCTCCAGACAACAAAAACGATGCAAAGATTATTACTTTATTGTACAAAGGACTTATATTCCAGAAGATAGGTACGTCTGTAATTACATACATACCTAAAAGAAAAGGTGTAAAGTACGTTTAAAAAATTACGGTTTTAATGAAAGCAATGAAAGTGTTATTGTACCTATAATATAAATACAAACTAATTTTACAGTACTAATTTTTTTAGTATATAAATAAAAATTCATTTTCTTGATAAACTGCCAAAAATCATCAAGCTTTTTTAATAGATTGAAGAAAATCCCAATTTTATTTAAGAAAATTAAAAAGTTAAAAAATATCCGGAATTGGCAATTGTACTATTAGGTTTGCGATCGAAACGGCTATGACAGAACAGATATAAAAAATGATTTTTAATATCCAACTGATTGAGTACCATAAATCAATTTCTTGGCTTTGGTTCGCACTTAATTTTTAACAAGGATCTGGTTTCTTAGCCATTCTTTTTAACATGATGTCAACATTGCTTCTACTGTTAAGTCGTTAACACAGCTCTGTTAAATGAAAAATGTTGCTATGCTAGGAACGAGTGGTGCTTGTCTGAGAACTTAAATACGTATTTATTTTTACTCACATAACGGCTATGACAGAACAGATATAAAAAATAATAATAAATACCTATAATAAATACTTCTAGATTAAATTTTGCAAAAAAACTGATCTTAAATTTCAGTCTTTTTTTATTAAAACAACAAAAGTAATGAAAAAATAACTGGTGGTTTGTTGTTTTAGAGAACTCTTTTTGTATACCAGACGGATTATGAACCTTAAAATGGTAATCATCTGGATGTCACACCTAAATAATATTTCGAAGCTTATTCAATTTATTATTCTTGTAATGAAAAGAAAAATTTGTTTTCGGGATGAATTTAGCTCGGAACATTGCATAGAGGCAATGTTGCTATTTATAGATAGATATGTAAACATATTCTATACTTTAAATCAATAAAGACCTATATGTAAAGTAATTTTAATACTATTATATCATTCATTAGAGGAAAGCTCCCAAGATGCAATATTGTTACTACTGAAATTACATACTTACATACATTTATTCATACATACACATGTGTTACAGAAAGCAGTTGAAAACATAATAAAAATAACTCGGCACATGTAAGAATACATGTAAAATAACATAAATAATTATTTAACTTGATGTCTCTAAATTTCTTTAATAATAACATACACACTTATAAATGTTTAAGTTTATTTTCCAGTTTAAATGAACACTTTATGTAGATCTAGTCTCTTGGTGCCCTTCTTATGTGGTCTCCCCACTTATTTATCACAGTTGCTTTATACTCACTCAATTTGCACTTATAATTTATGGTTGGGTTGCAACTGAATTGCTCGGTGTGCAATGCAGCCAGTTAATAGTCACAATTATACATTTATTTTCTAAGCCCTTTATAGTTTTGGACACTGTTTCTTTATAATTTAGTATTTATTTATGAGTAGAAATGGTTATGCTTACATGTATGATCATGTATGTATATAATATGATTCTCACGTACATAATTAAATCGTATATGTATAAATAGATTCATATACATAAACTTTTGCTACTTTAGATGTAATATCAAATTTTTAATAACTTAACAGTCATATAACAATTCTTGAAAATATTTACTGCAAAAGTTCGAGTTCATTTTTAAAGGAGTTGGAGCTTGCCTAAATTTAACTGTGTATCCGTTCAATGACACACAGAAATATTTTTTAAAGGTATTGTTCTTATTTCTTTTTGTTTTAATCGTCTTTTCTTCTGTTTCATTGTACACCTACCTACCTACTGCCTCCATTCAACTTCTACATACAAAATACAATAACAACAACAAAATATCCACCTTTGTATGTGATACAAGACGAGGCCACACAAAAGAATTTTTTCACTTGGAATTTAAGCACTTGATTTACGTCAAAATCATATTAATTTCATTTATATATTAATCGCCATTTATTAAACTTGATTAGTAAACGTAGATAATACAATTTAAATATAATTCCACAAAGAAATCAATTATTAAAAATTTTTTCACTTGACAAATTGAAAAAAATTACGACAAGATTCCGTCGTCTGGTTATATTTTATAGTAATAGAATACCTGGTACCCCATTGTAATAGAGCTCCGTACTATAAGCAACACTGTATCTTTGTTTACACAAACTATAAATTAGTTAGTCCCCGTCCATATATGAAACATTTGCTGCAAAACTTTCGATTTGCTGATGTTACAGGAAAAGAGAAGGGAAACATGTACTTTGTTTCATGTACATGCAGTTCTTGTTGAGTTTCTTATTCACACTTTCATTTCTTTTGATTTAATTTTTTTATTTGCGACAATTACAAATTCAAATTACATATACAAACACTTATCTAATTTATTTAATATTAAAAATCAAATAGTTACACAAAAAAATAACAAATTAATGTGAAAAAATATAATTAATGCATTTAATTTCAAACAAAAATATATTTTCCTATTGCGCAAAACTGTCAAAAACTAAATAGAAGAAGAAGGAAGGGAGGTACTATAAACAATACAAACTGCAAAGAAAAACTTCAGTGTGGACACGAATGCAATTTCAAGAGCGAATTTAGAAATGTTTTGCAGCAAATGTTTCATAGTATGGACGGGGATTTACAGATTACATTACGAATATCTAACTGAACGTTTCCACACGCAATATTTGTTTCTGAACATGAGCTATAACGTCGACAGAATAACAGCGTAAATATGTTCATATTCAAGTTTATGTTCGTAGGTGTGGAGTACGTATTGTGTATTACCCCCGTCTAGAGTGCAATAAATATGTTAAAATTTATTGCAGCACGTGTCAAATTTGTATTATTGCCAGTAACGACAGCATATTGTTAGGTTAGGTTTGACAGGCTGCCAGCTATTGTAAAGCCAGCCAACCTGGGTCCAGTCAGGACCCGTTGTGTTGCCTGGATATGAAATGTATCTCAGTAGATCTACATATCACTGGCTTAGAACCAACCCGAGGATCGGATAAAGGAGTCAAATCCACTTACATCGCATTCCCATACCTCCGTCAAATCATGCAGCATCGGTCTGCCTAGGTACAATGCCCTTATATAAGAAAGAGCTGGACACTGACAGAGGAAGTGCTCAACGCTCTCTTCTTCCCCCTTGTCTCTGCAACTTCTACAGAAGTCATTAAATGGAAGATTTAACCTCCTCGCCTGCGTTCCTATGTGGCAGTGTCCCGTCAGGACCGCCACAGCAGAACGCAACCTCCTTCGGGGCAAGCCCCTAAGGATGAAAGTCATCCAGTTATTATATCTGGGCCATGTCAGCCTTGATATTCGACAGGTATCCTCACTAGAACATCTGTCTTGAGCGGTCTGAAAAAGTTGACGCTGTACTTGTTTCTTACAGCTCGCAAGCGGGATTCCAACGATCCCATCAATATCTTTTTGTTGTAGCTGGACACCGGCCTTTGCCAGTTCATCCGCTACTAGATTTCCGGATACTTCACTGTGCCCTCGTAGCCAGATAAGTTCCAGGTTCGAATGTCTCGCTATCTCGTTTAGAGATATCCGGCATTCACGAACCAACCTGGATAGAGATACCCCCACCGACTCCCGAGTCCGACTTGGATCCATCTGTAAAAATTTCAAGCACGTCCTCTTGACGATCTGTGCCAGTCATCTCGGAGAACGAGCCTGATAAGATTACATCAAATCTCTTGCCGGGCAGTAGGACCGGCGAGCAGTAATCAATATTCACCGGAAGGTTCACTATTCTTCCTATTATTAAGGCATGACCATATGTCGCCTCCTTCCACGTCCCGCTTGACCACAGCCTCCCCCGGGGAACAGGTTTTGCCTTGGCGTATTCCTAACTTAGGCGCTCTGTTTTTCGGGGAAAAGAGGGGAAGGGATCCCTCGTTTGGTGCGGCAAACAAAACTCTAGGAAGCCACATGACTTATGTTGTGTTGGCTTCCGAAACCCTTACCAAGGGTATAAATTGGCAGAACAGGGATCAGCATGGCCCCCGTGAAGTTCTGCTTGCGGTTCGACCAGGGCTGATCATGGTTGAGGTGCCTACCTTGGCTGTAACGTTCTGGCTGTGGTTTAAACCTAAATCGCAGGAAAGGAGTGTTAGTATCCTTGATAATTGTTTGGTGATGGCTTTTTTCGAGGACTAACAATCTCCCGAGGAGCTGTTGCCTATACAACAGATACGTGTACTGTAAGGAACCAGTTGTGACGGTTTGACGGGTGAGTTGGTTTAAGGGCTGATGCTCTTAGTAGGTTTCGACCTACCAACTCATTAAGCCTTGTCTTCCGTTGATTGCTGGGAAATTGCATACATGTGGGATTAGAAAGCCCGAACTCCTCAACAAGAAGTTGTTCATATGACAGCAATCATATGACAAGAATTGCTACCTGTGTGAGCTCAGTCAGCCACACGGGGGCGGTGGTGAATCGTGAAAAATTCACTCCGTGGAAATGGTCATTTTCACAGTTGACCACAGCCTGAGAGCCGAATTCATGGCTATTTCCTTCACCATTAGATCAGCCGGCAGCCAGTTCAGCATAGTGAAAAGTGCTTTCGATGGCGTAGTGCCGGAAGCACCAATCACCATCAAAGCAGCAGTACGCATTATCTTTTCTGCGACTTTGCAGTAGGTGGTTTTCTCCAACGACTTCCACCACACAAGCGCCCCATACGTTAGAATGGGCTTAACAACCGTGCTGAAAAGCCAGCAGGAGTTCCTAGGATTTATTCCCCAGGTCTTTCCAATGGCTCTTTTGCACAAAAATAAGGCGATAGCCGTTTTTTCTGCCCTTGACTGGACATTCTGCTGCCAGGATAGTTTGGAATCCAGGTAGATGCCCAGATATTTCGCACTGTCTGGCAACACTAGTTCAACCCCCCTTATGGTTGGTAAAGTAAACGATGGAGACTTGTATCTTTGAGTGAAGAGCACAAGCTCCGTTTTTGCGGATTCACACTTAGACCGCTATTTGTACACCATCCGTCTATAAGGCTTAGTGCAGAGTCTAGTTGCTGTGATAGTACATCCGGGTACTTACCCGACACAGTAACCGCAATATCATCGGCATGGAATCTAATTCCATCAATAACGAATTCAGAGCAAAATTCCATAGAAGTGGAGACAGTACCCCTCCTTGCGGAGTGCCCACAGGCACAATTGTGGCTCGCCCCATATTGGAAGTAATGACCCTATTGGTCAGTAAATTCTTTATGAAGCTAATAATTGACTGATGAACGTTCAGCTTTTCCAGAGCCATTATTATGGCCCTTGGCAACACATTATTAAATGCCCCCTCTATATCAAGGAAGGCAGCCAATGCATATTTCACCTACTCCAGAGCTCTCTCTACATACCCCACGAGCGAATGCAATGTAGTCTCAACAGATTTGCCCTTGATATAGGCATGTTGAGATGCTGATAAATGGCTCGGAATAATTGACATTCTAAGATGTAATTCAGTTATCCGTTCCAGGGTTTTAAGCAAGAAGGATGACAAGCTTATAGGTCTGAAATCCTTCGGAATGGTGTGTGAAGCCTTCCCCCCTTTCGGAATAAAGACTACAACACACCTTCGCCATGACTGCGAATGTAGGACCATCTAAGGCAAGCCGAGAAGATCCTTATCAACCATGGCACTATAAGCTGCGCATTTTTCTGCAAATCAGCTGGTATAATACCATCTGGACCCGGTGATTTAAATGGGTCAAAGCTATCCAACGCCCAAAGGATTCTGCTTCGATCAAAAGATAAGCAGATATCCCCTTGGCCATTGTGTATACCGGTCATGCAGTCTCCCATAAAGGGTGTGCATCCAGGGAAATGTGTGTCCATGAGAACTTCTAGGGTCTCATGTCCACTGGTTGTCCAGCTACCACACTGTTTCTAAACGAAACTTGGTATGGGCTAGCTGCTAGATAGGATTTTGCGAAGCCTACTAGTCTAAGAAGCTCCTTCCACACTACTGCAAAAGGACCTCCATGAACTCCGCCTCGCATTCCTTATCAGGTTCTTGAATTTGTTTACTGAGGCTTTGTACTCTGACCAGTTACTCAGTCTTTTGGCCTCATTAAAAAGTCTACGAGACTCTTTTCGAGCCTTCGCTATCTCAAGATCCCACCATGGTGGTTTACTCTTACCCCGACACAGACTAGGCCTTCATGAACCTGAGATGGCCGTTTCGAAAGACCCAGTCAATATCTCCACAGCTCTCTCAATGTCCTCACACTCCTGTATGGTCGGAGGATCCGGAAGAAGATCTGAGATAATTTTACCCTGCATCTCCCAATCCGTCTTCCTCTGGGTATTACTCCCCTCTTCTGAATTCCTATTTCGAATTCAACATACCTGTGATCAGAGGATGAGCAATCTTGCGATACACTCCATCCGTAATATCCAGAACCTCCCTTCTATTTACCATAACAAAAGTGGGTTCCGAACCGACATTCATAACATCTAGATTATTACAAAGAATGAATTCAAAAATTGACTCACCCCCTGCGTTAGTATCGGAGCTGCCCCACAGTACATGGTGTGCATTTGCATCAGCTCCTATGATTATTGGCAAGTTCTTCTCTACCGCCATTTCTGCAGCCTCACGAACCCAAGTTGTTCTCATAGTGTGAGAGGGCGTCTTCGCCCGATGTTGCACTCGCAGCCTCATCCACAGACATGCGTTCCGCTTCGGTACCTACATCCTCCTGAACCAGTTCGCCCTTGGCGTCACCCCTGTATACTCGGAGAAAGATAGTATCAAAACACAGATATATCTTCCCCTTTCTATCACAAAGTGGCGCCAGTAACTCCTGATTCAGCAGGATGGTGATATCCCTGGTATTACCCTTTGATTCGAATACCCTGACAACCTTCCAATCATGGGTCGGTATGCCAGGATTTCCGCCTCTCAGGACCTCCAGAATCTCTGCCGCAGAACCAGAGATGTCTGGTATTCTGGCGATGGCTTTAGGTCTCCGTGGAACCTCTGAAAGAGGAACCACGTCGAGCCTAGCTTCTTCCCATAGTCCGTTCACAAGAGCGACCGTTGGTTTAAGTAACAAGGCTCATCTGCACAAGCCATAAATTTGATATGCCATCGATACCAGCCAGCCGCCTCACACCTGGGGTATGCACCCGGATTGTCCTTCAAAACTCTCCGGATCGTATTAATCCCCATGATTTCGCGTTTCACTATAACCCAATTAGAATGGGTTATAGCCAGATCCACGTTGCCCCTGTCAATGATGGCCATCACGAGATGGTCTTTCGCCACCTAGCTGTACGACCTTTCCATTGACGTTTGAGGTCTTACACGCTTATTTGCGGGTTGTTGGCCCTGTAGCAGAGCCTCTTCCTCAGAACGTTGCCTCTTAGGCGCATCCTTGGATGTGAGTGGAGGCGAACATTGCAGCTCAGCTATAACTGCCTTTGCCCACGATAACTAGGACTTCTCTACAGCTGTTAACGCATCTACTGGTTTTTTCACCAGTTCACTGAAAATTTTGTTCGCGGCACGCCGCTTCAAAACCCGTCTCGCAGGGTTGATGTGCCTTTGAGATGTTTTCACCGAAGGTTCAGTTTGGGTACCCGAAAACGAGTTTGCGGTTCCCTCGCTGTTCCTTCCATGTGAGATCTGGGTTGTGACCTGGGCACCCGAAAAGTGGTTCGCAGTTCCCCTGCCAAAATTACCCAGATTTCCACCAGTTTGGGATCCCGAAAGCTGGTTCGCAACTCCCTCACCAGGGGGTGGGTGGTGTAACTCGGTGACCCGCGGTCACCTTATCCATAACTGGCACTTGAGTAGCTAATGTCCAGAAGCACTGGCAGCTCCCGAGGTCCGGGTCTTTGTCGTCCCAGTCCTTGTCCCAGTAACCCCAACCTTCGCGTTTCGTTGGTCCTTGTCCGTATCCATGGTCGTCAACGTTTTGTCCTGTTGTTTTGTTTGTTTGGAGTTTGTTTTTGAATGTTTCATTTTGTTCCCACGAGTATGGGGGAAAGGAATACCTCCACGTCATAGCCCCCTGTAATGTGGAGGGGGAGTAGTCTATTTGCTGAGGTGCCCAGGTATCAGCGAAGCTCCGTTTAGTTACAGTCACTTAACCCCGACTGCAAAGAGGACAGATGGGCACGGGTCGCGTAACACCCCTGTTTGAGGGTTTGGATAACCTTTAGTTTGTAGGCCGGCTTTAAAACTCTATCCTCTCCTCAGGCTCAACCATTAGAGCCTGAAACAGTACTCTCATGATTAAGCCTTCGAAAGAGAATAGACGTCCAGCATACACCTATGCCCCCACATCACGTCAAGGTAGTTACCTAGGAGAGGGCAGCATATTGTTAGTGGATGCAATTATTGCTGCAATAATTGTCAATGAATTTTCGTTAACAATTATTTCAGACACAAAACGTCAAAATTTATTGTCATTTGAGTTTAACAATACAGAATTTTTAAACCATTCTGCTTGCGAATAATTTTAGTAAATTTCGCTTTTGCAAAAGCTATTAATTTAATTCTTATTTCGTAAAATAAAGTGTTTTATTTTAATGGATTAGTGCATTGAGGGTGTTTTCAAAGTAATCACGCTGTACAAACAGTTCTCTTGTATTTAGGACTTTAAAAGTCCAGAGTACAAGAGATTAAGTGGGCAGGCCGTTGGAATAAAATGCATGGGCTGAAATATCAAAATATATGATAGTTTTTAAAAGTAGATAAAATAAAATTGTAAGTTATTTTGCTTCTACTTTGGCACATTTCTTTGCAATAAAATTTTGCTTTTTGCGTTAAACTTTCCTATTCGTTTTTTTTTTTTTTTTTTTTTTTTTGATTATGAGTTGACATTAATACGTGTGCCCACACCTTTGACATAAGCAAAGCAATAAGCAATTTTGTGCCGTTGCTCTGCCGGCGTTATTGCTTTATTGACAAACGATTTTTTTAACGACAACAATTGAAAAAACGACATGACTTAAAAATGATAGTAAAATGAAACGTGATTTTGATAGAAGCTTTAAAAGAGTATTATAATAAAAGACATGGCTTTAAATCACCGTATAAATCAGCCCTTTCACATACATTGATTTTTTTTTCTTTTGCTTTTAATTTAAACACATATATAACTTTTTCACGAACACAAGCAAACGAGTAATGTTGAAGAAAATACAACTACATTTGACAGTTTATGTTGAACATTATTTCAACAAAAAAAGTGGTCACAACTATTTCGCATTGTATTTGCAAATAAATGTTTTTACGACCCACACGTGAACTTATGGTGTTGGAAACAGAATTTGACAGCTTTGAACATAATTATTAAAAAGGACGTGGAGCCCCCTAGTAGCCCTTGGTGTTTTGGAATCCTAAATTATTGGCGAAGTTGCAGAGTGCGCAGAATGAAAAAGTTAAATACTGCATATTAAATTAATTTCTATATAAAATATCTTTTTTCTAATTTCCTCATATTTGTTGCCATTCAAAAATATTTTCTTGCTTAGCCCTTAATATTTTGTGGCTGTGTTCTGTAACTCTCGCCACGAGAAACTTTTCGACTGAAACGTGTGAAATGAAACAAACAGTTGCTTATCTCACTAAACTGTAGCTATAACTTTTTTGGTGAGTAATAGCTGTCACGTAAGGAAATTGCTCGCCATTTTACAGCAAAACTGTGTCTGTAAAACTTTTGCGAAAAATTTTCCCGCTTTTAACCGTCATTATTTCTCGCAAATAAAAAGGTTGTGGGATAGTATTTCAAATAACAATAATCATCATTAAATTAATAATACTGATTATATATTTATTTACACAGTTTAGAATGATTGTTTTTTTTTTTTTTTTTTTTTGTATTTTAACTTTTTAATTAATTTTAATTTCCAACCCAACAAAGTATATTGTAATACTTTTATGTTTTAATATTAGAAATATTAAAATAAAAGTTCGACTATTTAACATTAATACATACATATATATCTCACAGCACAGAGACTGTCAACATACATACATACGTACGTTGATAAATAATAAAAAATAACTGGTTGCTCAGTGACAGGAAACTGCAGTACAAGCAACTGGGATTATAACAAATTGCATATGTGATCAATATGAGACAAATATAGACGAAAAAATAAATAAGAGCTCAGTGGCTGAGTTGGTTAAGCAGCCGCATTAAAAATACATCATGTTTACATGGTACTGAGTTTGAATCCTAGTAGGTGCTGATGAATACTGTAGAGACTGTGAAACAGCTAGTTGTCCCCCAGCTTTAGTGTATTCAATTATTTTTTCCTGTCTTCTTTGATCAAGAGTTATTGATCGCGGCAATTATTGTTATAATTATAAATAAAAATATTTCTTGGCTTTAGCCAAGCTTGACGAATGATACCAACCCATCATCATATAATATTAACAATAATCATCATTAAATGAACAATAATACTGATTATATATTTATTTACACAGTTTAGAATGATTGCTTTTTTTTGTATTTTAACTTTTTAATTAATTTTAATTTCCGACCCAAAAAGTATATTGTAATACTTTTATAATGTTTCTTTTTCAGAATTCACAAATTGCAATTGCTTTTTAATTTTACAAAATTTTGTACATAAGTATGTATGTGTTTGTAAATAAAATATAAACGTTAGAGCCATACCATACATTTTCTAGAATAGCCGGCGGTTATAATATGACGCCGTCAAATAAAATTACTTAACTTTAGTAATTTTTGGTCGGCGGCGGTACTAATTGTGGCTGGCGCTTTCATTTTTAAAATTGCATGTCGGCATCGTTTTATATTTTCAGACATTTCTAACGTAACGACGTAATCGCTTTGAATAGTTTTCGACATGAGTTAGTTTTTTCTCACTTTTCGAGAAACGATGGAATAATTTGTTTTACAAGTTTTCAACGTGAGAACTTCTCGCCAAAGTTACAGAACACAGCTGCTGGTATATTTTTTTGGAACTGAATAAATATATGTTATAAAATAAATAATTTTTAATAAGATTTGCTCTGCAGTTTTTTGTTTTCTTGTTTATGTTTACGTCGCAGAAGTAAAAATTACCGGATTGGTTCCTTACGAGACCACTAGGATGTATGGGTTAAAGTTAATTGGTTCCTAGAAGTATCGCTAGGATTCCTATAACGTAGACCTACTTCTAACAGGAGGCCGAGGTCTTGCGGCCTCTTGTTGACGGGGTGGATAGAAGAGTGGCAGAGAACGTCTCGAAACAGGCTCCTGGATATAAGGTATGTAGCTCGTAGCGAAAACTGAGCGAATGAGAAGGCTTAAGGAGGATGGTATAGTTGGTTGACAGGCTTACCCATCATATGTGGCTTCTTTGGTTAACCCCAGTGTGATATAAAGTACGCAAAATTCCAGGTAAATCAACTACAAATGATGTTTTTGTTGTTCTTGAATTCTTGGTATTTCGTTTCTTATTGTTTGTTGTTGTTACTTGTTTAATGTTCGCAAGCATGTGTGTTAATGTGTATATGCATAAGAGCTGTATTTGTACATTTGAGTCTAGAATTATGAATCATTAGAAAGATCATGATGATTGTAGAAGATGATAAAGAACTATAAATAGCAGACAGGTCGACAGCAACGAGCCAGTTTATTTTTAAGCTTTGTGGAAGGCAGTCATTAGTCAAAGAAAGCAATTCTAGTGCTGTGGTACTCATTGGTATCAAGTGTAAATAAAGTTGTGAATTATTTAAGTACTCTATAACGAACAAGTGTGAGTATCATTATTTAATTTACAATTGAAGAATCAGCAAAAGCGTTTTTAGAAGCAAAAACTTAACAATTGGTGTCAAATGTGAAATTTTACAATGAGATTTGATGAGCTTAAAAGAGAAGACTTATCGATGGGTGTGGACATCGATTTTTATGAATTTGAGGAAAAAGAATAAATGGAAATGAGTACACAGCTAGTTACAAGTAATATGGAATTTAATTCTATGTTTGCTGCCATGATGCAAAAGATGAAGAATATGGAAAAAGCTCTAGAAGCACACGTAGAAAAAAATATGGTTGATATGACAATATTTTAAGGGCAAAATACTATTGTTGAATTATATATTTGAATATAATTATGACGGCTGTAACGAAAAGCTATTAAAGACAGGAGGTTTGCGTTTTAATGTGCATCTAAACTAGTAAAAACATAGCTGGCGACTATTGCAATATGCGTGTGTTCGATGCGTTCGTTTATTCTATAAAAGTTACAAATTAAATATATAAAATACATTACATATAACAAACTATCACTTACCGCAGTTTTTGCACCTCCTTCTTCGGCAATGAAACAATATAGATTAAAAATTGTCTACTTAACAACTTTGCTCAAATTATAATTTTTAGTAAGAAACATGAAGAAAGAAGAATGCAAACAACGCGGTTTACAAACAAATGTCAAACAAGACAAACATAATAAAATAACAGATGATCTTGTTGGAGACTGAAGTTGAACATAGGGTGTTCTGGAACAATAATCATGTAATATGGTTTCAATCTGAATTTTTTTTTGCAAAACTAAGTACAGCCAAGAAGCAAAGCTATTCTCCAGGATACACATAATAAGGTAGCCTCGTCAGTCGAACCGTTAGTCATCTGGTACGGCCAACTTGTTTGTTTACATTGTTGTTTTCTTTTCAATTTTGCACGCGCCAAAGTTATTTATTGGGAAAGAAAATTTTTTTTGTGGTTAACATCTTCGAAATCTGACAACGTTAAACAAATTGAATAAACTAAAGACGATATAAATAATTCTGCTGAAAAAGTCCACAAATAGCTTTGGAAATGGATAAGACAGAAAATTCTAGAAATTTGCAAAGCTGATTCAAACAAGGTGCTGAATGTGGATCGGGCAGAAAAATCAGGGTAATGATCATCCCCTCACTCTGGAGGAAATTTTAAATGAAACTAATCAACTTGATGTGGGTCAATCAGTGAAAAATGAAAGCTTAAAATATTATGTTTTAATACGACCATAGTGATAAAATAATGTATGTAACTTTCAAACAGCGGCTAGGAACTGAAGCTCTCATGAACTGTCCTCGCTTCGTGGTTAGAATAAACACATCAGTTGGGCTAACAAATTCTATCAGGCGGCAGTCAAATAAAACACAATCTGATGTTCAAATGATTGATGTCACAAGACACATATGTGAATGTTTATTCTCTATAAAATAACAAATTGTTCCAAGTATAAAATTAATAAATATGATAATTAAAAAAATGGTGATATCTTACATGTTTTTTCTTCCACGTTGTTTAAGCAAAGACATACATAAAAATGGCCTGAAGGGCTTTTATATGACAAAATAAACCGCTAATCTTTTACAATATATTAACAAATTACAAGTATACAAATACGTGTTCGGCCATATTTATCATTAACTCCAAAGTCATCAAGCATTAGCTGCATTACCCATTTCATGGTTGCCATCATCAACATCCCTACCCCCGTGAACTGACCCGGAAGGGGAGGTTTCACCATCAATCAAGTCAACACTAACGTCCAAAATCGCCAATTTGGATATGGGCCTCCAGTACGTCCCGGAGCTTGTACTAACCTTGGCCACATTTATAGGGCTAACTCAGGTAAATAGGGCTAACTCAGGTAAATATTCCCTTATCCAACGGTGCCACATTCCATTTTTTAAATTTTGAACGATTCGCCATTGTTTTCTCAGGCACATTCGATTCGGCTCGTAGGGCGCCGGCGTTTGAGTGGAGTTTGGGCAACCAAATAAAAAATGGTTCAGAGTTAATGGCTCAGGATCTTGAGGCGTTAGGGCCAAATGGGTCAACGGCCTTCCGTTTACTATATTTTCCGCCTCAATTAAAAAACTTTGCAAGGTCTGGAATTGTGGTGATTGTTCTTTTAGCATGGCGTGCAATGCCCTCTTTACCGACTGAACCAGGCGCTCCCATGCACCTCCTTCGGCTGGGTTAGCGGGTGTATTAAAGATCCATTTTATGCCCAATGCTGTAAGAGATGAAGTCATCACGTTGTTTTCGAAAAAATGATTCACTCCGTGCAACTCTTTGGCAATACCAACAAAATTAATGCCGTTGTCGCTACGAATTACTAGTGGCACTCCACGTCTGTTAACAAAATTACGGATACAGAGCAAACATAAGTCAGTTGAGAGATCTGTGGCTATCTCCAAGTGTATGGCGCGAATTGATAGGCATGTGAATAAAGATATCCATCGTTTTTCTTGTCGGCGGCAAACAGTGATAGAAACAGGTCCAAAGTAATCCATACCTGTATAGGTGAACGGGCGGACGTACGGGGTTACATGTTCCTTCGGCAGCGGCGCCATTTGAGGCTGACACGGTTTAGCACGTCGGATGCGGCAAACTTGACAACGAGACTGGATAGTATTAAGTAGACGGCGAATAGACGGGATACAAAAACGCAGCCGAATTTCGCTCATTACTGTAGCTAAATAAATATGGCGTAGCTTTACATGGTACGATTCCGCTAACAAATAAGTAAAACGATGTTTCGTTGCTAAAATTATAGGATTTTTCGCTTCAGTACCTATACACGCAGCGTTTTGTAATCTGCCAGAGGCTCTAATCAGACCATCGCTTCCTATAACTGGATTAAGTGTTTTTATAGAACTGATATTGCTAACATACTTTTGCTGATGCAGATTTGCTAACTCCTCTGCGAACATTTGCCTTTGTACGTGGCGACAAAGATAAACTTCAGCCCACGATTTTTCTTCAACTGTTAGCTCATTTTTTGTGCTCAAAAGTAGTTCTGGTAACGAAATAAGGTTATATATAAAAATAGAAAATGAAAATTTCCCATATCGCTATATATATATATATATATATATATGTATATATATATATATATATATATATATATATATATATATATATATATATATATATATATATATATATATATATATATATATATATATATATATATATATATATATATATATATATATATATATATATATATATACATATATATATATATATATATATATATATATATATATATATATATATATATATATATATATATGTGTGCCGTGTGTTTTAAACTACAAAAATGTAGTTTAAAACACACGGCGAATTGGTGTCGCTAAGGTTGCCGTAACTTTTAAAACAATTTTTTAACTTATTATTACATTGAAACAGAAGCCTCTACGAACATCGTTTTTACCTTATTATAATTTTTTTACTTTAACATACATTTTTCTAAAGTATTAAATGAATTTATTGTCTATTCATTAACATCATTGAATTAAATTAAAATTGGATTGAATAAAAACCTAAATACTCCGCTTTTTATCTATTTCGTGTGTGGTCAGTTGGTTGTCCTACATCAAAAACAGAAAGTAAATACATCAAAAGTATTCAGCTCAAAAGCAGTTTGCTAATGAAATAAGTCTATATAAATATGTAAAATGAAAGTTTCCAAAATCGGTCCATATATACCCGAGACATAGCCTGAACCGATTTTTCCGTTAACATTTTTTTGCTAAAAAGCAATTCTCGTTATAAAAGAAGGTTACTAAAATACAGAAAATAGAAAATTCCGATATCGGTTCATATATAACCGAGCATATTTAGTTCACATTTTTATATATACTATATACGTGACTATCTTTCAAAAATTTCCAAAGTGTATCGATGATTAGGGTAGCTCCTATGAAATGTCGACATATAGATAGCTGGGAAACATAGAAAGCAAGTTATTTATGATTTTTTATTGGTATCAATGTTAGAAGCTAAAATAGTGAATAAAAAAACTCAATTGTTTGAATTTTTGTTCTCTGCTTTTCGATACTTTCAAAAAACAAATCGTAGCAACCCACGGTTGTTCATTTGTTTGAAAGGTGTAAAGAAATATTAGAGACGTGTATAAATGAAAAAGCTTGTTTTTTGTATTTTGACAGGTATTATTAGGGGATATATTTTTTAAATTCTCAACAATTTGTTTTTTTTATTGGTATCAATGTTAAAAAGCTAATATTGTGAATAAAAACTCAATTGTATAAAAAATTGTAAAATTTTTTTTAATTTTATTTTAATTATGTCATTAACATCTGAAACAGATTAAAATTAAAAGAGTTATCAGCTAGAACCTGTTATGCATTTTCCTTGGAAAGGCTATTATCATGCTTTGTTTACTTTAATCTAAGATGTGCTCAACAGGTAATTTCTAACTTCTTATCAGGTCTGCAGCACGCTCCTATATGCGCGGTGATATATGGATATAGTTTCATTAGCTGTTTACTAAAGTTTAAAATTTTTTACTGTTTTTCCGTTCGAGTACTTGTATTACGTGAGAGTGTGCTCTGAAAAGATTTGTTGCACTTGCATGTGTAAACACCGAGTTAACCAATCTCGCCATACATACCGTGTAAACAATTTGTTTCTTCCAAGGTACATTTCAATATGCACCATGTTTCATTCCGTACATCCATTTTACAATTTGTCTGTTTAGAAATCCGTGTTTTTAGTAGAGTTAAGGCTAGTGATTCTTTTTCTAAAATTATAAGCCGAAATTTAGCAAGATGGTGGATAAAAATGCAGATCAAAGTATCATGGATAAATCGATGAGATCGGTTTTTGGTAAATTATCTAACTATAACAGGTTTAACGAAACATCGTGTATTTTGCATATCTCTTTACAGTGGGAAATATTCCGTACGAGGCTACAGAAGAGAAGCTTAAGGAGATTTTTAGTGAAGTTGGCCCTGTTGTATCTTTAAAGTGAGTATAAATATATATATTTTTATTAACGAATCAAAGCTAGATTCTTCATCAGTTTATTAGTACTTTCTACTTAATATGGTTCACATAATTTGGTGTACCTAACAAATACATATTTCTTAATTGAATGGGAACCATGAGAATGAATTTTCTAAATCTTTATTATGGACGAAATAAACAAAGAGAATTACTTTTGGTCAGGGTTTTTAAGAGCTATGCAGATTTTTTTTAATTTAAATAACACTGCAAAACCTTTGCTTGTCTGATGAAACAGCCAGTCTTTAGCAGGAATCGAACTTCGAGACGTATTAGTCGAGCACTCTACTAACTACATACATAGATGCACTAAAAATTTTTATGTTTGAAATGGGTATCATGCCTATAGATTAAAATTCCTATGTACAATACCAAGACAGCTTTAAACAGGTAGTGGCAGAATTACAATAAATACAACACCAAAAAACATCACATGTATTTTGTTGGTAGAACTTACGAAAATTTGTTTGTTGTTTTCCTTTTGTTTAAAAAGGCAAGGAAGTCTATGTGTTTATTAAGAATTGTTTATTTTGTATACAAAATTTTGACAAATTTGCGCGAAGGAAACGAAAGACAGCTGCGCTTATACCACTATCCTGGTAAAACTGCCTTAGCAATACCTATAGTTGATTAAAAACAAAATAATCAATATGCTTAAACGAGCTATAAAACTTAGTAATTTATTTAACTGTACTAATGCAGAATAATTTGCAAATTATACGGCGGATACCATAATTTGAGTGAAATAAAATTAATGCAAGAGATCAAAGCAGTTCTCCGCCATCCTAACATTACTTTAACATATAAAGGTTTAGCTTGGTTAAAACCCAAAAATTTACCAGACCGGCAGGCATGTGGCGTAGGTTTGACCGTCTGCTATCCATTGAAAAGCCCAGTTGCGTTTAATTTGGTCCCGTTGTGTTCAGCTTAGGTTAATAGGCTGCCATAAGGAATATCGTCAAAAGATGCTCCTGCCGTTACGATTTGTTGTCACATGGGTAAAAGACCCAACTTCAACTTTTTTACGAGCTGAAGGAAGTTATACGAATATTTTTCCCCCATACTCTAATGTAGATGCTTAAAAAACAAGTTCTTGACTCTAGATGTCGTTAATAAAATTATGTTTTTTTTTTTTCAATACCTAAATTATTATATAATTTATAGGTTGGTCTTTGATCGTGAAAGTGGTAAGCCCAAAGGATTTGGGTTTTGCGAATACAAAGATCAAGAGACTGCATTGAGTGCTATGCGTAACCTAAATGGCTATGAAATAGGAGGACGCACATTGCGTGTAGATAATGCTTGTACTGAAAAATCGCGCATGGAAATGCAACAACTTTTACAAGGACCCCAGGTAGAAAACCCATATGGAGATCATTGTGATCCTGACCAAGCTCCGGAGATAATAACCAAGACAGTTGCATCGTTGCCACCTGAGCAAATGTTTGAATTAATGAAGCAAATGAAACTGTGCATACAAAATAATCCTTCCGAGGCTCGTCAAATGCTCATGTTAAATCCACAACTTGCATATGCTCTGTTACAATCAATGGTTGTGATGCGCATAGTGGATCCTCCAACAGCATTGGCAAGTAGAAAAAAATATTTGTTGTAAAGTTGTGAAATTGTTAAAATAAATGTTAAATATTTCAGGGTATGTTGTTTAAAGCCAATCAGATGCCCCCTGTCTTAGGAGCTAAACCTTTATCGGGTGGTTCTCTACCACAAGGTTTGAATTCGATGCAGCAACAACCCCAAATTATACCACAAGTATCAACCATAAGCGGGCCGCCTATGCCAGTGCCGGTGCCCAACTTTAATCCTATGTCTGGAAACGATATTGACTTACGCGCCATGCCAGATCCTCGTCAAATGGATCCCCGTATGTCTCGTAATATGGACCAAGATATGAGGTCAATACCTAATCCTGTACCACCACCGATCATGGATCCAAGAAATCAACGTCAAATGCCACAATCTCAAATAAATACTTCACCATCATTTCCAAGCGACCCGCGTCAAAGACCAATGGATCCACGTTTGCGTGGTGTTGGGCCGGGCGGGCCAGTTCCTGCACAAACTTCTCAGCAAACAGCTCAGCAACAGCTGCAGAATCGTTTGGTCACAAACTGTGGACTACCCAATGATGCTTCTGACCAAGAAAAAGCTGCTCTAATAATGCAAGTTTTGCAACTTACTGATGAGCAAATTTCCCAACTTCCTCCGGAACAAAGAACAAGTATTTTAGTTCTAAAAGAGCAAATTGCGAAAAGTACCCAACGATAATTTATATAAATATTTTATGTCATCTTATATAAAACAAAACTAAAAATACTATGAAGTAAAGTTCTTGTATGCATAAATAAAGCTAGGTAACTATTTCATTTCCAGTGATTTATAACTAATAAAAAAAGGGACAGAAAAGATTTAAAAGCAAAATAAAGGGCCAGGTTAACCTTTAAAAATTAAATTTCATATTATTTTGTTTGTCATACTCGTATATAAATTTGTAGATTAATCACAATATTATAAACACCTTGTTTTCAATATTTCCCAGCTGCCTATACGTCGACATTTCATAGGAGCTACTCTAATCATCAGTAGACTTTAGCAATTTCTGAAAGATATTCTCAAACTTTATATCCCAACAATCTAAATATATTATTAAGAATTTAAAATGAAAAATGCTCTAACAATACTTGTCAAAAAATTCCTTTACACCTATTTATAAAATTTTGATTGGTATCAATATTAGAAGCTAATATAGTGAATTAAACTCAATTGTTTGAATTGTAGATTAACTAAAGTTACAGTAGGGCGCAAAAAATGGTACGTGTTTGTATATTGTGCATCTTTTATTCCATTAAAATTTATATAGTGAATCAAATCCAATTTTTCCTTTTCAATTTATTTTATGTTTTAGTACTTAACAAAATAGCTTAACAATTAAAATTAGAAGTATTAAACTCTTAGAGAAAACTAAACTTAAAGGAAACAACTCGCATGTACTCAATTTTGCTCTATTTAAAAACTTATCGGAATGAAAGTACTTTTAGTATTTAGTCCAATATCCTTAGTTGCGTGAAACATTTTGTATACTTTCTAGCAATTTATGAATAACTTCCTTTGGAATGTCTAACCAGTCGTAGAGAAGTCGTGGCCAAAGTTCGTGGAAAGTAGTTAGTGGTGATTGGTGAAATTCGAACCTTCTTTTCACGATTGACCAAAAATTCTCAATCGGAATTAGGTCGGCACTTTGCGCTGACCTTTCCATCAACCGTAAATTTTGACCCTTCAGGCTTTCTTTCACGATTTTGGATGCAAAACTACTTCTATCGCAGGATAGGCTGCTTTTGTCTTTTTGTTGCCGCGTGGTTAGCAAAGAAATACCTCAAAAAACTGTAAACTAATACAGTTAGTTGAGGCAAACAGTTAACCAATGAGAGCGAGACGGAAAACTCTCCAAGGTCAAACAACAAGTCTGACCGCACTTAAGAAATAATTACGGTGACGCGAGAGCTGTTCCCCAGCACAGAGCTGCATTCCGACTGTGAATATATGAATAAATTCATGTCTTGTTGTTTTTTAACTTTTTCTTAGTTTTCTCATCATGGTTACAATTAATCATGTCACTCTGTATATACATACATATATGGTTGAAAGTTATAGCAATGTATAATTTGTGGCAATGTAGACAATTTGTTATCACCGTCAGGAAAATTAATATGTTATTAAAAAAATTTCAATTTGAAAAAATATTGTTGGAGTTTTTTGACAATAATTTTTCAAATTGAAAATTTTTTAATGACATTAATTTTCCTGGAGGCTTATTCTGAATTGCGGTGCGAAAGTCATAGCGATGCGCAAATGAATTGCGATGCGAAGGATATTTGGTATTCTGTAAGTCTTTCGCATTCGCAACTAATTTCGAAATATGGCAATACTCTTCCAAAGTAAATACAAATTTATTTCTTATTCCACAAGTTTTACAAGTTCAAAAATTGTTTGGTGGCTTTGAGTATAAAAAATAAATAGTTTAATTAAAAAAAAATTGTGAACAACTGAGTTTTATTCACCATATCAGCCTTTAATATTGATAACAATCAAAAAATAAAATTAGAGACGTGTGTGGAAGAAAAGCTCAAAATTCTCAACAATTTATTTAGATTGTTAGATATATATATATATATATATATATATATATATATATATATATATATATATATATATATATATATATATATATATATATATATATATATATATATATATATATATATATATATATATATATATATATATATATATATATATATATATATATATATATATATATATATATATATATATATATATATATATATATATATATATATATATATATATATATATATATATATATATATATAGGGTGTTTTTTTAAGCCCGATAGAACTTGAAATTGTAAAAAATAACACAAAAAATTAAATTGTAATCAAAATTTTTTTTTATTCGAAAGATCAATACGTGACATTAACATTTGAAAATGATTTCGGGCATATGGGCACCGCGGCTGTTCTTGACGAAGCGCATTCTGGACGTCCAATTTTGGGCCACTTTTTCGAGCACTGCTGGCCGTATGTCACGAACAACACGAACAATGCTGGCCTCCAAGGCGTCAACTGTTGCTGGTTTATCAGCATAAACCAGTGACTTCACGTAGCCCCACAGGAAATAATCGAGAGGTGTCAAATCGCACGACCTTGGAGGCCAATTGACAGGTCCATTTCTCGAAATCAACTTATCGCCAAATTTTGATTTCAGTAAGTCGATGGTTGCGTTCGCCGTATGGCACGTAGCGCCATCCTGTTGAAACCACATCTCCTCCGGATCAATGTCATCCATATTTTCAAACAAAAAATCATTGATCATGGTGCGGTAACGATCTCCATTGACCGTAACGCGAGCTCCGGCCTCATTTTTGAAGAAATAAGGTCCGATGATGCCACCAGCATGAAAACCGCACCAAACAGTGCATTTTTCTGGATGTAATGGAGTCTGTAGGGTCTCTTGTGGATTGGTCTCACTCCATATGCGGCAATTTTGCTTATTAACAAACCCGTTAAGCCAAAAATGCGCCTCATCGCTGAACACAATTTTGCGATAAAACAACGGCGCGAATCGACGACTGATTTTCAAAGTAAATTTGGATAATTTCGCAGCGTTGTTCAAGCGTGAGTCTATTCATGATGATTTGTCAGAGTATACTGAAACAAATAAAAAAAATGTTTCATCAAAATTTAATTTTTTGTGTTACTTTTTACAATTTAAAGTTCTATCTAGCTTAAAAAAACACCCTTTATATATATATATATATATATATATATATATATATATATATATATATATATATATATATATATATATATATATATATATATATATATATATATATATATAATATAAAGGATATAAAGTTGCATGTTTGATTAGGGTAGCTCCTATGTAATGTGGACATAATACAGCTGGGAAACATAAAAAAAACATGGTAAAAAAATTGTGTCGTTTTCAAAAATTAACTGGGTTGCACTATAGTGTGATGACGAAGATGGAAATAAAAAAATGGGAGATAGAAGATTGCCTAGAAGCAAATTCCAAATTTGAGTGAAAAATGTTATTTTATTTTGTCTGACGAGTTTTTAAGTGGCCTTTCGCCAAATCACTACGCTTTTTCATGAAGTTTCCCTGAGTAAAATTTCATTATTAAAAGCAGTTAATCTATCAGCTACCACAATAAGTTATTCAGGCATGTTCCCACACTCGCAAGTTTTCAAAGTCGCCAGGCGACTTGAAAACGCCAAATTTATTTTTAGGTGTTCTGTGACTCACGCGTTTTGCTTGCGAGTTGACATAATTTGAATGCTAAAAACACATGTTTTACCACGCAAATAAACTAAAAAATAAATTGATAATGCATTTTGGGTTAAAAATGTAATAAAAAATTGATTGTAAAAAAGTTTATTTCCAGAAATACATAATAAGTTTGGCTTGCGTTTTTAGACCATTTTTTAAATTGCATGTATTTAGCTAAAATTGTATGAAAAATCGTCTAGTTTTTATTCTAGTGCAAAGAAAACAAATTTAATTTAATATATACGTCATTTTATTATTTGTTTAAACGTTTGTTTAGTGCTAATTCATCAGTTCACTTTGGCATACTCTTGTGATTTGAAATCGCCAACAGTCTGGCGATTGCGATTTACAGAACACCTTTCTTGCGAGTTCAAGTCACAATCGCAAATATCATGCGAGATGCGAGTGTCAGAACATGCCCGATTATTTGGTAAATAATTTTTTGTGTTATTTTAACAAACCAAATAGGTGAATAAACAAAAAATAACATAATACTTTCATTTTCATGCTTTGCTAATGCTGTGTTGCTATCGAATGAATTTTGCGAGTATGACATTTGTTTTCGCAATTAAGAATGCCGACCTTTTCGCATTTTAAATGCGAATAAAAAAGTACTGTGCGAACATCGCAATAGAAAATAGCAACTCTTCGCATATATGCATATTCGAGTAGCATTACCATTCGCATCGCAATTCAGAATTAGCCTCCTGACGATGATAACAAATTGTTATCGAAATATTGAAAATAAATACTGTTGAAATTTTTATAAAAAATTAAACGATTATTAGCTTCAAAAATAAGAAATATTTACTTAAACAAGATCAAATAATTAAATATCAAATATGTTAGCAGGGTATTTTTTTTTAGTATTTTCGATTGATTATTATTAAATTATTTTCTAGTTGAAAAGCATTTTTCATATACAGACAATTATTTAATAAAGCAAATCTGTATAATTTTTCATACAAAATATATCCTAATAAAAGTATAAATTCAAAAAGCCGTTAATGACAAAATCTGGTAATATTTTTATATTTAAGGAATCTATATTTTATTGAATCGAAGTAGAATTTAAAACTTAATGCCAGCATAAATTTTTAATTTTAGCTGACGATTTAAAACAATCGTATAGTTCAATGCGCGCAGTAGGAGTAAGCTTAAAACACTATAGAAAAACTCTTTCAAAGATCGTTACAATATGTATTGGTTTGATATTTCGCAGCATTGATCACCAATATTGCATATATGTATGTATGTATTAGGTCCGGAATATTAAACTTATACATTTTCATTTTTTTTTAAAAGGCTTTATTTTTTCTTTCTACATTTTTACAAAGTCACTAGAGCTTGATACAACTTTTGAACAGTGGTATTGACAATTTGTCGCAAGTTTTCATCGTCCTTTGTTGTTACAGCCTAAAATCAAACAAATTTTTATATAAGATTTTGTATGCATAAGTTTTGTGTAGGCTTACCAGGGATTCCAAATTAACTTCTACACTTTTACCAGCTACAGTTACCGGTAAAATATCGCCCTTGAATATTTTTGGAACGGTACTTTCGCCAAAAGTGTCTTGCAACGTTTCTAAAAGGCATTCTCTAAAATGTGTACGATCTGATTTTACTTGACCTGTTGTTCCTTTAATATTTGTACCACCCATTTCTGTCTGCATTATACAAGCCAACACGGAATCAGCAAACATATCATTGACTGGTGTGGCGTGCCATTCCATAATAATAATTTTGCCTTCAACTGTTAAGTCAATACAATTAAATGCACGTAAATGTTTGTCTTCTTCCTTTATTTCTACAGTGCCTGCACCACCAATACGGTCCAATAGTAATTGTAGAGTTATCAAGGAGCTACTCCATGGAACTGATTGGCGTTGTGTCACAACGGACATGCTCATATCAGTATATTCTAAATATCAAAATCAATATGATGTAATAAACAAATAAAAAAACTTAATCAATACATACTTGATAGATCTGAAGCCGCTAGAAGGTGGTAATTAAAATCTCGTTTGACCAAGACTCCTGACAATTTGTTTCCAACTTCTGGCTTAGTTGCGGCTAAAGTTCCCATTACTTTCGCAGTTTTTTCTCCACGGAAGTACAATTCTACTGAATGAGTGTTGCGAGGATTATAAAATTTAATATCCGTATTAGGATCAGCTTCATATTCCCGTTGCAGGGCCATTTTTAAGCGAGACATTTCGTTTTGTTCACCGTGAACTAAAACCTAAAATTATGATGGACGTGACCCATAATACATTAAAATTTAATTTAAA
Source organism: Thecocarcelia acutangulata (assembly GCA_914767995.1). Lineage (NCBI taxonomy): Eukaryota > Metazoa > Arthropoda > Insecta > Diptera > Tachinidae > Thecocarcelia > Thecocarcelia acutangulata. The sequence continues at coordinate 139,608,140 of OU612094.1, read as the reverse complement.
TTTAATATTCGTATTATTTGTTATTTTTTCATGTTAATTTCCTCTAATTTTTCCAGCTAAAGATGTTTGCTTTGTTTTTTATACAAGATGTTGTTAAGCTTTTTCTTTTACAAAAACCAACAACACAAAGAACGTTAGCTGAAAGAATGAGAAGAAATTAATTTAAATGTACCACATGCTGAGGCTTTAAAAGCCTTATAAATTCACTAGTTTGTTGATAATCAGTATGAGCAGAAAAAGAAATATAATCAACAGACATGTTCAGTGGTAACTTTTGCCCCGTAATTGTTGTAATCTCTTCTGGTTCCGAAAGTATAGTCTTGGCTAATGTTCCTTCAACGCAGTAACCAGCTATAATAACACCATTCTTGGGGTCTGTACACCAATTTTCGAATAGTTCACGAGATAAACCACTTTGCATCATTCCTGGTGATGCCATTACAACGCATGGACCAATATCATCAAAATGATCGATGCCCTTTAGATTTGATATATGCCTAAATACAAACGGATTGTTGACTGCTATTTGGCGGCGAATTTTATCGTTCATTGCATTGATATATGTCTGATAAACGGCCATGCACTTTTTAGCCAAAGACGATGCATAGTAAATGGGAATATCATGTAAGTCGGGATTTTGTGACCAGTACTCATCAAGTATCAGAAGAAGTTCCTGAGCTCGTCCCAAAGCAAACACAGGTATCAGACAGCGGCCACCTTGGGTAACAATCTTTTGCACCAGGGACGTAAAACGACTTTCTCTGTCTTCTCGTTTTTCATGGATATGGGTTCCATAAGTGGATTCAGTTATTAAAACATCTGGTTTCATAGTTGGTATCTCAGCTGCCATTAAATGACGATCTTCTTGTCGTGAGAAATCTCCTGTGTAAAGAATCTTAATACCAGCAATTTCTATCATAAACATTGCAGCGCCAAGTACATGGCCGGCGTTGTAAGCGCAAAACCGAACTCCCATAACGTCACGTTCCTCATGAAAATTTATCGTTTCTATTTTTTCCATCGAAGATTCAAGATCAGCTTCCGTGTACAACATTTGTTCTGTTGAAATATTACTAATTTTAATGTAATCCGACAGCATCCATCGATAGATTGCTTTAGTGGCGTGGGTCATAAAACACCGACCGCGGAAGCTTGTTTTCATTAAAAACCAAGGCAGAGCACCACAATGATCTAAATGAAAACTTAAATTTAATGTTTTTACATTTTCGTTCTGGCAGTTTAATTAAGAATGCTTACTGGGAAATGAACAACAAATCCACTTCGTCGGCTTCAATCAAATCAACATACGGCAAAGCATCCATTCCAGATAGACCAGGATGTATTCCACAATCCAACTTAAATTTGCACATTTATTAAGGGATCTTATTTTTATCACTTTAGTTAACATTACATACCATTATTTTCTTTCCTTTAAATTCCAGCATTATGCATGAACGTCCCACTTCCTGACCGGCACCCCTTTAAAAACATAATAAAGAAAAGCACACATGCATACATATGTACATGGTAATAGATATACGTTACCATTAAATATATGCTATTATTACAACTCACAGTGGCTTTATCAGAAGTAAATCACTTTCTTCTGCTGGTATATTACCATCATGCTTTTGTGCCATGTCGATTTTATTTAATTTTTTTGGAACAACTCGTACCAAATTAAAATTCTTCTTCGGAGCTAAGAAACGCCATTTGAAATTATCTAATTTGCCAACGCCGTCAAACACCGAACTGCGTGACTCTGTAAAATCAATGTGACCAATTTACAATTTTTACTTTATGCCCATAGCTTTTGTTATATATTAATCAGTCTAACCGTAGGGTGCAAAACTGTTCGTATATACATATTCGTATAAGTAAAAAACACGCCAATTCACTTTTAGCGTTTAGCTGCATGTCTATGTTGGGGAATCAACGCAGTACATCTTGTGTACTGTACCGTAACTGCTAAACTGTGCAGAAGTGCGACTATAACCTCCTCGGGTTGGCCGCTGGGAGCAGGCCAACCCGAGTAAGGTCGTGTCTTTGTAGTCGGGCTGAGTGAGCAAACTCTACACAACCTCCAAGACAAGCGGTAACAGCATGCCTCGAGGGATGAATGGCTAGTGGGTTAATCTAGTTCCTAGTATGCAGATTTGGGATGCTCAGGCAAGGTCTTATTTCAATAAGTGCTTTTCTGCACTACTGGGACTCTGGTGCAGTGGTCCGTCTTTTCCTCTTTACTCTTGGGATCAAAAAATGAGCACTAAAAAAATAAATACAAATAATGGCGTAAGAGAAGTTCAACGAAGAAGCAAAACAACCTCAAAATATAGAAAGAGGCTACGAAACCCTCAGCTGTCGCGGGAGTAACTCCCAGTAAAATTAAAATGGAAATGAGGCCTAACAGACTCAGTGGAATGGATAAGAAAAGGCTGGCTTACCTTCTAAAACAAGGACTTAGTTTGGAAGAGGCGTACCTTAAGGCCAGACAACCTATGGCTTTGCAGAGCGATGAGAGCAAAGGCAAAAACAAGGCTCTAAAAGGCAAAGGTCTGAAGAGGAAACGCCTTCGGAGGCTACTCTGATTAAAAGGAGGCTAACAGACGAACAACCATCGACCTCACGAGCAGCTAAGACAGTAGCCAACAAGGAGTCAAGTCGGCAGGAGTCAATAAGTCAGCAGTTCTCGCAGTAGACTACACTAACATTTTTCTAACTATAGAACAGATAGACTTCCTTCATAAACTATCACGACAAAATTGTGTTTTGTCTCTCATCATGTCTCTTTACTGCTGTCCGTGTTTTATATATGTTCATTAATTAAATTCGTATGTGTATACGTGTTTATTTTTGTTTTTCTCTCTTTTTTTACCGTTGTCTGTATTTTCTATATATGTTAATTCTATATGTATATTAATTACGTATAAAATCAGAGTGCACCGGAATGGGTAGCAACTTGTGTACACGTGTTTCTTTTTTTGTCTTTTTTCACCGTTGTCCGTGTTTTCTTTATATGTATGTTCAATATTAATTCCTTTTCAATGCATTTCATTACGTTGTAGTGTGGAAGGTGTTGGACTAAATTTTGCTAATCTGAGCAGTGTCGAAGGAATATACACTGGGTACTGATCAGTTTTAACTAATTTAATTCCAACATTTTATATGCTGCAATAGAGTTTGTTTTAGTTTTTCGTGTTGTTAAAGTTAAACTTCCACGAACACTACTCCCTCTTTCCTCCTCATCATAACCTATTTTCCTATTTCCAGTACAATGCGCCGCATATGTAGGAGCCATCCCCTGAGTACTGGTTCCAGATAAAAAAAAAATTATACATAGATGGCAAAAACAAGACCACAAACCTGCCTGTCTAGGCTGCACCTACAAAGCAGGATATATTGCCCAACTTTGCAAGGATAACAAATCAGTGAAATGGGCGAAGGAGAATCAAATCAGCATAAAGAAGGAACGAAGTGCATCCAAGTATATCTTCACCACGCTAGGGCATCGACCGATCTCAGCTGGTGACACCACCAACACAGTGCCCTGGGCCGTATTCAAGACCTTAATAATAAAAACATACAGGTGATTTATAACACGGGCTCAGCCAATATTATAATATTTATTACCTGCATCTTGCAGAAACGCACCACCATCCATAATCAAGGGTATAGTAATGTAGCCAACACGGCAAGAACCTAATAGTTGGTTGCGATGCAAATGCCCACAATACAGTATGGGGAACACGGACACCAACACTAGAGGTAAGTCACTCTTTAAATATTATTATAAACTAACATTTAGCAACGCCATTAGGGAAGAGGTTCTAAGTCTGACCCTCATCCTCATAGCCAACAAATGTCGGATCACAATATACATATCTTGTTTAAAATAAAGGTACTAACGAAAATCATGTCACCCTATAGAAATTGCAAGGCAACAAACTGGTTGAAGTCGCAACCTACAGTCTAAAATGACAGGTAGAACATTTCCCACTTCATCAACAAGGCAGCTAGATGCCTCAGTGGAAGAATTGACAAATCTGATCATATCTTCCTTTCATGATAACTAAATAACCAAAACAAAATCCTCCACCAAGAAGACTCCTGGGTGGAATAAGAATCTTGAAAACTGCGTAAACTGGCCAGATTGGAGTTCAATAAGGCCAAGAAGTCTAAAGAATGCGAAAACGAGGAACTTAGGAAATCTAAGAGAAATTCATGCAGGGCTCTCTGTGTGGATCTCAAAGATGTCCCGGCAAGAGCTAGGCTGCATAAAGCTCTCTCAAAAAGGGCTATTCACCCGATACGGAGAAAGATGGAACCTGCACAAGTACATTCTATGGAATATTAGAGCTTCTTCTGAGGACTCACTGCACCAGACTCTTCGCTAAATGTGACATATGCTGATACCCAGAATGTGATGGCCACCTCTAATCGCGGGATGATGACTCCAGTCATAAAGAGAATAAAAACATTTGAAAGGGTAGAATGGGCGGTAAATGCCTTTAAGCCTTACAAATCACCAGGACCGGATGGAGTTTTTCCGGCCCTAGTATCAAAAAGTAACACCATGGTCATAAGAATTGTGGTAAAAATCTTTAGATTAAGTTTAATATTGGGGTATATTCCAAAGATCTGGAGGGACGTGAAGGCTATATTCGTACCGAAAGGGGAAAACAGGCATCCAGATTCTCTCAAGTCACCAATTAGTCTACCTTCCTTAATGCTGACAACCATGGAAAAGTTATTAGATATCTAACTCAAAGAAGAGGTACATATATCTGTAAATTCTGCGACGAGGAATAGGAGTCAATGGAGCACATGATCACCCACTGTGGAATATTGAGACACAGGAGATATAGGCTGCTACAAGCGCAAGTAAACTTAACAACCTTTTACTGAATATACAATGATTATCGTTACTGTGACTGTTAAGTTTGTGATGAGATAAGTTTTCTTGTCTTTAATACTTGTATAGAAATCACACAAAAAATAGAGTGCTTTCATATATGTAAAATTTCTTGAAATTCCGCTTGCTTGTGATGTGAAAAGACCACATTAAATAGAATATTTGATAGTTTAATTTTTAGTTATTAGTTTTTAACAATGTAGATGTAATTTTTTACAATGTAAAATGCCTACACGTCGTCTGTTACTTCAAAAACATTGCGTCTGTAAAAACATGAGTAAAATCGTCTGACAAAATTTCAAATAGAGTGTGTTCTATTTTGTTATGTTTAAACATCTGACATTAGAACTCTATGCCTTGCGAACAATTCAGCGGCCGTTTTTGGGCGGTATAAACCGTCCGCTTGAGGAAATATTAATGCAATAATACTTTTATGTTTTATACAATTATTTTTTATAATAATAAAAAGCATAGACAGTGTCAGACGTAAATGTACATGTACGTTTGTGAGCAAATTTTAAAAACCGTCTGTAAAATTTAAAAATTTTGACAGACATGAAAAAATACATGAGAAATTACATTTTGAAAAACAGACGTAAAAATATATCGTCTGTCTTTATCTTCATAAAAAACAAAACAAAACTGTAAATAAGATATAATTGTTCACATCAATAAGATATTCTGTGATCTTACTGAACTTAACTGCAAGAAATTTTTGCAGTAACAATTTGTAAGTGCTCAGCAGAGTTGTAAACTTTGAAATTTCAAAAGGCTTCGAAATGGGAGAAAAACGCGTTATTTCAGAAAAGATCCCCGTAGAAGATCTTGTGGAAGGTTGGCAATTCTAATAAAATCCAGAATTAAGCTCTACTTAGTAAATTAGACAAACGAGCAACTAATATATGCATTGAATATTTTCATGAAAAATCGTTATTTCCTCGATTTATTCACCGCCACGATTTTCAATAACAGCAAGACAATATACAAATTTTTTCAAATCACTTGTGATTTCAAGTGGACACCCCACTTATTGGCCTTCAGACTGATGAAAGATCCCAGACGTTATAGATTTTGGAGTTGGAAAATATTTTCCCTCAGAATGCATGCAAGATTTGTCATCAGATCACTCACCCACTATAATCTCTATTTCGTTCCACCAAGAGGTTGATTCCCCGTTTTGTGAATGGTGTTGACCGTCAATTGAGTTAATTAGTTAAAATATAAAAAAATATTTGAGTGCATATTGTGCGGAAAATATTGCTTCGAGAACGGCTGAGGATATTGATGTGTCAATTAACGAATTTGCTGAACACCTTAAACTAGCCGTACAACATGCTACCACTAACCATATAAGATCCAGAAATGTGAACAATAGAACATATTCGTCTGAAATTGAACAACTTCTGCAAGAAAAAAGAAGAGTTAGAAGAGAGTGGCAACTTCCCAGGTCTCCCCAGCTTTGAGTTAGGCTACGGAAATACGTAACTCAGAAAGAATGGCTTCCATTGAAAATTATCTGGAAAGCCTGGATGGTACTCCTCAATCCGATTATTCGCTAAGGAAACCGACAAAAGGTCTGAAAAGACCCGTAATAGGTAAGCCATCTTTGCGAACTTCAACTGGAGACTGGACAAGAAGAGATTGAAAAGGGGATGGTGTATGTTAACCATTTGAGAAATGCTTTTACCACAAATGATAAAGCGAATGATTCAGCTGAACTGCCGTCATATGCTGTTAGACCGCCTATGTCTTTGGGATTTAGTTTTCAAGATGTTGAAAACTTTAATTGTAACACAAAACCCAGGAAAGCTCCAGGTATTGATAAAATTACTGGTAAAATGCTTGAGCAGTTACCCCGTGTAGCTAGAATTCTTCTTGTATTTTTTAACGCTATTTTACGTCTCGAGTATTATCCTGCAGAGTGGAAGGTGTCCATGATTCCTATGATACCCAAGCCAGGCAAGGATCCCACTCAAGTAGAATCATTCAGACCAATAAATCTACCGCCAACAATTTCAAAACTGTTCGAAAAGTTGATAATGGTGAAGTTGACTCCAATATTAAACGGTGTGGGATGTATCCCTAATCGTCAGTTTGGCTTTCGGGCTAAACATACTTATGCGGCCGGAAATGTGTTATCAGAGCAGGCGATTTTCTAAGCCCCTTACAGCCAAATCGAAGCAGGAATTCTGCAAGGTAGCATTCTAGGACCCAAATTATGTTTTAATTACGCCTCTGACAGTACAACAATATCCGGCATTCACACTTGAACTTTTGCAGATGACACAGTATTCCGCAGCGTTCATGGAAACCATCAATTAGCTTCACGAAATTTGCAGGAGTATATTTCAATATTAGAGAAATGGTTAAAACTTTGGAAAATAAAAGTTAATGAACAAAAATGTACCCACGTTACATTCACACTGCGTAAACAAACATGTTCGGCTATCCAAATTAACAATTCACCTATTCCGCAGCTCAATGAAGTCAAGTACCTTGGTATTCATCTCGACTGTAGGCTAACGTGGAAGCCTCACATTGATGCGAAAGTCACTCAGTTGAAATTAAAAGCAGCGCAACTAAATTGGCTTGTGGAGAGAATTTTTTTTTAGTTTTATTTATTTATTCCACAAAAATAAAAATTTACTACTAGTTCGATGCCCCAGCGTCTCATAGGACATTAAAGGGGGTAGTTGGCATTATGTTGTATGTATAAAAATAATAAATACAATTAATTTAATTACTAATTTCAGTAACAATAAAATTATAAAAGAAAAAATAAAATATTTACAAAAAAAAATTTAAAAATAAAAAAATTATACATTATGTATTGTTTGTTGTTCGGACTAAAGCCGAGATCAATAATCGAGTAATAATACAGTTACAGTAGAAGCATGTCTATGTCTTCAAGTAAATGTTGTTTGAGATGAAGTTTAAACGTTGAAATTCTGGACAAGTTTTTTATAACATTTGGAAGGCGATTGAATTCCTGGCAGCCGGCATATTCTATGCGTTGTTTTGTAGTTTCTAACCGACATCTTTTTATCATTAAATTCGTATTATTTATTGTATTATAGTAGGTCTGGTTGATTGTAAATTCTATGGAGTAATACCCAATGTTCCGAATAGCTTTATATATATACAGCAAAAGTTGCATTTTATATAAACCAAAAATTGGTAAAATAGTTTTAGCTACATCTCGGTATAGGGATACAGACGAGTGCATCCTAGGAATTTCGTAAACAAGTTTGAGAGCTTTGTTTTGCAGTCTTTGAAGAGATTTTAAGTCAGTTGTTTTTCTGAAAGCATATATCATCGGCAAGTAATTCGTGTGACTTTGAATTAGAGCATTGTACAAAACTAGTTTGGCCTTTACATTAAATATGTTCTTGAATTTAAAAAGTATGCCTATGGCTGGAAATCCCTTATTTTTTAATGTTTGAATGTGTTTATTCCAATATAGATTACTCTGAAAAATCATCCCCAGATAATTTACGAAATTGCTTTCACTAAGTACCGCACCACCAACAAGAATGTTAAAAGTAAAATCATCCCTAGAAGGACATGGTCGAAATCTTATTACTTTTGTTTGATCTTTCTTTAGGTATAATCTATTAATTCTGGCGTATTCTAGCAGAAACTCTCCATCATGCTACATTTGGGATTTCAATATTAACTCATGATTATAAGAATAAAAGAGACTTATGTCGTCAGCATACATTATAAGTTTACCATGTAGTTTAAGATTTGATATATCATTTAGGAAAACTGTGAACATTAAAGGACCTAAAACACTTCTCTGCGGTACTCCAAACTCAACGACACCGACATCGCTTCTTTCATTGTCCATTGCTACATACTGTACTCTGTTTTCCAAATAACTTTTAATAAGTTTTACTGCTCCTTTTTGTAATCCATAGTATGGAAGTTTTTTAAGCATTATGTTATGGTCAACGAGGTCAGACGCTTTTGAAAAGTCGTAAAAACAGCACCCACACCACCATATCCTCTATCTAGATTGTCACAAATATAATTTACGACATTGACAACAGCTTCCTGCGTTCCACTCCCTTTTTTAAAACCGAATTGGTACTTATATAACAGGTTGCTTCGCTCTAAAAATTGTCGTTAATGAAGTACCTTTTCAAATACTTCGTCAAATATTGGAAGGAGTACTATAGGTATAAACTTATCAACTGTACATGCTCTCCTTTGGTATTGGGGTTACTTTTGATATTTTTAAAGTGTCAGGATATTTCGAGTTATTAACTATTCCGTTAAAGATATTCACCAAATTTGGTATTATTAAATCTTTGCATCTTTTAACTAATTACCTTACTCGATACACCATCATGACCTGGAGTTTTCTTCATTTGGAGATTTGATATAAGTTCCTGCAGCTTCATTTGTCCATTCGAACGAAAATTCATAACTGCAATTCTCAGTGTATTCAGACTGTTAAAACAGTCACTATCAAATTTAATTATACTCTGATTCAGCAATCTCAAAATTTCCAGAAAATATCTATTTAACATTTCGCATTTCTTAACAGTGTCAGCTATTAAATCCCCTTTCTCATCTTTCAGTTGTATCGTGCCTTTAATATTTCTGCCTAGCTTTCTATTCTAAAATTTCCAGCATTTTTTCGGATTTTGCTGTAGATCCACTAGATTTCTTTGTTAGTACATATTCATAGAAATTTTGCTAGCATATTTTATGACTCTACTAACTTTTTTAAGAATTTTATCGTTGATTGAGCTGTGTTTTTTTCTTCTTTTTTCAAGTAGTTGTTTTTTTACCATCATTTCGACTTTGCAGCTGGATTGCAAACTTATGTTATATAACGCAATTCTAAAGCCTATATGCAGCTACGGAATTCAATTATGGGTTACCGCCTAAACGTCTAAAAATTTAAAGACGACAAAACCAAATTCTTCGAACGATTACTACAGCTCCATGGTATGCAAGAAACTGACGAATTCACAAGGAACTGTGTGTTCTACTGGTAAGAGACGAATTCTCTAAGTACGCGACAAGGAATATCAGTAAGCTGGAACTTCACCCAAATCATCTTGCACGCAACATACACAATTTTGACGGCCACTATCGGTTGAGAAGAAGGGATACCCTTGCCACCATCAGAACGTTAAATAGGTAATTTTACCGATGTTGTTTTCGTCGGTTTGAAGGCCAATAAGTGGGGTGTCCACTTGAAATCACATCTAAGTGCATTTTGACAACGGTGTCAGAAAGCACGCGGCCTTTCGGGGGAATTAAACATGATCCCCAAAAAGTGTGTTTAGCGTTACAGTCGCCAGCTGCTAAAAATCGAGACCCAAGTGATTTGAAAAAATGTGAATATTGGTTTTCAGTTACTGAAAATCGTGGCGGTGAGTAAATCGGGGAAATAACAATTTTTTCGTGAAAATATTCAATGCATATATTAGTTGTTTGGAGATATTCCTCTCTTGCCTCGTTCATTAAATGGTGCTTAAATCTGGTTTTTATCAAAATTACGTAGCCTCCACAAGATCTTCCACGGGGATCTTTTGTGTTATATAGTATGTAGCCATTAATTTTGAAATAACTGTTGTTTGTCAAATGAGCTTCATCAATCAACATTATATCGATTTGCTTTCCCATAAGGAAGTGCTCAAGTTCATTTTTGTGTTGGCGGATGGCATTTACGTTCCAGAAACTTTTTTAAAACAATTCATTTGTTTAAAATTGCCTGCAAGAGTGGATTGCATTTCCAGCATTTTTTGCATCAGGATTGTCATAGAAACCGTAAAAGTGTTATGGATTAAAGATTGCTAAAATTTGCATCGGAACTTTGTGACTTGGGCTCCTGAATCAAACTTTGTATATCGGATTTAACCACATTAGCATAAGAAACTTGATTGGGGATTTGCATGCTTATATGGCTGGTTGACCTGATGGCCTATTTGTCATTGGCCTCTTAAAGTGAGTATAGACAGGGCAACCCCTGTAGTTTGCAGTATGGTTACCTCCACAGTTACTGTATTTTTTAATGCTCGATTCAACCTTGGGTTTTTGCACTGTGAGGTACCGTGAAGTCCTCCACACACAACGCAAACTGTGGGCAGCTTACAATAGGCCTTAGTATGGCCAAATTCTTGGCAGTTTAGACATTGAACGGGTCTTAAGCGCTTATGAGGCTCCTCAACAGTAACATCATGATGCAAAAGAAATTTGAGGTTATGAATTGAGTGAACTTCATTCTTTTTTAAGACAACATCTTTTAATTCCGATTCAACCCTAAACTACATTGTTAATTTTAAAATCTTTGTCTTCTGATCCGGTTTGGACATCACCCGTATCAATCTCTCTATATTAAGAAAGGCCACTAGTGCATACTAAACATGTGATTTATATGTTTCAAAACTATTCTACGCCCAAGAATTCTGCATCGATCAAAAGAGGGGTTACTCTCTATTGCGATGCGAAAGAAAACTCGAAAATACGAAAACCCTCTATTGCGTTTTTTTTTTGAAAAAATACAAAACAAAATGCGCCATATAACAGGAGACAACCAGTCAAGTGTCTTCATCTGTCGCTTTCCCAAGCGACCGTCAATGTGTCTTCAACACTGAAATCAAATTGAATTTTTTTTTTTTTTTTTTTTTTTTTTTTTAAGCCTTTTTTTATTTATTGAATCTTCAAAATGAACTAACAATAAGTATTCAAATCTTAATACTAAATTTAAAAATTAAAAAATGTGATTCTTAAGTCCGGCCAATGCTAGACAAAAAGTTTTATTATGCGGGAGCTATTTCGGTAAAATCACCTATTGAGCAATCTGATGGTGGCAGCGGTATCCCTTCTTTTAAGCCGAGTGTGGCCGCCAAAATTAAGTATATTGCGAGCAAGAGGGTTTGGATGAAGTTCCAGTTTACTGATATACCTTGTCGCGTACTTAGAAAATTCCTCTTTTACCAGTGGAACACTCAGATCGTTATGAATTCGTGAATTTTTTACGTACCATGGAGCTGCAGTAATCGTTCGTAGAATTTTGTTTTGTCGCCTTTGGATTTTTTCAATGTTTGACGCTGAGGCGGTGCCCCATAACTGAATTCCGTAGCACCATATAGGCTTTAGTATTGCGTTGTATAACAAAAGTTTGCAATCTAATTTCAGTGTCGAATTTCTGCCCATAAGCCAATTTAGCTGCGCTGCTTTTAGTTTTAACTGAGTGACCTTTGCTTCAATGTGAGACTTCCATGTTAGCCTACGGTCCAGGTGAATACCAAGGTACTTGACTTCGTTGTGCTGCGGAATAGGTGAGTTGTTAATTTGGATAGGCGGACATGTTTGCCTACACAGTGTGAATGTAACATGAGTACATTTCTGTTCATTAACTTTGATTTTCCAAAGTTTTAGCCATTTCTCTAATATTGAAGTATATTCCTGTAAATTTCGTGATGCTAAATGGTGGTTTTCATGAACACTCAAAAACGCTGTGTCATCTGCAAAGGTAGAAGTGTGGATTCCAGATGTCGTTGGCATGTCAGAGGCGTAAATCAAATATAAAGTAGGCCCCAGTATGCTGCCTTGGGGAACTCCTGCCTTGATTGGCTGAGTTGGGCTAATAAAGTCGCCTTCTCTGATAACAAACTTCCGCCCGTATAAGTAGCTTTCCAGAAGCTTGTGTGTATTTGCAGGCAAATTTAGCTTTATTTTGTGCATTAAGCCGTCGTGCCACACTTTATCAAACGCTTGAGAAATATCAATGAAAAGAGCTGAGCAGTACTTTTTCGCCTCAAAGGTTTGTCTTATGACATTGACTAGTCTGTGCGTTTGTTCTATGGTGCTATGCTTAGCCCGAAAGCCAAATTGATGATCAGGGATGCATCCCACATTGTTCAATATTGGACTCAACTTCGCCATTAACAATTTTTCGAATAGTTTTGAAATTGTTGGTAAAAGACTTATTGGTCTATATGATTCTACCTTAGTCAGATCCTTCCCTGGCTTGGGTATCATAGTAATCATTGAGACCTTCCACTCTGCAGGATAATACTCAAGGCGTAAAATGGCGTTAAAAATAAAAAGTAGAACCCTTCTAGCTACACGAGGTAACTGTTCAAGCATTTTACCAGTAATTTGATCAATGCCTGGAGCTTTCCTGGGGTTTGTATTACCGATAACGTTTTCGACATCTTGAAAATTAAATCTCAAAGACACAGGAGGTCTAACAACATATGATGGTAATTCCGCTGTATTATTCTCTGAATCATTTGTGATAAAAACGTTTCGCAAATGATCGACATACAACATTCCCTTTTCAGAATCGCTTCTTGCCCAGTCGCCAGTTGAATTTCGCAAAGGTGGCTTACCTATTACGGGTCTTTTTAAACCTTTTGTCGCTTTCCACAAGGAATAATGAGATTGAGGGGTACCATCAAGGCTTTCCAAATATGTTTTAAGGGAAGCCATTCTATGGACTTCAAGCAGATTTCTTAGCTGAGTTATGCATTCCCGTAGCCTAGCTTTAAGCTGGGGCGACCTGCGAAGTTGCCACTCTCTTCTGACTCTTCTTTTTTCTGACAGAAGTTGCTCAATTTCAGATGAATAAGTTCTATTGCTCTCATTTCTAGGTCTTAAATGACTAGTGGTAGCATGCTGTACGGCCAGTTTGAGGTTTTCAGAAAAATTGTTAATTGACACATCAATATCCTCAGGCGTTCTCAAGGCGATATTTTCAGTACAATGTGTGCTCAAAAATTTTTTGTACTTTAACCAATTAACTCTATTGACAGTCAACGGTGAGCCAATCTCTTGGGGGAACGAAACAGAGATTATAGTGGGAGAGTGATCTGATGACAAATCTAATGAAGGCTCCACTTGCATCCACTCTAAAGGAAAATTTTTCGCAACTCCAAAATCTATAACGTCTGGGATCTTTCGTCGGTCTGTCGGCCAATAAGTGGGGTGTCCGCTTGAAACCACATCTAAGCCCATTTTGGAAACGGTGTCAAAAAGCACACGGCCTTTCGAGGTAATTAAGCGTGATCCCCAAAAAGTGTGTTTAGCGTTATAGTCGCCAGCCGCTAAAAATCGAGGCCCAAGTGATTTGAAAAAATTTGAATATTGGCTTTCTGTTATTGAAAATCGGGGCGGTGAGTAAATCGAGGAAATAACGATTTTTTCATGAAAATATTCAATGCATATATTAGTTGCTTGGATATACTCCTCACGTGTCTCGTTCATTAAATAGTGCTTAATTCTGGATTTTATTAGAATTGCCGATCCTCCGCAAGATCTTCCGCGGGGATCTATAGTGTCATATAATGCGTACCCATTAATTTTGAAATAACTGTTGGTTGTCAAATGGGTTTCAGCAATCAACATTATATCGATTTGCTTATCCATAAGGAAGTGCTCAAGTTCATTTTTTTGTTGGCGAATGCCGTTTGCGTTCCAGAAACATATTTTCAACCAATTCATTTTTTTAAAATTGCCTGCAAAATAGTGGATTGCATTTTCAGCATTTCCTGCATCATGTTCGTCATGGAAACCGTAAATGTATTTATAGATTGAACAAGAGTCTGCAGAGTTGCCTCAAGATTGCTAAAATTTTGGTCGGAGTTTTGAGGCTTGGGCTCCTGATTCAAGTTTGGTCTATCGGATTTTACCACATTCGCATAAGAAATTTGTTGGGGGTTTTGCACGTGTATATGGCTGGTTGGCTGGCGTACCTGGGAGAAATTGTTTGTAGAAATGGTGTTTGACTGCTGGGGTGGCATATTTAAAATTGATGGCCTATTTGTCATTGATCTCTTGAAGTGAGTATAGACAGGACAACCCCTGTAGTTTGCAGTGTGGTTACCTCCACAATTACTGCATTTTTTAACGCTCGCGTCAGTCTTAGGTTTTTTGCACTGTGATGTACCGTGAAGTTCACCACACACAACGCAAACTGCGGGCAACTTACAATAGGCCTTAGTATGGCCAAATTCTTGGCAGTTTAGGCATTGGACGGGCCCTAAACGCTTATGAGGCTCCTCAACGGTAACCTTACGATGCAAAAGATATTTGAGGTTATAAATTGGATGCACTTCATTCTTTTTCAGGAGAACATCTCTAGGTTCCAACTCAACCCTAAACATGGGTTGAGGAATTTTTTCACGGTTTCTAATATTAACCACATTTTTAATTTTGAAGCCATTGTCTTCTAGTCCGGTTTTGACCTCATTCGTGTCAACAAAAGGGTCAATACCTTTTATAACGACCTGAATACCTTTGGCACTTTTAAGCTGATATGTGTAAAATGATCGCTTCTCCTTCTCTAGAACGTCAGACAACTTTCGGTATTCATTTTCACTGTTTACCTGGATTTTTGTTTCATTTATGCCGCCGTGCTTAACCGATGTTACGTTAAAAGTGTCTTTGCCGATTGCCGCAATAAGTTGCTTTACCAGGTCACTAGAGGTAGGCTCTCGCAAATATATTGGTGGCGGCTTAAAGGTTTTTTTAGATATAGTTGGCTCATCTGTTTGCAGTATAGCAAACCTATTATTATCCGTTGCCGAAGTCCTATTATCATCTTTAGAAATTTTCGGTTTAGATGATATTTGAGCTGATTTGGGGCTTCGCTGTCTCTTAACCACGGTTATGTACCTGTCCATGCCTACTTGGGTTTTTGGCTTATCATCAACAATTAAACCGGAAGATGTTTTGTCTTCAGTTGTAACAACAATATTTGGCGAACACGATCGCGGGCGTTTCCTATCTCTTAGAGACAGGAAATTTTCCAGTGATTTTTTCACAGATTCTTCCTCTGAAATCCAAAGATTTTTTCTACCGGAGCTAAGCTCTTTTTCAGAATTACATCTGATAGGTGCACTCATGCAATTAATTGTTTCTATTTTTTATTTACAATTTAAATCAAATTGAATGAAAATATTTAGACCGTTTGCTCCGGAATCAGGCTACCCTTGTCGTCGCCACTATGTACTCGGAGGAAAATAGTACCAAAACATAGATACGTCTTCTCCATTCTAGTGCGGAGTAAGGCAAGTGACTTATGATGCAGTTGTGAAAAAGATTTAATTCAGCACCTGCCTTTACGGCCTTATCTGATGATAGACCAGTTCCACGAGTGAATTATTCTCCATTTACTAGCGCCGCCTGTGGATTGCTAAATTCACATAGGTCACAACTTTTTGCCATAAGTTTGTAGCCATATGGTCAAACCCCTTGCTGAAGAGTTCGGGCCTTCTAATCCCTCCTGCACGCAATTTCCCACAAGTCATTGAAAGGCAAGGCTTAATAAGGTAGAAATTTTTGCCGTATGAGCAACTTCTTGTTGAGGAGTTCGGGCCTTCTAATCCCTTCTGTATGCAACTTCCCAGCAATCAATGGAAGACAAGGCTTAATGAGTTGGTAGTCCGAAGTACACTAAGAGCCCTTAAACCAACTCACCCGTCAACTATCACCAGTGGTTCTTTGCAGTACAGGAATCTGCTGTATAGGCAACAGATCCTCGGGAGGTTGTTAGTCCCCGAAAAAAGCCACGCCAAACAATTATCAAGGGTACTAACACCCCCTTCCTACGTATACGTAACTACAGCCAAGGTAGGCACCATGACCATGGGGACCATGCTGATCCCCGTTCTGCTAATTTATACCCTTGGTAAGGGTTTCGGAAATCAGCACAACGTTAGTCATGCGACTTTCTAGAGTTTTATTTGCTGCAAAAAACGAGGGACCTCTTCCCCTCTTTAGCCGAAAAACAGAGTGCCCTACTTAGGAATACGCCAAGGCAAAGCCTGTTCACCGGGGGCGGTGGCTTATGATTCAGTAGGATGGTGACATGCCTGGTATTGCTCTTTGGTACGGACACCCTGACAACCTTCCAGTCATGGGTCGGTATGTGAGGATTTTTTTTTTTCTTGGGGATAGCCCCTACATATGTATGCAGTGCATTGTACTGAGACTGGGAAAATAGATTATGAGAAGGAGAAAAGGGGGAGTAATGTTTGTGGACTTAACACATGGAGCGATCAAAACAAACATCACAGCATTTAAAATGTTGAAATTAAATTAGTTAAAACTGATCAGTGCCCAATGTACATACCTTCGTCATTGCTCAGACAAACAAAAATTGGTTCAACACTGCGCACACCGTGAGCACTTCGGCTGGCTTTTTCAACAGCTCGCGAAAAATCTTTTTCGCGTCTCGCCGTTTCATATAAGCCCGTCTCGATGGGATTGTGTGCCTTTGAGAGCTTGTCGCTTCCCCCGGAGGTACAGCTTGGGCACCTGAATATAAGTTCGCGATTCCCTTACTTTCCCTTCCACGAGAGATCTGGTTTGCAGCATGGGCACCCGAAAACTGATACGCGTTTCGCGTAATGTTTCTCTGATTTCCACTAGTTCGGGAGCGTGAAAACTTGTTCGCAATTCTCTTTCCAGCGGGGGGTGGTGGAACTCGGTGATCCGAGAATTTTCTCATGATCTCCTTATCCACAGCAAGCATTTGGGTAGCTGTTGTGCGAAATTTAGCATTGACAGCGCTCGAAAACAGGGATGATGCCATGGATCCACAGGACTTAATCGCAGGTGAGGTATATACTTGATAAGACAGAATTACCCCAATTGCCAAGCTTGCTTTCCTCTTTTGAAGAAGCCGTTTTGCATTCCGTGTTCTTGGGTTTCCCCAAGCCATCTCCTGCAGGTAGCGTTACAGTCCTTGTCCTTATGACCCCATCCTTCGTTTATCCTTGGACATTTTTTCTTGTAGTTTTAGTTTGGAGAACAGATGGGCACGGAAAATTTGGATAAACTTTAGTATGTAGGCTGGGCTTAAAACTCTATCCTCTCCTCAGGATTAACCATGAGAACCTAAAAGATTGCTCATAAATCTGGAACGCGAACGGCATCCGCCAACACAAAAATGAACTCGAATACTTCCTGATGGATAAGCAGATTGATATAATGATGATTGCAGAAACTCGACGTCAACAAGCTTCTTTAAAATTAACGGCTACGTATTATACGATACTAAAGACCCCCGTGGAAGAGCTTGTGGAGGTTCTGCAATCTTGATAAAATCTAGGATAAAGCATTTTTTGTTGAACGACACATGTGAGGACTATCTTCAAGCAACTAATATCTGTGTGGAAAATTTTCATTACAAATTGGTTATCTCATCGATTTATTCGCCGCCTCGATTTTCAGTGACGGAGTCACAATATTCAAGTTTTTTCACCTCATTAGAACCTCGTTAGAAGATTGCTTGGAAACCAAAAAACGGCTTCTCTACAAACGTATTTAGAAAGTCTGGATGGTACTCCTCAGTCCGACTATTCTTTATGGCGGGCGACTAAGGGTTTAAAAAGGCCAGTTAGAGGTAAGCCGCCCTTGCGAGAACCGTCTGGTGTCTGGGCTAGAGATGACTCGGAAAAGGGTAATTTATTTGTTAACCATTTGAAAAACGTTTTTACCACAAATAGGTCTGACAATGCAAATGAGTTGCCACCTATTGTTAGTAGACCTCCTGTGCCTTTAAGATTCAACTTCCAAGAAATTGAAAATGCTATTGGCAATCTAAACCTTAAAAAAGTTCCAGGTATGGATAAAATCAGCAACAAAATGCTCGTAGAGCTGCCTCGTGTAGCTAAAAGAATTGTTCTTTTTATTTTTAATGCTATTTTACGACTTGAGTATTACCCTGCAGAGTGGAAGGTGTCCATGATAACAATGGTTCCTAAGCCAGGGAAGGATCACACGAAAGTAGAATCATACCGTCCAATAAGTCTACTGTCAACAATATCAAAACTTTTCGAAAAATTGCTAAAGGCGAAGTTGGATCCAATGCTTCATAAGGTTGAATGTATTCCTGATCACCAATTTGGTTTTAGAGCGAAACATGGCACCATTGAGCAAACACACAGGTTAGTTAACGTCATAAGAAAGGCATTTGAAGATAAAAAATATTGCTCTGCCTTATTCATCGACGTCTCACAGGCTTTTGATAAAGTGTGGCACGATGGCTTAATGCATAAAATAAAGTTTAACTTACCTGCAAACATACATAACCTTTTGGAAAGCTATTTATATTGTCGCCAATTTATAGTAAAAGAAGGCGATTTCATAAGCCCCGCCCAGCCTATTGAAGCTGTAGTTCCCCAAGGCAGCATATTAGGGCCTATCTTATATTTGATCTACGCATCTGACATGCCAACAAGCACCAACGTTCACACTTCAACATTTGCAGATGATACAGCATTCCTTAGCATACATAGTAACCACCAGCAAGCATCAATAAATTTACAGGAACATATCGACAAACTAGAGAAATGGCTGAAGCTTTGGAAAATCAAGGTTAATGAACAAAAGTGTCCCCATGTTACATTCGCACTGCGTCTAGGAACATGCTCACCCATTACTATTAACAATAAAGTAATACCTCAACACAGTGAAGTCAAATACCTCGGAATTCATCTTGACCGTAGACTAACATGGAAGTCGCACATCGAGGCAAAAGTAACGCAGATGAAATTGAAAGCAGTGCAAATTAACTGGCTACTAGGCAGAAACTCGACCTTGAAGCTTGATTGTAAACTTTTGCTGTACAACTCGATTCTAAAGCCAATATGGTGCTATGGGATTCAATTATGGGGCACAGCCTCGGCATCCAACATTGAGAAAATTCAAAGAAGTCAAAATAGAATTCTCCGTAGAATTACAGATGCTCCATGGTACGTTAAAAACTCACGAATCCACGCAGATCTGAACGTACCTTTTGTGAAATCTGAATTTGTGAAGTACGCGACAAGGTATATTAACAAACTTGAATTCCATCCAAATCCTCTTGCAGCTAATATTCTTAATTTTGGTGGTCATACCCGTCTGAGAAGGAGGGATACTTTGGCTACCATTAGAGCTCTAAACAGATGACTGAATTCTGAAATAATATTCGCATAAAAAAAAATTTTCGTCCAGCACTGGCAGGACTTTAATCATAATTTTTTTTTTTTAGTATTAAGATTTGAATACTTATTGTCATTACATTTTTTTTTATGTAGATTCAATAAATAAAATAATGAAGTTAAAAAAAAAAAAAAAAAAAAAAAAAAAAAAAAAATAAGCCCTTGAAAGAGAATAGACGTCCCAGCATACACCCTACATTATCATTGAAACTTTTAACCCATGCTTTTATTAAAACAATATCTTGTAGGGAAGTTTAATATGAGGAAGCAAAGCAAATAAGTTCATGCAATTGTTTTTAAAAAAATACAAATAATTTTTTTTTATTATTTTTCAATTAAATGTTGTTTACAATATTCCCACATAAATAAAGCTCCAGTTACGTGAACATTTAATGAACGTACTTGACCGAACTGTGGTACTTCAACCGTGTTGTCCAAGACACTCAGCAATGGTGCTGGTATCCCATCTTTTTCATGTCTAAAATACAAATAAAAAAAAAATATTATTATTATTATTATTATTATTAATACCAATGAAAAATATATAGAGCTTGTTTTATTATGTTTCTCTTTATACATGAACATTACATAGGAGCTATCGTAGTCATCAGTAGATTTGGAAAAATTTGAAAAATATTTTAAGCAGTTTTAACAGTTAGTGATTAAGGTAGTCAAAATAACTATAATATAAAATAAATTTCAATGAGTATTGAGTTATCATTTAACAATAAAAAAATATAGTTAAAAAAAAAAAAATAAAAAACGCTACGATATTGAACTAAAAAATAAGAATTTTAAAAATAAGTAAAAAACAATTGTGAATAAATAATACTAATATTGTTGAAAAAAGGCGATGGATGCTCGATCAAAATTTATTATTCTTATTTATTTATTATCTTCTTCAATCAAAATTTAATATTTAAAAATTCCTTCTTAAAAAAGCTTAAGAAAGGAGAAACTTGAACTAAAACCCGATGTACAAACGTACAAATCAAAAATCTAACAAAAAAATAATAATAATAATAATTTAACAACAGTTATAAAGGAAATGCAAAGTTTATGGGCCAAATCCAAAAAATAAATCTTACTAGTTTTAATGCATACGTTAGTTATCAAACACATTAACACTACCAAACATTTGTTAAAAAATTTTATGCAAAAACAGTACGTTAACTTTTAAATGTATGTTAAGACCAGGACACATAGAATACGTCGTACGTTATATGTTGCCTTTTTCAACTGGCAACTAAGTTAAAATACATTTAGTCTTACGAGCTTTGTAGTTATATGTAAATATGTAAATAACTAATAAATATTGAATATTGAAAATAGCTAATAAGTATTGAATACCCTAATATTTTTATATAAACTACATAATGCACTTATTTTGTTACTAAGCGTTTTTATTAATTACATTTACTTTTATGCTTGCTAGTTGTTCGGGAATTCAGAACATTGTTTTGTTGTAATAACATTTTATTGCTTTAACAATTGTAATGTACATACGTTTGTATATACATTACAATTGATATTATTTAATACTTGGAGGCTTCTCTTATTAATTAACGTTATTACTAAGTGCAAGATTTTTATGAAGATTTGGAATGCAGAAACTTATATTTGCTTTGTCTTCTTATGCGTGAAATGCATAAGAAAAACAAAAACAATTAAATTGACCAGTCACAATCGTACACGCACAATTGATGTATTCCTAAAACACAATATATTAATTGCTGCCGTTAAATGATCTTGCGCATTACGATCGAGCTTTCAAACTAGCAAGTTTAAATTAAATTAAATTAAATTAAAAATATTAAATTAAAACAATTAAGTTTTTTATTCGCTATTTAAGCTTCTAACATTTATACCAGTAAAAAATTATAAATAGCTTGTTTTCTATGTTTTCAAAAATTTCCAAAGTCTACTGATGATTAGGGCAGTTCCTATGAAATGTCGACATATAGATAGCAGGGAAACATAGAAAACAAGCTATTTATAATTTTTTGCTAATATTAAATTAAATTAAAAATACAAAAATACGAAATTAAATGTAAAAGAAATAAGAAATGAATTATTTTCTTTTTGTAAAATAAAATAAAACAAAATAAAGAAAAAAAAACACGAAAAATAAATTATAGTTTTTTAATTAAAAAAAAAAAAAAAAAAAAGCAGAACAAAACTCTTTGTCACATTCCATACTTCTGGGTCTACGCAAAGTATTAAAGTTGAGCAACTTTTAACGTACGTTGATAACTTTGACAACTATCAGTTTATATTTTTTGTATATTTTGATTTATTTTTTCGTTCAAAAATAAAATAAATTAAAAACAAATTGTGTAAGATTTTTGTGCTGTGTCTGGAAAATAAATCAAAAGATTTTAATCAAATTAGAGCAAAATGCAGTTGATTTTATATCCGTTAACAAAGTACTGATTGTGCCATCTTCATACTTTGTATACGTTAACGTCAGTTGAAAAAGGAGGCGTATAACGTATGACGGATTCTATGTGCCCCGGCCTTAAGGAATTTAATTGTTTTATTCTGGCAATGCTGCTATGTTCAGTTGTAATTTTTGAATAGTGATGCAAGAAAATGAAATTTTATATTCGCCCGAAAACCGAATTCCAAAAAAATATTATTCTTCCTGCATAAAATAACACATTTTTTACAAAACTTTTCTGGATTTATCTTTTAAATAAATGATGATATGTAATATGTAGCATATTAATTAAAATGAGAAAATTTAATAGGATTATTTATACTAGAAAAAATTTTATTATTCGAATACCGTTTTTCGTTGCATTCGTTTGATAGAAAGTGCATCACTAATATATTCTTATTTAATTTTATCTCAATATTATTTGATCTTCGTTTGTTAAATAAATTTAATTTTTGCAGCTTCAGGTCTTTGTTTTTGTTTTTTATAAAAAATTTAAATTTATAACATTTAATTTCTCCTGACGATGATAACAAATTGTTATCGAAATATTGAGAAATAAAAGATTTTAAATTGTAAATTTTTTATAAAAAACAAAAACAAAGATCTGAAGCTGCAAAAATTAAATTTATTTAATATATTCTTATTTTTACCAGTAAAAAATTATAAATAGCTTGTTTTCTATGTTTCCCAGCTATCTATATTTACTGGCATAAATGTTAGAGGCTTCAATAGCGAATAAAAGACTTAATTATTCTTATTTTTATTATTTCAAAATTAATATTTTCAGTTTGTATACAATGCAATGTGTTAAGTTCTTTATTTGGCAAGCATAAAACATTGGCTCTATAAAAAATTTTGTGTTAAAAAATAAATAAAAATCAAGAAGTTAAACGACATTCTAACATACAGTTAAAGTGTACCCGTTTCAACTTTAAACGAATGGTAAGTTAACAATTATTTTTGCATACAACGTTAAGAAACTTTTCTTAACAATTGGTTACCAAGCTTTGTTAAGTTTTTTTTTTTTTTTATTTTATTTTTTTTTTTTTGATACGGCCGTAAGTATGTACTCGTATTTATTTTCTTACCCAAGTAATAACACACATTTTTCAGGAAACAGAAAATTGTTGAAACTCTTGCTTTTACAAGTTTGTTCCGCGCCAACAATGTTAAATCCTTCCATTTTTTTCAAAATCAAAAATTCTTTCAAGTCTTTGGGCTTAACTTCATATATATTTAATGTTTTTTCCGCTGTCATGCTGAAAGAGATAATAATTTGATCAATTTATAAGCTTGTATTAATGTTGCATGCGTCGTCTAATTATATAGTTTTGTATTTTTGTTGTTGCTCATTTAATATAGAAGTGTTCTATATCGATACTTTTTTGCCTCTAAAAATGCAAATGAAATAATGACACTCACATTTGTTCGTTACAAAATACTTACAAAATAATAAGTTTATTTACACTTAATACCACTGTGTATTAACACACTAAAGATTCTTACTCTTCTAAGTGCCTTGCACAAAGTTTAAACGTTTTTTGGCTCTAAATTGGTATGTAAGCAAAAATAAGCCACATTTGGTATCAACTAAACAAAACAATTTTTAGCTCTAAATCGATAAATAAGCGTCTAATCGCAAAAATAAGATATATTTGGTATCAACTAAAAATTTGATCAAAAAATGTGTTTTGGCTCTAAATCGATAAATAAGCGTCTAATTTCAAAAATAAGCAAAATTTGGTGTCTAAAAATTTTACCGAATATCTGTTTTTTTTTTTTTTTGGCACTAAGTCGATAAATAAGCTTCTAAACACAAAAATTGGAATCAAGTCAGCTTTACACAGGTAGTGGCAGAATTACAATAAATACTACACCAACAAACATCAACATGTATTTTGTTGGTAGAATTTACGAATAGTTGTCAAAATTTTAACAACTATGAACTAAAAATAAGTATTCAAATCTTTAAACTAAAAAAAAAAAAATATGTACTTTTTACTTGAGCCCGGCCAATGCCAGGCAAAAAGATTTGGTGGCAAAGGTATCTCTTCTTCTCAACTGCGTATGGCCGCCAAAATTAAGTATGTTGCGTGCAAGAGCAATTGGGTGAAGTTCCAGTTTACTAATATACCTTGTTGCATACTGAAAAAATTCCTCTTTTACTTGCGGAGCACTCAGATCCTTATGAATTCGTGAATTTTTTACGTACCATGGAGCTGTAGTAATCGTTCGAAAAATTTAGTTTTGTCGCCTTTGCATTTTTTCAATGTTTGATGTTGAGACGGTGCCCCATAATTGAATTCCGTAGCGCCATATGAGCTTTAGGATCGCGTTGTATAACAAAAGTTTGCAATCTAACTTCAAGGTAGAATTTCTGCCTATAAGCCAATATAGTTGCGCTGCTTTTAATTTCAACTGAGCGACTTTTGTATCAACGTGAGACTTCCTCGTTAGCCTACGGTCGAGATGAATACCAAGGCACTTGACTTCACTTTGCTGCGGAATAGGTAAATTGTTAATTTGGATATCAGAACATGTTTGTCTACGCAGTGTGAATGTAACGTGAGTACACTTTTGTTCATTAACTTTAATTTTCCAAAGTTTTAACCACATCTCTAATATTGAAATATACTCCTGCAAATTTCGCGAAGCTACTTGATGGTTTTCATGTACGCTGCAGAACGCTGTGTCATCTGCAAAAGTTGAAGTGTGAATACCAGATCTGGTTGGCATGTCAGAAGTGTAAATTAAATATAAAGTGGGTCCCAGAATGCTACCTTGGGGAACTCCTGCCTCGATTGGCTGAGTTGGGCTTATAAAGTCGCCTTCTCTGATAACAAACTTCCGGCCGCATAAATAGCTTTCCAGAAGCTTGTGAGTGTTTGCAGGTAAGTTCAACTTTATTTTGTGCATTAATCCCTCGTGCCACACTTTATCAAAGGCTTGGGAAACATCAATGAATAGAGCTGAGCAATACTTTTTATCCTCAAAAGTCTTTCTTATAACATTAACTAGTCTATACGTTTGTTCAATGGTGCTGTGTTTAGCCCGAAAACCAAATTGATGATCAGGGCATGCATCCTACATCTTTCAATATTGGAGTCAACTTCGCCATTAACAATTTTTCGAAAAGTTTTGAAATTGTTGGCAGTAGACTTATTGGTCTATATGACTCTACTTTAGTGGGATCCTTCCCTGGCTTGGGTATCATAGTAACCATAGACACCTTCCACTCTGCAGGATAGTATTCTAGGCGCAAAATAGCGTTAAAAATAAAAAGAAGAATTCTTCTAGCAACACGAGGTAATTGTACAAGCATTTTGCCAGTGATTTTATCAAAACCTGGAGCTTTTTTTAGTTTACTTTATTTATAACGTTTTCGACATCTGGAAAACTAAGTCTCAAAGGCACAGGCGGTCTAACAGCATATGACGGAAATTCAGCAACATCATCCACTGTACCATTTGCAATAAAAACGTTTTTCAAATGATTAACATACACCATCCCTTTTTCAGAATCGCTTCTTGCCCAATCGCCAGCTGAAGTTCGCAAAGGTGGCTTACCTATTACGGGTCTTTTCAGACCTTTTGTCGCTTTCCATAAAGAATAGTCGGTTTGCGGGCTACCATCAAGACCTTCTAGATAATTTTTGAGGGAAGCCACTCTTTGGATTTCAAGCAGATTTCTTAATTGATTTATGCACTCCCGTAGCCTGCTTTTAAGCTGGGGAGACCTTCGAAGTTGCCACTCTCTTCTAACTCTTCTTTTTTCTGACAGAAGTTGCTCTATTTCAGACGAATACGTTCTATTGCTCACATTTCTGGATCTTGTATGGCTAGTGGTAGCATGTTGTACGGCCAGTTTAAGGTCTTCAGAAAAATCTTTAATTGATATGTATATCAACATCCTCAGGGGTTCTCAAGGCAATATTTTCTGTACAATGAGTACTCAAATATTTCTTATATTTTAGCCAATTAACTCTAGTGATGGCGAACGTCAAGTCACTAAACGGGGAGCCAACCTCCTGGGGGAACGAAACGGATATTATAGTGGGTGAGTGGTCCGATGACAAATCTAATGAAGACTCTACTTGCATCCCTTCTAAAGGAAAATTTTTTGCAACTCCAAAATCTATAACATCTGGGATCTTTCGTCGGTCTGAGGGCCAATAAGTGGGATGTCCGCTTAAAATCACATCTAAGCCCAGTTTGGAAACTGTTTCGAAAAGCACACGGCCTTTCGGAGAAATTAAACGTGATCCCCAAAAGTGTGATTGGCGTTATAGTCACCAGCCGCTAAAAATCGAGGCCCAAGTGTGTTGAAAAAATGTGAGTACTGATTTTCTGTTATTGAAAATCGGGGCGGTGAGTAAATTGATGATATAACTATTTTTCCATTAAGATGTTCAATGCATATATTTGTTGCTTGGAGATACTCCTCACGTGTCTCATGTAGAAAATAGTGCTTAACTCTATTTTTTATTAGAATTGCTGAGCCTCCACAAGACCTTCCACGGGGATCTTTAGTGTCGTACAATGTGTAGCCATTAATTTTGAAATAACTGTTGCTTGTCAAATGAGTTTCAGCAATCAGCATTATGTCGATTTGTTTTTCCATAAGGAAGTGCTCAAGTTCATTTTTGTGTTGGCGGATGCCGTTTGCGTTTTAGAAACATATTTTTAACCAATTCATTTTGTTAAGATTGCCTGCAAAATAGTGGATTGCATTTTCAGCATTTCCTGCATCATGTTCGTCATAGAAACCGTAAATGTGTTTATGGATTGAACAAGAGTCTGCAGAGTTGCCTCAAGATTGTTAAAATTTTGATCGGAATTTTGGGGCTTGGTCTCCTAATTCAAGTTTTGTGTATCGGTTTTGACCACATTGGCATATGAAACTTGTTTGGGGGTTTGCATGATTATGTTGCTTGTTGACTGGCCTACCTGGGGAAAATTGTTTGCAGAAATGATGTTTGACTGCTGGGGTTGCTTAAAGGTAATTGATAGCTTATTTGTCATTGACTGCTTAAAGTGGATATAGACAGGGCAGCCCCTGTAATTTGCAGTATGGTTGCCTCCACAGTTACTGCATTTTTTAGCACTTGAATCAGTTTTTGGCTTCTTGCACTGTGATGTGCCGTGCAGTTCACCACACACAACGCAAACTGCGGGCAACTTACAATAGGCCTTAGTATGACCGAATTCCTGGCAGTTTAGGCATTGAATGGGCCCTAAACGCTTGTGCGGCTCCTCAACGGTAACACTGCGATGAAGAAGAAATTTGAGATTATAAATTGGGTGAGTTTCCTTCTTTTTGAGAATAACATCCCCTGGTTCCAGTTCAACCCTAAACATAGGTTGAGGCATCTTTTCGCGGTTCCGCATATTTACCACATTTTTTTATTTTAAAGCCTTTATCTAGCAGTGCAGTCTTAACCTCATCCGTGTCTACATAAGGGTCAATACCTTTTATAACAACCTGAAGACCTTTAGCACTTTTAAGTTGATAAGTATAAAAAGATCTTTTCTCTTTTTCCAGAGCGGCAGAGAGTTTTCGGTAATCATTTTCGCAGTTGACTTGAATTTTTGTTTCACTTATTTGTCCGTGCTTCACTGATGTTACGTTGAAGGTGTCTTTACCAATTGCCGTAATAAGTGCTTTTACCAGTTCATTAGATGTAGGTTCTCTCAAGTATATTGGTGGCGGTTTAAATGTTTTTTCTGAAGGATAGCAAACCTATTACTATCCGTAGCCGTAGTCCTATTATCATCTTTGGAAATTTTCGGATTTGATGATATTTGAGCGGATTTAGGGCTTCGCTTACGTTTAACCACGGTTACATACCTGTCCATGCCTACTTGTGTTTTCGGCTTATCTGCAATTACTGAACTGGTGGATGGTTGGTCTTCTGTTGTAACAGCAATGTTTGGCGAACACGAACGCGTGCGTTTTTTATCTCTTAGAGACAGGAGATTATCCAATGACTTTTTTAAAGATTCTTCCTCAGAAATCCAGAGGTTTTTTCTAGTGGAGCTAAGCTCCCTCTCAGAATTGCATCTACTAGGTACACTCATGCAATTTTGTTTTTTTTATATTTATATTTTTTTTACCTTAAAAGTATATAAAAATAATTGTCACAAAGTTTTTCTTTTTTATAAATTCACTCTTCCACTTATTGCGGGTTTCTACTTTTACCGTTGCTTTTTTTTTTTTTTTTTTTTTTTTAGCACTCCGATTAAAAACAAATACGTCCGTTCACTATCAAAGCTAGACTCTGACTGAAACCGTAAATGTGTTATGGATTAAAGATAGCTAAAATTTGGATCGGAATTTTGTGACTTGGGCTCCTGAACCAATCTTTGTATGTCGGACTTAACCACATTAGCATAAGAAACTTGTTTGGGGATTTGCATGGTTATATGGCTGGTTGAATGGCCTATCTGGGGGAAATTGTCCTCTTAAAGTGAGTATAGACAGGGCATCTCCTGTAGTTTGCAGTATAGTTACCTCCATAGTTACTGCATTTTTTAATGCTCGAGTCAGTCTTAGGTTTATTGCACTGTGAGGTACCGTGAACACAACACAAACTGCGGGCAATTTACAGTAGGGTTTAGTATGGCCAAATTCTTGGCAGTTTAGGCATTGAACGGGACGTAAACGCTTATGCGGCTCCTCTACGGTAACCTTACGGTGCAAGAGAAATTTGAGGCTATAAATTGGATAAACTTCATTCCGCTTCAGGACAACATCTCATGGTTCCAGTTGAACCCTAAACATGGGTTGAGGAATCTTTTCACGGTTCCTGATGGTCACTACATTTTAACAGTTCACTAAAAGTCGGCTCTCTCAAATATATTGGTGGTGGGGTTTTTTTAATGTTCTTGGCTCATCTGTCTGAAGGATAGCAAACCTATTACTATCCGTTGCCGTAGTTCTATTATCATCTTCAGTTATTTTCGATTGAGATGATATTTAAGCTGATTTGGGCCTTCGCTGCCTTTTAACCACCGTTACGTACCATGCCTACTTGTGTTTTCGGCTTATCAGCAAAAATTGAACTGGAAGATGTTTTGTCTTCAGTTGTAACAACAATATTTGGCGAACACGATCGCGGGCGCTTCCTATCTCTTAGAGACCGAAGATTTTCCAATGATTTTTTTCACAGATTCTTCCTCAGAAATCCAAAAGAATTACAGAATTAGAATTACATCTGTTAGGTACACTCATGCAATTATTTGTTTTTTTTTTTATTCAAAATTTAAAAGGGTATAAAAAAGTGTCAGAAATTTTTTTTTTATGTAAGTTCACTCTTTTCCCTTATTCCTGTTTTCTACTTATTCCGGTTTTGTTTATTACTTTTTGATCAAAAACAAAGACGTTCGTTCACTATCGAAGCTAAACTACGACTGAACACACTGAACTTGCTTACTTTTCTGATTGTCTTACACAAAGTTTAAAATTAAACTGTACCTCTTGATTACTTTCTACAATCATCATTAACTACCTAGTTATTGATAATTCCAGAATCAAACGTACACCTATTATTGTTACGCATATACATGGTCTGATAAAAAAATAACCATTATTTTCAAATTTCGTGTATGAAACGTATACGTTACGTGTGTTCGATTTTCGTTCTTTTCTGTTATGTTGGTGTACATATCTGTTATATATGTTGGCCATATCAGCCATTTCGGATTGTCAGTTTGTTTCTGACAGATAAAAGGGTTAGTCGTGTTTTGGTGTGCTCTTCGATTTTTTTTACCAGGAGCGGTTGAACATCGTCAACGACGATCCAGATTTCCTCAAAAAGGTCATCACTGGTAACGAATCAATTTTGGAAAAAATTGAATATAACGATTATTTTTTGATCAGCCCTCGTACACACTCACACACATGCTCGCAAAACGATAAGAAGGCTACAACTACAAACAAAAATCAATGATGGTTGATTTTCTAGGAACTTTGCGTTCTTTAAATCATGTGTGTTTGTTGTTTGTGTGCCATATTTTAGTTTTTATATTGTTTGTGGGGAAGTGCGTGTAAATTTATAACAAGCAGTCCAATGGCTGGTACATTGGATTAGATGTGATAAAAATTCGTAACAATATTATTGATTCTCATATTAATTTATATATGTATATACATACATTTATTGTTGGAGATGATATGCTCAAGATGGTATTAACAATACACTTGTAGCATCGCTGTGGCTAACTATGACGGGTTATGCCTTCACGAAATACCTCTAGAAAAACTGTAAACTGATAGTTGAGGCAAATCGTTAACCAATACGATCGAAACGCAAAGCTATCGAAAACCGACCAACGAAAACATCTAGCCTGACCGCCAGCGTTGTCTTTCAAAATTTGCAAAAAGTAGCACAAAATGTGTATTTTGAAAAAAAAGGTGTCACAAAAAGGGTATTTTCAAGAAAAAAAGGCTCACATTTTTAAAAAACAATAAAAGCTAAAACAAATCTTCAAAAGTAAATGCATTTAAATGAAAATATAATGTACGTTTACGTTTCGAAAAATTATTCAAATATAATTAATCACATCAGATTAAATGATATTAATTTTACTCATGTGCAGTTTTTGACTTCGTATTTAAATACAAAATTAGTTAATTTTCATTTAAAGTTAAGCTATTTTTAAAGGCAAGTTAAACTTTTTCAGTCTTAAGCAATTCCTCATATACTTAATAAATGCGATGAAAGTGTGACAGCTTCACTTGAATTCCAAATTTTATGGAAAGTATTCCATAGAGCAGCGGTTTGTTATAGAAAGAATGGATAAATACTTGATGAAAAATATTAAATTTATCAACAGCACAGAAAAACTCAATAAGCCTTGTCCTCCATTGATTGCTGGGAAATTGCATACAGGAGGGATTAGAAGGCCCGAACTCCTCAACAAGAAGTTGCTCATATGACCGCAATCATATGGCAAGAATTGCTACCTGTGTGAGCCTGGTAAGCCACACGGGGGCGCTGGTAAATCGTGAATAATTCACTCCGTGGAACTAGTCCATCATCAGATAAGGCCGCAAGGCAGGTGCTGATGTAAATCTTTTTCACAACTGTCTGTTATAACGTTGGAAAATTCAAGTCAAATGTTCACAAATACTACTCCCGCTTTCCCCCTCCTCACAACCTACTTTCCTAGTTCTGGTACAATGCACTTCATATGTAGGGGTCATCCCCTGAGTACTGGTCCAATATAAAAAAAGCACTATTAAAGCTGGCTTGGCTTATACGACAGAGCTTTTGCATTAACCCTTATGTGTGCCAAGTACCTGTACGTGTTCTATGTGAGAATGCGGCCATTCCAAGTATTTGAAGTTTTTAGTAGCTTGCATGAATAAATAAAAGTCTGTATAAAATATAAACAAAAGCAATTTATTTCATCTTATTTAAAAACAGAAACATAAAAAATCAATAAGTCCCAGTTTACATTGTACAACTTTTGTCGCTGCAATTCTTACTTTGATGGTGAGTAGGGAGATAGGAATTGAAAGGGATACACACATGCCTGTACTCGTGCAGTTAGACATTATTTTTATACATTAGGGAAATTTGTTTCGACTTCTAATAGCATAAATATATTTTATTGTTTCCACTGGATTCCAGTAAAAAATTGTTAATTTATTATTATTTAATTGATATTAAAATATATAAAAATAAATTTTGTTTTTAAATGTGTAATTTTCAGAAGCTCCTGTGCGGCCACAAGATGTAGCTTTTTTAACTTTTTTTTATAATTTTTTATTTGTGTTAATGGAAAGAGCAGTACGGAGTTCTTATGCAAATTTAGAACTGTGTGGAAAAAAAGTTACGGAATTTCCGGTTGGTAAATTTCCGCTTAACGGTACGGAGAGTTCTAAAAGAAAAGTAAACGGAATTTTTGATTATTGTTACAGGTGTGTTAAAAGTAAAAGTGGAGACTTTTCTCCGCTAACTGAAACAAAAATTAATGTTTATACATTTATTTGCCTACGGAATTGTTGACAATTGACTGCTATTATTATTAATAAAATAGATTTAAAAAAAATTATAAAAATAGATTAACAAACAACCTTTTCTACACCAATCAACACAATTATTTTTCCATGTAGAAATAAATGTATATTTCCAAACGTGAATTTCCGTAAGAACTCCGTACTGGCCTTAAGACAAGAACTTTTATTTTTTCTCATACGTCAGTAACCCACCCTAATATACATCAATAAAAAATTGTTGCGATAAAAATTTCACAATAATAACGTAAACAAAATTTTAAAAAAGAAACGACAAAAGTTGTGCAATGTAAACTGCGACTAAATTCATCAAGCAGTTTGAACATATTGGTCGACTAATCGATTGTTTATGTAGATTGGCTTCCAACAGCCAGTACAAGTTTAACGAGTCTTTCTTTGCTTCATACGTAGCTGCAAGCACACCTAACAACCTCCTGCTACTGGAATACGACCAGTTTTGTCCGTTGTTTGTGAAGGAGGTTTAGAAGAAGTTGCAGTTTCAAAGTTTGGTATTGCAGATGAAGTCGATGACTGTGAATTTATTTTTGTGTTCTTAGCGCGTTGCTCGATATATTTCAAGAAATTTCGACGACGATCACTAGGCTAGATGTTGTGTATTAAATTCCATATACATAATACATGATGATAGCGGTTCTATATTAATAGCATTGAAAAACAGTGACAATGGCCATCGACCTGTTCTCCGTTTGCAATATATACATACACCCAATAGCTTATCCATATTATCTACTCCCTCATTAATTTTATTATAATACATTATAATTTCCGGTTTTGTCCAAGTCGTGGGTTCCATATTAGGTTCGGCATGCATAGTATATAACAGAATAACTATCTATTCTTTTTTGGCACATATGCTAAAAGTAAAATTTGTAGAATACTCGTATAATGATCTGAAATACATATATCTCAAACCATTATCAAAAATGTATAATTATATTATTGGGTGGCAAAAACCGTTTATTTTTCGTACCGACGAGTGTTGGGTTCCATGAGTTCAAAGCACTCGCTAGTTCCAAGGACGTAAACAAATTATCTGTAGTAATTTTTCTTCATGAGTTTTTATGAGGGAGATCCAGATCCAAAAAATTTTTCACCTATTTTAGTTTGGCGTTCACTTTCCGGTGGTTTAACCCTATACAGTTGGCCATGCACAGGGTAATAGTTACGTGCATCGCATGCCCCAAATATTTTCATGCCATACTTTTCACGTTTAGTGCAAGATAACCGAACAAATTTTAGCATTATAAAAAATAGTTTATTAAACCACGCACTGTATTCGCGTCACAATTCAGACTAAAAGTTTTGCATACACGTAAAAATACAAGTGTATTGAGTTGAGTACAGTGACTTCTAATGCATTAACTTCCATACCAAGTACCTTACAGCGCATTTTTTTTTTGCCGCACACATAAGGGTTAAACAATAGTTGTTTAATAAATACTGTAAAGTGAATTTATCCTAATATTTTGCGAGATGCCTCTAACAACTGAGTATCACGAAATCTCTAATCGGTGTAGTTTGACATACATATATAAATATTGTGAAAAACTAAAATATATGTGCATAAATTATATACATACCTCAGGCTTTTAAAATCATTTTTCTCTGTGTGCTGTTTTGAGTCCATGACAAGATTTCTTATACCCAGCACTTCACAGGTTCGTGCAATACCGCCTAAATTTGGTAACTTGTCAATAAGGCTTGCAACAACATACATCTGCAAAATATTAAAGAGACGTTTTTAATAAGCAAAAGTATGTGTCATATCTATGTAGTATCGCTTTAGCTGTTGAGCTTTAAGCTCTGAAAGAAAAATAAAACTATGAAGAATATGATTAAGCCCCCATTTACATAGTCATATTTCAAAAAAATAGCTTTCGAGATAACAATGCAGAATTGTTAACAATTACACCTTTTATATTGTGCCAAAAACTTATTCAAATTACTTTAAACCGCTTCCTTTAGAAGATATTTGCTAGAAAAATTTTCTAAGACTTGTATAAAAACTAAAAATTTGAAATGCGTTTTTCTCGAAACGACCTTTTTTTAGTTATGACTATGTTGCAATAAAGGTGCGATATTTTGTTAATATTGTATGTAAATATGTTATAAAAATGAAAATATCTGCATTGGTAAGGACTATTCCACGGATATTGAAATTCATCCGACCTTCTTAAACTTTGTAATCGCTCACAATGATTTATCTATAATTATCCACATGAGGTTCCAAATCAATAGATTTTTGAATTTTGAGATCATTTCTTTTGAAATTGAGTTTTCAAACCCACTGTTGACATTATAATGCATTTGTGTTATTGGATAAAAACTCAGTGGAAACTATTTTGATATGAATATTTTGCAACGAAAACAATTGCTTTTGCACTTTAATAATAGTTGTGTTCATTTACTAAAAACTTACAAATTTGTAATAATTGTTACTAGAAAGCGTTCATTAACCCAAAAAGAGAGAGAGCGTCAAAAGAGTGTAAAAAATTGAGAGTCATAAAAATTCTTGCAAATTTTTACAAGTAAAATTTTTACTTGCAATAATTATACAAACAGCTGTTTTGCATTTGTGTTTACAAAACAGTATTTCTAAATTAAGTTCAAAATAAAAACATTGTGAAAAATTTAAGAAATTGTAATTGTATGTAAACTTTTAATACGATTAAAAGTGTTAAAAAGATTACAAATTTATTTTTGTGTTACTTATTAGCAACAGAAGTAAAAAAAGAAGTCTAGGGGAAATGAACTAAGCAACACAGTATCTGGCACATCAGTAGCAAAGGATATTCCGCCGAATTTACTTGCTAGGATGTGTTTAAAGCTTTTAGGGGAGCAATTAAATTCACACTTACACCCAATTTTCACGATGATTTTTACAAACGTCTTTAAGTCATGTCTTTCATATTTGTGGGCATATTTGGTAGAAATGAAAGAGGGGTAAACAAAAAGACACGAACTCTGTTTTTCGTGTTATTTTCCTAATTTCTTTTTGTTATCATTTGTAATTTTATTATTATTTTTCATTTACATTCGATTGGCAATATGACTACATCGATACTAACAAAAGGATAAAAAGAGACAAACTATACATTTTGCAACTAAAATTTAAAACAAAACAACTCTTAAAAATCATGATGAAAATGAAACATGATTTTGGTAGCAGCTTTAAAATAAAATAAAAAACAAACATGTCTTTAGAAGTTGTCGTGAATATTGGGTGTTAGATCCTTCCATTTATAATTATATTAACATTTTTGTATGTATTAATGTTAAATAGTCGAACTTTTATTTTTAATATTTCTAATATTATATGATGATGGGTGGGTATCATTCGTCTAGCTCGAGTTCAATCCTGGCTAAAGCCAAGAAATATTTTTATTTATAATTATAACAATAATTGCCGCGATCTATAACTCTTGATCAAAGAAGACAGGAAAAAATAATTGAATACACTAAAGCTGGGGGACAACTAGCTGTTTCACAGTCGCTACACTGTTCATCAGCACCCATTAGGATTCGAACTTAGTACCATGTAAACATGATGTATTTTTAATACGGCTGCTTTTATAATAATATACATGTACATATGTATATTTTTTCCAAAAAATATAAGGGTAGTTATTAAGTACTCATATATATACCTATACATAACACTACTCTAACTTGCAAATTTTAGCACGTAAAGTGTTCATTTACTTTTCCACCTTTTTGAGAGTAATTTTGAAAATTTTCTTGTTGCTCTCTCGCTGCTAATTTTTACTAGTAAAGTAAATGAACTCACCTAATATGACTATACTTCAAGTTCTCTCTCCAATCCAGCTGCAAACATTTTTGGACACCACTAACTAAAATTTAGGTGACTTAAAGGCAGCTTTACCAGTAGTGCGATTCTGTAACTTTTATAACGATATTCGAATCGTTAAAAGAATTGTAGTGATATTTTACCGAATTTGCTAGTCTGTAACATGTTTTTAACGATATTCGCCGTCGATAAAAATCAGCTGTTAATTTTATGGCCGATTGTCGATATCATAATGACCAAAATTTTCTTCTTGTTCATTCAATCGTTTAATGTGTACGATTTAATTAAATTGTGCTTCCATGAAATAAAGTGCTAATACGAGTAATGAGATTTTTAATACATAAAAATATATATTTATTAAATACTTTAAAAATACTTTTTTAAAACAAAATTTTCAGTATAATTTTTTCAACCGGTAAACTGTATTTTGTGTTTAAATGGCTTTTGAACATTTGTCATTCGGACATGCAAGGGATGAAACAATTTTGAACGCTTCAAGGGATAATTGGGGTCTTCTTCGGGAATTCGACAATCCCTTTGAGTTGACAGCTAATGAGTTTAAAAAGTTATATAGATTATCACCAGCCTTAGTTGTGGAAATTAGTACATATAAACATATAAATGAAGCATATGCACACATATTTTATTTTACTTACCATGTTACATATTAAATAATATTTATTATTACTTAAAAACTAAAATCAAAAGATATAAAAATGAATATGTATACATATGTATCAGATCGACGTAATATTCCCGATGTTATAGATTTTGGAATTACAAAAAATCTTTCTTTAGAGTGGGTGCTAGTGGAGCCTTCATTAGATTTGTCATCAGATCACTCACCCACTATACTCTCTGTTTCGTTCCCCCAGGAGATTGGTTCCCGTTTAATGACTTGACGTTGACTGTCACTACAGTTAAATGGTTAAAATATAAAAAATATTTGAGTACTCATTGTACGGAAAATATTGCCTTGAGAACCCCTGAGGATATTGATGTGTCAATTAACGAATTTTCTGAAAACCTTAAGCTGGCCGTACAACATGCTACCACTAGCCATACAAGATTCAGAAATGTGAGCAATATAACAGATTTGTCTGAAATTGAACAACTTCTGACAGGAAAAGAGTTAGAAGAGAGTAGCAACTCCCCAGCTTAAATTCTGAAATCTGCTTGAAATAAAAAGAATGGCTTCCTTTAAAAATTATCTGGAAAGCCTGGATGGTACTCCTCAATCTGACTATTTCCTGTGGAAAGCGACAAAAGGTCTGAAAAGACCCATAATACGTAAGCTACCTTTACGAACTTCAACTGGAGACTGGGCAAGAAGCAATTCTGAAAAGGGATGGTGTAACATAACATTTGAAAAACGTTTTTATTACTAATGATACAGCAAATGATGCATCTGAATTAGCGCCATATGCTGATAGACCGCCTGCGCCTTTGAGACTTAGTTTTCATGATGTCGAAAACATTATAAATAAAGTAAACTCCGGGAAAGCTCCAGGTTTTGATAAATTTATAGTCAAAATGCTTGTGCAGTTACCTCGTGTGGCTAGAAGATTTCTTTTTTTATTTTTAACGCTATTTTGCATCTCGGGCATTATCCTGCAGAGTGGAAAGTGTCTATGGTTACTATGATACCCAAGCCAAGAAAGGATCTCACTAAAGTAGAGTCATATAGACCAATAACTTTACCACCAACAATTTAAAATTGTTCGAAAAATTGTTGATTGCGAAGTTGATCCCAATATTGAATGATGTTGGATGTATCCCTGATTATCAATTCGGTATTCGAGCTAAACACAGTGCCATAGAACAAACATACAGTCTAGTAAATGTCAAAAGAAAGACTTTTGAGGACCAAAAGTATTGTTCAGCTCTATTTATTGATGTTTCCCAAGATTTTGAGGGCTTAATGCACAAAATAAAGTTGAACTTGTATGCAAACACTCACCAGCTTCTGGAAAGCTATTTATGTGGCCGGAAATTTGTTATCGAAGAAGGCGATTTTTTAAGCCCAACTCAACCAATCGAGGCAGGAGTTTCCCAAGGGAGCATTCTGGGACCTACTTTACACTTGATTTACGCTTCTAATATGCCCACCAGATCTGGTATTCACACTTCAACTTTTGCGTATGACACAGCATTCTGCAGCGTTCGTGAAAACCACCAATTAGCTTCACGAAATTTACAATATTAGAGAAATTGTTAAAACTTTGGAAAATGTAAGTTAATGAAGAAAAATGCACTCATGTTACATGCACGCTGCGAAAAAAAACATGTTTGCACATCCAAATCAACAACTCTGGCTTGTGGGCTGAAATTCGATATTGAAACTGGATTACAAACTTTTGTTATATAACGCAATTCTAAAGCCTATATGTGCTACCGAATTAAATTATGGGGAATCGCCTCCACATCTAACATTGAAAAAATTTAAAGACGACAAAATCTAATTCTTAGAACTATTACTGCAGCTCCATGGTACGTAAAAAAATCACGAATTCACAAGGATCTGTGTGTTCCCCTACCAAAAGACAAATTTCCAAAGTATATCAGCAAACATAAATAAAACAAATTAAAATCACATTCAATACACATTAATATTACAACAGCAATAAAACCAAATTAAATAAAAAAAAATTATTCCATCAAAAATAATAAATACAAATCTGAAAACAACAACAGTCAC
Source organism: Thecocarcelia acutangulata (assembly GCA_914767995.1). Lineage (NCBI taxonomy): Eukaryota > Metazoa > Arthropoda > Insecta > Diptera > Tachinidae > Thecocarcelia > Thecocarcelia acutangulata. The sequence goes on along the minus strand of OU612094.1, from coordinate 139,569,284 downwards.
CAAATACATTAACGGCCGTATTCATAAAAGCAAATAAAAATAAAAAAAGGAAAACAACAACAGCCACTAAATATATAAAATTAAATACATGCAAATATCCAATAACAACAATAAATTAAATAAGAAATCTCAAACATACTAGCAAAACCCAGCAAACCATGCAATAGCAAACACATAAAACATGCACAAACATAAAATGAAAAATAAATAAATAAAATTTTGAATATAAAAATAATTATAAAATAACTTTTTTGCATTATAAAATACATAGCCAGATCAGAGCTTTTATGACCCTTTTTTTACGGGCGTTGTATCAAATCCCTTCCGTGTCCGTTAAATAAAAAATAATAACAATTAATTATTAACGTTAGGGAGGTCGGGTTAACTGTTGTGGATTATTATAATGGGTGATTTTATAAGAACTATCGGAAATTAAAAAAAAAAAAACACATAAAATTCAGAAAAATGCATGAAATATTTATTTGGATCGATAGTTAGGTCGATATAATTTAATGTTTGAAGATTATTTCATGCAAATGTTGGCCGCGGCTGCGCCTCAAATGGTCCATCCGCTTAGTCCATAGCTCTTGCAATGCTTCTGGCTGCTCTTCACTCCAAATACGGCAGTTTTGCTTGTTCACGTATCCATTCAACCAGAAATGAGCCTCGTCGCTGAATTCTTCGATAAAAAAGTGGATCTTCATCTAACTTTTCAAGAGCCCATTCACCAAAAATTTGGCGTTGTGGTAGGTCGTTTGGCTTCAATTCTTGCACCAGCTGTATCTTATAAGGCTTCACACCCAAATCCTTCCGCAAAATTTTCCTCGTAGTGGAGTAACAGAGGCCCAATTGCTGCGAACGGCGCCGAATCGATAATTCACGGTCATCACCAACACTGGCCGATACGGCTGCGATATTTTCTTCAGTTCGCACTCTACGTAAGCGTGTTGGTGGTTTTATGTCCAACAATGTAAATTTGGTGCGAAATTTTTTTACAATAGCCGGAATAGAAGCCTCAGTAGGTCGATTAAACTGACCATAAAATGGAAGAAGCGCGAGTTAAGGTCAGGCAAATCAACAACCCTCTTAGTTAAACGCTGATAAAGATATCTTAGCGATAAAAGAAACAAACATGCTTATACATGACGGGAACAAGAAACATGATATCAATGAAAGTAGGGTTTGAAACATTCACGATAAAAAAGGGTCAAGCAATAAAATCATGGTAACAAATATAAATACAAAGCAACTAAACTAAGATAAAATTAGCTGTAAGAACATCCATAAGGATAACGTAGACCTAAATAAATATTGAAAAATTAAACTACTAGTAATAAAACGCTCAACTGAAGATAAGATACAAACATCAATAAAATTAAAGTGTTTTGTAATATTGTAAAAGATAAAATGGTCACTAAACATTAGAACTGAATATTCTTTGTATTGTAAAAACAAAAGTACATTTTTAGTATTTAAGACTCAAATTTACAAATACATAAGTTAGTTAAAAATAAGTTCTAGACATATACTTGTCGTGTATTTTTAATTCAAGGAAATAAAGAAAATAAACGCGTAAGCGTTTAGGAAAAAAAGGTTTTTTTTATTTCCACAAGACTGGAAAGTCATAACTGGCGATCCTGCCAGGAGAATATTACATTGTTATTCTTCACGAGGCGGACCACGGAAATGATCCTTGCCACAACAGGATAATAACACTGACTCTTGTAAAGTAAATCAAGACTCTAGTAAAAATCTAAATAAATTCTGACCACAATAAGGTAAATTTGTGCTCTAGAAAAGTTAACAATTAATGAGAGGGAAAAGGCAAAGAATCTTCGACAGCAACAGGTTAATAACAGAAGAAATTATGGCAAACTCTGGCAACCAGCAAATAAGCATGCAAGCCTTAATAGAGCAAATCGCAGGCATGCAGGTGACCATGGAAGCACTAAGCAGAAAAAATGGAGAACTTGAGGAAAGACTGAATCAAGTACCCAACATGCACCCAGACATACCACAACCCTTACGAGCCGTGATGAGGACGTATAACACCCCGGAGCAGATCAATCTGGACGTATTCAAAACATTGCCTGAATTCACTGGCAATCCTTTAGAATACCGCTCATGGAGGTAGGATGTTACAAGGTTGATGGATGGGATAAAGCAGCATGAATCCTCAAACAGGTATTGCGAAGCCTTGTCAATAGTGAAGACGAAAATACGAGGGTCTGCATCAGATGTGCTCATCAACCACAATACAATATTCAACTGGGAGGCAATAAAGAATCGCCTAGATTACACGTATGCCGACCAAAGACCCATCTACGTATTGCAAGACGAATTAAGAAGACTTCAGCAAGGAAATAAGACTTTGAGCCAGTATCATGACAGATAACGAACCATGTTTGAACACGGCCGCAGTAAAGATAATGTGCCAAAAACATAATATTGATAAAATAAACACACCAGTATACAGATCATCGGCGAATGGTCAAATAGAAAGAGAACATGGAACGATAACAGAATTAACGAGAATATTAAAGATACAGAATGAAACGAGTTCAACCGAAGAATTATTTACAGCTATAAAAGCATTAAATAACACAATACATTCAGTCACTCAACGTAAACCCAGCGAAATACACTTTGGCACTGTTCAATTTGATAAGGAAGAAATTTATAAAAAACTAAAAGAAGCGTCTGACAAAGTTTTAGAAAAATTAAATCAAGGATCAAGGCACAGAACCTTTGCAGAGGGAGAACAAATTCTAGTGAATATAAAGAATTTGAGGAAAAAAAGTGACGCTAAATACAAAAAACATATTGTTCACGAAGATCGTGGGGACACGATTCTAACGAAAGGAGGAGTAATAGTTCATAAAAACAATATTAAAAATTACACTTTAAATAAAAATGATGTTACTATACCTGATATTACTCGCCGCGGTAAGCCAAGTAGGCAAAGCAGCCACGGAACTAAGAAATCTGCAAAATCAAAAATATGTTCTAACTAGAACCGATGACGTCCTTTTGTACGATGATCAGGCATATCTTTTTCATGTCACTAACTTGACAAAATAGAAAAATCGTTACAGAAGGATATGAACCAACGACCCAAGAAATTATCTGGATAAAGAAGATAGAAGCTATAGCAGACCAATTAAACGAACACAAACGGTACTCAAGATCCCTAAATTTTCTGGGATCAGCACTCAAATTCATTACGGGAAATCCGGACCACGACGACCTTATAAGAATGGAAACGGCAATAAATACATTAATAAACAATAACGAAAAACAGCGTCTAATTAACTCCAGGTTTGAGAAATTGATCGATTCGCTGCAAGGCCATAAGTTAGAAAACCATCTTATTATTGAAGAAGTGCATGAACAGCTACTTCTACTTGTTAGGACAATTAATGCAGCGAAAAATAATGAATACTTAACAGAGTCACTAGATATGGACGACATAAAAGAAGTAATACAACACGAATTAATTACGGTGCCTGTAATAAATATATTGGAATACGCAGACATTCATATTGCTGGAACAGGAGATCTATTTATAGCTATTTACAAATACCCGATACTCAACAATCATTGTAAATTTTTTAAGGTCACACCTATAAGTTTTAGGCATGGAAAAATCCAAACGGATGAGCAAATTGCCTATTGTAATAAAGAATACGTTAGGGTCACCAATTGTGAAAATTACCTAGGAAGATACATTTGTCGGAGAAACAACGAAACAGACGCATGTATAATTCCACTCCTTGAGGATAAAAGCGGTAAATGCACAGTCATACAGGAATACAATGACAAACTTTTGAAAATCGACGAAGGCTTCATATTGCTAGACGGAAACCACTCAATAGAGAACAAATCAATGACAGGAACATAACGAGTGATTTTTTTGCTATTATCTTTTTGGCAACACTAGTTTTGACAGCTCACGTACGTTTTGTATCTTGTGTCACTGTCAAACATCTTCAGTTTGGTCTATAATTTAATCATGAATCGTCTTACAAACGAACAACGCTTGCAAATTATTGAATTTTATTACCAAAATGCGTGCTCTGTTAAGAAAGTTCATCGCGCGCTTCTTCCATTTTATGGTCAGTTTAATCGACCTACTGAGGCTTCTATTCGGGCTATTGTAAAAAAATTTCGCACCAAATTTACATTGTTGGACATTAAACCACCAACACGCTTACGTAGAGTACGAACTGAAGAAAATATCGCAGCCGTATCGGCCAGTGTTGGTGATGACCGTGAATTATCGATTCGGCGCCGTTCGCAGCAATTGGGCCTCTGTTACTCCACTACGTGGAAAATTTTGCGGAAGGATTTGGGTGTGAAGCCTTATAAGATACAGCTGGTGCAAGAATTGAAGCCAAACGACCTACCACAACGCCAAATTTTTGAAAAGTTAGATGAAGATCCACTTTTTTATCGAAGAATTGTGTTCAGCGAAGAGGCTGATTTCTGGTTGAATGGATACGTGAACAAGCAAAACTGCCGTATTTGGAGTGAAGAGCAGCCAGAAGCATTGCAAGAGCTACCAATGCATCCACAAAAAACAACCGTTTGGTGCGGGTTATGGGCTGGCGGCATCATTGGGCCGTATTTCTTCAAAGATGATGCGAATCACAACGTTACTGTGAATAGTGAGCGCTACCGTGCGATGATAACAAACTTTTTCTTACCCAAAATGGAAGAGCTTGACTAGCATGACATGTGGTTTCAACAAGACGGTGCCACATGCCACACAGCACGCGAAACAATGGACAATTGAGAGGCGAGTTCGGTGAACAGTTTATTTTACGCTTGGGACCAGTCAATTGGCCGCACAGATCGTGCGATTTAACGCCTCTAGACAGTTTTTGTGGGGCTATGTTAAGGCTAATGTCTATAGCGACAAGCCGGCTTCGATTGACGCACTGGAAGCGAACATTGTCAACATTATTCGTGAGATACCGACCGAAATGTTGGAAAGAGTATGCCAAAATTGGACTAAGCGGATGGACCATTTGAGGCGCAGCCGCAGCCAACATTTGCATGAAATAATCTTCAAACATTAAATTATATCGACCCAACTATCGATCCAAATAAATATTTCATGCATTTTTCTGAATTTTATGTGTTTTTTTTTTCTTTAAATTTCCGATAGTTCTTATAAAATCACCCATTATTTAGTTACATATACGGACCAAGTTAATATTGACGGAATTCTGTACAGGAACATTCATGATAGACTAATAGAAGCCATACATAACAAGCACCATGAAAATTTTGAAATAGAAAAAATTTTAGAATCAGATAGAGAAAACGCATTTAATAATATAGATTCAATTAGAAAATTCGTTATCCCATATGAAGAACATCCTATCAGATCAACTTTTTATTCATTTTTTATGATAATCACAATTGTAGGCATAATTGTACTCGGAATGAAACTGTTTAAATATATTGTAATCTATAAACAAAAGAAACAAGCGGAATTGTACTACGCATATTATAATACAGTTTTAGAGGGAGTTAGAAAAGATCGGGACGATCTTGCTTAACCCGGGGGAGAGTTAAGGTCAGGCAAATCAACAACCCTCTTAGTTAAACGCTGATAAAGATATCTTAGCGATAAAAGAAACAAACATGCTTATACATGACGGGAACAAGAAACATGATATCAATGAAAGTAGGGTTTGAAACATTCACGATAAAAAAGGGTCAAGCAATAAAATCATGGTAACAAATATAAATGCAATGCACCTAAACTAAGATAAAATTAGCTGTAAGAACATCCATAAGGATAACGTAGACCTAAATATATATTGAAAAATTAAACTACTAGTAATAAAACGCTCAACTGAAGATAAGATACAAACATCAATAAAATTAAAGTGTTTTGTAATATTGTAAAAGATAAAATGGTCACTAAACATTAGAACTGAATATTCTTTGTATTGTAAAAACAAAAGTACATTTTTTAGTTAGTTAAAAATAAGTTCTAGACATATACTTGTCGTGTATTTTTAATTCAAGGAAATAAAGAAAATAAACGCGTAAGCGTTTAGGAAAAAAAGGTTTTTTTTATTTCCACAAGACTGGAAAGTCATAACTCGCGCGATGAACTTTCTTAACAGAGCACGCATTTTGGTAATAAAATTCAATAACTTGCAAGCGTTGTTCGTTTGTAAGACGATTCATGATTAAATTATAGACCAAACTGAAGATGTTTGACAATGACACAAGATACAAAACGTGCGTGAGCTGTCAAAACTAGTGTTGCCAAAAAGATAATAGCAAAAAAATCACTCTTTAGTATCGAAGGTATGCACACTGGATGCTATATGGTCATTCTCTCTTACACATCTGAGTCAACATTTGTTTTGTCAATTTTCCAGCGTGATGGCAGTAAACTTTAAGATTGATTTTTGTAATATACGTGGGATAAGAGCGAACTTCTTCGCTGTTTACGCCCACACTTGTCTCCATCGGCCGGATATTTTCGCCTTATGTGAAACCCAGGTATCTGAGAATGCTGATCCACAAGATTTTCATATACCTGGGCATCAACTTCTATCCCTCTTTAATTTTCATCGGGGCCCTGTAATTTATGTTCGCAATGAAGTTGTGTCCCAACGCCAGCAACCATTAGGCGTGCATGATGCCGAATTTACCTGTCTTTGGGTTAAATTCAAGATCAGGTCACACTTTTTGCATTTCGGGTTTCTATACAGAAGTCCAAATGCGGGGAGGGATATTACCTTTACTGGTTTCGATGCCCTCTCCGACTCCATATCGAAGATCCTGGAAAGTTGTCCGAGCAGTGAAATCGTTGTTGCTGGTGATTTCAATGTTCACAACTCATCCTGGCTTCGCCATTCGAGTCATACAACTCCAGAAGACCAATATATTGAGTTATTTGCTGCGCACAACCACCTAGCGCAATTAGTGAATGAGCCAACGCATATTCCATGTGTTAAGGGGCACCTTTCAAACACACTTGACCTATTCCTGACTTCACACCCTGAAAAGTATGAAGTCAGAGTTAGTGCACCTCGGCAATTCGGATCTTTGCACCATTTCTGCCTCCTTTTCGATCTCTGGACTGCGTAACGTTTCAAAATCAGCTACGAAACGTTCAATATTTATTTACGAAAAGGCGCGTTGGGCTGAGCTCAACCAATTTAATGAGCATTTTAATTGGAAACTTTGCTTTCTAGATAACGACATAAATGCTTCAGCAAAAATGGTCGAGAACATGATATTGCTAAGGATGAAATCATTCATCCCCTCCAAGCTGATTTCGGTTAAACCAAGAGTGAAATCCTGGTTTAATCAGACGTGCAAAAATGCAGTCAGATCCAGAGAGGAAGCATTCAGTAATTGGCGTTTAAACAAAAACCCAGACACTGATTTGCTACGCAAAAAGGCAAGGACTCCGTGTGCCAAGGTACTTAGGCGTGAAAAGTTTCTTCACGAACAGCGTCTTCGTGCCAAGGTCCTTGCAGCTCCCCGGGGCAGTAAGACCTTTTGGTCATTCGTTAAAAGAGTAAAGAACAATGCTAGTTCATCAATTCCAACTCTCTTAATGAATGACCTAGTAGTTAGTAGGCTAACCTGTTGGCTGAAATTTTTGCAAGCAATTATTACTTGCCGGAAAGCAGTCAACCGCTCCCCGAGCTCGAAAGAGTATCTGTAACTATGCCAAAGATATTCTTTCGGGCTCGAGCAGTTAAAAGGGTTTTGACAGACCTCGACATAAATAAGACTCCTGGACCGGATGGCATTCCAGCACTGGTCTTGAAGCAGTGTTCTTCAGCGCTTGCGCGTCCATTAGCACGCCTCTTCAGCATACTTTACCATGCTGGTGAGTTCCCATCATGCTGGAAAGTTGCTAATGTAACGCCAATTCCCAAAAAGGGTGAGGCAAATAACCCTGAAAATTACCGCCCAATTGCAATTTGCTCTGCGCTTTCCAAATTAATGGAAAGTATGGTCAATTACCATCTTGTAAGGTATCTAGAGTCGCATAAATTACTTTGTGATCGTGAATATGGATTTCGTAAGAGTCGTTCTACTGGAGATCTTCTGGCATATCTCTCTGAGAAATGATGCCAGTCAATCCATCATTTTGGCGAAAGTAAGGTGGTAGCTCTCGATATCTCCAAAGCGTTTGACAGAGTGTGGCATGCTGCACTACTGCCAAAACTTACTGCTTTTGGTGTCGGTGATGACTTTGAGACCGCACTATACGAGTTGTTATAGGTGGGGTCTCATCAAACGAGTTAAATTCAGGGGTACCACAAGGCTCCGTTCTCTCTCCTACTCTATTTCTTATTTTCCTGAATGACCATCTCTATCAAACTTCCAACCCTATACACTCTTTCGCGGATGACAGCAGCATTTGCCACTCGTACTCTTTTAGTTATAGACCCAGCCTATCAGAGGTCGCTGCTAAGACGCTAAATATGAATGATTCACTGAATAGTGATCTTCTATTTATCTCCGAGGGGGGTCGTAAAAATAGGGTCGCCTTTAACGCTCGTAAGACCCAATGTTGCTTATTAACACACAAACAAACGACCGCAGATGCTGCTTCATCCGTACACATGGATGGTATAAATATTGAGGAATCGGATACTCTTGATGTTCTTGGTATGAAAATACAGTGTGATGTTCGCTGGACTGAACACATTTTTCATATCTCTAAAGAAGCATTCAAGTGCCTAGGTTTTTTGAAACGGTGTAAGATGTACTTCTCGCCATCCGATCTCCTTAATATTTATACCACCTACATCCGACCGAAAATGGAATACAACTCTTATGTTTGGGCCGGTGCCTCAAAGTCTATTTTGGGGTTACTCGACCGTGTGCAGGAGAGGGCGAAGAAGCTCATCGGTGACAGTAGGGCAGGGCATCCAACTCTATTGACTTACTGGAGCATCGACGCAGTGTGGTGTGCGTTACTCTGTTCTATCGTTACTACAATGGATTTTGCTCTGACGAGATCAGGGATCTTGTTCCATTTGTGGTTGATTGTCCGAGGAATCGTACTACGCATTACAGAGAGAATTCGTTTTTTGGCCGTACGCTTCGTCTGTGGAACAAGTTGCCTGCAGACGTGTTTCCTGTCTGTTATAACGTTGGAGGGTTCAAGTCAAATGTTCACAAACACTACTCTCTCTTTCCCCCTCCTCACAACCTATTTTCCTAGTTCTGGTACAATGCACTGCATACGTAGCGGTTATCCTCTGAGTACTGGTCCAAGATAAAAAAAAAAACTGGAACTGCACCCAAACCCTCTTGCACGAAACATACTTTATTTTAGCGGTCACACTCGGTTGAGAAGAAGGGATACCTTTACTACCATCAGGGCGTTAAATAGGTGATTTTACCGATATAATTAACGCAAACCAAAACTTTTTGTCTAGCATTGGCTGGACTTAGTTAATATTTTGTATTTAGTATTAAGATTTGAATACTTATTGTTAGTTCATGTTGTGAAGATTCAATAAATAAATAAAAGCTAAAAAAAAATTTTTTTAATTATGTACATATGTACATCAGGTTTTAGTTCAAGTTTTTCCTTTCTTAAGTTTTTTTAAGAAGGATCTTTTACAACACAAATTTGCTGTGATCAATAATTATTATAAAAGTTCAACAAAAATTTAACAAATTAATATTTACATCTCTGGGTACGGAGAATATTAAAAATACAAAAATATGTATGTTGTGTTTACTTGTTTGTACATATATTTGAAGCATGTTTGCACGATTTTTGTGCAAACATCTAGAATGTTTGTGTTGTCTAACGCAAAATTTTGTCATTTCAAAGAAAATTTTTGACAATGAAGTGATGGAAGAAGAAGAACACAAAATGAATCATGAAAAAGTTTTCTTGTTAGAATTTTTAGAATTGTAGAATTAAAAAAAAAAAAAAAACAAACAAACATTATGGAAACAGAATATCAAGAAACAAATTATAAAATGGTTTATGTATTGTAAACGAGCAAATTGCCGCAACATAATCGCCGTGTCTTCTTGAAAAAAAAAATTGGTTAATTTGTGCTTGTATTTGTATTGTTTATGAGCAAACGAAAATCGCGTGTTTGCCGAAAGGTTTGCATAGTTTATTTGTCTTAATAGATATATACCATTTACTTCATTTATAAGTAGTTTTAATTGCATATCTTCGACGAACAATTTTATAATTTATGTACATACATTTTTCTTTCTCGAGTCGAATCATTTTTGTTCAAATTTTGAAAAATTCTATATAAATTTTCAATTCTTTGATATTGTTCCCATTATAGATCAAAAGATTATATATTCAACTTTTAAGACCCGCTTAACCAGAATTTGTTTTTTTTAGGTTTTAAGGCCTTTTTTTAGAGAAAACATTTTTTATGAAGAATTGATATAAACAGAACTCGTTCTGTAAAACAATGGAATTTCGCAAAGCTAAAAATTCTAACGTGGCCACACTGAAGTGTACTTTTAAGTATTAAACACATATACCACAGCAGACTTCACAACTTCAGGACTGCAAATGCTGCAACCGGCAATTGTAGTTGTGTAGACGACTACTGAAATATTTTGAACACGTCAGCAACATAAATTCATTTGAATGAAAGTATACTTCAGTGTTTCCAAGTTAGAATTTTTAGCTTTACGAAATTCCATTGTTTTACAGAACGAGTTCCGTTTATTATATTAATACTTTATGCAAAAAGTTCGCTCTGTAAAAAGGCCTTAACATCTAAAAAGAGCAACTTAATTAAAAAGCTTTTGTTTGCTGCACTTAATTCAGGTTAGGCGGGTCTTAAAAGTTTAAAATATAATCGGACATATCTTGTGATTTATAATGAGAAAAATATTTAAGAATTGAAAATTTATATCGTATTTTTCAAAATGTGAATGGTTCGACTCGAGAGAGAAAAATTTATATAAATTATACGATTTTTCGTTAAAGATATGCAATTAAAACTACTCAAATGAAGTAACTGGTATATATCTAAAGGGACAAATAAATTATGTAAGCTTTTCGGCAAACACGCGCCTTCCGTTTGCACATAAACGATACAAATACAAACACAAATTAATAATTTTTGTTTGTTTTTAATGACCGTACACTCGTACGATTATGTTGCGGGAATTTACTCGCCATTATGTATTGCAAACTTCATACAATACACAATCCATTTTGTAATTTGTTTTAGTCACTATTTCTTGAGATTCTGTTTCTATAATCTTTGTTTTTTTTTTAATTTCTACAAAGAAGGTAAACTTTTATACAGTACTAAAAATTCTAACAAGAAAAAATTTTCATGGTTCATTTTGTTTGCTTCTTCTTCCACCACTTCATTCTGCAAAAATTCTTTGAAACGAAAAAGTGTTGCGTTAGACAACACAAATATTAAAGATGTTCACACAAAAACCGTGCAAACATGCTTCAAATATTTGTACAAACAAGCAAACACCCCCTTTAACAACGATAAATGTTAGCACAAACTCTTTAGCATGTTTGTGGAGTTCATTTGGCCCTTAACTAGTTCTTTTATAAAATTAGGAATACTTATTTTGAGGATAAGTATGTATGCACTGTATTTAAATTTTGTTCTTTTATTATGTTATATTAGAAAATAAAATATTTCCAAGAGCAAAATTTTTTTACATGTTTTCTTTTTTTTTATACACTAGTCGCACTGTTTTTATTTTGTAGTCAACAAAAATAGAAATTAGTTTAATTCGAGTGCGGCAAAAAAATCAGCATGGACAACAACCTGCAGTCGTGTCGTCTTGCTGTTGTCTAAATAAACGTTCGTATTTAAATGCATGTATTTTATATTTGACATATTGAAGTCGGTTGTTTGCTGGCTTCAATGTGTTTAATGCTTTATTCAAATGAATTTATGTCGCTGCCGTGTTCAAAAAATTTCAGTAATCGCCTACACAACTACAATTGCCGGTTGCAGCATTCGCTGTCGTAAAGTTGTGAAGTCTGCTGTGGTCTATGTGTTTAAAGCTTTAGTTTGATTGATGAAAACTTTAAATATTTTTGAAAATAGCTTAGCAATGAAAAACCTGTTTCTATATTTTAATAAAAAATTACGTCAGTAAAATACCACTAAAATATAAGAACAATTCTTTGGTTAATTGTTGATGTTAATTATTACATTACCTCTGCTGATTTTTCTTCAGTTGGATAGACAATTAAATTGTGTGGTACTGTGAGATCATTCGTTGGGTTAATTTTTCTCTGCATTTGATCGTTTATTTTGTTCGGTACTGTTGTCTCATCGTTTTTTGTTAATCCGGACTTATTAATATGTCTTTCACGGCAACATTCAATTTTTGTTTGCGATATCGGGTTTGTAATATGCAAAATACCATCAACTATACAATCGGATATATCAATAAAATTAAACCGAATACCATTGAGATAATCCTCTGTTTTGCACTCAATTTTTGGTTTTAGTGAAGGAGTACAAAAGATGTAACTACTCAGTTCATCAAATGGAGCGTTTGTTGTATACAAAATAGCATCGATTATACAATCCGATAACTCAACAAAATTAAACCGAATGTCCTTGAGATATTCCTCTATTTTGTCACCCATAGCATCTTTTATTATTGATTGATAATATTTCTTGCTGAAAATAGGAAGGCGTTTTTTTAATCATTTTCAAGAAGGTGTACTTTAGACTTAAAAACGTATATTTTTAAAACGAAATCGAGTATTACAAAAATAAAAAGTGCTTTGTAGATAATATATCTAGTGTGGCTACCAAAGAGTTCTTAGGTTCACAAAATTTATTGATTTACAGAACAAGATCTGGTTTATATCAAACTTTCATGAAAAAGTTCTTTTGTCTAACAAATAGTCTTAAAAATATATAAAGGGTAACTTAACTTAAAAAAGTTTTCGTTTACTGCAATTAATTCAGATTAAATGGGCCTTCAAAGTTTAAAATATAATCGGATATAACTTCTGATCTATAATGAGAACAGTGTTAAAGAAATAAACTATTTGTACGTGGGGTAAAATCAACGAAATCATAAACGTTTATCCAATCCAATCCGCCATATTCGTTAGAAAGTACTCTCATTAAAATGTTGTATGTCGAGAGTTGCACCTGCTGTGTGCATGATTTGCATCCTTAAATAGTTCAAGTCTTGTAGGCTGCAATTTCTTTCTCGTTGTAGATCTTGGTCAGACACATCATTGCCTAATTGATTAGGACTAATGATACCAACTTCCCAGAGTGTTTTGTTGTTTATTTACAAACACTTGTCTTCTTTTAGAAACATTGCGTTATTATAAATTTCATCCGAAAATTCAATTGTTACGTCGTTGCAGATAATTCTCTTTCGATGCAGCCAGTCTTCACTCATATGTGCTTTGTAGGTATTCGAAAGTTTGTTCGGATGGAAAGTAAGTTACTAATATGATAGCAAATAATGCTCCTATCTGGTTCGGATGATTAGATATTGATGCAAATGCGTTGTTTCCCAATGTGAATCATTTTCTAATAAATTTAGTTTAAGGCACGCATCCCGATAAGTTGAATACATTTGTCCATTAAGATTTTAAATGAATTTGTATGTTGGAATTTGAGCATAAAGCAAGTTTGAGCAAAAGAATCATTTGTGCATATATCGAAAAAATTTTCGATGTTTTTTAAGGATTTATTTATCTATTAAATCTTTAAAAACGTTAGGTTTAACAGGTTGCTAGCCATTGAAATCCCAGCTCGTTTGGGTTCAATTTGGTTCCTTTCTGTTGTTCAAAAAGGTAAATAACAATAAGTATTCAAATCTTAATAATAAATCTACAATCGTTGGATGACGTTCATGAATTGGGAGTCCTAAAATTCGCCAAACAGTTTTATTGCTGCTAATGTATCGGTCCATTTGATATTGTGTAATTTCATCGTTTTAATTTTGCAACGAAAATACTGCCATATCTGATCCCTTGCTTACGTATTTGCAGATATACTTAACTGATTTGACGAAATTATAATACTCGACATTAATATGCGTTTTGTACGTTTTTAAAAGCGGTAGGAAATATGGCACTATCCAACGATTATCAACAACAATTTCATTGTTTTTCGTATTGAGCTCTGCCGTTAAAACCAGGGTAGCCATCAAAACAAGAGATTGTTTCCAGAAGCAATTCTCTAGGATACCTTTTCGTATATTTGCGTTCGACCATGCATGGTGGATTTGTATTAATACCATGAAACATGATTTTAATCACAACCTCATGTAAGTGTGGATCAATGTTAGGATCAAGTATTTCTGCTGAAGTAATTTCATCTATTCTATAGGGCAATCCACATTTCTGCCATTCAATATATCCAGCATCACGTTATCCGAAAACACGTAACTTAACAATAAAATCCGTTAGCGATCCTTTAACGATTCATTCCGACCAGCCCTTTCAATAAACAAATATATATTGGACCTTTTCCATATGCTATGAAATTGATCCATATATGACGAAATTGCTTGATAATTAATTATTGGACCTGGCAAGTTGCCTCCCCTTTTTAACCAAAAGAAAAATTAGTAGAACTTTTCTGCATTCAGAAAGAATTTTAAAAATTGGTCCACAAGTGCCGAGGTTATTTGATAATGAATTTTTGGGGCGGAAGAATTTTCTGTATTTTAGTAACCTTCTTTTATAACGAAAATTGTTTTTCAGCAAAAAAAAATGTTAATGGGAAAATCGGTTCAGGCTATATCTCGGGTATATATGGACCGATATCGGAAATTTTCATTTTCCATATTTATATAACCTTCTTTTATTACCAGAACTGTTCTTAGCAAAAAGAGTTTGTTTACGCGATATTTTTGTGAAAACTCCGGTTTAGGCTATATCTCGGGTATAAATGGACCGATATCGGAAATTTTCATTTTCCATATTTATATAACCTATATTTTGCACCGGAATAGGTAGCAAACTGTGTACACGTGTTTTCTTTGTCTCTTTTTTCACTGTTGTCTGTATTTTCTATATATGTATGTTCACTATTAATTTCGTATGAAATAAAATTGCACTGGAATAGGTAGCAAGCTATGTAGACCTAATTCTTGTTTTTTTTCTCATTTTCTTTATATTTTCATTCATAATATATTTTGAATGTACTTCATTACCTTGTGGTGTGGAAGGTGTTGGACTAAATTTTGCTAATCTGAGCAGTGTCGAAGGTATATACACTGGGCACTGAACAGAGTTAACTAATTTAATTCCAACATTTTAAATGCTGTAATAGAGTTTATTTTGGTATTTTGTGTTGTTATTGTTAACGAACACTACCTATTTTCCTAGTTCCAGTACAATGCGTTGCATATGTAGGGGTTATCACCTGAGTACTGTTCCAAGACTTAAAAAAAAAAAAAAAAAAAAAAAAAAAAAAACTAGACCTGCTTTTAAGCAAACGAAGTTCGCTTACGCGACATTTTCATGAAAACCCCTGTTTAGGCTATATCTAGGGTATATCTCGATATCTGGAAATATTTTTTTTCCTTTTAGTCACCATGCTTAATAATTGTGTGAAGTTTGAAGCAAGACAAACAACTTTTTTTTCAAAAATTTTCATACAAATTTGAAAAAAATAATGGCTTTTTTCGGAATTTTGAATATATCTCAGCTATACTCGTGTATGTGAGCCGATATTACTGAATTTCAATAGCAAACACATGGCACGATGGATTAATAGAATGGTGACAAAAAAAAGTTTTTATGTCTAATGGTTTTCTCAGAAACGGTATTTCAACGACCGACAGACGGACATCGCTTATTCGATTTTTTCATTCATTCTGATTCAGAATATATATACTTTATAGGGTAGAAATTACAAGCGGAATCACAAACTTATGTATGTCCTTAACATTTTTGTGAAGGGTATAAAAATAAATAAACAAAATAAATAAGTTATTGACCTCTTCCATATACAAAAGGAATTTCGAAAATTGCTCCATATATGATGAAGTAGTTTCACAATGAATTATTGAGGTGGTCAATTTGAGATAACTTCATCCCTCCAAAATAATCTTCGTAGTTTTGCATTTGAACGAATTTTGAAAATTGCTTCAGAAATATTGAAGTTATGCTATTTTATATTAAAAATTTTGTGAGAGAATAACATAACAGGGGCGTAAAAGTAGGCACGGTTGAAAAAAGTAGCCTATAATTCGTTCAAGAGTTCCAGTTAATTGCTGAAAAAATTTCAGGAAGATTGGTCCATAGGTTTGGCCTCTGTTAATGTACAAACAAACATTCAATTTTATATACATACATATACATATGTAGATATTTGTTGTTATTGCTTCATGTATAGGGTGTTTTTTTAAGCTAGATAGAACTTTAAATTGTAAAAAGTAACACAAAAAATTAAATTTTGATGAAACATTTTTTTTATTTGTTTCAGTATACTCTGACAAATCATCATGAATAGACTCACGCTTGAACAACGCTACGAAATTATCCAAATTTACTTTGAAAATCAGACCCGTTGTTTTATCGCAAAATTGTGTTCAGCGATGAGGCGCATTTTTGGCTTAACGGGTTTGTTAATAAGCAAAATTGCCGCATATGGAGTGAGACCAATCTACAAGAGACCCTACAGACTCCATTACATCCAGAAAAATGCACTGTTTGGTGCGGTTTTCATGCTGGTGGCATCGTCGGACCTTATTTCTTCAAAAATGAGGCCGGAGCTCGCGTTACGGTCAATGGAGATCGTTACCGCACCATGATCAATGATTTTTTGTTTGAAAATATGGATGACATTGATCCGGAGGAGATGTGGTTTCAACAGGATGGCGCTACGTGCCATACGGCGAACGCAACCATCGACTTACTGAAATCAAAATTTGGCGATAAGTTGATTTCGAGAAATTGACCTGTCAATTGGCCTCCAAGGTCGTGCGATTTGACACCTCTCGATTATTTCCTGTGGGGCTACGTGAAGTCACTGGTTTATGCTGATAATCCAGCAACAATTGACGCCTTGGAGGCCAGCATTGTTCGTGTTATTCGTGACATACGGCCAGCAGTGCTCGAAAAAGTGGCCCAAAATTGGACGTCCAGAATGCGCTTCGTCAAGAACAGCCGCGGTGCCCATATGCCCGAAATCATTTTCAAATGTTAATGTCACGTATTGATCTTTCGAATAAAAAAAAATTTTGATTACAATTTAATTTTTTGTGTTATTTTTTACAATTTCAAGTTCTATCGGGCTTAAAAAAACACCCTATACTATAATGTTTTATGGCAGGCAATCATGAATTGTGTTGCTATATTTTACATTAAAATAAATACTTTGTTTAAAAACGAAAATTTTACATGCCTACGACATTTTGACGCTTTCCGATAACTACCCATATCTACGATTTTGACGAATTAATATTCCGAATTTGACGATTAACTTCTATCTAACTGATATCTACGAGTATAATGTTAAAATAGATTTCACAATACTTTCTGCTTCACCATTAAACGTCTTTAATACATACCTATTAAGGTTTAGAAGTTTATATAACGCAAGCTGTGCAAATAGTCGAGTTTGAAAGTTGGCACCCATCGACAGCGAAAGCAAAATTTCCTCCAGCTCGTTTTTCCTCTTTGCTGAGTCATTTAATGTAAAATACGTATATGCCACCGTAATAACTGAAGCCTGTTGCCTTGAAGTCATAGATTTCGCCTGGAATTAAGCAATTGCTATTATTCTCTAAGTTTATGTGTAGTATATGTATAAATATGTGTACATACATTAATACATACTTATATTTATTTGAAGGAAAATAATCGAATAATTTTTTTAATTGAAAAAAAAAAAACTTTAATTTTTGCTATCAGGTAAATTATGCATGAAAAAAGCCAGTTACGGCCAGCGTTGTCAACTCGGTGCGTTTCGCACCGTTTTTGGTGCTTCTTGCAATTTTTTGTGGGAAAAATCCTTAGACGATGCGCGGTGCGCTTTTTTCAATTTTCGGTGCGTTTTTTAATTTTTGGTGGCACTATATAACTTTCGGTTCTAGTATAAGAAACAACTCTTTGCGCTATATATCTGTAATACATTCAATAAAATGTTATACAAGTGTGCAAAAACTGCACATTTCATCAACAACAGCGTACAATAACAAATACGGAAAGTTAACTTTGTAATATCTTGAGCAGTGGTGCCAGAAATTTGTATCGGAAACTTTTCATTTGCCTAAAAAATATCTTAATTTTGGGGAAAAATCTTAAAAGGTTTTTTTTTTTTTTTTTTTTGTGTTTGTACATTAAAAGGTTTTGTACATCTTAAAAGGTTTTTCTTTTGATTTTTTTATGTCAAGTTCAGAAAGCCATGTTTGTTAATTATTACAGAATGATGATTATTTCATCATAACAAAGAGATCAAAGTGAAAACTTTAAGCTAAAATTCAATTCAATAAAATATTTATTTCGGCATTACAATACAACAAGAATAATTCTTATAGTATTGTTGAGAAATTTGGCAAAAAAAAGATAGAAATTTATACGAGTATTATATATATGAGTATTATATGTACGTATGAAGAATTATACAATTAGTAATCTTTTAATTACGAAAAATGTTTAAATATGGCAGATTTGAAATGGCTTGCGTTGCGCAATGTTTGTATATTAAGTGGTAATTGGCTCCAGAGACGGATTGAATTGATAAAAAAGTGCTGATCAGAAATCGATTTGTTGTACCTTATTCTATTTATATTATAGCCTCCATTGGATCTTGAGAATTGCAGCTTTTGAAATAGATATGCAGGTTGACGTTCATATATAATTCGGTGTAAAAATTGCAACACACGACACTTTAATAAATTATCAAATGTAAGATCATAAATTTGCTTTGCAAACTGCGATATGCTACTATATCGCCTTACTCCGAACACATATCTTGCAACATTATTGTATGCCATATTCAATCTCCTTCTGCTTCCAGCATCACAGCTTGCAAACAGCTCACATGCGTACATCAGCGTTGGCAACAAATAACTTTTAGCAAGTAGAAGACGAACATGCTTAGGTGTAAATGATTGTGACATCCATAGATTTCTTAACATAGAAACAGTTTTTCGGCAATTTGATTTTATATGATCCGACCAATTAAGATCTTTGTTAAAAACAACACCAAGGTTTTTAGCATTTTCGACAATTTTTATAACTGCGTTATTAATATGGATTGGTGATAGATTTATATCGATGTTTTTTGGCTTCCCAATTATTAAAGCAACAGATTTCTTTGGATTTATGCTTAAGCCATTAGCAGATGCCCACAAGTACAAGTACAATTTGTTGCATTTGAAATATTACAACTTATAAACAATTGCACATCATCAGCATACATTTGTATTTGGCAATGTTTTATATGATCAGGGAGGTCGTTAGTATAAATCGAGTATAGAAGTGGACCAAGTACAGAACCCTGTGGTACACCTCTTGGCATAGAGCTGCTTCTTGATATATCAGATCCATAGTAGACACTTTGACTTCGGTCACTTAAATAAGACGACATGAGTTTTATTGCGGTTGAAGAAAAATTAAACATATGTTTCAATTTAAGACACAGAATAGAATGGTGGACAGTATCAAATGCCTTAGAGCGGTCAAGCAAGATAAGAAAAGACATCATTTGACGTTTGTCAATTTGGCATTTTATTTTCTCAGACACATCAATCAGGTAAGTAATGCAACTATGCTTTGGCATAAAACCTGATTGTCGCAATGAACAATGAACTTTGATGTAAGTAGCTACTTATTTGCTTGTGTATTAACTTTTCAAAAGCTTTCGAAAGCAAAGGTAGAATTAAAAAATAGGTCGATAGCTTTTGTCAGGTTTTTTAATTGGAACAATTTTGGCATGTTTCCCCGAGGACGGGAACGTAGATGTTGTTACTATTGTATTAAAAAGATGCATTAAAGAAGTAAGCGTGTACGGGAGTGTCTTTTTTAAAAATTTTGGATGCAAGCTGTCACATCCAACTGCGTTTGATTTGATTTGAAGGAGTGACTTAAAAACATCTTCTCTTTTAAATGATATAAAATTGAACTCATGTCTTTGATGTTGATTCTGACTAATATTGTTGTAAAAACTGGTATTAATTTGTGGCATTGTAATATTTGCAAATTGCTGATTCAGTTGGTTTACGTCAATTGGGTATTCTTCTACATTATTGCGACTCACTAGGTCCATCTTACGACTTTCAATCCATTTTTTTCGAGAATCAACCGAGGTATGGAATTATCTTCATAAAATGCCCTTTTAACCATTCTTATTTTCATGTTAACGGAAGATCTAGCAGATTTAAAAATATTGAAAAGCTCTGATGTTTTAAATCGTTTCCATCTCGCATATGCTTGATTTCTCTTCTCTGTCAGCAACCTAACCTCAGCATTAAACCAAGGTTTATTGTTTCGAATGACTCTTGACTTTAAAGGCACATATTTATCATACAGGTATTTTAGTTTTTCGTGTAGAAAGTTTCTGTTCATTGACATCAGGCGTGGAGAAAACATAGTTCCAATTTACATGTGACATCTCTGTGGCAAGAGATGTCCTTTCAAAATTAGTACTCGTACGAGTAGTACGAAGCAGCGATCACCAAAAATCATGATTTTGCATAATTAACTCACACTAAAATTTGTAATCAACAAAAATCAGGCAACAAAGTTCAACGCAGAATGAAATCAACCCGCCTTGTAAACAATCTGAATTTGTAATCAACAAAAATTTAGCAACAAAGCTCAATGCTGAGTAAAATCAACTCGCCTTGTAAATATTGCGCGTTCGTTTTAGTACTGAATAAAATCAGCTAAACATTAGATGTTGCTTCGATTGTGTGTTCTATAAACAAATTTGAAACATATTTACATACATATGACACCTGATCAGAAACTTATTGATTGCGGCCGGGAATGACTCATTTGTTATTTAATAGACTGGGTCACGTTCCTTGGTTTTATTTTTTACAACTCTTGCTTGACATAGATCAAAAAAATCTAGTGTAATCAGTTCAGCTGATCTGAAGAGCCTGTGGAAAGTGAAGTTCTGAATAAAAATCTCATCCAAAATCTTTAAATAATAGCATAAAGAAAAAACTTTTGTATACATTTGTGTGTATGTAGCGTACAAAAAGTTTAATACACGTAAACGATTGAGTAACATTATTTGCAAGAAGTCAAATTTCTTGAAAATAATTCAAGCGTGTATTGTAATAGTAAATCTTAAAAATTTTAATTTTTGGAAATATATCATTAAATCTTATTTTACTTATAAAATATTCAAAATTAATGTAATATCTACATTTTGGCAACGCTGGTCTTGAACTAAGTGCAAGAAAGGGAAAGTTTACTTTGCAAAGAGAGTGACTTTTTTACTCTCTTTGCAAAGTAAACTTTCCGTATGTGACCAGCGACTCATCTAGATAATTTGTTTGAAAAGAACTGTTTTCAGATTGCTTTCCACACAAATATTGTAGACAAGTCGTGCGTCTGTGTTCTGTAAACACCACATTAAGTAAAAAGGAAATTTCTATGCTTTTAATAACATAATTTAATGAAAATATATCAGATTTTTAGCAATCTTGTGAAAAACGTATAAAATTAATTTAAAAATTTTGGTGCGTTTTCTTTGAGATAAAGCGTTTTTCTCCCATTTTTTGGTGCGTTTTGAAATTTCAAAGTTGACAACGCTGGCTACGGTATTCAAAAGGTGATCATAGTCATTATTACAGTAATAGCATGAAATAGAAATTACTGTGAGCATGCTGTCATAATTAAGTGTGCTATTTTAAATTTGAGTCAACTGAGATCTTCACGGTTTAGTTATGACAAATCAGTTCAAGAAATTCTGTTACTTCCGACTTTTTTTGTCAGAAACACAATAGCAAGATTTTTATGCTGTCATAAAATAATAGGACATTATACGTGATATGACACCGTTTGAATCCCCGCAATATTACTGCAGGAATAGTACTGCCTCAGTTTAGTTTTTCATCAATTTTTATTGAGTGTACCACGCCAGCGAGTACCTTATATGTGCTACTACACCTAAGACATATACATACATATCGCATCTTTATTGCAACATTGTCATATCTCAAAAAATTAGCTTTTCGAGTTAACAATGCAGAATTGTTAACGGTACTACCTTTTACATTGTGCCAAAAATGTATTCAAAATACTTTTAAAGTGTTTCCTTTAGGAAATATTTCCTAAAAAAAATTTCTCAGACTTATATGGCAACTAAAAATTTGAAATGTGTTTTCCTCGAAACAGGCTTTTTTTAGTTATGACTATGATGCAATAAAAGAGCGATATGAACATTTTGTTAAAACCGATAAAATGTATATCTCGTAAGAAAAATGTAAATGTATCCACATACATTTTATATGTATGCATGTATACAAGGTATGCCAGAACTCAACGTACAGCCGAAACGGGGTGACAGGATTGATTGTAACCATCATGAGAAAAATCAGAAAAAAATCTATTCCATGCAGTTTGAAAATCTTCGACATTTAAGAAACCCCTAGAAATTTGGTCAAACTGTAACCATTTTTTGGTTATTGTTGTTAATTTTTATTATTTTTGTTTATTTAAATTTTAGAACCATAACACTTCTATAGCCACAGTCAAAAATAATGATATAATTGCCCAAAGATTTCTAGAATTAAAACTATTTGCTACACTATGAATTTAATATTTTCACAATTTGTCGACTTAAAACCCTCCTTTAAAAAAATGTGCTAAAGTACCTTGGTAAGTGTCATTAAAACTTCGCGCATTTAATCAGTATTGTCAAATGGTACAATACTTGTTAGCAAGGTACATTTTTGCTACTAGTAATAAATATAGTCAGCCATTTACGTCAAATGTATTGCTTACAATTTTTAAGAGTGAATTTAGTGATTTATTCCTAATTAAACATTTACGGCCATATGCAAAAAAACTTAACAAAGCTTGGTAAGCATTTGTTAAGAAAAATTTCTTAACGTTGTATGCAAAAACAATCGTTAGCTCACCATTCGTTTAAAGTTTAACTGAATACACTTTAACTGTACGTTAAAATGACATTTGATTGCGGTTTGTTATTTTTTTCTTAAAAAACACAATTTTCGGAAAATGTAAAAACAAAAGATATTATTTTAAGTTGTGTTATTGTTTAGTGGGCTTTTAAAAAGCCCACTAAACAATAACACAACTTAAAATTCAACAATAGGTCGAATAAATATATATTGCAAAGTAAATTAAAAGATATTATTATTTTTATTATATAAATTTATTGAAATATTGCATTTTATATGAACTCAAAATTTTAATTTTGAAAGAAAAATATAAATAACAACTATGTTAGTGATGCACTTTCAATCAAACGAATACAATGAAAATCGTTATTCGAATAAAAAAAATGTTTCTAATTTAACTTTTTGTCAATTTAATTAATGTACTAGATATTATATATTAATGGCCTTATTCATAAAAAATATTTTATGTTTATTAAACTGTTATTTCACAAATTTCTATGGAAAATATGTCAAATAGGTGTTTAATAAACATACAATATTTTTTATGAATACGGCCGTAATTATTTATTAAAAAGGTAAATCCAAGAACTGTTTGTCAAAAATATGTTATTTTATGTAATAATAATAATTTTTTATTTTTTAAATTTGTTTTTCGGTTTCCGAGTATGAGTTTTTATTCATCACTATTCAAAAAATTACAACTGAACACAACGGCGTTGCCACAACAAAACAATTAAATTCCTTACTACATTTAAAAGTTAACGTACTGTTTTTGCATAAAAATTTTTAACAAATGTGTTTGGTAACTAACGTATACGTTAAAACTTAAGTAAGAATTTTTTTTTTTGGATATGGCCCTTAATAATTACTTTGTGAGCATATATATAATACAAATAAAAATAATTGTGAAATGGTACTTTCATAGTTTATAAATGTGATAAAAGTTACAAATATTTTTGACAAGCATAGCTTACACCGCATTTAGACATGCGAGTGCGGTATACGTATTACCAAGGAAATTTTCTTCGAAAAACTCGAATCGCTTGCAATTTTCTTTTCTGTCTACACATGCGAGTGAGAGTTCATTTTAAATTTGTCGTCAGTTTCCTTCACATATTTTGTGTTAAAAACCGCAAGTAACCCGATTTTTGCTAAACCATTTTACTCAGTTATGATACTAAGAATGTTTACCCAAGTCAAACAAAAGTAAAATAATGAAAAAGCTTGACCTAGTTTAGTTAAGGTTTATTAGAATAAATTGGGAAATAACATTTTTTATTGCAATAAATGTTCAAATTGTTTACCACCAGCTCGTAGGCATGGTCGATAACATACCTGTCAATACAAAACTCCAATTCCAAAAGAGAGAAGTCAAAGTTGCCGGTATGTAATCAACAGATCCAACTCATAAAAATCCAAGTCCAAAACGAGAAACTAAAGTTGTCAGTACTAATTCAACACAAGCGAATATGGAAAGATGCGCAGTAGACGAATGAACGAAACGTACTAATTCCCAGTTTCCACTATGCAAGTCTTATTGCTGAACTGATTAACTTTTAGAGAACGGGGTGAGGTATTTTACCTCATCCAATAAACGAGTACATACTTGCATGTACTTGCAATTCGTTTTGTTTTCATATTCGTATTCAAGCTAAAATCAGTTCAGTTTAAGCAATAAGACTTGTACGGTGGAAACGGCAAAGAAAGTTCAAAGAAGAAAGTGAAAAATTGCAATCTTATTTTCTTGTATAGTGGAAATAGGCACTAACTGATGTCATACTGGTATCGTAGCCATTTGCTTAGGAGTGCTTTTATATTAGGCAACTTAGTTGCGCAATTCTATTTTTTGTTTTATTTATTTCCTTTTAAACTTGCTTTTGTGTTCACATACAGCAATTAAGTTGCGCAACTTTCATTTTGTTTTACTTAAATTTTCTCAATATTTTGAACGGCCCGAAAAATAAACAAAAAAAAAAAAAAAATATCAAAAACAAGAATGTGCGAACAAAACGAATTGCTGAGTACAAGCAAGTCTTCTGTATTCAAATATCAGCAATTCTTTCTCGTTCAAGACTTGGACAAGAGAATTGCGCAACTAAGTTGACTAATGTGAAAGCGCTCTAGTATGGCGACTATATCTGTTTCGTTCGTCCGCGTTTAAACGACGCATCTTCGTCTTATTGTGTGACGTCACTATCTGTCTTGCTCACTCATGGCAAACACGTCCACTCTCCATCTCTCTCATCATTTTGCCGTAAAATTAAGAACCTACCATGATATAAAAATAAGGTAGCCGTTTCGCTAGAACAATACAAAAATAAAAAAACAACAGGTATTTTGTTTGTGTAGAAAGGCGAATTCACACTACAGCAGTCAAAAGTAGTTGATAAAGAACATGTACAAAAATTTAAATGGTGCCGAAAAAGGTAAACAAAACTTAACAGAGGATTCGCCGATGCATACACCTAATAATGAATTCGCCTTGGAACCTAACAAGAGCTTGTGCCAATAAAAACATTGAAATGAGTAAAATGGGTTAGCAAAAATCGGGTTACTTGCGGTTTTTATTTTTTTAGTATGAAACTAACAATAACGAGGAAAAAAAATTTTGTTTCAAAAGCCATTTATTTCTCAACATATCCTCCTTTTGGCTCAATACACTTAGTAAGACGATATTCCAACTTTTTGATACCACCTGAATAATATGATTTTGGGAACCCTTCAAAATACGCGTTAGTTTCGGTAACACTACTTCGTTTGAGATTAATATTTTTCCTGCGATCCATGTTTTCAAGTTTGGAAACAAGAAAAAGTCACTAGGAGCTAAATCTGGACTATAAGGGTGATGATCAACCAATTCGAAGTGTATTTCACGTAATTTTAGCATTGTATCTAATGCTGTGTGAACCGGTGCGTTGTTTTGAAGAAAGAGCCCTCTTTTCTTATTTAAATGTGGTGGTTTTTTTCCTGATTGCATGAATCCATTGACCCAATAATGCACGATAATTTCCTGTGATTGTGGATCCTTTTTCAAGATAATCGATGAGCAATATTCCGTGTGCATCTCAAAATACAGTGGCCATAACCTTGCCAGCTGATTTCACTGTCTTCGCCTTCTTCGGAGCACTTCCACCAGTTTCCACCCACTGTTTCGTTTGATTTTTGGCTTCTGGTGTGTAGTGGTGGACCTACGCCTTATTAAAATAGACTTTGAGGCACCGACCCAAACATGAGAGTTGTATTCCATTTTCGGTTGGATGTAGCTGGTATAAATAGTAAGGAGGTCGGATGGAGTGAAGTACATCTTACACCGTTTCAAAAAACCGAGGCACTTGAATACTTCTTTAGAGATATGAAAAATGTGTTCAGTCCAGCGAACATCACACTGTATCTTCATTAAAAGAACATCAAGAGCATCCGATTCCTCAATATTTATACCATCCAAGGCACTTTGGTAAATTTTTTTTTTAAAGGAAGGCATTTCAAATTCGACAAGTTTTGAAAATTTTAAATTCATAGTTTAACAAATAGTCTTAATTCTATTTCAATTGTATCATTACTTTTGACTGTGGTTCTAGAAATGTTATTTAGGATTACGGTTTCAAAGTTTAAATAAACAAAAATATTTACGGCCGTATCCAAAAAAACTTAACAAAGCTTGATAAACAGTTGTTAAGAAAAATTCCTTAACGTTGTATGCAAAAACAATTATTTACTTACCATTCGTTTAAAGTTGAAATGAATACACTTTAACTGTACGTTAAAATGACATTTGACTTCTTCATTTTTATTTCCTTTAGAAAGCACAATTTTGTAAAAAAATTTAATGCAAGCAATGTTTTATGCTTATGAATTAAGTAAATTTACACATTGCATTGTATACAAACTGAAAATATTAATTTTGAAAGAAAAATATAAATAGCAATTATGTTAGTGATGCACTTTCAATCAAACGAATACAATGAAAATCGTTATTGGAATAATAACAATTTTTCTAGATAAGTACCCCTACTACTTTTTCTCAATTTCATTAATATACTACATATTATATATTCATTATTTATTAAGAAGGTGAATCCAAGAACTGTTTGTCAAAAATATGTTATTTTATGTAATAATAATTTTTTATTTTTTAAATTTGTTTTTCGGTTTTCGAATATTAGTTTTTATTCATCACTATTTACAAAATTACAACTGAACATAACGGCGTTGCCATAACAAAACCATTAAATACCTTACTACATGTAAAAGTTAACGTACTGTTTTTGCATAAAAATTTTTAGCAAATGTATGGTAGTGCTAATGTGTTTGGTAACTAACGTCACCGTTAAAACTCAAGTAAGAATTTTTTTTTGATATGGCCCTTAATACTTAATTATTTCATCTTGTTTTGGTAAATATTTCTTATTTTTGCATCAAAAGATCGTTTTATGTTATATAAAAAATTTAACAGTATTTATTTTCAATATTTCGATAACAATTTGTTATCATCGTCAGGAAAATTAATATGTTATTAAAAAATTTTTCAGTTTGAAAAATTATTGTCAAAAAATTCCTATATACAAAAAAACTATACACCAAGAAAAATTATTAATTCATTCACAAAGAAAAAGTTCTTAACAATATTATCAAATTGAAAAATTTTAAATTGAAAACTTAAAAAATATCAAACATTTTGGGTTGGGTTAAAAAGTCAAAAAAGAAAAAATATTATATTAATAACAATAATGACAAACATAAAAACCAAAATAACATAATTCCGCAATTCTGTTGTTTCTTATCTAGCAAAACAAATGTTTTTTTCAGAATAACATGGAAATATTATTAACATAATTTAAAAAATTTTATCCTAACATTCATTCCTACATTAAATCTGGATTATGATTAAAATCGCGACAATGAGTTGATAACGCAGTTTTCTGTGAAGAATTATAGTTTCTGTATTTCTGGTCAGATTTATGTCCTGCTAATCTAGTCTTAAATTTATTACCTGTTGTTCCTATATAAATTTTATCACACTGGTCATTGGTATTTCCATTACAAGGTATTTTATATACTAAATTGGACTCTTCTAACTTTTTTGACTTGTCTTTAGTTTTACTAAAAAGTCTACCTACCGTGTTACGTATTTTATGTGCAATTTTATACTTGCAACTATCATACATACAACGAGTAAATTACAGAAGATTAATAATAGTTTAGTTGATGAGTTATTCAGAAAAGAAATTTAGACTAATATTGAGAAGAACAAAATTAAAACGAATACATATAGCTATTTCTCCTAGGTTATATGAACTGCCAAAAATTCATAAAATAGATTTTCCTTTAAGACCTATTTGTTCGTTTATTAATTCACCATCATACGAACTGTGTAAATATGTCGTAAATATTTTAGGAAAAATTACTGATAGTTCTGTATAAATTATTAAAAATTCTTTGGAATTTAAGGATAGAATAAAAGGTCAAAATATAGATAGTGATGAAAGATTATTTCTTTTGTTTCCTAGTATAACAGTTTATTTAGCAATGAACACAATAGAGGATAAGTGGGATGTAATAACTCAACATACAAGAATAGAGAAAAGTCTATTTTTGCGCATTTTAAAATTTTGTATAGAAGATAACAGGTATTCTGAGTATGATGGTAAGATATATTCACAGATAAATGGACTTCCTATGGGATCTCCAGCTTCTTCAATTATTGCTGATATAGTAATGGAAAGACTATTGGATAGTACAATAGAGAGATTAGATATAAAACCAAGATTAATGACAAAATATGTAGATGACTTATTTTGTATCATTCCGGACTTAACAATTGATAATATGTTTTCAACTTTGAATAGTTTGAACTCAAGCATTAAGTTTACCATTGAAAAGGAATATAGTTCAAGATTACCATATTTGGATACTTTGATAATTAGGAGAGATAACAAACTTGTAATTGATTGGTACCAAAAACCAACTGCATCTGGGAGATTAATTAACTATTTTTCAAAGCATAGCAGAAATATAATAATAAACACAGCTAAAAATTTTGTGATGAGGAGTTCCATAGAAAGAACATTATAAAGATTAAAAACATATTGGAAGACAACAGTTTTGCAGCTGAATTTGCTTCTAGATTTGTAAGTCAGTTTAAAAATAGAAATGTACAGAATTTAGGTAACTCCTCAGAACCCAAAATGTATAAATCTTTAACATATATACCAGGTTTATCAGAAAGATTAGCAAGGTCTAATATATATAATAAAGAAGGATATAGAAAGGCTCATAGAAGCTATAATACGTTAGGTAAATTATTTAGTAAGACTAAAGATAGACTTAATAAATGGGACATTTCAAATTCGGTTTATAGAAATCCTTGTCAGGATAATGACCAAGAAAATTGTAGTAAAGTTTACGTCGGAACTACAAAAAAAAATTGAGAACTAGAATTGCAGGACATAAGTCAGATCAAAGATATAGGGATATTAATTCACAAAAAACTGCTTTATCTTCTCATTGTTCAAAATTTAATCACTCTCCAAACTTTGAAAATGTTTAAATTTTAAGAACAGAAAATAATTATAAGAAGCGTTACATGTTAGAAATGTTAGAGATTATAAACACACCAACAACACAGAGAATTAACTTCAAGGTAGACACAGAAAAATTAGCACAGAATTATAGATATTTAGTTAATAAGAAATTCCAGATTTGAATTGTTTAAGAATGAATGTTAGGATAAAATTTTTTTAATTATGTTAATAATATTTCCATGTTATTCTGTAAACAACATTTGTTTTGCTAGTTGAGAAACAACATGTTGCAAAACATGTGTTGGTTGCAGAATTAGGTTATTTTCGTTTTTATGTTATTTTTTATGTTTGTCATTATTGTTAGTAATATTATATTTTTTCTTTTTTGTTTTTTTAATAACCCAAAAATGTTTCTGCCAGTATATTAAATAGATATTTTTTAAGTTTTCAATTTAAAATTTTTCAATTTGATAATATTGTTAAGAATTTTTTCTTTGTGTATGAATTAATAATTTTTCTTGGTGTATAGATTTTTTGTATATAGGAATTTTTTGACAATTTTTCAAATTGAAAATTTTTTTAATAACATATTAATTGTCCTGACGATGATAACAAATTGTTATCGAAATATTGAAAATAAATACTGTTAAATTTTTTATATAATATAAAACGACCTTTGGCTGCAAAAATAAGAAATATTTAATAAACAAAAATAATAAAAATTAACGAAAATAACCGAAAATTGGTTACAGTGTGAACAAATTGCTGGGTTTTTCTTAAATGTCGATAATTTTCAAAGTGTATGGGATAGATAGATAGATAGAACCGTTTCGGTTTGATGTTGGATTCTGAGACACCTTTTATGTAGATAGATTAAATGAAAAAATATCTTACCTCTTTCAATTTTTCTATGATTATATCCTTGTTAAGTTCAAATTTTCCAAGAATAAACTCGTAAATGTATGTAACATTTAATTGGTTATTTTCATTTAGCAAGATATTCCATATCTCACTTAAAATATTAGAAAATGAAGTGTTGTCGAAATACACAAAATAATAGTAAATACAAATAGCAATTCTTAATTTAACGCGATGTTCATTTGAATTTTCAAAATATCTAGGTTTTTTCTTAGTTATAGATAAATGTACTTTCAGCAGATCTGTTGCAAATTGCTCGTTTTCCTTTAACTTCAACTGCTGTTTAACATACTGGTACAATTTACTCAACAATGTTTCTACTGCAAAAGATTTAGCAAGAAATACTTCTTCAATTCTGAAATAAAACGAATAAAAATTAAATGTAGTATGAAAAAAGACTAAACGATATATCTATATCCAAGTCAAATCGGACAGATCGGAGAAACAATTTTTTTTTTGATTTGCTTTATTTTTTATTGTATTGATGTCCGTATTGAACAGCACATTTCAGCAAAGTTTTAGATTTTTTTGTCTTATGATTTCACGGATATCACTTTGAAAAACCCGAATTATGCGAAAACTGTGGCCGATTAAATACTCATAACTTTTTCAATATTAGTTCAAACAAAATAATTTTTTTTGCGTTGTTTTTCTTTTTGTGCACAGTGGGCTTGGATGCGATTTTCGCGATTTAATATTTTAAATCAATTTTTCTCGCTGTTTGTACTCTTCGATTTTCTTAAACATTTTTTTTTTGTATTTAACTTTGATTTTTTCCACATCTTTTAGGACCCGCTAGGTAGTGGGATTCGAATAACTACTATTTTTCCTGACTGTTGTAAAATTTTCTAAAAATAATTTTTTGCGTTAAGCCACTGTGCAAAAATATTCTAGCACTTCGTAGGATATATTTTAAATACTAGTCCATATATTTTGTTATTTGCACATTTATTATTTGCAAGTTTTATTTAAAACTTCCATTGACATTGATGTCAAAAAAAATCATAAGCTAACTTAGATTATTTCATTACAGTTTTTCTGCTTTGATCTTGACAAAATATACTACTGATCATAGCATCATAACAAATTTGGTCTTTTTTGCCTTTATTGCTAGTTAGAATATTTAAACTGGTATGAAATTTTCTGTGAAATTATTTCTTAGGGCCTGTTTCACAACTTCGAATCTTAACGTTCGCAAGCATTTTAAGTGGCAAAAGTTCCTGTTTCCAACCGACTTTTAAGCTGAAATGCAAAATAGTATAAGAAAATCTAGCAAGGAATGTATGAACTCATAAGAAAAAGTTTTACTTTCGAGCTAGAAATGCGTTAATTTGCAGCTTCAAATGCTTGCGAACGTTAAGGTTTGAAATCGTGAAGCAGGCCCTTAATGGCTTTCCAACTCCAAAAAAATTGCAAAATCTCTCCTCAAAAGTCGGAAAATTGAATGTTTGTATTTATGTATGTATGTTTGTCCTTTATAGAATCGTAAACTATGCATTTGAGCATGTGAAGATCTTCGGCAAAGTTGTTGTGCATGAGCCCAGGAAGGGGTCTAAGTTGGCGCGACCACGCCTACTTTAACGCCCACCTCTTTCAAATTGTGTAATACATGGGTTTTAACAAATTTACTGCAAATTGTATATACGTCTCACTGTCGGCGAAATAAAAATAAAAGTTTTAAGTGCCACGCACATTTTTACGCCCTATATCATGCGGGACGACGCTTACAGGGTAGGCCAGTCTGCTGGACCGATCTAGCTGAAATTTTCACAGCACACCTCTAAAACTTAGGTATCTTTTATAAGACAGTTCGTTCTTTTGACCATGCCCACTTTGACGGTCACTTTTTTTTAATTGGGCTATTGATTCCAAATTGGTTTCAACAGATTTACTTCAAATTGTATATGGGGCAATCCAAGACAAACCGGACAGTTCCAAGAAAAAATTTTTTTGATTTGCTTTATTTTTTACTGAATTGATGTTTCTTTTGAACAATACATTTTAACAATTTTTCAGAGTTTTTTGGATTATGGTTTCAGAGATATCGGATTAAAAAAACCGAGTTATAAGAAAACTGTGTCCGATTAAATACTCATAACTTTTTTAATATTAGTCAAAACAAAATATTTTTTTGCAGTGTTTTTCTTTTTCTATCTTCTATCTAATAAAAAATTGTGCACAGTGGGCTTGGATGCGATTTTCGATATTTAATATTTTAAATAAATTTTTCTCACCGTTTGTACTCTTTGATTTCCCCACTGGGATTCGAACTCGGGATCATGTGAACATGATGTATTTTTAATACGGCCGCTTTAACCACTTCAGCCACCGAGCTCTTTAATTATTCTTACGTTAATGTTTGCCACATATTGATCACATATATGCAATTGTTATAACCCCAGTTGTTTGTACAGGATTTTCTGTCACTGAACAACCAGTTTTTTAATTTTTTTATTATTTACTAAATAATTCTCCTAACTGTGAGACGTATTTGTATGTAAATCATTAATGAGTGTTTTTGTTTCATTTGACGCGAAAGTCACTCAGTTGAAAATACCACATAAAAACCGAGTAGGAAAAAATAAAAACATTTTCCCGACTACGGTTAGGTCATACCTCCTTCTCACACGAATGGCTCCTACAAAGACCGTCACAAGCACCAATATGTAATCGCTGTAACAACAACCTTACCATCAAACACATACTAATGGACTGCCCAATCTCTCTGATCAAAGACGAAAACTGTTCGGGAACGCTTCCGCCCTGGAGCTTCTCAAGGATCCATCTCCTAACAATATCGATAATATCTATAAATTTATCAATATTTGTAATTTAAAAACCACTTCATATTGTAAAAATTGTTTATAAAACACTAGTACTATTCCATACATGTATATTTTATGTTCAAGCAGAGCTGATGGCCATTGTAGCTAGTGCTCTTATAATTTAATTTAATCTTAGAATTAATTTCTTTTAGATTAAATAAAACAATAATAATAAATTCTATGAAGCAAAATCTGATGGATATAGTTTAAGTTTTATCAGGTCTTGGAATGAAGATAAGTAGAATGAAAGATTCAATTAAAATTCATCAAGCCAAGTACATTTCTGATATGTTAATACGATTTAAAATGAATGATTGTAATCCTACAACAACTCCAACGGATTATAATCAAAAGCTAAGTAAAAGTATGTGTCCAGAAGACGACCAAGTCAAAAAAGAAATTTTAAAAGTTCCTTACTTGCAGGCAATTTGTGGTTTGTTTTATGCTGCATAAATTTCACGTCCTGACATGTGTTATGCAGTGAATATTCTAAGCCATTATTCTTCAAACCCTGGAAGAGCACATTGGGAAGCTTTGAAAATACTGCGATAGGTATTATGTGTAAAAAGGGACTAGATTATGAAATAATGGTGTATTGTGTTATATTTTTATGTACCAGAAAGGGGAAATTTCTTGGAATATAAAGAAGGCTGAATATATGTTACTTACTACAGGAATCCGAATGATTAAAGCCAAAATTGGTGTTACTATATTTTGTGATATCAAAAGCGCGATTTAATTTGGGTTAAATCATAATTATTATCCAAGAACGAAACAAGTTGATATTAAAAAAAAATCATTCGTCCAAAAATAGAAGAAAAGGATATCATTCTGAAGTATATTTCCCCAAGTGAGATGGTTGCATACATGTTTACACCTCAAAAACTGGAGCATTTAACAAATAAATTTGGGCTTATTTAATATTGTTTTATGTGATGTTGAATAATTAATGGTTTGTATAATTTGATAATGTTATTTAATCTAAAGAGTGCAAGAGAAAAATTTGGAAGTTCTAAGACAATTTACCATTCAGGGAGAGTTTTGAGAAGAGATTGGATACATCCATTATTTACTACGGTACTTTAAACTTATGTATAATAATATTTGTGTTTATTAATAGTAGTCTGAATTTATATTGTATAAAAAAGTTAGTATATTCAATTCATTTTGATACGAAAGACGCATGAGTGCATATGTACTGCATCGGTCTCATAGTTCTCGCGATATCATACATGATATAAATTTATTCTCTACTTATTGCTAAAGAAGTCATTATATCGTTTCGAAAAGCAAATGTTATATGTAGTAGGAATTTTGAATTTAAATTGCACGACCAGTCAAAATGATTGGCCTGCTAAACCTAGTGGTAAGAAAAACTAAAGAAATTAAAATTTGGAATAAGAAGCTCTGAGGCAATAATTTCACCACAAAATTTTGTTTTATGAAAGCACTAAGAAATATCTAAAAAGGTTAATAGGACAAAGGATTTTATATATGTATGTAAAAACTCATAGAATCTACTTATATTAAAAATAAAAACGATGTTTTAATATTAAAAATATTAATTTAATGACTTTTAGGCTCTAACTTACCTTTTATCGCCGTGGCTAGGTAATATATTTACCACTTCATTAGTTATATCTCTGAGTGAAATATGTGGGAACAAATTTTGAAAATCGAAACCGGAAATTTGATTTAGAGTAATTTGTTTAAAGATGATGGTGGCGTATTTTTTAATGGTGTTCGTATTTTCATAAACTTGAACGAGGTAGCGGAAAACACTATCAGCACTGCAAAAATAATCAATATTAATACAAATACTTGATACTTTTCAAATCAACTACTCTTACATGGATGAGTCTGCAATTTCCAGAAGTTTATCAATAACATGCAATTTTATTTTAAACTGTTTTTTTATAAGTTTTTCTACATAATTACTGATGGCCCAATAACTTTGCAAGATAATCATTGAACACAATGTATCGTTAGGATTATGTTTGTCATTTATTTGATAGTAAATTGTAATTGCTGCTCTTTCACATTCTATCAGTTCATCCCTGGGATGATTTTGGCCTTCATATTGTGTAATAGTAAGCAGATTTGCTTTAAAATAGGTGATAAATTTATTTACATCGAATGATATAATTTTACTCAAGTCCAGATTGTAAAGACTTTTTAAAGACTTTTTAAAATTTGCTTGTTCGGGAAACTCGTATTTAAATAGTGCATATTTTAGCCACCCATGTTTTTCAACTGGTATGTCTTTAAGAAATTTAAGCAGATCTGATTGTTGAAAATCGTGTTTTGTAAAAATTTCGTAAAATCGTTGTGTAAAAATGAAATTTTCTGTAGACTGAACAATCGAAGATTTTTTTGAGTATAATTTTAAGTGGTCATCGTAGTTATCATTGTTATTATAAAGTGCTTCTATATACATGGTATATTCACTACCAGACATTTGTTCAATAAAGTCTTTAAAAAAAAGATTACATAATTTTATTGTTTTGTTGCGTATAATTTTATTTTGACTCTTTCTAACGCAAGCGGAAAACATTAAAATTTCCTTGAATGTTAAAGATTTTTCCAAGTGACATGTTCGATTTAGGTTCTCTATCCATTTAAACAACGGTAACGATTTCCAATTCTCAATGGAATGAAACAATGTCAGGAAAATTGTAAGATCGCCTTGCAAAAAGTGCATTATGTATTCATCTTTTAAGAAATAGCCTTCATAATTGAACAATGAGTTGCAATTAGATGCTCGAAGCAGGTGCTTTAGTATATCCTCACATAAGTCTGAGCATGTAAAAGTTTGAAAAAAAAACTGAACGGACCAGCGCAAAACCAAATTATTGTTATGAGTTAGTAATCTCATATAAAGTATATTAAGCCAAGATATGTGCATGTGATTACTCTTAATAAGTTCTTTAATATTTTCCAGAGACGGCAATATAAGGTGCGATTGTTCCTCTTCGAGATTTTCCAAAATTGTTATGTATGTTATCCAGGAACGTTCAATTTGCTGGTTGCTATCATCAGGCAACCACATTTTAGTGACATTTGAGATATTTTCAATGTAACAAACTGTAAGTTTCTTGAACAGGAAATAACCACATTTTCTAAACTTCCTTTGATCAGACAGTAAAAGATGTTGTATGATAGTTATTAAAATTGGATCATCATAAAAATAATTCTCAAGCAATTTAAAGTAATCAAAAAGTTGTATGACAATATCGATTTTGACTTCTGCTAGGTCCTTTTTTACATTAGAATCAAATTTTTTTTTTAAATTTGACCATAGCGTTCGTAGATTTTCATAACTATTGGGAAACATTTCCATGTATTTTTCCATACAAGCAATCGAATTTGAAGCTAATGTGCGACTTTCAACCGTCAGTAAAATTTCAGCAAACTCTCGCAGTAACTAAAACCGCGAAATAAATACAAAAAATAAAATGTTTTACATCAATATTGGTAGATTTTTTTAGTATTTTATATATAATATATATTAACGACATGGAAAAAGTTTCAGAAAATTGTGAAATAGATTTTCGCAGAAGCCCAGACGGAGGATTTGTTATGAAAAATTAAAAACAGACATGTGTAAAATTAATAGATGGCTAAAAATAAATAAATTAAAATTAAATGAAAATAAAACCAAACTAATGGAAATAAATATGAACAGTGATAAAGAATTAAAGACTAATGATGTGGTAATTGAAAAGTGGATAAAATAAAATATTAAGGTATTTTTATAGATAAAGAACTAAATTTTAAAGAATACTTAGAATGTATGTGCAAGAAAATGAGAAAAAAGATAGGATTCTTAAAGCGTATAGGGAAGAAAATGTCTATTATTACGGCAGTAAACATATATAATACTATTATAAAACCACATTTTGAATACGTGTCAACCTTAATATATAAATATGTATATGTTGCACGGATAGTCAAATAAATAGATTACAAAAACTACAAAATAAAGCAGTGCGGTCTATACTAAAACTAAATTGTTTTGCTTCAGTAAGATGCATGTTAGATGCCCTAAGATGGATGAATATAAACCAATGGCTGGAATTTAGCACACTAATCTTTATCAGAAAATTGGAGAAGCACCAGATTACTTGGTGGAACAACTATGAAAAATTATTTTACAAAGGTCTAAGAACGTATAACAAGATAGATACAAATAATATTACAAATTAAAAACTTTTAAAAAAAAGTTGTTTATTTTATTAAAATTGTTGTTAATGCAAATTAGAGCTGAAAAGTATGATAATTTTATATATAATTTAAATGAAATGTAGTGAAAAAGTAAATACAACGGAACCAATATTGGACCCAAGAGGACTGGCTTTTCAATGACTGGCAGCCTGTTAAACCTAACCTAACCTAATGAAAAAGTATAAAAAATACTACTAATAAATAATACAAAATGTCAAATCTTTTCTATTGTGCTTGGTAGGTTAACAATTTTTAAGTTTTTGCTCGAAATTTTTTATTGTAAAATTAATAAAATGTTTGAAATTTCTGTTTTCAGAAATTACACAATTTACAGAATCATTTTCTCAAAACTCATGTCACATATATGTGACATATTTCTTTGTGTTCGTGAGTATTTATTTAAAGGATGAAAAATTTGTGAGTGGCAAATGAGTATATTAAAAAAAAAATAAACGGATTTATTAAATAAAAAATTCGTATCTTGATCCTAGTTGTTCGACCATTTTTTTTAAATATAATTGTTGTTTACTTGAGCTTGAGGCCACTTGTTTCAAAATTATTTATTTATTAATGTTTCGATATTTCCACACCCCCTTGTGTGTCTTCTTCAGGAAAATTTCTAAATTTTTTTTGTTTACAAATTTTTATAAAATTGAAAACAAATCAATTGGGTGTCGAAATATCGAAACATTAATAAACGAATAATTTTGAAACAAGTGACCTCAAGCTCAAGTAAACAACAATATTTAAATAAGAAATAAATTTCTCTTTTTTATATTGTTCTTTTTGTTGTGAATTAATTTTTTTTTTCAAGTACATACTATTTTAACTATTCTATTATAATAATCCCGGTTAACTGAATTTTTCTTTAATTATTAACCGGAAACCAGGGCTTCTTAAATTACCACTATTCGAAAACTGGTTTAGAAAAAAAGTCGAATAATTGATCACTATCACACAGGTCGCAACTTTTTGTCTTAAGTTTGTAACCAAATAGGCAAACCATTTGCTTAAGAGTTCAGGCCTTCTGAATGCAATTTCCCAGCAGACTGAGTTTGTAAGCCTAAATTCCATGAAGAACACTAGCCCTTAACCAACTCACCCGTCTTACAGCACAGGTATCTTCAACAGCACCTCGGAGGATATTAACACCCGAACACAAACCAAGCCAAAACATTTCAGCCAAGGCAGGCATCTTAACCATGATCATCACCGAGATGGTCTGAAAAGTAGAACCTGCCGGGGCCTTTGCAGATCCCCGTTCTGCCAATTTTGAC
The DNA here is from genome assembly GCA_914767995.1 of Thecocarcelia acutangulata. NCBI lineage: Eukaryota > Metazoa > Arthropoda > Insecta > Diptera > Tachinidae > Thecocarcelia > Thecocarcelia acutangulata. The sequence goes on along the minus strand of OU612094.1, from coordinate 139,530,452 downwards.
TACAACAAACGATGAACCCCTCTATGCCCCAGAAAACAGGGTACCCTTGTTTGGTCTACGCCATGGCAAACCCTGCTCACCGGGGGGATTCTAATAGCCGCTAACGAGGCCAGCTGAAACATTGTTTAAAAGTTACTATAGGTGTGTTTCTCTCAAATACAGATAAAATTTACCTAATGTACGGGAACGCAAAATGCCAAATTTCTAGCCAAAAAGAAACATATGCTTAGTTTTGACGTGGCAACAAAAATTGGCATTTAGTTTTACGAAAAATACTATGATATTTTACACTTTTGGGCTTTTAAATATTTTGCACATTCCTTTTTATTTAATATTTCCATAAAAACACTGAAATGATTTGTATACAAGTTGATTTAAATGCACTTTTTTTTGTTATTGTTTATTTTTCAAACAGCTGAGATTGCTTAACTACTTGCCCAAACTAGCCCGAAGAAAAAGTACGGGTTGTTTCGTGCAAGAAGAGGAAAAGGCTCTCTTTTGCCCAATTTTAAAGTAAGGGAACGCTTTTCGTACAAATTGGGATTTCGCGTGATCCCAAAGTAGTGTAAAGAAACACTACTTACTCGTATGTCAAACAAATACATTATTTCGAAAACTATTCGTTTCCCCCAATTTTGCTATTTTTTGTTTTTGTTTTTTAATTCTCTATCACTGCATGTAACTATTAATTTTTTTATGTAAATTTGGAGCTGCATGCGTAAACTAGATTTGTCCCAAACTCTGCATGTTATTTGTTTTTTATAAGAAAACGAAAATATTGAGGAACAATAAAAGGGGAGAGAAAATTGAAAATTAAGATTAAAATGTTAAGTGTGAAAGTTGATGGAAATGCAGAGTTTCCGAGTTATGGCCCTTTGAAGTTTTAATATATGTGTACATGAAATTGCAATTTTTCACTACATATGTGAAGTTACTTAGGCAAAATTGATATCATTTGAAAGCTTTTGAATAAATAAATTAGATTGCGTAAAAATTTTTTAATTCCGTCGGTTCCAATAGTTTTTACAAAATTTTAGATAAGTGTAACGGAAGTGTTTGATTTTAAGTTTTTTTTTAACAAAATGATTAAAATTTTACTAAACAAAACTGGATCAATTAACAATTTTTTTTATTTTTTTGCATAGCCTGCCTTCGGCTGGATGGAGATGTTAACTCCTAACACCGGATCGCTGACTTAAAGTTTCACTGGATTTTTTTTATAGGTTCCTTATTACAACTGTACATTTTTAAAAATTTGTGCCGCTATCGAGTTTAAAAAAATGTTCGTGTATCTAAAAAGTCTTTTAAGAGCTTTCAAATGATACCAATTTTCTCAGCTTCAGATCTTTGTTTTTTATAAAAAGTTTATAATTAAAAATCTTTTATTTCTCAATATTTCGATAACAATTTGTTATCATCGTCAGGAGAAATTTTATAACATTTAATTTCTCCTGACGATGAAACAAATTGTTATCGAAATATTGAGAAATAAAAGATTTTTAATTGTAAACTTTTTATAAAAAACAAAGATCTGAAGCTGTAAAAATTAAATTTATTTAATAAACGAAGATCAAATAATATTGAGATAAGATACCAATTTTCCATAACTAACTTAAAAAATATAATGGAAAATCGCAACTTTATGTACGTACATATAGGAATATCTAAACTTCAGAGGTCCATAACTCGGAAACTATACCTTTCCACCATCTTTCTCCTTAACATATTCTACTTATTTTCTAATTTGCTACCTCCCTACATATACTACTTTTTTCAATTCGGAGGAGTGTACTTAAGCCAATATTAATAACAGTTCTAGGGATCAAATCTAGTTTACCAATGAAGCTGCAAATGAAATAAAAAGCACATAGCGTGATAGAAAAATAATAAGAAATGTAAAATGACAATATTGGCGGAAACGCTTATTTTCCGAGTTATGAACCGAAGAAGTGTTCATATACTATGAGAATCAAAAGTGAGTCAACACCAGTAGTGTGTTTTGTTTTTTAGTATAAGGAAATCATTTTATACATATCATTTTACTTACAATAACAAAATTTTTTATTCATTATTTATAACGTCATAATAGGAAAAATAGCTGAAATTAAATATAATTTCGTTTTTATACTTTAAAATAAAGAGTCAATAATATATGATCAAAGGTGAGTATAGGCCGATGTATAAACTAAATATGCCTGTTATTAAATTCATATCTATGCAAAGTGCGGCGTATTGTGCTGTCACCAACTGCTTTATCAGACTCTGTAGTGATGTCCTTGGCAACTTTTACCACATTAGAACGTGGTTTATTTGTAACCATGGCAGCAATCCTTCTTTCTTCTATTCAGTTAACAGTTTGGACGTTCTCTTCGCTTAAAATCGTGTATTTTCTTAAAGCTTTTTAATGTTTCCACAATGCTTTCTAAGAGGTGCAGTGTCTCCCTAAAATTTTACTAATTTTTCGAAATTATTTACCTTTTTCTTTTAGCTCTATTATAGTTTTTCCTGTTTCTATTGAAATTTCAGTTCTCATCTTTATTCAAGGCTTTTATAAAACTTTGTGGCACTTCCACAACGTAGGTATGTATGTATATTGATTATCAATTAACTAAAACAATTATATTTTGCCTTTTTCAATCAAATTCATCATAAAAATTGCTGTAAATCTACCGGTCTTAGCGAAAAAATTAAATAAGGAGGAAATTGTTTACACACTTTTGAAGCGTAATTTTTGAGTTTTAGTTAAAAGGTATTATAAAAAATTGTTGGTCTTATTTTTTGAATATTTTTCGACACTGGTTAAATGAGCATTAGGTAGTCTTATAATTATAGTTACTAAGATTATTCTAGTGCTAATACAAGCAATGTAATAAAACTAAGTATAAAACTATCACTGATGTTGACTCAGTTTTGACGCTGATAGCATATGTACATTCGATTTTCTACATTTTTCAATCCATATGGTCAATGTTGGCATCATTTGAAAGTTTATGAATATATCTCTTCAAACATACTAAATCTTCCAGAAAAAAAAACTTAGCTCGGTTAGTATCATTTAGTACACATATACTGTTAGCGTCAATATAAAGTAAACACCTCATATTATTTTAAGAAAACCTTTATTAAAGAGAAATAAAAAAGTTTTATGAAATTATTTTTTTCCTAATTCATTGATAGATAAAGCTTAATTTAATGGCATAAAACAAAAGGAAAAAAACATTATACATAAAGATATTTCCATTTTTCCATGTATATTACAGTTTTCCAGAGTCAAAATAAAGTAAACAGGTTTCTTATTTGAATAGATAATTTTATTATTAATATTTAGTCTGTTTTCCTTTTGACTTAATAACAGCTGCTAATCGTCTAGGCAAGTTTTTGTGTAAAGTCCGGTGAAATTTTACACCATTCCTCCCTTAGTGCCGCTTTTAATTCGTTTTGGGATGAAATTCTCCTTTCCCTGATTTTTTTGTCCAGATGTTCCCACAGGTGCTCTATTGGGTTAAGGTCTGGGGACTGAGGAGGGTGATCAAGAGTTTTAGGCGTACGGTAGAGCAACCATTCTTTCACAACTTCCGAAGTATGCTTACGATCATTATCCTGTTGAAATGTCCACCCGTGTGTTAAGCCCAACTTCTCTACACTGGGGGCTACATTCTGTTGCAAAATGTGAAGGTAATCTTTCTTTTTCATGGTAGACTCAATAAATACTAGAATACCAACCCCCGATGCCGCCATACATCCCCAGACCATGACCGAATCTCCACAATGCTTCACAGTTTTAATAACGCATTTGTCATTAAAGGCTTCGTTTTTATTACGCCATATCTTTGGAGGTTTTTTGACACCAAAAATTTCAAATTTACTTTCATCGGTGAAAAGTATTTTTTTCCAAAAGGATTGACATGCATTTAAATATTTCTTTGCAAATTTCATGCGCTTACACTGGTTCATCTTTGAAATGTACGGCTTTTTGCGTGGTACTCTGCCATGTAAACCATTTCGATGTAGTGCTCTTCTAACGGTGCTGGCACTAACAGAGTTTCCAGAAATTTATGTGATATCTTCCGCAGTTTTAACGGCACTGGAAGCCGGAAATAGAAAAGCTTGTTTTTTGTGTTTTGACGGATATTATTAGAGCATTTTTCTTTTTAAATTCTATGCAATTTATTTGGATTGTTGGGATATAAAGTTGAGTGTTTGAGAATATCTTTCAAAAATTTCCAAAGTCTACTGATGATTAGGGTAGTTCCTATGAAATGTCGACATATAGATAGCTGGGAAACATAGAAAACAAGCGATTTATAATTTTTTATTGGTATAAATTTTTCTTGATATTAAACAAAATTCTTTTTTTTTAAAGATATTTACATATACACATATATTTACAGAAATATGTGTATGTACAAAAAAGGAAAGAGCGACTCAGAGACAGTTATGAAGCTTTTTACGAATTTTCTGCCGAACTGCTTTAGAGAGGCAAAAGAGGTTCTAGCGAATCCAAATCCGTAATTAATGCCATTAAACGTACTTTTACGTAATTTATTGGTATTTACTTTTTTTACTATTAAAAACAATTATTAGAATAAAAACTTCTCTTTAAGAAACATAGGGCTGCCCATCAAAACGAACTTTGCATACATTGTAGTTTTTCAAAACTTTTTTGCAATGACCCTTTGACCAAAAAATTTCCAAACCCTAGATCCACCGCCGTTTCTTTTGATTAAAATAATTTTGGTTTTTTCCTAGAGGCGTCTTTTAAAAATTAACAACTTTTCATACTTTAAAAAGTCGTTTTGATAATACAAATAATGATATTACATTCTATCACTTTACGGTAAAAATTACCGTAAAAAACCGTAATTATCATAGGGCTTGCATCACTGCTCCTGATTGAGTAATCTTTTTAACAACGAAAAACGAAATTTATCATTGTTGCCGTATCAAATTCGAAGCAAACAATGTTTATTTTTCAATTTCTTTCGGTGAAAACATTACGATAGTCTCAAAATCGCTAGAGTACAGTTAATTTGTTCTGACGCGAAAAATTTTGTTACGGAAATACTAATTTATTTTTTAAGCTAACTCAGCTTTTACATTTAGACAGACGATGGGCAGACATTTTTTCATTTCTCTTTTGGTCTTGCCTAAACCTTTTACATTTAAGAAATTAATAGACAGACAGAAATTTTCGTTTCTCTTTTCTTTCTTTTTTGTTGTTGTTGTTTTTTTAAGCACAGCTAGTGTGTTTATATGAAGTTGATGTTGATATGAGAATAATGATATGAAGCAACAACAGAAAAAATGCGAAAAGTTAAAAAGAGAAAGAAAAAATGTCCACAAATGTCTAGTACAGAGAGTCGTGTACTACACACTCTCCCCCACCGAAAATTTTCGTTACAGCACCTTCAAATTTCGTCTGTCTGCCCATCGTCTGTCCAAATGTAAAAGCGCTCTAAGTTTAGTAGTTATATCTACAAAACATAAATTTGGCTTATATTTCATAAGCTCGTGACCTACTATCGGCGGTTCATTTTTTGCCGAAATTAGCCGTAGAATTTGTGGCGGCGGCGGCGGCAATCAAATATCATCGGCGGCTCGGCTTAGTCGGCTATAGCCGCTTCGGCGCTGGTCTCTGGCTAACAGTACATAAATTAAAATCAAACAAAAATTTAATTTAATAATAAAACCCGCTTCGCCACCAAAGCTTTTTTCCATAGACGGCCTTCGCCCAAATGCAGGGATTCTCTCCTTTGTGGTATAACCAATACCGGCTTCGCTAACAAAATTTTTGTATCATATAGAGGAGAAAATTCCTGCATCCGGCCGCAGGCCTTCGCTAACAACAAACATTTTTTTGCATAGCCGGCCTGTGGCCGGATGCGGGGATTCTCTCCTATATGGTATAAGAGATCTATTATCAAGCTTTCAAATGATATCAATATATTGCCCATATATATATAAATTGAAAAATGTAGAAAATCACATGTATGTACGTATATGTATATGAAAACTATTTCGTTCCATAACTCGGAAACTAACCGTTTCCGCCAATATTAGCATTTTATTTTTATTTATTTATTTCAATTTTTTACCTCTATGCACTTTTTATTTTGAGCTGCGTTGGTAAACTAGATTTAAGCCAAAAATGTACTTACTTTTTCAGATATAACAAGATTATCACATCCTAAACTACTAAATGAGTTTAAAAATTGATAAGCGATTTGAATGACAACATCTGTATCGTTTTTATTGCCACTATGCTCTTCCAAAAAATAAACCAGAAGTATTCCAAAGTCAGTTTCTATATAATCACCCCGACTGATCCATACTTTAACACATCGATGGACATATGTCAATACGACCCGAAAATTGTCTTTTTGATGAAACTCGTTAAAGTTTTTATTAAAAAAGAGAAACAGTTCGTCAGGTTCCAATACTAAGGTGCTAATACTTTTTCCATTTGTTAAAGCACCTAGCATTTCTTTTTGCTGTTTTATAAAATTATGGAAGTTGCAATTATCAATCTTTTCCGCACTCATTTAGGCTGTACTCTGTGATTTAGGCGACAAAATAAGAATTTTTTAGTACTCCAAAAATTCAAGAAAACACCATGATACAAAAAACAAGGTAGCCGCTTCGCTACAACAATAAAAAGAACAACAGGTATTTTGTATGTGTAAAAGGCGAATTCACACTTAAGCTGTCAAAAGTATTTGATAAATTACATGTAAAAAATTTAAATGGCGCCGAAAAAGGTAAACAAAACTTGACAGCGAAAGTGCCGCCATATTAACCGAATTCGCCTGAATTCGCCGATGCATCCACCTAATAATTAATTCGCCTTGGAAAACACTATACATCAAGGCGAATTAATTATTAGGTGGATGCATCGGCGAATTCAGGCGAATTCGATTAATATGGCGACACTGTTTCTGTCAAGTTTTGTTTACCTTTTTCGGCGCCATTTAAATTTTTTTACATGTTCGTTATCAACTACTGTTGACAGCTTAAGTGTGAATTTGCCTTTTTACACAAACAAAATACCTGTTGTTTTTTTTATTGTTGTATTGTTGTAGCGAAGCGGCTACCTTGTTTTTTGTATCATGCTATACATGATACAAAAAACCCAAGGCGAATTCATTATTAGGTAGATGCATCGGCGAATTCAGGCGAATTCGATTAATATGGCGGCACCTTCGCAGTCAAGTTTTGTTTACCTTTTTCGGCGCCATTTAAATTTTTTTACATGTTCGTTATCAACTACTTTTGACAGCTTAAGTGTGAATTCGCCTTTTTACACAAACAAAGTACCTGTTGTTTTTTTTATTGTTGTATTGTTGTAGCGAAGCGGCTACCTTGTTTTTTGTATCATGGCGGCTACCTTGTTTTTTGTATCATGGCAAAATACATAGTATTGAATTCGCCTTTCCGCTTTAATTCACTTGTATAAATTCGCCTTGAGAGCCGCCATGTTGTAGACGATAATACAGTTTGAGCAGCGTTCCCCTCAAATTTTTAAAATAGGCAAAAAAATGTTTTTTGGATGAAGGGTATTTTTAAGAAAAAAGGTTTAAACTTAAAAAAATAGAGACTAAACAAAAATTTTTCAAAAGTTAATGTATTTGAATGAAAATATAATGTAATGATTACATATTGAAAAATGATTCAAATATGATTAGTGACATCAGTTTAAATGATATTAATCTTACTCAGGTCCAGTTTTTAACTTCGTATTTATATACAAAATTAGTTAATTTTCATTTAAATTTAAGTTTTTTACATACCGATATGATTTGCGAAAAATAAAACTTTTTGTATAGCATTGGCTGGACTTAGTTCATTTTTAGTAGGTATTAAGATTTGAATACTTATTGTTAGTTCACATTGTGAACATTCAATAAAGCTAAAAAAAATTAAGTTTTATTTAAATGCAAGTTTAATTTCAGTCTTAAGAATTTCATTTTATATAAATGCGATGAAAGTGTGGCAGCTTCACTTAAATTCCAAATATTACGAAAAGAATTCCATGGAAATTGAAAAGAAATTCTTAAAGAAAAACATTAAGTTTATTCACGGCGCAGAAAAACTTAATAATTGTATTTCATGTGATGGTATTTTTAATTAAATATTATATTGTACCGCTGTTTCCGTGCAGGAGATGGAACTATATACTAGTTTATTTTTATACTAGTATACTAATTATTTTTATACTAGTATACTAATCACCAGTACTAGTTCTCAACTGAAAACTTTCCTATACCATCAAGCTTCTTTCAATGTATCTTCAGGCTTATCAGCCTTCATAGTGATGATATCTACAAAACAAATATATGTAACAAAATATAAATGATGAGTAAAAATTTTCACGATCAAGAAACATTTTAGATTTAGTTACCTATCAATGCTGAATAGCTCATATTTTTTAAGAGTTAGCTTTCCCTGTGTAATATCTACTGCTTTGTTGTATAATATCTACGTTACATTCATGAATTATATTGTGTGAAAAAAAAATTCATTTATAAATCGTCCAACATCTCCATAGCAGTGGCAGCTTCACAGGTCTCCCCAGCTTAAAAGCAGGCTACGAGAGTGCATAACTCAGTTAAGAAATCTGCTTGAAATCCACAGAATGGCTTCCCTTAAAACATATTTGGAAAGCCTGGATGGTACTCCGCAATCTGACAATTCTCTGTGGAAAGTGACAAAAGGTCTGAAAAGACCCGTAATAGGTAAGCCACCTTTGCGAACTTCAACTGGCGACTGGGCAAGATGCGATTCAGAAAAGGGGATGTTGTATGTTAACCATTTGAGAAATGTTTTTATTACAAATGATATAACAAATGATGCATCTGAATTACCACCATACGCAGTTAGACCGCCTGTGTCTTTGCGATTCATATTTCAAGATGTAAAACAACGTATCAGTAACATAAACCCCGGGAAAGCTCCAGGTATTGATCAAATTACTGGCAAAATGCTTGAACAGTTACCTCGTGTAGCTAAAAGAATTCTACTTTTTATTTTTAACGCTATTTTACGCCTTGAGTATTATCCTGCAGAGTGGAAGGTCTCTATGATTACTATGATACCCAAGCCAGGGAAGGATCCGACTAAGGTAGAATCATATAGACCAATAAGTCTACTACCAACAATTTCAAAACTATTCGAAAAATTGTTAATGGTTAAGTTGGGTCCAATATTGAACAATGTGGGATGCATCCCTGATCATCAATTTGGATTTCGGGTTAAACATAGCACCATAGAACAAACGCACAGACTAGTCAATGTCATAAAACAGACCTTTGAGGAGAAGAAGTATTGTTCAGCTCTATTCATTGACATTTCTCAAACTTTTGATAAAGTGTGGCAGGACGGCTTGATGCACAAAATAAAGTTGAACTTGCCTGCTAATACTCTGGAAAGCTACTTGTATGGGCGGAAATTTGTTATCAGAGAAGGTGATTTTATAAGCCCAACTCAACCTATCGAGGCAGGAGCTCCTCAAGGTAGCATTCTTGGGCCTACTTTGTATTTGATTTACGCCTCTGACATGCCAACGACATCTGGAATCCACACTTCAACTTTTGCAGACGACACAACGTTTTTGAGCGTGCATGAAAACCACCAATTAACTTCACGAAATTTACAGGAATTTATTTCAATATTGGAAAAATGGTTGAAGCTTTAGAAAATCAGGGTTAATGAACAAAAATGTACTCACGTTACATTCACACTGCGTAAGCAAACATGTGCGCATATCCAAATTAACAACTCACCTATTCCGCAGCAAAATGAAGTAAAGTACCTTGGTATTCACCTGGACCGTAGGCTAACGTAGAAGTCTCACATTGAATCAAAGGTCACTCAGTTAAAACTAAAAGCAGCGCAGCTAAATTGGCTTATGGGCAGAAATTCTACATTGAAATTAGATTGCAAACTTTTGTTATACAACGCAATACTAAAGCCTATATGGTGCTACGGAATTCAGTTATGGGGCACCGCCTCAGCGTCAAACATTGAAAAAATCCAAAGGCGACAAAACAAAATTCTTCGAACGATTACTGCAGCTCCATGGTATGTAAAAAATTCACGAACTCATAAAGATCTGAGTGTTCCGCTGGTAAAAGAGGAGTTTTCTAAGTACGCGACAAGGTATGTCAGTAAACTGGAACTTCATCCAAACCCTCTTGCGCGTAATATACTTAATTTTGGCGGCCACAGTCGGTTGAGAAGAAAGGATACCGTTGCCACCATCAGAACGTTCAATAGGTGATTCTACCGATATTGCTCCCGTATAATAGAACTTTTTGTCTAGCATTGGCTGGAATTAAGTAAAAAGCACATTTTATTTTTTTTATTAATTCTTTTATATTTAGTATTAAGATTTGAATACTTATTGTTAGTTCATTTTGAAGATTCAATAAATAAAAACGCTTAACAAAAAAAAAATCTCCATAGCAAACGTAATTATAAACGTAATTAGGCTTAGGCATCTGCCTACGATTGCATAGAAGGATTTATCTCACTTAACTTCTCCGAATTGTCCCGGAAGACTGTATAATTTCAAAAATTTTTTCATACTCTTAAGATTTTCGCTACTTTTAAATATTTTTTTAAGATTTTACGAGGCTTAACACTCAGCTTGTATTCACTAATTTGGTTTTGCTGTTCTTTTGTCTTCTTCTTTTGAAATATCTTAAGGTATGATAAAATGATTGCCGCAATGCACCAATTTTCACATATTTTTATCCCCAATCGTGTGATTGCACAATTAATTGGTTCATGCGGCAATCGCAGCCAATATTGTTCTTATTTTGACCAATGCATCCCTGATGCGACAATCGTGCGACTGCTTGATATGCGATCGTGCGGCAATAAAAATGCCACAAATGCGCCAATATTTATTGTGTTCTAGTGCGGCAATTAAAGTGGCCAATATTCACAAATTTTTTTATTTCTTCTATAAATTTACTTTTTTGTGTGTGCTTTTTTTTATAGCAGCAGAAGGATATTCTTTTATTCTATATTATAATTATGTGTATATGTACATGTGGATTTAAAATTCATTAGTAAGTTTTGGCAAAATAATATGTTTTAAAAACAAAACAAAAATATCTACATAAAAAATTTAAATATACATATTTCATACATTCAATACTTGTATTATTTGATCTTGTTTATATTAATTTCTTCTAACAGTTTATCGAAATATCGAAAATAAAAATTTTTAACCTTCTTTTTATAAAAAACAACAAAAACAAAGACCTTCAGCTGGAAAAATTTAAAAGAAATTTATATTTCATACTGTTTTTATTGAATTTCTAAAAGAAATACTTTTTTTACGCCGTCTTTCTGTTAATTTTTTTTCCTTTTTTTTTTGACGCTAATTTATTTTTTTGAAGAAAACGTTTTCAACCACTGCACAACAAATTAAAAGCTAATGCAACAGCTGGTTCGTGGCATTGCAGCAATTTAGAACCATCGTGTGACTGATATGGAGCAATTATTGCCACGAAATTGTTTTTCACAATCTTGCGGCAATCAAATTTCTGAAAATTTTGATTGAGACAATTTTGTTATTGGGCACCAATTCGGCACAATAAAAATTGGGTCAGAGTGGTCTAATTGCGGCAATCGTGTGATCACAGTCTATTTAAATATATTGTTAGGTTTTTGCCTCTAAAACGCTTTTGTGGAATTTTCAATTGTAAATGAAATAATGATACTCACGCTTGTTCGTTATATAATTCACAACTTTATTTACACTTAGTACTACTGTGTACCAAAATACTACACTTGCGTACTTTGACTTATGTCTGTCTTGCACAAAGCTTAAAAATAAACTGACTGGTTGCTGCCGACCTGCCTGCTATTTATACGTCTTTATCAGTTTCTACAAACGACATGAATTTTGTAGTCGTTCATAATGTGCAAATGTATTTCTTTCGCACACACATATCATGCACATGCTTGCGAACAATAAGCAAGTCACAACAACAAACAATAATAAAACTAATACCAAGAATACAAGTAATTCTAAGCAATTCATTTGTAGTTGAATTAATTGGAATTTTACGTGCTTTAAATCATGTATGTTTGTTTCTCTGTGTATTATGTTTTTAGCTTCATCTTGTTTGGGTGAATGGTTGTGCTGTTCTTTTTTAACAAGCAGATCAACAACTGCACACTGGTTTAGATGTGATAAAAATTCTTCACAATATACAAATAATTGATGTATGCTTTTTACACCTTTTAAGGGTATATATGTTTGTGATTCCGTTTGTAATTTCTACAATTTTCTTTTTCGACCCTGTTAAGTATATATATTCAGAATCAGCATTGATAGGAAATTCGATTAAACGATGTCCGTCTGTTCGCCGTTGAAACACCGTTTCTGAGAAAACCATTAGACTTAGAAACCTTTTTCTGTCCCCATTCTATTACTCCGTCGATTCATGGGTTTGATATTGAAATTCAGTAAAATAGGTTTACATATAGCTAAGATATATCCAAAACTTTGAAAAAGGCAATGTTTTTGCAATTTATACAAGGCAATGTATGAAAATGTTTGAAAAAAAATTCTTTGTTCTGCTACAAACTTGACACAATTATTTGACCGATATCGGTCCATATATACCCAAAATATATCCTAAACCGGCTTTTTAATGAACATGTCACATAAGCGAACTTAAAAAACTTTTTTTTGCTTAAAATCAGTTCTGGTAATAAACTCGGGTTATCTTAATATGGAAAACGAAAATTTCCGATATCGGTCCATGTATACCCGAACCTACACCGATTTTTTCATTAAAATGTCGCGTAAGCGAGCTTAAAAAACTTTTTTTGCTTAAAAGCAAAAAATTGCCTAAAATGAAAATTTCCGATATCTGTCCATATATATCCGAAGTATAGCCTAAACCGATTTTTTCATTAGAATGTCGCGTAAACGAGCTTAAACTACTTCTTTTTTGCTTAGCAGCAGTTCTGGTAATATAAGAAAGTTAATCAATACAGAAAATGAAAATTTCCGATATCTCTTCATATATCGTTAGTCTCACGTAGAAAGGCCCTAACTCGCATTTCCCCTGAATTGAGCTCTTTTAAGGATTCTACTACGTTTCACACAATGACACAGTGTCACAAAGATTTGATTATATAATTTCAAACATATCGCTCTTACAAGCAATTGAGCAAAAAAAGTTACTTTTATTTGTATCTATTTATATAGTTTCCATTACGATTTTTCCTTCTCCTGTAAAATTTGAATTATTTTTGTTAGGGCCTTCCTACATGAGACCAACGATAGTATAGCCTAAACCGATTGTTTCATTAAAATGTCGCGTAAGCAGACTTAATCAACAAATTATTTTGCTTAAAAGCAGTTCCGGTAATATAAGGAGGTTACTTCTATACAGAACAAACACTACAGAACAAACACACTACAGAACACACTACACAACAAACACTACTTACCAGCAAGATATTGCACCGATTCATGTAAGCCGCGAGGCCAACTCCTTGAAAAAAATATCGCTTTTAGAATGGCTTTCATGTTCTCCAGACTTAAATCGAATGGTAAGCCTCTGAGGAATACTAACCTATCGGATCTATAAAAACAAACAATTTGAATCTTTAAATGAGCTCAAAGCAGCAATACATCGCGAGTGAATACTAATAAACTAAGACAATGTCGGAATTTTCGATATGACTATGGATAAAGCGAACTTTATACAACAAAAGGAGCTGTGTTTTATTAAGTTTCCATTGAATTTTTCATTTGTAAAACTAGCGCTATAGTTTTTGACAAAGAGTGAGTCTTAAAGTGACGTTATAAATGCTCAACAGGATTTACATTTATCCAGAAATAAAGTGCTCAATTCTCATTTAACCATTCAAGTAATATTAATTTCTGCCACTGATGTTCAAAGGTTGTAATTACTTCTATAGTGAAATCAATTATTTCTTCTTTAAAATGTTCGTTTAATTTATATTATTAGTTCTCAGACTGTTTTCTACACAAACACAGTTAGAATTTCTTATTTTACGAAAATATTTTGGCAATCTTTGTCTAAGTTAACATATTAATTGAGCTATATTTTGAATATTCTTAAGTTAAATAATGCTAAATAAAAAATGCTAACTGCTAAATTAAAAATTTGCGGTTAAAAATAATAATAAATGCTAAATTTAGCCGCAAAATGCCAAAATGGTTACGCAGTAAAATAAAGTAAAAATTTGTACAAATTTTTGAATAGAAAAGCGGACAAAAAGTCGTGAATACGCAGGACAGTTGGCATTTTTAAAATAACGATCACTCCAAAGAAAAAGGGCAGTGTTCAAATTATATACCTCTTGTAATTGGAGTACTGCTAGTTCTGTTAGCATCAAGTTGAATTCACAGAGGTGATCTTGAGAGCTCAAGTTGCTAGTTTTTATTTCACACTTTTTGTGCTTGAAAAGGTCAGGTTGTTATAAGTTTTTTGATAACTTGTATACATGCATATGTGCATAAGTACTAGTGTATATAAGTACATACATACATGTGTAAATGATCTTCTACCTATTTTTGTAGAAAAACAATCATGCGGAATTTTTGTGGTTTTTGCAAGCCAGTCATTTGCAATGAGTTCTTTATTTTATTTATAAATTGTTTTTAGAATCAAAAGTAATTAAGAAGCTGAATAATAATTAACAACTTCATGTATGCATGTTGCTTCAAAATTTTAACCTTTTCTGAATTCAAATTAATCCAAAAGTCCAAACCGGTCTAAGTTAGAGGTCAATATAATATCTTTTACAGCAGTAAACACAACTTTTATATTTTCAGTATCGGTAGCACAGGTAAAATGAGAATACATCAATGGTCGTTGCTCATCTAAAAACATACCCAATATAAATTTGCGAGCCGCAGTGGAGTCATGTTGAGGTCCCTTAAATTCCGGGAAAAAATCATGCAAATGTGAATACATAATTTTCTCATCCAGCAAATCAGTTTTATTCAAAAACAATATAAATGGTGTTCTCTTAAAAAACTTTGAGAGCGTCATAAAAACGCTTTTAGACTCAACAAGACGATTTCGCTGATCGTGCTCTGTTAAAACTTGGTCATATTCTGATATAGCAACTAAAAATATTATGGCCTTAGAATTATCAAAACAATGTAACCATTTTCTTCGTTCCGATCGTTGTCCACCTACGTCTGTCATACAAAATTTTACATTATTTACTTTGAAATCATGCTTTATTACCCCTGTTGTTGCTATTCGAACTCTTAAGATATCCTGCTCTGTAGGTAAGTAATCGGGTCGAGCAATGCGGTCAATTTCACTCAAGTAATATTTTGTCGAGTCATTTAATTGGTATTCATTGCGTCGCATATAACAAGTTTGAATGCCAGAGTCGTTCCATAGTTGTTTTATTGCTGACAAATAGGGATCTTCTAGATAAATCTTAGAGCCAGTATTAACGTACATAATCAGCGTTGCGTTTTTTGTCTCATTTTCACTTTTCTCATAATCAATTTTCAATAACTCCATGGCTGCTATCATATTTTGCATCGCTGTAAAAATATTTTCATATATTAATTTAATATGGTTTCTTCTCTCCTGAACGCTGTACCCGTTATTATACAGAATACGCATTTGTCGTATAAACGTCGATTTGCCCGATTCACCCGTTCCTAGAAGTAATAACTTGATTTCTTTCTTGTACTGTTTATTTAGATCTTTGATTCTATTTTCCATTTCTATCTTTTTTTGGTCCCAGCAACATTCCATATTATTGTTTGTTCGGTGTTTCCTATTGTTTAAATGCAAATATCTCTTTAGAAAGCAATTGTACGAGTATATAGCATTAACTAAAGAATACTAAAATAAATAAAAATTCATCGTACTGAGTAAAGCAACTTGCAGTAAAAATGTGTTTAAGTCTAATTATAAAAAACAAAGTTTTTATAATAATAAAAACAATATATACGAGAAATAATCGTCTATATATGAACGCTTCGATAACGAGGTACGTTATAACATTTATCTTCCAAACAGTTTTTAAAAATATTTCTTCGCGTACTTTACAGTATCCACAGATCAAATCCAAATTAAAAAAAATTAAATAAAGCTGTTACACCTGATAGCCAATATATACACGGGTGGAGCAAAAGTCACCACAAGATTTAAAAATTTAATAACTTTTTCGGGTGAAGTGTCAATTTTTTTTTTCTCTCATTCATTTATTTATTAAATCTTCACAAAATAAACTAACAATTTGAATACTTATCTTAATACTAAATACATAAAATTAATTAAGTCCAGCCAATGCTAGACAAAAATGTTTTATGTTGCACGGTAAATGTCGGTATAATCCCCTATTTAACGTTCTGATGGTGGCAAGGGTATCCCTCCTTCTCAACCGATAGTGGCCTTCAAAATTAAGTATATTGCGTGCATTTCGGTGAAGTTCCAATTTACTGATATACCTTATCGCGTACTTTGAAACTTCGTCTTTTACAAGAGCCACACAGAGATTCTTATGAATTCGTGAGTTTTTTACGTACCAATGTATTTACTTATCAATGTCGAATTTCTGCCCATAAGCCAATTTAGTTGCGTTGCTTTTAACTTAAACTAAGTATCTTTCGCATCAATGTGAGACTTCCACGTTAACCTACGATCGAGATGAATACCGAGGTACTTGACTTCATTTTCCTGCGGAATAGGTGAATTGTTAATTTGGATAGATGAACATGTTTGTTTACGTAGTGTGAATGTAACGTGAGTACACTTTTGTTCATTAACTTTAATTTTCCAAAGTTTTAACCATATCTCTAATATTGAAATATACTGCTACAAATTTCTCAAAGCTACTTGATGGTTTTCATGTACGCTGCAGAATGCTGTCATCTGCAAAAGTTGAGGTGTGGATTCCGGATCTCGTTAACCATGTCTGAGTATAGAGTAGGTCCTAGAATGCTACCTTGGGGAACTAGGGGGCTGTAAGGGGCTTATAAAATCGCCTTTTCTGATAACAATCTTCCTGGCGCATAAGTAGCTTTCCAGAAGCTTGTGAGTGTTTGCAAGCAAGTTTAGATTTATTTTGTGCATCAAGCTATCAAAAGCTTGGGAAATGTCAATGAATAAAGCTGAATAATACTTTTTGTCTTCAGAAGTCTGTCTTATGACGTTGACTAGTCTGTGCGTTTGTTCTATGATGCTGTGTTTAGCCCGAAAGCCAAATTGACGATCAGGGATGCATGCCACATTGTTTAATATTGGAGTCAACTTCGCCTTTAACAATTTTTCGAACAGTTTTGAAATTGTTGGCAGTAGACTTATTGGTCTATATGCTTCTACTTTAGTGGGATCCTTCCCTGGCTTGGGTATCATAGTAATCATGGACACCTTCCACTCTGCAGGATAATACTCGAGACGTAAAATAGCGTTAAAAATAAAAATAAGTATTCTTCTAGCTGCATGAGGTAACTGCTCAAGCATTTGACCAATAATTTTATGAATACTAGGAGCTTTCCTGGGGTTTGTGTTACAAATAACATTTTCAACCTCTTGAAAACTAAGTCCCAAAAACATAAGCGGTCTAACAGCGTATGACGGTAGTTCAGCTGAATCATTCGCTTTATCATTTGTGGTAAAAACATTTCTCAAATGGTTAACATACAACATCCCCTTTTCCGAATCGCTTCTTGCACAATCTCCAGATGAAGTTTGCAAGGGTAGCTTACCTATTACGGGTATGTTCAGACCTTTTGTCGCTTTCCATAGCGAATAATCGGATTGAGGAGTACCATCAAGGCCTTCTAGATAATTTTTAAGGGAAGCCATTCTTTTTATTTCAAGCAGATTTCTTAATGGAATTATGCATTTCCGTAACCTTCTTTTAAGCTGGGGAGACCTGCGAAGTTGTCACTCTTTTCTAACTCTTATTTTCTCTGACAGAAGTTCAATTTCAGACGAATAAGTTTTATTGCTCACATTTCTGGATTTTATATGGCTAGTGGTAGCATGTTGTACGGCTAGATTAAGGTGTTCAGAAAATTCGTTAATCGACGAATATCCTCAGGCGTTCTCAAGGCAATATTTTCCGTACAATGTGTACTTAAATATTTTTTATATTTTAACCAATTAACTCGAATGACGGTCAACGCCAGGTCACAAAACGGGGAATCAACCCCCTGGGGGAACGAAACAGAAACTATAGTTTGTGAGTGATCTGATGACAAATCTAATGAGGGCTCCACTTGCATCCATTCTGAGGGAAAATTTTTTGTAACTCCAAAATCTATAACGTCTGGAATCTTGCGTTGGTCTGACGGCCAATAAGTGGGGTGTCCACTTGAAACCACATCTAAGCCCATTTTGGAAACGGTGTCAAAAAGCACACGGCCTTTCGGGGTAATTAAACGTGATCCCCAAAAAGTGTGTTTAGCGTTATAGTCGCCAGCCGCTAAAAATCGAGAACCAAGCGATTTGAAAAAATTTGAATATTGGTTTTCTGTGATTGAAAATCATGGCGGCGAGTAGATCGAGGATATAACGATTTTTTCATGCAAATATTCAATGCATATATTAGTTGCTTGGAGATACTCCTCCCATGTCTCGTTCATTAAAAAGTGCTTAATTCTGGATTTTATTAGAATTGCCGATCCTCCGCAAGATCTTCCGCGGGGATCTTTTGTGTCGTACAGTATGTAGCCATTAATTTTGGGTTTCAGCAATCAACATTACATCGATTTGCTTTTCCATAAGGAAGTGCTCAAGTTCATTTTTGTGTTGGCGGATGCCGTTTGCGTTCCGGAAACATATTTTAAACCAATTCATTTATTTAAAATGTTTTTAAAATTCATTTATGGATTGAACTAGAGTCTGCAGAGTTGCCTCAAGATTGCTAAAATTTGGATTGGAGTTTTGAGGCTTGGGCTCCTGATTCAAGTTTAGTTTATCGGATTTTACCACATTCGCATAAGAAACTTCTTTGGAGGTTTATACGATTATGTGGCTGGTTGGCTGACCCATATGATAGTTGACTGCTGGGGTTGGTTAATGGGGATTGATGACCTATTTGTCATTCACCGCTTAAAGTGATTGTAGATAGAACAGCCCCTGTAATTGTGCTAGAATAAGAAATTTTAATAACTTTTTTTATATCATTATATTTCATTCTTATTTTGTTTTTTTGTGTAGTTTAAATTCTATTTAATTTTATATGACTAATTAGTTTTGAATATTATCCGAGTAGAACGTAAATGGCTTTCATGCTGATGCACACACATCGCAGGCATTCAACAATACTGTATTACGAGTAGTTCAAAAATATTATAGTTTTCAGGAGAGAATGTGACATTGATTTACATCAGCAGCAGCTTCTTGACGGCCTTATTTCATGATGGACCAACTTCACGATTCACCAGCGTCCCCGTGTGGCCTCCAAGGCTCACACAGTTCGCAACTTTTGGCATTAGTTTGCAGCTATATGGATGAACCCCGTGTTGAAGAGCACGGGCTTTCTATTCCCTCCTGTATGCAATTTCCTAAACAGTCAATGGATGACAAGGCTTATGAGTTGGAAGACCGATTCCCATTAGCATCTGCCCTTAACAAACTCTCCCGCTTAACTATCACTACTGGTTTTTTGATTAACAGGTACCTGTTGCGAGACAATAGCACCTCGCGGGTTATTAGCTCCCCAAAACTGGCATGTACCATCTTTTTCAGGGAAACTAATTCCCCTCCTTGCGAGTTTAGGTTTAAACCACAGCACATCTCAAACGGGTTCAGCGCCGGGGATCTTCAGGGGACAAAAATTGTTTTCTTAGTTCTTAAGAATAATTTCTGTAGTGATAATTGGCAATATTAAAAAAATACCGTCTATTATAATATTGCGCTGTGCCTTCTTATTTGTTCTGAGTCTGTAGATAAAAAACAAGTTTTGTACTTACATCATTCATTTGTGCCTGAAACTATTTCATCAAAATAGTAATAACTGAAAACAAAAATATTTCATAAACAAAGTCATAACTGAAATAAAAAACTTAGCAAATATTTCATTAAAACAGTAATATTTCGAATTAAATATAAAAATTTATTATTCATTACTCGTATAAACCGTAGTAACTTGAAAAATTAGCTGATTTAAGCTGGATTCACCCATTGTTTCGGAACAAAAATTTTGTTTCCAAAATAATTAAGTAGCTGGCTACAGAGCTACTGTAGCATATGTGCTTAATGCAATACTAGGCGTGTTCCACGTGAATAACGAAACAGTCCGAACTAATCCAAAAACAATTGTTGCGCAATTTTGAGAAAAAATGAAAAAGTAATTGTGTTTATTTCCTTTGCAAATTAGCCCGATTTTTTTTTTGTAAGTTCGGACTAGAATTGAATAATCAGCTGTTTTATGTTTACATACATATAAAACTAAAAAATTAATCAGAAAATTTACAAATTTGAAAAAAGTTTTTGTTTAAAAATTAGTTAAAAGCAAAATAGAAGGCTACCCAAACTAAAAATAAGGTTGTGAAGTTATAAACAGAACATGCAATTGTTATTCGGCTATTCATTTTATAAATATGTACTATAAAAATCTATTGAAAATTTTACATTGCTTATAATTCTACAGCTGTCGCCAATAATGCAAATGCTTTTTTATAAAAAAAGTATAAAATCACTAAAATATACTTTAATCTAAAAAGTAAGCAGCAAACCACAATTGTGGTTGTTTGCTTTCCAGCATTTTTGGATAAAATTGTGCAAATTTAGAGTGTAATTTTCTTTTTATTCTCATTAGTCCGAAATCTCGTGGAACACACCTTATATTTCTCAACCACAAAAACAGAATTTTTTCAGAGAGAACCTTTTATTCTGGCTCTCAGCAATTCACTCATATCAACGTTGTCAACTCGTTTCGCACAGTTTTTGGTACTTTTTAAAATTATTTGTGCGAAAAATTTGTGCGGTGCGCACTAACTAAGGCACCAAATCAAATTTTGTACATATCACTTTACAGAGCACAATAAAAACACATGGTAGCGATGTAGTACAAAATGCACCAAATCATGCATAAAGTTAAACAGTCTTGCTATAGTACACTGTTTATACTATTATTATCTAACGAAACATAATTGCTTTTCTAATATTATATGATGATGGGGTTGGTACTATTATTCGTCTGGCTCTAGATCAATCCTGGCTAAAACCAAAAAATATTTTAATTATAATTGCCGCGATCAATAACTCTTGATCAAAGAAGAAAGGAAAAAATAATTGAATACATTAAAGCTGGGGGACATCTAGCTGTTTCGTAGTCGCTACACTACTCATCAGGACCCACTAGGATTCGAACTCAGTACCATGTAAACATGATGTATTTTTAATACGGCCGCTTAACCAACTCAGCCACTGAACTCTTATTTATTTTTTCGTCTATATTTGTCTCATATTGATCACATATGCAATTTGTTATAATCCCAGTTGTTTTTAATTTCATATTTGCTTTTGTTATAAACAAGTTTATCAGCCATGTAGCCGATATTGAAAGAATAAGTTCCTTTGCATTCTAGGCGAAAGAAAATTGATTTGAGTTTGTCTAATTTAGTACACACAAACGAATAATAGTGAGATAGACGAACCCAAATTGATTCGAATGTGAGTGACTAGCTTTCTTTCGCATACATTATGTTTCGTTACCGATAAACTGGCTTTAAGTTTACATTTTTGATATAAAAATATTACATATAGTTTTCATAAAAATTTTTTGCGCTGCCCACAATTCGCAGATGTTCATTCGCATTCTAGGCGAAAACAAATTGATTTGGGTTTTTTCTAACTTTATTCTATGCGAACGATGTGTCAAAATTCAATTAAAATACATAAGTACGTGCGAGCGAATAATAGTGGCATAGACAAACCCAAATTGATTCGAATGTGAGTGACTTTCTTTCGCATACATTTTCATTCGATATCGCCGAACAAGCTGTATGTCTATATAAATTGTTCTTATTGATCTTTTCAGTTTCTTATTTAATTTTTTAAATGTATTTTTTAAGAAAGTTCTAAAAAGAAATATAAAAAAACTATTGAATACATCACTGAATTGATTTTTGTTAATTTTATTTCTTCCAAAATAAATAAATACTAAAAAAAAAATTCAAACGCACTGCCGAACTTCGTGCGCATTCATTTATATTCAAGCACGAGCGCCTTAACGATGATTGCACTCAGCGAAGATGTTGCTCATTGTGTTACCCGCCGTCTAGATTAGCAATAAATATGTTAACATTTATTGCAGCAAACGTCAAAATTGTGTTATTGCCAGTGAAGACAGCTTATTGCTAGTGGTGGCAATTATTGCTGCAATAATTGTCAATGAATTTTCGTTAACAATTATTGCAGACACCAAACGTCAAAATTTATTGTCATTTGAGTTTAATATTAAAGTATTTTTGAAACATTCTGCTTGCGAATAATTTTAGTAAATTTTTCTTTTGCAAAAATTATTAATTTAATTTTTATTACTTAAAATAAAGTGTTTTCTTTTAATGGATTGGTGCTTTGAGGGTGTTTGCAAAGTAATCACGCCGTACAAAAAGTTTTCTTGTCTTTAGGACTTTAAAAGTCCAGATAAAATAAAATGTTAAGTTATTTTGCACATTTTTTTGCAATAAAATTTTACTTTTTGCGCTGAACTTTCCTATTCGGTTTTTTTGTAATTATGAGTTGCATTACATACGTGTTCCCATACCTTTGACATAAGCAAAGCAATAAGCAATTTTGTACCGTTGTTCTGCCGGCGTTATTGCTTTATTGCGAACATATTAGGTGTGTTTCTTTACTTTCCGGGCAAGTTTCGGGCAAAAGAGAGCATGCATGAGTTACTCTCAAATACAGATAAAATTTACCTAAAGTACGGGAACGCAAAAAGCCAAATTTCTAGCCCAAAAAGAAACATATGCTGTGTTTTGATATGGCAAAAAAAATTGTCACTTAGTTTTACGAAAAAATACTGTGATATTTTTCACTTTTTAGCTTTTAAGGTCTTTTGTACATTCCTGTGTATTTAATTTTTATATAAAAACACTGAAATGATTTGTATACGAGTTGATTCAAATGAACTTTGTTTCTTTGCTATTGTTTATTTTTCGAACAGCTGATTGCTTAATTACTTGCCCAAACTAGCCCGAAGAAAAAGTACGGGCTGTTTAGTGCAAGAAGAGGAAGCATACTATTCTCTCAAAAGCGCTCTCATTTGCCCAATTTTAAAGTACGGGAACGCTTTTCGTGCAAATTGGGATCCCGCGGGATCCCAAAGTAGAGTAAAGAAACACACCTACTTATTGCTAATCTAGACGGGGGGTTAGGGCTAAGACGAATTCATTAATAGGTGAACTTGACAGCACTTGACACAGTGAGACTGTTAAATTTTTTTTATTTTGTTTACAAACTATTTCGCGCCATTTTAATCTGAAGATTTTTTTGCATGATTTAGTGCAATTTCAAGAAATTTGTGTGAATTTAAAAGTGAAAAACTGCGATCTGTGATTTTAATTACACACAATTATAAAAGTTTTTATATTTTTTAGGCGAATTTAGATTTTGACATTCTCCATATGTTTACAATAACAAAATAATTGTACTAAACAAGGTGAATTCAATAATAGGTGAACTTGACAGCACAGGTGATTTTTTTTCTTGTCACGTTTTTTTTGACAGTCTCGCCATCTTTTATTTTCAAAATAAAATTTATCTTTCTTGCTGGTGAATACTGAAAAAGTTTTAAGCAACTTTTTTTTAAATACAAATATTTTGTGAAGTGTTAATTGTGTATTTTAAATACACACATACATATACTCTTATCATTATACATAAAAAATTAAAATTAAGAAAAATAAAAAACGAAAATCGTTTTTGTGCGTTATGTAAAAACGAAGTATTAAGTGGAGTACCATGTTTATGGTTCCAAAAGATCCCGAAAGAAGGAATATATTAAGCCAGATTTGTGGTGTGATACTAAAAGCATCTTTATTTATGTGTTTGGGACACTTCGAAAACGACTATGAGAAAAAGGTTCGTGCTTTTGCCAAATGCAGAGCCCATTACCAATGTTTGTTCAATTTGGAATTCTTCTGCTACCAGTCAAACAGATATGGAAGTATAATAGACTTTAACTTAATTGTTTAAAATTAAAGAAATGTTCTACTTTCAACTATCAGATCGAAATGAGCAAAATTTAGTCCAACACCTTCCACGCTAAGAGGTAATGAAGTACATTCAGAAGAAATTAATATTGTGCATATAAAGAAAACGCGGACAACAGTGAAAGAAGAAGAAAAAAAGAAACGCGTGTATACATACTGCTACCTATTCCGGTGCACTTTGATTTCATACGAAATTTATTTAGTGCCAAATACGAATTTCTTTTTTCTTCATATACCACAATCACTATTTTAGTTTTTAAGTTTAAAAAACAATATAAACGTATAATATAATTTATCCTATATTACCAAAACTTCATACTCCAACCCATGATACAAAAAACAAGGTAGCCGCTTCGCTACAACAATGCAACAATAAAAAAACAACAGGTATTTTGTTTGTGTAAAAGGCGAACTCACACTTAAGCTGTCAAAAGTAGTTGATAATGAGCATGTACAAAAATTTAAATGGCCCCGAAAAAGGTAAACAAAACTTGACAGAGAAAGTGCCGCCATACTAATCGAATTCGCCTGAATTCGCCGATGCATCCACCTAATAATGAATTCGCCTTGAGGACGAATACCATGTTGTTTTTTGTGTTGTTGTATTGTTGTACTAATCATGATACAAAAAACAAGGTAGCCGCTTCGCTACAACAATACAACAATAAAAAAACAACAGGTATTTCGTTAGGCGAATTCACACTTACGCTGTCAAAAGTAGTTGATAAAGACATGTACATGATACAAAAATCAAGTTAGCCGCTTCGCTACAACAATGCAACAATAAAAAAAAACAACAGGTATTTTGTTTGTGTAAAAAGGCGAATTCACACTTAAGCTGTCAAAAGTAGTTGATAACTAACACGTTAAAAAATTTAAATGGCGCCGAAAAGATAAACAAAACTTGACAGAGAAAGTGCCGCCATATTAAATGAATTCGCCTGAATTCGCCGATGCATCCACCTAATAATGAATTCGCATTGGACATGTACAAAAATTTAAATGGCGCCGAAAAAGGTAAACAAAACTTGACACAGCAAGTGCCGCCATATTAACCGAATTCGCTTGAATTCGCCGATGCATCCACCTAATAATGAATTCGCCTTGGTACTAATAAGGCCACCTGTTATGAATTCGCCTTGTATAAATTCGCCTTGGTTAAGGCCTTGTTACACTATTCTACTGGATCGTGCAATCTATTAAATAAAACATGTGTGCTTTAAAAGTACTAAAAGTGCAACTTTGTGACAAATCGTGCGATTTGAAAAATTTTATGAAATTTTTCATAACATTATGCTAGGAACACAACTGCGACGAACATTGTTTACATTCCGTGCAAAGAAAAAAAAATATTAAAAGTAAACCTATATAAATCCCATCCGAAAGAGGGATTTTTGAACAAATTATCTCAGGTACTTTTTTTTTCATTCAATTATTTATTGAATCTTCACAAAATGAACTAACAATAAGTATGCAAATCTTAATACTAAATACATAAAATTAATTAAGTCCAGCCAATGCTAGACAAAAATGTTTTATTTTGCACGGTCAATATCGGTAAAATCACCTATTTAACGTTCTGATGGTGGCAAGGGTGTCCCTCCTTCTCAACCGAGAGTGGCCTTCGAAATTAAGTATATTGCGTGCAAGACGATTTGGATGAAGTTCCAATTTACTGATATACCTTGTCGCGTATTTGGAAAATTCGTCTTTTACAAGAGGAACACAGAGATCCTTATGAATTCGTGAGTGTTTTACGTACCATGGAGCTGCAGTAATTGTTCAGGTACTTTAAGGGCCAAATAAACCACACAAACTGCTTGCCAAATATGTCAAAATTTCAGGTTCATGCAAACATTTTTGTTCGTTTGTGGGGGTGTTTGCTAGTTTGCACAAATATTTGAAGAATGCACGAAAATCAAAAATATTTGATTTTCGTGCAAACATTGTAAATGTGTGTGTAAGGTGGTGGAAGAAGAAGCATACAGAGTGAATCAAGAAATGTTTTATTTTTTATTTTTGTAA
The DNA here is from genome assembly GCA_914767995.1 of Thecocarcelia acutangulata. Classification (NCBI taxonomy): domain Eukaryota; kingdom Metazoa; phylum Arthropoda; class Insecta; order Diptera; family Tachinidae; genus Thecocarcelia; species Thecocarcelia acutangulata. The sequence goes on along the minus strand of OU612094.1, from coordinate 139,504,222 downwards.
TAATGTTTAAAATGGCATAAAAGAATACTTTTACTGTGGAAATGAAAAAACAAACTTAAAAAAACATAATATCAAGAAATAGAGAGTAAAACAATTATTAAACATTTTGTATGTTGGAAACTTCATATGGCGAGCAAATTGCCGCAACACAATGGCCGTCTCATAGAAAACAAAGAAAAAGTGATTAAGGTTTATTTGTATGTGTGATTAAATTACATTTACATCCAAGGTGCATTAATGTATACACGGTGGCAGCACTACGGCATGTGACAATTTTTTGCTATTGGCAATATAGTAAGCTATTTACGTCAAATGTATTGTTTACATTTTTGAAAGTGAATTTAGTGTTTTATTCTGAATTAAACATATACAAATTATTTTGTGAACATATAAATAATTCAAATAAATATAATTTATAATAATGAAAAGGTACATTCATAGTTTATAATTGTGAAAATAGTTACAAATATTTTTGATAAACATAGCTTACCAGATGCCAATTTTTGTTGTATTGTTGTAATTTTGTTCTAGTGCTGCCACCGTGTATACGTTAATGCACCTTGTTTGCATCTGTTGAATTTGTATGTATTGGGTGCAAGCGGAAAGCGTGTGTTTGGCAAGCAGTTTGTGTAGTTTATTTGGCCCTTTATATTTTGAGAACATCTTCATACATATTTTGCTACATGGATTAATATACTTATGGCGTTTTCTTTTCTAGAAAAAGTGTAACATTTTCAATATTGTTTTGCCAAAAAAATACAGGACTATACAGTTTTCTTAACTTTTTTTCAGATATTTATAGTTATTGCGACATCTTCTTTTCATCTCAATAAAACTTAAAATTTAAAACTTGAATTTTAAGAAAAAAAGTGCAGCATAAAGGCAAAACTTTTTCAGAAAAGAAAACGGCATTAAATTATAAAAAGTATTATGTCATGAAAAATACTTTTTTTATGTAAGAAACCTGGTCACCTGATACAGCTCTGTTCCTCCTTCGCTGATGAAACAATTATAATTAAATCTATTTCAACTTTCGCTGAGTATGACGAATTTTGACCAACACCATGATTGTGTGCATTTTCATATACACCAATGTGTTTTTGCGACCATTCGTCGCAATTGTGTTTCTAGCATTATGGTTTCTGTGCGATCAGTGTGATATATATATATATATATATATATATATATATATATATATATATATATATATATATATATATATATATATATATATATATATATATATATATATATATATATATATATATATATATATATATATATATATATATATATATATATATATATATATATATATATATATATATATATATATATATATATATATATATATATATATATATATTGTGAAAAATATGAAAATATTGTTGGTGCCTCGAGAAAAAATTTAAATGAAGTAAAATTACTATGTTTTTTTTCATCCATTTATTTATTGAATCTTCAAAACATGAAGTAACAATAAGTATTCAAATCTTACTACTAAATATAAAAAGTTATTTAGGTCCAGCCAATACTAGACAAAAAGTTTTGTTTTGCGCCAATTATATCGGTGAACTCAACTATTTAACGTTCTGATGGTGGCAAGGGTATCCCTTATTCTCAACCGAGTGTTACCGCTAAAATTAGGTATGTTTCGCGCAAGAGGGTTTGGGTGAAGTTCCAATTTGCTGATATACATACCTTGTCGTGAGTTTCTTACGTACCATGGAGCAGTAGTAATCGTTCGCAGAATTTGGTTTTGTCGTCTTTGAATTTTCAATATTTGTATGGCAAATATGGTGTTGACCGTGACTAGAGTTAATTAGTTGAAATATAAAAAATATTTGAGTACTCATTGTAAGGAAAATATTACCTTGAGATATTGATGTATCAATTAACGTATTTTCTGAAAACCTTAAACTGGCCGTACAACATGCTACCATGTAAAAGCGTATGTATAGCAAGAAAGAATGAAGAAACAACAAATTGTAAACACGTGTGACGTGGTGCGCAGTGGATTTTGTCAACTTTTCGGCGTCATCTTAGGTATTTGTTTCATGTTACCTAGTCTACCTCAACTAACTGTATTAGTTTACAGTTTTTGTGAGGTATTTCGTTGTTAACCACGCGGCAACTTCCTATGCGAAGGCATAGGTACATTTAGTCACGGCGCCGCAACAAAAAAAAAAAAATACTGTTAATACCATCCTGGGCATAAGGTCTACGTTACTCCGCCCATGCTGTGTATCCTATACTTTGCAAATTTATTTGCAACTGTATAGTTACAAATACAAATACAAAATACCTTGCAATATACGAGGTGCTGGACTAATTTTTGTTAGTCTGAGCAGTGTCGAGGGTATAAATGCTGGGTACTGATTAGTTTTAAATAATTTAATTATTTATAAATTCTATTTAACACTTTAAATGCTGTGATAACATTTGTTTTGGCATTTTCGTATTGTTATTGATAGATTAAACTCAAACGTCCACAACCATTCCACTCTCTTTCCCCTAACCTATTTTTCCACTACAATGCACTGCATATGTAGGGGACATCTCTTGAGTGCTAGTCCAAGATAAAAAATTAAAAAATCACTTATCTGCACTATTAAAATTACTCTGCTGCTATTTAAAAAATTTAGCCACAACACGACAATAAAAACCCTTGATGTGTTTTTATTGTACATTTGTTGTAATATTGCGGTTTTCTTTATATTCTTGTGTTATGATAAGTTAATATATGATTTGTTATAATGAGTCATTATCTACTTCATTTATCCACTGAATTGGCCCCGCTAAAATTCATATCCAACATTAAGTTGCTGACAAAGTAGAACAGAGATAAAACGTGACGGAAAATAGATAACTACTAAACATAAAAACTCTGTGCATTTCACTAATTTTTACCGTGCTTTAGCTCTTTTAAGGCGTATGTACATATATACAATTTCGCTTGACAATTAGTACTCTAAATTTTCTTTAGTATAAAGGAAAATAGTTTTCAAACAGTATTTGCTGTGCAAACGTATTGGTTTTGGGTCTGTTTACATTCAAATATTAATACACAATGTTCGATATTGATGTCTCTTTAACACAATTCTCTGCCATCTGATTTGGGTCTTTTAGAAAAGTCATTTTTAGCATCTGTATATTCTGTGTAGCTAGTATACAAAATAAACTTCTAAGTACACAAAAACTATGTAACAAAAAATATTCAGAAAACGAGAATCATGAGCCTTGAAACACATTTTCGGCCTCATACTTTGGTAAATATCCACTTCCAAGTATCGTGCCTAGTTTGTCACTAAAACGGTCACCATCAGGATTCCAAAAACCTAAAATGGCGTGAGAGTGAAATACGGATCAAGGTATTCACTGTTTGTCTGTCACACTGGTAACTGACTATCTTTACCGCTATGGCTTGAGCGGGTGTTCCTTGCAGACAGACGTGTCGGACACAGACAAAAATTTTGTTACCAGTGTTTTGGTCAAGCTACAAAAAAAGATGAGGCGCACAAAAAAAATTTTTTGAAGAACACGAAACCAAAACGTACGTGGAAAACGATATCATTTGTTTGTGGGGTAATGATGTTGTTAACCACGGGGTAGTCCCTCCCTCAGCAACCAAAAATGGTGCTACGCCTGGATAGCATTTGACCCCTATGGTATTGTTTGCTATCCCCTAAACAGTTTTTCTTTTTCTTTAAACTCTCACTTCACCCTGTACTCAACTTAAGCCCGCATGGTCAATCTCTGTTTCAATTTCAACAAAAGGATATTCTCAATAATTCATACATTTGTTTTAATTCTTATTCATGGTATAAGGATAAACGGATTGAGTTAATTATACGCTTATAATTTGAATTTACAACTAGTCTTAAAGTTTATGTAATTCATTAAAAAAAAAGAGAAAAATATTTCTAAAGGCTAGTGTGCATATTCATAAAAAATCAAAATGTATTTGAAATGAATTTTAGGAAAATTTTGTATGGAATTCTTATATTAAAACGTATTTCAAATTATTGAAATTTTCATGAACATGCCCATGGGTCTATAGGCTCTCACACTGACGCAGATCGACGACTTAGTTTGAAAAGAAAAAAATTCAAACTCCTAACAATTAGTGCTAATTATGGTTCACTTTCAAAAGGGGAAAAAATTGCCTACTAAAGCTCTAAACACTTACACGACGGCAGACTTCACGGCTACAAATGAAGTTAGCTTCAAATGCTGCCGTCTCGTCAGCAACATAATTATTTTCAAGACAGCAGCAGCACTATGTGTATTTAAGCAATGCAAATTTTAGAGGTGCCACATACATATATATTTTACATGAATAAAACTAAAATTACTGACTGAAAACGTAATAGTATCACGTAAAGTTGTAAAAACTCATCAATTTATTTGTTTATTTTATTTATATAATGTTTATTTCTGTTAAATGTTTCAAACAAATTTTAGTTTTTATTGCTGCCAATTTACATTTATAGTGGCAGCATTGCATTTACATTTTGCTGCTTACGAAAATAGAAATTAGTCTAAGTTGGCAGCAGCAGCAAACGCTGTTGTGAAGTCGTGCTGCTGTGATGTCGTTAAAATAATCGTGTGCATTTAAACACATGTATTTTATTTTTGACAGATTGCTGCTTGCTGTCTGCTGTCGTCTACGTGCTTAAAGCTTAAGCGATTGCCCTGCTTGATGTTGGTCCACTAGATTTGTTCTTAAGTCTGCTTTTTTTCACAATTTGGTAATAAATATATCTAATTAAGTTATTATTCCTTTTTCTTTTTTCATTACACCATGTCAAGACATTGACATGGGACACCTCACCCTACTTATGAATAATTTTATCATATTCGCGAAAGTTGCGAATATGAAAAAAAAAAAAAAAAAAATATATATATATATATATATATATATATATATATATATATATATATATATATATATATATATATATATATATATATATATATATATATATATATATATATATATATATATATATATATATATATATATATATATATATATATATATATATATATATATATATATATATATATATATATATAAGGCGACAATTAAAACAACTTTACTTCTTTCGGTATCAAACTAAACTAAACTCTTTATTTCATCAGCGTACAAGCAAAGTGGATGATGCAATCATGTTTACTAATACATACACAAAATGAGAAATATACACAAGAATGTCTTATAAAGTGAATGTGCACAAAAGAGTAAAACATAGTTATCGTTTATAAAGTAAATCGAAACATAAGTAAAGTTAATGTATTTGTATAGGTACAATATATATGTGGATAAAGTATATAATATAATTCACAGTAATGTTCATGTGCACATATAAACAGAACGAATGCGCGTTGGATACAGAAAGTGACTACCCAAATAGATACACATGCTACAACTCGGCCATCCTGACCAGCGAGATCACCTGATCTCGCGATGAATGAATTCGATTTCTATCCCTCAACCACGGACGTATATTTCCGACGGCCCACACGCCCTTGTAGGGATTTCTTTATCGCCAAACAACTGCACTAATTCGCCAAACAGCTTACCCAAATCCTCTCGTAAGAAATTGGACTTTGAATGCAACCAAATTTGCGCCTTGCCTTTTACTTTCGACATAAGTAATGCTCTGACTGTACTTATATCTACATGATACAGTTCCATTATATTTCTCAATTGCGTAACAAATATTGTTGGTGAGGTCGAGCCATCATAATCTTGCAACATGTCTTTCATGAGCGCGAAAGATGTTCTGCCACTTACAGTTTCGTTTGTCATCAAGCTATTGCTTCCAACGGCACTACACTCGTTGACGCCATCATTTTCCTTATCATTTGCCTTCGGACTATCATTCGTCTTTTCACTATCATTTGTCTTCTCACTATCATTCGCCTTCTCACTATCATTCGCCTTTTCACTATCATTTGTCTTCTCACTATCATTCGCCTTCTCACTATCATTCGCCTTCTCACTATCATTCGCCCCGTCACAATCATTTGTTACGATACAATCATTCGTATTAACGCTATCACTGTTCACAGTGTATCTTTTTCGCCACTGCACCGTATTTCCTTAAATCTTTCGAATTCTTCCATTCTTTTATATAATTTATTTTCCCTTTCCAACAGGTATTTTTCTCTCTTTATAATAGCCAGTTCCCTTTTCAGCAACTCCATGCCTTTATCTACTGTTTCTGCCTCTTCTCCACCCACAGCTACTTCAATAATAGGACATTCACCTTTCACATCTGCCGCCACCGCATTTATTCTGGATACCAACATATTTTTCATACCGTTTGTTATAGACCCAGCTTACTGAGCCACTCTTTTAATTGCACCACATTATATTCGCCAGCTTCAACTGCCTCTATTTCTTTTTATATTAGTGTAAATAATGTATTCATATATATAAAAAACAATTCTGTACAGTTTTTATTCTTTTCAACCGTGTCTTTTTCTTTCTTCTTAAAAAAAAAATGTCTTGCTTTTATCAGCCTTAGTAACACTCTTGATAATTGTTATTCTAATTGTTCAAAATTTTCCACTTTATTCAATTCCTCTTTTTTTCTGTTGTTCATGGAAAAATCCCACTTCTGATAAAATTATAAGGCGACAATTAAAACAACTTTACTTCTTTCGGTATCAAACTAAACTAAACTCTTTATTTCATCAGCGTACAAGCAAAGTGGATGATGCAATCATGTTTACTAATACATACACAAAATGAGAGATATACACAAGAATGTCTTATAAAGTAAATCGAAACATAAGTAAAGTTAATGTATTTGTATAGGTACAATATATATGTGGATAAAGTATATAATATAATTCACAGTAATGTTCATGTGCACATATAAACAGAACGAATGCGCGTTGGATACAGAAAGTGACTACCCAAATAGATACACATGCTACATATATATATATATATATATATATATATATATATATATATATATATATATATATATATATATATGTATATATATATACAGTCACTCACATTTAAAGTCGGGCAAACATTGTCGAAAATTTATGATCTTAATATTTATGTTTTGATGAAAGATGATGCGTTTAACTTTTTTTTGTTTTATCATAAAAACTCTTATTAATTGAAAAACCAAAGAAATTTTATTTTAAGTCCAGTTATAAAATACATAAGAATAACAAAATGAGAAAAAGTAAATTCTCTGTCTCACATTGAAAGTCGGGCACTTAAGGTTTTGTACAATGAAAAAGTGAAATATACCGTTATTTCCACTTTTTTCTTCTTTGTCTCCAAAACAATTATTTCTTCTTACACAATCATTCGATCAGTGAAGATTATAAAAGTTTTTTAAAAAATGCCGCGCAAAATTAAACAATCCACCTTCGAAGAACGGAAAATAAAAATTGAGTTGCACTTAGATGGAAAATCTGAAAGGGAAATATCTAATTTGATAAAAAAAAAGCAAATCTACAGTGCATGACATCATTTCTAGATATAAAGAAAGTGGTTTGGTAGCAAATAAAAAACGCGGAGCCCGAGCAAGAAAGCTTTCACCCAGAGATGAGAGCATGATTTTAAAACAAGTGAAGAAAAATCCTTTTATTTCTGCTCCAAAACTGACAGCAATGGTCAAGGAAGCTTCTGGGACGGAGGTAAACCCAGAAAGAATAAGAAGACTTCTTTGCAAGAATGACTTTCATGGCCGAGTGGCACGGAAAAAACCTCTTATAAGTAAGAAAAACCAAAGCGAACGGCTTATTTTTGCTCGTCAATATATGACCAAAGATTTTGATCTCTGGAGTACCATAAGTTGGAATAAACATAAAAATTTAATTAGGCTTATTATTAATATTTAGGTATTGTTTACTGACGAAAGTAAATTTAACTTATTTTGGTGCGATGGAAGAGGCAAAGTATGGCGCAAACCAAACAAAGAGATGGAAGGCAAGAATTTAAGAAAAACAGTAAAGCACGGTGGTGGATCGGTTATGGTTTGGGGATGCATGGCAGCCTCAGGAGTTGGAAATTTGCATTTCATTGACGGTGTTATGAATAAGAATGTTTACCAACTTCCAATCCTATCCACTCTTTCGCGGATGACAGCAGCATTTGTCACTCGTACTCTTTTAGATATAGGCCCAGCCTATCAGAGACCGCTGCCAAGAGACTAAATATGAATGATTCACTGAATAGTGATCTTCTATTGGTCTCTGAATGGGGTCGTAAAAACAGGGTCGCCTTTAATGCTCGTAAGACCCAGTGTTGCTTATTGACGCACAAACAAACGACCGCTAATGCTGCTTCATCTGTACTCATGGATGGTATAAATATTGAAGAATCGGATGCTCTTGATGTTCTTGGAATGAAGATACAGTGTGACGTTCGCTGGAATGAACACATTTTTCATATCTCTAAAGAAGCATTCAAGTGCCTCGGTTTTTTGAAACGGTGTAAGATGTACTTCACTCCATCCGACCTCCTTACTATTTATACCACCTACATCCGACCGAAAATGGAATACAACTCTCATGTTTGGGCCGGTGCCTCAAAGTCTGTTTTGGGGTTACTCGACCGTGTGCAGGAGAGGGCGAAGAAGCTCATCGGTGACAGTAGGGTATCCAACTCTATTGACTCACTGGAGCATCGACGCAGTGTGGGATGCGTTACTCTGTTCTATCGATACTACAATGGATTTTGCTCTGACGAGATTAGGGATCTTGTTCCCGAAACGCGCACATTTTTACGTAGCACGCGTTCATCGTCTAGAGCTCACCCATTTGTGGTCGATTGCCCGGGGAATCGTACTACGCATTACAGAGAGAATTCGTTTTTCAGCCGCACGCTTCGTCTGTGGAACAAGTTGCCTGCAGAAGTGTTTCCTGTCTGTTATAACGTTGGAAGATTCAAGTCAAATGTTCACAAACACTACTCCCGCTTTCCCCCTCCTCACAACCTATTTTCCTAGTTCTGGTACAATGCACTGCATATGTAGGGGTCATCCCCTGAGTACTGGTCCAATATAAAAAAAAAAAAAAAATTTTGAGAAAAAATTTAAAAGAAAGCGTAAGAAAATTTGGAATTGAAACTAATTTCCAATTTTACCAGGACAATGATCCTAAACATTCAGCATATGATGTAAAGAATTGGCTTGTCTATAACTGTCCGAAGGTTATTAAAACCCCTGCACAAAGTCCGGACCTCAATGTTATTGAATATTTGTGGGACGAATTAGGCTGCCGGATGCAGGACAGGCAGTGTACGTCAAGTCCACAACTAAAGAATGCCTTACAGGAAGAGTGGAATAATATAAGTCCTGAGGTTTGCAACAAATTAGTGGAATCTTTGCCTAACCGCTTACAAGCTGTTGAAACCCAAAAAGGTGGATCTACAAAATATTAATTTTGCGTTATGTTCACATAATGCTAATTTTTTATTAATTGCCCGACTTTAAATGTGAGACTGAAAAGTGACCTTTTTAAGTTAAGCCTTCGTATACATTTAATAAAAGAACTTGGAATAAATTGTTTTTGTTGTTTTCAAATAAAAGAACTTTTGTGATAAAATAAACAAAATTAAAACGAATTTTTCTTCCGTCAGCTTATAAATATTGGGACTAAAAGTTTTTTCATGTGTCTGCCCGACTTTAAATGTGAGTGACTGTATATATATATATATATATATATATATATATATATATATATATATATATATATATATATATATATATAAACCTGAGTACTTGTATCAACGGCTTTCCTTCTCAGTATCGAACAGAGGCAAAAAAATAAATAATATCAGCATAATAAGGCCATTTCTGTAGTGCAATTCACTAACTTTTAACGATTTTAAAAGAGCATAACTTAACGCGAGCTGTCTTGGTTTGCACTAACGCTTATGTGATTCACTAACTTATTCTTAACACCTCTGATTGTATGTTAAAAAAATTTGAAATAATGTGGCAGCTTTGTTAAAAATAAAGAAAACCACAAAGAGGAACAGAAAAAAAAACAAACAACGTTGCAAATAATTCCATGTTTAGGGTAAGTAAAACTATTTATGTGTTTATTATATAAAATATTTTTTGATAAATAAGATAAGTTCTCACAGAGAACACGCTGACCGACTGTTGGAGTCTTCCGACAAGTCGTAAGACAAATGCAGTGAAGTTATTCTAGTAGAAATTTTAACGACATTGTTGTTAAGATAAACACCACAATAATAATTGGTGTTTAGTAAACGCTAATCAGTCGGGCTATAAAAACAGCTGATTTAAAACAAAGACAAATAGTGTTAAAAACTGTTATAGAATCGCGAAAACACCAACGCTAGTGTTAATTTCTCTAAACGAATTTTATTAGCGTTAAAACAAGTTAGTGAATTGCACTACTGAGCAACACTTCTTTGTAAATTCTATACGCCTTTGGAGTCTGCTTCCCCCCTCAAACTCAACTAATAAGTAATGCAAGCCAATTCAAATTTGCAATTTTTGAATTTTATAAACAGTTTTGATAAATTTTTAAATTTTCTCTGTTTTATTTATCACTGTGCTATTTTACTTTTTATATTTATGTTTATAATATAAAATGCCGCGTAAGCGAACTTAAACAATTTTGTTTGCTTAAAAGCAGTTCTGGTAATGAAATAAGGTTATATAAATATGAAAAATGAAAATTTCCGTTATCGGTCCATATATACCCGAGATATAGCCTAAGCCGGGGTTTTCATGAAAATGCCGCGCAAGTGAACTTAAATAACTTTTTTCACCTTAAAGCAGTTCTGGTAATAAAATAAGGTTATATAAATATGAAAATTTCCGATATGGGTCCATATATAACCGAGATATAGCCTGATCCGATTTTTCCATTAACATTTTTTTTTTTTGCTGAAAAGCAATTCCCATTATAAAAGAAGGTTACTAAAATACACAAAATAGAAGATTTCGATATCGGTTCATATATAACCGAGCATATTTAATTCACATTTTTAAATATACTCTACATATGCGTGACTATCGTGAAGGGTATTTTAGATTCGGCCCAGCCGAATATACCACACTCTTACTTGTTGGTAGTAGGTTTTTAAAACTGGAGCAACCCTGGTTGGAATATTCACGAAGAGAATAAATAATTACCCGAACAACTTCGTTATCTGCGTAATATGTTGTCATCAGTGCTGCCACGACCAAAAAACTATTATAATTACCAAAATTAATATAAATTTTTTTACTTGGTAAATATAAAAAATGTAATCAAATTTGCATTATTATACAAAATATATTTCCACTTTATAGTTAAATAGTCTTGTAATTACACAACAAAAAAAGAAAAATTAATGCAATATTTGTTTCAAATTGGCTGTAACCAATTGGAATGCCCACTTTTTAGGATTGAAATTTCTTATATAAATTACTCGTTTTGTTAAGGATATATGTTAGAAAAAAAAAATTATACTTTTAAACTTAAATCGTCCATAATTTAAGCATTTAAATTTATAAACATATTTTATTATTTAAGTCTTTATATGCTTCTATAGTATAGCATTATGCATTTGTAAAATGGAATTATAAAAAAAATACTAATTTTCAAACGACATGAAAACAATTTTATGTTTATTTGACATCATTGAACATAAGTTTGTAAAGAGCAAAACCAAGGCGAATTCATTACTAGATGAACTTTTTTTTCAATGAGACTGTCAAATTTTTTTTCTTTTGTGTACAAACTTTTTCGCGCCATTTTAATCTGAAGATTTTTTTGTATGATTTAGTGAAATTTCAAGAAATTTGTGTGAATTTAAAAGTGAAAAACTAATTAGTATGTGATTTAAATTACAAACAATTATAAAAGTTTATATATAACGTTTGTATAAAATTTTTCCCCAGCCGAACAATCTTAGGCGAATTTAGATTTTGACATTCACGATATGTTTTACCCAAGGCGAATTCATTCCTAGGTGAACTTATTAGCACAGGTGATTATTTTTTGCTTCTCGCGTTTTTTCCAATGAGACTGTCAAATTTTTTTTCTTTTGTTTACAAACTTTTTCGCGCCAATTTAATGTGAAGATTTTTTGTATGATTTAGTGCAATTTCAAGAAATTTGTGTGAATTTAAAAGTGAAAAACTAATATAATGTGTGATTCTAATTGCAAACAACTATAAAAGTTTATATTTAACGTTTATATAAATTTTTTTCCAGCTGAACAATCTTAGGCAAATTTAGATTTTGACATTCACGATATGTTTTACAATAACAAAATACATGGCACTGAATTCGCCTTTCCGCTTGCATTCACGTTATAAATTCGCCTTGGTACTACGTAAGGTATACAAGTGGTTTAAAAATACTCATATTTTTACGTACTTGACTGTGTGGCATTTGTTTGTCTGAACATTTGCCTGCTATGTGGAAACATGCCATAAATTTTTGTACATGTTCTTTATCATGATACAAAAAACAAGGTAACCGCTTCGCTACAACAATACAACAATAAAAGAAACAACAGGTATTTTGTTTGTGTAAAAAGGCGAATTCACACTTAAGCTGTCAAAAGTAGTTGATAACGAACATGTACAAAAATTTAAATGGCGCCGAAAAAGGTAAACAAAACTTGACAGAGAAAGTGCCGCCATATTAATCGAATTCGCCTGAATTCGCCGATGCATCCACCTAATAATTAATTCGCCTTGTTCTTTATCAGCTACTTTTGACAGCTTAAGTGTGAATTCGCCTTTTTACATAAACAAAATACCTGTTGTTTTTTTTTTATTCTTGTATTGTTGTGAAGCGGATACCTTGTTTTTTGTATCATGTTACTCTCCATTCATGGTGCAATTAACCAGGTGGCATCACTAGCGCAGGTGATAATTTTTTGTTTCATAAAATTGTGGGTGAAAAAATAAAAATATATTAAACAGTTTGAAAGAGGGCAAGAAACGCAATAAAAAAGTTTTCAAAATATTTTAATTGCTTAAAATGTGTTGTAAACAATTTATAAAAAAAATTATATTAATTTTCTTTGTTCGTTTTTTTATCATTTTCTTCTGTTTTGTAAACATGTTTTTGACAGCGTCCGGAATTTTTACACAAATAAAATATTATGTATGTAGTACAACAACTCTTATGCTGCCACCTAATAATTGCACCATGTCTTCATTCATTTTGGTTTTGTGTCTATAACAGAGTTCCCGCTTTGGGCCGAATATAATAATGTTGTTCTTTTCCCTATTAACAATTTATACGCCAAAAGAATATAAATTTATATTTGAAGTCCTACGTAACAATGCTATACATAGGTATAATACTTATAGTTCAGAATAATATATTTGATGATAAACAAAGTATTGAATTTTAAAATAAATAGCTTCATTTTATTAATATTTTTTTTTTATTATAATATACAAGCATATACATATGTATATAAATATGAGAAAGTGGCGAAAAAAATAAAAAACTATATTCATGGTTTAAATAAACAAAAGTTGTAATTCATTATATAAGAATGGTTGCATATGCATATCAGACACGACTTTCGTCACTATTGATTTTCATATTGTAGTGTAAGAACATTATTTTTTCAACTGATGACGGATTTCATCCAATGACGCATCGCCTCTCACAAAGTAAATTTCTTGCTCCCGAGAAAAAACGTTCCGAAGGGGCACTACTTGCCGGTGTTGCCAAAATCTTACAGCTTTGACTTTGACTCCCACCACACCAGTACATCAAATCCATCATGAAGGATTTCATGAACGTTTTCATATGCACTTAACTCAGTCTGAATTCTATCACATAGGTTTGTTTGTATGGGAGATTCGAGGAAACCTTCAAAAATCTGTTCACTCTTTCCTGAAAAAGGCATAAATGACCTATTTTGCAAAGGCACCAGATCGTTCGTAAACTCGTTCATCATACTTCTACAAAAGTTTTTTATTTCCTCCTTTTCATCACTTGAAAACTGAAGCATTTAATTTGTTGGAAGAAATAAAAACACAGCCACTTTATGATAAATTGCTAAATTTCTCATAGCCACTTCAGTCAGCAAAATATTCAATTTGCTTTTGAAGTCGTTTATGCCCTGCGCGTCATCGTTACATACATTTTCGCATGACCTTTATAAAAAATGAGCGTGTACAATGGCTAGATGTAGAGTTGGATAGCTATCGCCCTCAAGTTCTTTCGACGTTTCTGTGAACATCTTTAGTATTTTGATGACAGAACTAATTACACTCAAATTGATTCCAGAATATCTATAGAGCTGGTTTTTTCCAGTAAAACCTTTTGAATTTGAACCCAATTTTGATTGCAGCAAATGATATATAGGGTTCCAACGAGTAGGTGTAAAGCTTTTCAGTGTTGTTTGCAACTCTGCATTGCTACCGCATTTCTTAAAATATTTGACTAGTTTAGTGCATTTTTTGCATAAGTTATTGATATACTTACTCTGTTTCTGAAATAGCTTTTTCCGCAATGTTGTTTAGCAAATGATCAATGCAAAAAATATGCTGGTATCCTGCAAAAGCTGCTCTCATGTTAGATTCTCTGTCAGTCACAATAATTCCTCTGTTAAGACTATACGAAAATCGTCTTAATATTTACTTTACGCAAAATTTTTTCTTCTAAGAAGGCGAAAAGAATTGGAGAAAGATGCAGCAGCAAAATGATAATCTCATAGTATATATGTTTTTACTCGTATATCAATCGTCAAATACTTACTTGTGCACGATTCAAAATTCACGGATTCCAACCCAAGCATTTTACTGTTGTCTTAGCATTTTTAATAAAATGAATCGTTACGGCTAAATATGATATTTTTGCATAATTATACGTCGAAATATCTGTTGTTACGGCGAATCTATTTTCACTAATTGCAGATATATCTAAGCGCAAGAGATCAAAGGCTTGTTCGTATAATTTGTCTATATTACGAGACACTGTCGTAGGGTGTGGAGTTATTTTTGCTACATCAACAGCAGTTCCGTATTTTGCTCCAATAGATAATATTAATTCCGTAAATTTGATAAGCCCGTCATCTTTTACCATTTTAAATGGTCTACAGTTCTTAATTGTCCAATGAGTAACTGTCTCAGCAACTTGGGATTTCGTATGTTGATTCGCATCTATTCTTTTCTTCACCAAAAATTATGTACCATTAAATTTATAAACATTATTACAAAAATTACAGGCCACTATATTTTTGTTTATTGTGCCATTCATTTCGACTTCTTCAAAAATTTCCCATATCTTGCCCCAGCCTATTTTGGGAACAATCTTATACTCACCAGAGGCTATTCTACATTTAATTTAGAGAATGCCACAATTTTCTGCATGACGATTGGTCATGCGTGACAATTTCTCATGCATGGGGACGTCCGGGTGAACGTTTTTCGCCTTGTGAGAGAATCACCGTGGGGTTGGGCTTGACGGCAGGAACCCATATCTTCTGATTCTGTCATACACAACCATATAATATTATCATATCTACCCATATTATTGAACAATTTTAAAAACTATTGTCAAAATCAATCGTACTAGTGTTGAACATTACAATATTACATATGTATATGATTACATAATTATATGATTACTTACACATAACTTCTATATACAAAAAACTGTGTTTAATTTATTGAATATATTTTTTCCAATTAACATATTTAAAACTAGATAACAAATTATCAAAGATTAGAAAATCTTGATTATTTGCGGTCTGGTCCATATAATTACATACTTATCTGTAAAAATACACATGAAATTCAAACACATTAAAACGCATTTGTCGAGATAAGTTTTACTCTAACCTTTTCTTCCAAATCTTTATTTTTATAACCATTTTTACGAATTAATTAATATTTATATAGTTTTTTTTATTTTTTATATTATTAATATTGAAAAAAGATACATACAAATAAACTGAACGCTTCAAAATAAAAATATGTATGTATACATATATGTAACAACAAATGTGAGTTTAATGCACATGTGTTGCATAAATTAACCATATGAACTTTAAAAAAAAACATTCTATTATTGTACATTACAAATGCTATTGTTGTGTTCGATTTATTTTTAAACATTATTATTGCATTCAAACATATTTTAAAATGATAGAAATGTAATAATAGAAATATGAAAACTTCAATACTGATACACTTCTTTATAGAGGATTAAACTATATTAAAAACGATAATATACTGCTAGTGGCAACAATACGACTTATGAAGGAGTAAATACTAATGCAGGGACAAAAATATTACAAATTGTTTTTTTTTTGCGTGAAGTTGTGGTGAAATTGATATGGTGATCTATAATATTGGTCGAACTACATATGAAAAATTTTAAACTAAGTTAAAATTATATAAGTTTGCACATAAAATCGAATCTCGTACTGCTGTATAAACAAAAAATATACTTTTGCTCTGCAAATCGGTTGAACTTAAAAAATAATGGTACTTCCTGCTACTCGATGGGATCGCTCTTAAAAAAATTTGCGAAATAAAAGTAAGTGCAGCTTGCGGTTCATACTGGGGACCCTTGTATTCAGGTAAATAACTAGACAAATGTGAATGCATGATTTTCTCTTCAAATATATCTAATTTGTTAAATATTAAAATAAAAGCAACACCTTCGAAAAATTTATAACATGTAGTTGATTTTAAAAGCTCCAGTGATTCTTTTAGACGATGACAACGATCAAATCCGATTGAGTACTGATCATACTCCGAAATTGCTATCATAAATATAATAGCGGTAACATTATCAAAACAATGTATCCACTTTTTACGTCCTGATCGTTGGCTTCCCACATCGGTAATAAGAAATTCTACATCCTTATATTTAAAGACATGTTGCTCAAAACCGTTAGAAGGTACACGTGCACGCAAAATATCCTGATCACTGGGGACAAAGTATGGGGAAGCTATCCGGTCAATATTATTAAAAAAATATTTTGTAGACTCTAATTGAGCATATTCACGTCCACGTATATAACACTTTTGTATACCAGCATCTGCCCATAACTCCTTTAATGCCCACAAGACATCAATGAATCGCGCGGAGACATTTAAATTTAGATATTTAATAAAAGTAGAGTTTTCCAAAGCGTTCTCTTTCGTCTCATATGGGATAGCAAGAACTTGCATAGCATCAATCATAATTTGCATAGCGTTTATAATATTTTGTTGAATAATGCTAATATATTGAATTCGATCGGCGATTGAATGGCCTTTGTTGCATACAAAACGCATTTGACGAATAAACGTTGACTTTCCGGATCCAATTGTGCCCAACAACAAGAGTTTGATTTGCTTGTTGTATTTGCGCTTGTAGAATTGCAATTTTCGCTCGAGCCTTTTGTTTTGAAGATTCTGAGCCTTAATCTCTTCAGAATGTAGACAACTCATTTTGGTAAAGTACGGTTAATTTTGAATGTTTGTACTAAAATTTTTATCAACTCGTTATTTATATTTTTATATACATCAGTATCCACCAACCAGCGTTCGGAGATTCTCTTTTATTACTAGTTGTAAGATAAAAATGAATTAATGGTTTAAAGCTATTTTCATGAAATATGATTACTATATATGTTTGTATAATTGCTATTGTTTTTTTTTTTTCATTCATGTATTAAAAATATATATCTTACATACTACACACAGTGGTTTGTTGAGGCGTTTTTTAAGTAATTCAGTATTTAGTGAACCATCATGCATTAAACACATTTAAGACAGCAGACTACAGACCACAAACTCTTAAAAATAGAATACATGATAGGATAAACAGCAAGGCAACACAGCTATAGGTTGTTGTTCATGCTGAGTTTGTCGTTGTAGTTAATGCAAATTCATAACAGGTGAAATTGACAGCGCAGCTGATAACTTTTTTTCATTTTAATCTGTTTTAGATGTCCATGGAATAATTAAAAGTAATATGAAAAATAATAATTTTTAAAACAAATTTTTTACTTATGTATTGCAGCTTGAGCGCCAGGTATGATCCAGAATCCTCCTTAGTCCGGCTGGCCATTTTTACTTTTCCAAGCTATATGATTAAAAAACTTAAATTTTTTTTTTAATTGTAAATATTTTTTATTATTATTCCTTTTTGTGTTTATAATTTTTCCCTTGACATTTGAAAAATATTTTTTTTTTAGTCTAATTAAACTAATTTCTATTTTTGTTGCGTACAAAATAAAATCCAACAATAACGAAGAGGAGACAGAACTGCTCCTTGTGGAGTGCTCCTTCTAGCCACTTTGCAAATTGGGCTCGCCCATGACTGTGTCATATGCATTCTTCCTATCCCCCAGAGTACTGTAGCATGATCACGACATAAATTCACTCTTTTAGACATAACATGAATGCATCCTATTAAAGGCATGTATAAGAAATAACTAAAAGAATATTAAGTTAAATTTTAAAAATTCATAACCCTCGTCACTGTTACTGACGAATGATATGATTTATCAAAGTACGTATGCATGTGTGTTGTACTGTTACAATTAAATCTAAACACTTGAATCGCGCCACACATGCACATTCCAAAGTGACAATTTATGTATGCATAGGTAAAGTCTGATCAGTTTACCTCTAAGCCGTGGGAACCAAATTGGTTTCCCAAACATTAATTATAATATTATGAGTCGTCTAGAACTTCTCATAAGTAGACATAATTTTAGTTTTAAGAACAATTATAATTTTCACTGACTTGAGCAACAATCGGGTTGCTAGTCCGTCATTATTAAATTTTACAAATAAATAAACCCATTTCAATTACAAAATTATTTCAATTGTTTTTTGTACCCCACGATGGAATGCAGATTTGCCCTTGGTATAGGCATGTTGATGGCAGGGAACATCCTAAGATGTAATGCAATTATCCATCCCAAGGATTTAAGCAAGAAGGATGACAAGCTTATAGGCCTGAAATTCTACGGAGTGGTGTGTGAAGCTTTCCCCCTTTAAGAATAATGACTACAACACACCTTCGCCATGATTGCAGAATGTAGGACAACCTAAGGCATCATAAGTTCCGCATTTTGCTGCAAATCAGCTGGTATAATACAATCTGGACCCGGTGATTTATATGCGTCGAATCTATCCAACGCCCAAAGCATTCTGCTACGATTAATAGATAAACAGATCTCGCCTTGGCTGTTGTGTATACGGGTAACGCAATCTCTCATATAGGATATGCATCCACGAAAATGCGTATCTATGAGCACCTCTCGGGTCTCATATCCGATAATTATCCACTGGAAGTAGATCTAAGAGAATTCTACCCTGCATCTCCCAATCCGTCTTCCTCCTGTTTCTTCTGGGTATTACTCCCCTCTTCCTATCTCGAATTCAATATACCTGTGATCAGAGAATGAGCATTCTTGCGGTACTCTCCATCCTCTAATCAACTCCAAATGTTTAGTGCTTAATAGCGTGATATCCAAAACCTACCTTCTGTTTACCACAATAAAAGTGGGTTTCGAACCAACATTCATAACATCTAGATTATTACAAAGAATGAATTCAAAGTTTGACTCATCCCTTGCATAAGTATCGGAGGTGCACCACACCACATGGTGTGCATTTGCATCTACTCCTATGATTATCGGCAGATTTTTCTCTCTCGCCATTTTTATAGCCTCACGAGCACTGATTGGAGGGGATTCACTATCATGCTTTTGAATGGGGAAGTTTAACTTGTAGAGCTTTTGAATACTCGGAGAAAGATTGTAGCAGATACAATTTCCCTTTCCTAGCACGCAGTGGCGCCAGTGACTCCAGACTCCAGGATGGTTATACCCCTAGTGTTGTCCTTTGATTTAGATGCCTTGACAACCTTTTTTTTTATCTTGGACCAGTACTCAGGGGATGACCCCTACATATGCAGTGCATTGTACCAGAACTAGGAAAATAGGTTATGAGGAGGGGGAAGGAGGGAGTACTGTTTGTGAACATTTGACTTGAACTTTCCAACGTTATAACAGACAGGAAACACATCTGCAGGCAACTTGTTCCACAAACGAAGCGTACGGCTGAAAAACGAATTTTCTCTGGAATGCGTTGTACGATTCCCCGGGCAATCAACCGCAAATGGATGAGCTCTGGCCGATGAACGCGTGCTACGTAAAAATGTGCGCGTTTCTGGAACAAGATCCCTAATCTCGTCAGAGCAAAATCCATTGTAGTAACGATAGAACAGAGTAACGCAAGGCGGTATATCAGCGTTTGCACCTCTTAGAAACTTTAGGATCTCTTCCGCGGAACCGGAGATGTCTGGTATCCTGGCGATGGCTACTGGTCTACGTGGAACTTCTGAAAGAGGAACCACATCAAGCCTAGCTCATTCCCATGGCCCGTTCACAAGAGCGACCGCTTGTTTAAGTAATAAGACCTATCGCTCATCTGCACAGGCCATAAGATTGATATGCCGCCGATACCAGCCAGCCTGCTCACACCTGAGGTAAGCACCCGAATTATCTTTTAGGACTCTACGGATCGTATTTATCCCCATAACTTTATGTTTCACTATAACCCAGTTTCAAGGGGCTATAGCCAGATCCAGACCACGACAAGGTATTTACCCAGGTGAGGGCTAAGTTTCTTGACTGAAGTGTGATTTGCACATGAACCTGAAAAATAAAACATGTAATATTGTAAATATAAAATTAATTTTGAATCTCAGTGGGTGCTGATGAGTAGTGTAGCGACTACGAAACAGCTAGTTGCCCCCAGCTATGGTATTCAATTATTTTTCTGTTTTTCTTTGGTCTTATTGTTTCACAGCAATTGTTGTTATAATCAAAAAATAATCATTCTTCTTGACTGAAGTTGGACTCGTACTCACAACTGATTAGTTAATATCGTACATATGTATATAACTAAAAGTTCACTTATTAAAATATTTATATAAAATTAATTATGTTTTTCAATTCAGCAGCTCTGGGGTGAAGAACAGCTCTCGCGTCATCGTAATTATTTCTTAAGTACGATCATGGTGTAATTATTAGGTGGCAGTATTAGAGTTGCTGTACTAGATACATAATATTTTTATATATAAAAAACAATGGGTTTTCCACGGGATAATTATGGTCAGTCCAAAAACGAATAAAATAAAACTATTTTATTTTGTCACCCAACGTTTCGCTCGTTTTTTACAAGCAAGGGGTATGTGTTTATTTGGGATCTATCAAACAATAAATTAGTTATCATACATAGTGGAATATTTGTTACAAGTTTAACTTACAATTTTTGTTAGTTAACTTAATAAAAACTGGACTTTGCGAACATGTAGTAGTATACTGGCACATCTAATTACATGAAACAATATATATAAAAAACAACACAAATATTCTTTGTCAAACTTACCCCTAATATCACAGAACTTTTAATAGTCTATTGCTGCAGAATGTTGTAGTTTCGTATTGTCTTTGTCTTCTTTTGTGTTCATTGTAGTTTGTATTTTCTGTTGTATTCGTAGGCTTTCCAGTGTGTATTTTCCGTTTTCTTTTTTCTCCCTGTCCAATATTCTGATGTTTTCAAAATCCAATACATGTTTGCATTCTACTGCGTGTTGTGATAGTGCCGATGTCTTTTTCTATTTTTTAATATTTGATATATGCTCATTTACTCTTATCCCCAAAGCTCTTTTTGTTGTTCCGATGTATACTGAATTGCATTGCTCTTTTTCATTGCCTTTGCACTTAATTTCATACACTACATTATTTGTTTTTAATTTGTCAACCTTTGTTTTGTTGTTTGTGTATAAATATTTCATTGTTTTATTTGATTCGTACGCTATTTTTGTTGTTTTTTTCAGTATTATATTTTTTAATGTTCTCTTTATTCTCTTTTCAGTTAGTCTTGGTATATACGGCAAGCTGTAGAACATCAATTCTTCTTTTTGTGCTATGCTTTGGGGTTTGTTATTATTAGTTAATATTTTATCAATCAGGTTGTTTGTTATGTGGGTGGAATAATTATTTTTCTGCAATATATTTTTTATTTTGTTTATATTTTCTTTCTGAAATCTTCTGTAACTAAGCTGTATCACCTTCTTTATGAAGTTAACTGCGGTGTATATTTTTACTTGCAGTGGTTGGGTCGAATTGTAATTTATCATTCTTCCTGAAGAAGTGGTATTTTGGTGCCAGTTTGCAGTTATTTTTCCGTTGCTGTTAATTATATTAATGTCTAAGTAGGGCATTTCTCCATTCTCTTCTCTTTCAATCGAAAATTTTATATTGCTGTGGTATCTGTTTAGTGTTTCTAATATAATTAACTCGTCAGATTTCTTTATTATTGCAAAAAGGTCATCTACACACATATTTTGCTAAACATTTTATCTCAATGTTTTTCGATTTTAGTTCTATTATAATATCGTCAAGAAGGGTGTCAAGTACAATATCTGCTATAGTGGGGGATAAAGGATTTCCCATCGGCATACCATATGTTTGTTGGTAAAATTTGTCGTCAAAAATAAAATAGTTGTTGTCCTTTAGGCAAAATTGTAGGATCTTCTTGAATGTTTTTTTGTACATAATATTTTGTTTGTTTAAAAATTCCACCATAATGTCAAAACATGTTTACAAAACAGAGGAAAATGAAGAAAAAAAATGTATATAAAGAAAATTAATTTTGTTTTATTATTTTCATAAATTGTTTTTAACGCATTTTAAGCAATTAAATTATTTTTGAAGTGAGGAAAGTCGATAAGCAGTAGAATTTTTCTTTTTACATAGCAAATAGCAACGCATATTAAAGTAGATAGCACACGATATGTTTTTAACAATGTACATGTCATTTTTCACAATGTAAAATGCCTACATGTCGTCTGTTACCTCAAAAACATTGCGTCTGTAAAAAACATGAGCAAAGTCGTCTGACAAAATTTCAAATAGAGCTTGTTCTATTTCGTTATGTTTAAACATCTGACATTAGAATTCTATACCTTGCGAACAACTCAGCAGCCGTTTTTGGGCGTAATTTTAATGCAATAATATTTTAATATGTTTTAAATAATTAATTTTTATAATAATAAAAAACATAGACAATGTCAGACGTAAATGTACGTTTGTGAGCAAATTTTAAAACCCGTCTGTAAATATGAAAAATTTTGACAGACATGAAAAAATACATGAAGTATTACATTTTAAAAAACGGATGTAAAAACATATCGTCTGTGGGTGCCTTAAAAGGCCCTGATTCACTATCCTACACGATCGTACGATTCATTCACAGGAAACTGTTTCAAAAGTCTGGCCGACTTGAAAAAATCGCTTCAAAATGACGTTGTAGGCCACACTACTATACAAGTATTATTGAAATAATTTATTTACACAAGAAAACAACTATATACCACACTGATCACAAAGAAACCATAATGTTTTGAAAAGTTTCATAAAATTTTTCAAATCGCACGATTTGTCAAGAACTCTTTTGTACGGTTAAATTTTTAGTACTTTTTCAGCACACATGCTTTATTTAGTAGATCGCACGATTGTGTATGATAGTGTAACAAGGCCTTAAGGAATCAAAATATTTTTGAAATCTTTTTTATTGTTTCTTCTGCACATTTTCAAACTGTTTAAAATATTATTTCTTCACTTCACTTTGTATAAACATAAACAGCTTGTACGCAATTAAAATATTTTTGAAAACTTCTTTATTGTTTCTTTTTTTTTTTGTAATTTTTCTTTCTTTTTTTGCACGATTAAAATATTATTATTTTTTCACTTCACTTTGTGGAAACATAAACAACTTTTGACACTACAGGTCCTTTTAAATAAAAAATTGTCACCTGCTCTAGTGATGCCACCTGGTTAATGCACCTTGAGTACAGTCCAAGGCAAATTCATTACCAGGTGAACTTAACAGCACAGGTGATTATTTTTTGCTTCTCGCGTTTTTTCCAATGAGACTGTCAAATCTTGTTTCTTTTGTTTACAAACTTTTTCGCGCCATTTTAATCTGAAGGTTTTTTGCATGATTTAGTGCAATTTCAAGAAATTTGTGTAAATTTAAAAGTGAAAAAGTAATATAATCTGTGATTTTAATTACAAACAATTATAAAATCTTATATTTAACGTTTATATAAATTTTTTTCTCTGCTGAGCAATCTTAGGCGAATTTAGATTATGACATTCACGATATGTTTTACAATAACAAAATACATAGTACTGAATTCGCCTTTCCGCTTGCATTCACCTGTATAAAGTCGCCTTGAGTACAGTCAGACTTGTTTTTGTTGTTTGGCCTTAGAAAGTTTTGCTTCTCGCTCTCACATGTTAAATCTATGTCAGACAAAGCGATTTTAATTGCCGAACTTTTTTGCAATTTTCTTTTGGAATTGCTTTCTTGTCCACACACAAAAACTTTTTTCGGCAATTCTCTACATTTTGTTTCATGCAATTTACATTGCATATGCGCATACACACATGAGAGAAAAGAAAGGAAGAAAAAAGAAAGGAATTGCTGAGAATTTCCGAAAGCTTGTTTAAAGTCAAGAATTGCTGTGTGTGCCTCGCACTAACTGTTTACGTCAACTATCTGTATTAGTTTAAGGTTTTTTTGAGGTATTTCTTTTTTAGCCACGCGGCAACTTCTTATGTGAAGGTCGTTATAGTGTCACAGTGCCATTGGAAATTACTGTTAATATCATTGTAAGCAAAAGGTCTTCGTTACTCCGCCCATGCTGAAACATCCTATACTTTGCAATTTATTTGCAACTGTATAATTAAATAAATAAATATTTTTTCTAATTGCTTTCAGGTATTTAAAAATTAATGCCAGCACATGATTATGAAATAGTACGTTTTCACAAAAAGTTTCGTTTTAATGTATTAACCCTGCGGTCAATGACCAAAAAAATTTACGTTAGTTAATAACCGGGTACCAAGATACCCCAATCAGCGTTGTCAACTCGGTGCGTGTTTCGCACCGTTTTTGGTGCCTTTTAAAATTTTTTTTGTGCGAAAAATTCATTAGTCGGTGCGGGGTGCGCTTTTTTAAATTTCGGTGGCACAAAATCAAATTCAACTCAAATTTTTGTTTTAATGTAAAAAAAAGTAAGTTTAATCTAGTGTCCAACATTTTTACGTTTTATTTTGCGTTAAAAACGTACCACGTTATATGCACAAAGTAAGACAATCTTGCTGTTGTATATTATACACACTCTCGAAAGTAAAAGAAACATTTCGTTTTACCAAATATGCTGCTATTAGTGAGTGTTTTGCAGTTGAACTCTCAAGTCAAGTTCGTCAAATATTACAATAAATGCAGTCTCTGAACAATAAAGTTCGTATTTATGATGGCTCGTGAATTCGTTACGGTTTTGTTAATTGAGAAATTATTAAATAAATTGTAAAGTATTTCCAAAACATTAAGTATTGATTATGGTAAACTTCATCTTCTATTTGTTATACATCTGGCAAATTTTTTTATATTTTAATAAATTCTTTTATATGTATACACCGCTTACGAAAACACAATTGAAATGTACATTGTGTTTGATAGAATTGCCATTAATCGAATTTAAAGGCTTGTAGTGCGATTATGTAACTTTTAATGATCCGATAATCGTAAATTCTTTCGACAGTAATGGTTGTATGCTCCTGCAATATAATTTTGATGACGTTAAGCAGCTGTATTTTTGTGTTCCTGTTAATACGCAGTAAAAGTAACAGCTGATCTCAGTCGACAGCACATATAATTAAATGCTATTCCTTAATAATAAATTTGATAAAATATCGTTATAGTTATTGTAAAGGTAACAGTATCTTAAAATAACAAAGTCGTACTCGAGACCAAGTTTGACAAACACGAATTCTAGCTATTGAACGAATTTCATGGCATGCCGTCAGGCAGTAATATCAGACCCAGTTAGATTGTATAATAGTCGCTTAAAAGGCTGTTTCATTATCATGTTTTAATATAAAAATATTGTACTTCCTAAAATATAAAATAGGTTTTAAAAATGAAAGGAAAAAATTTAAAATTCGGTGCGTTTTTGTTGAAATAACGCGCTTTTTTCTACATTTAGGTGCGTTTTGAAATTTCAAAGTTGACAACTCTGACCCCAATGTAATTTTTGCTCTTTTGTATTAAAACTCAAAGTATATTTAATAAAGTAACCGCTTCGCTACGATAACAACAACGTGGAAAAATTTTGCGTGTATTTTGTTTTTGCAATTCAACCCGAATGTCAAAAGTAAGCGACAGAAAAAAGAAGAAAAAGTGGAAAAAAGGAAAACAAAAGTACATCACGTACTTAAAAGTTAATTGAATTTTACGAATTAAAAGTTAAATTAAAAGAACTTTAATGTTAGAAAATGATAATAAATCTCCTATATCAATAGTTTTTGAAATTGAGATTAAAAGAAATATGCCTGTAGACTTTAAAGTGATACATTTGTTAGTGCATCTATAGTGGGTGAAAATGTGAAAAATGAACCAGCTATAAACATTTAATTCTGTAATTCTTTAGCTCCAGCCAAAGTATATTTAATAATAATTAAGTGTATCCTGGCTCCAGCAACCATTAAAGAGTCTACTACAACTATAAAATCAGCCAAAAGTGTAAATCTGCATATGAAAGATCAACTGATGTATCTGTATCTGCCAAAAGTGTAAATCTGCATATGAAAGATCAACTGCTGTATCTGGCCAAATTTTTAGGATTTGATGTTGAGTTTTTGGATTATCCTAAAGGATAATCCAAAAAAACACTATGAAAAACTTTTTACAAATTTTAATTTAACTTTTCACAATTTTTGACCACAAAAAGACTTGTCTTTCGCAATTAATAATTTTGGCGCGTGCAAAATTGTAAAGAAAACAACAATGTAAACAAACAAGAATATAAACAATTTTTGACAAGTTGGCTATACCAGATGAGTAACGGTTCGACTGACGAGGTTACCTTACCTAGTGTCTACAACTGCGATTAACTCTGACATAATATCTGAGAAAACGTCTGCAGAATGAGAGAGCGAAATTCTCTATGTCCATCTTCATAGCTAAAAAGGAGTAAACGTATTGTAGTTAATCTTATAAGAATTCATAAATTCATCTTTGCGATGAATGAAATCGTATATGAATTTCGTATATGCGAACATTTTGTACAAAATTAATCACTTATAGTATATATATAATGCATAAAAACAAATTATTTTTCATTTAAAATGGTTTTTTAAAAGATATTTTGATAAATTAATAATCGGTAAAATTGCAATGGCGTCTTTTTGTAAACAAACACACACAAAATCGCTTTTTTGACAGCTCTTGTTATATGATCGTTGCCATAGGATTTCTCATAAGAACGCTCTCATAAAAATTATTACAAGACTGCGATAACAGTGATTTTAACAGGCAGTTTATCAATTTCGAATGAATGCGAAAGAAAGCTAGTCACTCACATTCGAATCAATTTGGGTTTATCTATCTCACTATTATTCGTTCGCATATTCTTACAGCCAGTTTACCAATCTCGACAGCATGCTTGCGTTCGCAATCTATGCGAAAGAAAATTGATTTGGATTCGTCTAAGTTTTTTTTATGCGAACGATCTGTCAAAACTCAATGAAAATACATAAGAATATGCGAACGAATAATAGTGAGATAGACAAACCCAAATTGATTCGAATGTGAGTGACTAGCTTTCTTTCGCATTCATTTTCATTCGAAATTGGTAAACTGCCTGTTATGTATTTTCATTGAGATTTGACATATCGTTCGCATAAAAAAAAGTTAGACGAACCCAAATCAATTTTCTTTCGCTTAGATTGCGAACGCAAGCACGCTGTCGAGATTGGTAAACTGGCTGTTAGTCTACACGTAACAGAATTCTCTCTGCGATTGAATTTGACGTTCTCATCTCAGATATTATCGCAGCTGTGGACACTAATTTATTAAGTGTATCCTGTGCTCTTAGTGCCTGCTAACACACATCAACTTTAGTTGGGCAATTCTTGACTTTATAGAAGCTTTCGGTGAGGGGAATAAGAAGGGAAAAGAATTGCCGGTACTCGGCAATTCTCAGCAATTCCTTACTTTTCTCTCATGTATGTATGTGTATGTGCATATACAATGTAAATTGCATAAAACAAAAGGTAGAGAATTGCTCAAGAATTGCCGAAAAAAGTTTTTGTGTGTGGACAAGAAAGCAATTCCAAAAGAAAATTGCTAAAAGTTCGGCAATTAAAATCGCTGTGTCTGCCTTGGACTTAATAATATTGTGTACAGTAAATTGAAATTTAACAGAAATTGTTTTAACAGTACTGATTGTGTTTTTACATACACTGAAAAAACAAACAACAAGCTAATAATATTTATGTTTCAAACGCCGGCTGCTATATGTAGCTTTGTATACGCACCCATTTGTGAATGTTCTATTTTGTGATTTTTTTTTGAATGAAAATATTTTTCGATCTCATATCACATATCAATTATTTATATAAACAATTCAATTTAAAAAAAGATATGAATGATTGCGAGCCATCGGACTTGGAAAGTATTCTCTTAAAATATCCAGGACTTGTAATGACAAAACGCAAAAGTAAAATATTTTTGCAAGGTCCTATAAAAATAAAGGTATGTAATTTTATTTTGCGTGTAGTTATTTTTCTTACATCAATGCTTACATCTCATAATTTCAGAATATTTGGTACAACATTAAATTAACATGTTCAAGTTTTCCAAGTATCGAAAACTTTCATCTGCATATACAACAAGGTATTAACATTAAAATATACGCAGCTGCAAAACTTAATATTCCAACAAATTGGTCGATTCATGAGTTAATTGAAAATTTGGATAAAATAATTGAACCTCTTGAGACTCCAACCCAAGTATTGAGCGACATTAATAAAGAAGCACTGGCTAATATTTATGCAGAAATTTCCAGATTATATGCACCCTCCGAATATGAAATTTTACTAAACGATAATTGCTCTAGAGTTCGTTTTACAAAGTTTTTGCATAATGACCATCATTTCTTCGAAGTTGTACTTCCCACTTTAGAACTCTGTGAACATAGTCTTCCATCATGTATAGACTTGCAGAGTTGTTTGGACAAGGCCGAATCACTTAGCATGCTTTTGCATCAGTACAAAGCCTTGCTCGATTGCTTAAAGCCTTTTTATGATAATTTCACCGATATTGATGAGCTATGTCACGTTGTTCAACCACCATTACCCAACTTTAAAGAAAATTGGCGTTTATTTGTTTTAAAAGAGAGAGTTTTTCTTAAGGTTCAGTTTAATGACCCCTTTTCACCTTTTAGTTCAATGTCGATACTCATTATTGGACCAACATCAGAAGTTACACGACTAAGACGTGTTTATAGCGAGGGTATGCGTGATTGGGATAGCGAATTAGATGTTCATAAAAATCTTTTACGTATTTTTGATTTATGCTTCTTTCCTATGGCTCCGACAGATGGTTCACAAAAAGTATTGCAGCATTGCAATATTTGTTATTGCTATAAAGATGAGCATAGTGAAACTCCCGTCGTATCGTGTGATAACAGCCATTGCAGTTTAATATTCCACGCTGCTTGCTTAAAAGAGTGGTTTAATACGTTGACCGATGGCAAAACCTTCCTCGATGTTGTTTTTGGCTCTTGTCCGTTCTGCAAATCGGTAAGTATTTTTTTTTACCTATTAAATTTAAAAAGGTTTTTATTTATTTTTCTTTCCAATGCAGAAATTATCCACATCTTTTCAAGAAATTTTGAATAAAGACAACATGAACAAAAAGTGAGAGTTTTGTTTTTTTTTTTAATTTTTGAGTAATTTCTTACAATTATATAAAATTACAGATCTTATTAAAAACTTTGTTGAATTACATGAAATATTAAAACAAGTGACATTTAAAAATCGTTTCTCATTAACTAACATAATTAGATATGCATAGCGAAGCATTTGTTCCACCAAAACCAAAAGAGTTTTTCAGCGCGACACGTTTTCTATTCTCATCTTTAAACCATTGCTCTGGTGCTGTTACGACATTTACTTCTACTTTATCATCCAATTCATCTACGTTAATAGAGGGTGGTAATATATTTTCAAAACAACCTTGTATTAAAAAAGCAGCTTCTAAATTTCCTGACGAACCTAGAAGATGACCATGAGCGCCCTTTGTAGAGGAAACTCTTATGTTAGATGTGTGATCACCGAACACCCTTTTTATAGCATGTGCTTCTATTCGATCTCCAGTTGGTGTAGAAGTCGCATGAGCATTTACATAACTTATTTCTTCCGGTTGGACATTTGCATCTACAAGGGCTCTTCGCATTGCCAGAGTAGCTCCTGAACCATCTTGACTAGGTGAAGTAATATGATAAGCGTCACCTGATAGTCCATATCCTAACACTTCGGCTAATATAGGAGCTTTGCGCTTAAGAGCGTGATCAAGTTCCTCCAAAACCAGAATCGCTGCTCCTTCACCCATGACAAAACCATCACGCATCTTGTCAAAGGGTCTCGAGGATTTTGCTGGCATATCATTGAAATCTGTACTCAAAGCTCTTAAACGACAAAAGCCAGCTATAGCCAAAGGATCTATGCATGATTCTCCGCTTCCAGCTAACATAACATCAGCATCTCCATTGCGAATTAAACGCATAGCGTCTCCAATTGCGTGTGCTCCAGTTGCACATGCAGTTGATACTGAATGATTTGGACCCCTTAAACTGTACCTCATGCTAATATGGCCGCATGCCATGCTAGGCAACAGTCTTGGCACGAAGTAAGGGCTAACGCGATTGTACCCTTTTTGCAATTGTTGCCATGCTCCATAAACTTCAGTTAAATCGAACATACCCATACCAACACAAACACCAAATCTTTCCAATTCTTCATCACTCAATTCTTTTGTCGTGATTTTTGCTGTTGTCAAAGCCTCTTCAGAAGCCAACACCGACAATTGTGTGGCATTACTCATTAGTTTTAAATCACTCTTACTTAGCAAATCATTCAATGGAAGTAGTTCCTTATCAATTTGAGCTGCTACTTGACATGGTAGCCCTTTAAACTGATCGCCAAGTTTCGTAATTGCCGCCTGACAGTTTAACAGGTTTTTCCATGATTCTTGTACATTTCTACCCAAAGGTGTTACAGCTCCCGTTCCTGTAACTACAACTCTTTTTCTTTTGGCGTTGCTCAATGATTTTGTACATAAGTTGCGAACATTTTGGGCTGGTTTATTACTTATAAACTTTATTATACAGTTCATACCTTTGCATTAGCAAACTCGTCTACCGGCAAAATTAAAATTATTCACAGCTGTCTCTGTTACCTGTTCATTGCACATTAACATTTAGTAAATATCATGTTATTAAAAGTTTATGTAAAAGGATCAATAATTACGCTTTTCAACACAGGTGGCTCAAGGCGAATTCATTATTAGGTGGATGCATCGGCGAATTCAGGCGAATTCGGTTAATATGGCGGCACCTTCGCTGTCAAGTTTTGTTTACCTTTTTCGGCGCCATTTAAATTTTATCTCCGTGAAGTTAACAAACTAAGATAACAAACTTTTTCTGTTTCACTCAATTTCAAGAGAGTAACGCCATAATTCTCTCTTTGCAGACTGAGTGCAGACAAAAATTGAGTATTTTTGCTTTTGCAGACCAAATTTCTAGTGCTACCAAGTCTAAAATGTAGAATTTTAGAACATTTTCTACCAAAAATATGGCAACTTCTGAAAATTCTCACTCTTCTTCTTGTTTTCTTACATGGGAGAGATAACAAACTATTTTAACAAACTATATAAAATCGACATAACTGAAAAATGATGTGTAAAAAAATGCCTTATTATTAATGAAAAATTAATAATTAAAGAATAAATTACGTGCAATTATATAAGTTATGTTGTACTTGAAAGTATAGTTTCATTTATATGGTCCAAAAAGTCCCTTATATTTCAGCAAACCTAAAATCGTCAAACAACACAAATAGGTCTCTAAAGCCCAAACCAGAAATTCTTCCTGGACCAAACCTTTTGTAGATTAAAGAGGACCTTTCTACCTTTAATTTGACATATATTTTATATAGCCCAAAAGTTTTTACTAGAACAAAGTTTCAATTTTAAAAAAATTTTAGTAATTGTACTTAAACACTAATGGGCCTCCCGAGTCCAAACAAGAAATTCTTCCTGGACCAAACCTTTTGTAGATTAAAGAGGACCTTTCTACCTTTAATTTGGCATATAATTTATATAGCCCAAAAGTTTTTGCTAGAACAAAGTTTCTATTTTAAAAAAATTTTAGTAATTGTACTTAAACACTAATGGGCCTCCCGAGTCCAAACAAGAAATTCTTCCTGGACCAAACCTTTTGTAGATTAAAGAGGACCTTTCTACCTTTAATTTGACATATATTTTATATAGCCCAAAAGTTTTTGCTAGAACAAAGTTTCAATTTTAAAAAAATTTTAGTAATTGTACTTAAACACTAATGGGCCTCCCGAGTCCAAACCAGAAATTCTTCCTGGACCAAACCTTTTGCAAGTTAAAGAGGACCTTTTTAGCTTTAATTTGACATATATTTTATATAGCCCAAAAGTTTTTGCTAGAACAAAGTATCAATTTGAAAAAAAATTTTGTCATTGCACTCAAACACTAATGGGCCTCCCGAGTCCAAACCAGAAATTCTTCCTGGACCAAACCTTTTGCAAGTTAAAGAGGACCTTTTTAGCTTTAATTTGACATAAAATTTATATAGCCCAAAAGTTTTTGATAGAACAAAGTTTCAATTTGAAAAAAATTTTGTCATTGCACTCAAACACTAATGGGCCTCCCGAGTCCAAACAAGAAATTCTTCCTGGACCAAACCTTTTGTAGATTAAACTACGACTGAAAAAATACAACAAAATACATAAAATAAAAATTTTTATTTCAAAGATATAAAAAAAAACCAAGCCAATTTCTTTTAAACTATAAAAAAATAAAAATAATACAAAAAGTGTATTAATGAGTTTTTGCTTCATTTTGTTCGCGGTATTTAGAGCAGGAAGAATTTCTTGTTTGGACTCGGGAGGCCCATTAGTGTTTGAGTGCAATGACAAAATTTTTTTTAAATTGAAACTTTGTTCTACTAAAAACTTTTGGGCTATATAAAATATATGTCAAATTAAAGCTAAAAAGGTCCTCTTTAACTTGCAAAAGGTTTGGTCCAGGAAGAATTTCTGGTTTGGACTCGGGAGGCCCATTAGTGTTTGAGTGCAATGACAAAATTTTTTTCAAATTGAAACTTTGTTCTAGCAAAAACTTTTGGGCTATATAAAATATATGTCAAATTAAAGCTAAAAAGGTCCTCTTTAACTTGCAAAAGGTTTGGTCCAGGAAGAATTTCTGGTTTGGACTCGGGAGGCCCATTAGTGTTTGAGTGCAATGACAAAATTTTTTTCAAATTGAAACTTTGTTCTAGCAAAAACTTTTGGGCTATATAAAATATATGTCAAATTAAAGCTAAAAAGGTCCTCTTTAACTTGCAAAAGGTTTGGTCCAGGAAGAATTTCTGGTTTGGACTCGGGAGGCCCATTAGTGTTTGAGTGCAATGACAAAATTTTTTTAAAATAGAAACTTTGTTCTAGCAAAAACTTTTGGGCTATATAAATTATATGCCAAATTAAAGGTAGAAAGGTCCTCTTTAATCTACAAAAGGTTTGGTCCAGGAAGAATTTCTGGTTTGGAATCGGGAGGCAATGACAAAATTTTTTTTCAAATTGATACTTTGTTCTAGCAAAAACTTTTGGGCTATATAAAATATATGTCAAATTAAAGCTAAAAAGGTCCTCTTTAACTTGCAAAAGGTTTGGTCCAGGAAGAATTTCTGGTTTGGACTCGGGAGGCCCATTAGTGTTTAAGTACAATTACTAAAATTTTTTTAAAATTGAAACTTTGTTCTAGCAAAAACTTTTGGGCTATATAAATTATATGCCAAATTAAAGGTAGAAAGGTCCTCTTTAATCTACAAAAGGTTTGGTCCAGGAAGAATTTCTTGTTTGGACTCGGGAGGCCCATTAGTGTTTAAGTACAATTACTAAAATTTTTTTAAAATTGAAACTTTGTTCTAGCAAAAACTTTTGGGCTATATAAAATATATGTCAAATTAAAGGTAGAAAGGTCCTCTTTAATCTACAAAAGGTTTGGTCCAGGAAGAATTTCTGGTTTGGACTCTAGAGACCTATTTGTGTTGTTTGAAGATTTTAGGTTTGCTGAAATATAAAGAACATTTTGAACCATATAAATATAACTATACTTTCAAGTACAACATAACTTATATAATTGCACGTAATTTATTCTTTAATTATTAATTTTTCATTAATAATAAGGCATTTTTTTACACATCATTTTTCAGTTATGTCGATTTTATATAGTTTTTTAAAATAGTTTGTTATCTCTCCCATGTAAGAAAACAAGAAGAAGAGTGAGAATTTTCAGAAGTTGCCGTATTTTTTGTAGAAAATGTTCTAAAATTCTACATTTTAGACTTGGTAGCACTAGAAATTTGGTCTGCAAAGGCAAAAATACTCAATTTTTGTCTGCACACAGTCTGCAAAGAGAGAATTATGGCGTTACTTTCTTGAAATTGAGCGAAACAGAAAAAGTTTGTTATCTTAGTTTGTTAACTTCACGGAGATAAAATTGCGGACGATTTGACAAAATTGTGGGCAAGTTTTTTTAACTGATACGAAATATTATGTCCCTTCGCTTAACCAAAAAAAAAGTAAACATTTCTACTGTGTTATATTGTATTTAATTGTGTTCACTTACCCAAGTTACAGTAAATTTCTTGTATATTAAAGTTTAGTAAGATTAAAAACATATGGTTAATAAACAAAAGAAAGAAACCAAAACAGAAAAATGTAGAATTATATACTTATATGATAACTCTTAGAACCTATTAAAAACAATAAAACGATTGTAATATTAAAAAACAAATATATATTTTGTTTATTTATATTGTAATAATACTGCAAATCCATAAACAAATTTTAGCATTTTAAAATTTACATTTGAAATTGTAACAACAAATTTACCGGTGTTTATCAATTCAGTGATAAACAACGTAGATATGGTAGATATTTATTAAATTTTCTGCTATCCAACGACTTTTCAGGGTGTGTTTTATTTGCAGCGCGCTAGAAACTAAGGTACTTCCAATGCGAATGCGGCGATAGAAATTTTTTTGATTTATTTTATATAATTTTTTGTTTGTTTGCTTTTTTTAATTTTACAAATGTGCAAAACACAAAAATCTTATTTAAATATTTGTATTTTTTGTTTATTGTTTTTGGCAGCTGCTTTTTTGGAAATATTCCAATAAAAATAGAATTAATGTTGTCTGTTTTTACTTTGAAATACAGAAACACTGTTTTTTCACTAATCGAGAAACGATGGAATTTTTTGTTTCATAGTTTTCGATGTGAAAACTTCTCACAAAATTTACAGAAACACTTTTTTCAAAAAAAGGAGTGGTGACGGCCTAATTTTGGCTTTTAAAAATCTGGTAGTCTGCTTTTACATATAAACAGCAATGGGTAGACATTTTTTCATTTCTCTTTTGGTCTTGCCTAAACCTTTTACATATAAAAAATTAATAGACAGACAGAAACTTTTCGTTTGAGCGCTTTCACATACGGCAATTTAGTTGCGTAATTCTCTTGCCCAAGTCTTGTGGTTGTAGACGTGAGAGGTAAGAGCAGCTTGAAGGGGGAAGAATTGCTGATATTTGAGTACAGATTTGCTGGTACTCAGCAATTCGTTTTGTTCGCACATTCTTGTTTTTGGTATTTTCTTTTGTTTATTTTTCGGGTCGTTCAAAATATTAAGAAAATTTAAGTAAAACAAAATGAAAGTTGCGCATCTAAATTGCTGTATGTGAACACAAAAGCAACTTTAAAATGAAATAAATAAAAGCAAAAATTTAATTGCGCAACTAAGTTGCCTAATATGATAGCACTCTTTCTCTTTTCTTTATTTTTTGTTGCTGTTGGTTTTTAAGCACAGCTAGTTTGCGTATATGGAAGGTGCTGACATGAGAAAAATGATATGAAGCAATAGTATATGAAATGCGAAAAGTTAAAAAGAGAAACAAAAAATGTCCAAAAATGTCTAGTACAGAGAAGCGTGTACTGCATACTCTCCCCCACCGACAATTTTCGTTACGGGACCAAAAAATTTCGTCTGTCTGCCCATCGTCAGCCAAATATAAAAGCGCGCTTACCAAAATTAATGGCAGTATCTTGAGAGTAAAGTGTAAATGTGATTTTAGACTTCCGTTTTTCAACACTATTTACCAGCTGTGGGAATTATTATTATTTACCATCTGATTTCATATTGGGGTTGTCAAGACCCTTTTCGCTCTTCATCCGTAAATTGGTTATGAATAATCGCCAACATACCTTCAAAAAGAATTCTGTTATTAAATATATACGCATAAATTCGAATTCACCAAAATTATACAAATACGTCTGTACGCCAGTTTACCAATTTCGAAAGAAAGCCAGTCACTCACATTCGAATCAATTTGGGTTTACTAACTCACTACTATTCGTTCGCATATTCTTATGTATTTTGATTGAGATTTGACACATCGCTCGCATAGAAAAAAGTTAGACGAACCCAAATCAATTTTCTTTCGCTTAGATTGCGAACGCAAGCACGGTGTCGAGATTGGTAATTTGGGTGTTAGAATTTTTTTTAACTCTTATGATCTAAAGGCAAAATAAAAGCAATATTAAATTGTATTTTTTACTTACGAAATAGGTATCGCTTTGTAAATAGTTAGAAAATACACAACAAACAATTTTTTTTTTTTTGATTTTATACAAATTTTCCAGAAAGTAAACCAAATATTGAAATCAAAATAGCATACAGCTTGATTTTGATGTTTCCTATAAAGTAAAAGGCTGCAAAGAATGTTTTAAAGAACACATATCTCTACTATACAGTAGTTTCAAATACTGTATTTTAGAACAAAGTGCTTGACTGTACTTGAATTCTGCTTTATAGCAAAAACCAAAGCAAAACATCAAACTGAAGCAAATAAACGATGACTCATAGCAAAACGTAGCGAGTGCGCCAAACATTGGCACATGAGCATGTTTTGTATACAGCACTTGCGCACTAATACAAAGACAAAAACCATGAACAACAACAACAAATTTTATAAACAAAACTGAAATAGAATTACTTCAATGCTTGAAGGTCTACTTGAATTTTGTTCTAATTCAGTTGCTTCTACTTTTGTTTGGTTCTGTTCTAAATGCTTAAAGAGAGTATTCGTTTATGTGCTTAGAACATTTCGGCACTGAAGCGTTTATTTTGAAATGTAAAAGAAGAGGATGGACAGTACTTGGAAATAATTCGAAAATATTACCTTAATCACCAATAGATTTGGAAATCTTTGAAAAATACTTTCTAACAATCCTTACTAATAACAACTCAATCGATTTTGATGAAACTCGGTATGCAGGTACCTTGGTAGTTTTTATTTTGAAATTTGAGCATCAAAGTGGTGTTTTTTTATTATTTCCGCAATTCATGCACCGATCTATAACTTCCTATGCGAAGACAGTTAGTCACAGCACCGCAAA
The DNA here is from genome assembly GCA_914767995.1 of Thecocarcelia acutangulata. NCBI lineage: Eukaryota > Metazoa > Arthropoda > Insecta > Diptera > Tachinidae > Thecocarcelia > Thecocarcelia acutangulata. The sequence goes on along the minus strand of OU612094.1, from coordinate 139,466,604 downwards.
AAAATCTTTTAATACCATCGTGGGCATAAGGTCTACGTTACTCCGCTCATGCTGTGCATCCTATACTTTGCAAATTTTGTTTGCAACTGTATAGTTACAAATACAATACAATAGGAAACAGAAAATTTGTCGCTAAATTCAGTTTTGGGAGTTTAAATATCGCCTGGTTAACAAGTAATTGCTAAGCTCGACAACTCTAATTCTGATTGTGTAAAACATTTATTTTGTGCATTTAGTGAAAATCGTAAAAACTGTATTAATATAAGGTTTAATTAATTTACATTTAAGAAATATGTTTACTGCGTTAAAACACCTATCGAAAACACAGACGCCGAAGAAATTTTTACACACAACCGTTAAACAAAACGGCTACATTGTATTGTAAGTAGAAGCAAATTTCTTATCCAACATGAGGTCCTCTAACAAATGTGTTATATTGTAGAGTACCCGAAATAGGCGAGGATGGGCAAGCGGGCGATGTTATTGTTAAACCCGATGGTCTTCCTGCTTTCAATGATATAACTATTGAAAATTGCTTAGCAGCAATCGGTAGTCAAGCTGGCGCAGTAGAAAAACTTGTTAAGCGGATCGAAAATGATATACATGAGTTGAACGAAAACGATAAATTAGATTTGGGCCAAATATTTAGAGAACTGGATGAAGCTACCGGGCCATTAGACACTACATGGGGTATTGCGAAAGCTTTATATTTAGGCAACAGTAATCTTATCCCAACAAAATCGTATATGAATATTCATGAGCGAGCTAGAAACGCTAGAGCATCGCGTTTTTGCAATAAAGTTATTTATGAAACTTTAAAAGAGCAAAATCCTGAAACGTTAAAAGACCCTGAAGAAAAAAGGCTTCTACAGAAATATTTGCTGGAAGGCAATTTGAACGGTTTATCTTTAAGCAATGACACTCGTAATGCTCTTAAAGAAACACTCGTGCAACTTGGAAAAGAAAGGTCAACTTTTAAAAATAAATACAATGTATCGATACATAGCTTTGCACATGTCGTCCATGATTATCAATTGGTACGTGATTTTCCCGAAACTTTACTTGAAGCGACATCTATCGATTCCCATAAACCCATCGCACAAGGTCCGTGGAAGTTCACTTTACAACCCCAAATTGTTGAAGGCTTCCTTAAGTATTGCCCTGATCGCACTCATCGATGGAATATTTGGCAGGCTAATGTACGAAAATGCTCAAATCACTTGGATAGAAACTTAGAAAACAGTACTCATTTAGAAAAGATTAGGACATTACGCAAACGTCAAGCTAATGCTTTAGGCTTTCCCAATTTTGCCACGATGTCAATGCAGACAAAAATGGTGAAAGATATTTCCGAACTAAAACAAATATTTGCCAAAATAGTGCAGTTCGCTGGCCCAGCTCAGAGCGTTGAAATTGAAAACTTGCAGACATTTGCAGAAAAAAGCGGCTTTGAGCACAAGTTGGATTTGTTTGATGTAACTTATTGGCAGAGAAAATATTTATTGTCCGAACACAAGTTAGATGAGGAATCCTTAAGAACTTATTTTCCACTACCACGTGTATTCTCTGGACTATTTTCATTGTCAGAAAAAATATTCAACATAAAGATTTTGGAAAGAATAGATGCCCAAGTATGGCAGCCTGCAGTTAAATATTTTGATATCTTTGATTGTGATGCGAATGGAGGTAGACATCCAATTGGAGGTTTTTATGTTGATTGTTTTTCAAAAGAGAACAAGTTTGGTAAAAATAACGGTTGGATGGTTAGCATCCGTAATCGTAATGAATCTGCCAAATCTTCACCTTTATGCGCATTAATTTTTAATTTTAATGCACATATTAATAATAAGCCCTACCTCTTAAATATAGACGATTTAAAAATGGTTTTTAAAACATTCGGTTCAGCCATGCAGCATCTACTGACAAAAGCTCGATTCACTGATTTAGCAGGTCTCTCAAATATAGAATGGGATGCTTCGCAAGTGTCCGGATATGTAATGTCAAACTTTTTAGATGATTCAATTATTTTAAAATCAGTTTCTGGCCACGTAGATACCGATGAGCCTTTACCCGACGATGTAGCAAAGAATATACGTTTGTTCAAAACGCACCTGGGTGGTTACAACCTATGCCACCAATTGTATTTATCCGATTTGGATATAGAACTACACCAATCGGACAGTTTTTGGTTAGAAATTGTTCGTAAACTGTGGCCAGTGTATCGGTGTATGCCTTTGGAAAAGAAGGACTCACATCCTTGCTCGCTGGCAGATATATTTTCAGGAGATTGGGGTGCAGCTCATTTTTCGCATCTTTATTCAAAAATAGTTGCCGCCGATATTTCAGCAGCTTTTGAACAAAACAAAGAGGCTTATTTCGATACAGGAAAACGTTTTAAAGATACTTTCCTTTCATTAGGCGGAACAGTCCCCACATCTGAAGTTTTTCGGCGGTTCCGTGGTCGTGATGCTTCGGTTGAAGCACTTCTTCGATCACTAGATATTTACAATGAGTCGCAAACATCTGGTGACTTATAAAGTGTTTTTAATTATAAAAAACTAAAAAGCTATTACATTTCATCGTTAAAATAATTTCAATATACCAATTAAAAACTAAATAACCTTGGTTATGTAGTCATTGTTTTGTTTTTAAATAATAAATTATAATTTATAAAACGTGAAGCACCCAATAAAACTGTTTTTTTAACTTAAGCTTATTTTATGCCGTCATAAGCGTAGCAGGTAATTAAAAAAACTGATATGCGAAAATTTGGCCGCGTTTTGAAACCCAGACTGTTATATAAAGTACAATTACTATTAAAGTGGTGAACAATAATATCTTTCAAAAGCTGAAAAAAGTGATTATTTACTAATTGTTTTCACAATTGATTATTATCACATACATACATATCTGAATGAGAATTTAAATATACAAATCTTCTATTAACAAGCATTTACTTTTTCATATTTACGTTTTTACTTTTCTTAACAATTTTTACACAAATGAACTACCATGAATTTGCCATATAGACAGCTAGACAACATACGAGAAAATGTACACCCTATCGTCAAGTCATTCCCATGAAAAATTTCCCAAAATTGCAATCGTCAATACTTTCCCCCAAGAAATGAATTCACATTTTCTATGTGTAATTCAGTTTGGAACAATAACACTAAAAAAAATCACATTCGGCCTAAATTCACCTAATCGTAAACATATATTTCCTTCGTATTATTTTTGTTTTCTCCTTTGGTTTGTTCACATCAGGTAGGCAGACAATGTTATTGTCGGTGGTGTTATTCCAAATGAAGTTTTTGTTGTTGCAATATTATTGTCTAAAATATATGTACATCAATTCGGCTTTGCCCTACAATGTTGAATAAATCTAAAACAAAAAAAAGTTATGTACAAACACAATTTGTTTATAGAAAAATTAACTTACGGTGTATCGGGTAACTCCGACGGAGTAGATTCATCTCGTAAATGTCTACGAGAAATTCGGTGTTGTCGAAATTGTTGCTCCTGTAGTTCAACTAATGCTCCGATTCTAAACATTTTTTATTTTAATTTCAATTAAACAGATTTTCACACTTTTTCTTCACTGCACTGAGAGCTTGTTATTTTTATTAATTACTCTTCTTGCATACATATTTTACATGCAATTTCCCCTTCCTGGGAATTGAAAATTTTATGGGAACAAATATTTCCCATTTTATCTACGATAGGGCTGATAGTTGAAAAACACGCTCGATAACAAACTAAAAAGTTAGAAATAATGTTAATAATAAATTTGTTAATAGTGAATGAAAAATACTATTATTATTGCAAATTGCGTGCGGTGGGTGGGGCGGGGGGGTGCTTTGCCATATTTTTCGTGTATCGAGCGCTCTACATACTCTTTCACGGATGACAGCAGCATTTGCCATTCGTAATCATTCAGTTAAAGGCCCAGCCTATCCGAAATCGTTGCCAAGTAGCAAACTTTGAATGACTCACTGAATAGTAATCTATTAATTGTCACGTTTCACCTATAGGAAAAAAAAATAATACAATCGCAAAGATGAAACATGTACTCGACTAACCGGACACACTGGTAACTAACCAATATCTTGCACGGCTATGTCTCGTCGGGCTTGGGCGGGTGATCGTCGCCGGTAGTCGGGTATAAAACATTATTTTATGTACCAGTGTTAAATATCAAGCAACAAAAAAAATATAAAGGGGCGCAACAAAAAAACAAAGGGAGAGAGAGAGAAAGACTGTCTCACATGCCAACATGCTCGGGCACACAGGATCACACTTCGGTTCAAGGGGTTCTGATGTACTGAACCCTGGGCAGGCCCTCCCTCAGCGCCACGTTGCGGTGCTGCTCCTTGATAGCTACGTAGCCCATAAAAAAAATTGTAGTCAGACAAATGCCTTCTTATTTCATTAAAACTGGCACGGATATAAACAAGTCAATACTTTTTGTTTATAAACTCCACTACAGCTCGATTTTGGATAAGTTGATTCAAAAGAAAATGTTATGTTTTATCAAACAAAAAAAAAAAGAAATAACTTATATATAACTAATGAACTTATTTGATATTCACCAGAGTTGTACTTTCCATTAATCGGTAGGAGGACTTAGCCTGACAAAAACTATTCAAACACCTAGTTAGCGCTAATTGATGCGGAACGTTTGAAACCCTGACACGCTCAAGCTAAGCTAACCTGCGTTCAATAATTGGACCTACTCTGTGTGGTTGCACATTTATTTTCCACAATTTTTGTTTTTATTTTAGCTATTTTTTTCTTTTTTTGTTTTTTATGTTTTTGTTTATGAGCTAGAAATAACCATGATTGGCCCTTAGGGGGTTAATACTACAATACTATTCCATATGCTCGTATGGCTAATTAATATATAAGTACGTACGTTGCAAACCCTATGCCTTTTAAAAAAAAAAAAAATATATATAAAATACAAAAAAATTAAACAGAGTTAGGAAAGTTAAACGGGCTTTTGGCACATTTTCCTTGTTTTAAAAGACCATAAGGGCCATATCCAAAAAAAAATCTTACTTGAGTTTTACCGCATACGTTAGTTACCAAGGCGAATTAATTATTAGGTGGATGCATCGGCGAATTCAGGCGAATTCGATTAATATGGCGGCACTTTCTTTGTCAAGTTTTGTTTACCTTTTTTGGCGCCATTTAAGTTTTTGTGCATGTTCGTTATCAACTACTTTTGACAGCTTAAGTGTGAATTCGCCTTTTTACACAAACAAAATACCTGTTGTTTTTTTTATTGTTGTATTGTTGTAGCGAAGCGGTTACCTTGTTTTTTGTATCATGGTTAGTTACCAAACACATTAACACTACCATACATCTGTTAAAAAAGTTTATGCAAAAACAGTACTTTTAAATGTAGTAAGAAATTTAATTGTTTTATTCTGGCAATGCCGTTACGTTCAGTTGTAATTTTTTGAATAGTGATGCATGAAAACTAATATTCGAAAATCGATTAAAATAAATTAAACAAAAAGAACTATTATTATTACCTTAAATCACACATTTTTGACAAATGTTTAATCGATTTAGCTTTTTAATAAATGACGAATGTAAAATATTTGGTATATTAATAAAATTGAGAAAAATTAACAGGATTACTTATACCTTAAACATTTGTATTACTCGAATACCGTGTTTCGCCGTATTCGTTTGATGGAAAGTGTATCACTGACATATTTCTTATTTATTTTTCCTTTTCAAAATTATTATTTTCAATTCATATAAAATGTAAAGTTCTAATTTACTTATCTATCAAGCATAATCCATTGATTTTGTTAATATTTTTACTATAATTGTGAATTTAAAGAAAAATCGTAGTCAACAAATCAAATGTCATTTTAACGTACAGTTAAAGTGGCTTATTTCAACTTTAAACATATGGTAAGCTAATAATTGTTTTTGGATAGAACATTAGCGGCCTTATTCATAAAAAATATTGAATGTTTATTAAACTATTATTTGACAAATTTCTGTAGAAAATTTGTCAAATAAGTGTTTAATAAACATTCAATATTTTTTATGAATACGGCCGTAGGTAAATTTTCTTAACAAATGCTTACCAAGCTTTGTTAAGTTTTTTTCGGCATTCTTGAGGTTTTAAAACAGTTCGAAAAGGCTTTGTTAAATTTTTTTTTCTTATTCGTAAGTTTACTTAAAAAGTGGACAATGTTCTTTAAAAAAAATTATTTTTCTTCAATGAAGCACCTTTGGCGCGTTTCGTTTTAAATTCTATAACAAGTAGATTCAGACTGACTAATCAACACGATTCACAATCTTCGTTTTCTTTTCTTCTTTTTTCTCACTTTTGGGCAAAACACTCGACTATGTTGCCAAAGGAATGTTGTGCACTGGATGGGATGTTTTTGTGTTTGCTGCTATTGTGTGCTGTTGTGGTTGCTTCTATGGCGTGCTTATATGGATGATAAGGAATGCTGTGTACTTGATGAGATATTGTTGTGTTTGCTGCTATTGTGTGCTGTTGTGGACGCTTGTTTCGACCATAGAATTCACCCTCGGAACGGTGACGAAGAATACCGTGCAATCAATTGAAATATGACAACTTGTCACCTCTGTCGAAAAGCGAATGAAGGGCGCTGGTTTCTTTATTGCAGGCTCTGGAATCACTCAGTGAGTTGGCTGTATAATGGCGATAATTCTTTAGGATACTACAGGTTGCCAACAAATCGCTTCTAAGAAATTGCTCTAGAAAAAATGTGTGGGATTTTTTTTTTTAAAACAATGGTGCAAAACCGATGGCCATGTGTGGGATTTTTTTTTTTTAAAAACAATGGTGCAAAACCGATGGCCATTATCCGACCCCGATGAATGACTTCTACGATTATTCTGATTGGTGTTATTAGAGCTGTGGTTGTGGCTACAGTGGAAGTTATTTGCAATTGAGTTGCACGTTTTTGATGTTTTGCTGCCGCTGGTTAAAAAAACTCGATGGGTTGCTGAGGCCACTGCTGTCGTCAAGAATTTGTTCGATGCTTTACCTTATTTTATTTTATTATTCCGCTGCCCAACCACGCGCTTCCAGTGCTAGATGAAAAAAGAACCGGAAATAGATATGCGTGCACTGACGTTTACAAATGTCAATCAGACATCGAGACAGAGTTGTGTTTCGTCCGCGGTTGAATTTGTGACACAGTTGCATTTCCCTAAACTCGTAACATGTCATGGCTGAACATTGACATGAGACACCATCCTCCTTCTCCTGCGAAATGGTTCTTTTATCATATTCGCAAGCACGAATATGGCAATTTCCTACAATTCGTGCGATCCTACACTTGATAAATTTACGGCACAATTTGGCTGATACTTGTCTCGCAAAATCTGATAATTGAAAATTTCGTCGAAAAACTTGCTGACCTGCTTTGAAATGAACTTTTCTAGCACGCATGTTGTACTTCTGCTTGTTTGCCTCATAGCTTTTATGTAGGTTTTGTTTTAGCTTCTCCCTTACCACTTCTAAAAGCTCAGATCGGTTTACAAATCTCATGTCTGTTCATCTATCGCATCCAGTTTCCTCGCCAACTTATACGCAGTGCAAAATATGGCGTCATGCCTGTAGCTGAGTGTACTGCTGATCTAAGAGAGCATTCAATTTGGCATATATGTAGGTCCCACTCATTATGGTTATCTCCGAGGTATGAACGTATTGCTGATAAGATGGACTGATTGACGCGTTGGCCTGCGGAGCATAAACTCCAGTCTTAACATAGTCTAACACGATAAAAATGTAGCAGTTGAGTAGTGTTTTGTCTTTCATCCCGCGCGTACGTCTTTTTATTATTGTCCGTGTTTTCTATGTTTAAAAATCACATGTTTACTTATTTTTTCGCTTTTCGTACTCATTTAAAAAAAAAAAAAATTTACTTTAGTGTGGTGTTTTTTTTTTTTTTTTGTTTGTTTGTTTGAAATAAAACAACCTAAATTTACATCAAACAAACTAAAACAATAAAACTGCAAACATTTATAAAACCATAAAAACAAAAATCATAAAACAATACAGTTAAAAAATAATAACAACAATAGCCATAAACAAAACTTTCAACAACAACAAACAGAACTTAACATAAAACTTAAACATACATAATTTGCAATAACATTACCCAACAAACAATTCAATAACCACGAGAAACGTCCATAAAAGAAAAATTAATTTAAAGCTAAAAAAAAAAATAAAAACACTAATAAAAAAAAAACAAATAACAAAAAAAAAAAAAAATAACCCATGGCCAGATCAGGGCTTTTATGGCCCTTGTACAGGCATTGATATCTATTCCCTTCCACATTTATTAAATAGTAATCACTTTGCAATGTCGGGGATGCCGGGTTAATTGTTGTTGATTATTATAGCATCGAAGGTATACACACTGGGTGCTATATGGTCTACCTAGCAACAATTGATTCCGGCCTCTCTTGCATAGCAGAGTCAACATTTCTTTTGTTAATTTTCCGGCGTAATGACAGGCAATTTTAAACTTGACTTTTGTAATATACGTGGGCTGAGAACGAATTTTTTCTCTGTTTATGCTCACAGTTGTCTCCATCGGCCGGATGTTTTCGCCCTGTGCGAGACCCAGATACTACCAGATACTACCATTTCTGGTTTCGATACCCTCTCTGACTCCATATCGAAAATCCTAGAGGATTGTCCGAGCAGTGAAATCGTTGCGATTTGGCGATTTCAATGTTCACAACTCATCTTGGCTTCGTCATTCGAGTCATACAACTCAAGAAGGCCAATATGTTGAGTTATTCGCTGCGCACTACCATCTAGCGCAATTAGTGAATGAGCCAACGCATATTCCATGTGTTGAAGGGCACCATTCAAACACACTTGACCTATTCCTGACTTCACACCCTGAAAAGTATGAAGTCAAAGTTAGTGCACCTCTCGGCAATTCGGATCATTGCACCATTTCTGCCTCCTTTTCGATCTCTGAACTTCGTAACGTTTCGAAATCAGCTACGAAACGTTCAATATTTATTTACGAAAAGGCGCGTTGGGCTGAGCTCAATCAATTTTATGAGCATTTTAATTGGAAACTTTGCTTTCTAGATAACGACATAAATGCTTCAGCAAAAATGGTCGAGAATATTATATTGCTAGGGATGAAATCATTCATCCCATCCAAGCAGATTTCGGTTAAACCAAGAGTGAAATCCTGGTTTAATCAGACGTGCAAAAACGCAGTCAGATCCAGAGAGGAAGCATTCAGTAATTGGCGTTTAAACAAAAACCCAGAGACTGATTTACTACGCAAAAAGGCAAGATCTTCGTGTGCCAAGGTACTTAGGCGTGAAAAGTTTCTTCACGAACAGCGTCTTCGTGCCAAGGTCCTTACAGCTCCCCGGGGCAGTAAGACCTTTTGGTCATTCGTTAAGAGGGTAAAGAACAATACTAGTTCATCAATCCCAACTCTCTTAAAGAATGACCAAGCATTCACCGACCCGGTTGACAAAGCTAACCTGTTGGCTGAAATTTTTGCAAGCAACTCCTGCTTGCCGGAAAGCAGTCAACTCCTTCCCGAGCTCGAAAGAGTATCTGTAACTATGCCAAAGATATTTTTCCGGGCACGATCAGTTAAAAGGGTTTTGGCAGACCTCGACATAAACAAAACTCCTGGACCGGATGGCATTCCAGCACTGGTCTTGAAGCAGTGTTCTTCTACGCTTGCGCGTCCATTAGCACGCCTCTTCAGTTTACTTTACCATTTTGGTGAGTTTCCATCAAGCTGGAAGGTTGCTAATGTAACACCAATACCCAAAAAGGATGAGGCAAATAACCCTGAAAATTACCGCCCAATTGCAATTTGCTCTACGCTTTCCAAAGTAATGGAAAGCATGGTCAACCATCACCTTATGAGGTATCTAGAGTCGCATAAACTACTTTGGGATCGTCAATATGGATTTCGTAAGGGTCGTTCTACTGGCGATCTTATGGCATATCTTTCAGAGAAATGGTGCCACTCAATCCATCATTTCGGTGAAAGTAGGGTGGTGGCTCCGGATATTTCAAAAGCGTTTGACAGAGTGTGGCATGGTGCACTACTGGCAAAACTTACTGCTTTTGGTGTCGGTGATGACTTCTCTCGGTTTATATCGAGTTTTCTCAGAGACCGCACTATACGAGTTGTTATAGATGGGGTCTCATCAAACGAGTTCAAGATTAATTCAGGGGTTCCGCAAGGCTCCGTTCTTTCTCCTACCCTATTCCTTATTTTTCTAAATGATCTTCTCTACCAAACTTCCAACCCTGTCCACTCTTTCGCAGATGACAGCAGCATTTGCCACTCGTACTCTTTTAGCTATAGGCCCAGCCTATCAGAGATTGCTGCCAAGAGGCTAAATATGAATGATTCACTGAATAGTGTCCTTCTATTAATCTCCGAATGGGGTCGTAAAAACAGAGTCGCCTTCAACGCTCGTAAGACCCAATGTTGCTTATTAACACACAAGCAAACGACCGCAAATGCAACTTCATCTGTACTCATGGATGGTATAAATATTGAGGAATCGGATGCTCTTGATGTTCTTGGAATGAAGATACAGTGTGATGTTCGCTGGACAGAACACATTTTTCATGTCTCTAAAGAAGCATTCAAGTGCCTCGGTTTTTTGAAACGGTGTAAGATGTACTTCACTCCATCCGACCTCGTTACTATTTATACCACCTACATCCGACCGAAAATGGAATACAACTCTCATGTTTGGGCCGGTGCCTCAAAGTCTATCTTGGGGTTACTCGACCGTGTGCAGGAGAGAGCGAAGAAGCTTATCGGTGACAGTAGGGTATCCAACTCTATTGACTCACTGGAGCATCGACGCAGTGTGGGGTGCGTTACTCTGTTCTATCGTTACTACAATGGATTTTGCTCTGAGGAGATTAGGGATCTTGTTCCCGAAACTCGCACATTTTTACGTAGCACGCGCTCATCGTCTAGAGCTCATCCATTTGTGGTCGATTGCCCGGGGAATCGCACTACGCATTACAGGAGAATTCGTTTTTCAGCCGTACGCTTCGTCTATGGAATAAGTTGCCTGCAGACGTGTTTCCTGTCTGTTATAACGTTGGAAAGTTCAAGTCAAATGTTCACAAACACTACTCCCTCTTTCCCCCTCGTCATACCGCGCTTCGATCTTACATAAGGTCCCAAAAAGTCTATGTAGATGCGCTGAAAAGGTCGGGATGCATCCGACTCTTTCCCCATTAGTGGTCTTAGAACCATGTTTAACGGTTTACTTTTCTTACATACGTCGCATCGGTTGATGAAGTCTCTAACCTGGATGTTTAAATGAGGCCAATACAAATACTTCCGAATTCTACCAATCGTTTTTGCGATTCCCCCGTGTGCCATGTTAGGTGGACAGTGTGCTTTTTCAATAACATTGTGTGTTAAGGATGCCGGGATCCACAACTTCCAAGCGTGATCTTCTAATAATATTTCTCCTTGGCAAAAATTAGTGCGTTTATAAACAAAGTTGTCAATCACTTTGACATCGGGTAAACATGACTTTTCTTCAAGAACGGTACGGATTAGTTCCTTATAATCCTCTGAGCTAAATTCGGGTGAAGCTAGGTCTACTAGTGGTGTACTCAACTCTTACACCGAATCAATAGTGTACCGTGATAATGCATCAGGAACAATGTTCTGTGAACCCCTCCGGTGTTTTATTTCAAAAGTGAATGATTGAAGCTGCAAGCTCCAGCGTGCCAGTCTCCCACTAAGTTCTTTCTGTGACATAAGCTGTTTTAGGCTGGAGTGATCGGTTATCACTACAAACTGCATTAATTCGATATAATGCCTAAATCTCTGGATAGCTGCAACTACGGCTAAACACTCGCGCTCAGTTACGGAGTAATTTTTTTGAGCGGCTGTTAGTTTGCGTGAATAATACGCTATGGGATGTTCTCCTTCTTCCGGGTCTTCCTGGAATACTACTGCTCCTATGCCAACGTTAGACGCATCACACTAAATAAAAAACGTTTTTTTGAAATCTGGATGTGTTAAAACTGGGGTAGTGCTAAGGCATTGAATTAATTTGTCGAAAGCTTCTTTTGCTTGGGATGTGAACTCATATTTGCTGCTTTTCTTCAAGGTTTCGCAAATCGGTGCTGTTATCGTCGCGTAATCGCTAATAAATCTTCGATACCATCCAGTAGTTCCCATGAAGCTTCTAACCTGTTTTGGCGTCGTCGGATATTTGAACTTGCGAATAGCCTCTATTTTCTCTGGATCTGTAGTGCAATTCACTTACCTGTTTTAACGCTAATAAAATTCGTTTAGAGAAATTAACACTAGCGTTGGTGTTTTCGCGATTCTATAACAGTTTTTAACACTATTTGTCTTCGTTTTAAATCAGCTGTTTTTATAGCCTGACTGATTAGCGTTAACTAAACACCAATTATATTTTTGGTGTTTATCTTAACAACAATGTCGTTAAAATTTCTACTAGAATAACTTCACAGTATTTGGTATACGACTTGTCAGAAGACTACAACAGTCGGTCGGAGTGTTCTCCGTGAGAAGAATTTTTATTATTTATCAAAAAATTTTTAAATAACAAACATATAAATAGTTTTACTTATCCTAAACATGGAATTATTTACAAATTTGTTTTTTTTTTTCTGTTCCTCTTTGTGGTTTTCTTTATTTTTAGCATACAACCAGAGGTGTTAAGAATAAGTTAGTGAACCACATAAGCGTTAGTGCAAACCACAATAGCTCGCGTTAAGTTATGCTCTTTTAAAATCGTCAAAAGTTAGTGAATTGCACTACTGGCTTCAAAGCGTCTCCTCCTACGATGTATCCTAAGTATTTGAGCTCCATACACCAAAATTTTGACTTCTATACATTGATGGTTAAATCTGCTTTGGTCAAGCATTGTGCTACATCTTTTAAATGTTCGAAGTGTTCGGCGAACGTAGCCGTTACCACTAGCAAATCATCCATGTAGACGAAAACACGCTCGCGAAGGCGCACTGGAATGACTTTGTCCATTAACCGGCATAACCGCTGGGCTGCGTTGCACAACCCGAATGGCATGACCGTAAAATGGTACAAAGGCCTTCCAGGTACCGTGAACGCCGTCTTTTCTCTACTGGTGACTGCTAGCGGTATCTGCCAGAACGCATCTTTCAGATCGATGCTAGATATATAATGAGTATCTCCAAGCCGACTTAATAATCCCTCTATGTGTGGAAGTGGATACGCGTCTTTAGTGGTGACTGCATTTAAGCGACGTGCGTCCAGACAAATACGAACTTTTTCTCCTTTTTGGACAAACGTGACCCTATTATTCCAAGGGCTTTCGCTTGGCTCAATAACTCCTAACGAAACCATGCGGTCCAATTCGGCATACATGAGGTTCTGTACGGCTGGTGAAACCGGGTAGTGTTTTTCCTTAAAAGGTTCCGCTGATCCTGTGTCTATGGAATGAGTTTCAACCGCTGACTTTCCTAAGCCCTTGATGGCGAACGATGGAAACTCTTGAATGGTTTTTTCTAAAATCTTCTGTGCATTTGGTGACAATTTGTGCTTTCGTGGAAACTCGGTGACTATTTCCTCATCTGCTTTATTGGTATCCATCTCTAGGCTTCCCACTTCAAATCGAAAAACTTTAAACTTGCGCAAAAAATCTACTCCCAAAAATTATTGGTGCTTTAGCGTCGGAACGAGATAAAAATCAACATGATCTGTGATATTGTTAAATTCTATTAACACCCTGACTCTACCAATGATTTCATTAGCTCTACCGTCAGCTGTAAAAATATTTGACCTATATGGGTGAATCACAAGTTTAGTTTTTTCCGCAATCTGCTCCTAGACATGATACTGTCGCGCCGCTGTCAAGTAAGCCTTGTGTTTCTATCCCGTTGATGGAAATTGTGGTGTATATACGGTTATCTGTTCCTTCGACTAATCTCGCTGAAGCTATAGTTTTCCTTTGCTGTTTCCTTTGTTGGTATCTTTTCCTAGTCTGCAAAATCCGCTTTGTTGGTGCCCCAAATATCTTTTTCCTAATTGCATTGTATTCCTACACCCTAAGGTGATATAGTTTTCGCACTGGTATCTCATAACTAACGTCATTTTCGGCTATTGGCCTTTGGTTGTTTTGTAGTATTCTATGGACTGGTATGTCTAAGCAGTGTTGAGTGATAGTCGCTTCTGGAGTGATATCCGTTTGCACTTCGGCATTGACAAATCTGGGTATATATTGTACTGGGGTAGTTATTGTTGTGGCGTTGGTTGCGAATATTGTCGCATTCTTCGAACGAACTTCCAACCCTAAACAAGGTTTGTTCGAGACCCTGTTTCCCTGACATACTTGACATTTCGGTGTAACCGTGTTTTCGTAACCACATTTGAAACGAAATATTCTTGCTCTCTCCACCGGACAATCTATATAAGTGTGACCCTCCGATTTGCAATTCCAGCAAATTAATTTCCGAACCGCCGTAGTTAATGCATTCATAAGTCTTCATCATTTCCCTCCAACTCAATATTTAGCTCATTCACCTGTCTTGCCTGATAGAGTGGGTGCCGGTTGCGCTGATAATTCAAAAGATTCTCGGCCCTTCTGCCTTCTGTTCTGAACTGACTTAGCCCATATGGTTTAACTGCAAATAAAAGTTGCGACATTGATGGTCTCAAATTGCACTTTAGGATTCCCACAAGATCTTGTTCTTGAATCGGATTGGTTTGTTGGTTCCTCAAATGAATCACCGCGTTGCAAAAATCGTCAAATGATTCCTGAGGTTCTTGTCTTCGGTCTAAAATTTTACGTTGGATATCAAAATCACTCTCAAAACGATGAAAATATTTGAACAAGGCGCTCTTGATAGTTGGCCAATCACTTAAATTGTTGTGTATTCTCCTGTAGTCCCATAGCCACTCCAAAGCTGGTCTGCTGAGAAGGTGATGAAAACTACGAATGACTTCCGCCCAAGAACATCCATAATCCGACTGCAGTGGCTCAACTCGGAACACAAAGTCTTCCACGCTGGGTGTTTTTGCCGTACCGTCAAATCTTAAGCCCCATTTGTCGATTCTAAGCGCTGTTTCTCCATAAATACGATTACCATTTCCTGGTCCATTGCTCATGTTGTTCCAAGGTGGTGGATAAAACGATTGTTGGTGATGACCCGCGGGTAGTATTTCACTATACTGCGGCAACTACGGTTGGCTCTGAAAAGTTTGCTGAAATTCCTGATGAAATGTAGGTGGTGGAACGTTGAAACGATTCGGTGGTTGCGCGTTCATATGCCCCTGCCTTCTTGCATTTGTTGATGGTAATTGCGCCCGCCAGGGTATCGACTGTTGAGAACGGTCCAGGCTCTCTCTCTGTTGTGGTCTTGTTCTAAGAGTTGCTTGTATGATTTGTGGCACTAATTCCTCTACTCGTGCATCGACTGACCTGCGTATCTCCACTTGCATTAGGCCGGCTCTCGCTGCCTGTGTTTCTCGTTCTTCCTCTATAGATGTACGCTGGTTTTGCGCTCTCCTGTATTCGTCTCTAATTCCCCTAGCTGTTAAGCTTTCGTACTCTGGTGATGGTATAGAAGTTTCATTCGAGGTGTTCGCTGAACTGCCTCCTAGTTCTTCGTTGGTGCTTCGTCTGGTAAAATGTAACTCACGCCCTGCTTCCTGAGGTGCTATCGATGAACGTGGACCATGTCCTGCTCCTGCAGAAACTGTTTGGGTGACCGCTATCGGTAAGTTGGTTGCTTCTGGTTTTTATCATAACCTGAATAAAACTACTAAAAATCCGGTCGAACCTCTGACTGAATTATTTAAATTCGACTGAAACTGAAATTCCGTCTTAATGCTGAAAAATTTGCCTTGCAAAGACGACCGCGCAAGTATCTGGCTTCGACGCGAATAATAAAGCGATTGATGCAAAATCAAAATGAAAATTGAAATTATGGACAATTCTTATCTGGTACAAAACGCTCAAGCTGAAAATGAAAAGTATTTTACTAAAGCAATAAGGTATATACAGCTAAAACTTGAACACGTAGCTGTTATTAGCTACTGATGATGCCCAAAGAGTTGTGTGTATTGTTCCCAATTTATTTTTGATGATAAAATATAATTCAAAAGTCGTGGAGTGATTGCAACAGTAATAATTAAAACTAACCTTGCCAATGCTGCTAATTACAAGCAAGCAAACCCTTAAGGAACTATGGAATAGTAATCAATATCAATGAAATTGAAAAAGAAATAAAACAACAAAATTATGCTTATAATCAAACGAAAATAATCGCGAAAAATAAAAAAAACTCAAACAGAATAGTATGATGTCAAAACCTAAAGCAATCTAGCAATTGCTGAAGCTTGACAAAACTGTTACTAATATGAATCAACAATAAAAAGAAGTGTTTATCCTTATCGGCTTCGACTATACTTCACCGCTGAAGTGATAGTGGCCAAATTCGTGCTATAAATGAAAAAACTATGTTAGGTTTACGTAGGTATCTTAATGATGAAAGCGATAAAACAAAAAAAATTTTGAAACCGAAATATGATTCTCGCAGTCCCTTTCTTGAGAAATGGTTTCGCCTGAATAAATTTTATCTAAATAGTCACACAGCGTAGCAACTTGGCGTGGGTACTCACCCATCCAGGACTCTCGCTGGTGTCTGATATGGCTTGCGTTCCTGACTCGTATCGCTATTAGACTGACCTCGAATCACCAACGACCTTACACAACTTTTGTCGCGAAAGTCTCGATCACTGATCAGACTTGACTTACAAAAGCCGTATAATTATCGCCAGATTCGCTTCGAGACAAACTAAACTCATTAATATTTAAAACGAGACTGTATGCTGTTTTTGCTCAATCCAAACTTCTCCCTCTTCCTTCTTTATTCGGGCCCCACGTTGGGCGCCAAAAATAATATATAATTGTCACGTTTCACCTATAGGAAAACAAATATTACAATCGCAAAGATGAAACATGTACTCGACTAACCGGACTCACTGGTAACTAACCAATATCTTGCACCGCTATGTCTCGTCGGGTTTGGGCGGGTGATCGTCGCCGGTAGTCGGGTATAAAACATTATTTTATGTACCAGTGTTAAATATCAAGCAACAAAAAAAAATATAAAGGGGCGCAACAAAAAAACAAAGGGAGAGAGAGAGAAAGACTGTCTCACATGCCAACATGCTCGGGCACACAGGATCACACTTCGGTTCAAGGGGTTCTGATGTACTGAACCCTGGGCAGGCCCTCCCTCAGCGCCACGTTGCGGTGCTGCTCCTTGATAGCTACGTAGCCCATAAAAAAAATTGTAGTCAGACAAATGCCTTCTTATTTCATTAAAACTGGCACGGATATAAACAAGTCAATACTTTTTGTTTATAAACTCCACTACAGCTCGATTTTGGATAAGTTGATTCAAAAGAAAATGTTATGTTTTATCAAACAAAAAAAAAAAGAAATAACTTATATATAACTAATGAACTTATTTGATATTCACCAGAGTTGTACTTTCCATTAATCGGTAGGAGGACTTAGCCTGACAAAAACTATTCAAACACCTAGTTAGCGCTAATTGATGCGGAACGTTTGAAACCCTGACACGCTCAAGCTAAGCTAACCTGCGTTCAATAATTGGACCTACTCTGTGTGGTTGCACATTTATTTTCCACAATTTTTGTTTTTATTTTAGCTATTTTTTTCTTTTTTTGTTTTTTATGTTTTTGTTTATGAGCTAGAAATAACCATGATTGGCCCTTAGGGGGTTAATACTACAATACTATTCCATATGCTCGTATGGCTAATTAATATATAAGTACGTACGTTGCAAACCCTATGCCTTTAAAAAAAAAAAAAAATATATATAAAATACAAAAAAATTAAACAGAGTTAGGAAAGTTAAACGGGCTTTTGGCACATTTTCCTTGTTTTAAAAGACCATAAGGGCCATATCCAAAAAAAAATCTTACTTGAGTTTTACCGCATACGTTAGTTACCAAGGCGAATTAATTATTAGGTGGATGCATCGGCGAATTCAGGCGAATTCGATTAATATGGCGGCACTTTCTTTGTCAAGTTTTGTTTACCTTTTTTGGCGCCATTTAAGTTTTTGTGCATGTTCGTTATCAACTACTTTTGACAGCTTAAGTGTGAATTCGCCTTTTTACACAAACAAAATACCTGTTGTTTTTTTTATTGTTGTATTGTTGTAGCGAAGCGGTTACCTTGTTTTTTGTATCATGGTTAGTTACCAAACACATTAACACTACCATACATCTGTTAAAAAAGTTTATGCAAAAACAGTACTTTTAAATGTAGTAAGAAATTTAATTGTTTTATTCTGGCAATGCCGTTACGTTCAGTTGTAATTTTTTGAATAGTGATGCATGAAAACTAATATTCGAAAATCGATTAAAATAAATTAAACAAAAAGAACTATTATTATTACCTTAAATCACACATTTTTGACAAATGTTTAATCGATTTAGCTTTTTAATAAATGACGAATGTAAAATATTTGGTATATTAATAAAATTGAGAAAAATTAACAGGATTACTTATACCTTAAACATTTGTATTACTCGAATACCGTGTTTCGCCGTATTCGTTTGATGGAAAGTGTATCACTGACATATTTCTTATTTATTTTTCCTTTTCAAAATTATTATTTTCAATTCATATAAAATGTAAAGTTCTAATTTACTTATCTATCAAGCATAATCCATTGATTTTGTTAATATTTTTACTATAATTGTGAATTTAAAGAAAAATCGTAGTCAACAAATCAAATGTCATTTTAACGTACAGTTAAAGTGGCTTATTTCAACTTTAAACATATGGTAAGCTAATAATTGTTTTTGGATAGAACATTAGCGGCCTTATTCATAAAAAATATTGAATGTTTATTAAACTATTATTTGACAAATTTCTGTAGAAAATTTGTCAAATAAGTGTTTAATAAACATACAATATTTTTTATGAATACGGCCGTAGGTAAATTTTCTTAACAAATGCTTACCAAGCTTTGTTAAGTTTTTTTCGGCATTCTTGAGGTTTTAAAACAGTTCGAAAAGGCTTTGTTAAATTTTTTTTTCTTATTCGTAAGTTTACTTAAAATGTGGACAATGTTCTTTAAAAAAAATTATTTTTCTTCAATGAAGCACCTTTGGCGCGTTTCGTTTTAAATTCTATAACAAGTAGATTCAGACTGACTAATCAACACGATTCACAATCTTCGTTTTCTTTTCTTCTTTTTTCTCACTTTTGGGCAAAACACTCGACTATGTTGCCAAAGGAATGTTGTGCACTGGATGGGATGTTTTTGTGTTTGCTGCTATTGTGTGCTGTTGTGGTTGCTTCTATGGCGTGCTTATATGGATGATAAGGAATGCTGTGTACTTGATGAGATATTGTTGTGTTTGCTGCTATTGTGTGCTGTTGTGGACGCTTGTTTCGACCATAGAATTCACCCTCGGAACGGTGACGAAGAATACCGTGCAATCAATTGAAATATGACAACTTGTCACCTCTGTCGAAAAGCGAATGAAGGGCGCTGGTTTCTTTATTGCAGGCTCTGGAATCACTCAGTGAGTTGGCTGTATAATGGCGATAATTCTTTAGGATACTACAGGTTGCCAACAAATCGCTTCTAAGAAATTGCTCTAGAAAAAATGTGTGGGATTTTTTTTTTTAAAACAATGGTGCAAAACCGATGGCCATGTGTGGGATTTTTTTTTTTTAAAAACAATGGTGCAAAACCGATGGCCATTATCCGACCCCGATGAATGACTTCTACGATTATTCTGATTGGTGTTATTAGAGCTGTGGTTGCGGCTACAGTGGAAGTTATTTGCAATTGAGTTGCACGTTTTTGATGTTTTGCTGCCGCTGGTTAAAAAAACTCGATGGGTTGCTGAGGCCACTGCTGTCGTCAAGAATTTGTTCGATGCTTTACCTTATTTTATTTTATTATTCCGCTGCCCAACCACGCGCTTCCAGTGCTAGATGAAAAAAGAACCGGAAATAGATATGCGTGCACTGACGTTTACAAATGTCAATCAGACATCGAGACAGAGTTGTGTTTCGTCCGCGGTTGAATTTGTGACACAGTTGCATTTCCCTAAACTCGTAACATGTCATGGCTGAACATTGACATGAGACACCATCCTCCTTCTCCTGCGAAATGGTTCTTTTATCATATTCGCAAGCACGAATATGGCAATTTCCTACAATTCGTGCGATCCTACACTTGATAAATTTACGGCACAATTTGGCTGATACTTGTCTCGCAAAATCTGATAATTGAAAATTTCGTCGAAAAACTTGCTGACCTGCTTTGAAATGAACTTTTCTAGCACGCATGTTGTACTTCTGCTTGTTTGCCTCATAGCTTTTATGTAGGTTTTGTTTTAGCTTCTCCCTTACCACTTCTAAAAGCTCAGATCGGTTTACAAATCTCATGTCTGTTCATCTATCGCATCCAGTTTCCTCGCCAACTTATACGCAGTGCAAAATATGGCGTCATGCCTGTAGCTGAGTGTACTGCTGATCTAAGAGAGCATTCAATTTGGCATATATGTAGGTCCCACTCATTATGGTTATCTCCGAGGTATGAACGTATTGCTGATAAGATGGACTGATTGACGCGTTGGCCTGCGGAGCATAAACTCCAGTCTTAACATAGTCTAACACGATAAAAATGTAGCAGTTGAGTAGTGTTTTGTCTTTCATCCCGCGCGTACGTCTTTTTATTATTGTCCGTGTTTTCTATGTTTAAAAATCACATGTTTACTTATTTTTTCGCTTTTCGTACTCATTTAAAAAAAAAAAAAATTTACTTTAGTGTGGTGTTTTTTTTTTTTTTTTGTTTGTTTGTTTGAAATAAAACAACCTAAATTTACATCAAACAAACTAAAACAATAAAACTGCAAACATTTATAAAACCATAAAAACAAAAATCATAAAACAATACAGTTAAAAAATAATAACAACAATAGCCATAAACAAAACTTTCAACAACAACAAACAGAACTTAACATAAAACTTAAACATACATAATTTGCAATAACATTACCCAACAAACAATTCAATAACCACGAGAAACGTCCATAAAAGAAAAATTAATTTAAAGCTAAAAAAAAAAATAAAAACACTAATAAAAAAAAAACAAATAACAAAAAAAAAAAAAAATAACCCATGGCCAGATCAGGGCTTTTATGGCCCTTGTACAGGCATTGATATCTATTCCCTTCCACATTTATTAAATAGTAATCACTTTGCAATGTCGGGGATGCCGGGTTAATTGTTGTTGATTATTATAGCATCGAAGGTATACACACTGGGTGCTATATGGTCTACCTAGCAACAATTGATTCCGGCCTCTCTTGCATAGCAGAGTCAACATTTCTTTTGTTAATTTTCCGGCGTAATGACAGGCAATTTTAAACTTGACTTTTGTAATATACGTGGGCTGAGAACGAATTTTTTCTCTGTTTATGCTCACAGTTGTCTCCATCGGCCGGATGTTTTCGCCCTGTGCGAGACCCAGATACTACCAGATACTACCATTTCTGGTTTCGATACCCTCTCTGACTCCATATCGAAAATCCTAGAGGATTGTCCGAGCAGTGAAATCGTTGCGATTTGGCGATTTCAATGTTCACAACTCATCTTGGCTTCGTCATTCGAGTCATACAACTCAAGAAGGCCAATATGTTGAGTTATTCGCTGCGCACTACCATCTAGCGCAATTAGTGAATGAGCCAACGCATATTCCATGTGTTGAAGGGCACCATTCAAACACACTTGACCTATTCCTGACTTCACACCCTGAAAAGTATGAAGTCAAAGTTAGTGCACCTCTCGGCAATTCGGATCATTGCACCATTTCTGCCTCCTTTTCGATCTCTGAACTTCGTAACGTTTCGAAATCAGCTACGAAACGTTCAATATTTATTTACGAAAAGGCGCGTTGGGCTGAGCTCAATCAATTTTATGAGCATTTTAATTGGAAACTTTGCTTTCTAGATAACGACATAAATGCTTCAGCAAAAATGGTCGAGAATATTATATTGCTAGGGATGAAATCATTCATCCCATCCAAGCAGATTTCGGTTAAACCAAGAGTGAAATCCTGGTTTAATCAGACGTGCAAAAACGCAGTCAGATCCAGAGAGGAAGCATTCAGTAATTGGCGTTTAAACAAAAACCCAGAGACTGATTTACTACGCAAAAAGGCAAGATCTTCGTGTGCCAAGGTACTTAGGCGTGAAAAGTTTCTTCACGAACAGCGTCTTCGTGCCAAGGTCCTTACAGCTCCCCGGGGCAGTAAGACCTTTTGGTCATTCGTTAAGAGGGTAAAGAACAATACTAGTTCATCAATCCCAACTCTCTTAAAGAATGACCAAGCATTCACCGACCCGGTTGACAAAGCTAACCTGTTGGCTGAAATTTTTGCAAGCAACTCCTGCTTGCCGGAAAGCAGTCAACTCCTTCCCGAGCTCGAAAGAGTATCTGTAACTATGCCAAAGATATTTTTCCGGGCACGATCAGTTAAAAGGGTTTTGGCAGACCTCGACATAAACAAAACTCCTGGACCGGATGGCATTCCAGCACTGGTCTTGAAGCAGTGTTCTTCTACGCTTGCGCGTCCATTAGCACGCCTCTTCAGTTTACTTTACCATTTTGGTGAGTTTCCATCAAGCTGGAAGGTTGCTAATGTAACACCAATACCCAAAAAGGATGAGGCAAATAACCCTGAAAATTACCGCCCAATTGCAATTTGCTCTACGCTTTCCAAAGTAATGGAAAGCATGGTCAACCATCACCTTATGAGGTATCTAGAGTCGCATAAACTACTTTGGGATCGTCAATATGGATTTCGTAAGGGTCGTTCTACTGGCGATCTTATGGCATATCTTTCAGAGAAATGGTGCCACTCAATCCATCATTTCGGTGAAAGTAGGGTGGTGGCTCCGGATATTTCAAAAGCGTTTGACAGAGTGTGGCATGGTGCACTACTGGCAAAACTTACTGCTTTTGGTGTCGGTGATGACTTCTCTCGGTTTATATCGAGTTTTCTCAGAGACCGCACTATACGAGTTGTTATAGATGGGGTCTCATCAAACGAGTTCAAGATTAATTCAGGGGTTCCGCAAGGCTCCGTTCTTTCTCCTACCCTATTCCTTATTTTTCTAAATGATCTTCTCTACCAAACTTCCAACCCTGTCCACTCTTTCGCAGATGACAGCAGCATTTGCCACTCGTACTCTTTTAGCTATAGGCCCAGCCTATCAGAGATTGCTGCCAAGAGGCTAAATATGAATGATTCACTGAATAGTGTCCTTCTATTAATCTCCGAATGGGGTCGTAAAAACAGAGTCGCCTTCAACGCTCGTAAGACCCAATGTTGCTTATTAACACACAAGCAAACGACCGCAAATGCAACTTCATCTGTACTCATGGATGGTATAAATATTGAGGAATCGGATGCTCTTGATGTTCTTGGAATGAAGATACAGTGTGATGTTCGCTGGACAGAACACATTTTTCATGTCTCTAAAGAAGCATTCAAGTGCCTCGGTTTTTTGAAACGGTGTAAGATGTACTTCACTCCATCCGACCTCGTTACTATTTATACCACCTACATCCGACCGAAAATGGAATACAACTCTCATGTTTGGGCCGGTGCCTCAAAGTCTATCTTGGGGTTACTCGACCGTGTGCAGGAGAGAGCGAAGAAGCTTATCGGTGACAGTAGGGTATCCAACTCTATTGACTCACTGGAGCATCGACGCAGTGTGGGGTGCGTTACTCTGTTCTATCGTTACTACAATGGATTTTGCTCTGAGGAGATTAGGGATCTTGTTCCCGAAACTCGCACATTTTTACGTAGCACGCGCTCATCGTCTAGAGCTCATCCATTTGTGGTCGATTGCCCGGGGAATCGCACTACGCATTACAGGAGAATTCGTTTTTCAGCCGTACGCTTCGTCTATGGAATAAGTTGCCTGCAGACGTGTTTCCTGTCTGTTATAACGTTGGAAAGTTCAAGTCAAATGTTCACAAACACTACTCCCTCTTTCCCCCTCGTCATACCGCGCTTCGATCTTACATAAGGTCCCAAAAAGTCTATGTAGATGCGCTGAAAAGGTCGGGATGCATCCGACTCTTTCCCCATTAGTGGTCTTAGAACCATGTTTAACGGTTTACTTTTCTTACATACGTCGCATCGGTTGATGAAGTCTCTAACCTGGATGTTTAAATGAGGCCAATACAAATACTTCCGAATTCTACCAATCGTTTTTGCGATTCCCCCGTGTGCCATGTTAGGTGGACAGTGTGCTTTTTCAATAACATTGTGTGTTAAGGATGCCGGGATCCACAACTTCCAAGCGTGATCTTCTAATAATATTTCTCCTTGGCAAAAATTAGTGCGTTTATAAACAAAGTTGTCAATCACTTTGACATCGGGTAAACATGACTTTTCTTCAAGAACGGTACGGATTAGTTCCTTATAATCCTCTGAGCTAAATTCGGGTGAAGCTAGGTCTACTAGTGGTGTACTCAACTCTTACACCGAATCAATAGTGTACCGTGATAATGCATCAGGAACAATGTTCTGTGAACCCCTCCGGTGTTTTATTTCAAAAGTGAATGATTGAAGCTGCAAGCTCCAGCGTGCCAGTCTCCCACTAAGTTCTTTCTGTGACATAAGCTGTTTTAGGCTGGAGTGATCGGTTATCACTACAAACTGCATTAATTCGATATAATGCCTAAATCTCTGGATAGCTGCAACTACGGCTAAACACTCGCGCTCAGTTACGGAGTAATTTTTTTGAGCGGCTGTTAGTTTGCGTGAATAATACGCTATGGGATGTTCTCCTTCTTCCGGGTCTTCCTGGAATACTACTGCTCCTATGCCAACGTTAGACGCATCACACTAAATAAAAAACGTTTTTTTGAAATCTGGATGTGTTAAAACTGGGGTAGTGCTAAGGCATTGAATTAATTTGTCGAAAGCTTCTTTTGCTTGGGATGTGAACTCATATTTGCTGCTTTTCTTCAAGGTTTCGCAAATCGGTGCTGTTATCGTCGCGTAATCGCTAATAAATCTTCGATACCATCCAGTAGTTCCCATGAAGCTTCTAACCTGTTTTGGCGTCGTCGGATATTTGAACTTGCGAATAGCCTCTATTTTCTCTGGATCTGTAGTGCAATTCACTTACCTGTTTTAACGCTAATAAAATTCGTTTAGAGAAATTAACACTAGCGTTGGTGTTTTCGCGATTCTATAACAGTTTTTAACACTATTTGTCTTCGTTTTAAATCAGCTGTTTTTATAGCCTGACTGATTAGCGTTAACTAAACACCAATTATATTTTTGGTGTTTATCTTAACAACAATGTCGTTAAAATTTCTACTAGAATAACTTCACAGTATTTGGTATACGACTTGTCAGAAGACTACAACAGTCGGTCGGAGTGTTCTCCGTGAGAAGAATTTTTATTATTTATCAAAAAATTTTTAAATAACAAACATATAAATAGTTTTACTTATCCTAAACATGGAATTATTTACAAATTTGTTTTTTTTTTTCTGTTCCTCTTTGTGGTTTTCTTTATTTTTAGCATACAACCAGAGGTGTTAAGAATAAGTTAGTGAACCACATAAGCGTTAGTGCAAACCACAATAGCTCGCGTTAAGTTATGCTCTTTTAAAATCGTCAAAAGTTAGTGAATTGCACTACTGGCTTCAAAGCGTCTCCTCCTACGATGTATCCTAAGTATTTGAGCTCCATACACCAAAATTTTGACTTCTATACATTGATGGTTAAATCTGCTTTGGTCAAGCATTGTGCTACATCTTTTAAATGTTCGAAGTGTTCGGCGAACGTAGCCGTTACCACTAGCAAATCATCCATGTAGACGAAAACACGCTCGCGAAGGCGCACTGGAATGACTTTGTCCATTAACCGGCATAACCGCTGGGCTGCGTTGCACAACCCGAATGGCATGACCGTAAAATGGTACAAAGGCCTTCCAGGTACCGTGAACGCCGTCTTT
Source organism: Thecocarcelia acutangulata (assembly GCA_914767995.1). Taxonomy (NCBI): domain Eukaryota; kingdom Metazoa; phylum Arthropoda; class Insecta; order Diptera; family Tachinidae; genus Thecocarcelia; species Thecocarcelia acutangulata. Next base: position 139,440,496 of record OU612094.1, on the reverse strand, counting down.
TCTCTACTGGTGACTGCTAGCGGTATCTGCCAGAACGCATCTTTCAGATCGATGCTAGATATATAATGAGTATCTCCAAGCCGACTTAATAATCCCTCTATGTGTGGAAGTGGATACGCGTCTTTAGTGGTGACTGCATTTAAGCGACGTGCGTCCAGACAAATACGAACTTTTTCTCCTTTTTGGACAAACGTGACCCTATTATTCCAAGGGCTTTCGCTTGGCTCAATAACTCCTAACGAAACCATGCGGTCCAATTCGGCATACATGAGGTTCTGTACGGCTGGTGAAACCGGGTAGTGTTTTTCCTTAAAAGGTTCCGCTGATCCTGTGTCTATGGAATGAGTTTCAACCGCTGACTTTCCTAAGCCCTTGATGGCGAACGATGGAAACTCTTGAATGGTTTTTTCTAAAATCTTCTGTGCATTTGGTGACAATTTGTGCTTTCGTGGAAACTCGGTGACTATTTCCTCATCTGCTTTATTGGTATCCATCTCTAGGCTTCCCACTTCAAATCGAAAAACTTTAAACTTGCGCAAAAAATCTACTCCCAAAAATTATTGGTGCTTTAGCGTCGGAACGAGATAAAAATCAACATGATCTGTGATATTGTTAAATTCTATTAACACCCTGACTCTACCAATGATTTCATTAGCTCTACCGTCAGCTGTAAAAATATTTGACCTATATGGGTGAATCACAAGTTTAGTTTTTTCCGCAATCTGCTCCTAGACATGATACTGTCGCGCCGCTGTCAAGTAAGCCTTGTGTTTCTATCCCGTTGATGGAAATTGTGGTGTATATACGGTTATCTGTTCCTTCGACTAATCTCGCTGAAGCTATAGTTTTCCTTTGCTGTTTCCTTTGTTGGTATCTTTTCCTAGTCTGCAAAATCCGCTTTGTTGGTGCCCCAAATATCTTTTTCCTAATTGCATTGTATTCCTACACCCTAAGGTGATATAGTTTTCGCACTGGTATCTCATAACTAACGTCATTTTCGGCTATTGGCCTTTGGTTGTTTTGTAGTATTCTATGGACTGGTATGTCTAAGCAGTGTTGAGTGATAGTCGCTTCTGGAGTGATATCCGTTTGCACTTCGGCATTGACAAATCTGGGTATATATTGTACTGGGGTAGTTATTGTTGTGGCGTTGGTTGCGAATATTGTCGCATTCTTCGAACGAACTTCCAACCCTAAACAAGGTTTGTTCGAGACCCTGTTTCCCTGACATACTTGACATTTCGGTGTAACCGTGTTTTCGTAACCACATTTGAAACGAAATATTCTTGCTCTCTCCACCGGACAATCTATATAAGTGTGACCCTCCGATTTGCAATTCCAGCAAATTAATTTCCGAACCGCCGTAGTTAATGCATTCATAAGTCTTCATCATTTCCCTCCAACTCAATATTTAGCTCATTCACCTGTCTTGCCTGATAGAGTGGGTGCCGGTTGCGCTGATAATTCAAAAGATTCTCGGCCCTTCTGCCTTCTGTTCTGAACTGACTTAGCCCATATGGTTTAACTGCAAATAAAAGTTGCGACATTGATGGTCTCAAATTGCACTTTAGGATTCCCACAAGATCTTGTTCTTGAATCGGATTGGTTTGTTGGTTCCTCAAATGAATCACCGCGTTGCAAAAATCGTCAAATGATTCCTGAGGTTCTTGTCTTCGGTCTAAAATTTTACGTTGGATATCAAAATCACTCTCAAAACGATGAAAATATTTGAACAAGGCGCTCTTGATAGTTGGCCAATCACTTAAATTGTTGTGTATTCTCCTGTAGTCCCATAGCCACTCCAAAGCTGGTCTGCTGAGAAGGTGATGAAAACTACGAATGACTTCCGCCCAAGAACATCCATAATCCGACTGCAGTGGCTCAACTCGGAACACAAAGTCTTCCACGCTGGGTGTTTTTGCCGTACCGTCAAATCTTAAGCCCCATTTGTCGATTCTAAGCGCTGTTTCTCCATAAATACGATTACCATTTCCTGGTCCATTGCTCATGTTGTTCCAAGGTGGTGGATAAAACGATTGTTGGTGATGACCCGCGGGTAGTATTTCACTATACTGCGGCAACTACGGTTGGCTCTGAAAAGTTTGCTGAAATTCCTGATGAAATGTAGGTGGTGGAACGTTGAAACGATTCGGTGGTTGCGCGTTCATATGCCCCTGCCTTCTTGCATTTGTTGATGGTAATTGCGCCCGCCAGGGTATCGACTGTTGAGAACGGTCCAGGCTCTCTCTCTGTTGTGGTCTTGTTCTAAGAGTTGCTTGTATGATTTGTGGCACTAATTCCTCTACTCGTGCATCGACTGACCTGCGTATCTCCACTTGCATTAGGCCGGCTCTCGCTGCCTGTGTTTCTCGTTCTTCCTCTATAGATGTACGCTGGTTTTGCGCTCTCCTGTATTCGTCTCTAATTCCCCTAGCTGTTAAGCTTTCGTACTCTGGTGATGGTATAGAAGTTTCATTCGAGGTGTTCGCTGAACTGCCTCCTAGTTCTTCGTTGGTGCTTCGTCTGGTAAAATGTAACTCACGCCCTGCTTCCTGAGGTGCTATCGATGAACGTGGACCATGTCCTGCTCCTGCAGAAACTGTTTGGGTGACCGCTATCGGTAAGTTGGTTGCTTCTGGTTTTTATCATAACCTGAATAAAACTACTAAAAATCCGGTCGAACCTCTGACTGAATTATTTAAATTCGACTGAAACTGAAATTCCGTCTTAATGCTGAAAAATTTGCCTTGCAAAGACGACCGCGCAAGTATCTGGCTTCGACGCGAATAATAAAGCGATTGATGCAAAATCAAAATGAAAATTGAAATTATGGACAATTCTTATCTGGTACAAAACGCTCAAGCTGAAAATGAAAAGTATTTTACTAAAGCAATAAGGTATATACAGCTAAAACTTGAACACGTAGCTGTTATTAGCTACTGATGATGCCCAAAGAGTTGTGTGTATTGTTCCCAATTTATTTTTGATGATAAAATATAATTCAAAAGTCGTGGAGTGATTGCAACAGTAATAATTAAAACTAACCTTGCCAATGCTGCTAATTACAAGCAAGCAAACCCTTAAGGAACTATGGAATAGTAATCAATATCAATGAAATTGAAAAAGAAATAAAACAACAAAATTATGCTTATAATCAAACGAAAATAATCGCGAAAAATAAAAAAAACTCAAACAGAATAGTATGATGTCAAAACCTAAAGCAATCTAGCAATTGCTGAAGCTTGACAAAACTGTTACTAATATGAATCAACAATAAAAAGAAGTGTTTATCCTTATCGGCTTCGACTATACTTCACCGCTGAAGTGATAGTGGCCAAATTCGTGCTATAAATGAAAAAACTATGTTAGGTTTACGTAGGTATCTTAATGATGAAAGCGATAAAACAAAAAAAATTTTGAAACCGAAATATGATTCTCGCAGTCCCTTTCTTGAGAAATGGTTTCGCCTGAATAAATTTTATCTAAATAGTCACACAGCGTAGCAACTTGGCGTGGGTACTCACCCATCCAGGACTCTCGCTGGTGTCTGATATGGCTTGCGTTCCTGACTCGTATCGCTATTAGACTGACCTCGAATCACCAACGACCTTACACAACTTTTGTCGCGAAAGTCTCGATCACTGATCAGACTTGACTTACAAAAGCCGTATAATTATCGCCAGATTCGCTTCGAGACAAACTAAACTCATTAATATTTAAAACGAGACTGTATGCTGTTTTTGCTCAATCCAAACTTCTCCCTCTTCCTTCTTTATTCGGGCCCCACGTTGGGCGCCAAAAATAATATATAATTGTCACGTTTCACCTATAGGAAAACAAATATTACAATCGCAAAGATGAAACATGTACTCGACTAACCGGACTCACTGGTAACTAACCAATATCTTGCACCGCTATGTCTCGTCGGGTTTGGGCGGGTGATCGTCGCCGGTAGTCGGGTATAAAACATTATTTTATGTACCAGTGTTAAATATCAAGCAACAAAAAAAAATATAAAGGGGCGCAACAAAAAAACAAAGGGAGAGAGAGAGAAAGACTGTCTCACATGCCAACATGCTCGGGCACACAGGATCACACTTCGGTTCAAGGGGTTCTGATGTACTGAACCCTGGGCAGGCCCTCCCTCAGCGCCACGTTGCGGTGCTGCTCCTTGATAGCTATGTAGCCCATAAAAAAAAAGTCAGACAAATGCCTTCTTATTTCATTAAAACTGGCACGGATATAAACAATTCAATACTTTTTATTTATAAACTCCACTACAGTTCGATTTTGGATAAGTTAATTCAAAAGAAAATGTTATGTTTTATCAAACAAAAAAAAGATATAACTTATATATAACTAATGAACTTATTTGATATCCACCAGAGTTGTACTTTCCATTAATCGGTAGGAGGACTTAGCCTGGCAAAAACTATTCAAACACCTTGTTAGCGCTAATTGAGGCGGAACGTTTGAAACCCTGACTACGCTCAAGCTAAGCTACGTTCAATAATTGGACCTACTCTGTGTGGTTGCACATTTATTTTCCACAATTTTTGTTTTTATTTTAGCTATTTTTTTCTTTTTTTGTTTTTTATGTTTTTGTTTATGAGCTAGAAATAACCATGATTGGCCCTTAGGGGGTTAATACTACAATACTATTCCATATGCTCGTATGGCTAATTAATATATACGTACGTTGCAAACCCTATGCCTTTTACATAAAAAAAAAAAAAAATATATATATATATATATATATATATATATATATATATATATATATATATATATATATATATATATATATATATATAAAATACAAAAAAATTAAACAGAGTTAGGAAAGTTAAACGGGCTTTTGGCACATTTTCTTTTTTTAAAAGACCATAAGGGCCATATCCAAAAAAAATCTTACTTGAGTTTTACCGCATACGTTAGTTACCAAACACATTAACACTACCATACATCTGTTAAAAAAGTTTAAAGTACTTTTAAATGTAGTAAGAAATTTAATTGTTTTATTCTGGCAATGCCGTTACGTTCAGTTGTAATTTTTTGAATAGTGATGCATGAAAACTAATATTCGAAAATCGATTAAAATAAATTAAACAAAAAGAACTATTATTATTACCTTAAATCACACATTTTTGACAAACGTTTAATCGATTTAGCTTTTTAATAAATGACGAATGTAAAATATTTGGTATATTAATAAAATTGAGAAAAATTAACAGGATTACTTATACCTTAAACATTTGTATTACTCGAATACCGTGTTTCGCCGTATTCGTTTGATGGAAAGTGTATCACTGACATATTTCTTATTTATTTTTCCTTTTCAAAATTATTATTTTCAATTCATATAAAATGTAAAGTTCTAATTTACTTATCTATCAAGCATAATCCATTGATTTTGTTAATATTTTTATTATAATTGTGAATTTAAAGAAAAATCGTAGTCAACAAATCAAATGTCATTTTAACGTACAGTTAAAGTGGCTTATTTCAACTTTAAACATATGGCAAGCTAATAATTGCTTTTGGATAGAACATTAGGTAAATTTTCTTAACAAATGCTTACCAAGCTTTGTTTGCTTTTATGGCGTGCTTATATGGATGATAAGGAATGCTGTGTACTTGATGAGATATTGTTGTGTTTGCTGCTATTGTGTGCTGTTGTGGATGCTTGTTTCGACCATAGAATTCACCCTCGGAACGGTGACGAAGAATACCGTGCAATCAATTGAAATATGACAACTTGTCACCTCTGTCGAAAAGCGAATGAAGGGCGCTGGTTTCTTTATTGCAGGCTCTGGAATCACTCAGTGAGTTGGCTGTATAATGGCGATAATTCTTTAGGATACTACAGGTTGCCAACAAATCGCTTCTAAGAAATTGCTCTAGAAAAAATGTGTGGGACTTTTTTTAAAAAACAATGGTGCAAAACCGATGGCCAATATCCGACCCCGATGAATGACTTCTACGATGATTCTGATTGGTGTTATTAGAACTGTGGTTGTGGCTACAGTGGAAGTTATTTGCAATTGAGTTGCACGTTTTTGATGTTTTGCTGCCACTGGTTAAAAAATCTCGATGGGTTGCTGGGGCCACTGCTGTCGTCAAGAATTTGTTCGATGCTTTACCATATTTTATTTTATTCTTCCGCTGCCCAACCACGCGCTTCCAGTGCTAGATGAAAAAAGGACCGGAAATAGATATGCGTGCACTGACGCTTACAAATGTCAATCAGACATCGAGACAGAGTTGTGTTTCGTCCGCGGTTGAATTTGTGCCATAGTTGCATTTCTCTAAATTCGTAACATGTCATGGCTGAACATTGACATGGGACATAAGGCCGAGGCACATAGAATCCGTCGTACGTTATACGTTGCCTTTTTCAACTGACAACTAAGTTGAAGTGCATAAATTCTTATGAGCTTTGTCACATTCCGTACTTCTCCGTCAACGTAAAGTATTAAAGTTGAGCAACTTTCAACTTTTAACGTACGTTCAGAACTTTGACAACTATCTGGTAATATTTTTTGTATATTTTGAAATAATTTTCCGTTCAAAAATTAAATAAATTGGAAAAAAATTGTTTTAAATTTTTTGTGCTGTGTCTTAAATATAAATTCAAAGATTTTAATCAAATTAAAGTAAAATGCAGTTGATTTTATATCCGCTAACAAAGTACTGATTGTGCCAGCTTCATACTTCATATACGTTGATGTCAGTTGAAAAAGTAGACGGACAAAGTACGACGGATTCTATGTGCCCCGGCCTTTAATCTCCGAATGGGAGTGTTGTTTATTAACACACGACCGCAAATGCTACTTCATCTGTACTCATGGATCGTATAAATATTGAGGAATCGAATAGTCTTGATGTTCTTGGTATGAAAATACGAGTATAGTGTGATGTTCGCTGAAGTGAACACATTTTTCATGTCTCTAGAGAAGCATTCAAGTTTCTCGGTTTTTAAAACGGTGTAAGATGTACTCCACCTCAGCAGATCTCTTCACTATGTATAACACCTATATCCAACCGCGAACGGAATACAACTCTCATGTTTGGACTGTCGCTTCAAAGTCTATTTTGTGGTTTCTCGACCGTGTTCAAGAGAGAGTGAAAAAGCTTATCGGTGACAGTAGACTAGAGCATCGTGTAGGCTGCACTGTTTTGTTCCATCGTTGCTACAATTGGTTTTGCTCTAACGAGATTAGGGATCTTGTTCTCAACACTCGCAAATGTTTACGTAACACGCGTTCACCGTCCAGAACTCATCCACTTGTGGTCGATTGCCCAGGAAATCGCACAACGCATTACACACAACGTTATGGTACAATGCACTGCGTAGTTAGCGGTTATCCCCTGAGTACTGGTCCAAGATAAGAAAATATATATGACAAAGCCACCCATACTTATTTTTTTTAGTATTAAGTCTATGTACGATTTCCTTACAGACTACTTAAAGTGCTTCAATAATAAATCTATTTAGTTACAGTTAACATTACTGATTTAAAAATAATATAATATTGCGTTTGATGGTATAAACACTCAGAGAAAAATCAATAAAGTTATACATATCATTGTAACAGCAGCATAATTTCCTTAGAGGATCTGACATAGCAAAGTTAGTACGGCATGTCCTCACGCATAGAGGGTTAAACGAACGAAGTAAGCGATGAGGAGTATTGAAGGTTACATTGGTTAACAAAAATTCTGAATGGATGTTTCCGTTTACAAGCCTGACCATGAAGGATACGTTAAGCATAGTTCTCCGGCTTTTTAATGCTGGTAAATTGATTTCAGATAGTCTTATTGGGTACAATGGTAGAACCAAGCAACCTCTATAAACACGTCTTAAGCAGAAAATAACAAATTGTTTTTGAACAGATTCAATACGATCGTTGTGAATTTTGTAGATTGGATCCCAAAGGATACTGCCATATTCCAAAATGGGTCTAACCAGTGAAGGATAAAGGGGTCATTAAACTCTTTAGCTTAGTTCAGAATAATACTCGTATTTTCCATTCGCTCTTGTTAAAGCTTATTCTTAAAATTATTTTCTACTTTTTAGTCCGGTATCCTATAGAAGCTTGTTATTTAAAATTTTCTAACTAATTTTTTTTAAAGAATGTTTATTGAAAAACTTCTATTACCTTATAATATACATATCTATGTACATATAACTGTCTTATACACCTAGTCACACAGATTTAACAGAATAGTATCAAAATAACAAGCTTGAAAGCAATTGTATAAAATATTACATGGTGATAAATGTTTTCCTTTTCCTATAAAGTTGCAATAGTCTGCCTGGCTCACGATGTCGTTTCGTTGTTATTTTAATATTAAAAATATGTTTTATATTTATGTTATATTTTATATAAAAATTAGTGACCTATAGTCAACTATTATTCAACTAACGGATATATCGGAAGTAGACAAGGCAAATGATACAAGATCAGGGAAAAATAAAGCTTATAAAGGGCATCGAAATAGTTTTTTTTTCACCTTAAAAATTATGACGAACGTTTACGAAACGACATCGTGAGGCAGGCAGTATGTTAGTTAGGGACTTTATATATGAGACATGTAATTGGTTTCGACATATTGTATAGGAAAAGGTAATGAATAATTTTGCATAGTAAAAATAGTTTGTAATCGGCTTCACCGATTTTAACAAATAAACCACAATTGTATTATACAATTTTTTCAATATGGGACACCTGCTTTTATTTACGAATTAGCTCAACATTTGTCAATAGAGCTTTTAGAATATGTAAAATATTTACCTTTTCCGTTTTTTCGTAGGGTTTGAAAAAGAAATGAATTTTACAAGAAAATTGTTCGTCATTAACTTCTGAATAACTTTATAACGTCAAAAAGATGAAAAAATATGTATACAGCTTTTTATATTCTTTTGATTGGAATATACATATATAATATATTAAATTATTATCAATATTCTATATTAAAAATAAAGTTCGACTATTTAACATTAATACATACATATATATCTCACAGCACAGAGACTGTCAACATACATACATACGTACATATGTTGATAAATAATAAAAAATAACTGGTTGTTCAGTGACAGCAAACTGCAGTACAAACAACTGGGATTATAACAAATTGCATATGTGATCAATATGAGACAAATATAGACGAAAAAATAAATAAGGGCTCAGTGGCTGAGTTGGTTAAGCAGCCGTATTAAAAATACATCATGTTTACATGGTACTGAGTTCGAGTCCTAGTGGGTGCTGATAAAAAGTGTAGCGACTGTGAAACAGCTAGTTGTCCCCAGCTTTAGCGTATCCAATTATTTTTTCCTGTCTTCTTTGATCAAGAGTTATTGATCGCGGCAATTATTGTTATAAATAAAAATATTTCTTGTCTTTAGCCAGGATTGAACTCGAGCTAGACGAATGATACCAACCAGACTTCAGAAAAATACGCACATTGTACAAAAATCTCGTACATAAATGTAAACGAACATATGTAACTCAACGCAACTAATACATATTTTTATTTTCATAACAATTATGTGTGTCTTCAAATTTTGTTTGATACCGATCACAAACATGTACGTTGTTGTTCTGTTGTAATATTTAGTTGCGTACACGAACACGTGTGTGTTAGCGAAAATAGTGTACATGTACGATAGCCAAGTGCAAAAAATTTATTCAAATTGCTTTTAAACTGTTTCATTTAGGAAATTTATTTATTTATTTAGTAACTATACAGTTGCAAAGTAAATTCGCAAGGTATAGGATGCACAGCATGAGCGGGGTGACAAAGACCATAATGCCCAAGATGGTATAACAGTACTTTTGTAGCGTCGCTGTGACTCACTATAACGACCTATGCCTTCACATAGGAAGTTTCCACGTAGTCAATGAATAACCTCTAAAAAAACTGTAAACCAATACAGTTAGTTGAGGCAAACCGTTAACTAGAGCGAGTGAGACGCAAAACTCTCGAAGACCGAACAACAAACACAAGCTTGACCGCACTTAAGAAATAATTTCGATGACGCGAGAGCTGTTCTTCAGCCCAGGGGTCTAATCACCGCATACGATATCGAATTAACTATCGTATCGAATAACATTACGATACATCTAAATTATGGCAACCGATGCATATTGGATCGTAATTTAAACAAAATGCAGTAGATTGAAGACCATACGTTCCCCAAAAGTAGGAATACAAAAAATAAATCCTTTAACTTTTTTATATTATTGCAATACAGTTTATTCGATATCGTATGCCGTGATACCAAAATGAAAAATTTCGATAATTTTGCTCGATATCGTATGCGGTGATTTGGCCCCAGAGCTGCTTTACGACTGTCATTTAGGAGATATTTTCTAACACACTTTATATCACTCATTTATTGCAATATAGTCATATCTCAAAAAATGTGCTTTTCGAGTTAACAATGCAGAATTGTCAATAGTACCACCTTTTATGTTCTGGCAAAAAATTTATTTATGGAAACTAAAAATTTGAAATGCGATTTTCTCGAAACGAGCTTTTAGTTATGACTATGTTGCAATAAAGAAGTGATATGTACTTGTATTTAAATTATTTAAACCGTGTAGCTTTTTTTGTGTTTCTTAGCTATCAGGTCTGTTCTAAAAACTGCGTTCTTTCAAATCACGAACCCGTTTGAAAGCACGCAGACAGAAAGAAGCTGCTGCAAATCACGCGATTTTACGGTTTTTGAAGTACTTTTAACTTTTCGAAAGCGGGAGAAAACAGCTTTCTATTTACATTTGCCCGTTTATATTGTTACATTCTTAATTACAATAAAATGTGAAAATTAAGGTCCTTATTACGGATTACAACCCAATTCTACTTCAGTTGAAAATTTTCCATTTGGTATTATCGATTATAGCTTAACCTGTCAAAAATATTAAATTTTTTGTTATGGTCAATTACAACTTTTTTGTGGTATTACTATTTACTACTCTGTGTTGGTGTGGCCAACAGCAACGTAGAAGAATTACAACTGATCGTTGGCAATTATCTAAAAAACAACTGAGTTGAGTTATAATTTTTAATACCAACAAGTAAGAGTGTAGTATAGGGTGTTTTTTTAAGCCCGATAGAACTTGAAATTGTAAAAAATAACACAAAAAATTAAATTGTAATCAAAATTTTTTTTTATTCGAAAGATCAATACGTGACATTAACATTTGAAAATTATTTCGGGCATATGGGCACCGCGGCTGTTCTTGACGAAGCGCATTCTGGACGTCCAATTTTGGGCCACTTTTTCGAGCACTGCTGGCCGTATGTCACGAACAACACGAACAATGCTGGCCTCCAAGGCGTCAATTGTTGCTGGTTTATCAGCATAAACCAGTGACTTCACGTAGCCCCACAGGAAATAATCGAGAGGTGTCAAATCGCACGACCTTGGAGGCCAATTGACAGGTCCATTTCTCGAAATCAACTTATCGCCAAATTTTGATTTCAGTAAGTCGATGGTTGCGTTCGCCGTATGGCACGTAGCGCCATCCTGTTGAAACCACATCTCCTCCGGATCAATGTCATCCATATTTTCAAACAAAAAATCATTGATCATGGTGCGGTAACGATCTCCATTGACCGTAACGCGAGCTCCGGCCTCATTTTTGAAGAAATAAGGTCCGATGATGCCACCAGCATGAAAACCGCACCAAACAGTGCATTTTTCTGGATGTAATGGAGTCTGTAGGGTCTCTTGTGGATTGGTCTCACTCCATATGCGGCAATTTTGCTTATTAACAAACCCGTTAAGCCAAAAATGCGCCTCATCGCTGAACACAATTTTGCGATAAAACAACGGGTCTGATTTTCAAAGTAAATTTGGATAATTTCGTAGCGTTGTTCAAGCGTGAGTCTATTCATGATGATTTGTCAGAGTATACTGAAACAAATAAAAAAAATGTTTCATCAAAATTTAATTTTTTGTGTTACTTTTTACAGTTCTATCTACAGTGGCTCTCAGCTTATTTCAACCAGCCTTTTTTTTTAAGTAAAATCCACATAATTTCCAAACGAAATATGTTATTGCAAAAATTTAAATGAGAGTTTGTTAAATATGTGGCAAGCAAAAATAAAAGTATTTTTTTCCAGTCTTAAGCTTAAACAATTTAACAATTTTAAAAACTTACAAAATAAAAACAAAAAACATAGTCACAGCTTATTTCAACCAGCTACTTTTCGGGTAACGGTAAATTTCCAAGCAAATTTTTGTTTTAGTTATGTTTCCAATTTTTTATGTAAGCTTTTTGTTAAATTTTGGCAGTTAGTTGAGCAGGTCACGAATTTTTAAAATAATGGGGCGACGCACTACAATTGAGCAGAGAGAACTCGTTATTCAACATTACAAAAACGGGCATTCGCGCCGAAAAATTGCCGAAATGGTTTGTCTGAGTGATTCGACAGTACAGAGCATAATTTATCGGTTCAGACATGAAAATAGAGTTCTCGATAAGGGAAGAAAAGCTCCAAACAAAATTTTCGATGAAGCAGATGAGCGCTACATAGTAAGAAAAATAAAGAAAAACCCGAAGCTATCTGCCCCAAAACTGGTTGTAAAAGTTAAAAATGAATTAAATAAAAATTGTAGTGCAGAAACAATTCGCCGAGTACTGCGCAACCATGATTTTAATGGTAGAGTTGCCCGCAAAAAACCTTTTATTAATAAAAAAAAATCAAGCAGCACGCCTAAAATTTGCCAAGGAACACATTACCAAAGACTCAAGTTTTTGGGAACATGTGATTTTTGCGGATGAGTCCAAATTTAACATTTTTGGCTCTGATGGTCAAACTTACGTGTGGCGTAAGCCAAATACAGAGCTACAAAATAAAAACTTAAAACCGACAGTTAAACACGGTGGCGGTAGTGTCATGGTATGGGCTTGCATGTCATCAAATGGGGTTGGGAACTTGCAGTTTATTGAAAATACAATGGACAAAAATGTATACCTTGACATCTTGAAAGCCAATCTATTGCGAAGTGCCGAAAAACTGGGTGTAAGAGATGAGTTTCGCTTCTATCAGGACAACGACCCGAAACATAAATCAGGTATTGTCCAGACTTGGCTCATTTGGAACTGTCCCCACTTAATGCAACCGCCAGCCCAATCACCTGATCTAAATGTAATTGAAAATTTATGGGCAATTTTAGATCAAAACGTCCGCCAACACCAGATTTCAAATCGGAATGACCTGATAGCAGCGCTAAAAGACGAATGGGCAAAAATAACTCCTGAAACCACACGCAAGTTAGTGGATTCTATGCAAAGCAGACTGAAAGCTGTAATTGATCAAAAGGGAGGTCATACTAGATTTTGAAATTACAAAAAAAATTAAAAAATTAATAGTTGAAGTCACTGGTTGAAATAAGCTGTGTCCCCTGAAGTACCTGTTTTTTTAATTTTTAGTTTTTAAGTTTTTAAAAATGTGAATTTCAGACCTAATAAAAGCTTTACTTTTCATATAAACAAAATTTATATTAAACCCAATTTAAATTTTTCCAATACGATCTTTTGTTTAGAACTTACGTAAGCTTTATTGTTTTTAACCAGGGTGGTTGAAATAAGCTGTGATGCACTGTAGCTTAAAAAAACACCCTTTATATTCGGCTGGGCCGAATCTAAAATACCCTTCACGATAGTCACGAATATGTATAGTATATTAAAAATGTGACCTAAATATGCTCGGTTATATATGAACCGATATCGGAATTTTCTATTTTCTGTATTTTAGTAACCTTCTTCTATAACGAGAATTGCTTTTCAGCAAAAAGAAAAATAAATTTTTTAATGGAAAAATCGGTTCAGGCTATATCTCGGGTATATATGGACCGATATCGAAAATTTTAATTTTCCATATTTATATAACCTTATATCATTACCAGAACTGCTTTTGAGCACAACAAATTGTTTAAGTTCGCTTACGCGATATTTTCATGAAAAACCCGATTTAAGCTATATCTCGGGTATATATGGACCGATATCAGAAATTTTAATTTTCTCTATTTTCGTAAACTTCTTTTATAACAAGAACTGCTTTTCAGCAAAAAAAAATGTTATTGGAAAAATCGGTTCAGGCTATATCTCGAGTATATATGGACCGATATCGGATATTTTCTTTTTCCATATTTATATAAACTTATTTCATTACCAGAACTGATTTTGAGCACAAAAAAGTTGTTTACTCGGCATTTTCATCAAAAAACCTGTTAGGCTATATATCGGGTATATATGAACCGATATCGGAAATTTAAATTTTCCATATTTATATAACCTTATTTTATTACCAGAACTGCTTTAAGGTGAAAAAAGTTGTTTAAGTTCGCTTACGCGACATTTTCATGAAAACCCCGGTCTAGGCTATATCTCGGGTATATATGGCCCGATATCAAAAATTTTTATTTTTCATATTTATATGACCCTATTTCATTACCAGAACTGCTTTTAAGCAAAAAAAGATGTTTAAGTTCACTTACGCGACATTTTCATTAAAACCACAGTTTAGGCTATATCTCGGGTATATATGGACCGATATCGGAAATTTTAATTTTTCATATTTATATGACCCTATTTCATTACCAGAACTGCTTTTAAACAAAAAAAGATGTTTAAGTTCACTTACGCGACATTTTCATTAAAACCACAGTTTAGGCTATATCTCGGGTATATATGGACCGATATCGGAAATTTTCATTTTCCATATTTATGTAATCTTATTTCATTACCAGAACTGCTTTTGAGCAAAAAAAATTTGTTTAAGTTCGCTTACGCGACATTTTCATGAAAAACCCGATTTGGGCTACATATGGACCGATATCGGAAATTTTAATTTTCATTATTAATGTAACCTAATTTCATTACCAGAACTGCTTTTGAGCACAAAAAAGTTGTTTAAATTCGCTTACGCGGCATTTTCATGAAAACCCCGGTCTAGGCTATATCTCGGGTATATATGGACCGATATCGGAAATTTTCATTTTCCATATTTATGTAACCTAATTTCATTACCAGAACTGCTTTTGAGCACAAAAAAGTTGTTTAAGTTCGCTTACGCGGCATTTTCATGAAAACCCCGGTCTAGGCTATATCTCGGGTATATATGGCCCGATATCGAAAATTTTTATTTTTCATATTTATATGACCCTATTTCATTACCAGAACTGCTTTTGAGCACAAAAAAGTTGTTTAAGTTCGCTTACGCGGCATTTTCATTAAAACCCCGGTCTAGGCTATATCTCGGGTATATATGGACCGACATCGAAAATTTTCATTTTTCATATTTATATGACCCTATTTCATTACCAGAACTGCTTTTGAGTACAAAAAAGTTGTTTAAGTTCGCTTACGCGACATTTTCATGAAAAACCCGATTTGGGCTACATATGGACCGATATCGGAAATTTTAATTTTCATTATTAATGTAACCTAATTTCATTACCAGAACTGCTTTTGAGCACAAAAAAGTTGTTTAAATTCGCTTACGCGGCATTTTCATGAAAACCCCGGTCTAGGCTATATCTCGGGTATATATGGACCGATATCGGAAATTTTCATTTTCCATATTTATGTAACCTAATTTCATTACCAGAACTGCTTTTGAGCACAAAAAAGTTGTTTAAGTTCGCTTACGCGGCATTTTCATGAAAACCCCGGTCTAGGCTATATCTCGGGTATATATGGCCCGATATCGAAAATTTTTATTTTTCATATTTATATGACCCTATTTCATTACCAGAACTGCTTTTGAGCACAAAAAAGTTGTTTAAGTTCGCTTACGCGGCATTTTCATTAAAACCCCGGTCTAGGCTATATCTCGGGTATATATGGACCGACATCGAAAATTTTCATTTTTCATATTTATATGACCCTATTTCATTACCAGAACTGCTTTTGAGTACAAAAAAGTTGTTTAAGTTCGCTTACGCGACATTTTCATGAAAACCCCGATTTGGGCTATATCTCGGGTATATATGGACCGATATCGGAAATTTTCATTTTCCATATTTATGTAACCTAATTTCATTACCAGAACTGCTTTTGAGCACAAAAAAATTGTTTAAGTTCGCTTACGCGGCATTTTCATGAAAACCCCGGTCTAGGCTATATCTCGGGTATATATGGACCGATATCGAAAATTTTCATTTTCCATATTTATGTAACCTAATTTTATTACCAGAACTGCTTTTGAGCAAAAAAAAGTTATTTAGCTTCGCCTATGCGACATTTTCATTAAAAATCCGATTTGGGCTATATCTCGGGTATATATGGACCGATATCTGAAAAAAAAAATTTTTGTCTTTTAGTCACCATGCTTAATAAGTGTGTGAAGTTTGAAGCAAAACGAACAACTTTTGTTTTCAAAAATTTTCATACAAAACTGCAAAAAAATGGCTTTTTTCGGAATTTTGAATATATCTCAGCTATACGTGGACCGATATTACTGAATTTCAATAGCAAACCCATGAAGCGATGGGGTAAAAGAATGGTGAAAGAAAAAAGTTTCTAAGTCTAATGGTTTTCTCAGAAACGGTATTTCAACAGCGGACAGACGGACATCGCTTAATCGACTTTTCCATTAATTCTGATTCAGAATATACATATATACTTTATAGGGTCGCAAAAAAAAAAAACTGTAGAAATTACAAACGGAATCACAAACTTATAAATACCCTTTACATTTTTGTGAAGGGTATAAAAATGATTAAGGTTGTTTTAAGGTTAATTTGTTTGAATAGATGCATAAGTAAAACAAATGCCAGGAGCTAATTTATTGGCAATAATTGCTCCAAGCGGCATTTAAAATATGACAGTGTTAAAAAACGAATCGAAACCTTGTAAAAACAAAATTTTAATTGATGCAAAAGGTCTAGTCCTGCTAGACCTTTAACTGCTAAAGACCAAAAATTAATCAAGAGCATTGCCAAACAAAAAAAGAGAACAAAATTACAAATTTATTACTATTTATGTCTCTGTATGAATAAAACTTACAGCCATAATCTGAGAAATACGCGCTCTGAAACCGCAAAGCGTTCTGAAAAACACTTAATTCACTTTTAGGTGTTCTAAGGAACGTGCGTTTTGCTGGTGGGTCGGAGTTTTTTTCCAAAAAAATACACGTATTTTACATACGTATATATGGATGTGGTAGTTGTATAAAACGAAAAAAAATTTTACAACAAATAGAAAAATTTTTAATTGGATTTTTTTAATTGAAAATGTGTAAAATTCGTTGAACTTTTCATTGAAATAAAAAGAAAACATCAGCCATGTTCCAAGAACGCGCGTTCTGAAACCGCATTGCGTTTTGAGAAACGCCTAATTGATTTTTAGGTTTTCTGAGGAACGCGCGTTTTACTGGCGTTTCGGAGTTTTTTCTGAAAAAATACAACATGTGTTTTACATACGTATATATGTATGTATGTGGTAGTAATATAAAACGAAATAAAAATTTGACAAAAAATGGAAAAATTTTTTAATTCAGTTTTCTCAATGAAAATGTGTAAAATTCTTTAAACTTTTTATTGAAATAAAAAGAAAACATATTAAATTTTAATTTTATTGCCTTTTGCAAGTTCAGTTTTAGCAAATTCAATCAGTTCACTTCAATATACACATGTGAGTTGAAGTCACCAATTTTAAGTGATATGCGTTTTCTAGAACACCTATTTGGCGATTTCAAATCGCAAAACCATATTTCTTGCGTTATACGTTTCTCACAACACCTATTTGGCGTTTTGAAATCGAAAACGCTAAATTTAAGCGATTTGCGTTTCTCGAAACATGCATGCATACTAAATTTCAAATAAAATTTTTTTTGATGACTAGTGTAGCGGCTACGAAACAGCTAGTTGTCCCTTAGCTAAAAATTTGATTATTATTTTTCTTGTCTTCTTCAACCAAAAATTATTGATTACAGCATATTTGTATTATAAAAAATCCTTCTTAAGAAAAAACTTAAGAAATGAAAACTTGAACTAAATCCCGATGTACATACATTCATATGTACAAACCACAAATTTAATTTAAAAATTATAAATTTCAAGAAAAATTCTATAAAGTTATATTAAATTTCAATTGTGCATAATTTTATTGCCTTTTGCAAGTTCAGTTTTAGCAAATTCTATCAGTTCACTTCAATATACACATGGGAGTTGAAGTCGCGATTAGCGTTTTCAAGAACACCTATTTGGCAATTTCAAAGCACTAAATTTAAGCGTTTTGCGTTTGTTAGAACATACCTGTTAATTTTATTATAAAATAAGCAAAGGACACATCATTTTAAATATTTAAAACAATGAAAAATACAGAAAAATAACCAAGTAATATCAAAAATCCAGCCATTGGCTAAAAATCGCGTGATTTTTATATTTTCTGTGCGCAGTACACCCCTTGCATGATATGCAATCACTTTGACGAAAAGTGATTTTCAAAACAGACCTGTAAATAATTATACCCAGCTAGCATTTTCAATCGCATGGGAATCTCATGAAGAGTGTTTACTCATCGACGAGCCCCTTTTTTTAATCGCAGACGGGAGTAACTGTTACAAAAGCAGATTCTTCTATTAGACTCTTATACAACTCAGCAAAATATGCTGTTGTTATCATATAAGTCGTTAAGGAATCACCCGTGTAGTCCTTGTATAATTCATACAGGAAACAGCAATAGGTTTATTTGATTTTTTCATAATTTCCATACTATATAATTAACGTGTTAAATTCCAAACATGAAAGGTCGTTAAACAATAAAGAAGAGACTATGATACGCTATATGATTTTACTGATCTATAATATAAAAATCAATTAAGTATAAGAAAAAAAAAAAACTAAAAATTTTAATCGTCTACAAACATTCCAAGATTGAATACCGAGTATTTCAGAAAATGTGTAAAAAGAAATAAAAAAGTCGATGTTTTTATTACTGTTACTAGTCAGATATTCGGCAGAAGATTCTTTTGGGCATTGTATATTAAACACAATCGTCTAACAAACAACGTATGTTAGCTGCTTAGATATTAGTAGCTCATAGAGTAAATTAGAAAAAAATCAATTGTAAAACCGAAATTGTAAAATAAATTATTATTGGCAGAAAGCATAATTTTAGTATTTTGGGCGAAAACTTGAAGATGCTAATATATTTACATGTACTTCTGCATGGTGGGAGTGGTTCTCAGGCAGTAAAGTAAAGCATCTAAAATTGGCCAATTATCGAGATTTAGGGAATTTTTTTCGCAGTATCGACATGATAATGGGATCTGTTCTACATTCCATGTGAAATTTTTTTTCGGAATTGCCAAAGTGTTGTTGTATTAATTTTTGTTTTCTACCAATAATGCTAATGTAGATCATGGGCGAATATCTCTCTAAGACCCTATATTTGAATACTATTAGGGGAAGTAATGAATTATTTAATTTCTTATGTGCATATTCATAAAAAATTAAAATGTATTTGAAATGAATTTTAGTAAAATTTTGTATGGAATTTTTGAATTAAAACACATTTCAAATTCTTAAATTTTTATGAATATATCTATTAACCTCTATTTTGTTTTCCATTAAGTGTGCGTTTGCAAACGTTTTTTATGCAAAATATTTTATGTGCTCTGAAAATTTTGTAACTTTAAAGTAATTTTAAAGTAATAGCAAACGCCTTTGGCCTTGCAGGACTTAAAACATTTATTTGAAAATGTATTCCGCGAAATATTTTTCGAAGTTTCAGGACAAATTATACCCTGCATTAAATAAAAACGTAATACTGACAAAGCTTTACAAATTTATTTTTCCCAACATTTTTTTTCAACGTTGTTGACTTTACTCAGATCGCGAGAACTAGATTTAACTACGGTATACACACAGATACGTTTCTCACTATCTATAAGTTCATTAAAAAACTCGGGCTGATTAATAGATGGAAGTACTGTGAAATTTTTAAATCATGCTGAGGTTAATTACCATTAGGACCCAAGTGAGCTGGACAACCTAGACTATTCCGGGGTATCCAGCGGCCTGCCTAACCAACCTAATTACCATCAAACATTTACATATCGCACCCTAAATACAAAAGAGTCTCAACTCAAAATTCTCCAAAACTGACTTTTATCCATAAGTCAGTTTTTTGTGTTTTCGTAAACATATTATAGAAATGAAAAAAAGTAAAGCCGAACCTTCTTCAATATTGAATTTTTTCATAATGGAACAATATTTTCTTGAAATATTACAATAATTTTTACATAAGCAGTTTTTTGTCTGCCCTGAAAATTATAGTATTTTGAGTTGTGACCCTTTTGTATTTAGGGTGCGATATATTCGAATAAACAGCAAATGGAATTTCAATTTTAATTCCAGAAATGCATCCTTTCCTTTGACAATAAGATATTTTTTTTTATTAATTTTGAATAATTGATAGTTAATTTATTTTGTTTTATATTTCATATAGTTTTAACATAGAATCATTTTTAATTGTTTGCCATGATTAAATTTGTTTTTAATCTTATGAAATAAAATATTGGTGTTTTACACAAACATACATACAATAATATATATAATGAATATTGTACCTAATATGGCTTTAATATATGTATTTTCTTAAATGTTGTGTATGTGCTTGTCTGTGTGTGTGTGTGAGTGTAGTTTACCTATAATTATGATTTTTGTTTGTTACATTTTAAATTAATCGTTTTTGCTATTTATTGTATTTACTATTATTAAATTCCATTACAAAAGCTTTTAGGCAATTAGGCGTTGTCCTAGAAGCTAAGACCAATAAAAGAATCTGTTTATGGAGGGTACGTGGAAGATAAAGGAAAATTACATGTGTATAAGTCGATTGGTTGGCGATGAACACCTGTTTTATTACAAGTGTTTATCATTTTCAATCATGTTTATGCTAAGAATGCGGCGTTATGCAAATGAAACATGCAACTGCAATTTTTAACGGATATACGTTTAATAATTTCTGCTTTTATTTAATTTTGGAATTCAATGCGATTTTCTTCTTTCTTTAGTTTTTTAATTTTAAGGCCTAATTTTACTACAAATGTTTAATTTATTAAATCATGTATTTATGTATGTATCTGTAATGCTAAAATTTTGCACAATTTTTTTTGGATTTCTTATAGTTTCCTTTCATATTTTTAAATAGTAAAGTTTTAAATAGTATTTTATTAAATATTTAGAAGATGTCTGGACATTTTGACCAATCTTGTTTTTTCTTGTGCTCCCAATAGTTGCCCGTATGTATGTGCACAATATTATCTGTACCTTCTTCTCTTTCTTGTGAGAACCAAACGGGCTTATAAGGCGGAAATGGTTGACCACGGCGTGCAGCTGATTCTGCTTCCGTTTCCCGTTGTTTTCTTTTAGCTCGCTGTTTTTCTTCAAGGCGCAATTTTTCACGATTACTCTCATCCCATTGGCCATCTTCCATCAAACGCTGGTCAGGTCGTAAACGTGAATCTGTAGGTGCTATACCCTCCTCCATTTCGTTAAGTTGAGCCGCTAATAGAGTGAAATTATAGTATTTCTCACTATCTGGCGGTGGCATACGTCTTTGCCAAACTGTTTTATAACCACCCGTCTCATAAACGGGACTATCCGGTGGTCCGGAAGTCGATAGAGCCGGGGCAATTTCAATTTTGCTATCCCAAGCGCCACGTATAACCCATTTGACTTCGTTGTTGCGATCCATGACCACACCTTTAACACGTCTTTGGGTTTCACGTGAAAAATAGGAGTAGGGTATATACTTAAGCATACACTTTAGACCTGCTGCGCCATTTAAGCCCGTTATTTCCATTTCACCATGTTGATCAACCCACAATTTGCCAACAATTATATTATTAACAGTTGTGGTAACCTTGCGCCAAGTGTATTTGTGATCCGTTGCCGGAAACTGGCAATACGCACTTCCCAATGGTATAATCTGTAATAAAAAATAAATATATAAAAATAAAGTCAGTTTATAAAGTGTTATAGAGAAGATTAATGTGTCTGTCAACAAAGTTTAATTTTTTAAATTAATCAACAAACAAATGATAGAAAAAGAAGTTTATACTTAGTAATAATATAGAACTAAATAAATGTTGAATATAAAAAATACCATTTTAAAAAAGTAGTAATATTTTTTTAGTGATAAAAAGTTGAGAAAATTTTCAGCTGTATGCTTAAAAAAAATTTGCAAAATTTTGGGAATAAGTTACGAAATTAAGGCATATTTTTTATACAATTTGACATGGTGTTAAACAGACTGTGAATAAGTTTAAAGGTCATAACTGTATTAAAAAATACGCGTTAAACTATGTTAAATTTCGTTACTCATGCTTAGTGTTGGACAAAATCTTTCATTTGTGTGAATCTATCATGCTCTTTCAGAAAGGTTAAGTGAATTAATTCATTCTTTTCTTTCATCTTTCTGCTTGCCAAACGTTTCTAAATGAATGAAAATGTTTCAATTATTTATGTACAATACATCAGCATAACGAATTATTATGAAGCAACAACTACGGCATTTTTGGTTTGTATCATAATTTATTTAAACGCAATATGTAAAAAAAATTTAAATTTTTAAAATTTATTTAAATTTAAAAGTACAAAATAAAATTAATAATTGATTTTGAACGTATACGGGTACTGAATGAAAGATGACGAAATATGAAAAGAAAGAATTAATTCATTCATGAATGACACAAAACCAGTCATGCTGTTCATGTTGAAATAACAAAAAAAAAAAAAAAAAAAAATAACACGGCATGACTTTGTCTACAGAAATTAACAACGATGTTGTCTACCAAAATGTTTATTTCAAAAGTTCCATGATAAAAATATTTTTGACTCTAAACTCATCTTACCATATATATATTGAGTATATTTCATACAAATTTACTAGACGTGTCACACTCATTCATGTCCCCTAAACACCACATTAGTTTATATGTTTATAATCTGCAACTAAAATAGTCTACAATTTAAATAATTTTATTAGAAAAAATTAAGTCTAGCCAATGCTAGACAAAAAGGACTTGACTTCATTTTGCTGCGGAATAGGTGAATTCTTCTTTGCTTTTTAGATTCGGAAAAGAATAATTCTCTGAAATATGAAAAATTAAATTCGTTTGCGAACGAATTTAATTTTTCTCACATCGAATTATGATTTTTGTTAACGGCGGAGCTGTAAAAATATTTCGCTAATTCAAAGACACTTTTGATGTAAAGGGTGGGGCAAATACCCCCAAGGATCTGTTCTGTGACCGCTTCAATTTACACTGTATATGAATGATCTGGCTAATATTTCTAATTCAACTTTATGTGGGGCCTTTTTGTACGTTGATGATGTTTTTTGACTTTTTACGAGTCCTATTTCTTCTAGTGATATCATGGTAGATAATATAAATATTTGCTTACAACGTATACTAGATTGGACTTCATCTAGATTTTTAACAATAAACCCGTCTAAAACTAAGGCTATTACGAAGGGTCTTCAAATCGTTTTATTTATGAACCCGTTGTAATGTCAAATAGTACCTGTATTCAATTTGTTGATTGTTTCAGATGTCTTGGAATCATTCTCGACTGGAGAATCTCTGTTACAAATCTATTGATAGGCTGTGTGGAAAAGTTTTGGGGAACCTGCGGAAAATTTATTCATCGAATATTTATCTGCCTCCCCATATAAGGAAGCAGTTAGGATGCTCACTGTTAATGTCGCATATTCATTAACGGTTTAAAATAATTTCAGGTTGTTGTACAACGCGAGGGCGAATTGATATTGAAGCTAGGAAAACACATTTTTTCAAAAACCATTTATTTCTCAACCATTTATTAGCTCAATACACTTAGTAAGATGATATTCCACCTTTTTCATATCATCTGAATAATACGATTATGGGAACCCCTCAAAATACGAGTTAGTTTCGGTAATCACTTCTTCCGTTGACATGAATATTTTTCCTGCGAGCCATTTTTTCAAGTTTAAAATAGGAAAGTCACTAGGAGCTAAATCTGGACTATAAGGTGCATGATCAACCAATTCGAGGTGTATTTCACGCAATTTTAGCATCATATTTAATGCTGTGCGTAATTATTTCTTAAGTGCGGTCAGGATTGTTGTTGTTTGGCCTTCGAGAGTTTTGCGTCCCGCTCTCACTGAATAACAGTTGCCTCAACTAACTGTATTAGTTTACAGCTTTTTTGAGGTATTTCTTTGTTAACCACGCGGTAACTTTTTATGTGAAGGTATAAGTCGTTTGTAGCGTCGCTACAAATTACTGTTAATACCATCATGGGCATAAGGTTTTCGTTACTCCGCCCAAGCTGTGCATCCCATGCTTTGCAAATTTATTTGTAACCTTATAGTTAAATAAATGAATAAAAATAACAAAAATTTTTCAAGATCATCGATGAGCATTATTCCGTGTGCGTCCCAAAATACAGTGGCTATAACCTTGCCAGCTGATTTCACTGTCTTTCGGAGCGCTTCCGCCAGCTTCCACCTATTGTTTCGATTGAATTTTGGTTTCAGGCGTGTAATGGTGGGCCCAAAAACTGCTGTGTAGTGGTCTGTTGAACTCGCTTTTGTTCAACACTGAGCAAACGCGGCAACCATCTTGCCGATAGCTTTTTCATATGCAAATGTTGATGCAGAATGTTAAACACACGTTTATATGATAGTTTTACCAATTCAACAGTCCCACGTAACTTAACTCGGCGATCATTCATAACGATATCGAGGATTTTCTTGATATTTTCTTCAGTAATCACCTCTGTTGGGCTTCCTGATTATAGGTGCCTTCCTGTGTTTGCTTGCTTCAAACGACTAGTCGTACATCAAATAAACTAATCTATGAATTTGGGTGAAACTTTAACAGCTAACGTTTGACAAATCGCAATTAAAAAAAAAAAACGGTAGATAATAATAACTCTCATACAGTTCGTGCACTGAGGAGTATAAGATGGCAAAGAAAGAAGGAGGTCATCGGTGATCACCTATACCGCGAATATTCCAAAAGCCTTTTCCCCTTCAGGGCATAAATTTTACCCACGGTCTTCGGACTAAACTGTTAACAGCTTCGGCTGTTAATATATGCCCAGCAGCTTCGGCTGACTGTTCCCCCAGCGGCCTTCGGGCTAGACTGTTCCCACAGCGGCTTCGGCTGACTGTATACCCAGCAACCCCCCGGGGAACAGGTTTTGCCTTGGCGTATTCCTAACTTGGGCTCTCTGTTTTTCCGTTTGTTGTAGCAAATAAAACTCTAGGAAGACGCATGACTTATGTTGTGTTGGCTTCCGAAACCCTTTCCAAGGGTATAAATTGGCAGAACGGGGATCAGCATGGCCCCGGGTGGTTCTGCTTGCAGTTTAACTCGGGCTGATCATGGTTGAGGTGCCTATCTTGGCTGAAACGTTCTGGCTGTGGTTGAAACTTAAAACGCAGGAAGGGGGTGTTAGTATCCTTGATAATTGCTTGGCGTGGCTTTTTGCGGGGACTAACAAACTCCTGAGGGTCTGTTGCCATTACAACAGAACCAGTGGTGATGGTTGACGGGTGAATTGGTTTAAGGGCTGATGCTGCTAGTGGGCTTCGGCCTACCAGCTGGGAAATTGCATGCAGGAGGGGTTAGAAGGCCCGAACTCCTCAACAAGATGTTGCTCATATGGCTACAAACATATGACATAAATTGCTACCTGTGTGAGCCTAGCCACACGGGGGCGCTGGTGAATCGTGAATAATTTACTCCGTGGAACTGGTCCATCATCAGATAAGGGCGCAAGGCAGGTGCTGATATAAATCTCTTTAGCAACTGGCTGAATATTCCCTCTGCGGTCTTGGGGCTAGACTGTTCGCATAACAACTTCTCTGTTCTCTATTTCTCAGAGACAAATTTTGACGAGAGTAGTACGAATATACATCCGACCCGTCCTAAGAGGAGTTCTCACCAGCAGTCATTGTTATACCAACCCGAGACAGTTTCTACCATACCCGATTCCAGTGTATGCCGACTACGACTACCATAAAACCAGACGTTGACCAAGTTGGCTGTTTATTTTCTACACATATTTTTCATTCACAATTCTCATCTGAATCATAGTGCTGCATTCAAATCAGATATTAGTTCACATACTAGTCATGTATATAGATATTTTGCATAAATATTTTTTTTTATGAAATTCAGTTCTAAGCAAATAAATAAATGTTAACTCCAGCTTGTTTTTCAATTGAATAACAAAAAATAATGAGTCGAAAAAGTTTTCCTTTGATTGTTTTTGCTTACGCATAAGAGCTTTTTTATTGTTTCAGTTTTTTACACATCGCTAATGTACTTCACATCTTATACCTGAAGTAATAAACAAAATCTTAGTAATATATAAAGTAAAAAGGGGCAAAAAATGTAAAGCGTAATTGCTTATCAGGAATCTAAAATGGATTACTTCTTCTCCTGGGCCATATTTTCTTTTAATAAACCCACAGAACTAAAATCGCATAATTATCCGACATTTCATATAAGAATGCTTTTTACTAATTTTTTTATCAAAGCAGCCTATCTGTGATTACTAAACAAATTTTTAGATTGAAATGAAAATTTTCACAATACATACAAGTATATACATATATAAAACATAAACAAAAGATAACTCAACGAAGTAAGAGTGTATAATCGGCTGGACCGAATCTAAAATACCCTTCACAGTAGTCACGTAAATATGTAGTATATATTACAAATTTTAACTAAATATGCTGTTTTAATTTATAATAATGATAATTTATGAACAATAAATGCCGAGGCACATAGAATCCGTCGTACGTTATACGTTGTCTTTTTCAACTGACAACTAAGTTGAAATGCATGTATTCTTATGAGCTTTGTCACATTCCGTACTTCTCCGTCAACGCAAAGTATTAAAGTTGAGCAACTTTCAACTTTTAACATACGTTGAGAACTTTGACAACTATCTGGTAATATTTTCGTTAAAAAATTTAATAAATTGGAAAAAAAATTGTTTCAGATTTTTTGTGCTGTGTCTGAAATATAAATTCAAAGATTTTAATCAAAGTAAAATGCAGTTGATTTTATATCCGCTAACAAAGTACTGATTGTGCCAGCTTCATACTTCGTATACGTTGATGTCAGTTGAAAAAACAGACGGAAAAAATACGACGGATTCTATGTGCCCCGGCCTTAAGAAACATTAACGCAATGAAAATATTTATTTCAAGCGTATAAAAATATATACACTGCGCGTCATCAGGTACCCATCGGTCCCTCCTAAATAGAGTTTCTGAATCAACTGAATAGACTACGTATTTTCACTCAGCAGACCATGTTATGTGTGTTCGGGCAAAATATAAGCGCATTTCCTTTCTTAGCGTATTAAGTGGTGGTTTCTTTTTCAATTTTGGTCTCCGTATATATGCAGCTTTTCTTATTACCCTTTGCACCGCTGATAGGCTCGCTTTAACAAAAGTTTTTCCTTAATTTTGGCAGACGAGTCGTGCGAATTAGATGCTTCCTCCAGTATAGCTCTCCTATCTGCTTCAGAAATCACTTGATTGTTACGTCCTTTAAAGTTCTTTCCATAGCTTTTCTCATTTAAAAAAAAATTGGCTATGATTTTCCAGTATCTTCCAATTCCGACAGTTTTATGGAAGGCCTCACAATAGGCTTCAATTTGCGATTTTTCTCCAAAGATAAAAATTTTCGTCTTCCCATATTTCGCAGTTTTTTTTTGTTGAAGATATTGAATATTTTAAGCCGCACATAAAAATTGATGACAGTAATTGCAAAGGCAAACTAGTGTACTAATTTTATTGGCAAATTCATTTTGGGCATCGTGAAGTTTTAACCGATTGTACTTTCAAACGCGACATTTTCATTTGGGCCGATATCGGAAAATTTTCACTTTCTGCATTTTAATGACTTTCTCCTATTACCACAGAACTAATTTTTTAATTTCGCTTACGCGACATTTGCATGAAAATTGATTCAGGCTATATCTCGGGTATATATGGACCGATATCAGAAATTTTAATTTTCTGCATTTTATTACCAGAACTGTTTTTCCTCTTTCCCCTCCCACAACCTATTTTCCTAGTTCTGGTAAAATGCACTGCATATGTAGGGGTTATCCTCTAAGTAACTTGTCCAAGATAAAAAGGAAACAAATTGTAAGTTTTTAAGTAATCGTTTTAGGATATATCTCGGATATATGTATATGAACCGATATCGGAGAAAATTTTTGTTCGCCTTGCAATCGTCGTGCCAAATAATATTATTCAGTTTGAAGCAAATGAAACAAATTTTTTCAAAACTTTTCACACAAAATTGCCCAAAAAACTGCAGAATTTTGGATATATTTCAGCTGTTTGACTGAATTTCAATAGCAAACCCATGAATTGATTGAGTAATAGAAACGGTGTAAGATATACTTCACTTCATCCGATCTCCTTACTATTCATACCACCTACATCCGACCGAAAATAGAATACAACTCTCATGTTTGGGCCGGTGCCTCAAAGCCTATTTTGGAGTTACTCGACCGTGTGAAGGAGAGGGCGAAGAAGCTTATCGGTGACAGTAGGGTATCCAACTCTATTGACTCACTGGAGCATCGACGCAGTGTAGAGTTCGTTACTCTGTTCTATCGTTACTACAATGGATTTTGCTCTGACGAAATGAGGTATCTTGTTCCCTAAATCTACACATTTTTACGCAGTTATCGTCCAGGGCCCATCCATTTGTGGTCAATTGCCCGGGGAATCGCACAACGCATTACAAAGAGAATTCGTTTTTCGGCCGCACGCTTCGCCTATGGAATAAGTTACTTACAGACGTGTTTCCTGTCTGTTATAGCGTTGGAAACTTCAAGTCAACTGTTCATAAACACAATGCACTGCATATGTAGAATAGTTAAAGGTTAAATTCGTTTATTCATACAGTTTTATCGCATTTTCCTTAGTAATGATTTGATTAGCTGTTTAACTCTTATGAATATATTCTGTGAGTTGTTTTTCGACTTTGCTTGATACCTTGACATCATTATCCTAATTTTTTAGCCAACAAAAATAGAAATAAATCTAATTTGGCGACAACTACAAGCGTTATGACTATGTTGCAATAAAGGAGCGATATGTATATTATCATAAGGATGCGTGTATTTTAATTTTGACATTGTGTAGTCGGTAGCCTGCTGCCTCGAATGAAACTGATATTTGCTACTAAAAATGATTTCATACCAAAAATTTGTATAATTTTTGAAAAAAAAAAAACGGATTAAATTCCTTTTCCAAACGTATTTGTACTCTGTGTGATGGCTGTAAGTTAAAGTCAATTTTTGCGAGGCACGGAATTCCATTTATTTTTATATGTGACAATGGCCCAGCTTTTAATTCAAAGGAATTCAAAACCTTTTGTGCGAATTGGGGTATAATAGATCATAAGACTTCTAGGTCAATGTCAAATGGCTTAGCTGATCGGACAGTTCAAACTGTTAATGCTCAAATCCTTAGAAAGTAGTTCGCTTCTTTCAGTCATAGAAAATCTAAAGCCTAGGCTGGTACATGTCAAAGAATATGCTAATAAGTGGAAATCTTATCTGAGAAAAAACTCGGAATATTATAATAAAAAAAATCTAAAGACCATACGTTGGTTAAGAAAGGCGAAAAAATTATGTTACAGAAGACACTAGCTGGATCATGGTTTCATGGTGAGGTAGTTGAGGCATGCAGAGAACCAAGATCTTATGTGGTGTTAGATAGTCAAGGATCGCTTTATAGAAGATCTTTACAACATATTCGAAAATCTACTAAAAGTAATTCAAATGAAAAACATATTAATACAGATGTGAATAATGAGGAAGAACAAGTTGATTGTGAGGTGGATAATAAGAAAATAAAGGAGGAAATTTCTACAAAACAGGGCCAAGGCATCGATAGTCAGAGTCAGAATTATGTAACGAAAAGAGGAAAAACTATAAAACAACCAATAAGGCTTAATTTGTAGCTTTCGGAATATGTAAAACTAATACACGGATGGATCAAAAACGCTCCTCAAAACCTATTTTCCTAGACTGGTGCAATGCACTGCATATGTAGGGGTCCCTGAGTACTGGTAAAAAAAAATAAAAATAAAAAAGAGTTGCAGCGGGAATAGTGGGGCCTAGAACACGCAGGTATATAACTCGTAGTAAAGACACCACAATCTTTCAAGCAGAATTATACGCAATAAGGGAAGTGGTTGAAATACTCTCCGATAGGGGACACAAGGGAGTGCTGATAAAGTCTCTGATAGCCAATCAGTACTGAAGGTCATGAGCAGTTTTGCCTTTACGTCCAGGTTAGTACTGGAATGTCACAGCAGGCTAAATGAACTGACAAGCCAGAACCAGGTTACTCTAATCTGGGTGCCAGGACATTAGGGGCACTATGGTATTGAGATGGCTGACATATACGCCAAAATAGGAGCAGAGGGGACTTTTATTGAACCCATTCCAACATTTAGCTTCAATTTGGGTTTCCTTAATGAGGAGATGAAGAAGTGAACGGAGTCCATCGTTGAGCAACATTAAAATGAGACAGCTGGTCTCGAACATTCCAAGAAATTTCTAAACTTTGATACAAAGAGGGCCGAACGTGCTCTAAAACAGAACGGGAAAGGCACTGACAGGTCATTATATCTGCTTTAAGCACCTGCATAGGATGGGCATTTCCAACACAGACATTTGCAGATTCTGCGGTAAGGAAGAGGAGTCAATGGAGCACTTGAACACCCACTGTGAAGCATTGGGACACAGGAGAAATAGGCTACTACAAGCTCATATGTTAAGTGAATGTGACTTAATATCACTCCCAATGAAGGAGGTTGTTCGTTTTCTTAACATACTTAACTCGTAATGGGGCAAGGGGACGCACAATATATCAACAATAGTCGCAGTGCAAGTGGCCGATGAGAGCCACATCCCATCCAATAATAATAATAACCCTATATTGATTTTCGGTCTTCAGCGCTTTGCGGTTTAGGCGTGAGAAATTAAAAATATGTTTATACTCATTCATACAGTCATTTCGTCAGTCCAAGTTCTAAAAATGTTTTTTATTTTTAGGTCGTTGACATATCCTTTTAAAAGAAAGAGTATTGAAATTCGGTTCATAAGTGGCAGAGTTTCTAAAAAATTTATTTTTCGGTCGGACAGTTTTACTGTCCGATGTCCAAAATATTTTTTTTTGACGGTAATTTTGTTTTTTTTTTACCACTTTGTGCCTCAGATTTTAAGATAAAAACTATTCTATTTCGGACCTCAAGGTATCTGCATACCGAATTTCATCAAACCCGGTTCAGCAGTTAAGGCGTGAAAAGGTAACAGACAGAGTTACTTTCATATTTATAATAGTAATAAGGATATGCGTATTTAAAAATACCCTGAAGGAAGTATGGAGTTAAGTGTATCCATGTCAACATTTATGATGTCTTTTTGGTGACACCGTCAATAATTTTTTTTCCTGTCTTTTGTGTTTGATAGATAGAGAATATTTTTTGTTAATAATTTAATTTGTTTTTAAATTTGGCCGCAAGATAAACAGCTGATTCTAATAAAGAAATAATAATAAAAAGTGATATGATAAAGTAAGTAAAAAGTGCAAAACTAGTTAAATATTTTATAATTATAGATTATCACTATAGTTTTACTATTGACATTTTCTGCAGATGGTGAAAGATCTTGCGGCGGTTCGGCAATTTTGATAAAGACCAGAATTAAGCTCTATCTAATGAACGGGACACGTGAGGAATATCTCCAAGCTACAAATATATGCGTTAATTATTTTAATGAAAAAATTTTTATATCCTCGTTTTACTCACCACCACGATTTTCAATAACAGAAAGCCAATATTAAATTTTTTTCAAATCGCTTGGTTCTCGATTTTTAGCGGCCGGCGACTATAACGCTAAACACACTTTTTGGGGATCACGTTTAATTACCCCGAAAGGCCGTGTGCTTTTTGACACCGTTTCCAAAATGGGCTTAGGTGTGATTTCAAGTGGACACCCCACTTATTGGCCGTCAGACCAATGCAAGATCCCAGACGTTATAGACTTTGGAGTTACAAAATATTTTCCCTCAGAATGGATGCAAGTGGAGCCTTCATTAGACTTGTCCTCAGATCACTCACCAACTATAGTTTCTGTTTCGTTTCCCCAAGAGATTGGCTCCCCGATGGCCGTCAATAGAGTTAATTGGCTAAAATACAAAAAAATTTCTGAGTACACATTGTACTGAAAATATCGCCTTGAGAACGCCTGAGGATATTGATGTGTCAATTAACGATTTTTCTGAAAACCTCAAACTGGCCGTACAGCATGCTACCACTAGTCATATAAGATCCAGAAATGAGAACATGGTTGGTCTTCTGTTGTCACAACAATGTTTGGCGAACACGAACGCGTGCGCTTTTTATCTCTTAGAGACAGGAGATTATCCTATGACTTTTTCAAAGATTCTTCCTCAGAAATCCAGAGGTTTTTTCTAGTGGAGCTAAGCTCCCTGTCAGAATTGCTACTAGGTACACTCATGCAATTTTGTTTTTTTTATTTATTTTACTTTAAAAGTATGTATATAAAAATAATTATCACAAAGTTTTTCTTTTGTATAAACGCATATATATATATATATATATATATATATATATATATATATATATATATATATATATATATATATATATATATATATATATATATATATATATATATATATATATATATATATATATATATATATATATATATATATATATATATATATATATATATATATATATATATATATATATATATATATATATATATATATATATATATATATATATATATATATATATATATATATATATAGACAACTGAGAACATAAAAAACAAGCAGTTTATAACTTTTTTATTGGTATATAAGTATGTACATTTTGTTTGTGTAGTTACTTAATCATTTTTGTGCTATTTATTTACCCGCAGCTGCATGTGTGCAAATTATGTTTGCACATACATACATAATATGTATGTATTGCAAGGAAATTCGAAAATTGTTTTACAGACTACTCTTTAAAATCAAGTTCTACAATTCAATTAATATTTGACCCAGACCTAATGATTGATACTAACTCAAAACTATGGGCAAACATGCATGCTATTAATTACTTATAAGTAAATACATAAATGTGAGCGCGCGAGTGTGTGTGCATACATATATGTATATTTTTTGAACATTGACTGAAATTCGTTATTTTTATGACTATTAAATAAAGGCAATTAAGGTACATATGCATATAAGTACATATGTTTATATGAACTTTTCTTTTTTTAAATGAGGCTAGTATACTTTTTGAAATATTAAACGATTTGTGTTTTGAGTATAATAAAATAAGTAATGAATATTTTGTTGCCTTTTATTTTTGTACAAATGAATAAATTCAACCCAACATCATATGTAATTACATAATTGTTTTAGTTAGTTTAGTTTTGACATCGAGAACTGTGAAACAAAAAATTCCAAGATGTAAAAAGTGTTACCTTTTCATTTTGTGCTGAAATGAACAATTTCAATATTCCGTGTTGGGGAATATTAGGACACAAAATTTTGTTACAGAAACACATTTACTCCCATGCTTTCAACAACTTACATCAAACAGGTGAATTGACAGATAGTAGTCAGTCGGTTTTCTTTCAATTCTCGATGCGAGAAATTCAGAAACGAGGCTACACTAGGGTGATCGATTATTCGACTTTTTCTAAAACCGGTTTTCGAAAGTGGTAATTTAAAAAAGACCGGGTTTCAGCTAAAATTTTAAGGAAAATCCGGTTAACCGGTTTTTTTAAATAATAATTAAAAAGTAATTTGTTAATTAAATAACACTTGAAAGAAGAAACAAAATGTTTCAGAATATGAAAAAATAACTTAATATCTGTTTTTTGTTTGTTTTAATTTACGCGTTTGCCATTCACATTTATGGTCTTAATAAAAGCTCTCGAACACAAAAATGTCAGATATGTGTGACATGAATTTTGTGAATATGATTCTCCGATTTGGTTTCTATCAACAAAACAGAAATATAAAAATGGTATTACTTATTACATACGAGTATATATAATTTTGATGAAAATGTTTACATCTGACCAGCAGTAAACGTGATTCTACCTGGGGCGATCGTTGCCCTATACATTTTAATGATTATGCCGTAGATCAGTTTCTGTGATAATTCTAACGTCGTATGAAAAACGCAAATAACTTACATACGAGTGTGTTGAATATACTCGCCTCCCGGGGAACACTTTTTGCCTTGGCGTATTCCTAACCAGGGCACTCTGTTTTTCGGATAACGAAGGGAAGGTTTCCCTCGTTTGTGGTAGCAAATAAAAAAACTCTAGGAAGCCGCATGACTTATGTTGTGTTGGCTTCCGAAACCCTTACGAAGCGCTAAAAATGGCAGTGATTGTGCGATTTCTATGTAGGCTAAGTGGGTACACCGCTGTGAAGTGGTCTGTCGAACTCGTTTTTGTTCGACACTGAGCAAACGCTGCACCCATCTTGCTAATAGGTTTTTCATATGCAAAGTTTCATGCAAAATGTTGAACACACCTTCATATGACATGTTTACCATTTCAACAATCTCACGTAACTTGACTCGGCGATCATTCATAAGGATATCGAGTATTTTCTTGATCAGACCAATTATAAATAAAAATTCCGTAGGAGTTTTATCACTTTTGCCTTTCCGCCAATTATGAACAAAAATTAAGTATGAGGTTTTTTTATTTTTTCTTCTTTCTATTCGTTGAAAACACCTAAGGGAGATCATCTCTTCAATTCTTACGGGCAAAAATTATGCTTTTTTCTTTAATTTGAATTGAAAAAGTGAGGATTGACTTCCGAGAGAAATAAATTTCGTGAGATTATTAATAATTGTTCTGGATATTTTCTTCAGTAAACATCTCTTTTGGTCTTGATGTTAATGGTACTGCTGCATTGCTTTTTCGGCCGCGTTTAAATTCAGCAATCCAATATTTCACCATGTCGGAGCAGAATCACCATAATTTTTGACGAGCTTTTCTTTTGTCTCTTTCGTCGTTTTCCCTTTCAAATAATACTGTTTGTTCATTGCAGGAAATTCCCTTTTTCCATATTTCAAGAAACACTAAAGTTGCTTACTTCAAACGACTACAACAAACAAACTAATCGATGAATTTGGGTGAAAGTTTAACAGATGACGTTTGACAGGTCGCAAGTTCAAAAAAAATGTGTTTGTGCTGACATCCAGCGCTAGGTAGCATCAATATCAATCTCCACTCGCAATCATAAATGATAAAACTATGAACTTTCAAAGAAAATATTTGCTTAAAATTAACACATTTAAAATTTAGCATTATGTTTTGGCACTTAAACATTTTTTTAGCACTATTTTCGGTCCGAAATTTTTTTGGATCTGGTCACGCTGGTTACCATAAACTAGGCTTCAAATGATTAAAGTTTACTTTGAAATTTATCTCGAGGATAAAACCTACTTAAGTTATCAGTAATTCTTCTGGTTAATGTTAATTTGTAATTACAAAACAAAGCAAAACATACATATTATCTGTAACATAAAAGCCTAATTTTGGCTCTTTGTGAGTTGTAATAAGGGCCAGAAAGGTAATCGATTGGAAATATCAGTTGAAGCAATCGTTTAAAAATTGCAAAAGATACAGGCTTCTGAATATGGAATTTTTAGTGCATTTAGATAAGTGAACCGGAGTGTATGTACGTTTGAACGCATATATGAAATGTTTTTTTTTAATGGTATAAGTCCACTTTTTAAAAAAACTAAGTTAACGGTAGTTTTAATGAGCTACAGACACCTTCTCTCTATAGTAATAATCACAGTTTCAATACGGTTCTTTTTTGAAATAAAATGAACAAAAACAGTTTTGCTGTACGATGGTATCGCAAACAAATTTCTTTTGAAAGTGGAATAAGTCCATTCCTAATACATAAGTATATCACTAAAACAACTTTTTTATTGCAATTATTATTGATTATTGCACGCTGATGGCTTATCTAGTGCTAATGTATTAAAAACAACATTGTTAACAAAATAAAGGTATTATTGTTCTGATGAAATGATGAGAAGTTATGTATAGTTATCCTACGGACCTTGGTTCTTATGCAAATAGTATTATTTAAATATAATTGCTGTTAAACTAGAAAATTAAAAGTTTAAATAAGTAATATTAATTCAGTAAAGCATTTATGTCTGCAAATATATGGACTTATTACGCTACTATTTTTATGTCTTGCAATATGTTCTTTTTGAAGTGGCATAAGTCCATGTGGAGTTAAGAAAATCGTTTAGTTTTTCAAATAATTTTAGTCATTTTTATTTCACAACAAAATTTAGAAGGTTTATAGTGTAAATAACATCACTCGAACTGATTAAAGTTGGCCAATCTTTTTAACTTGATTCAAACGCAAACCCTTAAATATCTCCATATATGAAAAAATGGACTTATACCACTTTCAAAAAAACCCAGTTCATATATTAAAAAAAAAAAAAATAAATATATGTATATGTTATTAACTTATTAAAAAGTGAAATTCAATCGGATACAAAATACAAAACAATGCTATTCGAAATATAAAGTAATTGTTAAAGAAGGTGAATCATTAAATGTTTGATAAAAACTGCTGGAAAAAAAGAAAAAAAGTCAAGAGTAAGAGGTAAATTAATACTAACATGAGAAGAAATTCAAAATACATTATTAAGTTTATTTGGTTGCATATACATAGGAAAAAATTAAATTTTGATTCACATGCTATTAAGATATATATTTCAACAAATCTCAATATTATACTAATATTGGGGAGTTTTTTTTTGAGATTCACAGCTTTGAGTTGGTGACACTTATTCCATTTAACAACTAATAGTTGATTTTTGTTTCATTTTGATTCGAAGTTTCATTGTGGATAGAATTACACCACAGTCAAGCGGCGAATAGACTGGAGCTCAAATTAATACTGAATTTCGTTTGAATGGTACGTAAATAAACAGAATTATCACATTTAGAGTGAGCGTAGTCCACAAGGTTTTGTCGAAACGTTATTACATCTATAGAATATTACTGTTTTGTGTGCTTTATGGGTTGGCGGAGTCATTGATCCATATATCTTCAATAGCGATGATGATTTGGTACATCAAAGATAAGTGTTCTTTACTTCCATTTCAATAATTTTTTATTAAAAAATAAAAATTAGGCTGCTTTTATTTAGTGTAATAATTTTTACAATTTCTGATAAGATATTTAAAAGATAAAGAACATACTTGTAGCTGATTGATGACGAATCCAAAAATGGTTTACGAGGGCGGATTTATATTGAAGCTACCTATCAGAAAAAAAACTTCAGTTATATCTGGAATATGAAGTGTATGATCAACCAAATCGGAATATATTTCACGTAATTTTACCATCTTAACTAATGCTCTGTGAACCGGTGCGTTGCCTTGACGAAAGAGTACTATTTTCTTCTTTAAATGTGGTGGTTTTTTCTTGTTTGCACCAATCCAATAATGCACGATAGTACTTTTCTGTGCTTGTGGATCCTTTTTTTAGGATAATCGACGAACTATATTCCGTGTGCATCCCAAAATATGGGTCATAACCTTGCCAGCCGATTTCACTGTCTTCGCCTTCTTCGGAGCACTTCCATCAGCTTACACCTGTAAGGTGTATAGTGGTGGACCCACGTTTCATCAACAGTTATTAATCGACAACAAAAATCAACAGGAGTACGCTTCCTGACGTGCAAACACCGCTATGAAGTGGTCTGTCGATACCGTTTTTGTTTGATACTGAGCAAACGCTGTACCCATCTTGCCGATAGCTTTTTCTATGCAAGTGTCCAACAATCTCCCGTAACTTGACTCGGCAATCATTCATAACGATATCGAACATTTTCTTGATATTTCCTTCAGTAACCACCTCTTTTGGCTTACCTTTTGATGGTATTGTTGCAGTGCTTGTTCGTCCGCGTTAAAATTCAGCAATCCAATATTTTACCATGTAAGCTGACGGAGCAGACTCACCGTAATGTATATCGAGCTTCTCTTTTGTCTCTTTCGCCGTTTTCACTGCACGAAATTCACTTTTTCCATTTTTCAAGAACAAAGTTGCTTTCTTCAAACGACTGCAACAAATAAACTAATCGCTGAATTGGGTGAAATTTTAATAGCTGACATTTGACAGATCGGAATTAAAAAAAATGTGTTTGTGCCGCCATTTAGCACTAGGTACCTTCAATATCAACCCGCCCTCGTAGTTATATATACAATACAAAAACTTATATAAAGCCATCCCGATCTTTTTTGTGGGATTTATGGCACTATTAACTTTAAATAAAACTATCATTGTTGCATATAAAGAACTGAAATAGATACAATACCGCAGATAAACAAATATGAGTAAATTTTCACAAAGAAAATCTCACAAAATGGTTTTTTACTTAGTTCTAACTTTTTGCTCCTATAGGCAAATCAAAATTCATTTTTCCAGTTTTTTGTACGTACATGTACAATTGTATTCATTTCATTTCATTTATTTACAAAAATATGCAATACAAAGCCTCAAGGGCCAATAATATTATATTACATCACGGCAGCATATTCAAAAATTAAGAATGTTGCTCAATTAGATACAAAATTTGAATTTTTAGAAAAAGTGATTTGTTTAAGTTTATTAGCAGAATATAAAAACAATACGTGGTATATACATTTTTCAAAAACTGTTTAATTAATTTATATAAAATTTATAAGATCAGACAGGACGATTTGAATTGTTCCAACTTTTGAACATGTTATTATGTTCACACAAAAACTTTTTTCTCTAGCCTTTATTTGTTACAATTTATACACAACAATTTTATATGCATATACAACGCGAATTCATAATATATAAATGAAGCATAACAATAACACAACAGGTGTGTTCCACGAAATCTCGGACTAGTTTGGACTAATGAGAGTAAAAAGCAAATTACTCTCTAAATTTGCAAATTTTACCCAAAACTGCTGGAACGCAAAAAACCACAATTGTACATCTTAGGTGTATTTCTTTACTCTACTTTGGGATCCCGCGCGATCCCAATTTGCAGGAAAACCGTTTCCGTACTTTAAAAATGGGCAAATGAGAGCGCTTTTGAGAGAATAGTATGCTTCCTCTTCTTGCACGAAACAGCCCGTACTTTTTCTTCGGGCTAGTTTGGGCACGTAGTTAAGCAATCAGCTGTTCGAAAAATAAACAGTAACAAAGAAACAAAGTTTGTTTTAATTAACTCATATACAAATCATTTCAGTATTTTTATATAAATATTAAATAAAAAGAAATGTGCCAAAGACTTTAAAAGCCCAAAGTGTAAAATATCATAGCATTTTTTCGTAACACTAAATGCCAATTTTTGTTGCCACATCATCTTTTTAGGCAAGAAATTTGGCTTTTTGCGTTCGCGTACTTTAGGTAAATTTTATCTGTATTTGAAAAAACTTATGCATGCTCTCTTTTGCCCGGAAAGTAAAGAAACACACCTAATAAAATAAATATTCATAAACTTCGTTTAAAATGGAAAACATCAAAAAGAAATAAAAGACAACGTGAAAAAAGTTAAAATAAAAGATGTGATTATGTATTTTTCAAAGTTTTATCTATTTTCGTGAAACTCCAACTGAAAAATTCTTTTGTGTATTTGTATCGCAAACAAATTTCAGCTTTTTCGGGTTTTTTACAATACAAAAGAAAAAGTCGCTCACACTTAGATGTTTACAATAGTATTATATTTTTTTTTTTTTTTTTTCTCATTCATTTGTTTATTGAATCTTCACAAAGTGAACTAACAATAAGTATTCAAATCTTAAAACTAAATACATAAAATTAATTAAGTCCAGCCAATGCTAGACAAAAATGTTTTATTTTGCACGATCAATATCGGTGAAATCACCTATTTAACGTTCTGATGGTGGCAAGGGTGTCCCTCCTTCTCAAACGAGAGTGTCCTTCGAAATTAAGTATATTGCGTGCAAGACGATTTGGATGAAGTTCCAATTTATTGATATGCCTTGTTGCATACTTTGAAAATTCGTCTTTTACAAGAGGAACACAGAGATCCTTATGAATTCGTGAGTTTTTTACGTACCATGGAGCTGCGGTAATTGTTCGAAGAATTTTGTTTTGTCGCCTTTGAATTTTTTCAACGTTTGAAGCGGAGGCGGTGCCCCATAGTTGA
This sequence comes from Thecocarcelia acutangulata, assembly GCA_914767995.1. Classification (NCBI taxonomy): domain Eukaryota; kingdom Metazoa; phylum Arthropoda; class Insecta; order Diptera; family Tachinidae; genus Thecocarcelia; species Thecocarcelia acutangulata. Next base: position 139,400,177 of record OU612094.1, on the reverse strand, counting down.
ATTCCATAGCACCATATAGGCTTTAGAATTGCGTTGTATAATAAAAGTTTGCAATCCAGCTTCAATGTAGAATTTCTGCCCATAAGCCAATTCAGTTGAGCTGCTTTTATCTTTAACTGAGCAACTTTCGCATCTATGTGAGACTTCCACGTTAACCTACGGTCCAGGTGAATAAAAAGGTACTTGACTTCAATTTGCTGCGGAATAGGTGAATTGTTGATTTGGATGGCTGAACATGTTTGTTCACGCAGCGTGAGTACACTTTTGTTCATTAACTTTAATTTTCCAAAGTTTTAACCACATCTCTAATATTGAAATATACTCCTGCAAATTTCGCGAAGCTACTTGATGGCTTTCATGTACGCTGCAGAATGCTGTATCGTCTGCAAAAGTTGAAGTGTGGATTCCGGGTGTCGTTGGCATGTCAGAGGCGTAAATTAAATATAAAGTAGGCCCCAGTATGCTGCCTTGGGGAACTCCTGCCTCGATTGGCTGAGTTGGGCTAATAAAGTCGCCTTCTCTGATAACAAACTTCCGCCCACATAAGTAGCTTTCCAGAAGCTTGTGTGTATTTGCAGGCAAGTTCAACTTTATTTTGTGTATCAAGCCCTCGTGCCACACTTTATCAAAAGCTTGAGAAATGTCAATGAATAGAGCTGAGCAATACTTCTTCTCCTCAAAGGTCTGTCTTATGACATTGACTAGTCTGTGCGTTTGTTCTATTGTGCTGTGTATAGCCCGAAAGCCAATAGTATTATATTTAAAAGCATTTTATATTTAATACAAAGAGTGAAAACCAAACTCACCAAAAACTCACGCACAAGCATCGTTATTATGGTGCAAAACCCATGACTGTTTTTTCCACAATTCTGACGTATTGCTTCACGCAAACGGCGCATAACTTCAAGGTAGTATTCCTTATTGACCACGACCTTATGGTAAGAATTCATGATGTACTACGTCATTGCAGTCGAAGAAAACAGTGAGCAAAATCTTCACATTTTACCGAACGTGACGTGCTTTTTTTGTTCTTGGCTCTTCTGGACGCTTACATTGGGATGATTAGGCTTTGGTTTCAATGAGACAGCCCATGATTCGTCACCAGTTAGTATTTTTTGAGGTAATCTGGATTGTTGTTGACAATGTTCAATAACTCCTGACCGATGTCCATGCGACGTTGTTTTTGCTCAAAATTTAATAAAGAATCGAAGAGCACTCCAAAACACGGCTAACCGAAATGGCTGATATTGTCAACATATATAACAGACATTTGTACCAACATAACAGAAAAAAATGCGAAAATCGAACACACGTAACTCACGAAATTTTAAAATAACGGTTATTTTTTTAATCAATTTCATAATTTTAAAATGGAAATGAATGTTAGATATCTTTAAATATGCCAATAATGGGCTCTTAACTAAACTTAAAAACTAAACAAATCATGACGAAAGTCGTTTCTCAACTAAAGATTTTTTTTGAGCAATTTATAGAAATAAGTCCAAAAATGTGCTTTCTATTTTGGATTATTTGAATAAAGTCATTTTATTATTATTTTTAAAATAGGCGGTGATTTTTTTTGTACGGAGCGATTGTTTAGTACAATTTATTACATCTTTATCAATTTACGAGTCAAAATGGCAAAGCAAAACATTTTAATTTATTGAATTTTTGATGAACTTTTATAATTTTTTAAATTAAATTTTTGGTTTGTACATTTGTACAACGGGTTATAGTTCAGGTTTTTTTTAAGAAAGAAAAAACCTGAACTATAACCCGTTGTACAAATGTACAAACCAAAAATTTAAAACATTTTAAATCTATCGGAAAAAACTAAAATCGATGTATACCATTCTAAAGGTATTCTAAACGCGCATTGGCTAAAAAAAATTGGACGTAGCCCAACAGTTGTCGACAATTACATCAAGGGTCCTGATGGGTGTCGAAAAAATTTTAAAGCGAGGTTTCATCGTCTTTATCTATGCTTGAGAAAAGAAAAGTCATCAGAACTGTTTCTAATTCTGCCTTATCCTTGTCAAAAATAAAAGAGCTGAAGCTGTAGTGCAAGCAAGTCATCAGTACGCAGAGTAATTAAAAGCTGTATCTGAAATACCGGATATTAAAAAAAAGCCGCCACATAATGCTCCCCGTAATGAAAAGCGGCTTCAATTCGCAAAAGACATGGCATTGGAGTTCATGTAAATGACTAGAGAACTTGTATATGCGGATGAAAAGTTTAATTTGGATGGACCTAATGGCTATAACAATTATTTCCAGGATTTGCGCATAGAAAAGTAATTTTTGAACTGAAGTAGTCTAATCTATAAGATCTTGGACAAGTTCGGACTAATGAGAACAAAAAGCAAACCATTTTCTAAATTTGTCAATTTTGTTCAAAACTGCTGGAAACCTTAATTGTACATCTTGCTGAGTTTGTATATTAAAATTTATATTAGTGAATTATTTCGCTTAAAACGCATAGCATAATGCAAACAATATATTTGCATTACTGGCAACAACTGCAAAATAAAAAGCAAAATAAATATTTCAATAAATATTAGCAATACATAAGTATTTATAAAATGGAAAGCCAGGGAACTAACTATCTTTCTATTTTATTTGGTACTTAATATTTTTTTTAATAACCTTGCATTTTGCTTTTAAATAATTTTTCAACACAAACTTTTTTTATTTGCAACTTTTCTGATTAGTTTTTTTTAACGTATGTAGACAAAAAACAGCAGATTATTCAATTCTAGCCCGAGCTTACTTCTAGAAAAAGTTGGTGCAAGTTGGTACAGGAAATTAAAAAATTACTCTTTCATTTTCTTACAAAATTACACATAAATTACGTAGAACTCTTTTGGACTACTTCGAAGTTGTTGTGTCTGCTTCATTATTTACGTGGAACACACCTATTATTAGTATGCACAACTGATTGATACATATTTGTAAAAAGGTAAAATTATCTTTTTACAGAATTTAATTTTCCGTTCAAAATTTTTAATTGACATTCAAAATATGTAAGAGCAGATGAACTTACCTGCAAATACTTTCCGCGAAATTTGCTAGTCATTGTGAATTCCTGCCAGCATGTCCACTTGCGGCCCTCACAGTGGATTGCTGCCATGGGAGGATGATGAGAAACCTGTTCAGCAATGACTCGCCAACCCAAGTCATCCATTCGATCACATTCGTAGGTTTCACCCAACAGAGGATTAAATGGCTTTCCCGTACGATTAGCTGTTGTAGCGTAAGCTGTAACTGTAAATGCAGCCAAATATGCCAATTGTTCGCATTCATCATTACAACGGGCAGCAGCATCTAATATTTCGGAGTATTCGTAATCTTCGGTTAATCGCTGCAACATGGACAAGGGTTCGTTGAAATTGACGGGCATAGGTATTTTGGACAATTCTTTTCCAATACAGTTTTTCATAATAGACCATAGGTTCAAAGGATAATGGGGTTTGTCGGGGACACGGGTACGACGTGGCCGTACTTTTTTTGTCGAGCTGGTATCTTCAGTAGGTCTGCTGTTATCGCCGGGCCTGTTAGGATCTCTACCTCCACCATCATCACCACTAAAACCGCTTCCGGAAGCCCCCTCAAAGCCCTCACCTGGATTATGAGGATTATTAGGATGATTAGACGATGAAGAACCATCTTCCTGACCACCTGTAGAGGCATTATTACCTGTTGTAGAAACTTTTCTAGGATCACCACCTGTTGGTGCAGCCATATCGGGTGCATCTGAAGCTTTCCTCTCTTCTAAAACGCAGACCTGCTGCGGCAACGGACGTAAAACGGTCATATCAGCTTCAGATGAACTACTGCTGCTGTACACTTCTGTTTGCTGTAGCTTATTAGCGCCTAAAATTGGCATTTTTAAAATGAATGTTCCACTGTCGGATCCATTTTGTGGAGAGTCCTCTTCATTATTCGTTGTTGACCCTTCGGCGTCAAAAAATTCAGTTTCATCATCCGAGGCAAAATTACAATTCTGCTGCATATCAGCGTCACATATTTCTGGAACAGCTGGTGGTGGATTTGAAACTACTTTATTATGTTGAACCAAACTTGCAGCTTGTTCTAATTGAGTATGCTGCTTAGCCAATTGTTCCACTATCTCTTCCAACCGCTGACGTGCTTCGCGTTCGTGCTGAAGTGCCTTTGACCATTTATGGCCCTGCGATTCTGCCGATCGTAAATAATCATTACAGGCATTTATCATGGCTTTTGCTGTTATGCGAAACAATGTAGCGCGCTCATTGACTATTTTAATACGACTGTTAACAGTCTCATCATCGCTGACAGCCAAATTAATAGATTTTAATTCGTTGAGAGCACCTTGAAGAGCGACACCATGTTTATTTATTAAGTCATAGCAGGTACGTAGACTTTCCAAACGATCAGTAAGATCGCGTACAACTGTTGTGATCTCTTGGCTGGGGACTACTTGATAAGTTTCCTTTTCCTCTTCCTCTTCACTTTCCATAGCTCGTATGGCCTTAACTTTTGCCAATTCAAGAGCTGTTACCCATGATTGGCGCTCTACTTCATTGGCAGTTTTGATGTGAAATGTTTGAGTGCCGCCGTTTGAGACAACAAAAGTGCACGAGTCAACGGTGTGTATAAGAGCACCATGAAGAGAAATTGTACCACGACAAGTATGATTCATTTCGGCTTGATTGCGATAGTAACTGAGAACACCCTTAGATAATACGAACCAGCGTTTTTGATAGCCTTTTAAGTAATTGGTCCACTTGAGAAGCCAACCTTTCATCTCCGGGTCATTGTCATTTTCATTGTCGTTGCCGGGTGTCACTTTTGAAGCTACGGAAACATCTGTCATTATCACTTCGCCAACTCCAGCTCTTAACTCTTATACTCTTCTCGTCTTTTGATTTTTTTGGGTACACCTAATTTATTTCGATAAAAACTATATAATACAATACCAATTGATTTCGTTAGTTGACTTTGATTTATTTAATTTTATGTATGTATGTGCTTGAATGTAAGCAAATTGCTTGATTGATACTTAAGATTTCCCAAATTCAAAAACAATTTAATTTTACTTTTTAAGCTAAATTTTTGAGATTTTAAGTGTGAGTTCTTGTTTTAAATATAGCGTTTTCAATTGAATGTATAACAACGAACCGAAAAAAAGAAATAAAATCAAAATAGTAATATTATTTCTTTTAACGCCACGTACTACTAATTTGTTCAATACACGAAAATAATAATAATCAACCAGCAAGTAAAAATATCGCAAACTTTTTCTTTTGCTTCCACTACTAGAGTATGTCACTTCTTTCTATTTCACACAACTCTCACTCTCCAACTGGGCTTTTCCTCACTTCACAAAGTCAGTAACAATTTGTTCATCTTATTTCTAGTTAATTCATTTGGTATAGATATTTCAAATTTTAACATTAATTTGCGTATTTTATATAGCACTGTCAAAATTTGTGTACTTTTATAAATTCTAATTGCATGAAATTTCCTGCGTATGTGTATTTCTTATATGAAAATTTATGTGCCTTAAAAAATTTTGACAAGTAAATTAAATAATGTCAATTTTATCTCTATCAAAGAGAGAATTATGTTTCTATGTGTCATGTTGGGAAAATTTATAGATTTATCAAATAATTCCAACAATTGGCTAGAAATTTGCCAATTCTATTCTCCATATCAATCAACTTATAAGTTGCACAAATTTTTTCCCTTTAAAATGGTTTCCTTTATTAATTTTTGATTTGGATTGAGTATTGGTATTTGATGGGCACCACTTTTTCTTAAATTTTTGAATCATACATGAAAACACAGCATTGCCATCTGTATTTTCTCTAATAAGATAAGTAGAGTTGATTTTTTTGTCCTAATTAAAACAGTGGAGTAAAAGTATGTTTATGCTTTTGTTATGAAGACACAATATAGAAATTTCACAAGTTTTGAAATATACATATTGTTATGTATGATATGGAAACACTACTTGTTATGTAAGATTAAATGTTGATCGCAGTATGTTGGTAAAATATTGTAATGTATGAAATAAATAAAATAAAGACAGTTTTGAAAAGAGAGTATTATAATATATAGTTTTTCTTCTACTTTAACCTAAAAATTTTGAAAGCATTTAAGCTGTAAATAAATACATAGATTTATTGAAGCAGAGCCACTAAAGCTGCATGTTCTGTCCATTGTCTTACTGCCCGTTCACATTAGGCATGAAAGTCTATTGACACATGGTGAGATACACGCATGGCTTAAAATATTTTATTATTTTTATTCCCCCATCGTCACTTTTTGTGTCCACGATCGTGTTAAAAAAAGAGTTTATTGCAAAATTTACAAGCTAATATTAGTATTTGAACTTCGTTTTGCAATTTTCAGATATTTTTTATTTTCTTCGTAGAATATTATAAGCTGTAAAATTGAAAAGTAATTTTCTGTTAAGACAGGTTTTAAAACATATATAGGGTGTTTTTTTTAAGCCCGATAGAACTTGAAATTGTAAAAAATAACACAAAAAATTAAATTGTAATCAAAATTTTTTTTATTCGAAAGATCAATACGTGACATTAACATTTGAAAATGATTTCGGGCATATGGGCACCGCGGCTGTTCTTGACGAAGCGCATTCTGGACGTCCAATTTTGGGCCACTTTTTCGAGCACTGCTGGCCGTATGTCACGAACAACACGAACAATGCTGGCCTCCAAGGCGTCAATTGTTGCTGGTTTATCAGCATAAACCAGTGACTTCACGTAGCCCCACAGGAAATAATCGAGAGGTGTCAAATCGCACGACCTTGGAGGCCAATTGACAGGTCCATTTCTCGAAATCAACCTATCGCCAAATTTTGATTTCAGTAAGTCGATGGTTGCGTTCGCCGTATGGCACGTAGCGCCATCCTGTTGAAACCACATCTCCTCCGGATCAATGTCATCCATATTTTCAAACAAAAAATCATTGATCATGGTGCGGTAACGATCTCCATTGACCGTAACGCGAGCTCCGGCCTCATTTTTGAAGAAATAAGGTCCGATGATGCCACCAGCATGAAAACCGCACCAAACAGTGCATTTTTCTGGATGTAATGGAGTCTGTAGGGTCTCTTGTGGATTGGTCTCACTCCATATGCGGCAATTTTGCTTATTAACAAACCCGTTAAGCCAAAAATGCGCCTCATCGCTGAAAACAATTTTGCGATAAAACAACGGGTCAGTTGCCAACTGACTTTCAAAGTAAATTTGGATAATTTCGTAGCGTTGTTCAAGCGTGAGTCTATTCATGATGATTTGTCAGAGTATACTGAAACAAATAAAAAAAATGTTTCATCAAAATTTAATTTTTTGTGTTACTTTTTACAATTTAAAGTTCTATCTAGCTTAAAAAAACACCCTTTATTAACAGCCGTATTACAACGGCGAGAAGAGAGTAACATTTAAAGTCTACAGATAACATTAACACGTTTTTGCTGTTTCTATATCAGATGTAGACCGGACTTTAAGCTAGATAGATAACAATAACTTAAATTCTAATCAATCAAAGCTGAGTTATTCACTGCGCACTTAGTGAAGTACCTAATAGATATTTCGTGCGCTGAAGGGGCCATTTAAACATCCTTGACCGATTCCCGATATCACAGACTCAAAAGTATGAAGTTCCAGTTAGTGCACTTCTCGGAATTTCGGATCAATGCACAATTTCTGCCTTCTTTTTGTTCCCATAACTTCGTAACATCCTAAAGCATTTACGAAAACTGAGCTTAGCTCAACAAATTTTATGCAGATGCTTCGTCAAAAATTATTTAAAATATTATTTTGCTTAGGATGAAAAATTATCCCTTTCAAGCAAAATTCGATTAAACCAGTTAGGCCTTGGTTTAATTCAGCGTCGTTTAAAATATGACTTTCCTCCGCTCGCGGATCTAGGACATGTATTCTACAACAATCATCATGCAAACTATAAAAATCGTGACAATCACGAAGGCATACATTTGATTGATGCTCTGTTTATATGTATTTCAACAGAGATCACCCAATTAGTTGCAAGGGTTGTCAGATATGGCGATTTTTCGTTGCAAATTGTTATGTACTATGGCGACTGGCGAAACGTTTTCTTGTCATACTCAAGGCAGCTTTAACAGGTAGTGGCAGACTTACAATAAATACCAGTCGTAAAGCAGCTCTGGGCCGGGGAACAGCTCCCGTGTCATCGTAATTATTTCTAAAGTGCGGTCAGGCTTGTTGTTGTTGTTTGCCCTTCGGTTTTTGCTGCTACCAATATAAGCGCATAGTTAAGAACGTATGTATATGTATGGCCACCACTGATTTAATCAGATGTGCAGAAATGACCATCCAGAGATGTGGCATTTAGTGTAAGGCGTTCAAACAAAAACTCAGGGGTCTTATCACCGCATACGATATCGTATCGTATAACATTACGTTGTATATCGGATAGTAATTAAAATGAAAAATAAAAGTCTGAAAGTACGAACAACACATTTTTAGAGCTTTTATATTATTACGTTACAATTCATTTGATATCGTGTGCCATGATACCAAAATGAAAAATTTCGAATAATCTTGCTCGATATAATAGGCGGTGATTTGGCCCCTGATGCTGATTTTTAATGCAAATAACACTGAAAGTTACAGCCCAATTGAAAATTGCTTTGCGCTTTTCGAAGTAATGGAAAATATGGTTAACTACGATATTGTGTGGTGTCTAGTCGTTAGTTTCTGACCATCAATATGGATATCGCAAAGATCGGTGCAGTAGCGATATTCTGGCAAATTCGTCGTGGTGCAAATCGTTTCATAACTTTGGTGAAAGTAAGGCTGTGGCTCTAGATATTTCCTAGTCGCCAAAACTCACTGCTTTTAGGGTCGGTGATGATTTCACTTATTTTATATCGATTTTCCTCACAGTCCGCACTATACGGATTATTAATAAAAATAAGGTCTCATCAAACAGTTTAGATTCGGACTTATTTGAAGTATATGTATATACGAGTACCTCAAGCATATCTGAGATCGATCCCAAGAAGTAAAATATAAATGATGTACTGGATAATGATATTCATACAATCTTCGGTTGGAGTCGTAAAAACGGGGTCAATTTCAAAACTCGTAAGACACAGTGCTGTTTACCAGCACATAAGCGCATGACCGTGAATGCAGCTTCATCTGTACCCATGGTTCCAAGCAATGTTCGCGGGACTGAGCTTGTTTTCTATGTTTCCCAGCTATCTATATGTCGATATTTCATAAGAGCTACCCTAATCATCAGTAGACTTTGGAAATTTTTGAAAGATATTCTCAAACATTCAACTTTATATCCCAACAATCTAAATAAATTATTGAGAAGTTAAAAAGAAAAATGCTCTAATAATATCTGTCAAAACACAAAAACAAGCTCTTTCATTTATACACGTCTCTAACATTTCATTATTAGAACCGGTTTTATTATGAAAATGTCGCGTAAGTGCACTTAAACAACTTTTTTTTTTGCTTAAAAACAGTTCTGGTAACAAAATAAGGTTATATAAATATGGGAAATGAAAGCTTCCGATATCGGTCCACATACAACCGAGATATAGCCTAAACCAGGGTTTTCATGAAAATGTCGCGTAAGTGAACTTAAACAACTTTTTTTTTTCTTAAAAACAGTTCTGGTAACAGAATAAGGTTATATAAATATGGAAAATTAAAATTTCCGATATCGGTCCATATGTACCCCAGATATAGCATAAACTGGGTTTTTCGTGAAAATGTCGGGTAAGCGAGTAGTGTTCTGTCTCTCATCCTGTACACACGACTTTTGTTACTGCTATCCGTATTTTCTGTATGTATGTTCATTATTTAAATTCGTATGAAACCAAATTGCACCGGAATAGGTAGCAAGTTGTGTACATGTGTTTTCTTTTTTTGCTATTTTTTTCACCGTTGTCCATATTGTCTATATATAAATATGTCCATTATTAACTTCGTATGAATCCAAAATGCACCGGAATAGGTAGCAAGATGTGTGCATGTGTTTTTTTCTTCTCCTTTTTCACCGTTGTCCGTGTTTTCTCTATTATCATTATTAATTTATTTTCAATGCATTTCATTACCTTATAGTGTGGAAGGTGTTGGACTAAATTTTGATAATCTGAGCAGTGTCGAAGGTAAATACACTGGGCACTGATCAGTTTTAACTAATTTAATTCCAACATTTTAAATGCTGTAATAGAGTTGTAAATGTTGTAATAGAGTTTCCTTTGGTCTTTCATGTTATTATTGTTAAAGTTAAACCTCGACAAACACTACTCAGTTCCAGTATAATGCACAGAATATGTAGGGGTCATCCCCTGAGTACTGGTCCAAGACAAAAAAAAATTTTTTTTTTGCTTAAAAACAGTTTTGGTAACAAAAGGTTATATAAATATGGAAAATTAAAATTTCCGATATCGGTCCATATATACCCGATATATAGCCTAAACCAATTTTTTCATGAAAATGTCGCGTAAGCGAACTTAAACAACTTTTTTTTGCTTAAAAACAGTTCTGGTAACAAAATAAAGTTATATAAACATGGAAAATTAAAATTTCCGATATCGGTCCATATATACCCCAGATATAGAAAAACTGGGCTTTTCATGAAAATGTCGGGTAAGCGAATTTAAACAACTTTTTTTGGTTGAAAGGTGTTCTGGTAATATAAAGAGGTTACCAAATAGAGAATATTAAAATTTCCGATAACGGTCCACATATACCAAAGATATAGTCTAAACATATTTTTCCATTTTCTTAATATGTGTAATTGTTCGAGCTTAAGGTCTTTTTTGGAATTTTTAGTTTTTTTGGTTTTTAGTTATCCGGCAATATTTCGCTTTCTTTTGGATAGCTTCTTCAGGCCAAAGAAGCTATCCAAAGGAAAGCGAAATATTGCCACATAACTAAAAACCAAAAAAACTAAAAATTTCAATAAAGACCTTAATCTCGAACAATTACACACAAGTCGAATTCATAACAGGTGAAATTGACAAACAAATTGGGGAAAAAATTTTAAATTTTGTATTCTATTTTGAGCGCCAGATATCATCTAGAATCCTCCGTAGTCTGGCTGCGCATATTCACCTTTTCAAGCTCTATGATCTGAGACTTTAAGTTTTACTTTTATGGTAAATTTTTTTGAATAGAAATTTGAAAAAAATTTCAAAACAATTTTTTAAATTATGTATTGCATCTTGAGCGCCAGCTATTATTAAGAATCCTCCCCGATGTTACTGCCGCTTTCCAAGCTCTATGATCTGAGACCTTAATTTTCACGAAATAATTAAAAGTTTCACGAAATAATTAAATGTTTGTCTTTTATTGTAAACTTTTTTTATTATATTTTTTTAAATTTCTTTTTGTGTTTATATTTTTCCCTTAACATTTGAAAAAGATTTATTTTTTGTAGTGTTGTATTTATTGCTCTTGCATTTACCTGGTATGAATTCGCCTTGATTACACATATTAAGAAAAAGAAAAAAACGGTCGAAATAAAGAAATAATAAGCATATTTTCCATGACAAAAAATTTTTTTTGTTTAAAGGCAGTTTTGGTTACAAAAAAATGTTCTTAAAACACATAAAATGAAAATTTCCGATATCGGTGCATATATACCCGAGATATACTGCCTGGCTCACGATGTTGATTCGTTAACGTTCGCTAATGTTTTATATTAAAAATTAACGACTTACAATCAACTATTATTCAACTAAAGAATATATCGGAGGTAGACAAGGCAAATGATACAAGATCAGGGAAAAATAAATCTTATAAACGGCATCGGAATAGGGGAATAGGTTTCTTGAACTTAAAAATTATGACGAACATTTACGAAACGACATCGTGAGCCAGGCAGATAATCTTAACCGATTTTTCAGTGAAAAAATTTTTTTTCCTTAAAAGCAGTTCTGATTATAAAAGGAAGTTAATAAAATACAGAAAATGAAAATTTCCGACCTCGGGGCATACACTCGTATACGCCTGAACCGATTTTTCCATGAAAGTTTTTTTTGCTTTTAAATCAATTCTGATAATAAAACGAGGTTACTAAAATACAGATAATGAAAACTTTCGATATCGGTCCATACATACCCCAGATATAGGGTAAAACGGTTTTTCAATCAAAATTTTTTTGCTGAAAAGTAATTCTCGTTATAAAAGAAGGTTACTAAAATACAGAAAATGGAAAATTCTTATATCGGTATATATATAACCGAGATATAGCTTAAACAAACTTTTCCATGAAAGATTCCTTGTTTGGAATGGTGATTACAAAGTAAAAATATTTTTTTCCCGATATCGGTCCATATATGTATATCCGAGCATATTTAGTTCAAATTTGTAATATATAATACACTTATACGTGACTGTCGTGAAGGGTATTTTAGATTCGGCCCAGCCGAATATACCACACTCTTACTTGTTTTAACTGGCGTCAATACCAAGTGCACATATTCGCAATTTTTTTAAATCGGTGATAAAATCCCTTTTAACTTTTTCAAAATGTATTGTAACGGGCTGAAAAGTGTCCGTTCGTAGCGCATGATCGCTTTATAGAGGCGCCCGCAAGGAGAGAGTAGTTAGTACTCAAAATATATTTTTACTCTTAATACAAACACTGATGACAAATTTCTTTGCAATTAAGTCTTTAATTAAAATGTTTAATTTTATATAATTTATTACTTTTTAAACCATTGGTTTATTCATACAAACATAAAAATAGAAAAAAATCTTACAATATTTACACAAAAAATGTTTTTTTTTTTAATTTTTTAGAACTAAAGAGAGTACTTTTGTTTTTGTTTGTATTTAATGTTGAAGTGAATTACAACTGCATTCGAATAAAATAGATAATTATATGTATTAAATTATGAATATCTGTTTGAGAAACTTTTTTTTTCGTTAAGTATCGACACAAGGTGAATAAGAAAAAATCTGTTTCAATGCTTAGTTTAAGAAAGTATTTGTTTTGTGTTTTTGTTGTGTTTAAATGAGATTTGCTTAATTGCAGGCACATAACTGATTTGAATTATTTAATATTTTTATCTACGTGCGTAAATATTGTTATTTAAAGTTAAAAAAAAATTAATATTTATTTAGCTAAAACAAAGAGATTTTGACAAATAAATTGTTAATTTTATTAATTTGAAATTTTAATTAAAAACAATAAAATAATATTCGCTTATATATCTGGCTATAAAAATTTAATTCCCCATTAAAACTAAGTGATTTTCACAGACTTTTCTCTTCTAAAGTGCCTGAATATCTTCTTAAGCAAATCCGTTAAATTATTTATTGCCTATAAAAGAAATCATAAATACATTTTCAAAAGCTTAAAAAAGTTAAGACTGTGTGCACGCACACTAGTATCAATTTTATTTTTTTTTAAATTAGGAAAGTGAAATAAAAATGCAAGGCATTAGCACTGTTTGGAGTTGTTCATATACAATTTTTAGATTTAAACTCTTCAGTTTTCACAAAATTGAAAGACCACAAATTTCCAAAACAAAGCTGAAAATTTGAAGTATATCCAACATACGTATATCGCACCCTAAATACGAAAGGGTCACGACTACACTATATACTATAGTTTTCAGCAGACAAAAAACTGTTTATGTAAAAATGAATGTAATATTTAAAGAAAATATTGTTCCACTATGAAAAAATTCAATATTGAAGAAGGTTCTGCTATACTTTTTCTCAATTTTGTATTATGTTTACGAAAACATAAAAAACTGACTTTTATGGAAAATTTTTTAAAAATTTTGGAAAATTTTTAATTGTGACCATTTTGTATTTAGGGTGCGCTTTGTATAGTCATATATTAAAAAAAGCCCCTAAGTTGCAAAAAATTCAAAATCGAATTCTTTATTGGTTTTGATGCAACGAGTACATATTTCTAGTTACATTGAAATAAATTTACAGGAGAAAATTTTCACCCATCCTGTAAGTTTATTTTACTGTATGAATCAACAACTTTCAAATATTTTTCATAAGATCGTTATTTTTAATTGTAGAAGTGCAAAATTTTTCAATAATTAGGAATTTTGCAGCCGTATAAGTACAGCCAAAAATAAAAGATCAAAAGTGGAGTAAATTAATTTTATTAAGTTTTTTTGAACACTGACATTTCGGAAGATTATATTGCAAATATATAGTATATGCCAAAAATAATGAAAATCCAAAATAAAAGTCCTGCTCTACTACCAAAATCTCGTCTACCCTCCCGGTCGCAAAATTTGTAAATAACGTTTTCTGAAAACCACTGGACTTCCGCGAAAAATTCGTTGTGTAACTAATCTGTTTTATTTGATTCGACTTGTAGTTGACTTATGTAATCTAAAGAATTTATCATATCAATTTTGAGGTAGCAGCATTAGGAGTTGGTCTACATAATATTTTGTTTGTGTAAAAATCCCGGAGGCCGTTAAAAACATGTTTACAAAACAGAAGAAAATGAAGAAAAAAAGTGTACGAGTATATATAAAAAAATATTTTTGAAATCTATTTTATTGTGTTACTTTGTTTAAAATCTTCTTCAAATTTCTTTTATATCACGTACTCGTATTTATCATACTCAATATTTTTGCTCAAATGACCTACTGCACCCTACATTAAAAAAATTCTCAGGGTTTTAAACTATTTATAAGCAAAACGCGGTGAACCTACCCAAAAGCGCTAAAAACTGCTAAACTATCCATATTCACAGAAAATAAAAATAAAATAAATAAATATATAAAACAACCAGTCAAAGTTTGAAGATTTAGACAAAATAACAGATACAAAAATTAAAAAAATTTAAATTAAATTTTAAAAACAATCTTAAAATTGATTTTTTCACCAATAAAAAATTATAAATAACTTGTTTTCTATGTTTCCCAGCTATCTATATGTCGACATTTCATAGGAACTACCCTAATCATCAGTAGACTTTGGAAATTTTTGAAAGATATTCTCAAACATTCAACTTTATATCTCAACAATCTAAATAAATTGCTGAGAATTTAAAAAGAAAAATGCTCTAATAATACCTGTTGTTTGAATTGATTTTTTTTCATTACTGAAGTTAACCCACATAAAAGAGTCTATAAAATACAAGGTAGAGCCAATTAAGGAATATTTTAGAGTATGAAATATTAAAGTTGCTTGTTTTCAAATCACGTTTATCTTCTAGTCATAAGACTGTTTGTATTTAATACTTCGAATTGTTATTTTGTATTTTGACTTACATCAGATGGATATTATAATATTTATTCCGTTATAATTTTTTACATGAATTTATTACATTTACCCCTGGACATAAAAAATATTGTAAATTTTTTCAATTTCGTTTTCAAAATTAATAAACTCTCTAACAAATATAAGGATGCTCTTCTTGATTTTGTTGGTCTCTGTACAACAAAAAAATTTTTTTAAAATTAATTCTTTTCCAGGGGTCTAATCACCGCATACGATATCGAGTTAACTATCGTATCGAATAACATTACGATACATCTAGATTACGGCAAACGATGCATATCGGATCGTAATTTAAATAAAATATAATAGATTCAAGACAATATGTTTCCTAAAAGTACGAATACAAAAAAGAAATTGCTTAACTTTTTTATATTATTGCAAAACAATTCACTCGATATCGTATGCCATGACACCAAAATGAAAAATGTCGATAATATTGCTCGATATCGTATGCGGTGATTTGGGCCCAGAACTTTTACTATTTATATCTCGGCAGAGGTTTTACATAAATATACCAAATAACAATATTCATTCAATACGCAGTCAAAATCACCTTCTAAATTAATAAAATTCACTACAGACTCTTGAAGATATGTTAAAAGTGTATAAAAAGCGCCATTTTAGCGGATTTTTTAAAAAACCGCTGAGGCGAAAAAATGCGGCTTTTAGGGTACTGAAAAACGATAAAAATTTGCGCGAAAGGCGCTAAATTGGCAACCGTGAAAAGTCTTAATAAAATAATACAAAAACTTGTTGTAACCCATGCCATAGACTATGCGACCGTCGCTACAGCACGTTGGCTTGTCGAGTTGTATGTTTTGCGCACAAACTGTGCGACATTTCATTTCTTAAAAATTTAATTTCTTAAAAAAATTTGATGAGCAAAGATGACCGCAGATGCAAAAATTGTATATATGAAATAACAGCAAATCAAAATAAAGTTGTACAACATGCTCCTAAATTTTACAACCAGTCGATACAACTACCCAAAAGTCAAAACTTTTCAATCTTTCGTACAACCGAGACACAACTTCATACGACGGCCCCACACACTTTACAATCTAATAACCAACATCGTCATGTTGTACAACTAGTCGCATAGTCTGTGGCTTGCATAACATTGGTGTAGACCGGCAATGTGTTTTTTAAATAATAATAAAATTATCCCGTTATTTTAGCCTACGATTCTATGTGTAAAACAGAAAATGTACGAGTATGTATGTAAGTAGCAGAAGTGATTCTATGTCAGTCAGAGAACTTCAAAATCATGTTTTTTTTAGATTTTATTCAGCACAAAAATATTTGTTCATTTTAAAGAATAGCGAGAAATTCAATCATATTCATTCAATCAAATCATATTCATTCTGCTGCACACATCAAATTCTGATTATCAGTAGAATTGCGGTAAATTTATCGTGTCGAAATGCTCTTATTCTCATTAACTCACACAACATGTTTGAACCCAACGTCGTGTGGCTGGAGCAATATGGTATATCATGCAAATAACTTGAACAAGTTTGACCATTTCCAAAAAAGGCTTGGCTTTTGTTGGTTTTTTATTGTTATAATGTCCGATTAATGGATCAAATTTAGTTGAATTGCATACGTCGAAATACACATGCAAATGTGGCAGACGATAAAAGTTTTATTTTAAGCTACTGAAAAGGAGAACAATCAAAAAATAATAATATATATTTGCATATTTCTTACAAAAATTTCCTATTTTGCTATAGACAACACGAATAGACATCAAACACGATGTGTTTATATACCGTCGTTATTAGAATATTTTATAAAAATGTTAATTTTTAAAATAATTTTAAGAATAAAATATCAGATCAAGGTGTAGCATATATTAAAGTTGAATGTGTTACAATAAATTTATTTAAATGAATATACATTTGAAATGTTTATTGAAAGTGGATTTGATAGTAAAATTATATATTATGTAGTGGAAAGTGTATCTACAATGCAAGTTAAAGCTACTAAGTAAAGTATTTCATTTACATTGAAAAGATTTTTGTGTATATCAATATAAACAAATAAATTAAAATAAAAAAAAGCTTGCTTTGTTGATAGGAATGAACGAATGCATACAAAATGATTTCTTGCTGTTTGTACCTCAATGTCCATCAACATTTTGAGTGGAAAAGACAAGTGCAAGAGTTAATTAGACCTATAACAAAAATAAAAATAAGCAAGTGTTCAACTTGCATGTGGTTCGATTGCCTTAAAATGAACAACGTATATAAAAGTTCGAGCAAGATTATTTTATTCATTCCTACGTTAAAGATTATTTTTTTGGGTCAGCCGACGAGTAAACTATCAAAGCGGCATATGTACGGTTGGTTTAAAATGAACAATAACAGAGAGTCTGTGGGCAAGTTTGATCACTTGCAAATAAGACAACTTTTTTGTGTCTTTGAACGATTTTTCAGTCAACAAGTGAAGTTCTCTGATGTCAGTAACTGATAAGAAATGTTGAAACAGGCTTTATTGGATAAATTTGACGACTGTGGTAAAATGAAAAAAGAACCCGGTGGCTGAGTTGGTTAAGCGGCCGTATTAAAATACATCATATTTACATGATACCGAGTTCGAATCCTAGTGGGTGCTGATGAGTAGTATAGTGACTACGAAACATCTAGTTGTCCCCCAGCTTAGTGTATTAAATTATTTTTTCCCGTCTTCTTTCATCAAGAGTTCTTGTTCGCTGCAATTATTGTTATAATTTAAAATATTTCTTGGCGAAAGCCGGATTCGTGCTTGAGCCAGAAATACACCATCACATAATATTAGACATATTTTGTTGTACTAAAATTATGCATTTATTTACAGACATGTATTTCTATAGTACTTTTTCGTGTCATTTGAATAAGAAATTATTATTCGGGAAGGTTATTAATTGAATTTTTTCAATATAAACGGCTAGAGAATTTTTAGTTTGATAGTTTTTAAATGTTTTTTTTATAAAAAATGAGACGTGATAAGGCTCTTAACTCTGAAAAAGAAAAAATTCTGATTATGAATGGTCAGAATCCGGTCCTAATAGCCAAAACCTTTAATACAGGAAAGACATTGTGTACAATTATTTCAATAACGTGAAACGATATGGAAAAAACGTGAAAGGGCGAACGAAAATGGCAACTACTCCAAAAGAAAGACGAAAAATACTTTGAATTGTATCAAATTCTGCTATGTCAGTTTAAGAGAAGAGCACCGCATTTTAAAGTAGTGCTCACACATAGTCCGCCGAAAACTGAAAAAAAACACCACTTAATGAAAAACGCAAATCGCAACTTCTGCAGTTTGACATAGTCCGACAAATTATTTAAAGTTGTATTTTCCGATGGAAAAAAGTTTAACATTGATGGTCCCGACGGTTATAACTATTACCTGAGTCCAAAGGAAAATGTCTGGGGTTGGCTTGCAAGAAAAGTTTATGAAGGAAGAAAACAATTTGAGACGATAGAATCCTTATATGATGTAATAACGGAAACATGGGGTTTAATTTTGCTAAATTACTAAGAGCTCTTTTATATTTAGCAACTTAGTTGCGCAAGTCTACTTTTTTTTTTTATTTTTTTTTTTTTTTCTTTTCAACTTGCTTTTATGTTCATATATAGCAATTTAGATGCACAAATTTAATTTTCTTTTACCCAAATTTTCTTAATTTATTGAACGCCCTGAAAAATAAACAAAGGTAAATATAAAAAACATAAAACAAGTAGTTACGAACAAAACGAATCGCTGAGTACAAGCAAGCTTGTATTCAAATATAAGCAATTCTTCCCCCTTCAAGCTGCTCATCCCTCTCATATCTATAACTACAAGACAAGGGCAAGCAAGGCGAATTCATTACTAGGTGAACTTAACCGCACAGGTGATTATTTTTTGCTTCTCGCGTTTTTTCCAATGAGACTGTCAAATTTTTTTTCTTTTATTTACAAATTTTTTCGCGCCATTTCAATCTGAAGATTTTTTTTTGTATGATTTAGTGCAATTTCAAGAAATTTGTGTGAATTTAAAAGTGAAAAATTAATATAATCTGTGATTTTAATTGCAAACAATTATTAAAGTTTATATTTAACGTTTATATAAAATTTTTTTAATAGCTGAAGAATCTTAGGCGAATTTAGATTTTGACATTCATGATATATTTTACAATAACAAAATACATAGTACTGAATTCGCCTTTCCGCTTGCATTCACCTGTATAAATTCGCCTTGAGGGCAAGATAATTACGTAACTAAATTTCCGCATGTGAAAGCGCTCTTACGAGTCATTATAAAACACGATGCCAAGTCGCATTTTTGAGGTTATCTCTAAAAATGGTGGGAGTACTCATTTCTAATTGAATGCTAGAAGATAATAACTTTCATTTTTATAAAATAAATTTTAATAATTTGCTTAGTTTTAAAATATTCCTTATTCAATTAACACGCGAAAGCTTTGCAGGCAGTATATAAACGTAGACACGAAAAACCTAAATTTTACAGTTTAAATTAAATTTGTTGTACATAAATCAATATATATAGCAGCTCATTTGAGTTTTCCAGTCGTCTATGTGTCGATATGCATGTAGTAGGTGCTACCCTAACTGAACAGTAAAATTGAAAAACTTTGAAAAATTGCTTTTAAAAATAAAGTCGAATATAGATGTGTTTGTTTACTTTCCCGGCAGGTTTCGTGCAAAAGAGAGCATGCATAAGTTTCTCTCAAATACAGATAAAATTTACCTAGAGTATGGAAACGCTAAAAGCCAAATTTCTAGCCCAAAAGGAAAACATATGCTGTATTTTTATGTGGCAACAAAAATTGCTAGATGCCAATTTTTGTACGAAAAAAGAAAGTACGAATCTTATTTACACTTTTGGGCTTTTAAAGTCTTTTGCACATTCTCTTTTATTTAATATTTTTATAAAAACACTGAAATGATTTGTATACGAGTTGATTCAAATGAACTTTGTTTCTTTGTTATTGTTTATTTTTCGAACAGCTGATTGCTTACCTACTTGCCCGAAGAAAAACTACGAACTGTTTAGTGTAAGAAGAGGAAGCATACTATTCTCTGAAAAGAGCTCTCAAGGCGATATCATTATACCAGGTGAAACTGGGAATACAATAAATACAACAATCCAAAAACAACATGGTGTTTTGTTGGTGCTTGAGCGACTCGTGTGTCGAAAAATTGTATAGAAAGTATGTACATGCATATACACACATACACACTTTTACTTGCAGATGTACATGTATGTGAGCAAACCGGAAACAACTTTTGACACTTGGTGTTTTACAATTAGAGAAAAAAGTAGAGCATCTGTTTTTTCAGTTTCACCTGGTAAAATGAATTCACCTTGTGCGCTCTCATTTGCCCAATATTAAAGTACGGGAACGCTTTTCGTGTAAAGTAGAGTAAAGAAACACACCTAGAGTGAGTTACATGTGATAGCTACGACATAGACATCTGGAAAACCCACAATGGTACATTTTTTGATCTAATATAAATATTATATTTAGCTTTAAAGCCAATAGTATTAATTAAAAACAAAAATATTTGGAACCACTGTGTATATATACTAATGAAATAATGGTTTAACATACATATGTTTAGTTTGTTTAATGATATTTAGTTAGTAAATTGAAATTAAGTAATAATAAAGCACTTGTTTTTTAAATATTTTTTGATAACAATGCTACATATGAAAATTATTATGTGTTATTATTATTATTGTTGTAATAGCATATGGTGTTATTGTAATCAATTGTATACTTGATCGAACGTAACATGCGGAAAAATCTGTAAAAAAATGTTAGGAGTGTTTTTCGTTTTTAAAATACTAAATTATTAAATATAGCAAAGTAGCGGAAGATTCACAACGTGTGTTATATTGTTATTTTATTTGAAAAGTATATTAAGAGATTATGACAATATGACTTTTAGCACACTTTGTGAATCTTCCAATTTATTAAACGCAAAATGTTAATGAAAACAAAATGCTTATTTATGGTTTGTATCGAACCAAGGAGAGACAGTGCGGTTTGGATATATAAAAGCTTTATATTAATACACAAAAGATTTTATCGAATGAAAGTACAAAAACAAACAAACGAAACATCATCAGAAGACGTACACATAGGTATATGAAAATTTGAAAACATAAAACGTGACAAACATTTTAAAACAGAAACTATGCTGAAAACACATTTCGAATATATTTATGTATGTAAAATAATGAGTCTCTGTCAATTAAAAGGCCTTAAGTTTTTTGAAATGATAAAAGTATTTAAAAGAATTTAATTTTTTATGAATAATTCGTTTTATATAAAAACATAAGTAGCAACCGAAAGTCTAAAGGCCGGGGCACATAGAATCCGTCAGACCTTATCCGTTTCCTTTTTCAACTGACATCAACGTATACGAAGTTGGCACAATCAGCTGCATTTTACTTTGATTTATTTTTCAGAAAGCACAGAAAATCTAACACAATTTTTTAATTTATTTTATTTTTGAACAAAAAACTAAATCAAAATATATTACCATTGTTAGTTGTCAAAGTTCTTAACGTACGTTACAAGTTGATCAACTTTCAATACTTTACCTTGATGGAGAAGTACGGAGTGTAACAAGGCAACGTATAACGTACGACAGATTCTATGAGCCCCGGCCTTAATTGCTTTATTCATAAAAAATATTTAATGTGTATTGGACGCTTATTTGACAAAATTCCAAACAAATTTGTCAAATAGTGGATCATTAAACATAAAATATTTTTTTATTGATACTCGTAACACATTAATAAACATTTTCATAAAAGTGGTAAAACATGTGTGGCAAATAACATTTTAGAAAAAGGCTTTTTTAAAAAGTATCTTCTTTCTGACAAACCATTTTAAAATTTCAATTTAATCAGGTATGGGATAGAAACCGATCTCCACGCTTAACCTATTAAAAAAAAACTGAATTAATTTCTCATATGATGTACATCGATACTAATAGGTGTAAATTGTTTGAAAGTCGCTACCATTTTGCACACAAATTGATAATTGTTGTTATGGGCTCAACTTAATTCCACTTCTAATTTGGGATTATTTAAAAACGGCTATTTTTGAAAAATGTCTGTTGGACATAATCAAGGGGAAATAAGTATAATCAATAGGAATTCATATAGTTGTCGATTTAAAAAACGATTTACATTAGAAATTCGAAGTCAACCAAAAATCATTTTTGTTTTTTTTATAAAATCATGGAATAGCTCCACCCAATTTAAAATTCGAACATTTTTAAATTTAAACTGTACGGATTATTCTTGGTTTCATATAATATAATATAGTATAATGATCTGCTCAAAATATTTTTCATTAATCAAATTGACCGAATTAATTTAATATTTAGTTTTCTTTTGCAAAACTTCTTCTGAAAAATTAAACATGTAGAAGCATATTATATACAAAAATTTTGAAAATTGTTATCAATACCAAAAATCCCTCGATTCTGCATATAAGTATACTCGTATATTGAACAAATGAGAAAAGTTAGGATTTAGATAATATGATATAACAAAATTCACAAAGTGAAATTTATTTTGAATTAACTCCGTATTTACTCGTAAGCATTCTAGTGGCGCTATTAGAATAACTACAATTCTGTTGATCATGTTTTCAATGCAGAAGAAAAAACAAATATGAACTACAATTTGCGTACTTTTAGTTAATTTTAAACTTAAGTCAATAAGTTTCGATTTTCTTCTGAAAACTTTCTGATATTTTCAATAAATTATTCTTTGTTTTTCAATTTAACAGCGTTATGACCGAAATCAAATTTTTTCAGGAAAGAAAAAAACTAGTTCTCTGCGGTCGCAGTATCAATAATTTAAACTTTTTTTAAAGGCCAATATCGCCAATATCGCAATTCATTTTGAGGAAACACTTTCTTATGGATCAGATTAAAAAAAAAAAAAAAAAAAAAAAAAGAGTTGTGTGCATAAGAAATTATGCTAATAAGGGTTTTCACGGTAGTCATTCTGTAAATTTGCAGTACATATTATGGTTGATCGTGAGCATACCCGTTTATGTTTTTGTAAATGAGCCCTATTTCTAGAAAATTATTCTGGAAACATAAAAAACTTCTGACTGCAGTAGCAGAAGTCGTCAAAAAGCTGCATTTGTTTACAATTGTACATACACAATCATATTTAAATACATCTTTAATAAATCAAAATTATTAGAAACAGAAAAATTTTTCTTCGGATTTTAATATTCAAAAGTAAATTAAAACGAAATATATAATAAATAAAATTGAAATGTTCTTTAAGCTTGAGGTCAGTATATAATAAATATATTTAAACGTTTTTTTAAAAAACGACATTGGAAATTGAAAATTATTTTAAACAAGAAAATTATTTAAAAAAGGTCAATAAACTAGGATCAACAGAAATTGTAAAAAATACTGTAAACCTGTTCTTGCAAATAAAGGTCTTTATGACGCTAAGTTTGGTTTCTATCTGGACCTTTTATTACTGTATTTGCTTGTTGAAGGTTCTTCACTCTTTACACTTGATTTTAATCTTTTTTTCTTTCTAAATATTTATTACATTTTTTGGTTTATTTCAAAGACCGCTAAAATGTTGAATTTATACACGTAGAATATATGCACAAATAGCAATATGGCGCAAGTTTTTTGGTGAAATGTTATTGTTTATATTCGTTCGCAAATGAGCATTTTTGCATACTTCTAATGCAAATGAGTTTCTAAGATGCAAATGAAGCAAACTACAAATAGATATATTTTGTTGTTGCTTGAAAAAAAGCAAGTATTTTTGTTAGCATTTGCATTGTTTGCATAACCCATAGTGGAAACCCTCAATATATATGTCGCTGGTGCAACAGACAAATAAAAAAAAATATTTTACAAATGTGTTCAGATAAAACAGCTCTGTTTATTTGTAAGAAAATAATTCTTTTACAAGCAACAAACTAGGGTTGATATTCATTGCAAAAAATGTAGAAGTTATGTATTTATTTTAGCATAAAAAGTTATATAGGGCCATAGTTTTAAAACATTTTCAGAGCTTTCTAAAAAGCATTTTGAATACGATATATATAGTGCAAACTTTCAGAATTGAGAATAGACTGTCATTAACGTACAACAATTTGAATCATCTAAAAATATAAAGTTGAGCGACAAGTACTTAATAAGACAATCAAAATACTAGAAAATGTGTCAACGCATGAAAAAGGCAGTGACCGCAAAACGAGTAAAAATTAAATAAATAAAATTGTAAGCATTAAATAAAATTAAAATTGGTAAACAAATTTATAGAACTCTTTTCAACAAATCAAGTGTCACAAAAATGCGAAAGTAATCAGTAAAAAATTTTAATGCGATTTTGTCAAACAGAATTGGTTTGTAAATTTAAAATTATTTTTTCCTCTATTTTCGATCACTTTACAGCATCTTTAGCTTTTTAATTTTTTTCACCTGAAACTGTTTTTTTTATCCTGATGCATACATAAAAATGTATACATCTTTGACTTTTTATTTTAGTGAAGTAGGCCCACTTTTTTCTATAATAGTATAAGACCTTTTACCGTGGGTAGCCAGAGTAGGGACAATGTTCAAATTAAATTCTTTCGCAAACGAGTTTAATTTTTCATATTTCAAAGAGCTATTCTTTTTCGTTTGCGAATTTTATCCATAAAATTCGTGAGTGAATTTAAAAAGCAAAAAATAATTAAATTCTGCTGGCGAATTTAAAAATAAAACTCGTGAGGGAATTAATTTAATTTGTGATTAAAAATTCACCAATTATTAGCGAACAAATAATGTAAATTATGAAATCACATTTTTGTTCAAAAATTATCAAAACTGTGTTAAAATTATCATTCTGGCAACGCTGCAAAACAAATAAACTCTCATCATGCTCAGTTAAATGCTTAAACTAATTTTTCTTTTTTAGTTCTTATTTGTAAAATTCTGCCCTTGAGTTTTATTTTTAAATTCGCGAACTTTATTTTTGAATTCGCGAGCAGAATTTTATTTTATATTCGGGAATTTTTTGATTCTGCTCGCGAACGAATTAAATTAGTTTTTTTTAATGAAAAACCCAAGAACGCAAATTAAAATTCTGCTCGCGAATTTTATTTTTAAATTTGGAAATACAAATTTAAAAACGAGAGAGCTTAAAAACTCAATTCGCGAGCAGAATTTTTTTCTATCTTGCTTGGTAGTAAATTATCCTTCGTTTGTGTACTAGATCTTATTTGATCTTATTGTAGAGATAATTTTAGCTAAACTTTTATTTAATGTACTGTGGTTAGTAAACAAGACAGAAAGCTATAGTAAATACTTCTTAAATATACTGAAATATAGCAGTCAATAGTTTTGCCGGCAAAACTTTTGCTTTAATTTTGTTTCATATTTTTACATGCACACAGAGATACATATCATTACATACATATGTAATTCAAGAAAACGAAAACAATTTCTGAAAATAATATGGTAAAGATATCGACATACAAATAAATTTAGCGGACATTACGATTTTTGCGAGGACATCAAAGCTAACGAATCAATTACATTTTGCACTAAACAATTTATTATTTGTTAGTAGTTTTATACATATTTCCTAGTTTCGAGTTTTTTTTTACAAAATATAAACAAAATTCAATAGATTTATTTATCTTCTATATATATAAAAAAAAAACATTCCCGCTTTGTGATGATAAACCATAGTAAATATAACAGTGTTGCAAATTTAAATGCGAAATCGCTATTGTCAGTAAAAAAAAATGTATGTAGGTGTGTAGAAGAGAGTTTTCGAAAACTGTTGCTTACAACTTTTAAAACACGTGTTGTACTCGTAAGTCGAAACCATAATATGTATTAATGTATCTATTAAAATTAGCATGATAACGAAATTAAATCTTAAATTTTTATACTGTCATTTAAAGCATTATAATAGTAGAATATTTAAAGCTCACTCTTTAATAAATGTTAAGTGTCTTTTAAAAGAATAAAATTTGAAAATCCTTCGTTAAAAGATGAATCTACTTTCAATAATGAATGTTTGTTCTTTAAAACAACAACAACAAAAACATTATAAAATAAATACGTGCAAACAATTAAAAAGATTTCAAAAATAATAATAAAAATTTTAAGCCAAAAGTAAAACAAGGCTCTTAAAAAATGAGACTCAAAATAAAATTACTATAAAGGAGATGAAATATATTTTTGTTGTTTACAAAAATAATTAAGAAAAAGAGAGAGAGAGAGAGGGTAAAGGTTGTGGGCGTTTGATCAAGAGGACAGACAGACAGACATTATTATAATGCATGTATGTATGGCCAAATTGTAGGATCT
Source organism: Thecocarcelia acutangulata (assembly GCA_914767995.1). Lineage (NCBI taxonomy): Eukaryota > Metazoa > Arthropoda > Insecta > Diptera > Tachinidae > Thecocarcelia > Thecocarcelia acutangulata. The sequence goes on along the minus strand of OU612094.1, from coordinate 139,373,527 downwards.
CGGATGCTTAAACACAAACACACACAAAACATATACATAAGAAAAATGATGACTTATTGTAGGAGCGAATATATGAGTTGGATCATTTAAATTAGAAGTTTAATGTATATTTTGTGTGGAGGGATTTTGTGGTAGGTTGTTATGATATATTTTTTGTAATTATTTCTGGAAATTTATATTAAAATTGGTGATGGTTTGAGTTAAGTGTTTGTTTTGGTGTAGCGTAAATTTATGTTGCATGGTAAAGTATATGACTTGAGTTTTGTTTTCTTTAAAGATTTGATTTAGATTAGAACTTTTGTATGTGTTGTATGCATATATAAATATATGATTGTAAATGGATGATTACATAGTATTGTAAGCCGCTGCATTGAAGCTTTGCTTTGGTAAACTTAGCCTAGCGAGTGGATGAGTTTTTCCATGTTGCTGCAAGCGTCTTTGCTGTGGTGGCTGCTGCTGTTGTGTTAATATACCTTCGGTGAGGTGATGGTGGTGATGTGATGTTGCATTTGTTGTGGTTAACTTGTGGGGGGAGGGTGGTGGTCGACTTTCACTAAACTCGTGTGGCTTCCCTGATAAAGATCTTTGTGGTTCATAGTATGATCTAGGTCGGGGTTTAAAAGTCGCCATCGTGGTTATTGTGGTTGTTGGTATTGAGGTGGAGGACGTGTTGGAGGAGGAAGAAGAGGGGTTGTGAATAGATGTATTTGAATTTTTAGCTACTGCAGCAGTCGTTGTCAGTGTTGTTGTTGATGAAGAAGAAGTTTGATATTTATGTACTAAGCCCTTAACATTACGATCACTTTCGGAAGCTGATGTTGTCATTGTTTGTTGTGTCGCCTGATGATCAATATGTTGCGCCACTGGCGATGATGGCAGCGATTGATGACCTTTAACTGGTTTGTTACATGTGCTTGTTGAGACAGCTGTTGTATGAAGTTGACCTTGTGTAATTACATTGCTACCTATACTGCCAGCCTTAGCTTCGAAACTTTTCTTTAAAATTTGCACATTTCCCGATATGCGTTGATCATCGTTACATAAAACTTGTTGAGCAGATGGCGTAGTTCTTAAAACAACATTTTCTTCGTCACTGCCACTACCTGTTAAAGTGTTTTTATTTTCAATATCCGACATTGTATAGGGTTCAGGAGCTGAAGCCGAAAATATATCTTCATTTATGGGACGATTACCATCACTATGCCTTCCAGTGCCTAATTGTGCCTTTTGTGCTTCACCGCTAGGAACGATTTCTTCACTGTTACATCTTTGAGCAAATCGCATTCGCGTACCAGAAACCGCTGATGCTGAACGAAACAGATTGCTGCTTCTTTTGGGGTTTTTATGACTTTCTACAGTTATTTGTTTTGGCTCGCCAGCAGCCTCAATGTTTGTGTTCTCGCCTTCACTGCCATTTTCTTGGCAGAGTTTTTTAAGAACGGTGCACTCTTCAAGTTTTTGCTTTGTACGTTTAACTGTACCGAAATGATGGTGATGCTGAGAATGAGTTGATCGACCGTCGGCCGAAGCAGTCTTATTATTCGTGTTGAGTTCATGAATTTGACCTTCGAAAATGGCATTAGCATTTGTATGCTGTATAAAATTATACTGGCAACTGTTGCGATTTGAATCAAAAGCTCCCCAGGAACTATTGCGCATTGGCATACAGCAACGAGTATCACCGGATCCCCAAGAGGCGTGGCGAGAGGGCAATTCTCTTTGGCGGGAACGTGTTCGTACAACACCTTCATAGGAAGCCACAGAGGTAGCTGCAGAAGCCTGAGTTGAGATCGAATCAATGCTGCTATTTGAGCCCCTACTTGTAGCATCCATTATAATACCACCACTTGTAGCGGCCCATGACTGAGTCTTCCTATTGTGTGGACGCTTTTGTATGGCCTGGTCTCGTATAAATGGCGTAGAACTTGTGGCGGAAATATTTGATGTTTGGGTTATTAATTTTGCTGATGAAGTCCATACTGGACTTCCTACTTTTCCACTACCACTACTTTCATGTTCTGTATTTTTTGCGGCTTCCTCAGACGCGCCTTCTTCCCCTTCAGTTGTTTTTTCAAATGGCAAATTTAAAATCTTACGATCTTCAGCAGCTTTACGCACTTGATCTTGAATTTGATGATTTTCCAAATCATAAACTATTGTACGCACAGACGTGGCGGCAGAAGGAGATATTTGCATCTTTTGTTCATCCCTTCGGGCCAGCGAGGCTAAAAACAGTGATGTGTTTAAAGGAGGTGTATGTTTTTGTATATGCAAAACTTGATTTTGTGTTACACTATAGTTTTCTCCATTACTCCCTGGAAAACGCATATTTTTTGGTTCATCTGCAACGCTACGATCAGGCGTCAAATTCTCTAAACTTTGTGACTGTTGTTTCATCACAATTGTTGTGGCCAATGGCGATTGTATAGTCCGAGGTGAAGTACTACTTGATCTTCTAACGAAACGCCGATGCTTGTGATCAGGTCGTGCCGTAGGCCTAGATAATGTTCCCACTTCTGGCACTTCAATTGAGGTTACACTTACCACGGACAATTCACCATCAGTAGAATCTCCACCTGATTTTGATTTTGATTGGTTTAGTGCCTGTATAAGAGGCGTTGGCTCACTTCCTGGTAGCAAACGTGCATCTTTTGTGCTCTTTAAGTTTGTTTCACTTTTGCTGCGCTGCAGCTTTTCTTTATTTTTCATGGCATCTAACATTCCCCGGTAGGTTTCTAACTGATTAAGAAAATTTTTGTTCGGCTTAATGCAGTTTCGGCGTTGTTTAACATGCTGCAGCGCCTTTTGGAACTCCCAATTGTATGCTTTCATTGCATATGCTATAACAACAGAGGCTGATCGACTTACCCCCATTTTACAGTGAACCAAAACTTTTGAACCTTCAGCTTTGGCTCGCGTTATATAGCGATATGTATTATCCCAGTGCTTGAGTAAATTTGTTTTTTCGTCATCATAAACACGCACATTTAAATAGTCAAACATACCCGGAAAGAAATTGTCTATTTCGCGGGTTACATTCAAAATATGGCGCACGCTGAAATTTTATTTAGTACATCAAATAAATATGTATGTCAAATATTATTTAGAAAGTAATATCTAACCCATTTTTTTGCAACTCCTCTAAATTACTAGCATTCCACTCTGAGCCCAAATAAACATGATCAAATATTTCGGTGGGAGCATCCATTTGACCCAATATCATTAACATTTCTTCATCAATAAATGATTTGTATTCACCAAGATCCATATCTAAATGTTCCTCTAAACGACTACGTATATATTTTGATGTTACTTCATCCAAATCCACAGACATCATTATTTCTTTAAGCTTCATTTTAATTACACTTTCAGTTTCCTCTTTAGCAGTGGGTCTTTATGTAAAAAACAATCAAGTAAATAATAAATAGAATTAAGAAAAAAAAAACAACAAGCTACATACTTATTTCTTATGGCATCTGGTGAAGGTGGTCGACGGCTTTCTATTGAATCCATAGCGTTCCACTCATTAAGGCATGATTGCTCGGATTCAATGCGAGTTTCATAATACGACAACCAATCATGTGAGGGACCGCCGGGATAAAAATTATTCTCACGAGCCTTTTGAGATACTTTATGTAGAGTTTGCAATGCAGACCTTTGAATGTAATTGTTTTTATAAATTCTTGTAAATTTTATTCAGCCTTTTATTAATAGCCAATTAATATGATTTTTCAGCTCTAGGCCAGTGTTTTTATATATTATTTGTCTTCTTTATTAAATATTTCGATATCCATCGGATATGTTTGTCAAGAAAAACTAAAAATATATCTGTACAACAAATTAACATTTTTTTTATCTTGATCCTAGTTTTTCGATCTTTTTTTATAAATATAATTGTTGTTTATATGAGCTTGAGGTCACTTGTTTTGAAAAATTAACAGTTTATTAATATTTCGATATTGCGACACCCCTTATGTGTCTTCTTCAGGATTTTTTTTTTAATTTTCCTGAGGAAGACACACAAGGGGGTGTCGCATTTTTCGACACCACCCCCCGCACCTTTATGAAAATTACAAAAAATTCCTGAAGGAGACACACAAGGAGTGTTGCTGTTAGTTTTTCAAAACACTGTTAATTTTTCAAAACAAGTGACCTCAAGCTCATATAAACAACAATTATAATTTTTTTTTTTATTGTTGTTTACTTGAGCTTGAGGTCACTTGTTTCAAAATTATTCGTTTTATTAATGTTTCGATATTTCGACACCCCCTTGTGTGTCTTCTTCAGGAAAATTTCTAAATTTTTGTTTACAAATTTTTATAAAATTGAAAACAAATTGATGTAACAAAAAACAAATTATACATAGAGAAAAATTTTTTTAAACAGTAGTAACATTAACATTATTCATAGTATATATATTTTTTTTATTAATATTTTTATTACTTTTTTATAAAAAGAAAGAAATGAAAAATTTTTTAAATAATCTAAAATAAAAACCTATTTATACGTTTTTAACTCCTGTTTTTACTCTTGTATATTAAATGTCTATAATTTTGGGCCAATCCGTCTATATCCTTTTTAAAATTCATTCTTTTTTCTAACGGTACATTAGTTATTTGTAACATTTCTAACATATATTTACGTTTACAATAATTTTCCCTATTTAATATAGATGTATCCCCCAAAATCTGGATTATGATTAAAATCGCGACAATGAGTTGATAACGCAGTTTTCTGTGAAGAATTATAGTTTCTGTATTTCTGGTCAGATCTATGTCCTGCTAATCTAGTCTTAAGTTTATTACCTGTTGTTCCTATATAAATTTTATGACACTGCTCATTGGTATTTCCATTTTTTTAAAATAAAAATAGCCTGTTTAGAAACACTGCAACTTTTTACTTAGGTATGTGTAACAACAGCTTAGACTATTGTAAAATAAATGTACCCAGCTAGCATTTTTAGCAACTTACTCGTATAAGTTGTTGTACAGACATAAGTAAAAAGTTGCGGTGTTTCTAATCATGTTACTTTTGTTTAAAAAAATTTAGTTTTTTAGTTTCCCTTAATAATGATAGGTATCTAAATAAATATTGGATAAAGAAGACAAATAAAATATAAAAAATTGGCCTAGAGCTCAAAATAATCACATCGTTTTAATTGGTAATTGTTTTTATCTAAGTTTTTCAACTGAATTATCTTCAACTTACCACATTGCTTGTACAGAAACTGGCTTAAAAATATGAGTCTTGCCGTAAACTGATACACTGAATCCGCTATAAATAAAAACATTATGTAGAAAAAATTTTTAACTGGAGAAATAAGCATTACCCGTCACCGTCCAGATGTATGGTAGTATCAGCCAATATTGGAACAACTAAGCCAATGGTTGTGCGTTCATTGCAATCAATGCCAAGCAGGCAAGATTCTTCAACGCCCATACAATCTTGGCTACTAGGAGGAGCGTTATTGGCCATATTTAGGTTTATAGAAGAGCTAATTGTGGCATTAGAATTGGCAGTTGTTTGAGCTAAAGTGGCGGAGCTGTTTTTACTATCACCCGAAGCGCACGTTTTATCTGATACATCACATTTAAGACTGTGACGATTCGAGGCAGAAGAGTTTAAGGAAACTCGTTTATCACGTAATTCGACCCAATTGTCATCGATTTGTTGTATTTGTTGCTGTAGCTCTTGCAGTTGTTGAAGATGTTGTGATGATGGTTTATTACTATCAACTGATAATTGGCGTGCGGTACCCACTGATGGTGCAGCTACCGATGACGGTGGTGCCATTGTCGTTGATGAAGCGATTCTAGCTGAATTATGACGCATAATTTTGCTACGCCTTTCGGTGGTTGTAGAGCGATAACAACAACGAGATGCAATAACTAAATATCGTGTGCGATTGGCACGTTGTGATTCCAGTTTAACAGCCTTGTGAATTACCATAATAAAATAAGTTTAAGTAAGGAAGTTTTTTTTTGTCAGAAGAAATATAATATAATTGGTCTGTGTTACGATTTTAACCTTTGCATACATTCTTAACATTAAAAACAGATCAATAGAATGAAAATCATATGAGTAATACAACATTTTGTGGTAAAAAGTTTAAATTTGGAATTCTAGTCATTGGGGTTTTGTTTTCATCGTTAAGAATAAAGCATGCGCACGTTAGTATTTTATATCGTGCAACAGGTCCTTAAGAATACCATTTTTAATGTTTCCTCATGCCTAATCAAATTAAACATGGACTGCAAATGTTGTTGTATATCGGAATTGTTGCTTTGTGTGCTGTTTGTTGATCTAATTGAATCGGTGCTCAAGCGACGCTCGGCATGCTGTGGAATATCTTTCAGCGCTAATACTAATGCTGTACCTTTGCCAGCAAAGAAACATTCACTTTTTTCGGTTTTACTTCCCTCGTCTTCTTCAGCTTCGCTGTCCTATAAATAAATGCAGAAACAAATTACTTTGATTTATTATATGTAACCATGTTCAAGTCGTAAAATACATTAATTAGCTTTAAAATTTTAAGTAACATTTTCGCACTTTTTTTTTTGATAATTTCTCTTTTAAGTAAATTGCCTTTAGCAGAGAAATTTTTGTTATGGAAAGAAAATTGAAAAAAAATGTAGAAATCCATCGAAAATAAAACAACAAACAAAAAATAGTTTTTTTGAATTAATTATCGAAACTTGAGATCTATTTTTGTAATGAAAACGAAAATAAAAAGTTTATACATAGTACACCATACCGATACCTAAATGTAGAAATGGCCCTAACTCATTTTTTTCGAGTAGGATTTTTTTAAGCATTTTTTATTTATTGAATCTTCAAAATGAACTAACAATAAGTATTCAAATCTTAATACTAAATTTAAAAATTAAAAAATGTGATTTAAAATTAAAAAATTTTATTGTTACTTAAGTCCGGCCAATGCTAGACAAAAAGTTTTATTATGCGGGAGCTATTTCGGTAAAATCACCTATTGAGCAATCTGATAGTGGCAACGGTATCCCTTCTTCTCAACCTAATGTGGCCACCAAAATTAAGTATATTACGCGCAAGAGGGTTTGGATGAAGTTCCAGTTTACTGGCATACCTTTGTCGCGTACTTAGAAAATTCCTCTTTTACCAGCGGAACACTCAGATCTTTATGAATTCGTGAATTTTTTGCATACCATGGAGCTGCAGTAATCGGTCGAAGAATTTTGTTTTGTCGCCTTTGATTTTTTTCGATGTTTGACGCTGAGGCGGTGCCCCTGAACTGAATTCCGTAGCACTATATAGGTTTTAGAATTGCATTGTATAACAGAAGTTTGCAATCCAACTTCAATTTCGAGTTTCTGCCCATAAGCCAATTTAGATGCGCTGCTTTTAGTTTCATCTGAGTGACTTTTGCTTCAATGTGAGACTTCCACGTTAGCCTACGGTCGAGGTGTATACCAAGGTACTTGACTTCACTGTGCTGCGGAATAGGTGAGTTGTTTATTTGGATAGGCGCACATGTTTGCTTACACAGAGTGAATGTGACATGAGTACATTTTTGTTCATTAACTTTGATTTTCCAAAGTTTTAGCCATTTCTCTAATATTGAAATATATTCCTGTAAATTTCGTGAAGCTAACTGGTGGTTTTCATGAACACTCAAAAACGCTGTGTCATCTGCAAAGGTTGAAGTATGGATTCCGGATGTCGTTGGCATGTCAGAGGCGTAAATCAAGTATAAAGTAGGCCCTAGTATGCTGCCTTGGGGAACACCTGCTTCGATTGGCTGAGTTGGCTTATAAAATCGCCTTCTCTGATAACAAACTTCCGCCCATATAAGTAGCTTTCCAGAAGCTTATGAGTATTTACAGGCAAGTTTAACTTTATTTTGTGCATCAACCCGTCGTGCCACACTTTATCAAAAGCTTGAGAAATATCAATGATCTGTCTTATGTCTTTGTTCTATGGTGCTATGTTTAGCCCGAAAACCAAATTGATCATCAGGGATACATCCCACATTGTTCAGTATTGGACTCAACTTCGCCATTAACAAATTTTCGAATAGTTTTGAAATTGTTGGTAAAAGACTTATTGGTCTATATGCTTCTACCTTAGTCAGATCCTTCCCTGGTTTGGGTATCATAGTGATCATGGACATCTTCCACTCTGCAGGATAATACTTAAGGCGTAAAATAGCGTTAAAAATAAAAAGTAGAATTCTTTTAGCTACACGAGGTAACTGTTCAAGCATTTTACCAGTAATTTGATCAATGCCTGGAGCTTTCCTGGGGTTTGTGTTAACGATAACGATTTCGACATCTTGAAAATTAAATCTCAAAGACACAAGAGGTCTAACAACATATGGTAGTAATTCCGCTGTATTATTCTCTGAATCATTTGTAATAAAAACGATAACGATTTCGCCATCTTGAAAATTAAATATCAAAGACACAAGAGGTCTAACAACATATGGTGGTAATTCCGCTGTATTATTCTCTGAATCATTTGTAATAAAAACGTTTCTCAAATGATCGACATACAACATTCCCTTTTCAGAATCGCTTCTTGCGCAGTCGCCAGTTGAAGATCGCAAAGGTGGTTTACCTATTACGGGTATTTTTAAACCTTTTGTCGCTTACCACAAGGAATAATCAGATTGAGGGGTACCATTAAGGCTTTCCAAATATGTTTTAAGGGAAGCCATTCTATGAACTTCAAGCACACTTCTTAGATGAGTTATGCATTCCCGTAGCCTAGTTTTAAGCTGGGGAGACCTGCGAAGTTGCCACTCTCTTCTGACTTTTCTTTTTCTGACAGAAGTTGCTCAATTTCAGACGAATAAGTTCTATTGTTCTCATTTCTAGATCTTAAATGACTAGTGGTAGCATGCTGTACGGCCAGTTTGAGGTTTTCAGAAAATCGTTAATTGACACATCAATATCCTCAGGCGTTCTCAAGGCGATATTTTCAGTATAATGTGTACTCAAAATTTTTTTGTATTTTAGCCAATTCACTCTATTAACGGTCAACGGGGAGCCAATCTCTTGGGGAAACGAAATAGAGATTATAGTGGGTGAGTGATCTGATGAGAAATCTAATGAAGGCTCCACTTGCATCCACTCTAAAGGAAATTTTTTCGCAACTCCAAGATCTAATGTCTGGGATCTTTCGTAGGTCTGTCAGCCAATAAGTGGGGTGTCCGCTTGAAACCACATCTAAGCCCATTTTGGAAACGGTGTCAAAAAGCACACGGCCTTTCGAGGTAATTAAACGTGATCTCCAAAAAGTGTGCTTAGCGTTATAGTCGCCAACCGCTAAAAATCGAGGCCCAAGTGATTTGAAAAAATGAGAATACTGATTTTCTGTTACTGAAAATCGTGGTGGTGAGTAAATCGAGGATATAACGATTTTTTTATGAAAATATTCAATGCGTATATTAGTTGCTTGGAGATACTCCTCACGTGTCTCGTTCATTAAATAGTGATTAATTCTGGATTTTATTAGAATTGCCGATCCTCCGCAAGATCTTCCACGGGGATCTTTAGAAATAGCTGTTAGTTGTCAAATGGGTTTCAGCAATCAACATTATGTCGATTTGTTTTTCCATAAGGAAGTACTCAAGTTCATTTTTGTGTTGGCGGATGCCGTCTGCGTTCCAGAAACATATTTTTAACCAACTCATTTTTTTAAAATTGCCTGCAAAATACTGGATTGCATTTTCAGCATTTCTTGCATCATGTTCGTCATGGAAACCGTAAATGTATTTATAGATTGAACAAGAGTCTGCAGAGTTGCCTCAAGATTGCTAAAATTTTGGTCGGAGTTTTGAGGCTTGAGCTCCTGATTCAAGTCTGGTTTATCGGATTTAACCCATTCGCATAAGAAATTTGTTTGGGGTTTTGCAAGTTTACATGGCTGGTTGACTGGCGTACCTGGGGAAAATTGTTTGTAGAAGTTGTGTTTGACTGCTGGGGTGGCATATTTAAAATTGATGGCCTATTTGTCATTGACCTCTTGAAGTGAGTATAGACAGGGCAACCCCTGTAGTTTGCAGTATGGTTACCTCCACAGTAACTGCATTTTTTTTGCTCGAGTCAGTCTTAGGTTTTTTGCACTGTGATGTACCGTAAAGTTGTCCACACACAACGCAAACTGCGGGCAACTTACAATAGGCCTTAGTATGGCCAAATTCTTGGCAGTTTAGGCATTGAACGGGCCCTAAACGCTTATGAGGCTTCTCAACGGTAACCTTACGAAGCAAAAGATATTTGAGATTATAAATTGGATGCACTTCATTCCTTTTCAGTAGAACATCTCTAGGTTCCAATTCAACCCTAAACATGGGTTGAGGAATTTTTTCACGGTTTCTAATATTAACCACATTTTTAATTTTGAAGCCATTGTCTTCTAGTCCGGTTTTGATCTCATTCGTGTCAACAAAAGGGTCAATCCCTTTTATAACGACCTGAATACCTTTGACACTTTTAAGCTGATATGTGTAAAATGATCGCTTCTCCCTCTCCAGAACGTCAGACAACTTTCGGTATTCATTTTCACTGTTTACCTGGATTTTCGTTTCATTGAAGCTGCCGTGCTTAACTGATGTTACGTTAAAAATGTCTTTGCCGATTGCCAGCTCACTAGAGGTAGGCTCTCGCAAATATATTGGTGGCGGCTTAAAGGTTTTTTTTAGATATTGTTGGGTCATCTGTTTGCAGTATAGTAAACCTATTACTAACCGTTGCCGAAGTCCTATTATTATCTTTAGAAATTTTCGGTAGAGATGATATTTGAGCGGATTTGGGGCTTCGCTGCCTTTTAACTACGGTTATGTACCTGTCAAGCCTACTTGCGTTTTTGGCTTATCATCAACAATTAAACTGGAAGATGTTTTGTCTTCAGTTGTAACAACAATATTTGGCGAACACGATCGCGGGCGTTTCCTATCTCTTAGAGACAGGAAATTCCAATGATTTTTTCACCGATTCTTCTTCGGAAATCCAAATGTTTTTTCTACCGGAGCTAAGCTCTTTTTCAGAACTACATCTGATAGGTACACTCATGCAATTAATTGCTCTATTTTTTATTTACAATTTAAAACGGTATTAAAAAAAATGTCAAAAGTTTTTCTTTTAAACAAAAATACTCTGTTCACCTATTAAAGTTTTTACTTAATCCCGTTTTATTTTTTTACTTTCGATCAAAAAACAAACACGTCCGTTCACTATCGAAGCTAAACAACGCCTCGGATTTTTTTTTGATTCTTCAATACAAGATCCCTAAAATTAAATCGTTTGTATTTTATGGTAACGATATATAAAAAAATAAAAAATAAATACACCATACATCCACAATTATTTTGTCTTATCTTGGACCAATACGAAGGGGATGACTTCTACATATGCAGTGCATTGTACTGGAACTAGGAAATTATGAGGAGAAGAAAAGAGCAATTGTATTTCTGGATGATTGACTTGAGCCTATCAATTAAAACACGGAAAGACCAGAACAAACATATAAAGTTTTGGAATTAAATTCGTTAAAACTGATCAGTGATACTGCTCAGACTAACAAAAATTGATCCAACACCGTTCACACTGCAAGGTAATGAATTACACACTCAAAAGAAATTAGTAATTAACATAAAAGGTGGCTGATCAATTTTGCTACATTAAGAAACTCAAATAACTTTTTGTAAAGTTTATGTAATTTAATTTTTTAGTAATTCATTTGAAAAATAATACATTTTTATCAAAATAATTAATGAAATTTTGAAAATAATCAGTGACACACGTGCGACATCTTATCAAAAAATTTACCGTTCGAATGGATTGCTTTAAATCGTCCAAATTTGTTGGGTTTGTAAAAACTCGGGTGCAGTGAGGTCAGGAATTTCTTGAAATCAGTTTATTGGAAAAATTTTGCCTCAATTCTGTCATAACAGGCATGGCTATGTGACAAGTTGCCACATATTGTTGAAACCAAACAGTGTTGGTAGGGATTCTCTTTCGGCGCAATTCTGGAAAGAAAAACTCTTTCAACATCTTTAAGTAAAATGCTCCATTGACCGTTTTCTTCCAAAAAGTAAGGTCCGACAATGAACCTTGTAGAAACTACACACCACACTGTGAATCGAAATGGATGTAATTGCATCTGATGGAGTATCTGTGGGTTAGAATTACTCCATATTCGACTATTTTATTTATTAACATTGCCGTTTAATCAAAATGTGCCTCGTCAAACATAAAAATGCAGTTCAAGACGTTTTCATCCTCTGACATCATTTGAATGATCTCACAAAATTCCAGGCGAATCGAGAAGTCTCTAGAGTTCAGTTTGTTTGTTAATTGAATCGTATACATATAAGTTTAAATCTAGATTTTTTCACGAGCCTCATTATAGTCCATCTGCTAGGAGGAGTGCCGTCAAACGTGCACCTATATTCTCTTTGGACGGAAACAACGGAGTCCAAAGCGTGAAAGCGTTGCACTATCCAATTTCTTTTTTCATCGTTTCAATTCTATATTTTAGTTAAACTTAACGATCAATCTATAAAATACAATAAAAATGGAACGGGTTAGTTACACAGAAACAAAGTTATTACGTTTTTTTTTCCAGCCTGTATAAAACAATATTTGTTTTTTTTTTTGCTGACGACATTATTTTTTGTTAATTTAAATTTTAACTACCTATATCAGCAATACCGTTGAATAAAATTAAGTGCTGTAATCTTATTGAAATAAGTGATCATATATGTATATAAAAAGAAAAAAATGTTATGGGGTTATTCAAGCATAGGAAGGCACATTATGGATTTAAATATAAGGAAGACCAATATTATCTTCGCTAAGTAAAAATTCTAAAGGTGGTTAGTAATTGTTTTTAAATTCGACAAATTCTTATATAGGAAAGTGAATTCTACACAATTCAGCTAAACATTATTATTTGAGGGCGTACTAAGCTGCAAATTTAGTGGCAGTTTTTATAAGATTTAAATTAAAAAATATTTGATAATCTGCAAATAGTCCTGCACAAAAACATTTCCGTGAAATATTGCATTGAAATAACGATTGTTAAATATCGTTCTGGTCGTTCTATATTGTCGGTGTAACTGCAACGCAAAATACAAACATTACAATGATAACAATAAAAAATCAAATATTTTACTGTCAGTAAACAAAAACAAATGTTTAACACATTTAAGTAAATGTGAGTATGCGACACCGTCAATGGCGATGCTGATTTAAATGATATTTTGTTTAGAAAATTGCGAAAAAATCTAAAACTGACTACTTGTCTGTATGTTTGTAGATGGGGGAGTTAAAAATTGTGAATCATCTTCATCGTCACCACTTATTACGCTCTTATGATGCTAAGATTACAAACATATAAAAAGACCAAATACAACAAGTAATCACAGAAGCCCACGATGCAAATTGGAAACAATAATTGCCATTATTTCAAATCATAACCAAATATTCAGACATACACATATGCACACACATATTTGTAATTATACTCACAAAATGCATATTAATACAAAGTATTTACTTTTACTTTGTAAATTCTGAAATTTTTTTCAGTACGCCTGTACATTATATTGCTAGAAAATTACTTTATAATACCATGTAAGTGGCAAAATAGGCTTCGTATTATATATGTATTATTGAATAAATAAATAAATAAAAAATGTATGCATGCTAATATACAAACACATACTTACATACTTACATAAATATTTGCATACATATTTACTTATGAACAAATAAAATATTTGTTAGACTAACAAATAGATAACAATAGAGTAATTCATTTCTAGCGAAAGCAATTTTATCGATAAAATAAAATTATTATTAATATGATTTATTTTGAAATAAACTAATACACCGCATGTAATACATCTAAACGAATGTTTACAAAATATTCAAGGCAAAAACAAAAATATTAATAAAGTATAAGACCATAAACTTTCTGGTGGAGGCAAGGTCAAAAATTTTATTTTTTAAACATCACACAGAGAGCGAGGAAATAACAAATTACAGCAACAAAAATTGCCGTACGAGAATTATAAACATACAGTTAAGGAAAAAACTCTACATACACTCTACTATTTTGAACTTCTAGAGATATTATTAAACATAATTTCGATATCAATGTTTACGACATTAATAATTAAGAGTGTTTGAAAAAAATATAGTTTGAAAATATTGACAATTTATAAACAGTTAAATACATACAGCATTTGCAGCTCTTAAAATGAATAAGAAAAATGATATAGTGGGAAAAACCGTAGGTTTCCCTGATTTGCTTTATTTCTCAAAAATTACAATCAGAGATGCCAGATAAATTTGGTTTAAAATCGACAAATTCGGCGAAAAAAATCGGCAATATGATTACCGCGATTCGTCAAAAAATTAATCGTTTTTGAATAAAATATATATATACAAACATACATACAGTATCGGACAAAACCTAAGCACGGGATTGGGCCACTTCATAAGATTGATGGAACTATGGATCGTTTCAAGTATGGTGATATATTAAAGGACTTGGTGTTGCCGTATGCTGAAAAAGAAATGCCACTTAAATGGACATTCCAGCAAGATAACGATCCAAAACACACGTCAAAAGTGGTTAAGGAGTGGTTCCAAAACAATTTGATAGGAGAACTTCCTGCCCAATCTCCCGATCTTAACCCAATCGAGAATTTGTGGGAGAATGTTTAAATTATAAAGCGTTAATATCAATAATATAATGATAATACAAATTAATGCCAACTATTTTCTAAAAATATTCTCAAGTGAAGAACACGGCAACTCTAGTTTATAAAGACAGCCAAAGGAACAAAATATATGAAAGAAACAAATTGTTTGAAGTTCACGTGCTGACGACAAATTTAAAATGAACTCTCACTCGCATGTGTATAAAGAAATGAAAATTGCAAGATTCGAGTTTTTCGAAGAAATTTTCGTTGATAATACATATTAAGCACTCGCATGAAATTACTCGTATGTCTAAATGCAGGGTAAGGGTGATTAAAAATAGCGAATATATATGATATAGAAAGTTAAATATATATCTTAGATTTATGACCATGAATAAAAATTTAAAAATCTTATAGAATATATATACAAAAATTTGGTAAAAACTTTATTTTTTTCAAGAGAATCAGAAATAGAGTGTCTGTAATGACAGCAATAAATATTTACAATACAATTATAAAACCTCACTTTGAACTCGGATTGACAATGATATATATGTATGTATGTATATACATGTGGTACGGTGTGGAATTACAATTAGGATACATATGCATTGAACACAGTAAAGAAATGTGCAATATTTTACCATAAAATACACTTAAATGGCTAAATAATGGAGAACGAATAAAACTCAATACTATAAAGTTTTTCGGCCTTATGCAAAAAAACTTAACAAAGCTTGGTAACCAATTGTTAAGAAAAATTTCCTAATGTTTTATGCAAAACCAATTGTTAGCTTACCATGCGCTTACAGTTGAATTGGGTACACTTTAACTCTATGTTAAAATTAGCGTTGTCAACTCGGTGCGTTTCGCACCGTTTTTGGTGCTTTTTACAATTTTCGTCGGCACCGAACCGAGTTCAACAAGACTTTTTATTCCAGTATAAGAAAATACATTTTGTACTATATATCAGTAATATAATTAAAACCAAGTGTGCAAAATTTGTATATTTCTTTTACAGAGCAGAATACTCGTAAGAGTAGACGGAGTAATGATGTATAAAATGCACCAAATCATATACACAAATTTAATTTTATTTTTCAAAATTTTCTCCCCTTGTAATTTTTTTATAGTATAAACATAGCTGTTTTTCAGATATGTTTGCTTTTAAATTGGGTAATAGTGGCCTTTAAAACTTTTTTACAAATTTATTATTATTATTTTTTATTCAAGTTATTTGTAATACACGCCCATAGGGCCAAAATAATATATAACAGAGCACAAATAATCTGAGCTTTCAATTATATTTATATAAGGATATGCTTATAGAAATGAAAAATTCTTTAGTATATACAAAAATAAGAAATTTACAATAACAATCTTATATATAAACTTATAACCTAATCCATATATTATTCCATCCATTTCCACATATAGTCGGCTTTTTCCGACTTCCTCAGTATAGTTTTTATTGTCAATATTTTAGTTTTCTTTACATCACTCAGCAATTATATAATAAACGAAAATGGTTATCATGAAGCATATAATTTAAAAAATTAGTCAAAAGAAAATATCACAGTTTAACCTAAAACTCTAATATTACAAAACTTGTTAACTTCAAGTTATCTGAACAATAAGAAGTTGGTCATAAAACAAAAACATAAATTGTTTTTATCATGTTTTTAATATAAAAATATAATTTTTATAAAAATAATTATGTGGGGTCCTTAGTGCATGGTCGAGCAACTTGCCTACAAAATTTGTATGAAGAACACTCAGTTTTTTAATGATTTTCATACAAAATTTTAAACGTGTCGTTCGTCGAGTAACTTGCCTCACAAATCTATATGAAGAATAACTCAGCTTTTTAATGATTTTCATAAAAAATTTTAAACTTGTCGTTCGTGTATGTAAAAGGGCGAAATCTAAGCTTTTATTAATAATTCTTGTATTTGATATTTTTTTCATTAATATACTACATATCATGATTTTAAAAACACAAGGTAGTTTCATTCTCTTTTTATTATTTGTAATAAGAATTTTTAAAGTTTATTTTTAGAGGGAAATATAAAAAAGCGTTGAAACACAGTTGAATAAAGGAATTTCCTCCTAGAATGGATTTTTTCTGAAATGTGTAGTGCATTGTTCATATTAGAAAAAGCTACAAATAATAAGCTGATGTAAATAGGTATCTATGATCGTTTTAAAACACATGTTAGGTTAGGTTCAACAGGCTGCCAGCTATTGTAAAGCCAGCCCACTTTGGTCCCAAAACTAAAAGCACGGACTTCTGCTTATCAGTAAACTTTACGATAGCATGCAAACGAATTCCTATTTTGAAAAAGATTTTATTGCATTTAAAAGAAAATACTCTTTAGATATTAAAAACAAAGGGAAAAGTTTGATGCTTGTGGTTTAAAAATATATAAATAAATTACTTCTACTAGAATGACCCAGGATGCAGCGACAAAACTAATGCACGTAACCTTGAATATTCTTCATTACTTACAATAAGAAAAACCTGCTTTCAAAAGATGTTATTATTTGTTAAAATATCAAAGTAAGCATGTATAGCGAAATTTTGCGTATAGTTTTCCGTCGTTTCCGTGCCTTCAATCTTGTTCTGGACGTGACTTGAAACTTCTCTAACAAACGGCGCGATATGATTATTCAGTGCATTTAAAAGAAAAAATAATAGCTGATTTTAATAACGGCCAATCAGTGACCATAATTGCAAAAAAATTTGACATTCACCAAGAATTATAAGCCTTTTTCGATGTTCGGGTATTTTGGTTACAGAACATAAAGTTGGACGTTCCCGAAAAACCAGTAAACGAGATGGCCAGGCAATAACACGTTTGATAAAAAAAGACCATCGGCACACAATTGTCATTAAATGTTACCTCCAGAAGGATTCAAAGGCAGGCTGCAGAAGGTGGTCTAAAAGCTTACCATACAAAAGTGTAAACAAAATCTTTATATCACTGGTCAGGTTGAAATTTGCAAGGGAACACATTAATTTGACTACCACACAAAAGAATTCCACACTATTCTCCGATGAGTCCAAATTTAATTTAAAAGATTCCGATAGATAAAGACTGGTTAGATGACTGAAAAGCCAACTTCTTGATCCACGTTATTCTAAAGGCACATTGGTGTCGGCAGCATTTTAGTCTGGGGATTTGTTTCAGGCCATTTTTATATCTGCATATGTATTTTATTTTAAATTGTTTTTTATTTATTTTTGTTAGAAGTCACAATTTTATTATTATTTTCAGACACAACTTCAAACCAAACTGAAAATAGGGGAATATATACACTAATACGGTAGCACACATGGCGAATTCATAACAGGTGAAATTGACAGCGCAGCTTATAACTTTTTTTTTAATTTTAATCTGTTTCAGATGTCAACGACATAATTGAAACAAAACAGGAAAAAAAAATTTAAAACAATTTTTTATATTATGTATTGTATCTTGAGCGCCAGCTATCATGCAGAATCCTCCCCAATCTGGCTGGCCATTTTCTCTTTTCCAAGCTTTATGATCTGAGACTTTAATTTTCACGAAATAATTAAAAGTTTCACGAAATAATTAAAAGTTTGTCTTTTCTTGTAAAATTTTTTTATTAAATTTTTTTAAATTTCTTTTTGTGTTTTTATTTTCCCTTGACATTTGAAAAAGTTTTATTTTTTGTATTGTTGTATTTATTGCTCTTGCATTTACCTGGTATGAATTCGCCTTGCTAATACGGTAGCACAATTTTATGGAATATGTCACAATCCTTATACTTGTCAGATGGTGATTGTTAAGGAAAATTGATAGAATAAAACTACCTTGTATTTTTTATATCATGCTACATATTATATATTCATTATTTATTAAAACGGTAAATCCAGGAAATGTTTGTCAGAAATGTGTTATTTTATGTAATAATAAAATTTTTTTATTTTTTAAATTTGTTTTTCGATTTTCGAATATATAAAAAATTACAACTGAACATAACGGCATTGCCAGAATAAAACAATTAAATTCCTTAATACATTTAATAGTTAACGTACCTACTGTTTTTGCATAAACTTTTTTAACAGATGTATGGTAGTGTTAATGTGTTTGGTAACTAACGTATACGTTAAAACTCAAGTAAGATTTTTTTTTTGGATATGGCCCTTTATGTATAATAAAAAATGTTGTGATAACTAACTTGCTGCTATCTTTCACACATGGGAATTTACACACAAGACATTTTGCAGCTAGTTAGTTAGCATAAGGATTTTGTTTATGCATAAGGGCGAAATAAATTAATAATGATATGACAAACATTGAACTGTAGTCATTCTTAAAATATTCGTTTTAATAGCTCCCATTTCGAAAACGTGTACCGCATATTATTAGAAAAACAGTGGCATAACTATTTTTAATAAGTATCTAGATACACAACGATAGTCTAATCACGAGAAATAACAGCAGATATAATACAATATACCTATAATACAATTATATTTTTAAATATATAGGTATGTAGGTGTGTGAAAACAAATATTTTAGTTTGAAAAAATAAATTAATAATAATAGGTATCTATTTGAAAAATTTGTAAAAAAGCTAGATAAAATAATAACTTCACTAATTAGAAACAAGAGCATCAGTTATTATAAGTAGCGCGCATAGAATAAGTTTATAAGATATAATTCTTTAAGGCCACTTTAGACTATCATATTTTGCATTAAGACTCGTTAAAAATTCAAATAATACGTGCAAGTGGGATAGTGGTGAATCATTTTTAGAAAATTGTTCAAGCAATATGATTTTTCATTGGTTCAGAGTTGCCTTTTTACAAATGCAAATAATAAAAATATTGAAACCAGACGTTAAGCAAATTGGTTGTTTATTTTTAAATACTTCTTATTTTACTTTAGGTGTGATGGTGTGAAAATAAAATGTAATGGTACCTACGTTAGATTTTTTGACAGGCGCAAAGAATATCATTAGATTCTTGTCTCACAAAATCCAATCAAAATCTTAAGACTTGTGTGATAGTCTGAAACGCCCTTTAAAGATACAGACGATCCCAATTCGTATTAAGATTTTCAAAAATTCAAATAATAAGTACGTGCAAGTGTGAATGCAATGCTTTATGAAAATAAGAAATACACAATACGGTAAGAGATTTGACATTCATTTTCAGAAATTTGTTTATATAATACAAAAACAAATAATTAAAATATCAAAATCAAATTGGCTGTTTATTCTCTATACATATTTATCATTTTACTTCAGGTCTGATTGTGTGAAACCAAAAAGTAATAGTTCGCTAGTTTTTTTGACAGCCGAAGCAAATATCGTTAGATTTCTGTCTCACAAAATCCAATCACAATCTTACAAAGACTTGTATGATAGTCTGAAATGACCTTTAACAATTTGTGGTATTCATTTAATTTTAGTAGAATTCATGTACCTAAACATTTTTTTATCAACGGCAACACTGATTTGAATAGCAGAACGATGCACCAAGTTTTTACATCAAGGATATTAAGTATCTTTTCACACATACTCAATATTTAAATGGAAAAACTCTTATGGAGAATAAAAAATAATAATTAAAATATTGTGTTAAAAATTTTCTGCTACCTATATTACAAAATATTATCTTTAAATTTAGTTTGCATACTGGCAGAAATATTTTGACAGTAATTTGCACTAAAACTAGTTAGGTGCATTACGTTCCTATTGCAAATTGTCTTTAATAATGTATAAATACATTTAATTCGCCAGACCATCAAATAAATAAATACCAACAACAAAAGCAAAACAAAATTGAAAACACAGCCATAACATAAAAAGAAATGCAAGAAATGAGTAATTTTTTGTTGGCTTTTGCGCAACTCGTACTTTTGCCTTATATGTGCACATACAATAAAGAAAATCAAATCAAACGATTAAACATCAACGGATGGGATTTTTTATTTTAGTTTAATTTTATTAAAGTTATATGGTATGCCTCAGAAAATATGAATGAATAATACACCCTTTTTATAATTACAATAAAATTTATTGTATATATTGCCTTCTATTTTAGCCAAACCAACTATGTATATACTACTTATATATATGTATTGATTCTGGCCCGTTTACCAAATTATGAAGAATTTTTACAAATTTTTTGTGCTGTTTTTGCCCTGACATTTAAGAACCTTGTATCATAAAGGCATACAAACAGTTTAAAGGTCTTACCGAATTGGAACATTGTGGCGAACCAGTAACACTTGGCGAACGTTGTACTGTAACTAGTGCCATTGAGTCAAGATATCCCTTTTATTTTGTGTATTAAGCCAAAGATATTTTTCCTTGAAGACGTCGTCGATTCACTGTTTAAATATATGTAAATGTATATATTTGTCGTTTTCTACAACTGATGTTTCCCTCAGCAACGGCCTTCTTCACTTCTTTCTTTACGTCGTTTCCTCAATTTTTTTGCACGGATTTTTTCCACCACTGGCCGTCTTCTTTTATAATTTGTTGCACAAAAACATTTTTCTTTTTGACCAGAAAAATATTAATTTTGTTTTTCGATTTCATTCATAATTACTTATCCCTTTTTAAAACAAATTTACACAACTTTTTTGTAGAATTTTCAGTTTTTCCTTGTTTAATTTCTAACAACAAAAGAAAATATCGTAATTTTTCCTTTTCCACAAACACACACACATACTGGTCGTTTAGAAGACATTTAACACGACGACGCCATATTGATGAACTGAAAAATGTCAAACGGAAAAATCTTTTCTAGTGGCAGTCTTTTAAGTTTTGTACTAAAGAGAACGGTATGGCAATCATGTCATATTACCAGCTAATATACAAAGCAAACTTATTTATCATCGGTCTTTAAATTGTTCAAAAACGCACAATAGATCAATATTGATCGCAGTGCAAATGGCCGATGAGGGCCATATCCCATCCACTAATAATAAAATAATAATAAATTGTTCAAATTAAAGAAAAATTTTATGATATGTGAGACGAATTAAGTTTCCCTGTCATGAGTTACTTTTTGCCAGTGCATATCGTATATTCGAATAAATTACCCATTGATTATCGCCAGTCGCATTTGTTTAAAGGGCCCAATAAACTATGCAAATCGTTTGGCAAACCTACACTTTCCTCTTGCACCTAAACCATACAAATAGAAACAAAGGCAAACGCAATTTATTTACACATAAAAACACAAATGAACCTTTTTTTGCTTTCAATAAGAGTAATCGGCCATTGTGTTACATTGTGCAAACATGATTCAAATATTTGTACAAACTAGCTAACACCCCCATAAACGAAAAAAATGTTTGTACAAACCTAAAACCTTAACTAATTTAGCTTAACTAACTTAGCATACTTATTTCAGCGAGATTTTTTTTTTTATAAACAAAAAATCCAAAAAATTTTCCTGAAGAAGTCTTCCGAAGGAAGACGAAATATTGAATTAAATAAACAATTTTTTAAAAAATTTTTATAAAAAATACCTCAAGCTTGAAGATCATTACATCTTAATTTAAGAAAAAGGTCGAAAAATTAGGGTTAAGAAAACGTATCCTTTTTTTTTATTTATTTCATAAAGTTGTCTTAAGCCATCAAAACCGATAATATAAAGGTTAGGTAGACAGGCCGCTGGATACCCCGGAATAGTCTAGGTTGTCCAGCTCACTTGGGTCCTGTAGTCGTTCGCTTTGTGATTGCCTGATAATCTAAAACAATATATAATATTCATATTGCACTAATAGCTTATTTACACTTAAATAACAAAATTTCAATTCATTAATCTGAAAAGAAAAAAAAAGTTTTATTAATTATTACTCAAATTGTACAAATTCTCGACGAATTTTTCAGTTTTCATAGCTAAATAAACTTTTATAAATAGCATACAAAATTTTGGAAGTGTATATGAATTATATGTTCAGTGTAAATCTCTGGGGTTTTCATAAAATGAAGCTTCCGTATCTAACTATACAAATTTTGTTATCTACCAAGGTGCATTAACGTATACACGGTGGCAGCACTAGAGCAAAATTACAACAATACAACAAAAACAGGCATCTGGTAAGCTATGTTTATCATAAATATTTGTAACTATTTGCACAATTATAAACTACGAATGTACCTTTTCATAATTATAAATTATATTTATTTGAATTATTTTTATGTTCACCAAATAATTTGTATATGTTTAATTCAGAATAAAACACTAAATTCACTTTCAAAAATGTAAACAATACATTTGACGTAAATAGCTTCCTATATTGCCAGTAGCAAAAAATTTTCACATGCCGTAGTGCTGCCGCCGTGTATACATTAATGCACCTTGTTATCTACCATGGTGCACTAACATCTAAAAGGTGGCAGCTCTATGACATGTGAACGTTTTTTGCTACTGGTAATATAGTGAGCACTTAACATCATATGTTGTGCTTACATATATGAAAATGAGTTTAGTGGGATATTCTGAATTAAAGATAAAAATATTTAAATAAAAAAAATTTATAATTGTGAAAAAGAGCTATCATAATATACAGTTGTGAAAGGAATGTCAAACATATTTGCTATGAACACCTCACTAAACGCTCGTTTTTGTTGTATTGTTTGTGCTCTTGCGCTCCCACCTTTTAGACGTTAATACACTATCTACAGAATACGACCTTGCAGTTTATAAACAATATTTTATTAACAACTGATGAAATTAGTAATCGCTCACGGAAGCTTAGGATAAACAAGTTAACGAACTATAAACTTTATTTAATTAGTGTTAGTAAAATCAAGCAAAATGTCAGCGTTTATAGAAGAAACCTCTAATCGATTATTACCAAGAATTGTGCTTATTGCTTGTGGTTCTTTTAGTCCTCCCACACCAATGCATTTTCGTATGTTTGGTAGGTAACAACTCTTTAAAAAAATATCCATCTAATTATTGTCACATAAATCTCCCAAATAGAAATTGCAAAAGATTATTTTGAAACACAAGGCACTTATAAGGTAATTGGTGGCATTGTTTCACCCACACATGATGCTTATGGAAAAAAGGGATTAGCTCCAGCTAAACATCGTTGTTCTATGGTCAAGTTAGCTCTAAAATCCTCCTCATGGATACGTTTATCGGATTGGGAGACCCAACAAGATGGCTGGTCACGCACCCAAGCTGTTTTGCAGTATCACCAAAATTTTATGAATAACTACATAAATTCACCAGATTTGGATAATATGAATAATGGTGGTGATTATCACATTCCCAACTGGCTGCCATCCAGTCTGCGGGAACGTCGGGACCCAGTGCAGTTGAAACTTTTATGTGGTGGTGATTTGTTGGAATCATTTGCAGTTCCAGGATTATGGGCAATTGAAGATGTATGCATAAAATTGGCAAGCAGATTTCTAAAACTTTTATATATATATATATATATATATATATATATATATATATATATATATATATATATATATATATATATATATATATATATATATATATATATATATATATATATATATATATATATATATATATATATATATATATATATATATATATATATATATATATATATATATATATATATATATATATATATATATATATATATATATATATATATATATATATATATATATATATATATATTCATAATAAATACATACATATGTATATTAGAAGTCGCATAAGATAAATAATATTCTTAAGTAATTTGAAGGCGCTTTAAATTAATAATGTTTACTTATGGGCCCAAAATAGTAGCGCATTAAATTGCAATTAAATGAAATGAGGCACGTTATGTTATGCGACTTCTTGTAGGTATAAGGTAATGCATTTTATATGTGTATATTTTCATAATAATTTTTACAGATTGAGGACATTATTTCCAACCATGGCTTAGTAGTTATATCTCGGAGTGGATCGAACCCAGAAAAATTTATATTTGATTCAGATATTTTAACAAAGCACCAAGTAAGACCAAAATTCACCTACAGCTTTTTAAGTATTTTAATTTATTTTTATATTTAGCGCAATATAATATTGGTTACTAATTGGGTATCCAACGAAGTCAGCTCCACTATGATTCGTCGACTTCTTAGTCGTGGTCAATCGTGCAAATATCTTATTGACGATTTGGTTTTGGAATATATAAAACAGTTTGGTTTATACCAATCCAATACGTAAGTATATTTTATTTTTTTAAACTTGCAAGCTTTTTATTAAACATCATTCTAATAATAACTGCATTAAGTCACTGTTGTAATAGTTTTATTTGACTTTCCATTGTTTTTATTTATAAACTTTTTTTCATTTCAAAAGATACGTACACTGAACATTTTATTAAACATTAAAAAAAAAGTATTTGTCATATATTTACGGTAGTAATAAGTTAAAAACTTTTATCATGTTTGCATTATGTGTATTTATTTCTGCTTTTTTTGTTTTTTATTTTAATTATTTTTGTATATTAAAGCAGATCTAGCTGACGTTCTTCCTCCAGCACCTCAAAATGCACTAGATTTCGTAACACCACTTCAACTACTGCTACAATTGCCACACACTTAGGCTGTGTTAAAAAATATAATGCTAATAAGAATAAAAAAATTAACAACAGACTTTTATACTCCTCGACCTCTTCTTCCTTGTCAGTACCTGAAAAGAATTTAGTACATCTTAACTGGAAATTATATATGGAGCGTGAGTTAAATAGAGAAAACAATATTACGTTGCTTCAAAATTTAAATGTGATATATTATTAACTTATTTTTTTATTTTGTAAATTTAAAGAAAAATGTTCAAAATATTTTTTGTGTTTATTTTGTTCAGTGTACGATTTCTTTTATTTAATTTTTTTTGCGCCTTAAGTCATGCTTTAGTCTTTGAATTATACTATGAGTTAGTTAGTTTGTTAGTTAGTTGGCTTTATTGAGACTTCCTTTTTTTCCATATTACAGGTTTAGGCAACATTAATTTTGTGAAAACTTAAAACTATAATGTATTATTTTAAAAACATTTTTTTTGGTTTGTTAATGCGTCACGCTTATGAAAATTAAAAGAAATATAATATAATAATATTAAAAATAAGTTTAGATATTTACAGTGTTTGCTCCCGGCACTTGTCAATTCTAGTAAAGCTTCGTTTACAATTAATGAACTTACTACTAAAACTTATAAAAAACTTAAATCTAAAACTTAGAATACATAAAAATAAAACCAAACAATAAGAAAGAAAAAAAAAAATAACAAAAAACAAAAACAAAACAAAAGATACAATATTGCTTACCCCCTGTGTACGCCGGGAGTATTATCTACATAAAAGTTTTGTACTACAAAACTATCGAAATTTTCCGGCAACATCCCAACACACGATAAATATTGTGTGTTCGACCAATTGAAATCTTTCTCATTAGATAAAATCTCCGTAATAATACTACCATCAAAGTATGATAGCTGTTGCCGCCGATTATTCTCATAATTCTTTATATAGAAAATTTTGTACTTATTAAATTTCCTACTGGGAATCATAGTGAAGTTACTTACAATTAATTACACAAATAATTAAATGTACATACATATTTCTCTGCTTATAATTTTATATACCTTTTACAATTTTTTATTGAAGTGGATTAACGGTCGCTTTGAACAAATATTTTTTGCTTGCATTCTTTAAATGCATATACATAAACGTGCATATACAAATGCAATAAAACTTTTTGTGCTTGATATTGAAACACATTGGCATGTACTATGTATAAAGAAAATAACTGAAGATGAATTCAGAGCTCAGTCTGAATTAAGACAGTTAACGTGGTAGCCGAAAAATATTAAATTTTAAAGCGCTCGCTAAATCAACAGAAATTTATTAATGTTTGTTTTATAAAATATAAATATAAATAGATAACTGAACGCTATTAAAAAGTATTTTCTTGAGGTTTTCACGTTGGCTAAAACAACAATTCTTTAAAATTTAATATTGCAATAGGTAAAAATTACTGCGATGCCAGACAATAACGCTACACAGCATAATTGCAGAAAGTGCAACGAGCTGGACGACGAACGTATGGTCATGTGCGACAAATGTGATCAGTGGTTTCACTATGGTTGCGTGGGTGTAGAAAGCAATGTAGCAGATTACAGCTGGAACTGCGAATTTTGCGACAACAGGGTATCTCGCACTGCTAACCCAAACCAAAGCAATGGTTTTGAGGCTCAACCGAGCTCATCATCGTCACCATTAATGCCACTAACGACGACAGCACTACCAACAATCAACGTTTCGCCTCCGACTTGTTCGCAGTTACCAACATCAATCGTTAATCAAGTGCCGGTATCTACTTATCCGCACTTTTATACTGCTTCTCACAATTATATTGTAGCGGCTTCCACAGGAATGCCAACTTTCCGTCCGGCGGTAAATACACCGTATTTCGCAACAAGTTTATCCTATGCACCGAATCCAACAAATCCTGTAACTTCCTGCAGAATAACTTCAAATGAGCAAAATGCTACGGGAAGAGTTCAAAGCTCCTCCGACTTCATGCAGAGGCAGAAAATGCTGCAGCTAGAGCGACTAGAGGAGGAGAAGAAAATACAACAGGAATTTTTAGAGAAAAAGTATAAAATATTGTCTGAAAATAACAACCCATCTTCAAATATGACATCTCCACATAATGTGAATTTTAATCAACAACCTAACATAACTTTCGCACAGGGGTCTTCCATAAACAATATGCCAGGTGTGTCAAACATTTTTAATCAACCTACGCTTTCACAACTATCTGCTAGGCAGACTTTACCGCGCGAGCTACCTCCATTTAGCGGCGATCCCGATGATTGCCCTATATTCATCAATAGTTTTCAAAACAGCACTGCATTGGCTGGGTTTTCTGACGCTGAGAACTTGATGCGTCTACAAAATTGTCTTAAAGGAAAAGCCAGGGATCTAGTAAAAAATAAGTTACTTGTACCCTCGCTTGTACCCGATATCATTAACACACTTCGTATGTGTTTCGGTCGCCCAGAGCATATTTTGGAACGGGCTATTAATAAAGCAAAAAATATGCCTTCTCCACGCGATAAGCTCGAATCACTAATCGAGTTCGCATTGAGTGTACAAAATATATGCGCTACGATGGAAGCATGCGGCCTAGAATCCCATATGAACAACCCCGTATTGGCAAAGGAGCTTCTGGACAAATTGCCAAATCAGCACAAATTGAGTTGGGCTATGCAACCAAGAGATGAAAGCGTTCCAATAATTAAGGCATTTAGTGCGTGGCTATACAGTATAGCGGAAGCAGCAAGCAAGGTGGTCACACCTAGCTTTGGGAAAAGTGGCGCCTCAGTAAACACCCATACTCAGGCTAACAACAACGTAAGCAAAAGTTGTGTTGTGTGCAAGGTAAATTCACATAAAATACAGCATTGTGAAAAATTCGAAAATCTACAATTAAACTCAAAATGGGAGATCGTTAAAAAGCACAATTTGTGTCGTCAATGCCTCAATCAGCACAAGCGGAAATGCAATTTGAGCAAGGAGTGCGGTATATCCGGCTGTAAGTACAAGCACCACCCTCTGCTTCACAAGGTCAATGAGGACAATGAGTCAAATAATCAAACTGTAAGTAGAAATGAAATTAAAAATATGCAGCGGAGTGCACAAATAAATGCGCATAACAATAAACATGAAGAAGATGCTCCATTCTTTAGAATTTTACCGATCCGCATGCATACAAAAAATAAAATCATTAATACGTTTGCATTCCTAGACGAGGGGTCTTCCGTCACTTTAGTAGAGCGGAGTCTATTTGATAGTTTGAATATACCCGGCGTACCGGAACCACTTTGCCTTCAATGGACAAGTGGCACAATTCGTGATGAAAAAGAATCTCTTAGAACATCATTTAAAATATCGAGCGTTATGAATGATGTAAAATTCGTCCTTTCGAATGTTCATACCGTCGAAAACTTGGGCCTTCCGTGTCAAACCTTAAATATGATTGAAATCTCTAAAAAATATCCGTATCTTAAGGATTTGCCGATACAGTCATATGACAATGCTAAGCCCATGATTTTAATTGGTGCTAATAACTGGAAAGTTGCAGTTCCTACAAAAATTCGAGAAGGCAGTTGGCAACAACCAATTGCAACCAAAACACGCCTTGGGTGGACCATACAGGGTGGCAGCCAAGGTAGTTCAACTGTGCGTGGGTTTAATATACACACATGCGTTTGCCAAGAAGATTACGATGAGCTTCACCAGAGTGTTAAAAATTACTTTAATGTAGATTCGCCAAATACGTTCACACTATTATCAGCAGACGACAGTACCGCCCTGGAGACGCTCAAGGCCACTTGCACTAAAGTGAACGGACAATATGAAGTCGGTTTGCTCTGGAAAAATCCCGATGTTCAATTACCTGAGAGTTACGACAATGCTCTTCGCCGACTACTGTGCCTTCAAAAGAAACTTTCTAAAGATGAGACACTACGACAAAACATGCATGCGCAGATAGATAGTCTTGTTGAAAAAGGTTACGCTAAAAAATTAACTTCTGAATTAGGAGCCCCCGACAAAAAGGTGTGGTATCTCCCAATTTTTCTAACTTCTAACCCAAACAAGCCAAATAAAATACGATTGGTGTGGGATGCCGCAGCAAAATCCAAAGGGGCATCGTTGAACGACTTTTTATACTCCGGTCCAGACTTTCTCAAACCTCTAGTCGATATTCTTTTAGCATTCCGTGTCGGAAAATACGCCATTTGCGGTGATATCGCTGAAATGTTCCACAGGATAAATGTACGAGAAAGCGATATGCAATCTCAAAGATTCCTATGGTGGGACAAAAGTGGTGAACCATGCACATATGTATGTAATGAGAGCCTTAACTTTCGGGATAAGCTGTGCTCCATGCATAGCTCATTATGTTCGCGACACGAATGCCAAAGAATTCGAAACACAGTTTCCACGCGCGGTTCATTCAATCCAGAATCATCACTACGTCGACGACCTTATTGATAGTGTAGATACGGAAGAAGACGCAGCAACACTAGCAAAACAAGTTTATAAAATCCACGCTGCCGCAGGTTTCCACATAAGAAACTGGGCATCCAACTCTGCCGAAGTTCTAAAGAATCTTGCCGAGGTTTCAAAAACGTGCCAAGATATAAAACATTGGGGTTCTACCGAAAAAGTTTTAGGTATGCATTGGGACCCAGTTGCAGACGTTTTCAAATACAATTGCAAGTTTGCACGCTTACGCAGGGATGTGCTCAATGAAGATATAGTACCAACCAAAAGAGAATGCCTTCAGGTCCTTATGTCAATATTTGACCCACTAGGATTCCTATCTCACCACACAATAGGCCCGCATGCATACAAAAAATAAAATCATTAATACGTTTGCATTCCTAGACGAGGGGTCTTCCGTCACTTTAGTAGAGCGGAGTCTATTTGATAGTTTGAATATACCCGGCGTACCGGAACCACTTTGCCTTCAATGGACAAGTGGCACAATTCGTGATGAAAAAGAATCTCTTAGAACATCATTTAAAATATCGAGCGTTATGAATGATGTAAAATTCGTCCTTTCGAATGTTCATACCGTCGAAAACTTGGGCCTTCCGTGTCAAACCTTAAATATGATTGAAATCTCTAAAAAATATCCGTATCTTAAGGATTTGCCGATACAGTCATATGACAATGCTAAGCCCATGATTTTAATTGGTGCTAATAACTGGAAAGTTGCAGTTCCTACAAAAATTCGAGAAGGCAGTTGGCAACAACCAATTGCAACCAAAACACGCCTTGGGTGGACCATACAGGGTGGCAGCCAAGGTAGTTCAACTGTGCGTGGGTTTAATATACACACATGCGTTTGCCAAGAAGATTACGATGAGCTTCACCAGAGTGTTAAAAATTACTTTAATGTAGATTCGCCAAATACGTTCACACTATTATCAGCAGACGACAGTACCGCCCTGGAGACGCTCAAGGCCACTTGCACTAAAGTGAACGGACAATATGAAGTCGGTTTGCTCTGGAAAAATCCCGATGTTCAATTACCTGAGAGTTACGACAATGCTCTTCGCCGACTACTGTGCCTTCAAAAGAAACTTTCTAAAGATGAGACACTACGACAAAACATGCATGCGCAGATAGATAGTCTTGTTGAAAAAGGTTACGCTAAAAAATTAACTTCTGAATTAGGAGCCCCCGACAAAAAGGTGTGGTATCTCCCAATTTTTCTAACTTCTAACCCAAACAAGCCAAATAAAATACGATTGGTGTGGGATGCCGCAGCAAAATCCAAAGGGGCATCGTTGAACGACTTTTTATACTCCGGTCCAGACTTTCTCAAACCTCTAGTCGATATTCTTTTAGCATTCCGTGTCGGAAAATACGCCATTTGCGGTGATATCGCTGAAATGTTCCACAGGATAAATGTACGAGAAAGCGATATGCAATCTCAAAGATTCCTATGGTGGGACAAAAGTGGTGAACCATGCACATATGTATGTAATGAGAGCCTTAACTTTCGGGATAAGCTGTGCTCCATGCATAGCTCATTATGTTCGCGACACGAATGCCAAAGAATTCGAAACACAGTTTCCACGCGCCGTTCATTCAATCCAGAATCATCACTACGTCGACGACCTTATTGATAGTGTAGATACGGAAGAAGACGCAGCAACACTAGCAAAACAAGTTTATAAAATCCACGCTGCCGCAGGTTTCCACATAAGAAACTGGGCATCCAACTCTGCCGAAGTTCTAAAGAATCTTGCCGAGGTTTCAAAAACGTGCCAAGATATAAAACATTGGGGTTCTACCGAAAAAGTTTTAGGTATGCATTGGGACCCAGTTGCAGACGTTTTCAAATACAATTGCAAGTTTGCACGCTTACGCAGGGATGTGCTCAATGAAGATATAGTACCAACCAAAAGAGAATGCCTTCAGGTCCTTATGTCAATATTTGACCCACTAGGATTCCTATCTCACCACACAATAGGCCTCAAAATCCTTATTCAAGATATTTGGCGTGCCAACATTGGCTGGGATGAGCCATTAAACGAGTACCTCGAAACAAAATGGTTGCAATGGAAATCATCTGTGCCACTAATCTCTGACGTCAAAATCTCGAGGTGTTACTCTCAACTACTTTCCAGCTCAAAAAATATTCAGCTTCACACCTTTGTTGATGCTGGGGAATACGCTTACTCTGCCGTCAGCTATCTAAGAGTGCAATTAGATAACCACGTAACTATTTCTTTTGTTTCTGCCAAAAGCAAAGTGGCACCGCTAAAGCCCTTGTCCATCCCCCGAATGGAATTACAAGCTGCTCTTATTGGTATCAGGCTAGCGAACACGATACAAAACATTCAACGTCTACGAATCTTGAAAAGATTTTGGTGGTCAGACTCAAAAACTGTACTCCAGTGGCTACGGGTTGACCCGAGAAATTTTCAGCAGTTCGTTATGCATCGTGTAGGTGAGATATTAGAACATTCTGATGTAACCCAATGGAAGTGGGTGCCTTCAAAAATAAACCCTGCAGATCTTGCAACTAAAACTACAACGCAGAAGAAAATGGACCTGTGGTTCAATGGTCCTGACTTCTTATATGACGATCCTGACCAATGGCCTTTATGCGAAGATTTAGGGCCACCTAACACATCAGAACTGAAACGTCACGTACTTGTGATCAACCGTAAGCAAAAAACATATAATTTCATAAATTTTCAGTATTTTTCCAGCTGGAAAAGACTCTACCGAGCAGTAGCAAATTTCCTTTTGTACCTGGCAAAGCTACAAGCAGCTTGCAAGCAACAAAAACATTACTCTACAGTCACCTTTGAGATGATACAGAAAGCGAAACAGTTTTTGATAAAAGAAGCTCAACGTAGCGAATTTCTTCAAGAAATATGGGATTTGAAACACGGAGAATACGTAGAAAAATCCAGCAAACTATACCGTCTTAACGTATATCTAGATGAAAACGAAGTCTTAAGATGCCACGGCCGTTCAAAACGTCTAAACAATCACCAAGACGAAATTGTGCTTCCTGCCGATCATTACTTAACGTTTCTAATAATACGATCATTTCATGAAGAATTTCACCACCAGTTCCATGAAGCCGTCATAAACGAAGTAAGGAGCCAGTTCTACGTGCCTCGATTGCGTATAATATACAAAAAAGTCCGTAATTTGTGCCAAAAATGCACAAATTTTCACGCTGCACCGCAACCTCCTCAAATGGCGTTGCTGCCAACCGCTCGTTTAGGTGCATTTCAACGACCATTTACCTTCACTGGTATCGATTTTTTCGGGCCTCTATCAGTAACCGTTGGCAGAAGACGTGAAAAACGATGGGGAGTGTGTTTCACTTGTCTGACGGTACGAGCGATTCACATCGAAGTAGCGTTCAACTTGGACACAAGTTCCTGTATTCTATGCATAAGAAACTTTATTGCCAGACGGGGAACGCCATGCGAAATATATACTGACAATGGCACCAATTTCAAAGCAGTACAAAAAATTTTGAAAGAAGAATGCGCAAAAATAAATTTTGCAGACATAACAACTAAATTCGACAAGACAAAATGGTTCTTTAACCCACCAGGGGCGCCCCACATGGGCGGTGCCTGGGAAAGGCTCATCAGATCCGTAAAAAATATTTTGTACAGTATTTATCCAACACTGAATTTAAACGATGAAACCTTAAAAAGTGTATTTTGTGAAATCGAATTAATTATTAATTCTCGACCACTCACATTCGTCTCCGTTGAACATGAAGACGATGACGCCATCACTCCAAACCACCTACTCTTAGGTTCTTGTGATGGATACAAACCTTTTCTAGAAAATAGCGGTAACATACGGCAGAAATGGCAACAAACACAAGCATTTGCAGACATTTTTTGGCGCCGTTGGGTTAAGGAATATATACCAGTAATATCCCGTAGATGCAAGTGGTTTACAAAAACCCCACCGATTAATGTTGGGTCTATAGTCGTTATAGCTGACGACAACCTCCCTAGAAGATGCTGGCCAAAAGGCAAGATTATCGACACTATCGTAGCCGCAGATGGTCAAGTCCGAAGAGCGACAATCAAAACGCAGTATGGAGTATTACACCGGCCCGTAACAAAAATAGCCGTATTAAACGTCGGCAATGATCAATAGTAAACTCGCAGAGCTCGTTTACGAGAGGGGGAATGTTGCCGCCGATTATTCTCATAATTCTTTATATAGAAAATTTTGTACTTATTAAATTTCCTACTGGGAATCATAGTGAAGTTACTTACAATTAATTACACAAATAATTAAATGTACATACATATTTCTCTGCTTATAATTTTATATACCTTTTACAATTTTTTATTGAAGTGGATTAACGGTCGCTTTGAACAAATATTTTTTGCTTGCATTCTTTAAATGCATATACATAAACGTGCATATACAAATGCAATAAAACTTTTTGTGCTTGATATTGAAACACATTGGCATGTACTATGTATAAAGAAAATAACTGAAGATGAATTCAGAGCTCAGTCTGAATTAAGACAGTTAACGTGGTAGCCGAAAAATATTAAATTTTAAAGCGCTCGCTAAATCAACAGAAATTTATGTTTTATAAAATATAAATGTTTGTTTTATAAAATATAAATATAAATAGATAACTGAACGCTATTAAAAAGTATTTTCTTGAGGTTTTCACGTTGGCTAAAACAACAATAGCTTTTCAACAAACTTTCTCATCAGCTCGAAAGCATAATGTGATATGGCAGAAATTTTGGCATACTCATATACATAATTATTTGAAAACTTTCTGTTCATAGACTTATAATTCTTATCTATGCATTTCCGAATTATATGTCTTTCGACAATCTCAATTTTTCACAGTTTTGGAAATACTGAACCATACCGGAAATGCATAGAGAAGAATTGGTCGTATGCTGACTTTGTACAAAAGCAACTTTGTCTCTACTGGCAAGAATTTGCTATTAAATAATTTAGCAAATGCACCTTTGACCCGATTTGCCTTATCTATATTGTGTAGCACATGACTATTAAACTTCATAAGCTTGTTAAAGTGCACTCCAAGGTATCTGATGCTGTCCTTAAATTGTATTTCTCTCTCCTGCAACGTTATTTTAAGATTCTTGCTTTCCGGAACAACGGTATACTTATATTTTCCGCAAGCATTTCGTAAACATATCGCAAAGCTTTTCGCTACATTTATTTTAATACCCCATTTTGTATAAAACTCATCAACTTTTTTGAGGTGCGAAGAAACCCGTTGGAGTGCCACTTGAGGAGATTCGTCATGCGCATAGAGAAGGGAGTCATCCGCATAAAGTATGCTCTGCGAATTATTGTGGTCATGAGGAAAGTCACTAATAAAAATCGTATAAAGATGGGGTGCCAATACTGAGCCCTGAGGCACTCCACAAGAAACCGAACTACGATCGGATAACTTTTTACACGTCTGAACACAAAATACTCTTTTTTAGAAAAGTTTGAAAAGTTTAACCATTGATGGATCAAATCCAATATTTATCATCTTAAATAGAATACCATCATGGAACGCCTTATCAAAAGCCTTTTCAATATTCAGAGACACCGCCACAGTGCATCGACGTTCCCTTAAGTTTTGAATAACATCAGTGTGAAATTTCAACAGAGCATGAACCGTAGAATTCCCTTTTTTAAACCCAAACTGCCTCTGTGGAATATATGTGCTATTAAATGATTGATCCATTTTGTCTCGGACAATTCTTTCAAACATTTCTCCTACATTGGAGAGCAATGAAATAGGCCTTAAGTTATTTACATCAATATTGCCCTTAACTTTTTGGATCGGTACTACTTTTGCCAATTTCCAAGCAGAAGGGAAATAACAATTATTCAAGCAATTGTTAAACACAATTGTCAAATACTCAAATGCTTTAATAGGAAGTTTTCGTATCAGAAAATTTGAAATGCCATCCAAACCGCAAGACTTTTTGTTGTTCAGCACTTTAGCTGTCTCTACGAGAGAGTTTAAATCAGTAAATTTCACATCCTTCATATTATTTAATGACGTATTATAGTCATCAAATATCATGAAAGAAGCCTGTCGCGTCACCTCATTAATTCTATTGATAATGCCCGAAATATCCCTATTTGGAGGCGGATTTTGAAAAAGGGTTGTAAAACGGTTTTTCAGTATGTACAGTTTCCGATCATCCCCTGATATTTTAACTCCATTGACGGAAATATCATTAACCCTACCGCGATTCCTATTTCCAATCATTTTAAAAATTTCTTTATAATCACAAGGACCAGGAAATATGTCTTTTAATTTGTTACTAAAGAGACTTGCCTGTTCCTGTTCAATTTGCTCCCTTATATCTTTATCAAAGAAATTTGCTTAGAAAGTAACAAATACTGAGGATGATGCCTATTATATGTTCTCGCAAATATTAGTTTCAATTGTCTCTGCCAGTCATATTTCACCTGTAGCATTTTTCTCAACTTATGCGAAGCAATAAATTTCTTACTTTTACTTTCCACTTTCCTAGCATGCATTTCCGTTACAAAATTAACAGAAATATTAAACTCATCCAAAACAACGTCAATCTCCGCATTTGACAAGTTTTTTTTTTATCCAATGGAAAGTGATTTAATAAAGCTTCCGTAACGTCTGTCTTAAAAGCGCTCCAATTTGTATTCACATATGTATTCACATATGTGAATACAAATTCACATATGTGAATACAAATTGGCGTTCGAAAAACAAAACTAAAGTCTGGAAAACGAATACTTAATGCTAAAGGGGTATGATCGGAGAACGTTGGAAGCGTTCTAGTTTCAAAGTTACGTTGATAATTATCTAAAACATCGTTGCTTACTATAAAGTGATCCAAATGGGAGGAACCTCCAGGATATGTTGGAAAATAATCGCACACTCTCGTAACTGAATAAGATTCACTCTGAAGCCATGATGAAAGTACTTCACCATTAAAATTGTTGACTGTATCTCCCCACGAAATATTTTACGCGCTAAGATCACCACCCAGTATAAATCCGTCATATAAATTTGAAAAATTTAAAATTGCTGACAGGCCGTTTATCATATCTTGACCATTGAAGTTACTTTGAAAATAAATAGAACCAAAAAGAATTTTTCGTTCTGCACCATTTATCAAAAACTTAATATCAACAAACAAATTTGGAAAACCTAGACAAGGAACACTAACTCGGGAAAAATCTATCGATTTTCTAACAACAACACTGACTCCTACTGAACTATCATCCATGACAATATTAAAATCATCTAGGTATAAATTAGTATTTGTTGGCAAATGCATTTCTTGTAAAAAGGCAATATCAATTTGAAATTGATTTAAAATAATATTAAGTTCAGTTCTCCTTCCAATGTGGACAAGAGAACCAACATTAAATGTTACTAAATTTAAATGATTACGGACCGTATACATCTTGAATATCTTTCATTAAATTCTAGCACTCCTTCCTTGCTTGTTCTTTAGTTATAGATTGGTAGTTTTCGAATTCTATCTTCCAACGGTGGAGGATCCATAGCGCAAAAACTTTTTGCCACCTTCATGAACTCCTGAATTAAAACAGGTTTCCCCATTCTGTTCTGTTTCGGGACATTATCAAATAGACTTGCAAAAGTCTTATCCGCAATTAATGCGGATTGCTTTAGGGCCCTATCAACATTGGCAGTGGCTAAAACGTTCCTATGTTTTGCTTCTTGGAAAGACTTCTTCTTAAAACTTACATACTTTTTGTACGCCGGACACCCTCTATAATTTGACGTGTGACCTCTTTCATTACAATTAACACAAAATGGCAAAATATTGCTGTTCGGCAAAAAAGAGCATTCACCAGGTTCATGCTTCTGGTCACATGTTAAACAAGCGAATGGCCGACTACAATTTCTTGAATAGTGGCCCCACTGTTGACATCTCCAACATTGCGGAATTTTAGCACTGGCCTTGGGCCTTTCCCACGAGACAACCTGATTAAGAATAAATCTAAATCCTAGCAACTCATTTACTTTCCTATTTGGTTTAAGAACTACTAGAAATAAACCGGTATCTATACCTTTCTTCCTTGACATCTCTGTCGAAAACTTTGTAACAGACTCAACTGTGTCTGGCACCAGCCTATCTAACTCTAATTTTATTTCATTAACATCAGATTTGAAATACAAACCCCTGCAGATTATGCTCTGCCGCTTTAGGTCTCTTGGGGTGAAACTATATGCTGAAACTCCCTTCTCTTTCAACAACTCTATCATTTCTAAATGCACCGATACTTCTTTTAAGTACAATTTGCTTTTGTACTGAGATTTATTATTAATCTTGAAATCAACATTCTTAGATTTCAATTGGTCTATCAGGGAGTTAACATTCACATTCTCGATAATTATTGGAGGACAATATGAAATTTTAGTTTTAAGTTGTGTTTGCGTGTTTTGTGTTTTATTATTCATGTTTAAATTTCCATGAGCTGAACTACTTATTGACCCCATTAGGCTCTAAACTTAAGTCTCCTAACAACGAAAATTTATTATACGTATCAACATTTTCAGCCATCTTGCTTTTTTCATCAAATTATTTATTAATTTTGACATTTTAATATTTACATCACCTCGATATTTCCTCTTCTTGTTTTTAACCACATTAAACTCTTCCACAATAGAAGAAAGATACCAGGCGTCTTGCTCCATATTATTATCAATTGCTTCTTTCGTCTCTGCGCCACGAATTCTAACATTCTCAAGAATTTCCACATTACCTCCGTTTTTATCCGCCTCAGAAAAGCTTCCCAATGCCTTTAGAATTTGTAGTAATTTTTTGATCCACACATACTGCGTTCAGTAAATCTTTCCCAAGCTGAGAATCTTTAAACTTTTGTCTACCAGCAGAATTCTTCAATTTCATTTTGCTTGCTTGTGAGACCGACAATGTATTTTGAGGTACAACATCAGTGCCTCTTAACCGTGACACTTCTTCATTACCTTTTGATGAATTAGGATTAGGAGGACGTCCTCCATTTTGATCCAAAATCGGATCAATCCCCATTGCGATAGTTTAAATTCAAATGTTCAAATTTCAAACGAAAAAAAAAAAAATTTTTTTTATATATAATTTTTTTTTGACAGGCAAATTAAATTCGGATTTTATTTTCAAAACATGTCTGCTACGTTTGTGTGTTCAAAAGAAAAAAAAAAAAACAATTATACTATGATTTTAATGCTTATTTGAGAACAAAATTGGGTTCTTCCGGTTTGAATCTTACGCATGCATACATAGATATAACATTGTAAGCGTGTTTATATAGTGTCTACAACTGCGATTAACGCTGACATAATATCTTAGAAAATGTCGGCAGAATGAGAAAACGAATGTCTTATGTCCATTTTAAAATTTAACAAGGAGTATACGTGTACTCTTGTTCATCTTATAAGAATTAATTTTTGTTACAAATGGTTCAGCGAATATTACAGCGGAATTACCACCATATGTTGTTAGACCCCCTGTGTCTTTGAGACTTAATTTTCAAGATGTCGAAAACGTTATAGCAAATACAAACCCAAGAAAAGCTCCAGGCATTGATCAAATTACTGGTAAAATGCTTGAACAGTTACCTAGAAGGCTTCTACTTTTTATTTTTAACGCTATTTTACGCTTTGAGTATTATCCTACAGAGTGGAAAGTCTCATTGATTACTATGATACCCAAGCCAGGGAAGGATCCCAGTAAAGTAGAGTCATATAGACCAATAAGTCTACTACCAATAATTTCAAAACTGTTTCAAAAATTGTTAATGGCGAAGTTGAGTCCAATATTGAACAATGTGGGGTGCATCCCTAATCATCAATTTGGTTTTCGGGCTAAACATAGCACCATAGAACAAACGCACAGACTAGTCAATGTCATAAGACAGACCTTTGAGGAGAAGAAGTATTGCTCAGCTCTATTCATTGACATTTCTCAAGCTTTCGTTAAAGTGTGACACGACGGGTTGATGCACAAAATAAAGTTAAACTTGCCTGTAAATACTCATAAGCTTCTGGAAAGTTACTTATATGGGCGGAAGTTTGTTATCAGAGAAGGCGATTTTATAACCCCAACTCAGCCAATCGAAGCAGGTGTTCCCCAAGGCAGCATACTGGGGCCTACTTTATACTTGATTTACGCCTCTGACATGCCAACGACATCCGGAATCCATACTTCAACCTTTGCAGATGACACAGCGTTTTTGAGTGTTCATGAACACCACCAATTAGCTTCACGAAATTTACAGGAATACATTTCAATATTAGAGAAATGGCTAAAACTTTGGAAAATCAAAGTTAATGAACAGAAATGTACTCATGTCACATTCACTCTGTGTAAGCAAACATGTGCGCCTATCCAAATAAACAACTCACCTATTCCGCAGCACAGTGATGTCAAGTACCTTGGTATACACCTCGACCGTAGGCTAACGTGGAAGTCTCACATTGAAGCAAAAGTCAGTCAGATGAAACTAAAAGCAGCGCAACTAAATTGGCTTATGGGCAGAAACTCGACATTGAAGTTGGATTGCAAACTTCTGTTATACAATGCAATTCTAAAACCTATATGGTGCTACGGAATTCAGTTATGGGGCACCGCCTCAGCGTCAAACATTGAAAAAATCCAAAGGCGACAAAACAAAATTCTTCGAACGATTACTGCAGCTCCATGGTGTGTAAAAAATTCACGAATTCATAAAGATCTGAGTGTTCCGCTGGTAAAAGAGGAATTTTCTAAGTACGCGACAAAGGTATGCCAGTAAACTGGAACTTCATCCAAACCCTCTTGCGCGTAATATACTTAATTTTGGTGGCCACATTAGGTTGAGAAGAAGGGATACCGTTGCCACTATCAGATTGCTCAATAGGTGATTTTACCGAAATAGCTCCCGCATAATAAAACTTTTTGTCTAGCATTGGCCGGACTTAAGAATCACATTTTTTAATTTTTAAATTTAGTATTAAGATTTGAATACTTATTGTTAGTTCATTTTGAAGATTCAATAAATAAAAAACGCTACAAAAAAAAAAAAAAAAAAGAATTCATAACCCAAGAAAACACTTCTTTGCGATCAATAGAATCTTTTATGAATTTTGTCTATGTGTACATTTTGTACAAAAATAATGACTTATTGTATACACATATTTTCTTTAAATATCTTTAAATTTAACTAAAATGGTGAATTGGGACAATGAATCAATAATTTGGATAGTACAACGCTTTCACGCTTTAGAGTTCCTTGTTTCCGTCCAAAGAGAATATAGGCGCACGTTTAGCGGCACCCCTCCTAGCAGATGGAGTATAATGAGGCTCATAAAGAATTTTGCTGAGCGTAGCACAATCGCAAGAACCTCTTATCATCGAGATCGCTATGTTAGGACGGAGGAAACTATCTTCTGAGCGATCTGCTCAAATGGGTGCTAAGCAGACAGTCACTGCAGACGATTTTGCACCAAGTTTAAACTTAATTCTATATAAGATTCAATTAACAAACAAACTGTCTTTTATGTCTGACGAGGCATATTTTAATTTTAACGGCAATGTTAACAAACAAAATTGTCGAATATAGAGTAATTCTAACCCACAGATACTCCATCAGATGCAATTACATCCACTTGGATTCACAGTGTGGTGTGCAGTTTCTTCAAGGTTCATTATCGGGCCTTACTTTTTCGAAGAAAACGGTCTTACTTTACGGTCAATGGAGACCACTAGTTAAAGATGTTGAAAAAGTTTTTCTTTCCAGAATTGCGCCGACAGAGAATCCCTTTCAACATTGTTTGGTTTCAACAAGATCGGGCAACTTGTCACATAGCCACGCCTGATATGACAGAATTGAGGCAAAAATTTCCCAATAAACTGATTTCAAGAAGTTTACAAAAAAAAAAACCCCCAATAAATTTAAAGCAACCCATTCGAACGGTAATTGAGACAATTCCAGCAATTATTTTCAAAACTTAATTAATTACTTTAATAAAAACGTATTATTTTTCAAATGAATTTCCAAAAAATAAATTACATAAGCTTTAGAAAAAGTTATTTGAGTTTCTTAATGTAGCAAAATTGATCAGTCACCCTGTATAAAACAACAAAAATGGAACAGGTTAGTTACACAGAGAATAAGTTATTACGTTTTTTTTTGGTATCAGCTTTCATCAGCTACCCTATACTTTATCTAATAACTAAAATTAATATATTAACTTTGACGTTATTTTATTTCAAAAAGAATTTATAGAATTCAAATAGATAAAAATTGTAAGTTCATAACACAAATACATTAGGTATCATTTAACATTAAAAGTGTAAAGAGGGGCGCTAACCTGATGACGCGCAGTTTATAACAGACATGTGTACCAACATAATAGAAAAAAATGCGAAAATCGAACATATGTAACTCACGAAATTTGAAAATAATGGTTATTTTTTTTATCAGACCTTGTATTATTTGACTAGTCCGTGAAGCGATTGCAAAAAACTTTGTGTAAACTATCTGCTGATATTGTGAAAGCTTTGGCCGCGAGTTTTACTGATATTTTTTAAAAAATTGTAGCAAAGTCAGAATATCCAGCTTCTGATCTAAGATTGGTGTTGAGGGAAGTAAGCTTAATGCTGTTCTGAAGCAGTTGCTTAAACAGGTATTGATTGTCGTCAAATTTCTATTTTATGTCCAACCATAGTTAGGGTTGTAAAATTGCTCCTTAGAGTGTGGCAGTTGAACATCTGCCACTTAAAAAAATAAATAAATAAATAAATAAAAAATGTTATTTTTCAAGTTTTTTATAATTATTCCATTGACATCCGGCAAAAATAAAAACAGAAAAAAAAGTTATCACCTGTGCTCTCAATTTCACCTGTTATGAGTTCGCCCTGAACATTCAACCAATAATCTAAACAAATTACTGGGAATTTAAAAAGAAAAAAAACCTTAACCGTTATTTTTCACCTTTCTCACCTCTTTAAATTTCTTTACACCTTTAGAACGGTTGTTCATTTTTTCGAAAGGTGTAAAGAAAAATAGAGAGGTGAGAAAGGTGAAAAATAAAAAGCTTGTTTTTTGTATTTTGAAAGGTATGGTTAAGGATTTTTTCTTTTTTAATTCTCAGTAATTTGTTTAGATTATTGGGATATAAAGTTGAATGTTTGACAATATACGATGAAACAGAACTAGAGCATGACTATTTTTTTTATACATTTTGGCATAAAATTACGCCAGAGAATGCGGTCGTAAAATTGAATATATTTTATTTTGACAGCGATTTTTCTTATGCTCTCACTTTGAAGGCAGAATTAAGGCATAATTATTTTGTACGTTCTTTTCCGTTCTGAATCAGCTGTTTAGTTTTTGTTCAATATAAACTATATGTGCATGGTTTGTTTTCACTTTTTCGTTCTGTTCTGTTGCGGGCTAATCTGTTGAAAATAGAATTCAACGTTAAGTGACGTCCAGATATGTGTATGTTGTACTTTCTTCAGGTATGGAAACATTTATTTTTTATTCAAATGTATATAATTTTTTTTTTTTGTCAAAAGCTAAAAAATTTTTTTCAATTAAAGGTTTTTAAAAGCTAATACATTTGTATCAGTAGAGCAACTATGGATGATCAAAAGAATACTATTTTAGCAAGGAAAAAATTATATTTTGTATAAGAAGTGTCATAAACTCTCCAGATTGTGAGAAAGAAGTGATCACCTTTCTAAATTATTAATTTGTTTCTTTTTTTTCATACAAGATAATATTTACTCGTATGCACATATTTTATTCTTCATTCCAATGGTTTTCTTTTATTTATGCCCTACTGTAAAAAAAGCTGAATATTTTCACGGAAAAAGTAATTGTAAAATATTTGCTACAGAACTGAACGTCACAGAACGGCAACAGCAAGTAAAAACTAATGAGGCCTTTAGTTTGTACGTTCTTTTCCGTTCTGAATCAGCTGTTTTGTTTCTGCTCAATACAAACTATATGTGCCTGGTTTGTTTTCACTTTTTCGTTCTGTTCTGTTCCGGACTAATCTGTTGAAAACAGAATTCAACGTTAAGTGACGGCCAGATATGTGTATGTTTTACTTTTTTCAGGTATGGAAACATTAATTTTTTATTCAAATGTATATAATTTTTTTTTGTCAAAAACTAAAATAAATTGTTACAATTAAAGATTTTGAAAAGTTAAAACATTTTTATCAATTAAGCAACTATGAATGATCAAAAAAATATTATTTTACCAAGGAAAAAATTATATTTTGTATAATAAGTGTCTAAAGTCTGGAGATTGTGAGATAGAAGTGGACTGTTTGATCACCATTTCTAAATTATTAATTTGTTCCTTTTTTCACACAAGATAATATTTATGTACATATTTTATTCTGCATTCCAATGTGTTTCTTCTTCTTCTTCTTCATGCTCTACTGTAGAAAACAGCTGAATATTTTCACGGAAAAAGTAATTGTAAAATATTTGCTACAGAAATGAACGTAACAGAACGGCAACAGAAAGTGAAAACTAATGAGGCCTTGAATCAGAAAAGCTTTCAACCATGGTACAATAATATATAGGTAGTGTCGAAACGATGGCCGATATTTTTTTCTGTGATGATAACTATCACACATACACACACATTTTTTATTATTGTTTACAAATTGAAAAAGTTTTTGAAAAAAAAAAAATGTTCCAATAATATTTTTCAAACACAAAAACAGCTTCAAACACAACAGACAGCTTTTTCTTGATCTTTATTTATATATTTAATTTATTGCAAGAGTTTTAAATGCAAAAACTTATTGAAAAATTATTTGTAAAATAACAACACGAAAAATATACGTTTTTTTTTAATTTTCTTTTTTCTTTGACAGTTATCAACACAAAGCAACAATAAAAAGCCATGTTTTTTTTATTGTTGGCTTGTTGTAGTTCCGCTTTTACCTGTTATATTATTGTACCATGCTTTCAACAATATTACCACACTTTTAGTAAATTTCATACATTTTGTAAACAAAACTAAACATTCAAAAGCTTTAGCATGAAGAAAGCTTTTTACCTACGAACATTAAATGACAGTTTGTGAA
Organism: Thecocarcelia acutangulata; assembly: GCA_914767995.1. Taxonomy (NCBI): domain Eukaryota; kingdom Metazoa; phylum Arthropoda; class Insecta; order Diptera; family Tachinidae; genus Thecocarcelia; species Thecocarcelia acutangulata. The sequence goes on along the minus strand of OU612094.1, from coordinate 139,328,679 downwards.
GTTGCAGCCGTCGTTCAATTATGTGCGTGTTTTATCGGAGAGTCGTTTTTGCTTGTAGTTGCGGACATATTCTGTTTCATCATTATCTTTCAAAAGTTTCCAAGTCTACTGATGAGTAGGGTAGCTCTAGCTCTTATGAAATGTGGACATATAGACAGCTAGGAAAGAAAATGCAAGCTATTTATAATTTTTTGATTTGTATAAATTTTAGATGCTAATATAATTAATAATAAACTTAGTTGTTCAAATAAAGAACATTTTTTATTGCGCCACCCTTAAACTACGCGTTTGAATGTTTGTACTGAAAAAAAATTATTTTTGTTTAAATTACATAAATAAAAAATATAATAATAATTATATAATTTTTTTATTTTTTGCTAAGAAACATTTACATTTTGTAGTTTCTTTACACTACTAACGCTTTAAAATTAAAAATCGAATTTTAGTATTAACATATAACATCCATATGCATATGCACATGCACATATTGACAACCTCGTATGTAACATAAATTTATATTTCATTTCTCCCTGTCTGACCATTTCTCTTATGCTAACATTTTTTTGAATCATTTAGTAAGTATATAACATTACTAACCGGATCCTCAGAGCAGGATAAACACTTTAATACTTCTAACATTAATGAACAACCAAACAAATATGTTAATATGCAAACATCATCAAATGAGACAACACCATCAGATGATGATGAAGAGCATATGGATGAAAGTGATTTTTCATCAGTTAAAAATATAATGAACAATAGCAACTATTTAGATAATCGCAAAAGGATGACAGCAGCCAATGTTTTCTGTTGTGGTGACAAAAGCGGTGCAGGAGTAATTGGCAAACTGTTGGGGCAAAATAATAGCAAAAACAAAAAAATATCTTCTGGTCCTGGACAGGCAGTACAGGTGATAACCAACGAAAGTGGCGTAACGGAAGTATTATTGGAAGAAAACGAGGTTTGTAAGTTTTAATTTGTTTTTATTTTTAATAATTTATCTCTCTATACTAACGGCCGTATGCAAGAAAATAACTTAACAAAGCTTGGTAAACAGTTGTTAAGAAAATTTTCCTAAAGTTGTATGCAAAAACGGCTGTTAGCTCACCAACGTTAACTTTCAAAGTTTTAAAGTTCCAATGGGCACACTGCACCTGTACGTATAGCTGCCAGATTTGACGATAAATCGTAATTTTCACGATTTTCATCCTCAAATTTAGCAAAATGACAATTTGACGATTTTTGTCCTAAAAATTAAGATTTTTTGAATTTTTTGCAAGTGAGACAAAATGTATATCTATCTATATAAGTAAATACTACTCGACAAGAATCTAAAAAACAGGTAATTTGCTTGTGCAAAAAAATTCGCCAATGACAAAAGTAATTGGCAATAAAAATAAGTAGTGTTTCGTCTTCCACTACTCGTTGCGCATGTGGTTTTTACTGCCTTTTGTATTTTTTATATTTTACATATACATATGTATATGGATTTTATATATGTATGTATATGTATATATATATAAATATATATATATATATATATATATATATATATATATATATATATATATATATATATATATATATATATATATATATATATATATATATATATATATATAAAGGGTGTTTTTTTAAGCTAGATAGAACTTTAAATTGTAAAACACAAAAAATTAAATTTTGATGAAACATTTTTTTTATTTGTTTCAGTATACTCTGACAAATCATCATGAATAGACTCACGCTTGAACAACGCTACGAAATTATCCAAATTTACTTTGAAAATCAGTCGTCGATTCGCGCAACTTATAGACGACTTCGTCATTTGTATGGCGTACATAATCGTCCATCTGAACAAGCCATTCGTCGAACTGTGGATAGATTTCGTACCACATACTCTCTAGAGGATGCAATAACACCAGCACGTCGAAGGAATGTGCGTACTGAAGAGAATATCACCGCTGTAAACGAAAGTGTGGAAGAAGATCCAAATTTATCGATTCGTCGTCGGTCGCATGAATTGGGGCTCTGTCCGTCCACTACGTGGAAAATTTTGCGCAAAGATCTCGGCCTACACCCGTATAAGATCCAGCTGGTGCAGGAATTGAAGCCACGAGACCATTGTATGCGTCGTTCTTTCGCCGATTGGGCTCTAGAGCAGTTGGCAACTGACCCGTTGTTTTATCGCAAAATTGTGTTCAGCGATGAGGCGCATTTTTGGCTTAACGGGTTTGTTAATAAGCAAAATTGCCGCATATGGAGTGAGACCAATCCACAAGAGACCCTACAGACTCCATTACATCCAGAAAAATGCACTGTTTGGTGCGGTTTTCATGCTGCTGGCATCATCGGACCTTATTTCTTCAAAAATGAGGCCGGAGCTCGCGTTACGGTCAATGGAGATCGTTACCGCACCATGATCAATGATTTTTTGTTTGAAAATATGGATGACATTGATCCGGAGGAGATGTGGTTTCAACAGGATGGCGCTACGTGCCATACAGCGAACGCAACCATCGACTTACTGAAATCAAAATTTGGCGATAAGTTGATTTCGAGAAATGGACCTGTCAATTGGCCTCCAAGGTCTTGCGATTTGACACCTCTCGATTATTTCCTGGTTTATGCTGATAAACCAGCAACAATTGACGCTTTGGAGGCCAGCATTGTTCGTGTTGTTCGTGACATACGGCCAGCAGTGCTCGAAAAAGTGGCCCAAAATTGGACGTCCAGAATGCGCTTCGTCAAGAACAGCCGCGGTGCCCATATGCCAGAAATCATTTTCATATATATATATATATATATATATATATATATATATATATATATATATATATATATATATATATATATATATATATATATATATATATATATATATATATATATATATATATATATATATATATATATATATATATATATATATATATATATATATATATATATATATATATATATATATATATATATATATATATATATATATATATATATATATATATATATATGACGGAACGTAATGTTTATTGAGCTTTTCTTTTGTCTCATTCGCCGTTTTCCTTTTCAAATAATAGTGTTTAATCACTGCACGAAATTCACTTTTTTCCATTTTTCAAGAAACACAAAACTTGCTTACGTCAAACGACTACAACAAATAAACTAATCAATGAATTTGGGCGAAATTTTAACAGCAAATGTTTGACAGATCGCAATTAAAATAAAATGTGTGTTTGTGCTCCCATCTAGCGCTAGCTAGCTGCAATATAAATCCGCCCTCCTAGAAGAATTTTATTCTCTCAAACCCGCGATGTTCGTAGGAAATAAATTAGAGTAAAATAGACTTAAGACTTACATATACTTATGTACCTAAAAAAAATTAATTATAATACCAATTTATTAAGACGAATTTGTTTTTTTTTAATTATATTTCAGATGACACCCAAAAAACAAAAAATAGCCGAACACGTTTAAGAAGATAAATACTATTAATTAAAATTAAAAGGCACGGTTTGGGAAAGGACTGCAAATTATTCCAATTTGTTTTAACTATTTATGTGATGTAATGAACGTACATATGAATGTATATTTTAAAGTTATTTAACTATCGTATTTTAATATAAAAAATATAAATAAATGTAAACACATAAAATTAAAAAGATCAGGAGTTAAAAAAGAGATTTTTTTATTTGAACGGCGCATGCATGACATTATGTATGAAATATAACATTATTCAAATATCTGTTACAGCTTTTTACGGTATGATTATTATTTAAAGAAATCGTGCGATTGCGATTTATTGGCATACAAACTCAGGAAACCTAGAAAACCCTATAAAGTTTTACTCTAGGCTTAAATCGCACAGTCCTTGTGGTAAATTCACGTCATCTAGGCGAGAGATAATCATACTGTCAATACGTTCACAGGAAATATAAATCAGGGCGGCCACTGTCTGGTACGTCGCCACACAGTGGCTGCTGAAACCACAAGTCTACGTTCATATCATTTAGTTTAAGGCAAAAAATATCGGTTACCATTTTTCTGTAGCACTCGCCATCATCGTCCGGGGGCTGTTAGTAGCCCCCAAAAAGCGGCATTGTGCCATAACTATGAGGAAAACCAATTTCCTTACCTGCCATATTAAGTTTAAATCACAGCCAGAACGTTTCAGCCACGTTAGGCATCCCAACTATGATCAGCGCAGGGATGATCTGCAAGCAGACCTTCCCGGGGGCTTAACTGATCCACGTTCTACCAATTAATCTTTATGAGGGTTTCGTAAGTCCAAAAAAACATAGAGTTTTATTTGCTGCAACAAACGAGTAACTTTTACCCATCTGTGCCTTAGAAAGTAGAGTGCCCTGGTTTGGTGTACACTAAGGCAAAAACCGCTCCCCAGGGAGCCCTATTAGAGAATTGTGAAATTGATTTACATCAGCACCTGCCTTGACAATCTAATATGATGATAAACCAACTCCACGGGGTCACGATTCTCCAGCGCCTACGAGTGGCTTTCAAGGTTCACACAAGTTATATCTTTTTGTCATAAGTTTTTAGCCATATAGACAAACTCCTTGCTTAGGAGTTCGGCCCTTCTAATCCCTCCTGTATGCAATTTCCCAGCAGTCAATAGAAGATAAGGCTTAATGAATCGGTAGGCCGAAGTGCATTAACAACATCGGCCCTTAACCTTACATTATAGGTGTCTATTGCAAGACAACAGAACCTCGGGGGTAATTAGCTAGAAGCTAGCATGGACTGGACTCCACTCTACTTAAATTTGCGCAATTTGTTAAAAGTAAAATATGGCTGTAAGAGGGCCAATGTAAACCTGCTCAAATAGCAGCTGTAAACCTTAAAAACACCCATGTCTTTATTTGGTCCACTTTTACCAGAATCTTGAGAAGCTTTTTGTATCGGGTACAGGAGTTAATGCGTTAATTGTGAGTGAAGGTCGCTTAACAAATTAAAACATATTTCCTTTCTTTTCTTTTTACATTTTTGAGTTTTTACACTTTAAAGATTTTTTCCTTCTAGAAAGGTGAGTTAGTAACAAGACAACACTTGTTAGCCGCAGACAGATGGGGGCAACGAAAAAAAGACGTGGAATATAATATAATAAAAAACGTTATTTTTAATTCAATTAATTTTTTTTATTTGCTGCTTGCCAAGATGATTATTTATAAAGTTCTTTATGGTTTATTTTCCAGAAAATAATGTCTTAAATTAAACTTAACTTATGGTGTCACGTTATTCACTGGCGATGTTGTACAGCCGTTAACTGAACAACAAAGTGTGATGCGATGATGCCAATGAACCCTTCTACTGTGCTAAAGAGCCCGTAGCAAATAAACAGATTGTTATCGTCTTAAGAGGAAACGAGCAAATCGTCCAAACATTCAAATTTAATGTTTAACAACCAAACAGACAGCAACAGCATAAAACTACTGCCCCAAAAACAATATCAACAGCAAAAGATTTTGTGTTTATTGCTATTGTTGTTGGTGTTGCTGACGCTTTGGCTTAATTGTTGTCATTTAAAGTTTGCTGTATGTATCGTAGTGCTGCCGGTGTTATTGCTGGTCAAATAATTTAATGATTTTCTCATCTTTCTTTTCTCAAAAAATACTTTATTAAGTTTGATGGTTTTTAGCGCACTATGGCGAATAAATGGCAGAAATAAAAGAAAACATTTTTTTATGGCCAAGATTTTCTGATTGAGAAAAATTCATTTAAAATTATACACTAGATTATAATTGTTTTAAATGATTAAAGAAATCTTCTTAAATAACTATTTTTTGTAGCTCTTAAAAGAAGTGATCGATCACTTTACGATAACGCTGAGGCAGCGATGGCCAATAACTCAATGTGCTATACTCGAGACTATAGGATGCAAAATTGAGCTGGTGTAACACTATGATAGTGTTGATGATAACACTAAAATATTTTAACAAACATCAACAAATTGTTGCTCTTTGGACTTTACTGATGTAAGGTCTAACAGTGCAACATAAATTAGGGCGTTAAGCGTAATTTATGTTAAAAAATTCTCATATACATACAAAATGTATGAGACCTACAAATGGTACTCATTTTTTGCGGACATTAGTAATCACACTTTAGATGCTTTCAGATTAATATAGCAACTATAACTTTTTATTATTTCTATTTAGTGATTTTTATTAAACAAGGTGCGCAATATTTTCAAAACGTTAACGCTCTTATTTAAGCTACTTACTACTGCGAAAAATTAAAGTGTTAAAACTACGTTGCGCTTTACGCCTTAATTTAGGTTGCACTGTTACTGCGTAGCTTTTCAAAAATACACCTTCGTTTTTTGCTGATACTAATAAAAGCGTATAAGTATGACTGTATATGTCTGAGTACCACTGCCGTGGGGTATTTTCAGTATAAAATTCAACAAGTCATATCACTTGGGGTTTTAAAATCTCAACTGCGATTTAATTCTGTTTAGGAAATCACAATAGTTTTAATTTTTCGATGTTTTTTTCATTTTCGAAAATACTAGAAAGCAGCTGATTTTACTGTTCTGAAAAAACCATCTTTCGGCGAAGCATTAATTTGACATTTCATTGTTTCAGTGTTTGAAAAATTTTAGCATGAAGAGGTACACAATTGAAATGGGTTAAAATCAAAATGATTTCGTGCACTTCATGATTTTTTTTTTGGTTAGCGTAATCAACCAACTCTATTAAAATAGGCAGTAAATTTTAGCAAACCGGGTTTGTAGGAAATGTGACAACAGCTGTTCCTACTTGCTCAGTTTTTTTCTCCGGAAAACATTGCTGTTATACAAGATAGTATGACAAGTGGCAAAATAGCCGTCAACCTTGACTTGTCGTCATGCCGAACATCTCACGAACACTACTGATGTGAGTTTTGAATAAGGATTTGAATTTACACACAAGTTTTGGCGTAATTGATGAAAGAGCTGAAATGAGTGACTTTAAAAGGAAAATTACCTTCAGCGACGAGGCACACTTTCCACTTAGTTGCTCTTTAGACTTTATTGAAGTACGATATTACTGCGAAGGTTTTCAAAAATACACTTTTACTGATACTAATACAAGCGTATAAGTATAAATGTATATGTCCGACCACCACTGCCGTGGAGTATTTTCAGTATAGACAGGCGTGTTCTGTCTGTTAAGTCAAAGCATTTAAAATCGCAACTGCAATTTTATGCTGTTCTGTCAATCGCAATAGTTTTTATTTTTCGATGTGTTTTTTATTTCCGAAGATACTAGAAAGCAGCAGATTTTACTGCTCTGCAAAAAAAAAAAACATATTTCCTTTAAATGAGTAGTGTTTTGTCTCTCACCATGTGCACACGTCTTTTGTTACTGCTGTCCGTGCACCAAAGTGCACCGGAATAGATAGCAATATGTGCACACGTGTTTATTTTATTTTTGTCTTTTTTCACCGTTTATATGTTTAATATTAATTTATTTTCAATGCATTTCATTACCTTGTAGTGTGAAAGGTGTTGGACTAAATTTTGTTAGATTCAGCAGTGTCGAAGGTATATACTCTGGGCACTGATCAGTTTTAACTAATTTAATTTCCCAATGTTTTAAATGGTGCAATAGAGTTTTTAGTCTTTCGTGTTGTTATTGTTAAAGTTAAACCTCCACGAACACTACTCCCTTTTTCCTCCTTATCATAACTTATTTTCCTAGTGCCTGGTTCCAGATTCTCGAGGCCAGATGACGCATGTCGACGGTGGAAACGCATAATTACAAAATTTGTGTGCCAAACATGCGAGGTCAGCCATTATACTCTTCACACACGTGGTTTCAATAGAATGCGGGGACTGCGCTCACAACCAATGCATCGCTGAATTTGCTTCGGGACAATTTCCCCCAAAAACTGTTCAGTCGTTTTAGGGACATTCCGTGGCTATGGAGATTGCTCGATCTAATTCCCATGGTTTTTTTTTTATGGGACTACCTCAAAGAGAGGTTTTATAATGACAACCCCCAATCTCGTTTGGCTTTAAAGGAAAGTATTCGTCGGTAAATCAGCATAATCGAACCAAGCTTTCTGTAGCGTGTGGCACAAAACACAAGGCTTTGTTGTGAACAGTGTGGCTAACTCGACGGAAGACATCTGGATGACATACTCTTTAAAAAAAATCACCATTTCCATTCTATCGTTTAATACTCTTAATAAAACTTAGTGCCAATTACGAGTATTACATTTTTATTTAAGTTTGAAAATATAAATCTGCTACCAGACACCCTGTATATAGATTATATGTTTATTAAGAAATTTGTCAAACGTTATCGTATTAAATTTTATTTAATTTTTATTCCATTGTGCTTTACCGCTTCTATTATTATGATAAATTATTTTATAATTGTTGTAAATTTTTCTTTTCTTTTATTTGTTTATCTTTCATTTATGTTTGTATCTTGTATGTACGTCTTTCGGTATTCCAAAGATTTTATATTTTTGCATTCTCTGATTTTTATTTAATATATTGTTTAAAGTTCACAGAGTTTATTGACATTGCTTTTGCCTGAGTTGGGTTTTCTTGCGAACGAGAACATAATGAATTTAAAGTAAAACTAACACGTTCCGCTCTAGGCAAATCAAGGGCTTCCCTAGTTGTTTACAATTCTTAACAATAAAATATTAAACTGTTTCCATAAAAGAAATTTTTGTTTAATAAAAAACATTTCGAAAAATGTTCATAAGTATTTATTTTTCTTTTTTAAAATAAATTACTCATAGAGAAAAAAGTTAGTCAATTTTGAGTCAACATGACACTTTGCTGATTTCAAATTATACATTTTTGGGAATTAATTGGTTAATTTTAGTTTTAATTTTAATTAATAATTAATCTGATAAAAGTTTTTAAAAGGAATATAATTATACAAAAAAAAAAAAAAAAAGCAAAAATAATAAAAGTGTGTCTGCCGGGAAGGTATACTACTCGCGGTTATTTCATTGCATTGTCTTGTTGATACCACATGTTAATTAAGCCCAAAGCATGCAGTCATATCACAATATTGTTCCCCATTCACAATTAACGTTATGCCGTTTTCACTTTCAATGAAGTAAGGTCCAATGATTCCCCCTGACCAAATTACACACCAGAATGTCACTTTAAGTGGATGCAAAGGTGACTGGCGAATCATTTGAGGGTTTTCCATTGCCCAAAACTGATTATATTCAGTTCATTCACATATCCATTCATATAAAATTGTGCCTCGCTTCATGAAAATCGTTGACTGATTTTGATAAAATATTTTAAGGATTAAAACACGTTGGTTTATCGAATATTTTTCTGTAAAAAATTTGCCACGTGCCTAATTCACAACTGCCAAACATGAGTTGTCAGGACTAATGTTTACGCAAATGGTGGCAAATCAAAGTAGTATACTTTCATGGCAGACACCCTGTATTTTGCAACTGGCAGACGCAAGAAATTTTGCTTGTCATCTGGTGCCAAATCACCGCTTACGATATGGAGCGAGATTAATAGAAATTTTTCATTTAGGTTGCATGGCTCACAAAAGCTAATGAATTGTATCCTATATAATCATATCACGATATCGCTCCCCATGCACATTTTTAAAGTTGTAAATTCCAATGATTCCTCCTGACCAAATTGCACACCAGACTATCACTTTTAATGAATGTAAAAACTGACTATTCATTTATTCCATTCATATGAAAATGTGCCGCGCCACTTATTATGATTTTTTCATGAAAATCGATGATTGATTTTGACAAAATGTTTTAATGATTAAAATACCAGTACTTTGGTTTCTCGAATATTTTTCCACAATAAATTTGCCACCTCACGCCTGCTGTCAAGAGTAATGTTTAACAAAATGGCGGCAAGACAAAATTGTGTACTTTGCCGGCAGACACCCGTTTCTTTTTATACCCTTCACAAAAATATAAAGGGCATATAGACATATACTTATATATATATATATATATATATATATATATATATATATATATATATATATATATATATATATATATATATATATATATATATATATATATATATATATATATATATATATATATATATATATATATATATATATATATATATATATATATATATATATATATATATATATATATATATATATATATATATATATATATATATATATATATATATATATATATATATATATATACAGTGTTGGAAAATACAATAGAAACGACGCCCAGTGTTCTTTATCTGTAGAATATTTCTTATAAAAAAATTTTATTTTGGGAGTCTATATATTTTTTTTATAACAGAACACATTTATGTAAAAAAATAGAAAAACTTAGCTGAGCTGTATTTGTGTAACAAAATATATGACGGGACTCATTTCATTGCCCTTGGAAAAAATAATAGAAACAACAAACTTAAAACTCATTAACATAAAACTTTTTCTTTAAAACAATAAATAAAAAGTTTAAATGTAATCTAAATTAATATTTGGTTGTTCCACTCTTGTTTTTTATAACTTCGGTACAACGTCGGCCCATTGAGTCTACCAACCTAGCACAAACTAATGGGTCTATATTGTACCATTCGTCCTGGACTTTCTCCCACAAATCGGTTTTATTTCTAGGCTTATATCTAGCAATTTTCTTTTTCAGAATGCCCCAAAGGTGCTCGATGGGGTTTTAAGTCCGGGGACTGCGATGGCCATTCCAACAGGTGGACATTGTTGTCTTTGAACCATTTCTTCACCATTTTAGATGAATGTTTGGGGTCGTTGTCCTGCTGAAACTGCCACTTCAAAGACATTTCTTCCCGGCCGTATGGATGCATGACTTTCTCTAAGATGTTTGTGTAGTCGACAGCACACATCTTATCCTTCACCCAGAACAACGGCCCAACACCTGACAATGAAAAGCATCCCCAAAGCATTATATTCCCTCCCCCATGTTTAACTGTTTTCAACGTGAGCTTTGGATCGTATGCAGTGTTTTTTGGGCGTCGCACATGCACCTTGCCATCAGAGCCAAACAAATTAATCTTCGTCTCATCAGACCATAACACGTTTGTCCAATTTCAGCGCAGAAGCTGGTTCCTTGCAAACGATACCCTGCAGTTTAAGTTCTTTTGGCTAAGGTATGGTACTTTCCTTGCACTATATGCCTTCAAACCCGCAGATATTAATCTATTTCGGATTGTACGACTGCTTACTGTTGCGTTTAACGCATTTTTTAGGTCTTCTGAGGACAAAAATGGATTTTTTTTTGACTCTCGTATGAGCAGTTGATCAAATTTCTTTGATGTTGCGCGTTTTCGTCCTCGGTTTTCCTCCGTAGGTTTAAAATGAACCGCAGAAAATACCTTTTTTCGAGCATTTCATTAAATCAGCAATCTGAGACATGGAAAGGCCATCATTTTTTAATTTTTTTATAACTTCCCTTTCTTGAACTGTACAATGTGTACTACGACCCATCTTGAATGAGAAATTAATAATTTATGAAAAATTTACTGCTGTAATGTATCACTGTTTTACATACCTTCCCCACAAAGTATAAAACACTTTTTAAAAAACAAAATTTTATTAATTTAAAGCGGAATTATTTAAAGTTTCCGAAACGTTTCTATTTTTTTTCCAACGAAACCACGTGGACACTGCACTAAATGAATACTAAACTTAAAATTTTTGCGATCATGCATACAAAAATGAACTCAAAATTAGGTACCGTTATCAAAGAGTAGAATACAGTACGTGTCTGGTGAAATGATTACCTTACAAGCTAAAAATTTTATATCAAATGGGCAAGTAGTTGTCGTTTCTATTAATTTTTCCAGCACTGTATATATATATATATATATATATATATATATATATATATATATATATATATATATATATATATATATATATATATATATATATATATATACATATATATATATATATATATATATATATATATATATATATATATATATATATATATATATATATATATATATATATATATATATATATATATATATATATATATATATATATATATATATATATATATATATATATATATATATATATATATATATATATATATATAATTTTTTTTATTTTTATTTTTTTTTTTTGATTCGGTTTGTAATTTCTACAATTTTCATTTACGACCCTATAAATTATATAAATATATTTTGAATCAGAATTGTTTAAGCGATGTCCGTCTGTCCGTCAGTACGTTCGTCTGTCGGGCGTTGAAATACCGTTTCTGAGAAAACCCTTAGACTTACAAAATTTTTTCTTTCACCATTCTATTACTTTACCGATTCATGGGCTTGCTATCGAAATTCAATAATGTTCATGTATACTTGAGATATATCCAAAATTCTGAAAAAATAGATTTTTTGGGCAACTTTGTAGGAAAATTAAAAAAAATTGTATTTTGCTTCGAACTTAATAATATTATTGAGTATGGTGCTTACAAGGCAAACATAATGATTTCCCGATATCGGTCCATATATATCCAAGAGCGAAATGTGGCGTAAGCGAACTTAAATAACTTGTTTTTCTTAAAAGTAGTTTAGGTAATAAAAGGAAGCTATCAAAACACAAAAAAGAATATTTCCGATATTGGTTCATATATGCCCGATATAAACCGATATGCCACGAAAACGTCGCGTAAGCGAACTTAAAAATGATTATTTTTACTTAAAAGCAGTTCTGATAATAAAAAGATTTTACTGAAATACAGAAAATGAAAACTTCCGATATCGGTACTTATATACCCAAGATATAGCCTAAACCGATTTTTCCATGTAACAATTTGTTTTGCTTAACAACAGTTCTGGTAATATAGGTTCCGATATCGGTTCCTATATACCCGAGATGAAGCCTAAACCGATTTTTCTATGAAACTTTTTATTTTTGCTTGAAAGCAGTTCTGGTAATAAATGGAGGTTACTAATATACAGAAAATTAACATTTCCAATATCGGTACAAACTCGTATATACTCGAGATATAACCTAAACCTATTTTCCCATGAAAGATTACCTTGGCGATTACAAGGAAAAAAATTGTTTCCGCGATATCGGTCCATATATATCCCAGCATATTTAGTTCAAATTTGTAATATATACTATATATTTACGCGACTATAGTTAAGGGTATTTTAGATTCGGCCCAGCCAAATATACTACACTCTTACTTGTTTTAACTTAGTTTGCTATTATTGTCTTTACTCGTTAATAATTGGGATATTCAAACGCTGTAGTGTCACGTATAATGCCGTAATATTTATGACAATGTAATATTTATGACTTTTATGACATGGGCTGAAAAGTCCCGGGCCTAACAAAGAAAACACAGTTGCTTGGTTCTAAATTATCTTTATTCATAAACGTAATCTCCATCAAGAGCAACGCAATCGTTCCAGCGCAGCTCTAACATTTCAATACCACTTTTGTAGAACGATTTATCTTTTGCCTCAAAATAGGCCTCAGTTTCAGCGATAATCTCTTCATTCGCGCAAAGTTTCTTACCGGCGAGCATTTTTTTCAGGTCTGCGAACAGCCAGTAGTCACTGTGAGCCAAATCTGGCGAATACGCTGGATGTGGGAGTACATGTAGTTTTGACATTATTTTGATTGACTTGTGATACAGTGCGTTGTCTTGATGAAACAAAATTTTATTCTTTGCCATATGCGGTAGTTTCTTTGCAATTTCGGCCTTCAAACGCTCCTACCACGCTATATAATATTCACTGTTAATGGTATTTCCTTTCTCAACATAATCGATGAATATTACACCAAGCACATCCCAAAATACCATACCTTTTCCAGCCGATTGTTGTGCTTTCGTGCGCTTTAGACGATGTTCACCAGTTGCTGTCGAATCAGATGACGACCGTTTTAAAGTGACGTTGTCACATATCGACGCAAAAATAAAAATTCCGGTTTGTTACGTTTAAACGCGCCCAAACACTGCTCAGAATCATCAACACGTTCTCGTTTTTGGTCAACAGAGAGCAAACGCGGCACACACTTTGAACAGAGCTTTCTCATAGTCAAATGCTCATGCAACATAAAGCCAATACGTTCTTTTGATATCTTTACGATGTCAGCTAACTCACGCAACTTCACTTTTCGATCATTCAAAACGATTTTGTGGATTTTTTCTTCTGTTTTCTGGTGTCACCGGCTCATTTGGACGTTCACTGCGTTCTGCATTATCGGTGGCTCTACGACCACGTTTGAAGTCAGCAAACCAACGTTTTATTGTTGTTTCTAGTGGAGCGGCGTTCCCATAACACTTTTCAAGCCATTTCTTTGCTTGAGCGGTATTTTTCCCATCAAGAAGCAGTATAAAATTAAAACACGAAATTGGTCCATTGTTTTGAAAATAACAAAAGTAGCATCACTAATGAATAGAATACCATGAAATTTTAACAGCTGTCATTTGAAGGTTAGTATTAACTGAAAAAAGGTGACTGCAATAAAACTAACGACATCTATGTATTAGGGACTTTTCAGCCCATGTAGTATAGTATGGCGGTTTTAGGCGCTTTTTGGAAAGAGTCATCTCACTTTTGGGTTACAAATAGTTGACAAAGCTGTACGTCATGCCAAGTATGTCCATCTAATAGCCGCTGTAAGAAAGAAGGACGAAAAATGTATCTGCAACATATTTTAAATTCAAATTGTTTATTACTACGTTTATACAGATTGTTTGTGCAGATTATTTGCGAATAAAAATATTGTAAATAGGAAAAATTGCCGCATAAACAGTAAATTAAATTTTTATTTGCGATTAGCTAACTCACGAAATATGAAATAAAGTGGCATAAAAAGTTGCCACTTTATTTCACAATTTCAAAGATTTCTTCGATGTGGCACACATGAAATATAGCAAAACCTACATACAGAAGCAAATATTCAATTCATTTTTAATAATCTTTGCTTTAATTGAATTACAAAAAACATTTAATTATTTTCTTTTATTGTTTTAGTAATAAAAATGTTGTTTATTCTAACAGTGCTACCAAATATTTACATTTTGAACATATGCCTTATAAAAAAAAAATCGAACTTTTTCATGGACAAATTAGCGAATTGGCTGCGTATAAACGTAGGTGCAAAATAATATAGTTAACGATTTTTTTCGTATGAATTACATGAAAAGTTTACTTTGCAAAGTCTTGATATTGGTGGTAGCATTTCATTTCTTTTCCCCTTACCACCTCAAGACTTTGTAAAGTAAACCTTTTGTGTGTAAAAGCCGTATTACATACATACATACACACTTAAAATTACAAAAATTAATAAAAGTGCAAATACAAGTCAATGTTTTCGTATGAAATAAGTAATGTTTCTAAACAACTTTCGTACATTTAATCTTGGTATTAGGCTTTAATCGTAATTAGTTGATACGCTCGTGAATATTTCACCCCGTGGAGTTGATCCTTCATCAGGCCGGTAAGGTACGTGCTGATGTAAATTTCAGATTCTACGTTAATTACCTGGCATTAATCATACAGACATGTGGTTCCAACAGGATGGAGTCACATGCGATAATCTCGTTTGATTTACTAAAAGAAGCATTTTGAAAGTTAGTTAGTTTCACGCAGTGGTCTAAATAATTAGCCACCAGCCTCATGATTCAACCCCATTGGACTATGAGTATCTACTTTGAGGTATTGTAAACTTTACCAGAGACAATTAAACAGATACGTAATTGATTTACGTGAACACTTGCAATAAGACCCAAATCCAATGGAGGACCGATTCCATGACTAATTGCGTTTTGCGTCTGCACCTGCCATGACGACTCAATCTGCCAGTCGACCACTTCCACGGAGTAAACTATCTCAACGCTCACCAGCGCTCTATGCGGCTAACTGAGATACGAGCAAACTTCAAGTCAGAATTGACAGATGTGTAATTGTTTTGCATCTGTATCTGCCATGACGGCTCAATCTGCCAGCGAACCAACTTCGCGTGATGAACTAGATATTTTTAAGCAATGTTAGGTCTAATTTAAAGCCAGATGCAAGCATCTCAACCACGATCAGCATTAGAATGGACAGCACCACCTGAGAGCTCTGCTGATGCCGGTTCTGCCCTTTCTGATGGTTTCCGAAGTTCCAACACAGCCTAAGTCATGTTGGCACTTTTTAAATTTTTATTTATTACAACATATGAGGGACCCCTACCCCCCAGAGCAGAGTGCCCTGGATAGGTGTACACCAAGGTAAAACCTGTTTAGCGGGAGGAATATTACTGGACACCTGCCAATCAACACTTGAAGAGTAATTGGCGAAATATGGTGGCAAATACTGTGAAAAGTTTGTGAATTGGTATTCCAGATCGAGTCTTGCATGCACCAGACGTGGAAGCTGCATAGCCGAAATCATATTTAAACAATAATGTTTTAAAATTTTCTGTCCAATAAAGCTCAAAAAGTCTGAAACGATTCGTTTACGAAATTGATTTCTATTAAATCCCTGATTGAATTATAAAAATTTCAGCTGGATTTCATATTTAAGTAAAATTGTGGAAACATTACTTTTCTTACAAGATTTTTTTAAGACACAAAAATAAACATTTAGAAAGTTTAAAGATTCTGGAAAATCCTTAAGAATTTCCCTCTGAAAACGCTTGTTTACTACAATTTTAATATAAATTTTCGAAACGGTGTATTTTCTATTTGTTTTTCTGTGCAGTAAGCAGTAGTCTTTACTTGTTAAACGTGTTAAATTACTAATAAATATAAAAATAAAACGGAAAACGAAATAAAACACACCGAAGTGAACAACTTGTTGTAATTCATATTGACCACAAACTTTGCAGCTATTTCATGCAGCCAATACAATTAAAATAATGGATAGAAACCGACCATTATGATCAAGATCTGTCTCAGAGCAGACAATAAGTTTGTGTTGACTAGTAAAAATCCATGTAACTATAATGCAACACAATGACAACAATTGTTATAGATTTTAAATAATAAATGCGATCGATGGATTAATAATTTTGATGAGAAGATTTGATGTAGAGTAAAATAATTAAAAACCAATGGGGAAGGTGTCTCAATATTAATGTCTAAATGACCTTAAGTAACGTGTATACTGACCGTAGCGAATATAGTAGATACCATTATTTCAGACGAAACCAAGTAGAACGCACTAACAAAATATTGCGGAAAAAACCTACGATTAAAGAAGCATGATTTGAACTCAGCTGAATCTATAAATTAGAATATAAGCAGGCCTGGACACTTACTCCGACGAAGGTATGCTCAGCGTCCTTTATCACGCAATATCCATTAACAAAAATGAGTGATACACTTCCCTATTCTATGCAGAAATTTGCGAAAATATCCGTAGCTAGATAATATTTGGTTGAGGTTGTGATTCGGTTCTCCCCATCTCCTGCTTATCTTTCTCTCAATATATTGGATAAACCTTCATCTTTCACTTGTTACAGTATTCCATCTTTCCTGCCACATTTGCAGAGTCTTGCGCCTAAAATCTTCCATTCCCACGCGATCAATCCTATTCGACTGTCTCAATACGCATATTTTTCTTCTCTCTAATATACTTATGTCAATTGGAGTTATACCTACAACGCCCAATACTGCGGTGCGGTATGCCGATGTCATTCGAGGTGCAGCTGTCCTCTGGACCGCTAGCAAAGTGTTTGGTCTCTCTTTTACCCTCACTTTGCCTGCCCTGATCTTGCACCCGTGAAGGAGAATACAATTAATGGCTTCCATAAGAAGCCTCCGTTTGGTGGTTAATGGGCCGACGATATTCACCATCAAACGAGTCATCTGGGCTGAGTATGTTATAGGCTTTTTACACTGATCAACATGTAACATCTGCCATCATTTCGTAAAAATTTTAACATCTCCCTATATGAAGTTGTTTTAAAATTCAAAAATTTTCCACATCTTTATAAAATGTTCCTATCTCATTTTATTCCTTTCAACACTTTTCGATTATTTCAGTGTCATCACTAGAAAAGTGGCAATAATGTTGATTCTGGCATCACTAAAAAAACGTCAGTTGTTTTGTAAAAAATTAAAGTCATAATTTATTTATCAGGTGTGTTCCAAGAGATCTCGGACTAGTTCGGACTAATGAGAGTAAAAAGCAAATTACTCTCTAAATTTGCAAATTTTACCCAAAACTTCTAGAACGCAAAAAACAACAATTGCACATCTTGCAGTACTTGAGTATATTTTATTGATTTTTTACGCTTAAAACGCATAATATCATATAATCAAAACAGCTGTAAAATTAAAAGCAATGTAAAATTTTCAAAGGATTTTTATAATAATATTTATAAAATTAAAATCCAAATAACAATTACATGTTTTGTTTACAACTTCACAACGTTATTTTTAGTTTGTGCAACTTTCCATTTTGCTATCGACAAATTTTTAAGCAAATACTTTTTTCCAATTTGCAAATTTTCTGATTCCATTTTCAGTTTCATATATAGGGTGTTTTTTTAAGCCCGATAGAACTTGAAATTGTAAAAAATAACACAAAAAATTAAATTGTAATCAAAATTTTTTTTTATTCGAAAGATCAATACGTGACATTAACATTTGAAAATGATTTCGGGCATATGGGCACCGCGGCTGTTCTTGACGAAGCGCATTCTGGACGTCCAATTTTGGGCCACTTTTTCGAGCACTGCTGGTCGTATGTCACGAACAACACGAACAATGCTGGCCTCCAAGGCGTCAATTGTTGCTGGTTTATCAGCATAAACCAGTGACTTCACGTAGCCCCACAGGAAATAATCGAGAGGTGTCAAATCGCACGACCTTGGAGGCCAATTGACAGGTCCATTTCTCGAAATCAACTTATCGCCAAATTTTGATTTCAGTAAGTCGATGGTTGCGTTCGCCGTATGGCACGTAGCGCCATCCTGTTGAAACCACATCTCCTCCGGATCAATGTCATCCATATTTTCAAACAAAAAATCATTGATCATGGTGCGGTAACGATCTCCATTGACCGTAACGCGAGCTCCGGCCTCATTTTTGAAGAAATAAGGTCCGACGATCCCACCAGCATGAAAACCGCACCAAACAGTGCATTTTTCTGGATGTAATGGAGTCTGTAGGGTCTCTTGTGGATTGGTCTCACTCCATATGCGGCAATTTTGCTTATTAACAAACCCGTTAAGCCAAAAATGCGCCTCATCGCTGAACACAATTTTGCGATAAAACAACGGGCGAATCGACGACTGATTTTCAAAGTAAATTTGGATAATTTCGTAGCGTTGTTCAAGCGTGAGTCTATTCATGATGATTTGTCAGAGTATACTGAAACAAATAAAAAAAATGTTTCATCAAAATTTAATTTTTTGTGTTACTTTTTACAATTTAAAGTTCTATCTAGCTTAAAAAAACACCTTTTATATGTAAACATAAAACAGCTGATTATTCAATTCTATACCGAACTTACCCAAAGAAAGAGTTCGGGCTAATTTGTACAGGAAATGAAAAAAATTACTCTCGCATTTTCTCTCAAAATTGCACAAAAATTATTACGTGGAACGCTTTTGGACTACTTTGGACTAGTTCAAACTGTTTCGTTATTCACGTGGAACACACCTATCATGTGCCAATTATTTGCGTGCGTTTTCTTCCTTAAACTTTTTTCTGTAATACCTTTTTCTGTGTTTTTGCTAAATTTTGTTTATGTGCAATACATTTTATTTGTAGACATATATTTCATAATCCTTTTTTCCATTTCAACTTATTTTTTTCGGAGCAAATTTTGCGTGCTTTTGTTAAATTGTTTGAAAATTGACATAATAATATGTTTGATTGATAGTAGACGTTAGATGTGAGCAATGCGTTTCATAAAGATGTTTATCAGTGTAAAAAGCCTATTGTTCTCGAGTTGAGTATTACCTCTAAATAGCTTAATGCTTTCTTAGTCAGTACAGTAAAGCCGTGGACGGAAATATGTACCTCTAAAGGGTATCTGACGCTTACCTTGGAACTCAATTCACGAGTCTGAAATGGGAAACTTTGCGGTTACTAAACGTTTCCTTTACTAAAACAGCTGTGTGACCTGTTGTGCCGTCTTGTTGAAAGCACACCTCCTGCGTATCATGGATATTCAATTGAGGAGCAAAAAAGTCAATAGTCGAGGCTCTAAAGCGGACCATTGATGGTAATGTTCTGACCAGCATCGTTTTTAAAAAGTACGTACCAATGGTTCCATCAGCAAATAGAGCACATCAAACATTAAGTTGTCTCAACATACTCCTGACGATTGTTATCAGTCCAAATATGGTAGCTTTGCTTACTGATGTACTCGTTCAAACAAAGGTGAGCCGTATGTTGACCGTAAAATTAACCATGATTTTCAAAATAAGCGTTGTTTAGGCGCCAGTCACCAACAGCTATAATATTGAGTATATGCAAAACAAATTTTTTTCACTCTGCTTGCCTTCGTATCGTTGTAGATTGAAGTTAATTGGATTACCATTGTTTGAGTGTGGTGGTCGGTAATATGTTGGAATGCGGATGTATCTAAGAGATGCTCTATTACCACCACCGTCTCTCCTTTATGGATTGGAAGACTGCTGTGCTGATTTGTGAAGGAGTCCAAAGTTAGCAACCAGAAAACTTCCAAAGTGGTTGATAAATAAAATCTCGAAGAAAAATAGCAAATTCTATTTAATTCTTTTTTATTTAAATATAAGTTGACAAGGTTAATTTAAGATGTTTGCCCAGTTACACTCAGTAAGCAAGTGAATTCTATTTCATTTTGTAGCGGCATTAAGACATATTTTAATAGGCATCTTTTTTACTTGGCGGTAAAATTGACAATTAAAAATGTTAGTAAATTTCTTAACAGCATTAGGGCTTACAAAGTAGACAATAATGTCGATAAGAGCGTTTCAATTCAAATAAATATTAAGGTGATATTTCAAACTTTCAATTTTCAATAATAATATAAAGGATAATAATAATATAAATCTAATACAAGAAATAATTCAGAAAAATACAATGCTAATTTGAACAACCATTCCTGAAAAGCCGCCTACTAGTGCTAAACATTGCTTTCTTAGTTCTGGCTAATAAAATCCATTTTAATATTTCACACTCCACACGGTCACATTATCCACTACTTTTACAGTTTTTCAGCAATAATTGGAAACTTTGTTTTCTAGATAATGACATAAATGCTGGTCGAAAATATGATCTTGATAGGGATGAAAACATTCATACCCTCCAAGCAGATTTCGATTAAAGAAAGAGCGAAATCTTGGTTAAATCAGATGTGTAAAAATGCAGTCAGATCCAGATATAATACCGATATAACATGAGCAAAATAAAACTTTTTGTCTAGCATTGGCTGGACTTAGTTAATTTTTTTGTATTTTTTAGTATTAAGATTTGAATACTTACTGTTAGTGCACATTGTGAAGATTCAATAAATAAATAAAAGCTAAAAAAAGATCCAGAGAGTAAGCATTCAGTAATTGGTGTTAAAACAAAAGCCCAGACACTAATTCGCTAAGCAAAAAGGCAAGGACTTCGTGTGCCAAGGTACTTAGGCGTGAAAATTCATCTATCCCAACTTTCTTAAAGAATGACCAAACATTCAACGATAGATAGATAGATAGATGATTTATTTTAAAAATGTTTATGTTGATTTACATATATAATTTCGAAAAAACATTATCTTTGGGTAAATCAATAAGACAAACATTCAACGACCCGGTTCACAAGGCTAACCTGCTGGCTGAAATTTTTGCAAGCAATTCTTACTTGCCGGATGCAGTCAACCACTTCCCGAACTCGAAAGAGTATCTGTAACTATGCCAAGGATATTTTTCGGGGCTTGAGTAATTAAGAGGGTTTTGACCGATATCGACATAAAAAAGACTTCTGGGCCAGATGGCCCTCCAGCACTGGTCTTGAAGCAGCGTTCTTCTATTAGCACGCCTCGGCAGCATACTTTACCACGCTGGTGAGTTCCCATCGTGCTGGAAGGTTGCTAATGTAACACAAATTGCCCAAAAAGCTGAGGCAAATAACCCTGAAAATGACCGCCCAATTGCAATTTGCTCTGCTCTTTCTAAAGTAATGGAAAGTATATTTAATCATCACCTTATGAGGTATCAAGAGTCGCATAAATTACTTTATGATCGTCAATATAGATTTCGTAAGGGTCGTTCTAGCGGTGATCTTATGGCATATCTCTCGGAAAAATGGTGCCACTCAAGCCGTCATTTCGGTGAAAGTAAGATCGTGGCTCTGGATATTTCCAAAGCATTTGACAAAGTGTGGCATGCACTACTGGCAAAACTTACACTATACGAGTTGTTATAGATGGGGTCTCATCAAACGGGGTCTCAAGTGCCTCGGATTTTTGAAACGGTGTAAGATGTACTTCACTCCATCCGATCTCCTTACTATTTATACCACCTATATCCGACCGAAAATGGGATACAAATCTCATGTTTGGGTCGGTGCTCCAAAGTCTATTTTAGAGCAACTCGACCGTGTGCAGAAGAAGGCGTAGAAGCTTATCAGTGACAGTAGGGTATCCAATTCTATTGACTCACTGGAGCATCGCCACAGTGTATGGTTCGTTACTCTGTTCTATCGTTACTATAATGTATTTTGCTCTGACGAGATTAGGGATATTGTTCCCGAAGCTCGCACATTAATACGTAACATGCGTGCATCGTTAGGGCTCATCCATTTGTGGTCGATTACTCGGGGAATCGTACAACGCATTACAGAGAGAATTCGATTTTAGCCATACGCTTCGCTGTCTACTATAACGTTGGAAAGCTCAAGCTAAATGTTCACAAACACTACTCCCTCTTTCCCCCTCCTACTAACCCATTTTCCTAGTTCTTGTACAATCACCAGAGTACTAGTCCAAGATAAAAAATAAAAAAAATTATTAAAATTTACTCTTTTAGTGGATTTCAATGAATTATTTGAATTTATTGACTTTTATTTACCGTTGAATAAATACCATTAAATTTTTCGCGATGTAGAAACTCTTGATAAAATAAAAACCAAAACCAATTGCAAATACTCGAACAACTTTCTGATTCATGCGGACCTGTGCCCTTAGTTAAATTGAAATGTACGAAACTAATTTCGAAATACTAGTACTTCACAGAAGGCATCAAAAAGTTCGTTCAAAGTTAGAAATTTCGTTAAAAATCATAATCAACCATCACTGATCTACTGATCCTAAAACAGGATGTGTTTTCGCAGTTAGTACGAACCTACTGGTAAAAAGAAGGAGTAAGCAGGCCTTCTGCAATTCCTGATTTGGTAGGCAGAAGTACTTCTTACTCGATTACGCATTCATTTCATTTTTACACATGATGTCCTTAGCAGCCAATGTTTTCCGCACTCCCATACGCGGTAGGTCTTATTATTGAAGGTCTGTTGTAGCAGTTCCCATGGAATGCGTACTTTAGTACCTTTCATATAGCAAGAGTGTGTAGGCCTCCTAGAAGGTCTTCATCATTAGGCAGGCAAGAATGAGTATCTGAAATAATGTCATAGAATCCCTTCAAGAAAGCCTTTCTAATGAATGCCTTTAGAAGTTTACCGCTGGGAAGCAACGTTAAACTTCCATTCCTCGGTTTAACACTGTCAATACATAAACAATATGATTATTTTATTTAAACAAAGATATATAAAAATTTTCCACCTGCTTGAATTTAAATGCCATTTGGGTAACCATCTCCTGATTCAAAGTAAACATTAGAAATCATACAAAGAAGAGAATAATGAAAAACATGCATGTTTTAGAGAAAAGTAAAATAATAGAAAATCTTACACTTAAATTGTTGATGCAACATAAATGGCTTCAGTTTATAGTTTATTATCCAAGTGCAATGTTGTCTGCTTTATAACTTAAACCGTAAAGAAATATAAAATTAAAAAAAAAAAGATGTTTTTTAAACAACGTGCTGATTGGCAATCGCCCACCAAATACCCAAAACAAAATCAAAAACGTGTTGATTCTCATCATTCCCGGCAAAGAAATGACCAATTGCCGTTTCTGTCGAGAGCACGATTCAGCGCTTTGCCCCATTTTCAAGCCAACGACAATGAAGAACAAGACTCAAATTTAAGTTTATTTATAGCGATTTTGTATGTTATCGATATGTTTGGGGTGTTTCCGTTTGTTACGCTTCCGGCTCTATTGGTCGAACTGGGTTTCTTTGGCATACCGTTGGTTATATCGGTGGTGGTTTTGCAAATTTATACTTCGTTTCTTTTAAGCGAATGCTGGTCTATGGCTCAGGTTTTGGATTCATCTATAACAAACAAAAGCAGGTGGGTAAATATACGCTTGGAAAACTTTACCAGACGTTTGATCAGTTACTATTTGGTGGCAAAACAAAGTAGTATAGCTTCTCGGAGGACACCCTGTATTCAGCAACTGGCAGACGCAAAAAATTTTGTCCGTAGTAGTGTAGTGCAATTCCGTAACTTTTATAACGATAATCGAAACGTTAAAATAATTATAGCGATATTTTACCGAATTTGCTATTCTGTAACATGTTTTTAACGATATTCGCCGTCGATCAAAATCAGCTGTTAATTCTACTGCCAATTGTCAATATCTTAAAGACAAAAACTTTCTTGTTGTTTATTTAATCGTTAAAGTGCTATTCTTTATTAAGTTGTGCTTCCATGAAATAAAATGCTAATAATCTGATTTTTAATACATAAAAATATTTATTAAATACTTTTTCAAAAGCAAAAATTTCAATATAATTTGTTCAACCGTTAAAGAGCGTTTTGTGTTTAAATGGCTTTTGAACGTTTGGCATTCCGACTTGCAAGGGATGAAACAAGTTTGAACGGAGTTGGACAATCCTTTTAAGTTGGCAGCTATTGAATTTAAAAAGTTATATAGATTAAATCAGTCTTAGTTGTGGTCATTCTGTACATACAGAAATTAGTACATATGCATAACCAAATAAATGAAACATATGAACACATATTTCATTTTACTTACATATTAAATAATATTTATTATAACTTAAAAACTAAAATCACAACATATAGAAATCAATATGTATGCATATTGTTATGGTAAAAACTATTTGCTAAATTCAAAAACTCAAGGCAGAATTAGAGTGTACGTTCTTTTCCGTTCCGAATCAGCTGTCTTGTTTCTGTTCAATGTAAACTATATGTACATGGTTTGTCTTTACTTTTACGTTCTGTTCTGTTCCGGACTAATATGTCGAAAATAGAATAAAACATTAAGTGACAGCCAGATATGTGTATGTTTTACTTTTTTTGGTATGGAAAAACAAATTTTTTAGTCATATGAATACAAATTTTTTTCTATCGAAAACTAAAATAATTTGTTTTAATTAAAATTTTTTCAAATTTAATATATATCAATCAATTAAGCCACTATGAATGATCAAAATAATATAATTTTAGCGAATAAACATTATATTTTGTATCAGAAATGTTGTAAATTCAGTAGATCGTGAGAGAAAAGTTGGCTGTTTTGCCACCATTTCTAAGTAATTAAATTGTTTCTTTTTTTGTTTTTTCAAATAAAACAATTTTTACGAAAAATCTTAATTCAAATATTTTTATTTTTTGCTTTAATGTAAAAAACAGCTGAACTTTTTCACAGAAAAAGTAATTATAAAATGTTTGCTACAGAAAAGAACGTCACAGAACGGCAACTGAAAGTAAAAACTAATGAGGCCTTCAGTCAAATCGTTTATCGATGTATTTGGAAGACAATGTCAAACACAAAGCTTCAAAGCAAAAATAATTTTCAAATATAAATTTATTGAATTTTTGTTGACCTTTATAATTTTCAAATAAAATTTTTGGTTTGTACATTTGTACAACGGGTTTCAAATATATTTTTTGTGAGTTTAATGTTTGTGTTTGAAATTATATCTCCAAATGTATCGATAAACGATATGAGTGAGTTTCTGAATTCAGCAACTGTTTTTTTTTGTGGTTTTCGGGGTTTTTTTTTTTGGCAGCGATGCCACGTAATGTTTATATAAATGAACAGAAAAATACAGCTATATACTATCGATGGAATTAAGTAAGTTACAGAATCACTCAGTCGACAAAAGCTGATCGACCGATCGTTAAAACTTAGAGGGCCAAACGTTAAATTTTGAAATGTTTACCAATTTCAGTATTCACTTTTGATTTTTGTGTTCGCAATGGTGAGAATTAATAGTTTTGACAGTTACAGTGAACTCGTAAGAGATAATTATCCACACAAAAATCTGTAATGAGTTTTTGTATTTTGTAAAATATTTTGAAATTGAAAAAAAATTAATAGTATTATACTAATAACGCGCTGTTTACAGAATACTATCGAACGACTATTCTAGAAAATTTGTATGGAAAACGGTAAAAAAATTTACCAAC